>CM057838.1:76828938-78031438 GCA_030068075.1 Paguma larvata | reverse complement strand
AGACGTAGCATGATGCAGAAGACACTGTACCAGACTGGGATTTGTTCCATCCAGGGTCTCGATGACTTGACTTATTAGTTGTGTGGCCTCGGTTTCTTCGTCTGTAATATAGAAATCATGGCAGTTGCCTCACAGAATTAGGATGACGACAGACTTTGACAGGGCCCGTGAACTTCCCCAGGACCAGGGAGCTACTCTCCAATGGGGACTGGCGGGTGGTAGGAACCCAGGATGTCCGGCTCAAAGGGACTCTGCCTTTGCTTGCTGCATGACCCTGGGCAAACTGTTCGGCCGCTCTGTGCTTTAATGTCCTTATCTGCTAAATGAGGACAAGAGTCCCTGCCTCAGAGGCTGTCGTGAGAGTTAATCTGGTTAATATACATAATGCCTTCAAGTGGTGCCTGAGTTATGGTAACTTCTATGAACACATTCGCCGTTACCATTATTCAGAAACATCTGGCCCTAGGTCTTTCACACACTGAGCACCATGGGGAAACTGAGGCGGAAAGCCACTACGTTGAGCTAAAGCCCTTTCAGTTCTGCCTAGGTTTAGCCTGAAGGGAACATTCTGACCCAACACTAGGACCATCCATCTCCACTTCCTTGTCTCCTCTCAGTTCCTCCTAGCTTGCGCGTTTCCTTTTGATTAACAGTTTTAATAAAGAGGTATAATGTGTGCTTCGCAGCAAACACCCTAAGAAGGGGGAGCAGCGTGGGCAAACAAAACCTCCTGGAGGAACTTGCTAACGCGATGGCGTCTACCGCTCCCCCGTTCCCTCCCCCGAGGCACCCAGATGGCGCCTGAGGAGGCTTCAGATCCTACTGCCAAGCCCACGATGAGGCAGGTGACCCCCATGTGCCTCCCCGAGTCCGGGAGAAAACCGTGGTTCTGGATCCTACTGAAAGTGCAGCCTTCCGGGGGCACCCGGAGGGCTCAGTCGAGTGAATGTTCGATTCTTGATTTTGGCTCAGATCATGATCCCAGGGTCATGGGATCAAGCCAGCATCAGGTTCCATGCTGAGTGTGGAACTTGCTTAGGATTCTCTCTCCCTCCCTCTGCCCCTCCCTTGCTTGTGCTCTCTCTCTCTCTCTCTCTCTCTTAAATAAAAAATAAAAGTGCATCCCTCCTCCCACCTGCCCAGCTCCACCCAGAGGCCACCACCTGGGGAGTGGGGAGAGGGGGAATCAGCCAGACAGCAACCTGCTCTGCAGGCACACTCGTTCTCTCTGCACACGCGCAGGAAACCCCACAACACCCGTTCCCCCAGAGCTGCCCAGGGTGCGGGAAGCTGAGAGCCGCACGGGACTTCAGGGGCAGACTCAGCACAGAGGCGAGAAGGACCTGGCCGGGGGGGCGGGGATGTACATTCTGCTTTCCAGCCTCAGGTCGATGCCAGTCCAGACTCCGACTCACCAGAAATTCATAATAAGCTCTGATCCCGGTCACAGTCTGACCCCTTACTCCAGATACATACTGAGCCCTCATCCTGGTTAGCTACTAATCCTTAATCCTGGCCATATGCTAAGTCTTGACTCTAGACAAACACCAAACCCTGACTCTGGTCACATGCTGAGCCTTGATCCTGGTCACACGCTGAGCCTTGATCCTGGTCACATGCTGAGCCTTCATCCTGGTCACATGCTGAGGCTTCATCCTGGTCACATTCTGAGCCTTCATCCTGGCCACATGCTGAGCCTTCATCCTGGTCACATGCTGAGCCTTCATCCTGGTCACATTCTGAGCCTTGATCATGGCCACATGCCGAGCCTTGATCCTGGCCACATGCTGAGCCTTGATCCTGGTCACATGCTGAGCCTTGATCCTGGTTACTCACTGGGCCCTGACCTTTATCATAGGCTGAGCCCTGACCCCAGCAATCTGAAGAATCTGTGCCTGGGGCAGAGTGGCATGCCACAGATGGCTAGGCACAGCTCTTTCCCTGTTGGCATGGGACGCTGCATCCACATGACAGGGCCCCAGAGTCACTTCTGACAGGACGCTGTGTCACCAGCTGTGGCTTACGGCTCATCTGGCCGTCGCTCTCCCAGGACTCTGAGAGGGGGCTGCTCTCTCGGCCCCTGCCTCTCGCAGCCACGCAGGTGTGAAAAGTTCAGGAAAAGCACTCAAAGGAAAATGCTTTTCTGATGCTGGGCCTGAAATAGCACTCCCTTTCCCCAAGTTAATAACCAGTTGTCTAGATAGTCAGTTCTATTTTGGAAATAAGCTTCTGTTCGTGCCATTCACCTTCCAGCATGACTCAAGGTCGGCCCCTCGCCTCTGCTCCTCGGAAGAGTTGGTGTGAGGCGGGGGGCTGGGACGAAAGAGCCCAGGGGTCCTAGGCAGGTCAGCAGCCACAGTGGCCACGGGAAGCAAGAGGGAAACAGGCAGCTGCTGGCAGGACCCCCTTCTCCAGGTCCCCCACCGCGGCTCACAATAACACAGGTGACTGTAGTGATGACTGCACAAACATCAGCCCAGTGCTGAGCTGTTTACAAAGCACTGCCACACACGGGCTCGCTGGATTCTGCTAAGAGGGAGGCCCCAGGCAGAGGGCAATGGGACTTCAAACCAAGAACGCACGACCCGCCGGGCCCAGGCAGGGAATGCCCACCTGTGCAGGCCACTGAGGCAGAGACAGCCCTGAAATCGACACTAGACTTAGTCCTCTGAGCAATGTGCTTGGGTGCACACAGCCGACAGCACGTCTGGACCAGAGCCTGGATCTCGCCCTGGTCCTGCTGCTTCCTGGGACCAGGACCAACCTCAGATCCTGCAAGGCCCAGGGAAAAATGAAAATACGGGGCCCTTACTTGCAAATGAAGAATCTCAACATGGCACCAACAGAGCGTTAAACCCAGGGCAGGGCCCTTCCAAGTGCGGAGTCCTGCGTGGCTGCCCAGGCACCCCTCCCCCCACCCGCCACCGGGAAGCTGGCCCTGCTGGTCACACAAATTCTCCAAGCCCTCCATCTCCTCACCTGTACAAGGAGTACCCGTAACATCTGCTCTGCTGTGGCTCAAGCTGGCCCTGAGGGTGAGCTGCGTGGGAACCAAAGGAACGGGACACGCAGCCGCTTGCCCCAGGTCCCCAGCAGCACCAAGAACGGGCATTAAGGCTGTGACCACGCATCCCTTCTGCTGGGATGCACGGGGCCTGCTCGGTCGTGCACCCAGGCTCCCGCCCGTCCAGGGCCGGTAAGCCCGGGGGAGGATACATATGTAAAGGACGCTCCGTCTCGTCAAACTGAGGACACTCTTGATTCTCAGATACCATGATTTTGTGTGCACCAAGAGGAAACATCGCCAATTAAATTCCAACGTGGGCCCGGTGGCAGTCCCACATAGCTCCTGAACTGGTCACGCCAGCCTCTCCCGGCTGGCAATTACTTTGATCTCTTCTGAGGCAGTTGGCGATTTCTCTCGCCTTCAGCTGCTGCTTGGCCTGCACCAGGCAGTCTTTGGCACACATCGTAGTATAAAACAGAGCAGTTTCCTCTCTCCGGGCACATAAAGCACCTGGCTGCTGCTTTGTAGGAAAATATGGAGCTACAGTCATTTCTTAAAAGATGAACATTTGCTTTACGAATATAAAGGGTTACGGCTGCAATGTGTGTTCCCCTCGGTGTAAGTGACAACTCCCATTCTGCACAGAATCCTAGTATAAACTCCTTAAAGTAATTTAAAATGATAATTAGACTCAACACATATAATATCTCCACAACACATAGGGCTCAGATAAAGGGGAAAACAATATGGACAACTGTGTATCAGTTAGCTATGGCTGTATAACAAACCATCCCCAAAACGAAGAATTGCTTGAAACAACACGAAGCAATGCAATTGCTTAAAGTGGTAGGATTTATCAGCGAGTCCCTGAGTCTGCAGGTCAGCACGTGGTTCCTCTGGTCCCAGCAGGGCTCACTCTTGTGTCTGAGGTCAGCTATGAGTTGAGTGGGCAGCTCCGCTGGCCCCGGCTGAACTCACGTGATTGGGAGCAGGCTGGCTGTGGCTGGCTTTGACTGAGACAATTGCCCCGCACACACGTGGTCTCACCTTCTGGCAGGCTAGCTCAGGGTGGTCTACACGGCAGTCACAGAGAGAATGGAAGCTCACGAAGCTTCTCACAGCCAAGCTCCAGAGCACACATGGGCCCTGCCTGTGTGTGAGCCAGAGAGAGTCCGTGCACGTCTTCCTAACTTCACGCCCAGAGAGGCACACTGGTAGCTTGAAATAAGCCTGGTGAGAATATTGACATCAAGGAAATTGGCCTATGTTACAAATCAGGGGTTTGGGGTGTTTTTCAGAGGGGTCTCGGTTTATCAGCACCCACTGGCCACGTCCTATTGGCCAAACCAAGCCACAAAGCCAACCCCAATTCAAAGGATGAAGAGCAAACAGAACGACCAGCTTGCCTCAGTTTGCCTGGGATTCTCCCAGTGTTAGCCCTGAGTCCATGTCCCCAGCACCCTCAGTCCCAGGCGAACCTCGAGGGTGGGTCACCCCATGAACACACCCCACCTCTCGGTGGGAGAAGCAGCCAAGTGCAAGAAGACCGAGCAAGGAAGAAGCGTGTGGGTCTTTGCAGCCAAGCCCCGTGAGTCATGATGAAGTTCAAGTTCGCAAGTGTGCGGAAGGGGGCAGCCACATCCTTTAATACCACCCAGAGGAGAGCCATGGTAAGACCCCAGCACCCGAAAGATGTGTCCCAACTTCAGGGGATTTGAACTCGGGAAAAGCGTCTAAGAACAGGTGAAACGCGGTCATTAAAGTGCCGGGCAATGAGCGCAGGACGGGGCGGCCGCGGGAGGCAGGCAGGGATCAATCCGCCGGATCAATCCGCCAGGCAGGCAGGACGGCCGCCGCAGGACGCCCCCAGCCGCGCTCTGAAGATCTGCACACTCGCTCTGACTCCCAGAACAAACAGCCGCGGCCTCTTTTCCCTCCCAGGGCCAAGTACACAGCCGAAGCGGCCCTTTAAAGTCCAGCGGGCTGGGGCTGTGCTCAGCGTGGGGGGTCAGGGGAGCAATACGTGGGGTCTCTCGGACTCGGGCACCCCTGGGGGTAACGGGGCCAGAGGTGACGAAGTATTTGGGCTTAAAAGGCTGCTGTGGGCTGCAGGCTGCGATTAAAGAGCGAGGAGGGCTGAGGCGGTGGAGGGAGGGGCCGCAGCTGATGAGGCCGGGAGGCAAACAGAGCAGGGCAACTTGCTACCGCCCAGAATGCTCCCGGGAACGCCGCGGTCCGGAGGAGTGACAAGGTCCAGGCTGCAGCTCTCAACCAAGGAGGTTCCGTGCCCCTGGGACGCTTGGCAGTGATGGGGGACATTTCTGGTTGTCGCAGTTGGAGGAGGAGGGTGTCATCGGCATCCAGAGGGTGGAGGCCAGGGATGCCGCGGAGTGTCCTGCAGAGCAGGGGACCGGGACGGCCCCCACAGCATCATCCGCCCTGCAGAGGGTGAGAGCCCTGAGGGGTCAGCATTGCAGGCTGGGGAGAGAGAGTGCGCAGGCCTCACGCCCCTCAGGGGGCCTCGCACGGCTCTGGCCCCACCCTGTCGCCGCTCTCCAGTTCCACGGGGTGTAGAACAGCCCCCTCCCCCTGGGGCCGTCCAGAGCCCAGGCTCCCCAGCCCAAGAGGACGGTTCCAGAGCCCCAGAGAGCCTGCAGAGCCCACGCTGCCTCTGCAGGAAGCTGTTTGCTATTCTATCCCTGGCCCCCAACACAGCTGGCTCCAGGCCCCGGAACGCAGAGAGGGGCTAACCTAATTGCACTAATGGTTTGTAATCAGACGTAATGGGGTGTTTGTACACACGAGCGAGCGGAGCTGCAGGTGTGGAAGGCAATCCCCACGGGGCTCCCAGAGGCTCGTCCTGCCTGCCAGCTGAGAAGCCGGGGGTCCCCCCGAGCAGCGCTGCCCCCGCTAAACGGTTCAAACCTCCCCTGGGCCTTCCACGCTGCACGAGACGGCCAGGTGTCCGCAGAGCGTTACAGCAGATTCCAACATTTCTTGGTTCACCCGGCCCTGTCTGCCGTTGACTCCCAGGCCCTCGGGTTGGCCACTGGGAGAACACAAAGTATGCTAGAGCCTGCAGACCTGGGCTCGGCCTTCCGCCGGTCACGGGCTCCTCTGAACACAGTGAGAGGGCGGGGGCATCACTGTCCCCAAGATGCTCACAGTCTGGGGGCCTCGGGGCTCTGGGACCACCACAATGATCACGGTCATTATCGGTGTGGCTGTCACCAGCCCTTACTAAGCACTCACCGTTCCAGACACCATGCAGTCTCTTAATACCCACAGCAGCCCCACATGGATCCCCCTTTCCCAGCGAAGGAAGGTTCCTGTGGCCACACAGCTACTAAGGGGTGCAGGCTGCAGGCCTGTGCTTTGGGGACCACGATTAATTTTGCTGAGGCAGGTGAGGGTCAAGAGAGGCTTGGAGAGGAGTGTTGGATTGGGCAGGGCTCTGCGGGATGTATAGGAGTTGCCAAACTGGCGAGAGAGAGGATATTGCGTTTATAAGGCATGGATGGGCCTTGTATCTCCTAGGGCCTGATAACTCCTGAGTTCTAAATAGAGAGAAAGGGAGGGCTCGGCAGTAGATAAGGCTGGAAAGATAAGTCAGGGGCCAGGCTGGGGAGCCTTGACGGTTGTTATCAACGTCCTGTTACAGAGAGATCGCACTCAAGGCTTGGGTGAGAAAGATCACTGACTGGGAAGGCTGGATGCAAAAGCCGCATGTATCTGACGTCAGGGAGCAGAGAGAACACCAGCTTCCAGGTTCGAGGCCCGGCTCTGCCGCTAACAAGCTGTGCGACCTTGGGGAGCTTTCCTACGCTTCCGGAGCCGCGGCTCCTCGCAGGGTCACGTGGGGCTTAACGCGTGAGACCCCTGAAGCAGCGAGCACAGTGTCTGGGGCAGGAACAGACCGGACACGTGTTGTCCCAGCTGGACCTGGCAGGCCTTGGAGAGCAGCCAGAGGGCAGGGCCCAGCGCAGCCCATTTGCTGGCCTTAAACTTCAGGGTTCCGTCCTGGTTTTCGGGGTCCACGTCTCCGGCGGGGAAGCGAACACCTCCGGGGTTTCATCCCGAACATCATCGGAACTCCACGAGTCACGGAGGCTGAGCTCCTGCCGGTGGCGCCAGTCCTCCCTGGTGACGTCACCTGGTTCGCTCCTCCCCAGCCTCGTTCCGCTAACCAGCGCTCCAAGGAGCAAGCCCAGCTCCAGGGAGGGTCTTGCAGAAGCATCCAGAAGGAGGAACCTGTGCCAAGCCCTCTCCCTGCCCACCTGGGGATGTCTGACTCACTGACCTAGCCACCCGGCCAGAGCGCAGGTGCCGCCGGGCCCCGCCCCCGTCCCTCGTCACTCCTGCCTGGACTGAACTGTGCCTTCCTGAGGAGGTGTTGGAGCCCGACTTGCTAATGTGACACTTTGAAGTAGGATCATTGCAGATGTACTCAGTTAGGGTTAGTTCATTCTGAATCGGGGTGGTCCTTAACCCGGTGGGCCCCGCACCCTTATAAAGCCAGCAGCACAGACCCAGAGACAGAAGCGCAGGGAGAAGACAGCCTGGTGACAAGTGACAGCAGAGGTGGAGACTGAGAGATGCTCCCACAAGGACGCCCGGAGACACCAGAAGCTGGAGGCGTCAGGAGGGAGCCTCCCTTAGGGCCCCGGGAGGGAGCACAGCCCTGCCGGCACCTTGATTTTGGACTCCAGCCTCCAGGCTGTGTGACGGTACATTTCCGTGGTTAGGACCCACCTGGTGCGGTACTTCCTACGGCAGCTAATCCTGCACTGAGATGCTCATCCATCTCCTGGCCCCGCTGCCCTCCCCCCCCCGCCCTGCCCTGGGGCCACCACGTCCACTGCCCGTGTCTCTCCCGTCTCAGCCCCAGAAACTCGCTACCCACCGCGCTACTTGGACAGATGGAGAAAGTGGCAGGATCCAAATTGGAACCCGGGTCTCAGACTCCGAGAAGCACGCCCTCCCCCCGCTCAGCGAGGCCGGGTGCTGAGATGGGCCCGGACTTTGAGGGGCTGCCATCTGAGCAGGGAGACAGATGCCCCCCTGCCCCCACCCAGACCAAAGCGAAGCACAGACTCTGTTTCAAGCTGTGTTTTAGGGGTGGAGGCAGCAGGCTGTGGGGACACAGAGGAGGGCCGAGGAGGGCTCGGTCTCCCACCTCCACCCTTGTGGGTGTTCCAGTCCCCGACAAAGCCTGGGTTCACAGTGGCACACAAGCCTGGCACCCAAGCTGCCGTGCTCTACCCTCCCAGCCTTGCCAGGAGCCAGCTGAAGAGCCGAGGACCCCACGCCGGCCTGAGACCTGCCCTTCCCCCGGTCCCCATGAGGACCCCTGCCCATCCTCCACCACCCCTCAAGCCTTCCTGTCTCTGGTGCCTTCCTTGCCTCTCCCAGGAATGCTTCAGGACTCCCCTCCCAGTGCTCCATTGCACCTCGGTACAGCCTCCAACCATCCCTCAGCCGCGATGCCCCAAACCCACCACCAGGCACTGGGCGCAGAGGGTGTGACCACGCTCACCCTCCAGATGTGGACTGAGCGCCAGCACGTGCTGTCAGAGGGGAAACGGAGTGAGCAAGCGTGCGGAGGCGGGCGGGGGGCTCTGCCTTCATCCGAGGACCAGGGAGGCTGTGCGCGCACCCTCCTCTGCATGTATTTGAGAAACCACGGAAGTCCAGAGCCAGCCCGGGGAGAAGAAATCTGTACCTAAAGAAGGAAATAGAAACTGGGTGGGGGGGGGGCAGGAGTGGAAACTGAAATTGTCCTAAATACATCCCGCCTACGTTCTGGGTAATTATACAGCAAAATTAAATTTTCCAAACAACGATCTCTAAAAATTAAAAGCAAAACAAAACCGATGAACCCAACCGTATATCCAATCGGTAGCACAACAATATGGAAAAGAGTCATCCGAAGTGAGTTTCAAGCAGTGATTTTATTGTACCTTCCTGAGGGCTGTACCCTAAGGACAGAACAGATCGCAGAAAGAGAGGTCTCTAATGACTCTCGGCGAACACACTGTTACTAATAATATTGGCAGTGTTAGTCCAAAGCCACATTTATATAAAGACAAAATAAATATGTAATTATTTTATGCCATCAGGAACCACGTTGTCAGTGTGAGAAAAAGGTGACATAAATGCAAAGTCAAGAAATTAAATAAAACCCTGTAAGCCCACATTTGACTGCTTTTTTTTTTATCTTTAAAAAAGAGAACTTCCTAGCCTGTCTAATGAAAGCCTCCGAGACAAAAGCTAGTCCAAGAGCAGAGACCACCGCCCAGCGCCGTTTCCTATCCAGAGGACGCTGGGCCCCTCGGAGGGGTGGCCGCTGCCGGGGCCGGGCAGGGAGCCTGGAGAACTGCACACCAGACGGCAAGCAAGACATCGGAGACTCCGGTCATGCGGAAGGACTGGGGCAGCTGGTTGAAGAGGTTCCCACAAGCCAAAGACAGGACAATTCAAGTGTTAATGCAGATTATACCTGCAGCCAATGGAAATATATCAAAAACATCCAAACTCTTGAGTTCGCAATGGCTGGGGGAAGCTCTCTGGCAATCGCTGGAGGAAGCAAGGAAATCAAGTCATTATTTTGAAAACTAGTAAATAAAAGCAGAGACCCGAGCGTGTCCACCTGACTGTCCCTCCTCTCAAACTGCTTGTCGCAGTGACCAACAGTTGGTGAGTAGATGCTTCTTTGGCAGGGAGCATTCCAGTCAACGAGTGTGGACGTGATGACAGGAATCTGTCACCACACTCTGTCATTCCCTAATGAACTGCTGGACCTAATGTCCACGGTCTGGAACACCGCAGAGGAGATGGGCAGATGCCGTGTTCCTCCTGACGGATGGACGCCTGGACGCCCGGACGCTGGCTACGGTTTGCAGGACTCGGGTCAGGTCAGTGGAATGGGAGCAGTTACGCCAGGGATGTCATCAGAGGCCAGGCTGGGAGGGTCCGAAGGATAGAAGACCTGGTTTCAACCAATAAATTACAAAGAAAAGAGAGAGAGATGGAGGGTTATCTGTAAACTAAGGGATCCGGGAGAACCGTCAGTTCTGTGTGTGCACCTTATCTTGAAATAATTTTATAAAAAATCATTAACAAAACCTTTATGGTTCAATCAGGGAAATTTGAACTCTGGACATTGAATAATATTGAGAAATTGTCATTCTTTCTTTCAGGGGGGAGACTGATGTCATGGTCGGGAGTCTTTAAAAGCCGGGATCTTTCAGAGATACGCTCTGAAATGTTTGTCAATAAAAAATGAGTGCTCTCTGTGTGCTGACATGGAAAATGTCCGTAATTTATGACTTTAAGTGAACGTAGCACGCTACAGATCAATGCATCGAATATGATCCAATTTGTTTTGTAAAGAAAAGAGCAGACTTGGGCGTGTACGTGGATCATGGCTTGCGTCTGCCTACGGAAAGATCTGGAAGGACCGTGCAGGGTGCTGGCACTGAGCACCACAGAAAACCTCAGCGAGGAGGGGGAGGCGAGCCTTTCACCTGTTACTTTCAGTAGAACTTTCTTCGTGGAAAAGAATGAAATGGCACTGCCTTCCTGCCGTGCCCAGCGAGTCCGCAGACGCGAGTGCTGGTCACCCCAGCCACCAACATCCCCCAAGAGACCAGACTCGACGTGTCACTGCTGTCAGAACCCAACACCACCTCCGAAGGCGTCCTTCCAAACACAGACCCGCGTCTGACAGCTCCAGGCCCGGCCGCCGGGTCCCAGGGCCACTGCGCAGGGGTCCCACCCCTACCCTGCAGGATGCGGACGCCCCATGGCCAGACAGTCAGTTCCTTCAGAAAAGAGAGAGAGGAAAGGAAATGCATAGATTGCAAGAAACCTCAGGGTCAGAAAATGTAATATTTAGCCGTTGTTTGGATCCTGGTTGCAATAAGCTTTAAAGAGAAAACCCTGGGACGAGGACTTGTGGACACTGTCGGGCAAGTGATATTAAGCACTTGTCGCTTTTGTAAGGGTGATGACGATGTCACGGTTGTACATTTGTTTTCGTTTGTTTTTAAGGATCTTGTGTTTTACAGGCACACATTGAGCCGGCAGAGATTAAATAAGATGGAGTCTGCGATTTGCCTCTAGATAGTGGAGCAGCGTGGTGGGGGTCGTGGCCCAGGCGACCCGGGACCGGCTCGTGCGGGCTGTGGGCGCGGTTCATCACGCAGCGCTCTCGACCGTAGTCTAGGGGAATTTTCCACGGCGATTATAGCTACTAAAACACGATCTACACTAATTCATAATTATTTGTAGAAGAGGGATCACGGGGAGGCACTGGGGGGAGACGCGTTGGGATTGCCCAGGGCGAGGGGCGTGCCAGAGCGGCTGCCAGCATCAGGATTAGCTGGCCACCTGGATGCCCACTCTCTCAACGTCCTGCTCCCCGTTCTGGCAGTGAAGGAGGCAACGCCAGCTCAGGGGACATCTGGGAGGGCGAGGGGGCGAGGCCCAGGACGTGAAATGCTCAGGACCCCACACAGAGCCACAAGTCAGTAGACAGCATCGTTAGGAAAACTCCAGAACATTCAGGCCAACTGCGGAGGAAGCTGGAGAGGGGTGGGGGGCGGCAGACTGGAACAGCCGCAAGTCTGTCCCCTCTGTTCCCTGGAGCTAGAGGACTTCCACACCCTGGGCACCGGGCTGGTCCCGCGAGCTCAGAAGCCAGCCTCATGTGCCAATGCGTCCTCCACCCGTGGGACAGATTGCCGGGTGCCTTCCCAGACTCTCTGCCCTCCCACATCTGGGCCACGAAGGGCAGGCTGCACCTGCGGCTTTCCCGACACTCCTAAGAGCAGCCTGCAGCCCTGGGCCCACTAACCTCCCGCACCAAACAGAAAGCAAGTCTGGGGCCAAAGCGAGCAGACACCACCCCCTCCAGGAAGCTCCTTTGTCCCTCCCTCCAGCTGAGCCGAGGGTCCCTTCCTCTGTCAAGCCCCACTACTGGCACAGGCTTCCTGCTGCTGGGGCTAGGCTGGACCCAGCCTCTTTGACTCCCTGATTCATGCACCCCACCTGCCCTGGGCTCTGAGCCCCTGTCCAGAGGCCCTGCCTGGTCCCTCCCCCTACACCCATCTCTGCTTGGCCTGGGTGAGGTCCAGGCTGAGACACAGCCACTGTCACCTATCACAGCAGAACCCACACAGTCACCAGCTCCCCCATCCCTCTGGACTCCACGAAGCCTCACTGGGGGCTCTGGGATCTTCCCCAGAAGCAGCCATGAAGGGTAGGGTGGCATCTGGGGGGCCATGCTGACCAGTGAGAGGCAGGGTAGGAGGGTGCTGGTGAATGCCTCCAAGCGCCTTCCTCCTGGGGCACCTGCTCTGATGCGTGTTGGGGCCTTTTCCTGGAGGTGACCTTTGTGGGGGACCCACAGCTTCCCTCCTCACCCGCCTCACCTCCCCTTCTTCTCAGTCCGGGTGGCCTGGGGGGTTCGGGCATCCCGGCCATGGGTCCCCGCACCCCACTCGGTCAGCATCAATTCAGAGGGAATGAATGAAGTCCTTGCACACGGGCCCAAGGGTGTCACATCACTGGCACTCTGTCCGAAGACCGGAGGTGGCCCGCGGGAAGAGGGAAGCCCTTGGGCCTCACTGAGGCTGAGGCCTGAGACCACGAGACTTCTCATCTTTTCTCCTCTTGTTAGAAATCGTACAGAAATGCAAACATCCTCTGCTCCCAGGAAGGCTGGCTCCATTGTCCTGTCTCTGCCACGAGCGACTTGGTTATCTGTGCAGGTGCTTGACGCAGCACTGGTGGCCTTCTGGCCCAGTGGCCACCCAGAACGAGTCACCTGGTAGGTGGCCGACCTGCTGCTCCAAGAGAGGAGGACGAGGCACACTCCTGTGGCAGGGGCTCGCCCTCAATGGGAGAGACCTCCGGTCTCTGGGGACGGTCCCCTTGCCGGCTCATCTCCCGTGGGACCCTGCGCTTCCCTCCCCACAACCCCGTCACCACTGGTTGCTCTTCTCCAACTGTGTCCCTCTTGCACTGGCCTGAGGGCGCCTGGGAGCTGGGCTGAACGTTCTGGAAGTCAGCACTGGTGGGTTTAGGGTGACTTACTCCCAGGCAACACAGAGCGTCCTGGGGGGGTGCCGCTGTCCTTGGTGCTGACAGGCATTTGCTCCCCCAGCCCTCCCAGGACGCGCTGCCCCCCCGGCCCTCGGAAGGGACATCTTCCCCTTCCTCGCCCTCTACATCTGCACAGCATGCATGTGGTCAGGCCCCTTGGCCCCTGGGGACAGAAGAGCCGTGCCCACCCCCTTCCCCACGGCTCTCCAGAGGCTCAGGCCATGTGAAGTTTCCTTCCTTGCTCTCAGCTTTGTGCTAGAAACCCCACCTTACCAGCTCACCTTCCTGGGCTGTCTTGCAGTCTGGGCTTCACCCCTGCAAGCCCCCGCCAGGCCATCTCTCACCCTCCATACTTCAGGTCCAGATCCCGAGGCTCAGGTGACAACAGGGCAAGGGGATGAGTGCATGGAGGACCACTGTAGGCTTTGCGCTACAGCACAGAAAGCAGTCTCCCAAAGAGAGAGCAAGTCAAAGTTGCAAGGATTTCATTCTTGGTTGAGCCGTAGCTACAGTGGAGCGAGGCACCCAGCCTCTGCTAGCCCTGGCAAACCCACTTTACAGATGAGGAAGGCGAGCCTCAGAAGATTCAGCACCTTGCCTAAGTCAGCAGGACGCCAAAACAACTCATCAAAGAGTAACAACGGCTCACCCCGGCAGTGGGTGCCAGACGGGCGCTCCTCCCCCCATTCCCTTCCACAGCCGCCCCCATGAGATGCAGGGCCTGGCACCCTGGCTCCTCTCCGTGTGCTTGGACCGGGGCCCCTGAATCTCGGAGAGGGTCTAATCCTACCTGCTCCCACTGTACAGGTGGAGAAACTGAGTCCGGGGAAACGTGAAGACCCAGCCCAGGCCCCCTGACTCCGGACCCCCATCCTTCGAAAGAGGCCCCGTGCGCCATCTTGGACACTCCCTCCCACCCTCTGTCTGGCCTGCTTCCCCGTCTGTAAAATGGGTTTGTTAGGCCAACCCCGTAGAGCTGCTGGGAGCCCTGCGTACGCCCCACATGCTCAGTGCCTGGAACGGTGCCCAGTCACGAGACGGCCGTCGGTGAACCAGGTCCCATGCCAGCCAGACGGCTCTGGGGCTGAAGCTTGGGAAGGAAGGAGGCGGCTGTGCGGGAGAAAAGTCCCACCGCCAAGGGCTTTGCCGGCCTGAAAGGCTATGTGTTCTCCTGCAAAGACAAGATCTGTCGGGCTATTAGGCACACACAGACGCACAGACTGCGGCCAGGAGATAAGGGAATCTTCCATCAGGACGGCCGTGCCAGGGAGTTTTCATCTGTCTCTCTCTCTCTCTCTCTGTCTCTTTTTTTCTTCTTCCTCAACTTGGATTTTTCAAGCTTAGAAGTGACTGCTCTAATCGAACCAAGAGACCAGCAGCAGGAGGCAGATCTGCTCACAGAAAATGGAAAGGTTAAAAAAAAAAAAAGGGTGGTGGGGTGAGGAGCTTATCCTAGAAACAGCATCAAACCTCCGGGTGGGATAGAGATGAGATGGTCCCAGCCCCCAACACGGCCAAACATTTTGAGTAGAGGCGCAGCCTTCCCTTCAGACACCTCGGATATGGGGCGAGGACAGGGGCCGCCTCGGGAGAAACCGGGTCCCACGGCAGAGACAGACAAACCCGGCCCCGCTCACCCGGCTCCCCACCCCCGCACCGTCCTGGCCGCCGCCCCCTGGCCCTGAGCCCAGACGGAGCATCACCGCCACCTCCCTACAAGGGGCGGGGGCAAGCTCTGCCCACCTCGGCCGGAGGCCAGACAAGGCCCTGTCCCCAGAGAAACGAGTTGATTGTCCAGACTCGGTTCCACGGAAACAACTCCAATGTACACAAACTCGTTTCTGGAGACATCTCCAAGCATGACCAATGAGCTGTGACCTCTGAGCAGCACCGGCTCCCTGCTCCCGCTACCCCTCCCAGCAAAGTCCCCTGCGGCTGGCACCTCAGGGCCTCCCCACATGCTGTTCCCCCGTCCAGAATACTTTTCCTTGTAGGCTTCATAGGGCGCTGGCCTTGTACCATCTTCTTAGTCTCCACATCCTTATCTCCTCCTCCAGGAAGGCCTCCCAAGTCACCCTGTCTGGGGCTCCTGTCTCAGACCCTGCTGCCTCCTCAGACTCTCAGAACCACACACATGGGCCTCTCCGCTGTTCCCGTCAACCAGACACTGGCTATACAAAGGCAGGGGCTGTGTCTCTTTTTCCCTAGGGTCTGGCCCGCAGTAGGGGCCTCGAAAATATGTATGGAATGAGTAAATGCATGAGGGTGCCTGGTGAAATCCCTGGGCTGCCGTCCCCTCCCCCTAACAGCACCTCACAGACACCTCCGAGCCATGTCAAAGCCGTGCCAGGGGCTGCCAGGCTGTGGGGCCTCCTCGCCCTGGTCCCTGTGCCAGTTTGGTCTCTCCAGCCCCGTGGGAGGCTGGGGAGTCATGGCCACAGTACTTTGCAGCCACTTCCATTGAGAGGAGGGGTCTGCTTCCCCACCCCTCGTGTCTGGGCTGGCCAAGACTTACTCTGACCCACAGAACGTGGCAAGGGTGAGGCCGTGTGAGTTCCAGAGCCCGGACTTCAAGGGGACGGTGACACCCTCACCGTCATCCCCTGGGGCAGCCAGCACCAGGCAAGGAAGTTCCATTGACCATTGTCCAAGCAGAGCCAGAGGAGAGGGGTCACCTGAGCTGCCAGCCTGACTGTCACCACCAATCCCACACTCAGGGTGAGGCCATCTGGGCATCCCAGCCCAAGCTGAGCTCCCAGCTGACCAAAGCCCACCCCACGGGGAGCAGAAGAAAACCCAGAGGAGACGAGGAGCCTCAGAAATCGTAAGTCCTTGCCATTTACGCTGCCCAGTCCCAGGGTGGTTCGTCCCGTGGCAGGAGGTAGACCGAAGACACCTCCTGTCCCTCCCACAGCCCTGTTTCCGGAACCCCAGATGAGACTCGTCGCTCTCCTCCTTAAACCTGCCCGCCCCACCCGACAGAGCCACAGCGAGCTGCAGTGGGGAACCGGAGGCTGGGGTTTACCTACAACCTAAAAGGTGCATAGAGGGACAAAGGCGGAACCCGCCACACACGGCAGCTGCGTGGCCTCCGCAGCGCCCCCCTGGACGGCAGTGGGCTTACCATGCGCCCAGAACAGGCTGTAGCGTCCGACCGCACGGAGCCACGTCCTGCCCCGTGGGCCCCCGTGCTGGACCCTTGGTTTTAGGGTTCCATGACTCGGCCTGGGAGCCAGCTGAATGCAGGGAGTGCCTTTTCTCCTGGCATCCGAACCATGCCACATCCTTAGGACGAGAGCGTTTTTCCCAGAAATCTCACTCCAGGTGGCTGACCTCTGTCCGCCCTCATCATAAACCCCCGGAGGCACAGAAGTCAGGGTGCCTCTGGCTGCGGGTGACGCGAACCCGACCCAGACCCACTCAAGACAAAAGGGGGCACCAGACGGGGCCCAGTCAGGACACAGAACACATGCCACGGCTTTTCGAATGGAAGGACCTTAAGGCCAAGAAGCACTGACCCAGGCGTGGAAGAGTCCAGAAGCCGACCGCCAGCTGGGGGGCCTGGCGACTGCCGCGGGGTCAGCGGCAGCAGTGAAGGCAGGGGCGGGGAGGTGGAGTTCTTGGACCACAGGTGCAGACCGCACACCACACAGTGGGGCTGCCCGCAGGCCTCGGGCACTGGCGGGGGCATCGGGCAGGCACTGGAGTCAGCGGAGACCCCGCCAGGGCAGCAAACCTGCAACGAGAAGCACCAGGCATTTCCCTCGCTCCGCCGGCCAGCGTCCCCGGAGGTCTCCAGTGGCCAAACCCTCAACACTGCCAAGAGGCTGGAAACACCCAGCGGAGCCCCGGTCCAGCGTGGGGCAGATCCCCTAGAGAAAGGGGGACTCTGAGCAGTGCCTGCCCCCCACAGTGGCTTCCCGTACACTCCGCACAAAGCCCGAAGTCCTGAATGTGCCCTTGGGCCCCCTGCTCTCAGCTCACAGGCTCAGAGTCCCAGCCATAAAGGAAAGTTTCCAGTTCCTAAGCCTCTCACCTCCTTCCTGCCCCAGGGCCTTTGCCCAAGCTGTTTCTGGCCTGTTGACATTCTACCCTCATTTCACCCGAGGACCCCTTCCCATAACAGTCACTCTCCACGAGGCCTTCCCTGACCTCCCGATGGAAAGGCCGCCCTTCCTGCCTCCACACCCTGTGCTCCCCAGCGGGGCCCACATGACAGCGGCAGTGTCCCCACAATGTGTGCACGTGAGCAGGTGTCTCCCTTTGCCAGACTGTAAGCCCCGCAGGCCAGGGCGGGTCACTGTCCACAAAGGGCTGGTGCCAGAAGAGAGAGGCAAGGCCTGTTGGGGAGTTTTTGGTTTGGTCTTTGGGGGAATTCTCACAATGGAAAGCAAGGAGAAAGGCAAAGGTGTGTGCCCTCACCGTTCCCAGGCTGCCTCGTCCAGTCCTCCGGGGAGGGGTGGGCATGATACTCTGCAGCCAGTTTGTTCAGTAAACAGGGTAGGGTATGGAGTAGGCTACACGGAGCATAAGGTAGTGAGCCCCCCATTGTGAGAGGCATTCAAGCCAAGGCTGCAGGCATACACGGCACGGATGTCAAGGAATATTCTCCACGATGCCCTGGTTCTTGAAGGACTGCTTACGTGCCAGTGGCTCTGCTCAGCGCCGGGGACGGGAGGACGCACTTGAGAACGAGGGTGCTCGGTGGGGGCCGAGGGTCAAGTGCAGAGCCAGCGCGGACAGAGCAGGTCATGGGATGGAGCGTGTGGGTTTCCTGGTGCGAGGACCTCGGGCAGACGGAGAGGTTCGGTGCAGCCACGCCTCCCCGTGCCCCCCGCCCGGCCACCCCCTTGGTCAGCAGGCAGCCACCTCCAGAAATGCCCCCCGCCACGGCCCCAGGCAGAGCCACCACAGGGAGCTGGCCAGACCACCGCTGCCGCCCAGAGGCTGTCCGGGAGCCATGTCCCCTTCAGGAGTTGAGAGTCCCCCTCTCCTGCACCCTTGCTTCCCCGCTGGCCAGCAGGGACCAGCACCCGGGAGTCCTCACTTCTCACACGGGCCTCAGCCTCCCAGCGCCCCCCAGCGCCTCGTCCTGAGTATAAAATGGTGAAAGGCATGAGTGCCGGGAGTCCTCGGGGCCCCGGCCCGCACACCCCCACGGCGACCACTGCGGGGCTGTCACTGCTCAGACCGCACGGCTGGTACCGGGCAGGGGCCTGGCGAGCTGAGACCCAGGAGCCCCAGGCTGAAGGGACTTGGGAAACACTGGTGACGAGGGCTCTCTCATACCTGCTTTATCAAACAGGAAACGAAGGCCCGGGTTCCCGGCACTCAGCCAGGGTGAGCCTCGGTCTCCCGGCCCACGACCCCTCTCATCGGACACACGGTCTCTGGGCCTGTGACTGTCCACACTGTGCCTCGGGCTCCAAGCAGTCCAGAGGACCCGGGGCACAGGGACCCGGCTGGTGGGGTCCTGAGTGCACCGCCCCGGCAGGTCCGTACAGGCCGGCAGGAAGTGACATGGGCCTCACCTCGGGTAGGACCGCAGCAGGCGCTGTTCCTGCCCTTACCCGACTTCCCTACTTCTTACCCTCACAACCACCTCGGGAGGAGCAATACTGCTTCCATTTTACACAGGGGAACACTGAGGCCCAAGGTCACCCGACCTGCAGGAAGCAGAGCCTGGGGTTGGGGGGCGGTCCCAGCCAGCAGCCCCCTAAACCCAAGGTTAACACTGAGGACTCAGGTCTGCTCCAAGCACACCGATGCAGGTGCCCAGAGCCCCGCGGCCTCGCCACGGGTCATGGAGACGACGTCGGCGTTTCCCTTACTGTCCCTAACCTGGCCCGCTGACACCGCGCGGTGTGCGCAGCCTGCTCGTGATTGATGGAATGACCGCAGGGCGGCGCGGAGAAAAGACGGATGCCAGAGTGAGGGGAGCGTCCTGTCGTGCATCCAGGGGAGCGCTGACACCTCAGTTTTACCAAAATCAGAGTAATGACGTTCGTAGGAGCCACGACTGACCACCGCTGCCAGATGGCGGCCGGCCGGGGCCCCGGAGGGGGGCCGTGTCCTTAGCCGACAGACAGCCTCCTACGGCGCTTAAGTGACAGCCTCAAAACGGGGCTGGGCACCTGTCCAAACCTGGCCGGGAAGCTGGCACGGACAGCCCCGCTCCAGAAGGCTTCGCAGCGGGGCCACCTCTGGGTCTTCGCCACAGGCCTGCCGACACACCGCCCGGGCAAGGCCCCGAGTCTGAGGTGTGCAGGAGGGAGAAGGAAATGGGCTTCTGCCCGGGAGGGAGTTGCGAGGAGGGGCAGCGAGGCAGGACACGCCTAGAATTCTCCCAAAGCAAAGAACCCTAGGGGCCAATGACTCCAACCCCTTCATTCTGCAGACAGGGAGCTGAAGGTCAGAAAAGGTGAGTGACTTGCAGAAGGTCACACAGCGATAGGGTGAAAATTAAGCCCAAGGCTTCTACCTGCCAGTCCGCAGTGTTGCCATGCATTTGACCCACCAAATATTTAATTATTAGGGAGGAAGCCTAAAGTTTCAGCACTGCAAAAGCCACAGACATTATCTGCCCATTCACCCAAAATCCATTCATCCAGCCATCCTCCCATCCGTGCACCACACATGTATGCATCCCTCCGTCACTCCATCATCCATCCAACCATCTAGCCCATCTATCCACCCATCTCTCCCTCCCGCCATCTTTCCATCCATCCAACCTCCCACCCGCTCCACTACCCACCTACAATCTGTCCATTAACCCACCCGCCCACCCCCCCATCCACCCACAAGACTCCCCGTCTAGTCCCCTGCCAACTTGTCCATTATCTATCCTTCAACCCGTCCATGTATCCATCCGCCTACCCACTCGCAAATCCATCCGTCCTCCTAGCCACTCATCTGTCTACCCATCTATTCATTCTCCCAAACTTCTACCCGTCTATCTATCCATAGACTGTTTCATCCACCCATATATCCACCCACCCATCTTCCACCCACTCACATCCATCCACATATTTGTCTCTACATCCATCCACCTGTCCATCCATCCACCTGTCCATCCATCCATCCACTTGCCTATCCATCCATCCACCTGCCCATCCTCTCCCAGGCCCATCCATCCAAGAACACTGGCTGAATATACGCCTATATGTTCCTGGCTCTGACTCACCTAGCCTCTTACACGCTTCTAACTAGAAAAGACCCCAAAACTTGTTTGGCTCTGCCCATCACGCACATGAGAAAGCAGGGTTGGGAGGAAGGAGAAAATAAGAGGGAGCCAAGTCATTCTTCAATCTGGAGAGGCTCTCGCCGCCCCACCCCACCCCTCCCCGAGCTCCTCGCACGTCTCTCTGACCAGAGCCCACGAGCCGCACTTTTCAAGTTCCGCACCAGGACTTTCCCACCCCAGGATTTCTCCTGCCACGGTGGTGGCGGGAGCCCTGGCCATTTTCTTCTCCCCTGCCGCCGCCCCAAGTTGTAGGTAAAGATGAGAGAACGTGGACTCTGCTCTCACCGACAGGATGGTAAGGCACAGACAGGCCAACGTGTGTGGCCCCCCCGGGTGTGGTGCAGGCGGTGACCCACGGGTGGTGCCCTGGGTCCTCATCCTGTCTGCACCGCTCCCCTCCCTGGGACCTCAGTCTGTCCCTCTGTGCAATGGGATGCTGAGACCAGGTGGTGTCCCCAGCCCAGGATTCCCCAGAGCAGCCTGCGGTGGGAGCAGTGGTGAGGGGAGGGGGCAGTGGTGAGGGGAGGGGGCAGTGGTGAGGAGAGGGGAGGGGGCAGCAGTGGGGGGAGGGGGGTAGTGGTGAGGGGAGGGGGCAGTGGTGAGGAGAGGGGAGGGGGCACAGAGCCCACACATGGCCACTGCAGAGCGGGGAACTGGGGTCTGCAGGAGGGGCTCCCAGTCGGCCTTGCTCTGGGCCAGCGTCGGGGACCCACTCCTTGCCTCCCCTGATGACTCATGCTGTCCACACCTGATGAGTCACTGCCCTGGCAAATGGGGGGCGCCGCTCCAGCCGCCCCCACATGAAGACTCAGCCCGCCCTCGGTGCAGCCGGAGCGAGCGCCGCCCAGGCCGGGCCGAGGCCCCGGAGGACGGAACCTCCAGCTCGCGGGTGGGATTCGGCGTCAAGGGCTCCCTCCCGGGGGTAGCCCGCCCCTCAGCCCGCCTTGGCAAAGGAGGCCCCGAGGCCCGGAGAAGTGGCCGGCTCACGCAGAGCCGCACAGCTCACAGGGGGCCGGGCAAAGATCCCCCGGCCAGCACCTCCGGCGGGCCTCGTCGGCCGGCTGCCCACTCTGCCATCTCCCCCAGCACCGACAGGGCCCCCCGGGCTGCGCAGGGCTTACCTCCCGCCGTGTCCACACCCCCACCTCCTGGTGCCGGCTCCCCGCCGTCAACCTCGCCCACCCAGAGAGAAGAGGCTCAGCCCACAGGAGACTCAGGCCCGCCACAGCCCCGGGGCAGTGTCCCGGCCCTGGATGAGGGAGGCAGTACGGAGGGACAACAGCCGGCCCCCGCCCTTGGAACTGAGCCTGCTAGCCGCCTCCTTCCTCGGCCCTAGGAGACTGTGCTGCTCGGAAGGTCAGGGCCATGAGCCTGCAGGTGCTGTCCTCAAGCAGCCTGGGGGCTGGGGACCTGAGTCAGCCCTCCGTAGGGTCCGGGCACCGAGATCCAGACCAGGACCTCACAGGAGGCACGAGTGCCGTAAAGGCACAGGAGGGGGGCCAGGCCGCCTGGACACACGAAGGATGGCACAGTGGCTCCCCTCCCCCACGGGCAGGAAGAGCGTCCTTCACCAGATCTGCTCCTGGTCAGGAGCACCGAGGGATCAGGCCAGCACCCTGGGAGCTCTCGACAAGGCACTGCCGACCGCGTGGAAAGCAGGACTGTGGAGCAGGCGGCTGGAGCTGGGCGGAGAGGGCCTGGAAGCGTCTGGCAAGTAGGAGGCCCCTGAGAATGTCCTTGTGAGCGAGGAGGTCAGCTGACGCGGCCCCGAGCAGGGTCAGTGCCCAGCTCGTGCTGAGCGGCCTCCTGAGTCCCCCCGGCTGGAAAGCACCATCCCTAAGGCTGCCACACATACTGGGAGGTGACGCAAGGCACAGAAGCTGCTGGAGGACACCGCGGGCTGGCCAGCGGGGAGCCGACGGCAGGTCAAAGGGAGGAGGAGACGCTGGCCTGCCTGGAGGGCCAGCAGCGTCAGGTGCCCGGGGAAGCAGCCCCAGCCAGGGGCCTGGATCCAGTTCAGGCTGGGCAAGTGCGGCGGGCGCTGCGCCAGACAGTGGTCCCGGGCACGGCTGCGCGCGAAGCCCTCTGGCGGGTGGCGGCCACGTGCCGGGTGCTAGGGACCCGGCAGCCACGGACTGAGAGGCAGCGTCCCTGCTGGGGCAGTCCTCGGCTCCTCTGGGAAGCCCTGCTCTGGGCGGGCACCAGGGCCCAAGGTGATCAGGGGGCCCTCCTCCCTGCACCTGTGGCCCTCCAAACAGAACTTCCCAAGTCCCCTTACGAGCCCACCCGGGGCCAGGACAGGAGCACTGAGGTGGCACAGCGGGGGCACCGTCTGTGGGGCACGGCCACGGAGCAACGATGGGTGGGCACTCGGGAAGTCGACCTGGGCCCACGGTGGAGACGGCGTGGTCCCAGCTGCCTGTCACATGCTGGGTGGCCATGCGCAGGTGCAGGGAGGAGGGAGTGGAGACTGTGACTTCCTCCAGCCAAGGTCAAGGTCACAGGGCAGGGCAGCGAGGGTGGAGCCTCCTCTTCTAGGCAGATACCATCCTGTTCTCACCTCCCCCGTTTCCCTCCCTCAATCGGTTTTATTATCTGAATCACGATATCAGTATTTTAATACTTAAAACGGATTTGAATTAGCGTAACTAGCCCTAAGTGGAAATAAATTAATGTTAGTGCCTGAGAAGTTTCTCCAGACAATTAGAACCTGAACTAAATTGAATTAACATCTGATCTCTCCTCCTCTCACCCGAGAACTTGCTTTCCAGATAGGGCGGGGGTTCGGGGGGCCGTGGGCGGCAGACGCACCCATTCGGAGGACGGCGCCGGGATCAGCCCACCGGGAGACCAGGAAACACGGGGGAAACTGAGGCACTCAGAGGCAGTGCGACCAGAGCTGGAAGATGGAGCCGGGCAGGCTGACCACGGGCATCTGGGTGGCTGTGGACCCCAGACAGGGCGGCCCAGGGGCCCTTTGCCAGGTGGGCCAGGCAGGTCACTGCTGTGGACACTGAGGGCGGATTTTTTGGCGCCACAGACAGCCTCCGAGGGGTCACCAGGCCCAGGCCTGAGCCAGATTCTTGTGTCCACGTCTAACTTAACACCCCTGACAATCTCTGATTGCAGGAGGAGGTGGCTGTCCGACCCCTGGAGAAACCCCCGAGGGCCACGCCCAAGGCCGCTGAGGGGCGAATGGCCCAGGGGCCCAGCCAGAACAGATGAGCATTTCCCCTCGGGTGCGGGCGCGGTGGAAACTCCAGGCGCTCTTCAGCAGCTGGGGGGGGAGGGGCTGGGCCAGGCAATGCCCAAGCTGCGAAGCCCCAGCTGGAAAGACCTCAGCCCCTCCCCCAGGACCGCCCTCGCCCCCTGCGCCCACGGCCCCACTGGGAGCCCTTCCTCCCTGCCAGGTACCCCACTGGCCGGCGGCCCCCGCCTGCCCCGTGCTCAGACAGACTGTACACACAGTGTGTCCGCAGCCCCGCCCAGGCCAGCGCTGAGCCTGGAGCCCGTCTTCCAGTTCGGTTCCATCGGGTGACGGGTGCTGAATACCTTTGAGGCACAGGGTTTTGAAGGATGAGGGTTGCCCAGGTGAGAAGACAGGAGACACTCTGGGGCAGGGGGAGCGCACGGGGAGCCCGCCACCACCCCAGCTGGACTACAGGGCCCCAGGGGGCAGCCCTGAATCTGCCCCCCTTGGGTCGCTGCCGGCGTCACCACCAGGACCGGCTGCTGTCCCGTCCCTGCAGGGGGGGCCGGCGGTGAGGAGCACAGCGTCCGGAGGGCTGTCCGGGGACGCCCAAATCAGCCTTTCAGGCCACCGGTGGGACGTCCGTAGCGGGGGGACGGGCAGACTGCTGGGTGCCAGGGCCAGCCCCCCTGGCCCCTCTGACCGGCGTTATCAGAGCGACGCGGGAGAACCGAGTCCACCCAGGAGCCCCGGAAGTTCTTCTCAGGGCCTTGGGAGGGTCTCCCGGACCGGCCGCGGGCCACCTGCGCTCGGCACGCCCCCTCAGTGAACCGGCCTGCTGCCCCCCTACCATGAACGGAGCCTCACGTGGCCTGAGGCTGCCTGGGCCCTCCCCCCGCCAGGCACCTGCACCCCCACTTTGCAGAGGAGGACATCTCGGGCTCAGAGAATGAGTCAGTAACTGAAGGAGACACAGAGAAAGGCCAGGCTGATCTGGGGTCGTCGGCTACCCCCGCACACCGCCAGCTCATCCGGGGGAAGCGGCACTTGCAGAAGAAAGGCTGGGGTTACAAGGACCCTGGCCCTTCCAGGTTCCTCCAGGTGGAGGCAACAGCCTGGCCCCTGCACGGCCGAGCAGGGGTCCCTTGGGGCACCTCCTTTCTCCGAAGGCTGCCGGGGACGTTAGGTGGTGAGGTTCCATAAAAGCCGGTCACTGCGAGGCAGTAAGACGCTCCCCGGAGAGGCCCTTGGAGCGATGCCGGTGTCGCAGGCAGGAGGAGGAGGCAGGGCTCGCGCCCCAGTGTCTCCGGGGGACACGGTCTCCCGGCAATGAGGGTGCACAGGGCCCACAGCCCCCGAATGTCCTGGCCTCCTTGCACAGCTGTCCTGATGCTGCTTCGCTTCAGGACTCAGGGTTTTTTGGTGGGCGTTTAGGAGAGAAATGTCACCCGGGAAGCTTCCTGCCAAAAACGACTTAATCTGGGCGCCTCTGGCCACACGTCCCCACGCCTCCTCCGCCCCAGTCCTGCCGAGGCCGGTTTGCCTCCGACGGCCCCTCAGATGTGGACTCACTACCTGGTGCTCCCTCCACGGGATCACACCAACCACCGGGGCGGCTCTGACCCTCCCCCCAGGGGACAGGACGGGGCGACCACAACACAGTCACAGCAGCCACGGCGCCACGACTGCGCCCCCAGCGGGCCAGCTGGGGACACCGACTGCCGAGCGGCACCTGTTAGCAGGTGAGAGCATTCCGGCACTTTCGTCCTCGCGCTCTCCTAGGACCTGGAAGGGACGGTGTGCTGGTGGCCTCGATTTACCTTTTTGGGGGCACGTGGGTTCTCAGGAACCCTGTCTTCCTGTCCAGACGCCTGGCACAGACGGCGCCCCACACACTCCCGTTTGCCGAGCCGACAGCAAGGGGCTGCGGGGCCAGCCGAGCGGCCACTCCCGGCTACCTGGGGACGACTGTCCAATCGGCACGTGATCCTGACACCGGACCCACGCTCCTGCGTCAGAGCTGCCGCCAGGAGCCTCTCCTCGCGGAGGCCCTTGTAGAGAGAGAGGCGGCGAGCTCCCACAGGCTAAAGGCCTAGCGAGGCCGTCGTGCGTGGAGAGGAGGGGACGCCAGCTCGGCAGGCCTTGAACAATCAGGCCACAGAACCAGGGACTCGCACTCTGCCCTCACTGGCTGTTTGATCTTGGGCCAGTTCCTTCCCCTGCCTGGACCTCAGTATCTCTGCTTACGTAGGCCTCGGGCACAGAGAGTCTTCAAGGACCCACGTCGGTGCAGGTGAAGCACCTCGAACCTAGAAGGGTCTCGTCAACACCAGGTCCTTCCGCTTAGGGTGGGAGACGGTCGCGCCCCGTGTGTCACCTGTGCCACCGGTTTGTATCTGGTCCCTTGACAACCTTTGCTCCAATGCCCATCACGTACCTGCAGAACCGTGGGGACAGGGAGATGACGTCTCCGTCACTGTCCACAGTGAGCTCAAGGTGTCCCCGTGAAAACCCACAGGGCCGTGCAGGACAGAGCACCCGCGCAGGAGCAAGCAGGTAAGGAGGCGGGAGGAATCCTGGCAGACACCCGGAGGAGGTGACACTTGAAGGGGGCCTGCAGAAGCCACGAGGGAGAAGAGTAGAGGGAGAGGGGCGCCGGGGAGGGGCCCCCGCTCAGCCCAGGGTCGCTGTGGAAGGGCGCGCCACAGCCCTCTATCCAGCGGTCGGGAGGCACCAGCCACACGGGTTCAGGGACATTTGTTACGTGACAATTTAGAATGAGTCAAACTGTTTTCATGGAAGTCACCTCACTCAAGCTTCCACCTCCACCCTAGCGTCAGTCCTGCAAAGTTTCCGCAGAGGAGAGGGGGGAGCTCGGGCGGGTCAGGGGGCCGCCAAAGGTCGTGGGCTACCGCAGCAGAGCCAGGCTCGAAGCCACGCCACGTCCACGCCACGCCACCTTTAACCACCTGCTGCTTCATCTGTTTGCAGGAAGCAGAGAGCCCAACTCAGAAAGGGCCCGTCAAAAACTTGGTTACAAAACGGGCCAGGGGCGCCTGGGGGGCTCTGTCGGTTGAGCGTGTGTCTCTTAATTTCGGCCCAGGACCCGATCTCACGGTTCGTGAGTTCGAGCCCCGTGCGGGACTCTGCACTGAGCGTGGAGCCTGCTTGAGATTCTCTCTCTCTCTCCCTCTGCCCCTCCCTCCCCTTCTCTCTCCCTAAAATAATTTTTTGGGGGGCACCAGGGTGGCTCAGTTGGTTAAGCATCTGACTTTGGCTCAGGTGATGATCTCAGGGCTCCTGGGCTCGGCGCCAAGCGTGGGTCCCGCCGCAGGTTCTCCTCCCCCTCCGCCTCTCCCCGCCAACGAAAGCTGTTTTAAAAAATGGTCCAGGGGCGCCTGGGTGGCTCAGTCGGTTGGGCGTCCGACTTCGGCTCAGGTCATGATCTCGCGGTTGTCAGTTCAAGCCCCGAGTCGGGCTCTGTGCTGTCAGCTCAGAGCCTGGAGCCTGCTTCAGATTCTGTGTCTCCCTCTCTCTCTACCCCTCCCCCACTCATGCTCTGTCTCTCTCTGTCTCAAAAATAAATAAACATTAAAAAAAAACTTAAAAAAAAAATGGTCCAAAGGCCGGCATCGTCCCCTCCCTGAAGAAGACACACAGGTGGTAAGTAAGCACAGGAGACGGCACCCCACAGCCCGTGTCGGAGACGCGCACAGTAGGACAGCCGCGGGATCCCGCCACACACCCGTGAGAACGGCCGGACTCCCGAGCGCGGACAGCGCACGGCCCGTGGGGCCTGTGGGGACGCAGAGCGGCCCACGCTCTGGAAGGCGGCCTGGCGGTGTCTCACACACCAAACACTTCCGTCGGATCCAGCATTCCCATTGCTCTGTATTCACTCCGAGGACTTGACATTGTGTCCACACGGCAACCTGCCCACGGGGGTTTACAGCGGCTTCATTCGGAGTCCCCAAACCCGGAACGGCCGAGCTGTCCTTCAGCAGGCGGGCGGATGCACAATCCGGTCCCTCCGGACAACGGGGCGTCGGCCGGCACTAAGTGGGAACGGGCTATGGGGCCGTGAAGAGACCTGGAGGGACCCTGCGTGCGTAGGACCAGGTCAAAGAAGCCAGTCCGGAAAGGCTACACACGGTGGGATTCCGAGTCGGTGACATTCTGGAAAAGGCAAAACCGTGGAGACGGTGAAAGATGAGTGGGGGCCAGGGGCTGGGGGGACGGGAGGGACAGTCAGCACAGAGGATTCGGGCAGTGAAACTCCTCCGAGTGACACTCCGGGTGACACTCTCAAGAGCGGGCACACGTCATTACACACCTGCCCAAACCCGCACGATGCCAAGATGACCCGTAAAGTAAACCATGCACTTTGGGGACACCCATGTGTCAAGTGCACCCTGGTGGGGATGTTGATAGTGGGGGGGGGCGCTGTGCTCGCTGGGATAGGGGCACATGGGAACTCTCTGTACCCCCCCCATTCTGGCTGTGAGCCGAAAATTCTCTAAAAATTAAAATCTACCTTTTTAAAACATAAAAAAGACCCAAGTGCTGTTGGTATGGGCGCCAGATACAGGGACAGCTGGATCCGGGGACCCGGCAGAGTCCCCACGCCCTCTCCCCTCAGCGGCTGCCTGCCACCTCCTCTCGACCTGCGTGGCGGCAACGTGACCCCGTCGGCTCAGCACTCAGCTCCCCAGACCCCCTCCAGGGACAACCAGGGAGCCTCGCTAACCGTCCACGCAGGCCACGCGTCCACACCTGCCCCAAAGATGGGCACAGGGCCTTGGCTCCAGCCTCCAGCCCTCTCTCTGGGGCGGGTCCCCCTAAACCCAAGGCTAGGAGGGCTCCTCAGGGAAAACCTGGGGTCCTTTCTTACATAGAAGGGGAAAGAGGGGTTTCTTGTCGGACAAGAAACCGACAATGCTGCGTCCCAGAGGAGGCTGCTGGAGAGCGGGGAGGGTGAGCCAGGTGCAGGTCACCGTCTTTGCAGCCTGACCCCAGGAGAGGCTCCAAGGGCGAGCCGGGACCCGGTCTCCCACTGCACGCGCCACGTCCCGCGCTGGGCGGCCGGGCTGACCGCGAGAGTCTGGAGGGTCCCATCGCGGAGCTCAGGCTTGGAGCCTCGGAAGGGCTTCACCGGCCAGTCAGGTTCCGGGGGCACAGAGAGGTTCTGGAAGATAAACGGCATGAATCAGAGGGCGGGAGGTGGCCGTGACCGAACGGGTCCCTCCAAATCTGTGTGGAAGCCCTCCCCCATGAAGGGATGGTACTTGGGGGTGGTCAGGAGGGTCGCATAGGGTCGTGAGGGCGGGGACGGGATCAGGGCCCCAGTAAGACACAGCAGACAGCTCCCTTCCTCAGTCCCCACTCCCCGGCCAGAAGGTGGCCGTCCGCACACCGGGAAGGGGGCCTCACCAGGAACGGGGCATGCCTGCGACCTGATCAGGGGCCTCCCGCTGCCAGAGCCAAGAGAGACGAATGTCCACCGCTTAAGCCCTCGGTCTGCGTTATCCATTGTGGGCGCCTGAGCTGACCAGTGCAGGGCTGATACAGTGACTAGTGGGGGCCGTGACCCCTGTCCAGGCCCCGTGTGGCCCCCACCCCACCGGGCTCCTCCCAGAGCCGCCTGGCCTGCTCACCCGTCTAAACCCGCAGGTCGCGTGGACCCCTCCCCTGGGCGAGCTTCCAGGGACAGCGGGGGAAGCCCAGCAGTGCTCGAAGGCACCCCTGGGGCCCGGGTGGGCATCGGGTCCCAGGTGTGGGGTCGGGAGGGAGAAGCGGGGGGCGGAGTCAGGCCTGCCCTCCCGGGGGGTGGGGCCGGGACACGCCCCAACACCACAGTCAGAACACAACAAGCCACTAGGTGACGCTCCTTCTGTTTATTCTCCACCCTCTACAAGACACCGCAACACGGTGGAGGCCCAGGCTCCCCTTCCGCTCAGGCCGCCCCAGCTTCCAGGCTCTTCAGAGTTCCGGTGAAGAACAGGGGGCGTGGGGACAGGGGAGAGGACTGGGGCCCTGCAGCTTCCTGCCCTCTCTTCCCTCCCCACACCCACCCCGGCCGGGAGGGGCTTCGTGCAGGCGGGCGCACGGGCCCCAACCTCTGCGTCCAAGCTCCGCCCCCCTCCCCGCAAACAGCCGTCCTTGGCCGGGGGCACACACACTCATCCTTGGTCGGTCTCCCGGCCAGGCCCCGGGGTGCACACTTCAAGGCACACTGGTCTGCCCTCCACAAGAGACCCGGGTACACCCACCTGAGCCCCGGGCCAGGCTGCAGGCCATTGGCAGAGAATGGGGCATGGTCAAAACCGCGATCTGTCCCACAGACTTCTCACGGTTGGGGCCCTCCTCCCAGATGGAGGGCAGCGCCAGTGGCAGCCCCTCAGGAAGCCCCCCACCCCATTCCATCCAACTGTGTTTGCAGGGAGCCCACCACCCCGAGCACCCGCTTGGGGCCAGCTCCACACGGGAAGGTAGGGACAAGGGTGGACCACGTGGGCTCTGGCCTCAGGAGACTCCCCAGTCTTCCAGCCTGTGAGTTTGCCTCGGGGATCCCGGAGAGTAGACTGAGGCACGGACAGAGGTCTGGCCCCACCCCGTCCTCGCCCCATCCTTGAGAAGCTTCGCTCACACCTCTCCTATGTCGGGTCCCATGTGAGATTTTGTTCCACAAAAAGACATTCAGTGCCTTATAGACGGGTAAGCCACGGACAGTGCGTGCATGTGGGGTAAGTGTGACATGGGGACAGGGCCAGAGACGCGGCGGGTGGGTGTGAGGCTCTGCCGTCACGTGGCCATGCCAGCGGGAAGGGACCCCAGCGCGGCCACTGTGCTGGACTCCTCTGTCCTCGTCACTTCGCACCCGGCCGGGGCTCAGAAACCGTGTTTGGATGGACGAACGCCCGGGGCGAGGAATCCATCTGCCCCGCCACCAGGAAAGAGGGAGGGGGCCACACGGCGGGGAGACCTCAGCCCTAGGCAGGGACTCAGCCTGAGGAGATGGAACAAGGCCATGGCCAAGCGACAGGAGACTGAGGGCCGAGGTCATGACGCCTAACAAAGGTCAAACAGCAGGGAGCCCAGCACACCCCACCAGTCCCTCCAGCCCTCCGTGCACCCACCGGGGTCTGGCAGGGGCGGGTCCCTCTCCCCGTGGCCACCCAGGGACCCATGCTGGCTGGCGGGGCTGCCCCGGAGGAGGGAGAGGGAGACTGTGGGATCACTCAGCCTTGGAGAGAGGCCACTGTGAAGGACGCCCCGCAGTGCCCAGTGAGGGTTGACGTCCAGCCGGGGAACGTGGTGGGAAAGTCCACACAAAATGCCTGAGGGGGGTGCAGGGATTGGCGCTGCCGCGGGCCCCTCCCCGCAGGACACCAGGTCCCTGCACACGGCCGCACGATGGAGAGGCAAAGCCAACCCGGAGACCAAGTGTCTCTGCATCTGCACCATTAGCTCCGTTTCCTTCACAGAAGCCCTAACATCTGCTCCCTGCTCCCAGCGAGAGGTCCGACACAGCCCGGGGCCTCTGCGAGGGGGCGTGAGCTGAGGGGCCCCGAGGGCCGTGCCTAGGGCTCCCCGCCAGCCCCTTCCCACCTGTCTGGCCAGCACCACTCACTCTGATTAGCCAGGGGCCCAGGACCCGGGGCAGAGCGGACAATACATGACGGTCCAGTGCCTGACCTGTCATCTCTGTCTGCTGCTTTAGGAGAGGCAGGCTGCAGGTGGCAGGTGTCACGGGTGTCACAGTAAAGACAGCGGGAGAGACTAAGCCTGGGGCCAGCGGCTGTGTTCCCTTCTCTGGGACACGGTGGCCCCGAGGGGACCCCTCAAGACAGGGCCAGTCTCAACGGCAGCCTTTGCCTTTGGAGGGTGAGGGCGTCTTCCCGGAGCCCCCCTGTGCCCCGAGTCCCCCCGGGCTGGCCGGCACCCTGTGTACACAGGGCTCAGCTGTGAGTGGAACACCGTTTGGGACCCTTGTTTCAAAGCCACCTGAAGAGTCCCTCTCGTCCAGGGCGTGACAACAGAGGAGAGGACTCGCTGAGGAATATCTCATCCGCTGAGGCACGCGTGAGCGTCACAATCGAGCGAGGTCTTCAGTCATTCATGTCGAAGACGGACTACCAAAAGGGACGGAGAATCTTTACCCCTCGTCGCAACGGGGCGCTTGAAGCCTGTGAGGATTGGATTTGGACACCAGGGGCTCCTCTTATGTCGTCCGGACTCCATCCTGCTCTGCGGCCCTCGCCGGCCCGGGGCAGGGGGGGCAGGCATGTGCGCAGGGGCAAGACCCTTCTCCTGCCGCACACTGTGTCCCGTCGGCCTCCCCCGCTGCAGCCCCACACACTTTTAGAGCTGAATGCAGATGCCGAGGTCTTTCCATGGCCTGACCTGAGTGTAACCGCCCCCCGAGGACGAAGGCCGGAGGTATCTGGCTCCTTTAAGCAAACCTTTATCGGCCTCGGGTCGGAGCCGTGGTCAGATGCAGAGCGTGGCTGGTGACGGCTGCGTCACCCTGCACTGAGAAGGGGAAAATCCCCGTTGATACCCCGATCCAACCCTCAGATTCAGAAACGAGATCAGAGAGGGGCGCCCACATGCCCGCAGGCACACAGCTGACCCACCACCACGAAGCCGGCACACACTCCCACCCAGGCTGGCTGCGGAGCAGGGCGGGGGACAGAGAGAGCGCAGGGAGTCGAGGTTACCCAGGCCCGCGATGCCGAGGTGGCAGGTTGCCTCCGTTCCGGTGGATTAAAAGGAGTCGGCATACCATGTGGTTAAGTCAAGTGACCAAAAGCAGAGACGACACACACCCAGAGCTACTGGGTTCCCGGAAGTGGCTCAGCCAAGGCAGATGGAAAATTCACTCACCGTGGGGCCACAAAGATTTCGAGGTCCTATTATGCACCGTTGCTGTCGGGGGGATATGCATGAGACACAGCCCTGGACCCTCCCCCAAGGGGCCCGCAGACCCTGCCCGCGCCCCACGTGGGTCAGGAGAGAGAAGGCCCCTCTCCCCAACCTCCTCCAGGTCTCCCAAAACAGGAGGAGCCAGACTTGTGAATTTAAATAAAATGACAGGAATTTGACATTTTGGATTTCAGGTAACCAATGAACATGATTAGCGTAGTAGGTCCCGAAAATCGAGTATTAGGAAGATGATGTGTTGACTCCGTGCCACGTAACACAGCGCCCTGCCTGGCTGGGGCAGGCGCGGGCACCTGCCCGGAGCCACCCCGCCTGGAGCCCCGCCTCCTGCGCTTCCTCACTCACGGCCTCCCCGCCTCCCCTTCCCGGCTCTCGGCTGGCCCCGAGCAGGCCTCGCAGCCCTCAGCCTGGATGGATGACGGTCAGACACCAGCGGCCGCGGACACTGGGGAGCACAGCTGGCCGTCAGCCCGCAGCTTGCTCCCCACCCCACCCGGTCTCCTTGCTCCCTGTTCCCCGTGGACGTGGCTGTGAGGAGCCCACCAGGAAAGGAGTGAGGCAGTCAGGCAGGGTTCAGGCACCCCATCCTGGGGGCTAGCTTGGGGGCCCCCTCCTCTCTCCCCATCTCCCCCAGCTGCCCCGCCCTCCCCATCTGACCACACAATTGTCTTCTGGCTCCAAGGCCTTGCAAGAGCTGCCTCCGGCCTGACCAGCTGCAGGACAAGATGCCCGGCGTCCCCGCTCCGGCCGGCGGGGGGGGGCAGTATCTAGCCCAGTCCCCAACCTCTCTTCCAGCAGAGCCAGAGGGACAGTGGCTCCTCCCTGCTCACCGGTCTCCAGCAGAGGGTCACCCTGAAGTGCCCCCTGACACGCCCCCTGCCCAGCCCTCCACCACCAGGGGGTCCCACCCCGCAGGATGCCTCCCACATGCCCCTCCCACAGGACGCAGAGCCCACCTCCCGGGGCGGAAGTACTGGCCCAGAAACACAGTCCTTCCCGGTACCTCCAGGCCGCTGGTCCACAGACACCCCGGTTTCCGTTCCTAATAAGACGTCAGGCCCCCCACCGCCCGGGAGGAAAACCTCATGTTCTGAGCAGCGGGGCTCCGGCCGCCCTGGTCTAGTTTACGGCGCGACACAGTCGAACGCAGCTCTGAGAAGGAAGCAGAAGCGACGGGGGTTTGGAAGAGTGGGAGGGCAGAGCCAGGAGAAACCGCTGGAATTTGGGAACCGGGCCAGGGCCAGGCAAGACGCAGGCTCCTGCTGCTAGAAACTGCCTTGTAGGCTCAGAGCCACGGCTCGGACGACCGGCTCCTTGGGCCCAGGCGAGCCGGCCTCACTTTCTGTCGGCTCTGTCTCAAGGGAGGACAGACGGCCACAGGCTGGAGCAGCCAGCACTGGGGCTGGGCCTGGAGAGCCTGAGGCTGCATCCTGCCCGCCCGCACCCCACCCACCCCTGCTCCCTCCTGCAGGCCTGCTCCCCACTCCACCCCTGCTCCCTCCTGCAGCTCACACCCCACCCCACCCCTGCTCCCTCCTGCAGCTCCACACCCCACCCCACCCCTGCTCCCTCCTGCAGGCCTGCTCCCCACTCCACCCCTGCTCCCTCCTGCGGCCCGCACCCCACCCCACCCCTGCTCCCTCCTGCGGGCCTGCTCCCCACTCCACCCCTGCTCCCTCCTGCGGCCCGCACCCCACCCCACCCCTGCTCCCTCCTGCAGGCCTGCTCCCCACTCCACCCCTGCTCCCTCCTGCAGCTCCACACCCCACCCCACCCCTGCTCCCTCCTGCAGCTCACACCCCACCCACCCCTGCTCCCTCCTGCGGCCCGCTCCCCACCCCACCCCTGTTCCCTCCTGCAGGCCCGCACCCCACCCACCCCTGCTCCCTCCTGCGGCCCGCACCCCACCCACCCCTGTTCCCTCCTGCGGCCCGCTCCCCACCCACCCCTGCTCCCTCCTGCAGCTCCACACCCCACCCACCCCTGCTCCCTCCTGCAGCTCCACACCCCACCCACCCCTGCTCCCTCCTGCAGGCCCGCACCCCACCCCACCCCTGCTCCCTCCTGCAGCTCACACCCCACCCACCCCTGTTCCCTCCTGCGGCCCGCTCCCCACCCACCCCTGCTCCCTCCTGCAGCTCCACACCCCACCCACCCCTGCTCCCTCCTGCAGCTCACACCCCACCCACCCCTGCTCCCTCCTGCGGCCCGCTCCCCACCCCACCCCTGTTCCCTCCTGCAGGCCCGCACCCCACCCACCCCTGCTCCCTCCTGCGGCCCGCACCCCACCCACCCCTGTTCCCTCCTGCGGCCCGCTCCCCACCCACCCCTGCTCCCTCCTGCAGCTCCACACCCCACCCACCCCTGCTCCCTCCTGCAGCTCCACACCCCACCCACCCCTGCTCCCTCCTGCAGGCCCGCACCCCACCCCACCCCTGCTCCCTCCTGCAGCTCACACCCCACCCACCCCTGTTCCCTCCTGCGGCCCGCTCCCCACCCACCCCTGCTCCCTCCTGCAGCTCCACACCCCACCCACCCCTGCTCCCTCCTGCAGGCCCGCACCCCACCCACCCCTGCTCCCTCCTGCGGCCCGCACCCCACCCACCCCTGCTCCCTCCTGCGGCCCGCTCCCCACCCACCCCTGCTCCCTCCTGCGGCCCGCTCCCCACCCACCCCTGCTCCCTCCTGCAGCTCTGCACCCCACCCACCCCTGCTCCCTCCTGCAGCTCCACACCCCACCCACCCCTGCTCCCTCCTGCAGCTCACACCCCACCCACCCCTGCTCCCTCCTGTGGGCCTGCACCCCACCCACCCCTGCTCCCTCCTGCAGGCCCGCACCCCACCCACCCCTGCTCCCTCCTGCGGCCCGCACCCCACCCACCCCTGCTCCCTCCTGCGGCCCGCACCCCACCCACCCCTGTTCCCTCCTGCGGCCCGCTCCCCACCCACCCCTGCTCCCTCCTGCGGCCCGCTCCCCACCCACCCCTGCTCCCTCCTGCGGCCCGCTCCCCACCCACCCCTGCTCCCTCCTGCGGCTCACACCCCACCCACCCCTGCTCCCTCCTGCAGCTCACACCTCACCCACCCCTGCTCCTTCCTGCAGCTCACACCTCACCCACCCCTGCTCCCTCCTGCAGCTCACACCCCACCCACCCCTGCTCCCTCCTGCAGCTCACACCCCACCCCACCCCTGCTCCCTCCTGCGGCCCGCACCCCACCCACCCCTGCTCCCTCCTGTGGGCCTGCATCCCACCCACCCCTGTTCCCTCCTGCGGGCCTGCACCCCACCTCCCACCCCTGTGGCTGTGCATGCAGGGCAGGGGAAGGCGCTGCCCCACAGGGAGCACGGGACCCTCTCCCCAGAGTGTGACTGTCCCTCGGAGGGAGACAAGGAGACACCCACCACCAGCTCCCACACGCCATGGTGCTCCCGGCTGGAAAGGGGCCCCACTGCTCCCTGACCTCATGTCCTCATGCAGGGGTGGGGGGATTCCAAAGGTGGTTTTCCCGACTCCACCCTCTCGGCCCCTCTGGGAGCCTCTGAGTCCAGACTCCTTCCGGGACACTCCTCCCTGAACGGCCTACAAACACCGGATGCCGGGCACGTCCGAGGCCGTCCTCAGTGTCCGAGGGCTCTGTGCTGGCCTTCTGTCCTTGTGCAGCAAGTGGCCCAACTCTCAGGCCGGAAGTAGGCCAGGAGGCCCCCGAGTCAGGCCGGGCTCTCACCCGGAGGCTCTAACCTGCAGGCTCTGGGAAGGACCCAGGGTGAGGGCCAGGGCCCCAGGAGGGCTCCGTTCACACCGCGACCTTGGACGAGTCACAAGAATGTCCAGGTTTGAGAATCACAGTCGTCACAGAATTCGTGGGGAAGCGCTCGAGCGAAGCGGCCCGTCTGCTCCTTGGCAGCCACGGTCCCCTGCTGCGTGTCACACGGCGTGTCCTTGTCACCGCTTATGGTGCCATGTGCCTCTGGCCCGGCCTCCAGCCCCACCCCCTCCGGCACCGGGCGCAGGGCAGGAGGCGCCCGGGGCCTCGCGGCCCCAGACACCGCCACCCGGCCTTGAGATCACCTTCCTGCTCCTCAGCAGCTGGAAGGAGAGGAGAAAGCGGGGACGTTGTCAATTTAAGAAAATAAAGAAGCGTCTACGCGTTTTCACCCCCAACTCCGGGACAGCTCACTTCTCGCTGGCATCTGCTCGGGAAATGCGGTCCCAGCTGATGGCGCTGATCACCCGCTCCCCGCGGCGCAGGCGAGAAACAGGGCCGCAGACGGCCGGGGGGCGGCGAGGAGCGGCCCCAGCCCGTGGGATCCTGGGGCGGCCGCGTGTGCCCTGAAGGGACCCAGGAGGGTCCCCCGAGGAGGCCTGGACTTCCACCCCAGGCCCTGCACCCCAGCTCAGCCCCTGCTTCTCCAGAGGCTCACGTGTCCCCATCCCCCAGCCCGGCCCGGGCAGAGGCTCCCTTACAAGGAGGGCAGCGCGCTCCCCACAAAGCCTGGGGACTCTGCAGGGCCAGCACCCACCTCAGCACCTTCTCTCCCCTCCCCCGATCGGCCACGCTCTGTGCCGCCACCCCTGCTGTTCTCAGTCCCCGGCTCTGCCCACGCTTCCTGCACCCCCTCCGGCCCCCTCGCTTCCCAGCCCCCCAGCCCCCTCCCCTCTCCTCCTGTCACCTTCATGCCTTTTCTGGACTCAGGGCAGATGTCCCAAACCACACGGAGACGGGGTCAGGTTACAGGGGCCCTGGGCAGATGGACAGAGCCTGCACAGGGCCCTCAGGGGAGGTAAAGACAAAGGTCAGGGCTGGAGGGCCTGGTGGAGGCAGAAGGGCTGTGGGCAGGGAGCAGGCCCCCAGGGCGGGCACGCAGGGGGAGGCCACAGAGGGCTCTAAGACAAGGGCCTCCAGGCACGTGGGGGGGGCTTTAAGTTGGAGTTCTGCAGGCGGGGCCAGTTCCCAGGCAGCAGAAAGACAATCCGCTAGGTCCAGGAACAGGCGGGAGCCCCCTCGGGGCCCTGCAGAGCCGCACGGGACATTCCCTGCCCTCCGGAACTCGGCCTGTCCTGCCTGCACCTGGCGGGACCAGAGCTGAGCTGAGCTCACCTCGGGGAGGGAAGGCACGGGTCCGCAGAGCCCCCTCCCCGGGGACGGAGCCAACCGGCCACGTGGCGTGGATGGAGGAAGCCATGGGCGGGGGACGCTCTCCAGTGGAGGGACGGTGGCTGTGTTGGGGGCGCTGCGGCAGAGGCGCCCATGCTAGGTGTTCCGTGCCAGGCCAGCGAGGCCCACTCTGGACTCTGAAGCCCTGGGGAGCCAGCGAAGCTTTGGGAGCAGGAAAAGGCCAAGGGAGGTAAGACAGCAGGGAGGAGGCCCCAGGGGGCGGTGCCGGCAATTGTGTCGATGCCCACAGGGGGCCTAAGCAGAAGGACCTGGCTCTCCCCTCCACAGCCCAGCTGCCCAGGGGTCTCCTGCGGGCCCAGAGACTCCGCAGGTCTCCGGCTAGCGTGACCACAGGTGAGCCAGGATCTGCTCCAGCGGCAGGAGCAGGGCAGGGGACTTCATACTCGGCTGAGCACCAGGAAGCAGGGACTCCCCCTCTGCAGCCATCTGAGCCGGCCCCCTAGTCCGGGACAATGGCTGAACCCGCCCCCCAGCCCGGGACAACGGTGGAGGGAAGGAGGGTCTATGGCGGCGGCCGCTCTTGTCAGGACCTCGCAGACAGGTCTCTGTGAAAGATCGGTGCATACCGTCAGATAGCCCCAGAGTCCCCGCAGCCCTCCGTGGTCTCTCGTGGCCAAGGCCGGGACACTGCCACAGGCCGTGAGCAGGAGGCAGAGGGCAGGAGACACATGCAGGATACCGACCAGGCCTCCAGCAGCACAGCTGGCCCAGGCTGGCACGACAGACAAGTGTTTGCCACTGAAAGCAACAGGGCCACAGGAAGTGATCAGGACCCAAATTCCCCAGTCCTGGTTGCCTTCCCCAGGGTGGGGGCCCCATGGAAGTGACCCTACAGCCCCAGGGTCTCCCCGGGAAGCAGGGGCCGCCCGGCGTGGGGAGGGAGCCCGGATGGAGGCCCGCATGGGACCACTGGGGGCCGAGAAGCCTCCAGGCAAGAGAAGCGGTTCAGCCCCACCGTCCCATGGGCAGCCCCGGGCTCCAGACCCGCGCTGTCCGCGCCCCGTCCCGCACACCTAGCAGCAGGGAGACAAGAAAACCGTCTACAGCACAGTGAGGGGCCCACACGGGCAACTGTCTGGAGGACTTTTTCCGACAGGAAGCCAGGACGGAGTCGGGGGCGGGAGGGTGGGGGTGGGCAGCTACAAAGAAGTGGAGTGTCTCCGGGGCGCTGGGCCAGCTCCTGGAGCCGAGAGCCTTGTTTTTAAGGTGCTTTTGTGAAGAGCCAGGTCAATTTCCACTTAAATCCTGAGTCTGGGTTCCCTTCGCCTAGGATTCTATTTTAAAACGCAGAAATCAATAAAATGCACCCAAAAAATGGGAAAGGAGCCTGCTGAGCAAAACATCTCCCCGCCTCGCACTAACTGCTGGTGGTTTTTTTTTCAAACATCAATAAGTCGCAACCTTTACCTGGATTCTGCAGTCCGCAGCCGGTCCACTCGGATATTTTTATGTGCAGCCCAGCCAGGCGGGGCGGGGGCCCCCCAAGGCTGCGCCTCACCGGCGTGGGCCCGCAGACTCCGCCGGGAAGCCGCGTGCGGCTTAGGGAGGTGAGCGGCCGAGCGTCACTGGCCCCAGCCGGGTCACGACCGAACCTGAGGAGAAGAGCCGTCCACGGCTCTGATGCCCCTGACGCCATCCCGCGGGAGGGAAGGACGAGGGACAGGAAGGACCCGGCGGAGCCCGGGGGAAGGGGGTCCCGGAGCCCCGGCCTGAGCACACCGAGCCCCCAGGGAGGCAAGAGGGCGACGTCCTTCCTACCCTGGAGTGGGATGCCCTCCTCACTCCATTTTGGAATTTCTCCTGGGTCTTCCTCACGGCCCTGGGGGCTTCAGAGGGCTCCCCTAAAAGCCTCAGCATGCCCCCCCACACAGTGTCAGCACAGGGACAGTGCAGGAGACGGGCAGACAGGACCCCCGACAGTCCCGGTGCAGGAACCCCGTGGACCCACAGGGGCCCGGGCCTGAGGGGCCTCTCAGACCTAAAATACACCTGTGCCTGAACAAGACTGGCCCCCGCGAAGACAAGCCAGGCGCCGCCCTTCCGGAAGCTTCGAAGCCTCTGCTAGGTCCCCTGCCGAGTCCCTGCCCTGATGCTAAAACCCTGTGGCAGGAACGGGATGAAAGTCAACGTTCAGAAGCATCCAAAGAACTACCAAGTGCGCCTTTGCAGCGACCCGACGTCACCCGGCAGGGCGGGTGGGGGACAAGGCCAGGTGCCAGGGAAGTGGCGGGGGTGGGGGGCGTCCCGTCGGAGCTGGCACTCCGCCAGGCAGGAAGCGGCACGAGCTCCCCGCCTCGCTGGTGCCAAGAAACAGGGCCGTGAGCAGCGGAAAACGGAACATCTCAGATGCGTACCTCCGGGCTGCGCGGAAGAGGCTGCCGGGCGCTGTAATTATCACGACAAAAGGACCAAAGGAAGCAGGTCTGACGGAGGCTCCCGGGGCGCCAGAGGACAGCTCGGCGGCCGGGCATCAGCTCCAGGGAAGGCGGCCACCGTGGACACATTTCACAGATGACAGTTCGGAAGCCAGGCTGCGGACGAGCCGGATTTGAACCCAACGCACGCGGCCTCCCCGTTGGGACCCCGCAGAGCCCGGTCTCCTGCTCGCTTCCAGCTCGCCTCTGCTCCCGGGACCCTCGCCCCCCCCGCCCCCTGCCATGCTCTAGGGTCCCCGCGTCAGGGAGGCCTTCGCAGACCGCCCCCCCCCCCCCCGCCGAACCCACCGCGCCCCTCCCCCAGCTCCTGGTCACATGGTCTCGGCAGCACTTCGGCCGCCTGTCCTAGGCAGATGCATGTGTAACTCCGTCCCTGTCCGGCTCTCCCCGCCGGAGCGTGATTCTGCCAGTGCGGCCGCCCCGTTGGCGCCGCTCACCGGGGCCTAGCACCGTGCCTGGCACACCGTGGGTGTTCAGTAAATCTTCGTGCGACGATGCAGGAAGCTGCTCTTTCCTCCATTAATTCGCCAGTGGAGACTGAGCGCCCCCAGGTGCCCGGCACCATGCTGGCCCTGGGGATAGAGCAGCAGTGAGCCAAGCAAAGCCCCTGCCCGAAACCACTCACACGCCAGTCGGGGAGACAGACGAACACACACACAATACGAGCTGGAGGTATCGAGGTGAGGGACGCGGAGTCGGGTGGCCACGGGGAGACAGATGCCATCTGGGCAGGGAGGTCAGGAATCCCTCAGAGATACCGGAACATCACACTGCGGAGGAGTGAGCCAGGTAAGGAACCGGGAAAGGCGTTCCGGGTAGGAAGCAGCAGGTGCAAAGGCCCTGTGGCAGAAGCAAGCTCGGTATGTCCAAGAAAACTTGCAGGCCAGTGTTCGGTGAAGAGAGGAGGGTTTCCCATGGCGGTCGATCATCGCAAAAGGGCCGGCCCAGCTCGGGCAGACCGAACCGGAGTCCACGAGGCTCTGGCCCTTCTCTCCCTCTCTCCCAGGCTCCACCTCGACTCAGCCTCTGCTTCCCCAACAACCTGGCCAGATCTTCATCCTTATTCTAAACCCACAGCCAAGCCAGATTCCCCTCCCCCAACCAAGACTGTCCCCAACTCCTGGTATCCTGCCTGTCCACCTGATTCTGCCAAAACCCTGACTTTGCCCAACCACCTGTCCCCGCAGCCCCAGCCCCTCCCTGACCCGGCCTTCGCTGTCCTGCAAACTCCTGCCTCCATATGGGCTGGCCCCGGCCCGCTGCCCGCCACCCATCGCCCACCACCCGCCACGTCGGGTCCTTCCGGGGATCTCACGGGGGTCCCCATCCACCGCCGTGCACATGCCTCGCGTCTGACGCCCAGCTGAGACCTCATGCGGCCCCGCCCACGGTGGGCATGCTGGTGGCCCTGGTGGTGACCGGCCGCTCCGGCCTCGGGCTCACCCTGACCGTGCACCCAGCACAACTGCCACATCCCTGCACGGGGAGGAGTCGCCGCCTGAGGACGGGAAGTGGCTGCGTAAACACCGCTCGCCACCCGGCGTGCCCTCGCCCCGGCGCCAGAGCCAAGAGCCCGGCCGGCTCCTGAGACGGCAGAGACGTGTCTGGTGGCCGCGGGTCCGAGACCCAGGCGCGGGCAGGCCCGGTCCCCCCGAGGCCCCTCCCTGGCGTGTGGATGGCGCCCCCTCCCTGCGTCCTCACGTGGTCGCCCCCCGGTGCGTATCTGTGTCCTGCTCTCTCCTTCCTGGGAAGACAGTCAGCCTGGGTCGGGGCCCAGCGTCCTCCCCTCCCTCAGTCACGCCGCGGCCCTGGGGATGGGACTCGGGTGTGGCTCTGGGGACTCGGTTCAGCCCATGACACCATCCGTTTGTGTCCCCTTCACAAGGAGGTTCCTAAGGGCCCTACTCTCTGGTGGGAGAATGTGTCACTCTCTGGGTGGGACCCCTCTGCTTTCCCTGGCCCAGGAGCCGCTGTCGGCACTGGCGCCGACCGCGCGGGGGAGACACAGGCTCCAGGCCACATGGCGGTGCTGCCGTCACGGGAAGTCCCTTCACTCCCGAGCCGGGGGCGTGGCGTCTGCGTGGCAGTGAGGACTACGCGTCAGCGAGAAGGCCAGAGTATACCACGGGGCTGGGACCCTGGAGCCACTGCGGCCACCGCAGGGCACGTGGTCAGGCCCAGAGGAGAGGTGACAAAGCACCCGACCATCGCCACTGGCCGCACAGCCCTGGACCCCTCTTCCACGGAAACTCCTCTGAACCCGTCTTAGGACCAGTACCTGTTCCCCTCATTCCTGCCAGATTTTCTTCTGGAAACAAACAGATGGGCTGATGGACGGATGAGCGAACATGTCCCTTTTGAGAGAAAAACCAGACCTTAGTGCAATCGTCACATACCGATGGAGGACAGACAGTAAAGCGGGCTCTCACCTCCTGCTGCCTTATCTCTGTTGATGTGGCCCAAGACTGCATCTCCTTCTTCTTGGCCTCGCCTAACCCCATCGTCCCCACCTCAGGCAAGCTCCCCTGTGCACTGCCACCTGCCCTGTCGCTGTCGCCCGACGCCCCTGCATTCAGGTCAGGGCTGCTCAGGGCAGAGCCCACGGAAGCTCCGGATCCCAGCCCGGCGGCCTGCCTCACTTCCTCAGAAATCGGGGCCCCCGCCCGGGTGCTGCCAGCCACCCCACCAGCCACTGTTCCTTTGCCGTGTCCCACAGGCGCCCCGGGAAACCCACAGCCGAGGCCCATGCGTCCCCCACCCTCGTCCTCTCCCCAGAACCTCCCCACAGCCTTTCTGGGCAGTGGTGGGGTCTCCCTCCCTCCCCCCCCCCCCCCCCCCCCCCGCGCCTGAACACGTGACGCCCTCTCTGCCCCGCCCCCAGGGCACTCGCCGAGCTCAGGACCGGGACAGCAAGGTCCGGGCAGCCCACCCTCCCCCAGCCCATTTTCTGAGCCCATTTCCTGCCTCTCCTGGAGACGAATGTCACTCAGGGAAGACCCCACCCCACACTCACAGCCCTGGACCCGCAGGACCGTCACGCGGCTGGCGGGCACGATGAGCCCCCCCCCCACACGCGGCAGTGAGGTCACAGTCATTACCCCCACTTTCTCCCAGGGTCTTAGACAGGAGAGACAGAATGGCGCCCCCACAAGGCCCAGGCGGCCAGTCGGGTGTTAGTGGCCCTCACGGGCGTTGGACACTTTCCACGCGTTATCGCCCCCACGCGGCTTCCCGGGAGCGAGATAGCGCCGGTTCTCCCTTCGCCACCGCCTCCGGCCTTGCTCACACCGCCTCTCGCCCCTCGGCGATGCTCCCCTCGGCCGTGTTCCCCTGGGCTGTGCTCCCCTCGGCCGTGCTCCCCTGGGCTGTGCTCCCCTCGGCTGTGCTCCCCTGGGCTGTGCTCCCCTGGGCTGTGCTCCTCTCGGCTGTGCTCCCCTGGGCTGTGCTCCCCTCGGCTGTGCTCCCCTGGGCTGTGCTCCCCTGGGCTGTGCTCCCCTCGGCAGTGCTCCCCTGGGCTGTGCTCCCCTCGGCTGTACTCCCCTCGGCTGTGCTCCCCTGGGCTGTGCTCACCTCGGCGGTGCTCCCCTCTGCTGTGCTCCCCTGGGCTGTGCTCACCTCGGCGGTGCTCCCCTGGGCTGTGCTCCCCTGGGCTGTACTCCCCTGGGCTGTGCTCCCCTCGGCTGTGCTCCCCTCGGCTGTGCTCCCCTCGGCGGTGCTCCCCTGGGCTGTGCTCCCCTCGGCTGTACTCCTCTCCGTGGTGCTCCCCTGGGCTGTGCTCCCCTCGGCGGTGCTCCCCTGGGCTGTGCTCCCCTGCGCTATGCTCCCCTCGGCAGTGCTCCCCTGGGCTGTGCTCCCCTGCGCTGTGCTCCCCTCGGTAGTGCTCCCCTGGGCTGTGCTCCCCTCAGCTGTGCTCCCCTCGGCTGTGCTCCTAGGTGTCCCCCGCCAGGGCCCCACCCCCACCCAGCATCGGGAGCCCGTGCCCCCAGCCCCACTCTCCGCCACTGAGCGGGCGTGATCGAGGCCCACCTCCCCCCGTGGAGGGTGGATTCCCGGCCCCCGAAACGTACGCCGTGCCCCAACCCCCGGGAAAACCTCGCTTGGTAAAGGTCTCCGTAACAGTCATTAAATTAAAGATCCTGAGATCGTTCTGCATTTTCAGGGGACCCTACAGCCAACGGCAAACGTCCTTATAAGGAAAGGGTCAGGGGACATTTGAGACACACAGACAAGAGAGAGGCCACGCGGAGACCGAGGCAGAGACGGGGGGTGCAGCCACGTGCCCCAGGGCACCTGGAGCCCCCCGAAGCTGGAAGAGGCAGGAAGGGTCTCCCCCAGATTAGCTGCTCCCACCCGGGGTCCCCTCTGTCCCGCCTGCCCCACCCAGCCTTGTCCCGGAGTAGTGTTCCCTCAAAACGCACTTGTCCGCCTCGAACCTCCGACTGCGACCTTTGGAATAAGCGTGTTTGCAGATGCGACAAGGGAAGGGCCTCACGACGGATTGGCCTGGGTCAGGGTCCGTCCTTCCCTCCACCGGCCCCTCCCCAGGCTGCCGTCCCCGCACCCCCAGCACGGCGGCCCTTCCTCCAGCTCGGCCTCGGGGTCTCCTCGGAGCCGCCCCCGGGGCTCAGCCAGGCGTGCTCAGGGTTAGTCCTGCGTTTGTTTATTGGAGATTAACGCCATTCCCGGCAGGGCAGCCGACAGGCTCACCGGGCTCTGCCAAGTTCGGAGGGAATTGCCGGCTGGCGGACAACAAGATAAGATATGTAAGGCCTAACTCGCGGTGACCTTTCTTTTTTTTCTCTGAAAAGCACTTGCTTAAGAAAAATCTCAGCCGTCATAAATCACCGAGGTTCGGGAGCGCAGGGGCCGGCACTAGAAGCCCAGGGCATTCATCACGGTTTCCGGGATTTCGACAGCCGGCTCGTGCTTAAACTTGCAGGTTGCAGCCCCTCCCCCTGCCACCACCCTTCTTTCAGCACAGACTCCTCGCCTCCAGCTTGCAGCATGCCTCTCGGATCTCAAAAGCAGCTCCGACATCACCTCCTCAGGAAGCCCTCCCTGACGTACACCCCAAGATGAGTTTGTGAGACAGAAATTGGCAGGTGCTGTTGACAAGGTCAAGGCAGGAGGACCTAAGCGAGGTATTTTTTTCTCCAGGGGTTAAGCACACACAACCCCTTTGTGCCGTGGTCTACAACTCAAATCAGGCCCGCTGTCTGTTTTTATAAGTAAAGCATTATTGAAGCCGTTATGCCCTTTAATTTCTATCTGCCACAAAGCCCGCAATGCCAGCTCTCTGTGCCTTTACAGGAAAGGTCCTCCCACCCTGACCTCGATCTTGAAAGCCACCCCGTGAATGATCACCTTCCCAATGGCTGGTGCCCAGTTAGGCTCAGAGATGGCCGTGGGCTCTCCCCAGGCCGCACAGCAGCGAGTCCTAGTGCAGGAGGCTGGAGTCGGGAGGGGCTTTGCTCCCTCGTAGGGTCTGTGCATCTGACCTGGAACGTCTGGTGGCAGCGGCGTGACCGTTCTGGCCGGTGCCCGCCCGGCTCACCAGGCCGGCGCAGCAGAAACCGGCCTCCTCGCCCTCTCTTCCATCTCGGCCCCGGGGCCTCGGCGCACAGCGGCCTCCGGCGCGGCCTGCCATTCGTGTCCTGCTGGCCCCGTTCCTCCAGGGAAAAGCCTTCTCGGCCCTGAGCAGCCACCACGGGAGAGTGACGCCTCTCTTCCCGGCCACTGGCCTCCCCGCAGAGCCCCGAGGAGCAGGGGGGTGCAGGGCTCTGGAAAAGCTCCAGGCGCGGTACCCGGCTCAGGCTCAGAGGAGGAGGAAGCCCGGGACACACGGCGATGGGCGGGACGCGCGGCCCAGTGTCTGGCAGGAAAGAAGACACTCAAAGGTCACCGCTGTGCTCTTTCCAGAGGAGGGGGCAGGGTGAAGGACCCCAGCCGGGGAGGTTCAGTCGCCCAGAGCCCACCCCATGCGGGGGCAGGAGAGACGCCAGCGGCTGACGCCCGAGGAGCCGAAAGGGGGCTGCGGCAGGGGTGGGGCCTCTGGGAAGAGCCCACTCACTGCCCAGCGGCAGCCTGCACGGGTAGGGGGGCGTGCGGTGGTGCAGAGACCCCATCTCCTGCCGGGGCCTCCCCCACCGGCCAGGCACAGCTAGGAGCCCCTCTGCCTGACCCGGCCAGTCCCACCCCCTGCTGGGCCGCGCCAGCTCTGCCTGCCCGAGTGGCCACTCACGCTGCGGCGACAAGGACCAGGATCCCACACACAGCAGCTCTGGGCGCCCCGTGCTCGCTGTGCCGAGAAGTCACGGTTGGCCAGCGTTTCCCCGGCGGCGGCCTGCGTCCCTTCTGCTCCGGCTGCGTTGGCCAAGGCGAGCAGAGGGTGCGGCGGCCGCCCCGGGGCCGGGAGGGACATGTGAGTGAGGTGTGCCCTGAGCCGCAGCCACCGGCCCGCACCCGCCCCGCTTGCCCGCTGTGGGGACTCTGAACCACGGCTGCTGCCACCAGGGGCGCTCCATGCAGACGCGGCCGTCCACCCTCTGGTTGGCCCTCAGAGCGTCCTCCCTGGGCCCACACTCAGGGTGCCCAGGGCATGAGGGCGCTCAGCAGTCCTCCCTGAACAGACGGGTGCTCCCTGCCCTAGCTCCCTGTTCTCCCGGACCCCTGCAGCCGAGGGCACCGTGCGGTCCGGGGCAGTGGCCGCCGCGGCACGCCCGCCCCCATACCGGGCCGGCTCCCCAGGCCTCCAGCCCCCAAGCTGCTGCGGGTGGGCGGGGGGCTCTTTCAGAGCAGCGTCGTCTGCCAGCGCCCCTGCGTCGCAGGCAGACGGAAGAGAGCCCTGCACGCAGCCAAATATAGCTGCAGGAACAAAAGCCTCCAAATGCATGTGCCCCCACGCCAACCGAGGCAGAAAGCTCCTGGCACGCTCTGTTTCCCGTCCGTGGGTGCGGAGCGTCCGGAGAGGCTCTCCGCGCACCGTGCTGGCCCTGCCGTGCGCTCCGCCCTGTGGGGCCACCACGGGAGGGGGACACGGCCCCGCCCCAAGGGACTCCGCCTCTGTGTGGTCGTCGGACGCAAAGGCAGCAAATGTGCACAGTCACTCATTCATTCGCTCATCCAGCGCCTACTATGTGCTGGCTCCAGCGGGGGGCAGAGGGCAGGCCTGGTCCCTGTCCCCTGAAGCCCGCTGTCCCCAGGCCTGGTCCTTGTCCCCTGGAGCTCGCTGTCTCCAGGCGAGACAGGCACTGAGCAAACACACAGACCAGCCAAACAGCCGTGGCTGCTGGATCCCGGTGGAGGGGGTTAGGCCCGTGCGGCCCTGGCGGGGCTCTGACCCAGCTGAGCAGGGGGCAAGCGGAGCCCTGCAGGGGGAGTGGCAGCCAGGGAACAGCACGTGCAAGCGCCCCCCATCCCCCCACGAAGCCAGGAAGCGGTCAGCTGGGGAGTGAGGAGGGGTCGGCCTGGGAGCACAGGCTGCCCGGGGAGGTGGGGAGGACCCTGCCGGCAGTGGAGTGTCTTGTGGTTTAAACTTCGTGGTGTTTGCGGGGACGGGGCTGCAGCCAGCTGCACAGTGGGAAACCGGAGAACTGTTTGGGGGGTGGCGTTGACAAGGCACAGGGTGGGGGTGGGTGGGGAAGGACCCAGAGGGCAGCTTTGACTCCCCCCTACTCCCAGCCCTCCCCCAACCCCCTACGCCGCCTCCCCACCCCCATCGCCTCCTGACTGAGGAGTTCTGCAGGGACAAGCGATCTCGGAGGCCCCTCAGGTGTCCTAACCTCAGGACCCACGAATCCGTCTCCGTCCTGACTTGCTGGGAAACCCTGAGGCAGTCCTGAGGCTGGCCGGGGGCACAGCAGCCTCAGCCACACCAGGGGGACACTAATGCTCATCCGGAACCCTCCTGGGGCTCAGATGAGGGATCCAGGTGACAAAATGCAGGGGCGCGGCTTGCAGGACGCTCCGGAGGGCCGAGCGGCTTCGGGGTCCAGGACGATCAGGCATTTTGCCTGGGTCTGCGCTGGAATTTTCCTGGGTGTCCGGACCTAGTGCCTTATGAAACCCGCATGCATATTCATGCAAATCACATGCAAATCACACCACCCCGTCAGAGCAGGAAAAGCCCTCCTCATCCTTCTTCCCTCCCTGGCGGGAGCAGCGAGATGTAGGGCCGGGAGAGACCTCCTCGTCCACCCTCACCCGTGTCGGATGGGGAAACCGAGGCCGGAGGGAGGCCCGTACGTGCCCGAGGCCGCCCAGCCTGTCCGGGTGGGGTTGGCAGGAAGCCCCCAGGCCAGGGCTCCCTCCTTCCTCTTAGAGAGTCAGCAAGGCTCTCTGGCCAATGCGGAGCAGGCCGGGTCTACACTCCTCGGCAGGGGGAAGGTGACTTTGCGGAGGCTCGTAGGTACCGCTGATAAGAAGCAGTAATATTTGCTCTTAAATCTCCTCCCCGGGCGCTAACAATACCCTCCCCAAATCAAATCCGGCTCCAAAAATAAAGCATCCGCCAGCCCCTGCGTAGATTAAATGTCACTGCCGAGAGGCAGAAGCGTAATGAATCTCTCCCTAGGCCACGAGGGAGCCGGGTGCGGGCAGGGGCGCCACCTCTGCGGCACACGACCACCCGGGGACGCCCCTGCCCGGCCCTTGCTTGGGTGGCCCTTGGGCTGGAGGCTCTGTGGCCGGGGGGGTCTCTCCCCACAGGCAAACGGCTCCTGTACCCCCCTTTGCTCAGATGAGGAAAGTGAGGCTCAGGGACACGGAGGCCTCTCAGAGAGCGCAAGCAGGGCTGAGGCGCAGCCCGGCCCCGCAGGGAAGGCGTGCAGGGGCCTGGCTTCTGCCTCTCTCAGTTCCCAGGACGGGAGGCCGAGGGCAGGACTCGGAGTCAGACGAGGCAAGGCCCCGTCCTGGCTCTGGCCACTGTGGGGCCACCAGGCCTCAGGCTTCTGGTCTGTAGAATGGGGTAGAGCAGAGCCTCCCGCTGGGGGCGAGCGTGAGCACCCGGCGACACCCGGACCTCAGGCGGGGCCCCCACACTGCCCCGAGCACGGTCAGCCCTCCTGCGGGTGAGAAGGCCAGGTCCCCAAAAGCTGCCGGCTCTGGGCCCGAGGCACCTCTTCCTCATCCTCCACCTGGCCCTTCTAGGGACAGAGACCGAGGCCAGGCCAAGACCCGGATGGGGGGGCCACGAGCTGGGCCCTGCAGCCTCCCCACACCCCCTCACCTCCTGCTAAATTCAGTCCCTTCCTGCCCTCCCAACATGGCTCCGCCCACTCAGCCACACCCACCGGGCAGAACTTCCATCTGCTCTGTCACTGACGCCTCCGGGACCTGCAGTGGCCACGGATCTGAGTCCGCTGGTGGACACACACTGAGCCCGAGGGACCCGTCTCCTTGCCTTTGCTCGCACTGGTCCCTCCGCCTACAGCGCCCTCTCTCACCTAACAGAGCTGACTCCCATGGGTTTCTGGGGTGAGGTGCTGGCCTCAGCCCACGGCCCCGGGTCCCCCACCAGACCCCTCAGGAGCTCCCCTATGCGGGAGCCGGGTGGGGACGATCTGCAGTCTCCTCAAGAGCCAGCCTGGCACGCAGGGCCCCCAGCTCCTGGAAGCAGCCATGCCCACGGGGCCACTGGCACAGGCTGTGATGCCCACTGCCCCCTCTGCCATCCCATACGCCCCCGGGGGTGGCTGGCCAGTGTGGCAGCCTGCGGACCGGTCCACTCCAGAGCTGGCTTCTCTGTCATCCTGACAACCGATGACGTGCCAGGTCTCCAGAGTCCCCGAAAGGGGAGGTGGCCATGGAGTTGGCAAGGCTTCCTGGTGGAAAGGAAAGGACTCAGATTTATGGCTCGGTGAGGAGACCCCGAGGCAGGAGAGCGCCAGGAGGCGCAAGCCCAGGAGGCTGAGCCAGAGAGGCTGGCGGAAGGGGGAACGAAGCCTGGTCCCCACGGGGAGGCGGTCCCCACGGGAGGCAGTCCCCATGGGGAGATGGTCCCCACAGGGAGGCGGTCCCCGGGAGGCTGGCAGGTGAAGGCGTGGAGACACCCCCCCTGCAGTGTAATCACACGCCTGGAATTCGGCACGGGCCCCAGACGGAAGCACACGCTCAGCCAACTCAGTCAACACACACGAACTTGGGCCAGGAATGCAGAACTCGGGCCCTGGCGGGAGGCGGGAGGCTGGAGGCCAGAAGCTGGAGGCTGGAGGAGAAAGAGAAAGACAAGAACAAGACCTGTGTGCTCCTGGGGTCCAACACGGGGCCACTGCAAGAGGTAGCGCCTTCAAGCCCCACAACCTTCCAGGGAGAGAAGGGCTGCGGCCCCGTTTTACAGACGGGGAAACTGAGGCTCGGAGAGGCCGCGGCAGGAGTACAATATGGCAGAGCAGGACGCAAGCCCACATCCACCGGCATTGCGGCTGGCTCGAGGAACCGCCTGCAGGTGCGGGACTCACCCCAACCCCCCAAAACGCCCAAGGTCATCTCCGGGGCGGTGGCCGCGAAGGGTAAGGTACCCCTTCCATGGGATCCTGCGAGGGCCCCAGGGTGGGCAGACGGCGCGACAGGGAGTGAGGGGCCCCGCTGCAGCCGCAAACAGCTGGGGAGGGAGCGAGGCCACCCACACCTTCGCCGGGGCTGGAAGGGGGCTGGGGCACCCCCAGAGGAGGGGCTGGGGCCACCAGCCGGAGAACGGCACCCAGCCCCGGGCTGTGGACTCCTGCCCCTGCGGGCGTGCAGGACCTGGATGTGGGCACCCGCTCCTGAGAGGGGAAGGTGGGGATGCAGACCGAGGGGGACGGCTTCCGGGACAGGCTCCGACGTGGGGACACGGGGAAGAAGGCAGCCACGGCGACGGCCAGCCCCCTCGCAGCCCCTGCGCGCACCACCGTCATTTCGCGTCTGGGACCGCTGCTCGGAACCTGCGGCCAGAGGACACCCGAATCAGGGAGGTCTCCGATTGGAAGGGTGCCACGGGGCGGGTACCGCACGTCACACGGCAGCCTGGCGGCCACGCACGCCGGTAGTTGTGCGGTAAAGCCGGCCAGTGTCTATGCCGGGTGAGACGGAAGCGCCCAGCACAGTGGTCCGCGTCGAGCACACCGCCCGACCAGCCGTGTACCGGTTTGCCCGAGGCACGGTTTGGGTCCGGCCGCAAGTGAGGGGCCGTGGACTGGCATGCCCACTTTGCAGGCGGGGAAACTGAGGGAGCAGAGCCCTGCCAGGCACACGGGTACGTACCCAAGGAAGTACCTGGAGCGCCTGCCTCGGGCCGGCTGCGGGCGGGCTAGGGCCGGTGACACCGAGACACACCCCGCTCTCAGGAGCTCAGCGTCAGACAGCGGAGACCCTCGCCCAGAAAGGCCCCCACACAGAGGCCAAGGTGCGTGTGCACGCAGCCACGCGTGCGCCCCAAAATGCAAACCACGAAGTTGGGCTTGAAAGCCACACTGGGGCAGGGGATCGAGCAACTAATTTCTGGGAGGGGGAAATGTCAAGGATTTCAGTTCCCCAGCGGCCGACAGCGGCCCCAGCCACCAGAAGGGTGACGCCCGGGACACGCCAAGACGGTGCCATCTCTGTTCTGATCGGAAGGTTCTGTGTCCTGACGTGGAGACCAACGTCCAGAGGGAGAGGGGATCCCGAGGTCACGCAGACTGGGCGGGGACGCATCAGAGGGACGCGCACTGGGAAGACAGCCCCGGCGCCATGCAGACTTGAACGCGGTGAGGAGGGCAGAGCCGCCGTCAGGGGTCGGGGTGCGGCACGGAGGGCCCGGGCGGGCTCGGGGAAGGGCCACGGAGCCAGGGTCTCCGAGGGTGGGAGCCCTGGAGGCAGGCGCTCGGTCCCCACGTCACTGTCTGCCACCAGGTGAGTCTGCCCCCTCACCGTCCACACTCGGAAAGTAAGGAAACGACCGTGGGCCCGTGGGCAGACAGCCGGGTGGCCCCAGTGCCCCCCCTGCAGAATGCATGCAGCGAGGGTGCGTTCAGTGCCTGGGCCCACGTGCTCTTTTTCAACAAGCGTGGGGGCCGGGAGGGCGTCTCGGAAGCCTCGGTACCGGCATCGTCCTGAGAGGCCCCGGACCTGAGGGGCAAGGGGCGGCCCTAAACACTTCCTGCTCCAAAAGATTAGGAAGTAGAAGATTGACCAATCAGTCAGGCTCCACCCCTCACCAGACCAGCTGGGACCAATCCTTAGGGCACCCGTACCCCCCAAATAGAGACACCTGCTTCCCGCCTCGGAAATGCTCTTAAAAGGAGTCTGCATGCTCCTCTCGGGGTCGCCATTTCGCGGAGTGGCTGACCCCCGCATGCTGGAACCTCAATAAACTCTCTTGCCTTTGCATAGGTGTCTCGTGCTCTTTGGGGGACGATCCGAGGACCCAACAGTCTGATCCCACACCGACACCCTCCGAACTCCCTCGGACCCCATAGTGAGTGGCCACAGGCCTCTGGGAAGGGTGGGCACCAGTACTGGGGCCATCGGCCGTGTGGCACCCCACCGCGCCCAGCACCGCAAGTTCTGCTGGGAGGCCCCGCTCTGTCCACCAGCGGCACCCTGGTGCCCACTTCTGCTCGCCCCGTGCCCTCTCCTAGGTGCTGTGGGTCAGCACCTCTCTCGTTGGCTGCCCGATTGTCTTACCCCAGGAGGACCGCGTTGCCGGAGCCCCCTTCATGCCTCCCTGCAGGGCAGGGGCCGGCTGCCTGGACGGGGGCTCCCCCCACCCGCTCCCGCAGTGAGGTGCTGCAGGGCGAGGCCACCCGTCCCCTCCACACTGCCCCGCCCTCGCCCGGGGTCCTTGGGGAGCAGCCTGTGGGTTTCCAGCCCTAAGCCTTGAAACTGTGCCCACTGCTCTGACCCTCTTGCCCCGCCCCCGCAGTTGGGACATCACCTCCTCCAGGAGCCATCTGGGAACACAGGGGGCCCTCTGACCAGGGCGTGAACCCGCCGTCACAGGAGCGTGCCTCCAGCCTGGCAAGTCCCCTACCCAGTTCTTTGCCAGCCGTCCCCAGTCTGCCCTACGGGAGCCCCTGCAGGAACCCCGGCCAGCTTCCCCGAGGTCCCACCCGGTGACGGGCTTGTGGGCAGATCTGAGAAGGACCTACACCACCTCCGAGGTGCCTGCCTTATTTGGTGCCTCTGTGGAGTCTTCCAGGGAGACCTCAGGGCCGGGGTCCTTCATGGAGCTCCCAGAAATCCCCCACCCTCCCAGCCGCTCCCTCCCATGACGTGGGGACCCATAGCCTGAGAATTCCTTCCACCAACCTCCCGTTAAGCCCTGTGCCCCATCGCCAAGCTGGCTGTGCCCCCACGGAGAGAAATGAGTTTCTCCTCACATGCTTCCGGGAAGGCCCTGTGATCCTCACCACAGACCCTAAATTGATGGTGCACAGAGCCGAGCCTGTCACCTTCTGTCTTCCACCCCTCAATGGCTCTCGGCAACGGCTACCAATGTCCCCCCCCATCTCGTAGCTGGGCCCCTCCCGAGCCCCCGAGCCCCCTGTGCGGAGACCTACATCAGCGGCAGCCTCCCCTCACCACACCCCCGCCCGCCCGCCGCCCATCACCACCGGACCCGCCCCAGCCACGGGACCCACGCTGCCTTCCACGGGCAATGCAGCCGCCTCCAGAGCCCCCCGCTCCCGATCCGCGTCCTCAGGTCCCCCCTGCTTCCACGTGGTACATCTGGTTCCCCGCAGGGCATTCCCGGGCGGCGTTCTCTCCTGGGAGAAGGTGCTCAACACAGCCGGACCCCGTGGGAGCTCCCGCGTGGGTCCCCTCTTGACACAGAGCCTGGCCCTCCGTCCGCCTGTGTCCATCAGTCCGTGGGAGAACGTCCCCGTGCGAGGGGGGCACAGGGCACCCCTGGAGGGGAGAGCAGGGGGTCGCTAGCAGCATCGCTCGCCACCAGGCGGGGTCCCCAGTGCAGAGAAGGGCACCCACCACCACGAGGGGACAGACCGAGGCTTCGAAGGAAGTCACGGCACTTCAGCCCCAGAGCAACAGGGTCAAACTGTCTCTTAAAGCTCCTTGTCTGGTTCCTTCCTCGACACTGTCCCCCTGTGAATAGAAAGGAAGATGACTGAAAACGGTGATCGGCCCCAGGTCCGAGGTGGAGACAAACCCTAAGGTTTGTGGGGAGACGCTCTGTGACACTAAGAAAAGTTTCCGGATGAATCCCTAGGGAAACGTGAGCCTAAGGCTCCTGGCTGGACCGCGCCTGGGGGTCGGCCAGGAGGCTGCCTCAGCGGACAGGATGGAGGACCAGCCCCCGCGGGAGGACGAGGGAGGACGGAGGACAGAGCCCCGGCCCAGCCGGCCCGTGGTGGTCCGGGGGGTGAGAAGCCCGCTGAGCCTGGGAGCCGCCGGGGAGGGGCCTGGGCATCCCCGCACCCCCGCAGGCTGGGCCACCTGCAGCAGCTGTCTCCCCAGTTCTCTGAGGGAGTCCTGGGCCCCCCGCCCCCCCCCACCTCGGCAGGGTGGGGCAGGGCATGCCGCAAGGTGGCAGAGCGGGAGGCACGGGGGGCCGCCGAGTGCACACAGACATGCACCACATGGATCCAGACCCCCACTCCCACCCGAGGGTCCCTGTCCCGCCCCCCAGCCCGGGTCGCTGCCCTCGGGGCAGGGTGCGATAGCAGGACCACCTGACGGCCTGGCCTGGCTGACGAGGCTGCTGGTCTACCTGCAACACCCTCCCTCCCTCTCCCTGCCTCCCCAGCTTCCCAGGACGGAGTCACAGAACAGGCCGGAGCAGGCGGGGCTCAAGGGGACCCCAGCAGAGCTCCCTCAAATTTGAGGAGGCATGGAGGGGGTCCCAGGGCTGGGGCTGGGATCTCAGAGGGACAGCCAGTCCAATCCAACCAGCGGCCTCTGGGCACCCCTGGGGCCCAACCCTGAGGGCCCCTGAAGGAAAGGCGAGGGGAAGGCGTGGCCGGCTTCCTGGGACAGCCTGGGGTCCGGCCGGAGCAGCTGGGAGGCAGGCAAGGCCGAGAGCAGGAAGTTGAGGACAATCCGGGGCCCGTGCCCGGTGTCACCGTGGAGCCTCTGGAAACACATTCAGGAGCTTGTTGGGCCGATAAAGGGACGGCCAGGGCACCGGCTCACTGAGAGCAGGAGAGGCCTCCGCCCCGGCCACCTCTGCATCCCCAGCACGGACCAGCCCCTGAGGGACCGCTGGTGAGCAGGGTCCACAGCCAGCACCGTGTACTGAGGCGAAACCCACAGACCATAAAACTAACCGTGAGAAAGCCAACCGTTCAGAGGCACTTGCTCCGCTCCCTGTGCCGTGCGACTCGCACCGCTACCTAGTTCCGGGACATTCCCGTCACCCCGGAAGGAGACCCAGATCGCTGCATGGGCCCTCCCCGCTGCCCCCACCCCAGCCTCTGGCCACCACCGCCTGTTCCGGGCAGGGGCCTTCCGGAAAGGCCGTCGGGGTGACAGGGGGCCCATACCACCCTGCCCCCTGCTGCTCCCACAGAAAATCCCTCCCGAATCTCCGGGCTGCCTTTGTTGTTTCCTTCTCTCTCTCTCTCTCTCTCTCTTCTTTGCAAGATAAGATCAAGGAAAGGTCTTAGAAATAAAACACAACATTTTTCTTCCCTGACAGATTCTACACTAAAGGGTACAACAATGAGCCCCGCTCGGGGCCACCCTGCAATCAGTACTGCGGGGGCGGGGGGGGGGGGACAGCCCCTAGTGGGCGCGCGCTCCCTGCTCCCCGGAGTAGCCGGGATCCCGCCTCCTCCTGCCCCCACCCTGACACCGGACTCACCCCTGCCGCACCCCTATCCTCTCCTCTCCCCCATCCCCGGACTCACCCCTGCCGCACCCCTATCCTCTCCTCTCCCCCATCCCCGGACTCACCCCTGCTGCGCCAGTATCCTCTCCTGTCCCTGTGTCCCCTGCCTCTCTGTCTCTCTCTCTCTCTCTCTCTCTCTCTCTGTCTCCTTGTCTCTGTCTCTTCATCTGTATCCACTCCTGTCCCCACGTCTCCCACCTCTCTCTGTCTCTTGGTGTCTCTCTGTCTCTGTATCTCTATCCCAACCCCTTTCCTTACTCCCACTGTGGCTTGGGCCCCGACCATCAGTGCTGGAGCCCAGCTCCCATGCACGCTTCCCATCCCCCACCCCCTCTCCCTGCGAGTGGCCCCCTGGGCTCTGAGCCTCGGGACAGGACAGCCTGTACCCTTCTCCCGGCAGTGGAACACAGAAGCCCCGAAGCGACCGTGAGGATGGGCGCCAGGGCGGGGCCGGACCCAGAGCTCCCCACAAAGGCAGCCTCAACGCACAGGGGCCCCGCAGACCCTTGGGCACCACCTCCCCGCCCGCCGGGTGAAACGGGCCCCTCCCTGAGTGGGGAAGGCAAGCTCCAGGGACTTACTGGAGTCCACACGGTTTCCGGGTCCCTGGGGAGCACTAGGCTGACCCCTGCACTAGACAAAGGAGAAACCGAGGCCCAAGAAGGGGTTGTGGGTGCCTCTCCCAGGACCCCCCAAGAAGCCAGGGCAGTGCTCAGGCTGGAAGGGGCGTCCAGACCCTTCCCAAGGTGTCCTCACCGCGACGGCTCCCAGGGGCCCGTGACCTCCTCACCACCTGCTCCCCAGACCCGGTGACCACTGCGCCTGCTCCCGGCCCCACGCCAGGGGGTCTGTGCTGCCGACCACCTCGACATCTGTAGCCTGGGGACGTTGGTGCTTATGGGCCCCTCCTCCACAAAAAACAAATGAGAAATACTTTAGGACTGTGTTGGTATAAAGGCAAAGGTATGTATATTACAAAATAAATAAAACATTTATTTTTTGGACCTAAACTGGTATTCTTTTCTCTTCCTGTTTCAGAGGAAATTAAAAACCTGTCTATGGGCCCCTCAAAGGCACGAGGGCCCAGGCACTGGGCATACGCTGGCCCCGCCAGGCCTCAGATCACGTGTGTGGAGCCCGGCCGTGCCGTGGCGCCACCGTTGCCGCCCCAGCCTGGGCCTCCGTGTCGCCGCGAGGGACGAGGGGAGAAGCCTCAGTGGAGAAAGGCCCTTCCAGCTCACGGAGGCATCTGCTTCCCCAGCGGGACTGGAGCCGAGGCCACGGGCCACCTCCTCTGAGGCCCCGGCGATCACGGCTCCGCGCATGCGTCCTGGGCCCGCCTCCCCTTCCTGTCTGATCCTCATCTCGGCTCTCCTGCTGCTTGCCTTCCCGCTGCGGAGCAAAACCCTTTCTTAGCTAAGCATGTCCTCTGGCCCGACGGGCCCCGACAAGCGCTGTGTCCTCCCGCAGGGCTGAGGCCCCCTCCCTCCTTTCCTCAAGCTTCCCTCAGCCTGGGCCTCATAAGGAGCAGAGTTGCTGTAACCTGGGGGGCCCCCAGGGGAAGGGAAAGTGAGTCAGGCCTGGGACAATCACAGCATTGAGTAGGCAGAGCCGGCGGCACTGTCCAGACAGGGCACCTGGGCGGCTTGGTCAGTTAGGTGTCCGGCTTTGGCTCGGGTCACAATCTTGGAGTTTGTGAGTTTGGGCCCTACATCAGGCTCTGTGCTGACAGCTCGGAGCCTGGAGCCTGCTTCGGATTCTGGGTCTCCCTCTCTCTCTGCCTCTCTCCTGCTCGTGCTCTGTCTTTCTGTCTCAAAAATAAACAAAATGTTAAGAGGAAAAAAAAAAAAGAAGTACTGTCCAGAAAAAGATCGCCTGTGTTTGTTTTGGGGACCCCTCCCTCCTTCTCTGGGGCCACCCGACTTGAGCTAGCAGGAGCACCAAATCCTGCTTCCTGTAACTGCTAGCTCAGGAGCAGGCCTGTGGCCAGGTCCCCACTGAATCCTGGAAGTAAGGACAGCCACTCTCTGTCTGCCGTGAGCGGCGACCTGCGAGGAGCCGGGCGGGAGGTACCGGCGCTCATCCTGCTTCTTCGGGATCCTAAGGGCGAACCTAACCCAGGGAAGACTCGAGAAGAGGAGGCAGAGTGCCGAAGCTTCTGTTTGTGCCCTGGATCAGGCTGGAACTGAAGCCTCCTCTTCCTCCATCTCTCTCTGGGCCCCAGGACTCCGTGTCAGGCAGGTTCTGCACCCGGGTCCCCCGTGCCCTGGGCCATCTCGCCGGGAGGCCCTTTCGGCCCCGGCACAGCCGGCGCACACTCCAAGACTTTACATGCAGGGTGCCCGAGGTGGCTGGGAGTTGGAGCTGCCCAGAGGCCAGAATGCCCACAGCCACCGCAGTAACCTCTCCAGGAGCTCGAGACACCGACGGAGCCCGGGAGAGGAGAGGGAGCTCGAGCGAGGTGAGGTGCCCCACCGAGGGTCTCCCCCAGTCTTCCCGGGGCCCTGTCTCCTTCCCCACACTGATCTCATCTTTCTGGTTCCAGTGTGACCCTGCATCACACCCACGGCATGGCCTGTTGAGGCCTCCCGACCGGTCCCTGCCCGGCTCCCTGGGGTCTGTCCAGCCGTCGCCATGCTCCAAGCAGCCAGCCACCTTCCTTCCCCGTATAAGCCGGCCGCGTCTCTTCAGCTGCACCCCTCACGAGTCCGGGTGTGGGGTCAGCAGAATGGCTGCTGGCTGCCTCAGAGACCCCAAAGAAACGCTCCAGAAGCAAAGGAGGACCACCATCCCAGAAAGGGACACTTGACAATAGAGGGCAATAATCCCTGTACGGTTGCCATATAGGAAGCCAAAGAAGGCAGGAATCACCTTCCCCTGAAAGTCCCGCAGGCTCCCTGGAGGAGGTGGTCTCAGGGATGGGTGGAGAGGGATGAGAGGCCAGGGGAGAAGTCAGGTGAGTTTGAGTTTTCTCAACTGGAGACCCTGGAGAGAAGGAGAAGCCGGGCCTGAGCTGGTAGAGCTGCAAGGTCAGGGTTACGGGGTCAAACCGGGGGGTCACGAGGCTGGGGGGTTGTAGAGGACAGCCCATCGGAATGTCAGGCATTGTCCAGTAGGGGACACGGGGACACAGGTGGGATGTGTCACCAGATGTGGGGTCAGGAGCCACCCATCGGCCATGACCCGTCAGTCCCTTCACAGCTCAGCCCTCCCCCGCACCTTCCACACCCTACCCCGCGCCCCCTTCACCACCTCTGCTCAAAAGCCACCTTCTCCGAGAGGCCCGCCCTGACTGCCCACTGAGACAGCAGAGCGGCACTGGTACCTGCTCCCTATTCTGGGCGCTCAGCACGGGGGGCGCTGGGTTCCTCTTGGCTTCTGGCCTGCATCCCACAGGGTTTGGGAGCAGCAGCGCACATGCCGGCTCCACCGGGACCCTGAACAATCCCCCCCTCCAACCCTCAGGGCCTCACACCAGAGTCGCCGCCTCCCGGAAGCCTTCCCTAATGCACACTCACTCCAGTGCACATCTCTTCCCGGCCCCGACTCTCTCAGCACCCCCGCCCTCTTCCAGCCCCTCTCCCGGGGTTACTGGAAGGCTCGCAGAGCTGATCTGCCTCTGCCTTTGCGGAGACTGGTCACCGCACCGAGCACCGCTCCGTTTCTCTTCCTGACAAGCTTGCATCTCTATCTGCCCTCGCCGCATCCGGCTTCCTCATCCTTGAGGTGGGGTGCTGTGGCCTCGCCGAGGGAGGGATCCCCGGGACCGAATGTGACCGCGTTCACAAAGCGCTTACACCAGGCTGGGCACATGGCAAAAGCCTTACGAAATGAGAAGACCGTCCTTTGTCCAGCTGCGGTCACGGCTCTCCGGAGCAGGGGCTGTCTGCGGTCCCCTGTGGAATCCCAGCACCACAGCTGGCGCCAGCTCACAGGAGTCCCCAGGAACGGACAGAAACCCGCTCTTGGAATCCCGAGACGGCGAGGGGTCCTCACACCCAGAAGGGCTCGGGCGTGCCAGCCTGCGTGGGGGGAGGGGCAGGGGTGCGGTGACCTGGGGCCCTCTGGCCACACCCTCATCACTCATGGTACCCACACCCTCGGGGGCAGCAGGCCACGACCCCCTCCAGCAGCCCCAGGAGCGTCTGCACCGGGCCTGGCCTCCCCAGCCCTCCGAGGATCCCGGAAAAGCCGCTCCCTCCCCGCCAGGCTTCCTAACGGGACCGCAAGCTGTTTGCTATGACGCCTGCTAAAAAGTGATCATGCCCTAATTTATCCAACTTGTCAGCTTCCAACTGCCATCCGCAACTCTGAGCAAGTGCGACGGGGTTTTTGGAAGGGAGAGCTGAGCCTTCACCTCGCCCCGGGGCTGTTTCCTGGAGGGAGCCCGACATGATAGTTCTTGGAGGGGGAGAGGCTGCTGGGCAGGCAGCCAGGAGAGGGGCAGGCGGAGGGGTGGGAGGGTGGCAGGCCAGGAGAGGGGGGCAGAGGGAGGCGCGGGGCGGGCCAGGCAGGGAGACCGCCTCAGGGGCAAGGGGCAGATGGGTGCGGGCAGGGTGCCTGGAGAGTAGGCAGGCCAGCCCCTCCCCCAAACAAACGGAGACCCTGAGGCCTGGGGACAAGGGCTCTAGTGCAAGGGTGGCTCCGCCCAGGAGCCAGGGTCCTGGTCCTGAAGCCACGTGGCGTTTGCCACCAGAGACCTGACTCCAAGTCCCAACGGCACTGTCCGGAGGGGCTGCCACCGTCAGCAAGCCACTTGGTCACTTGGAGCCTCTTGTTCATTTGTGAAGTGCCCTGGGGCCAGCAGACGCCCCGGCCCGGGCCTGGCGGGGGCCGAGAAACACGGAGCTTGGTTGGTGGCGACTGTCATTCGATCGAACATCTGCAGACAGAGGCAGATGTGACAACCAGGCCCTGACTCCTCTAAGGGACGTCTGTCCCCAGGCCTGGGCCCCTATGGACTGAGCCTTGGACCTGGGCACCTCGGGCTGGGGAAGGAAGCCCCCCCCACCCCCCCCGTCTCCGGGGCAGGACGTCTGTGCATCCAGGAGACCCGGATGCAGCCCCACCAGCGTGCGTGTTGACGAAGAGACAACAGAGGGGAGGCCCGTGTCCTTCAGGGAGACAAAGGCTGCGGGGAGCTGGGAAAGGCCAGGCAGCCTCTCGGCTGGAATGCCCGCCTCTAATCCCCCCCAACCCTCAGGGCCTCGCACCAGAGCCGCCGCCTCCAGGAAGCATTCCCTAATGCACACTCACTCCAGCGCACATCTCTTCCTGCCCCGACTCTCTCAGCACCCCCGCCCTCTTCCAGCCCCTCTCCCGGGGTTACTGGAAGGCTCGCAGAGCTGATCTGCCTCTGCCTTTGCGCAGACTGGTCACCGCACCGTGCACCGCTCCGTTTCTCTTCCTGACAAGCTTGCACTCGCCCTCATTCCCCATGTCCGGGGTCACCTCCGCAGGGAAGCAGCCCTCTCTGGGCCCCCATGAGCGCCTGCTGGAGCTGCCCACCGAGGCTCCTCTCCCCTTCCAGGACTCACCTCCAGGACAGGGCTGTCCCCTACTCACTTCCTCCTGTCATAGGGCCAGGTATGCAGGAGGCGCCTAATAAAGGCTTGCCCACGGAGCGTCTTGCAGCTGCCTCCCTGAGCCTGCTCGGTGGCCAGGGTTTGGAAAGCGTCTGACCACACAAGTGAAGTATAGCCCCCCTCATCACAGGGAGCAGCCGTCAGCCCAGCCCCCGGGGCTGAGTCAGCCAAGGTCAGCACGACAGGGCCGGTGCAGGGCACCTGGCTCTGGAAGCAGCAGGCGCCCCCAGGGCCCGCAGCCATTCCAGGTGTGGGGAGCCTGGGGGTTTTCTCTAGAAGCCCCCCACTCAGAGGGCGCCTGTGTTCAGGGCAGGAACTACAACAGCAACCTCCCTCGCTGCTTCCCATCGGAGGGCTCGGCTCCGCCCGGGGGCAGGCTGAGGGTGGGGGAGGACTCCCACGCGGACGACCCGCTCCCTGTCCCGGCTGTGAGTCCATGGAGCGCCCGGAATCCACTACTTACAACTGTGGGACCTGCGGTGCCCTGTAACATCTCAGAGCCTCAGTTTCTCCATCTGTAAAGGGGAAGAGACACCTCCCCCTGCTCCTTCGGGGGGTGGGAGGAATCACCGAAGAGCCTTGAGCTCAGGCCACACGTTCCTCCCCGCCGAGGCCACTGGCCCTGCCCTCCCAGCCTCTTCAGGGCCCCGTGGGGCCAGCGGAGTCCTGGGATCCACTCCCCCAGTCCCAGTTTCAGGCTCGAGCTGGCTCGCCCCGGTCCCCACCACTTGTGGGCACCCTGACCAGCCTCAGCCCAGGGCCATCCGAGTGGGTGACTCAGGCAGGGACACCCACCTGCTAGGACTGTTAAACGGGCAGTGAAGTTTAATACCCAGAAAATAGGTTCTAAATTGATTAAAGTTTATGGCCAGTGCCAGCTCCGTAGCCATCCCGCCATGCTCCCCTCTCTCCCTCCCTGCCCTGCCCCCCACCGCCACATGCCGGCCTTTCTCTCGGGCCTCAGCACAGGCACCCATCACCAGAGTGTCCCCGCAGTCTGTAAAAGCAAGGGCAAGAGGCCAGCACACCCGCAGACAGCAGGTCATTGCCTCCCGGAGGGATTCAAGGCATCCTACCTGACCCGCTGTTGGAGACCCTGTCTACACGCATCTGAGGACAGGCTGGGCGTTTCCGGGAAGGAGCCCTGAGCAACCCTGACCCTCCCCCCACGCACAGCTGGGGACTCGACCCGGCTCCAGTCATGAGACCACGCCTGTCTCCCTGGAAGGAAGTTTAGGACCCAGAAGCTTCCACGAGTAGTCTGGGTCTGGGAGCTAAGAGTTGATGCCAAGTGGGGCCCCCTGGCAGGGGATCGTATGCGGGTCCTTCCTAGCCCCAGGGGAAGTGGCTGGACAGCGATGTGCTCCTAGCTGGGACAGGGATGGAAGGTCCGGTAAGTTCTTCCAAGAAGGCCAAGGCTGAAGCTGAAGGCAGGGGAGGGTGAGGAGGGCGGGGGCAGCTTCCATCCAGGCAGGAGCCTCCATGTGGAGGGAGTGGGCAGGCTGGGAGGTGCTGAGCAGGGGAGCCATGGGCCCCAGTGAGGACTCCAGCGCAGGGGCCCAGAGCTGCACAGAGGGGAGTCAGCAACATGGAGAAGGCAGAGCGGAGCGGGGAGGGAGCATGAGGTGTCGGGGGGCTTCCAGGCGGAGGTGTCCGGAAGGAGGTATCTGGAGCTGGGGTGCCCAGGCTGGCGTCAGGGGCTCAGGCAGGACAGTGGCCCGTGAAGCAGACATGGGGAGCTCTCGAGGAGCCAGCAGAGCGAGAATTTGGGGGTCCTCTCCAGGCTCTGCGGCTGAACTCCTGGTTCAAGAGAGGAGACCGGGATGGAGGGCGGAGCCCCGGGACCAGCCTCATTTAGGGCAGACAGGCAGAAGAGGCGGCTGGAACACGAGTGGGCGGCAGTGGCCACGGAGCCGAGGAAACACAGGAGCACATGAGGACCCTGAAGGGGAGAGGGTCCGGACACCCCGAGATGTTGCCCTCAGAGGCAACTGCCACGCCCCCCACACCCAGGGCTCCAGGAGGCCGCGTCCCCAGGCGACTTGGACGGGGTGCACAGGAAGTGGTCAGCCGGAAAGCCCCCACACCCCGGCACCTGCGTCCGTGTCCCAGGCCTGCGTGCAGGCGGGTTTGCAGGAGCGCGGCCGGCAGAGGGTGGTATTCGTAACCAGGGACTCGCCGGGCTCCCGGGCTAGACCTCAGCAGACTGAGGAACAAACTTCCTGTCGAACAACAACGCCTTCCCCCAAATCCCAGCCCCCAGTCCCCACGTGGTGAGGGAAGGGATTTTACTTCCTGGCCACCACCTCGCCCCCCAGCCCAAGCCCAGCCGCGTTGTACACACTGGGATGCAGTGTGTATTTTGGGGGCTCTGTTTTCCCCAGAAACCCCAGTCATCCCTCATGACCCGCTAAGATCTTCGTGGATTTTCCAGCTCCCATGACTCATCACCCACTGAGCCCGACCGGCCTCTGTACAGGGACCTCCTCACAGGACTCGAGGCCCCTTTACCTTAAAGAAGCTTCACTCTATAAACACACAAGAGGGACCTCGGGGGCCAGCGGAACAAGGTGAGAATTTCAGGGAGAGCTGAGGTTGAGGGGTCAGGCCTGCAGGGGTGTGTCCTTCCCCGGAGCGGGACTGTGGTCCTGCTCTGCCCTTGGCTGCGTGACCCGGGGAGGCTGCCCAGCCTCTGAGCCCCATCCATCTCTTCTGTAAGAATGGGCTATGAAGGGGCCGCTGGAGGCATCGGAGAACCTTTCGTGGGTGAGCCCCAGCCCTCCTGGGGTCTCTGACCCCACAACCGCGCCCAGGTCGGCACCTGGGTCCTAGGCAGGGGCCTCTCCCTTAGACACCAGGGCCCTCCCCCTGCACTGCCCTGGCCAGCAGGCTCCAGGCTGCCCCACCAGGCTGGACCCCCCACCGTCCTCCAGGGCTCAGGCCCTGAAAGCCGTCCCCTCCCCTGTGTTTGTCCTGCCTGAGCACTGCCCATGCTTGAGGCCTCGCTGTCCCCGCCCACACCTTCTGAGGGTCTCCCAGTCCCCCCAAGATGGTGACAACATGACTGTCAGTGCCGGACAGGGAATGTGACTTTGGGAGAGACGGCCTCGCTGAGCAACTGCTCCATAAACCTGGAGGAACAGCCCCGCCTTCCTGGCAGCCTCAGCCTCCTGCCTCACAGCACAAACCCCAGGAGACGCTACTGAGGAAGATTCTAGGTCAAAGAGATGTTAGAAAACACTGCCTGCAATTTCCTCTCTTGGAGAGACACAAGGGACGAGTGTAAGAACGGCAGGAGAGACACCTGTTCAAATGCGTCTAATCCAATGACACCCAGATGTCCCTCTGAAACCACACAGCACCTGGCAGCCTCTCCGGGCACCGGCGTGGAAGAACCCCCCCCCGCCACCATCCCTGACCCCGCACCAGATGGAGTCCCCGGATCCCTGAGTGGTTGCAGGCCTCCGAGAGAGCCCTTCACACCGCAGGTCACACCTCGGCCTCGTCAGCGGGATAGCGAACAGACCGGGCACTTTTCAGGGAGGGGACTGGCCCGAGACCATGCTGTCCCCTCTCAGGTCTGTCCCAGCACTGGCCACTGCACCGAGTGGACCAAGTCTCCCTGCGTCCTCTGCTCCCTCCCTCACCCATGCCCGCCAGCCCCTCCTCAAAACAACTTTCTGGAAGATTCCCATGACCTCCGCAGACAGTTCCCCTCTGGCCTCCTGCCCCCTTGTTGACCTCTGGGACCCGAACGACCGTCCCCCAGCTGGAGTCCCCAGCCCCCCAGTCCACGCGGGCTCAAAGGATCTCCAAAGAGGCATCATCCCTCCCAGAGGTGACTCGGAGAGCACGCGGTCCCCCAGGCTCTGCCCAAGACAGAGAGAGAATTACAGCCCCTGTTTTATGAGGACACAAAAACGCCCCGCGTGTTGGATGCTCCCTGCTACCGTCACGCCGTCGTTAAGAGGAAAAGCCGTATTTCTCTCCATCTTCCCATGGGCCCCACTCCACGCTTGGCAGGGCCGGGTCATCCATCTAAGCAGGCCCGCCCTCCGAGATCCGTTCCTCAAAGCAGCTGCCCAGAGCCCGCCCGGCCTTGCAGCCAACCTCCTTCCCTCCCAGACCGCAGGGCCCGGGAGGAGGAGGAGGAGGAGGAAATGCAGGCCCTGTGTTCTGGAAGCTTCCCTGCTCAGACCACCACCGCCAACCTGAAGCTCTTGAGGACTTTGGCAGAAGGCAGCAGGCGAGTTGTTTGCAAGGTGAAACCTCACTCTGGGGGAAGCCTCAGTGCCCGATTCTTGGAGGACACTGAGGCTCCAAGACCACAGGGCACACAGCTAGGACTGCTGGAGGGACGTTCTCTGCATTGTGGGGTTGCTGGGACACTTGGGGGAGCCCGAGCATAAGACCCCACTTTACCGACGCAGCAAACAAGGCTAAGAGAGACTGAGGGCAGGCCCAGACACCCACTTGGTGCTTTCAGGCCTACACTATCAGTTGGGCCGATCTGACCCTCACCGCTGCCATGAGCAAGGGATTGGTCAAGTTCAGGGAAGGAGTCACCTTGGACACACAAGACCTGGTGTCTCAAAGGCCCTAACTCAGGAGTAGAGCACAGAGAAGAGCCCATCTAGAAATGGAAGGCTGGGCATTTGCCGGCCCACTCTTGCCCCCACAGGTGGGGCCCTGGTCAAGGTGTGAATGACTCTACCCTCCTGGCTGCCCATATGCAAGGGGTCCTGTGGCCCCCAGGAGAGCCAGGCAGAGAAGCTGAGACGCCTCAGGAGCCTTGGCCGTGCACTGACCAAGAGGGTTCTCCGTTTGTCCTCACACAGACACTGCTCGTGGAGACCCTTGAGCCGGAGTCCCCCACCCACCTTCCTCCCGCAGCCCTGCACACTGGCCCACCCGCCCAGTGTCACTGCTCAAGGGAGCCCTTGCTCAAGGGAGCCCATGCGTGTGGGTGCTCCATGCCTCCCAGTGGTCATCTGGCAAGCAGCCGGCTGCCCAGTGTCTCTACACCTGCGAATCCCTCATGAGCTGCCTGCCCGCCTGGCCCCTACCCCTTGCCGTTGCCCTGGCATCGTGCTCCAGGCTGGCACCCTCGACTCCCTGTGGTGCTGTCCGTGGTGCTGACCGGCGGAGCCCCTCTGCTTCCTTGTAAGCCACTGGGTCCGTCCCTCTCGTGGCCCCAGGGGTGAGGGGCAGTGGCCTCCAAAATCAGCCCCAGGCATTCCAGAAACAGGGCTTGGTGGCAGCCATCTGCAAAGCCCCTGGACCTCACATCCTGGAGTGATCCTTTTTATAGGGTCAAAAACATGAGTGAGAGCATGCCCAGGCGGGCTTTCATCTCCCTCTCCAGAGGCGTGTGCTGCGGAGAGCATGTGTGTCGGTGACAGATCAATACCTCTTTGAGATTGTAGCAGAGCCTCCGTTGATATTAGGGAGTCTTGCTCTTTTACAAAAGGAAGCAGAGGTCACGTTCCTTTTCAAAGCCCCAGAGGGGAGGCTATGACCGCAGGTTTTAGGAGAAGATGCAGAGCCAATGAAACACCAGGAACCTGTATATATTGAGCACCTTGCGTTCATGAACTAATTGTAAACCTACAACAATAGAGATTGCCCAATTTACAGAGGGGGGGACTGAGGCTGCTAGAGGTTAAGGAACTTGCCCGAGACCACACAGTGGCGAGTGGAAGAGCCAGGCTTGAACCCAGGGAGCCAGGCTTGAGGGTGCATGTTCTCATCACACCGATGACCCAACAGATCTGGGACCTGGTCGGTCAGCTGCAGCCAGAGCTGAAGGGACCTTGAAAGACAGGTCCCATAGCTTGGGACTCAAGGTATCCCAGTGCACGGTGGGTTGTCCCCAAGCTAGAAGGCACCTTCACTCATGTCAGAGGGCTGGAGCATCCCATGCCTGAGGCCACTGGGACCCCTTAGTTTCTGGTGGGAACTTGCAGGGCTTTTGGTTCATAAGCCGACTCAGCTTCAGACAAAGAGATCTCTGGGGGCCTCCAACTCAGGCAGCCAGGGTGGGGGGGCCAAGTCAAGAAACACAGAGACCCAGCAACCGCATGTCACCTCACATGCCTGGAGAGCACCACCCCAAGCTTGAGGGATGTCCCGAGTCGGGCGGGACTCTCAGTGTGGATGCACAGAGCCTGCTCCAGGCTGACACTCCAAGAGGGCATGGGGTGGGCAGTGATTCCCCCCCAGGGGACTGTCTGTCCCCCTCCCCCAACCAGAGCACAGTTTGAGGAGCTTGAGGCGGGATTCGAGGGTGCTGATGGAGGATGAGGCTGAAGCGTTAGGGGGTTTGTCCCCCAAGTCCCTCCAGGCCCAGTCTGAGGGTCAGGGCACTGGGAGCTACAGATGACATTAGGGAGAAGAGAACACTGGTCCTCCCTCCAGAAAACAGACAGGTGCTGCAGGGGGTGGGTAAGTGAGCCAGGCTCAGGGTGCCAGAACAGGGCGGAAGAGAGAAGCTTCCAAGGTCCAGACCCTAGGCTGGTGCCAGGTGGGTGCAGGTGGGGAGCCACTGATGGTCTTAGAGCATGGAGAGGGCATCACAGTGGTCTGAGCAGGAGACACTGGTTGTGAAGGAGGTAGAGGGGACACTGCAGAGGTGTCCTGGAAAAGGACACTGAGGCAGATACTGGGCCGCGCCGCGGAGGGAGAGGCTGCCTACATCAAGGCCCCAGCCTCCCACAGACCCCGTGGCGCAAAGCTGCCCTGTGAGGCTGGCTCCCTGCACTGGACCTCAGGAGGCATTGCCCCAGACTGGAAAGTCATCGGGAGATGCCAGCGCTGCCTGCCCTGGTGAGACCTCGAGGGCCCCAACTGTGCACCTGCTAGTCCCTCAGCTGAGGCTCCTGGGGAGCCAACGACCTGGCCACCCTGCCTCCCAAGAGGGACAGCTGAGGGGTCTGGCTGCCACCCATGCGGCAGGCTGGAAGTCGGGAACCCTGTCACTCAGAGACACAAATGCCATCCCCCTCCCTCTGCTCCTGTTAACCGCCCCCATCCGTGGCCCAGGAAGAGAGCCGGAGCTCCAGCCCCTCCCAACCACCCGACCTTTCCGAACCGCAGTTTGCCATCCTCAGGCGTGCAGCAGCACAGGCTGCCTTGGAGCGTGTGTGAACCCCCACGGCGACCTCCCGCCCACCCCTCGGTCTACCTGGCTGTGTGCACACCTGTCTCCAGACCTCCGACTGCCTTCCCTGCTGGAAAGTGCACGACCTCGCTGCCAGTCTTCTCCGCCTCCCAGCCGTGCGCATGCCGGCTCCTCCCGCAGGAGTGCCCTCCTGTCCTCATTTGCCTGGACAACTTGGGCGAATCTTCAAGGCTCTCCCTGACCCCCAAACAGAAACAGCTTCTTCTCCTCCGAGCCCCCTGGGTGCTGTGTCTTCCTCATCCCCTATCATCACCCAGCCTCAGCGGTTTCAAGCATTTGCGCTCTGCTTGGTTAGTTCATGAACTAGTAAAAGACGTATTCCAGCCATGGTGTACAATAGAACCTTCCAGAAACATGGCCATGCCAGCCTTGGGATCGATGGCTAAGAAAGTTTGGCTCATTGCCTGTCTTTTTTTTTTAAGTTCATTTATTTATTATTTTGAGAGAGACAAGGACAGCGTGAGCAGGGGAGGGGCAGAGAGAGAAGGAGAAAGAGAATCCCAAGCAGGCTCCTCACTGTCAGCACAGAGCCTGACTCGGAGCTCAATCTCCTGAACCATGAGATCAGGTTCAGGACCTGGGCCGAAACCAAGAGTCGGACACTTAACCGACTGAGCCACCCAAGCACCCCAGCTCATTGCCTGTCTTGGGAGGGTTTCCTGTATGTCTACTTCATGTTGAATATACTTCCCTACCTCGCTTTCTTAAATAGAACTTTGTCTGGGCTCAGACAGGTCATCCTATCAAGCTGCAATATTTTTAAATGTAAAAGATCAATTTATATGTTAATTAGACTGGAATTAAAATAAAAAATTTTTTAATTTAAAAAAAGGTCAATTTGGAAGTTGTATGTATCTCTAATGCTGACACAAGGCTAACAATGTACCCAGCACCAGCACTATTTTAAGTGCCCGATTTGAATTAACACCTTTAATCCTGAATAAACAGTCCTGGAAGGGGAGGTGTTAAAACCATCCCCATCTTAAAGTGAGGAAACTGAGGCACAGAGATCATGTGACCTGCCGAAGGTGGCAGGGCTGTGAGCAGCTGAGCCGGGATTAGCCCAGCCACATGCTGGGTGCCAGGGTACGTGCCCAAGGGAGCTGAAGTCCCCACCCTTCCCACCCTGGGTCTCTTCCTGCCTCTGTCTCTCTGTCCACACCGCTGTTTCCAGGCTGGAAAACTCTCCTTCACCTTTCAGGCTCAGGTAAATGTCCCCTCAGTGAGCCCCTCCCCTTCCTCAACCAGGAGTAGCTTCACCAACCCAGCCCCCACATCCGTAGCCCACCAAACACACCCCACTGGTTGCAGCACAGAGTTAAGGAATGAGAGGAATGTTTCACTTTACTGACTCTGCCACCCAACTGGGATGGCCTCTAGGGCAGAGCTCATGTAGACTGTTCACCCTTGGAACCCAGGTGCTGGCACAAAGTGCTAGCTTGGTGAATACTTGCTGAAGGATGGATGGATGGATGGAAGGATTGATGGGTGGCTGCATGGAAGGAAGGAAGGAAGGAAGGAAGGAAGGAAGGAAGGAAGGAAGGAAGGAAGGAAGGAAGGAAGGAAGGGAGGGAGGAAGGAAGGAAGGTAGGAAGGAGGATAGAGGCATAGGTGAGTGGACGGATGGATGGATGGATGGATGGTAGAGGGATGATGGATGGGTGGGGGGTGGGTGGGTGGATGAATGGGTAGGTGGATAGGTGGGTAGGTGGATGGATGGGTGTGTAGGTAGGTGGATAGGTAGATAGTTGTGTGGATGGATGGATGGATGGATGGATGGATGGATGGATGGATGGTAGAGGGATGATGGATGGGTGGGGGGTGGGTGGGTGGATGAATGGGTAGGTGGATAGGTGGGTAGTTGTGTGGATGGGTGTGTAGGTAGGTGGATAGGTAGATAGTTGTGTGGATGGATGGATGGATGGGTAAGTGAGTAGATGGGTGATGGGTAGATGAGTGGGTGGGTGAATGATTGGGTGAGGGGGTGTGTGGGTGGAGTGGGTGGATGGATGAGTGTTTAGAATACAGAAGTCTGAGTGAGCCTCAGTGGAATGCTAGGCAGGTAGGGTCAGCACCTTGCAAAGACCTGGCTCACAGTGTGTGCGTGTGTGCGTGTGTGTGCGTGCGTGGCAGGATGGATGCAGGAACGAATCTCCTTGGCACACTCTGGGCTGCTCTTTAACCAAGGAGGATTAATTTACCGCTGTCCTTCCCATACACGGCCATCAGTTCTGGCATTAAAAACATTAATAATGACCCCAGACATCCTCTCCTTCCCCGGGCCCTGCTTGGGGCCGCTCCCTGCACTGCCCTGCACTGCCTCCCGGCTCTGCGCTCCGCCCCGGGTCCCCCTTAGAAGTGAGAAAACTGAGGGCAGGGAGGGCTTTGCCCACGACCTCCAAGTAAGCAGGACCTGAAGCCGGATCGTTCTGCCATGACCCCCGCAGCACCCCGTGATGCCGTGTGCATGTGCACACATATGTGCACACGTGTGAGCATGCCTGTGTGTGCGCACAGGGCGTGCGAATGCCTTGGACAGGGCAGTTTCATGTGTGTGTGACCAGTGCCGTCACACAAGGCTCCGAGTCAGAAAGAGTCATTGCTCTGTTTAATTCTCTGCTGTTGCCTTCTTGAAATTGTCGATACTTTTTAAACAATGGGCCTTGATTTTCATTTTGCAGTGGGCCCTGAAACGGCCTGGCTTCCTCGGACTGTGCGTGGCTGTAACCAGGGGGACCTGGGGTCCATCCTGCCCACCTCCGGCCGTGTGGCCCAGCACGGGGCATCAGCCTCCCTGCCTGCCCCTTTGCTGGTAAATGGGAGGCCGTGCTGTGCGGACCAGCCAAGATGAGGTCCCTGACACCCTGCCCGGGCCTGGCCGGACACGGGCCCCGGGATCAGTGCCACCCCTCACCCGCCCTCCAGGCCTTGTGCAGAGGCCCCAGCACTGTCTGTGTGCCAGAGAGAGCAGTGTGTCCAGGAATAACAGATAACGCCATTAGGGGCCAGAGCGGCTCCGTACTTCCAGGGGAGAGAAACGAGGCTGTCAGGCAAGGGGGCCCCGGGCTGCGGGCCATGATTAACAGGATAGTGCGCCCACACGCTGCAGCAGAAGGTGCCAGGAGATGATTGCTTACAAAATGTACCAATTACCGCCGCGCCTGCCTGCCCGCCCCCACCGCCGGGCAAATAAACACATCAGCTGCCAGCCCGCACAGGCCCAGATTTGGCGAGAGCCCGGGGGGCAGCGGCGCAGGTGGGAGGGGGCTGGGAAAGCCACGTCCGAGGGCGCAGGAGGCCGCTCCCGTCCCCATGAGCCCTCAGCCGCAGATGGACAGCCGGCCGGCCCTGGAGGTGGCGTCTTTGCCTGGGAACTGTTTAAGAAAGAAACGGGGGAAAGGCCAGAGGCGAGGGCAAAGGCTCCCCACCCCAAAACCCACTGAAAGGCCGCCCCCACTGAGCTGGGAGATGGGTACACTGAGCAGTGCACACAGGACTCAGCCTTCAGGGCCTCCAGCTGCGTCCCACACGGAGGTGCGTGTGCCCGTATGTGTGTGTGCGCGTGTGTACCCGCATGTGACATGTGTCTGTGTGGTGTGTGCATGTGTGTCCCCATATGTGTGCGTGCACCTGCGTGTGCGTGTGTCTGTGTCCGTGCGCACTGTGTCGATGTGTGTGTGCGCCCATGTGCGCATGTGCACCTGCAGGTAGATGCATGTCTGTGTCCGTGTGCGGTATGTGCACGTGTGTGCCCGTGTGCGTACAAGCGCTTTTTCTGCACCGCCAGCCCAGAAAAGAGTGAGTGGGTGCATAAAGGAAGGTGCTGGGGAAATCAGGGCTTCCTCGAGGGCAGGGCGTGGCCGTTCACCGGAGGAAGGTGACCAGGGCCAGACCAGGAGACTGGGAGAGCCGCCAGAGGAGGGTCCGGGTCAGGGTTGCCCTCTGGGGGGCGCCCAGGGGCAGAGCCAGGGGCACGGAGAGGAGTGGAGTCCGACTCGGTCCAAGGAGAGGCCCGTTCACCGTCCAGCAATGTACAAAGGCAGCGTGTTGTCTGCGGGTAGTGAACCCCCTGGCCCTGCAGGTGTGCAAGCAGCTTCCCTACTCCTCTTGGGAGGCCCGTCACTCAGGCCACAGAGGGCTCCTCTCTGGCGGGGGACGGGCCAGAGCGACATCTGTCGTCAGGCTGGGCTCCCAAGCGTGTAGCCCGTCCCCTCCCCTGGACAGGAGAGCCCTCTCACCACCTCCCAGTTCAGCCAAGTCCTGCCAGCCCTCAAGGCTCCACCCAGTCGCTGCCACCCCTGGGAAGCCCTCCCTGATTGCCCCGGCTACAGCCGTCTGCCCTCTGCCCGGCACACCCTCTCCCTGCCTGCACAGGCGAGGGCCCTGGAAAAGCCTCTCACTTCCCGAGCCTCGGCATCCTGTCTAGAAAATGGACAGCAATGCAGACGGCTGGTTCTGACCAAGCGTGCAGGCTCCACGCAGCCTGTGGCACCCACTCCCTTTCCGCCTCGCACCACAGCGTTATCACACGGCTTACAGACAGGGACACCAAAGCCCAGAAAGGCCAAGCCGCCCACCCGAGGTCACACAGCCAACCGAGGAGAAGCCAGGGCTCCACACTCAGGCCTGCTTCACCCACGGCCCCTGTCGGATCCCTGGCTGTGGCCATCACAGGCTGCGAAGAGGGCAGGGTGGGCTGACGGACGCAGGAGTCCCTTGAGGTCTGATTGCTAGGCCAATGTCAGCCGCCACGCCCCTCTCTGGGCCCCGGGCCAGACCGGGCCATACGAGGCAACCAGCCCCCCCTGCTCCCAGTACCGGCCGCAGGCATCACACAGCTCACCCACCGCAGGCGAGCAGGAGCGAGGGCATGTGCAGGGGGCGGGGCTACCCTGAGATGGGGACAGGAAGCCACGTTCAGGGAGCGTCCACTAAGCGCACACGGCAGAGTGCCATTTGACGGGAAGGGAGACCGAGGTCAGAGAGAGCAGCGCCGGGGCCGGGTGTGTGACCACGAGCCAGGCGGCGCAGGCCGACCGCGGCCCCGGGCGAGCTGCCGTACAGGCTGGCACGGCCACGTGCGGACAGGCAGCGCCAGGGCCGCGGGCTCCACAGTGACGGGTGTGATCACGTCTGTTCCCAGAGCTTTATCTTCCGCCAGCAGCTTGTGGCTCCCGCTCGGGGCCACTCCACCACCCCCCACCACCACCCCAGCACGGGTCCCTCGGCGCCGTGCCGTAGGTGGAATTGAATTTACGGCGAGGGGAAGAGGCGGACTGTGGTCCTAGAGATGGGACATTCATCTTGTTTGACTGTTCTTGGAATGTCAACCATAAATGCCAAGATGAATAATGGGTATAAATATTCCCAGAAATCGCGGGAAAGCAGTGCTCCCCAGATGCGTGAATCCCCCAGGGACACAGAGGAAGGGGCCTCGGAGGGGCAGATTTGAGCCTGTGGGCACCCCATGGCCAGACATGGCCCTGCCCCCTTCCCGTCATGGGGCCCAGGACGAGCCACGAGGAACCACGTGAAGGCAAGTGGTGATGGCGTCGAGAGGGGATCCCAGCGACCGTCCACGGAGTACCGACTTTGCGCTAAACTGTAAATTCTGCATATACGTTAAATTGTGACAATAACCCAATGAGCTTGGAATGTAATCATTTTCATCATGTTTCAGATGAGGAATCTGGGCCTCAGAGACACGGACGGACACACGCAGGCCGTGGGCCAGGACTCACGGAGCAGGGCAGTGATTCCAGGTCCCTCTGACTCTGACTTTGTTCTCGTAACCGCCTCCCCACAGGGAGCACGCCGTGGCCGCCACGGGATTGTCAGAGCAGGAACAGTGATGAGCAAAGTGCTACGGGCACACAGATGTACCGGTGAGCTACTGCTGTGTAACAACCGACCCCAAACTAAGTGGCTTAAAATAATCCTCATTCATGTGTTCACAGCCCTGGAGCTGGTAATGCGAACAGGGCTCAGCGGGATGGCTCGTCTCTGTCCCCTAGATGCTCCGTGGGCTCGCCTGTGCCCAGGAGGTCTGCCGGCCTCATTCCCATGGGTGACATCTGGCTGGCAGTCAGCCGGGATGATGGAGCCCAATGGGGCCGTGTGTCATTTGTCACCCAGCAGGCTAGCCCAGGCTCCTTCACAGAGTGGCAGTTCCTGGGTCCCCCAAAGCGCAGCGACAGGGCAGTCCCAATACTCAAGCCTCTTTCATGTCACATTTGCTACTGTCCCATCGACCAAGGCAGACCAAAGAGCCAAGGCCGGATCGAGTGGTAAGAAGGTGGCTGTCTCTCGACGTGCTGAGCTACGAGGTCGCACCGAAGGGGCAAGGGAACAAGAGGAAAGGAAATCTGTGGCCATTTTTGGTCTATCACAACAGAGAAGGAAAACATTCGCCTTGGGCCCTGGGCGGTCCAGTCCGCTAAGCGTCCAACTCTCAGTTTGGGCTCCGGTCATGATCTCACAGTTCAGGGGATTGAGCCCCCTGCGTCGGGCTCGGCACTGACAGTGTGGAGCCTGCCTGGGATTCTCTCTCCCTTTCTCTCTCCTCCTGCCCCACTCGTGCTCACTCTCTCCCTCTCAAAATAAATAAAGAAACTTAGAAAAAATAACCTCACCCAGAGGACTCTGGGAAAACTTCGCAGACGCCGGGACATCTGAACTGGGCGGGCCTAAAGCAGACCTGAAGGAAGCCTAGCATCAGCGTTCACTGGCCCAGCAGAATAAGGAGAGATATGCGTCAGCCTTGGCTTCAAACTTCAGACAAAAAACATTCACAAGGCACAAGGGTTGTTACTCCCATTAGAATGGTGAGGTGCACTACCTGAGCAACGGTACATGGTAGACCTACACAGTGCCACTAAGACTCTGCTGATGGTACGAGCATTTGCTCTGTGCGCTAACCCGGTATCTAGCCCTCAGAGAGGAATAAGCTGCCTTCCCATTTTCACCCAGCCCTGAGACCAAACAGAAGCCTGTCTGCCTGCTCGGTTGTCAGACCTTTTTCCCCTGAGATGGATTGTTCTTTGTCCCCTACTGGGTCTGCTCGCACTCCACAAATTGAAGCCAGCCGTTAAGATCCGTGCAGGTGGCCCCAGCGCCTGCACTTAATCTTATCTGTAGCCATGGAAAGATCCCTCGGGTGCTGAGTGGGTTGGCCACCTGGCCACCTGCGTCCCCGGGCAACCAGCTGCCACCTGCGAAGAGCAGACAGAATTCCCTCGCAGCGTCTCTCCAGGGCGTCCTTCCTCCCCGTCCTCTGCACGGCCGCAGACACCAGGTGGGGGACCGGCCCGGCCCAGCTGGCTCAGGACAGCAGCTTCCCGAGGACGAACACCCTGGCCCTTCCCAGGTGCCACGGCCCCGCTGCCCACAGCTGGTCCCCCACCCCCCGCCGGCCCGTGTCATCTCATCAGCCCAGAGCCGGGTCTCAAACCCCTGAGCGGGAAGAACCTTGGCAGAGTGCAAGTCATGCCCACATTACAGGTGACAAAACTGAGGCCAGAGAGCGGGGAGCACTGCTCAAAGCCCCGGAGGAGGGTGGCAGACAGGGTTCAGAGGCTCAGTGCTTAGCTGCCCGATTCCAGGGCCACCTGCTCCAGGAAGCTCTCCCGGGCCCATCCGTCCATTCTCGGTGCCCTTCTGTGAAGCAGTCCAGCACGGGGCCCGGGGGCCGTCTGCCGGTGGACGGTGTATCACCCCTCTGTCATATCAGCGTCTGCTCTGTACGGTGGGCGTGGCACCCTCCCCGCTGGCTCCACTGGCCAACAGGAGCACATGTAAACGGGACAACAGACTCCCTTTGTGAACTGGGAAGGGCCGCCCTCGGGTGACCGGTACAGTGACGGTGAGGACAGCGAGGAAGCGGAGTCCCCTGTCCACCTGGAGGACAGACGGGGTCTCCATCACAGTAAAACTCATCAGAAGGTGCTGACCACCCCCCTTGGTTCCCAGGCTTCTGACCCCTGGGACGCCTCCCCTCACGTCTGCCTTCTGCCCCGTGGTGTGGCCGACACACACACACACACGCGTGCTTGCATATGCGCTCACGTGGACGTGTGCCTGCACACACTCCCGCGTGTACACACGCTCACACATTCCAGCTCAGGCGTGCACCAGTCCTTGCTTATATGCTTGCATGCCTTGCACACTCACACACGTGAGTGTGTGCACACTCGGACGCACACTATTCCCTCTTTGCACGTGCACGTGCACAGCAGTCACATACATGCACGCTCACACTCAAGTGCACACGCACACACAGCGTTCACTCCCTGGGGAGGGAGGGTGTCGCACAATGAGACGAAGATCAGGCCCCACCGGCGAGTCGGATATGCAACGTAATTGTCTTGAGTCACTATTACTTACATCTGGCTTGAGTTATGATGGCAAATCATTCTGCAAGTTCAAATACTAATCAAAAGAGAGCAGACACTTCTGCCCAGGGCAAAGAAGGCAGGCTGGGGCTCTTCGCAAGAACTCAGTGATCATTTGTTGAGTGACTGATTGAGTACCCCGGGGCTGCTGTGAGACCAGGCGTCTCCGCCCTCTGCTCCGCACGGAGTCCTGGAGCGCCTAATGGGTCGGCCGGGGCCACGCAGCCCCTGTGTGGGGGGTGGGGGGCAGCTGGAGCGGCGGTCCCGTAGCAGGTGTCCCTGGGGAGCTGGCTGGGGGAGCCAGGTCAGGAAGAGGTGGAAGCGAGGGGATCCGAGGATGGAGGGGGGACGGCCCGAGGGGAATGGGCAGGAGGGGCGCCATCCGGATCGGGAGCCGGAAAAGCCCACTCCACCAGCCATCCGCTCGCTCTGAGTGTCGTGTGCGGGGTCACCTGGAGCAAAGGAGATGCACAAAGCAGTTCTGTGACTCACCTCAAGATGCGAGGAGGTGAAATCGGAGAATGAGTCAGCAGACAGTGTGACACGGCCACCCACTTAGATCTGGCTCCGTATTGAGAAGGACCCAGGAGACAGGTGGGGGGGGCTCTGCTGTTGTCTGAGGAGGGGACAGGAGGAGGTCCTGGGGGTCCCCAGGGAGCTGGTGGGACACCTGGGGCCAGAGGGGCCCAGGAGAGGCAGAGAGACGTTTCAGAGAGGAGAGAGAGCAGGTGCAGGAGCAGGGACCCCCGCAGCAGAGCAAGCAGAAGCTGGTCAGAGCCGTACCCCACAAGTCCCGAAGAGGTCAGCTGGGCTCTTCCGGAATCCCATGTGGGTGCAGCCAACATGGACAGGGCATGGACCGGGCCCCAGGGCCGAGGCAGACGGGGCGTGGCCTGGGTCCCGGGAAACAGGAGGCTGCAGGAGGAGGGAAGCAGGGGGGAGCTGGTGCCCCCCCGGACACAGGGGTCCTGGCTGGTGGCAGGCGGATGGATGGCTGGCGGGGCACAGCCTGCACTCCCCAGCACGCCCTGGGCGCCTACTGCGTGCCGGCTGTGCTCGGCGGCGGGCAGAGGAGGGAGGGTCCTCCCGGCTCCGGGCCAGTGCCCGACTCCCAGGATCGCGTGCATCCAGGCCGAGTCCCAGTCTCGGGCAGCTGGCGGGCAAGGCAGTGCCATCAGCAGACGAGGGCCACTTACTGTTCTGGGCTCCCTGCTGTGGACGTGCAGGACGCAGAGGGACCTGCTCACCCACACAGGTGCCAGGACAAGCCTCCTGAGGAGGTGACGCTGGTGCCAGGCTGTGTGGTCAGAGGGCGAGGTCAGCTTGGAAGAAGGCCTGGAGCCTCAGGCGGCCCGGCCCTTCCCGTGGGCCTGCAGAGGAAGGGCCGGGGCCTCCTGGGGAGACAGCAGGGACCAGGCAGGCCCACCGAGTCACAGGAGGGAGGGCACGCCCTGCACTTGGAGGCCACACCAGGGCCAGAGCAGGGGGCCGGAGTCGCTGTGGACAGGAATGGGGCCCCCGGGATGCTATGTGGCCCAGGGAGGTGTCCCCAGCTGTTAGGTGTGCAGGTGTCTGGGCCCTGCTGACCCAGGCTGGCTGCAGAGGTGACAGGTCTGCCACTAAATGACCCCTGGGGGGCCTCTGGATCCCCAACAGGGACCCCACAGAGGGTCTGTGCAAAATGCTGCTGTCTCTCCTGGAGGCTCTGGTTCTGGAGACACAGGTGAGGCCACGGTGACCGGCTGTGACCGGCAGTCAGCCCGGTCCTCACAGAGGAAGAGGCTTTCCGGGGTGACGGGTACCCCACCAGGTCCAGGGCGATGGATACCCCACCAGACCTTGGTGAGGCAGGGCCGACAGGGCAGGACCTGTCCCCAGTCCCCAGGGGCTCAGCCAGGGACAGACGAGGCATGCCTGGCCCTGCTTGCCAGCTGGGAGAGGCATGCGTCCCAGACAAGGTGACGCAGAGTCAACAGAGTCCCCCCACCTCACCCCCACCTACAACCGCAGGTGCATCTGGCCGGTTAGAAAAACCAGGCAGGCAGGTGACGCCTAGTGTCATGTCAGTCCTTGCAGCCCTGTGGAACCACAGTGCAGACGCTCCCTGGGACCCCAAGCTTAGGGCCGGGTGGGGAGGGGACCCCCCAAGAATCCAAAGTGTGGGAGAAGGGAGAGGAACAGCTGCCTGCAGCCACAGGGGAGAGGCCGGGTTTGCAGGGAGGAGCCCAGGGTGTCACTTGGAAGGCTGGGGCGACAGCCAGCTGGGTGTGGGGCTGGGGTGTTGGCCCTGACCCACCACGCGGCCCTGGAGAGTTAGGTCCAGGAATCCCGGGCTGCAGACAGGAGAGACGGCCCCCTCCCTCCCTACCCCTCCCCGCCTCCGAGCCAGGGCAGGAGGCTGAAGCCGGAGCGCCAGCCGTAAGCACACCTCCAGAGCCTCTAAATCCTGCCGGTGCGTTCTGTGCCAGTGCCTGCGGCCTGGCTAATGTCCCCGCGAGGCATCTGGCTGGCCCCGGGGAGCACTCACGGGCGGCACTCAAATGTTAAGTGAGCCCCAGGCCCGCCTCCTTCCAAATGTCACTTTCTGGAGAGGAGAGGAGCCTGAACCAACCTCCCAGCCCCAGTGCGGGGACCTGCGGCCCCAGCGCCAAGCCCCTTCCTCATTCAGGGGCAGAAGGGGGCTCCAGGGCCCCCCTCATCCACATCCAACTGCTGCGCTGGGCCCTGAGCATTTATTAAGCACCCGCTGAATGCACCGCGATTGTGTTTGATCCCACGCAGCCTCAGCAGGAGACGGCGTCGCCACCATGCAGCTAAGGAGCAGGCTCCAGAGGCAGCCCTTGGCTCGGGCCGCCGGGTGTGACTCAAGCAGGGGGTCTCCCCAAATGTTCTGTCTGCTCCCCCTTCTCCCCACAGGCCGCCAACGGAGATGCCACGTCACTTTGGGGCCGAAGCCCAGACCAGCCAGAAGCTGACTGCAAGCCCAGCCGCACCCCTGCAAGCCCACCTTGCCTGAGCCAGAAACAGACCCCGTGCGCCCTCCATCACTGGGGCTGGCCTGTGACCCAGGAGGTGTGGGCCCCGTGAGCACGGCCTCCAAGGCCGGTCCTTCCGCCAGTGGCCCCACAGGAGGCCTCCACGCCGGCACCCTCTTCCCCACTGGCCTCAGCCTCCGCGTCTGCCACCTGGGGTTCCAGCAGGTTCTGCTCTCCCCTGCCCTGGGGCCTCTGCCCAGGAACAAAACAGAGCGTGAAGGCCTCTTGAACACCCCACCTGGGCACCTACTCTCTCATCGTGGCCACCTCCCTGGGGCCGGACACTGCCGTCGGCCGCACAGACAGCTCACCCCTCGCCGGCCAGCCCCCGAGACACCGCTGAGCGGGCGGGCCCAGCGGCGTGAAAGCACCCCCTACTGCTGCTTCCTGGGACCCCGCACACCCCAGAATAAGCACCGTGCACTCGACTCCTCGCTCAGAATGTACTTTTAGGGGAACCGGACCTAAGAGAACAGGCCTCTGAGGCCTGTTTCACAGATGGGGAGACGGAGGCTTGGGCTGTCAGAGAGACAAAGACCACAGCCAGGAGGCGGTGGGCACTGGGCCGGCCGCTGCTCGGGGGACAATGGTCACTGCTCAGGGGACAGTGGTCACTGCTCAGGGGACAACGATCACTGCTCGGGGGACAACGGCCGCTGCTGGGGGGACAGTGGTCACTGCTCGGGGGACAGTGGTCACTGCTCGGGGGACAACGGCCACTGCTCGGGGGACAATGGTCACTCGGGGGACAGTGGTCTGGGGGACAACGGTCACTGCTCGGGGGACAACGGCCGCTGCTGGGGGGACAACGGCCGCTGTGCTTCCTGGTCGCGCTCCCGCACTGTCTTCCTCTCCAGCCTCAGGGGGTCCCCTGACTGTCCGCAGGCGCCTTCATTCCCGCATCTACCTGACACACTGAGGGCCACCCCTCAGGGGCCTGGGCACCACTCACATCGGAAAGCCTCACGGGAGCCCCATCCCCCCCCCGCCCCCAAGCATCCTGGGAGGGGGGGGCCCCTGTATCCACCCTGCCTCCCGCCTCCTCCGGGCAGGCGCTACAACTGAGTGCCAGCGAGGGTGTGGAGAGACACAGAACTATGGCGAGGCCCAGCAGTGCCACCGTGGGTGTCCACTGAGACCCAAAGGCGGCCGTCCCTGAGCGCTCCCGGCAGGCCAGCCCCTCACGGGCAGCGTCCAGCCACCGTCCCACGCGAAGAACACAGCGGTGCGTCCAGGGGCTGGGAGTTCGCTTGACCGTGAGGAACGCAGCCGTGACACCCGCCGCGGGTGGGTGAGCCTGGGAAGCCTCGGGTGGGCAGCACAGGCCAGCCACAAAAGGCCACATTCGCAAGAAATATCCCGAACGGGCAAAGTAACAGAGGCGGCCAGCAGACTCGTGGTTGCAAAGCGGGTGCGGGGGGAGCACGGGGACGAGGGGGTGAGGCTCGGGGAACGGAGGTCCTTTTTGGGGCGATGAAAACGTTCCCCAGTTGCCCGAGGCGAGGGCCGCACGGCTCCGGAAATGTCCTAAAATCCACTCGACTGTGGCCTCTAGATGGGCGGACCGTATGGCATCTGCGAAGTGTATCCCAGTGAGGCTATTTTTAAAAATGTTAAACAGCTTTCTTGAGACAGATTTAAGCTGTTTTCCTCGACGGTGAGCAGTTTGCCTCCGAGGGGCCTGCCCGGAGAGCCCCTCGCACACGTGAGCGCGCCCGCGGTCTCCAGGGCCCGTCCCCACGCCTCTGCGGACGCGCCTCGGGCTCCACACCCCGGGGGGCCTCCGGGGGCACCAGGCGCCCTCACGTAGGTGTCCTGAGGAGCCAGCATCACAGAAGTGGAATGACAGGTGCCACCTCTTAATTAAGCCTATTTAGGGCTGGGGTGCCGGGCAGCCACGCCTCTGTCCACAGGCCCTGGGGGCGGGGCATCGAGAACCAGGGGACTCGCCAGAGGTGGGCGGGGGCCTCCAGAGGACAGCGTCCTTGTCGCCTGGGGCGGCAGGCGGAGCGGCAGGTGGGGCGCCCAGAGGAAGGGCCGAGGGGGGACGTTTCCTCTTCATTTGTCCCCTTTCATGGCTGATTTCCGCCTCAATTTGGGTAATTACTTGCTACTCAACATCGCTTCTTTCCCACATTCAAGGAGGGGAAAAAACACCCCAGAATCTCTGTGGGGGAAGGAAATTCTTTGAGACTCTGCAGCTGTTCTCTGCGAGGAGGGCGGGCTTCTTCAAAGTTACTCCGACTTTCGTCCCCCGACACCAGCTCTGTCCCCTGTCCGTCCTCGCCCTGTGGGGCTCTCGGGAAGCGGGTCTCAGGCACACAGGGGACTCAGCGAAGTTCGGTCCCAGACACAGGCTGGCAGGTGGGCGGCAGCCGGGCGGTGTCCTCCCAGGCAGGGGTGAGGAGACAGTCAGGGAGGGGGCGCGCGGCGAGGGCCACGGCCTGCACCGATCGCCCCGCCGCGAGGCGCACGGGACGAGGGCACCACCTCCGCGTCACAGGTGTGGCAGCCGAGGCCCAGAAGCAGGGAGACCTCCGCAAAGCCTGGAGCCCAGTGCTGGGCAGAGGGGGCCAGCACCTCAGCGAGCCCCGCTCCCGCACCCCTGTGCCGAGGAGGACAGACTGGGACGCGGCGGAGAGGCTGGTAGCGAAGACGGCAGTTGGAAATCACGGCATGGGCACCGGAGGCCACAGCAGAGCCCTGGGGTAGCCCCCCCACCCCCGCTCGCTGGGCCTGTTACTCGGAGAAGCTTCTCAGAGAAGGGGCATCAGGCAGGCGTCAGCTGGGCTAAGATCACGGTCAAGGGGTCAGTCCAGGGCGGCCAGCTGGACGGTGTGGACAAAGGTGTGGGGCTGGGAAGGAGCAGAACGGATTCAAAGCCCATCTGCCTGGGGCCCAGCCTCTGCCCAGTCTCCCTCTTCCGGGAAGCCCTCCCTGACCCTGGGGCTAGGCCAAGCGCCCTGGGCTCCTCCACGTGCCAGGCACCTCGAGCTCTGCCCAGGAGGCTCCTGCGCGCCCACGTCCGTGCTGTCTGTCTGTCTCCCGTCACTAGACCGTGCGGTGGTTTCCTGGGGTGGTCACAAGGCAGGAATCGGTGCCGTCACACGTCTGGAGGCTGAAGCCTGAAATTGAGGTGTCGGAAAGGCGGCCGGAAAGGTGGCTCCTTCCGGGCACTCTTGCCTCCGGCGGCCGAGGCTGCTGCGGTCCCCGGGCTGCGGACACTGCCTCTGTCCCCGCAAGGCGTTCTCCCTGTGTCCCTGTGTCTGCATTAGCACCCCCCCCCCCCCGCTCTGTCTGGGTCCATGTTTCTCTCTTCTCACGAGGACACCAGTCAGGCTGGTGGGCGTGACCTGCTCAACTTGGTTCTATCTGCAAAGACCTTATTTCGGAGCAAGGTCACATTCACAGGTACTGGGGTTAGTGCTTGGATGCGCTTTTGAGAAGGGCTCAGTTTAACCCCAACAGTCCGGGAACCGGCGTACGTCACTCAGTGGTGCCCGCTGGGTCCCATGGAGCACCGGCCCTCGGATGTTTGATGATTGATTAATAGACCAACTCTACTGATGTCACCCCAGGGACACGACTCCTGTGCACTCTTTAGGCAAGACCCCCTCCGCCCCCACCCCGGCAACTTGTGGCCGTGTGAACTTCTGAGTCTTCAGGCAAATGGGGTCTCCACCCACAGCCCTTCAGGGAGGAGACCTGGGCTGTTGCTTGTTCTCCCAGAATGCCACGGACCCTCCAGGGAAGCCACCAAAAGCACAGTCTCCAAACACCATCGAGCCTCCCTGAACACATGCCGAAAGCCAGAGCGGTTAATATGATTTATTAATCTGCCAGGAACTTTTCAAGATTTTAATGTGGTATTTAGAGTCGATTTAACTGGGTAACAAAACCCCCAGCACAGAAACCGTAAATAATCATCACACGCATCGGGGCTTTCACGTGCGGACGCCGCGTCCCCTCCAAGCTGTGCCCTGGCACTTCACCGCTTCCCCTGCCTTTGGAACCGGCTCCCAGCTCATCAAAGAAGGTGCCAACCCAGGGCTTCGGGAAGCGCCAAAGACGGACCCCTGCAAGTCTGTGATTAGAATACAAGAGGGAGGATCAAGGTAATTATTTTTTTTAACTCAAAAAAATTTTGTTTAGTTTCTCCATCAGCTCCCGCAAAGCCGTGTGAATTATATCTGCTTATGTAAATAAAGCTAACGGGCGATTACATTAATTAGCGGCATCAAACTTTTGCTCATCTGGCCGGAGATAGCAGGTAGTTGGGGGAGAGGATTAATTCCTGTTTTAATTAGAAATTCACATTTGCGGCTGCTCGGCCTCCGGCAGTGAACGATGTCAGCGCCCGGCGATGGATTCCAGTTCTTTCCAAGAGCTTTGGCTTCTGAAAGGGCACTGGGGGGCATGTGCCCCCCAACAGACTCCCCGTCAGCTCCCCGGGCTGCATAGAGCTGGCTGATTAAAAACCAAGTGGCAGAGTGACAAATGTCCGGCATGAGGCCGGTTCCTCCCGGGTCCGCCCACCCACCTGCTGTCTCTAGCAGACAGGAGCCCGCTGGGGTCTGAGCTGTCATGGGAGGGACAGGAGGACAAAGGTGAAGCCGCCAGGGAGAAGGCAGCAGCTGTGGGCCACGAGAGGCTGCCCCCCCCCCGCCCCTCTCTAACAAACTCCACCGGGGAAAAGGGAGCAAGGAGAGACCGCCCGGCCTGCCACGCCTTCAGGGGGTGCGTGCCGTCCTCCGCGCCTCTACGCACTGAGATGCACCCACAGCCCCAGCCAGGTGAGCAAGTGGGGCCCCAGGAGGCCCGGAGGGGCCTGAGGGGACGGGCGTGCTCTGCCTGTCCACGCGTGTGTTCTGGGAATGTGTGACACGCAAACCACACCTTCTGAAGGAGGCGTGTGTGTTTGTGTAACGCATGTGCCTCGAGGGACATGAGCGTGCGAGTTGTGCTGGGGACACGCGGCGGGCGTGGAGTTTGCCAGTATGCGCCCGTGTTCGCGTGTGTGCACACCAGCCTGTGAGCCCAGGCGTGTGAAGAGTGTGTGCACATGCATGTGAGTGTGTGTGGGCGTGACGCCGTGTGCCTCGTGTGTGCGTGGGTTGGTGTTAATTTTGCACACGGGTGTCAGCACGTGCAGGGCTGGGAGTGCACCTTCGTGTGTTTGCGTCCCAGTGTGTGTAAGGGCTATCGGGCCCGGCCACCCTGGGTTCCATTCCCTCTGTCCTTCGCTCAGAGCTGGGTGACCTTGGGTGGACATCACAGCCCCCTGACCCTCTCTCTGCACCCGGAAGCTCCCCAACCCCTGTCAGCTCACACACACACACCGCTCCCCCCAGACAAGGAGACAGTCCCTTCTAGAGGCCTCTGCCCTCTAAGCCTCAGTTTCCCCATCTGAGAGGTGCCACCCGCCCCTGCTCTGACATGCTGGGCCTTCCTGTTCTGGAGCCCCGCGTGTGAGGGGCATGCTGGGCCTGCGCACAGCCCCCAGTTGGTCGGCCCACGGAACGCTGGCCCTCCTGGGGCTGCCCACCTGGCCCCCACTGACCACACTGCATGGCTGGTGTCCCCCAGCTCCTCGGGCTCCCGGCTGGACCTGAGATCCCAAAGGTCGGGGCCTAATGAGGGTCCCTCACCTCTGAACCCCTGGACCCCAGACCTAGGCCCAGCCCTCACTGGTGCGCAGGAGATGTTGGATCTTAATAATAGCAGCCAATGTGTGGGCACCTGTGTGGACCAGGCTTGCTGTAAGGATGTTAGGTCCACGGCCTCACTGAATCTTCCCATCACCTGCTAAGGTGGGAACTCTTCATTTCACAGATGGGTAAAATGAGGCACAGAGAGATCAATAAGGAAGGAAAGGCAAGCGGCCTGGCTCCAAGGCCATGCCATGAACGGCTGGGCTAGGAAGACGGAGGGAGGGGTGGGGGGAAAGACCTCATTGGCAGGTATTCCAGGCGCCCTCCCCCGGAGTGGAAGGGTGCTCTGCAGTTGGAGTGAGCAGGGGAAGCCTGATGGGGGCTGATGGAGAGAAAAAGGCAGGCAGGGGAGGAGGTGAGAAGCAGGCTGAGCCAGACCATAGGGCTCTGGATCTAAGCTAAGGAGCTGGACCACCCCTGTGTAGGGAGCAGGGCTCACACGGTGACCTTCACTCTCTGAGCCTGAGTGTGCAGAATTCTGAAGGGCTCTGGTGAGATGCTTGTTGACTTCAATTTCTTCCATTTCATAGATGGGGAAGCCGAGGCCCAGAGAGCCCCCTGGCATGGCCTGGGGTACACAGTAAGCCAGGCCAATCTGAGGTGAGAATTCAGCATCTAGGCCAGTGATGGATGGATGGATGGCTGACTGGCTGGCTGGCTGGATGGATGGATGGATGGTGGGTGAGGGGTGGATGGGTGGGGGGTGGGTTGGTGATGGATGGACAGAAGGGTGGTAGATTGATGATGGAGAAGTGGGGGATGGAAGGATGGATGGATGGATGGATGGATAGACAGACAGGTGATGGCTGGATGGATGGATCGATGGATGAGTAGAAGGTAAGTGGATGGGTAGGTGGGTAGATGGATGGGTGGATGGATGGATGATGGATGGGTGGGTAGGTGGGTGCTGGACGGATGGATGAGTAGTGGGTAGGTGGATGGGTGGGTGGGTGGATGGGTGGGTGGGTGATGGCTGGATGGATGGATGGCTGGGTAGGTGGATGACAGATGGACAGATGGGGAGTGGGTGGGTGGGCAGGTGAATGAGTGAGTCTCTCTCACCCATGCCAACAGCACACCATCTCCCTTGGGGTCAGGTGGACCAGCCCGGCTCTGCCCCTTCCTCTTGTGACCCAGCAGTACTTGGCTTCTCTCCACTAAGTCTCCCTACCTGGGGGAGAGGACAACGGTACCTGCCTGGCAGGTCCTTGGGAAGTGACTGACAACATACGGCAGCATCTGGCACACAGTAGGAGCCTCAGCAGCAGCAGCTTCCGTCTGCCATCCCCACGTCAGTGCCAGCAACACAGACACCCTCCCCCAGAGCTTCAAGGCCTCCGGCTCTGAGCCCGTCAACGGGCCTCGGTCCCTCCCGCCACCCCCCTGGAGGCAGCATATGTTCATTGGCGCCAGGCTGCTATTTTTGTTCAGTCTCTTTCTTCCGAGAGAGAATCTTCCAGCAGCTCTGGCACCCAGGGATGAGCCAGCCCTGCCCCGTCATGGCCAGAAGGAGGGGCAGTTGGATTTCGGGCCCCACGAATGTCTTGAAAGCCCAGGAGTCAAGGCTGGAAGGGCGGTCAGTTTCTCTTGCCCTTCACTAGCTGGTTCCCACCTGTTAGGCAGCAAGGGTTCACGGTCACTCCCAAGGTCACCGGCAGAGCCGACACAGGACCTCTCACCACGCAGGCTGCCTTCAGGACCATGTCCTGAGCCAGCGGCCTCAACTCCATGGCAACGCAGAGCCACACGGGTGCTGGGTCCAGGCGCAGGAGAAAGAGGAGTCCCATCCCTCAACGATTCTGGGGCCAGACCTGCTGACTGGCCAACCACCGTGGAGAGCTGGCCGGCCCCCTGTTTTAGCCAAAGCTGCCTGGGGCTCTGAAGGGGCTGGAAATGTCTCCCGGGGGGCTGGGGGACAGGGGAACACCCCTGGGACTTGATGGGGAACCTGGGATCCAGGGCTTCCCCCAGGGGTGCAGGTGCGTCTCCCACTGACGGCCCCACCAAGCCGGGTGGGGTGCCCACCCAGAGGGCCGTCCCTTTTCCTCCAGCACCTGCCTCTAATCAACCGTCTGTCCGTGCACGGTTCTGACACCTTGGATTGGTATCCTGAATCCATCCTGTCCCTGGTCTGTCCATTCCAGCGGCCCCCGCCTGGTTCCAGGCCACCGTCAGGGCTGCTGGGAGAGACCTCCATGACACAGGCGTGGGGAGCCCCCTGGCTGCCCCCACACGCTCTGCCAGCTGCCCTCTCCGCAGAGCCTCACCCGCGGAGCTCCCTGCCCCATTCCTGTTCGCACCCTGCTCTGCGCCCACTCCTCAGTAGCCAGGTGACCCTTTAAAAATGCCCATCCGAAGCTCCTCATGGCCAACACGGCCTCCCGTGGCCTCCCACAGCCTGGCCCCTCAGCACCCGGGCACGGGACTGCTCCCTCTCCCCTGAGCTCAGGCCCCCCTCAGCACGTCTGCACAGCCTGCCCCTGGTGGGCTCTGTCCCGTCTCAGTGGCCTCGGCTCTCAGCTCCCTGACCCACACAGCCCTCCTCACCACGTGGGCTCACGTCCTAGCCGCCTGCCCCTTTGTGGCCTGGCCCAGAGCCTGCCCGGTCACAGAGAACTCGGGCAGCTGCCACCGAGCGGCCCCACCATCCTCACCCTGCCGCCCTCCGTGTCCAGCCTATGTGATCCCCTGTGGGGGTGGGGGTGCAGTCATGGGCGGTGAGCTTTGGGGGTTCCCTGGGCCCCCGGCTGAAACCGCATAGCGCCATGACGACCCAGATGTCCCAACTGCTCACGCCGGCCACTCCGCCTGAGGTCAGCCTGCACCGATCCTACTCCCGGCACAATGACGGGAACGTGTCCCTGAGAGCCTGCCCCAGACCACCAGCCCAGCCAGGCCCACCGGAAAGCCGCCCCCCTCCCAGCCCCTCAGCCCTGCTCGTTCAGCCCTGTCTCCCCTCTGCCCATCCCACCGACCCGGCCTTCATCAGCAGCCAGCAGCGTGCGTGCGGGGATGAGAAAGTGGTTCCCATGGCAACGGCCGGGGAACCAGCTCTGAGGGGGAGTCGCCGGAGAAATCCGTTCTGCGGAGGCCTGAGCCGCCGACCAGAGCGGGGTGGGGGGGGGGGCCGCGGGACCGACGAGAGCCGGCAGGGAAGGTCGCCAGGCACCCCCAGGACGGGACCGCAGGCCTAGTCCTCACCCACCTCAGGGCTCCGGGCAGGACAGCGGGCCACTCTGGACCTCTGTTTCTTGGAAACAGACATTGGGGCCTGCTCCTTAAGGTTTGCAGGAAGGGTGTCATTCCCGGTGTGACCGGGGCCATTGTTAGCGCCTCTACAATGCCGGGCGCCGACTCCCTGACCTCGGTGGAAGGCGAAAGTGTCCCACGTCCCAGATACAGAGACGGTCCCCGGGGGAGACCCACCAGGGCCGCCGGGCTGCGGGCAGTCGGGTCTAAGCGCAGGTCCCTTGGCTCATGGGTTCGTCCCCTGCGCCCTCCCGTCGCCCACTGGCCTGCCTTCAGTGGCCCCTGGACCCAGGCCACAGACGCAGGACTGACGTCGCGGCTTCTGAGGCCACACCGCACAACCGGCAGGGCACAGTTCGCCCCGGGAGGACAAAGCCTCTCGGTGGCCCGACTCCGCCCAGAGCCTCACCTGGGACCTTACACATACGGGCGCTCCGGGCCCGGACTCACGAGCAGTGCCCCCGCACCCCCACGGGCAGTCTGCAGCGTGGGGACTTTGGTTCGGGCCTCTGGGTGGGCATGGGGGACTGGAACCGTCTGTGAGCCGAGGTTGGTTCAGGGCTTCGGCCTGTGTCCACGCGTCAGTCACGTCGCCCGCCACCCTCTGCACCAACGTCAGCTCAAAAGAGGCCAACGTCTCCACGTGCTCTTGTGAAGAGGGTTCGGACCCCGGGCGTGGCCGAAAGCACCCTGGGGACCCGCCCGGGGTGCCGCAGGCCGTAGTTCGAGAACGGGGGGTGTGAGGCCCGCTCCAGGAGGGCAGGGGTCTTCCTCTGGCTCAGCGCCTGGCGCGCAGAAGGGGCTTCCCGAGAGAGTCGTTACCCCCCGCTCGCACGGAGCCTGGTGGCACGGAGCCCGGTGCCGCACACCCTCCCCGGGCGTTTGCCCTGCTCGTCCGCGCCCGAATGTGGGGTCCCCAGCGCCTCCTTCTCCCTGTGGAGGCTCAGCTGCAAGGACACGTCATCAGGCCTCCCCACAGCCTCCATCTGCCCTCCCAGCCGTCACCAGTGGCCAGGAGCATGAGCGGAGACAGACACCGCACATCCCCCACCACTGGGGGGGGAGCTCTGGTCTATAGGGGCTGTGGCTCGTCCACAGTGTGTCACCAGGACCTCACCGCAGGTGCTCGGCAAACGCCCACGGAAGGACCGAGTCCACCATCGTGAAGAACTGAGCCTGGGGGCCCCGGGTGGCCGGTCCCCAGCAGATGCACCTAACACCCTGTTCGGAATTCGCCCGCGGTCACTGCTGACCACGTGGAGCACTGCCTGCGTGAGCACGTGGGGACGGAGGAACAGAGAGGGAGGGGAGACAGGACGCACCTGTTCCTTCTTGGGGACCCACTGTGTGCCCGGCTCTGCTGCAGGAACCAGGGGTAAAACCCACCGAAACTGCGCCCCCAAGGAGCCCCCCCAGGCGGATGCTCCCGGTGGATGTTGGAGAAACGGCCGGGACGTATGAACTCTTTTGAAATTCCACCAAGCACTCGGTCCTCCCTAACAAGCCCGCCCTCAGGAGAAACCATTTTACCAGGAGGGAAATACCCAACTCCGGCGCCTGCGGCCTTTCTTGGGGGCCCGGGGCCTCTGAGAAGCATGCGTGCACTCACAGCCCAAGGTGCAGGCTCACTGAGGGACTGAACCCTACAGGGCTGGTCACCTGTGCTTTCCCTGTGACACAACCACCACAGGCGGAAGGGGCATGGTTATTAACCCTTGAGAAGAGGAAGCCTTGGCACAGAGAGGTCCTACAGCCTCCCCAAGCTTACACAGCCCGCAAGAGGAAGTGTTTGGAAGCCTCTCTGCCCAAAGCCCGCTCTTTAGCACACACAGGCAGTGCTGGAAGAGACCCCCTGTCCCCGTCCCCAGGCCCCCACTCAGCAGAACTTCCCCAGGAATATGGGGGTGTGGAAGCTTGGTGGCCGTGGGGCTGTCCCTGTCCCCCCCCCAGGGACCCCTCTCTGCCTCAGCGCCTTGTCCCTGCCCCGCTCCATCCCAGGACTGACCGGCCTGGCCTCCCGGGAGCCGCCCACCTCGGGGCCCCGCCCTGGAAGCATCCTGGGAGGGTCCCTGTGAAGTCGGCGGAGGCTGAGCTGACCAGGAGCTCACCTCCCAGAGCTGCGGTCTCATCGTCTGTGAAAGGAGAGGGGAAAATCCCTGCGTGGTGGGGGTGGGGGTGGAGGAATCGGCCTCGCACTCCCTCACGGCCCGACCAGATAGACGCACCACAACGGCCACCACGCCGTCTGGCCATCTGCCCCGGGTGATGAGACCGCAGGGTCCCTGAGGGACTAGGACCTCGCAGGGAAGCAGGGGGGAGTGCGGCAGGCCGAGCGGGGGAAGACGTGCGGGCGTCTGGAAGGCCAGGGGTCGTGTCAGCCGTCGGCAAAGGGGCCCGTGGCAGCAGCACCTTCCCGGAGGCCCCGACCACCTCCCCGGGCCCGCAGGACTTCCGTGCGTGCTCTGACCCGCCGCGCTCACCTACCCTGGGGGCCCCAGGGAGCGAGGTCAGCAGTGCACGAGGAAGGGCCCAGTCTGTGAACATGATTAAGGCTCAGCCCACAGCTGGGATTAGGGATCAGAACATGGCCAGGAAGAGAGCACAGTGTGTAACTAGGGTCAAGGCTCAGTTAGTGCCCAAGGCCAGAACTCAGCCTATGACTAAGGTCAGGACTCGGTCTAGGACCTCAGTCAGAGCTCGGGATTTGCCCGGGACCAGGGTTCAGTACACGACCAGGATTAGACTCAACGTTCGACCAGGGATCAGGGTGCATTCTCCACCCAGGGGCAGGGTTCGGCATGTGAGCCAGGCCAGGACTCAGGGGTCAGGGCTTGGGTCTCACTGAGGACAGGAGTGAGCTCAGTGGCGCCACGCCAAATCCCCGCTGGGCTCGGTGTCTCCGTGGCCGTCCGTGGAATGCCTATAAAGGGGAGATCCCGAGAAATTGGCTGTCGCTTCTAACAGCAAACCACACTTGTTTTGCCTGATTTTTCCCTCCCTTCCCTACCCTCGGCCCAGCCAGGCAGCAGGGGAAGGTGTAATTAAAAATCAGGTTTGTTAACACGAACACGACGTACATAATATTTAAAACATCCAAGCGCCTTTAACGCGCTACCGACGTGCATTTGCTCATTAAGCAGGAATTTTTTTACGGCAGCAACACTGCAAATAGCTCTTATTAAAATGCTCGAAACGCCATCTGGTCCTTCGCTGAGACTCCGAGGCGTCGCGGAGGTGGCCCAGCCTGCCTGGGGACTGGAGATTCCCAGCAGAGCGGCAGGACCGTGTCCTCTGGGGGTCCCGTCTGCACCCTGGCTTCACGTCATCCCGTCGTACACATGAGGACACAGAGGCCGGGGCAGGGAGACACGCGCCCGGGTCGGCGCCGCGGATAAGAGGAGACATCTGGCGGTGAGCCTGCGTCTTCCTGGCTCCGAGGCCCAGGCTCCCTCCTGGGAGGATGGGATTTGATGAGAGGCAAGGAGCCAGGGCAGCCTCACCGACCGATGGGGCTGGGATGGAGGCCAGGGGACGGGACAGCACTGTCTGGATGCGGGGGCCCGGCTCTGTGGACGGGCCAGGAGTCCGCTCTCTCACCAGCCCGCGGCCACGGGGACGTCCGGAAAGGGTTCTGCCAACTGTCCCCTAGGATGAGGAAGGGCTGCCAGGCCTCCTGAGCTGCCACAGGGGGCCGGGCCTTGTCCGGGGAGCTGGGGCCAAGCGCCTAGATGCGAAGTCCTCTGCTCCTGCCCAAACTGCCGGCTCTCAGGCTCCAGAACCGCTGGGGGTGCAGCTCCTGCCCCAGAGGAGCAGGGATCCAGGCTGAACTCGCCCCGCACGGGCCCGGGGGATACGCCGGCATCTTTTCGGCCGTAGGCCAGTCCTCCGTTCCTCCTCTAGCCCCCCCACCCGCCAGGCAAGCTGTCGGCTTTCGGACAGACACAGGGACAGAGAGGACCGCCCACTCGGCCCACAGGTGGTTCTAAGCCCGCACCCGCTGCAGACATCCCCTGCACCCACAAGGGGCGTCCCGGCCCTTCTCCGCACGTCACTGAATCCTCAGCCGGCATCAGTCACATGGGAACCTGTCTGTCCTCCCCCGGTGACATCGAGGGCAGGAGATGGGCTCCTACCCCAGCCTGCGGTTCTGGGGGGCAGCTTACCTCACCCACACACGGGCCCACAGAGCGCTTGCTTCCGTGCATGCGCAGCCTCAGCCCTGCCAGCAGCAGACAGCATGTGGCAGAGTGACAGTCACTCAGACTGGGGCTGTCCCCGGAGAGTGAGCCCTGGGGGATCCCACCCTGAGGTGTGGGAGGATCCAGGGAGACTGTCTGGAGGAGGTGCGATCAGGAGACTCCTGGAGCCAGCAGGATGGAGAAAAGGGGGAGCAGGGGTGCTCAGGGCATGGGGGTGTGGGAGGAGCTGGAGACTCCCCAGGGCCACGAGGAGATGGGGCTCTTCGGGACAGCCACACCACCTCGCCTTTGAGCCACGCGTGGGGCTTGCAGGTGCACGCCCAGCATTCACACCCCGGGGAGCTGAGGCCGGGCGGTGGGAAGGCGGCCCCGAGAAGTCTCGACGCTGGGACAGAGCTGGTGGCACCGGCATGCCAGAGGGAGGGAGAGAGGCGGGGAGGCAGGACGGGCCTGAGCGCACAGCGATGGCTCCGCCCGCGCACCCAGCCCTCTGCCGCTTCCGCACTGTCCTGCGGGCCTTGCAGATGCAGCCGTGCCCAAGGAGCCCGTTCTCAGTTAGGAGCTCCAGGCAAGTCCCCGAATCCCGCTCAGCCTCAGTTTCCCCATCAGTAAGACCGTCCTCAAATCACAGAGCAGCAAGAGAGGACTCAGGGGGCGGGGCTTCCAGAACTGCAAAGTTTTATTTGCATACAAAATCCGCAGCCGGCACAGGTGCCCCGACACACAAGTGCACGCGAATGCACACACGTGAATGCCCGTGCACACCCGTGTGCCTGTACAGACACGCGCGTCCACCCCAGCAAGCCCCCCTGCTCACACGGGCAGGCGCGTGCGTGTGCGCACATACAGGTGCACGTGCACCGACCCACCGAGGACTTGCACACGGCACTCGGAATCTACACACGCATCCCTCTCACGCCCCAGTCTCCACAGGTGCGGCCTCCGTCGTGGCTAACAGACGCCAGACACACGCTCTGATCATAAGAAAAGAGTGACCCGGTACTGCAGTTAATAAACTGACGTCGGACAGGGTCCAGTAAGAACAAGTCACACGCAGAAACCCCTCGCCGCCGGCCCTCCGACCTGCGCTCTGGATTCTGGTCGCCGAGCCTGCCCTAACTCCTGCCCCGCACCTGCCCGGGGCTCGCTCCGCCGCCGGCCTCCAGGCTCGGACCCCGGTAAAAGCCAGGGGAGACCCGCTCCTGGTGCGTGAGCTCAGATCTGGGCCCAGGGCTTGGCGAGCACGGCTCCTCCCCTGCCCCATTCCCAAGCAATAAGTGGCAGTTTTTAGAAAGTGTCAACTTATTCCCAGCTGTTGTTGCCAAAAAAAGGAAAAAGGAAAAAAAAGAAAAAAGAAAGAAAGAAAGAAAAAACCCTCCTTGGTTTCAAGGAAACTCACAACGACTTCAGAAAAACGCGTGAGCCTGACAGAAGTGCCCATTTCCCTGAAGAGTCGGCAAAGGCAGAGGCCCCGCGTTTGTCCACGCAGCTGGGGCCGCTGGCAGGGGGGCCGGAGCCTTGTCCGGGCCTGGCACTGCTCCTTCCCCGGCAACGCCGAGCTTCCTGAAAGGATCCGTCCTTTATTCCCCTTTATTCCCAGGAATAAGGCTCTTGACATAAACGACTCCCGCTAGCAATTAGCCGTGATTAATGCAGAGCTTCACGCAGAAGTGGAGGAAGTTCACGGTTCCCGGGAGGAGGTGGGCGACAATCGCATATTCATGGATCTGGAACAAACGTACTTTAAGGGGAGTGGGGGCGGCTCCTTGGGCCTTTTTCCAGCCCCGGCTGGGCCTGGGAACTAGCCGAGACGCGGGCGTGGCCCCGATGGCAGACGGGACAGGGGTCAGCGGCCCTCGGCCCCCCGTCCACCCAGGGGACTCCCCACCGTCGGGCACAGCTGCCCGGAGCCCTCTGGCCAAGACCTGGATGAGCCAGGCCTGGGCTGAGCCCGGACACGCATCCGCCCTTCAGTCCCCAAGAGGGCTTAATTCTGCAGCGCCACCCGCTTCACAGCCGAGGACAACAGCGCTCAGAAGGTCAGGCAGCTTGGCCACCGCACAGGGCCGGCACTGGGAGCCAGAAACCTGCTGGGCCCTCTCCTCTCGGCCCTCATGGCATCCCTCAGTCTCCCCAACCGAGAAACGGGGGAATGACGGGGCCCCACCTGGGCTGCTGCTCCCTCCACACCTGGCTCCCGGGCCTCACGCAAGCCCAGCGAAGCCTGGATGTCAGAACACCCTGGAAGCCTCCTGCAGGTGGGACCTGGCATAGCCTGCTCTAAGCCACCCCTTCGCTGGCCCCCGTTGTTCCCCAAGGTTCCTGTCGAGTCTCCCGTGTTGGGGAAAGAAGGGACGCTGGGGCCGGCAGCTCCTCTTCTTAATGTCATTTCAGGACTCAGTGGCGCTTGGTAACCAAACAGCCACACGAGAACTCACTGCTCCAGCAACGGCCCAGTGTCAGGGACTGAAACAGACCTCCTTGGGTCCGCCAGGGACAGTCGCCATCCTGCAGAGAAGAACCGGGCTCGAGGATCCGAGTCAGTGTGCCCATTTCACAGATGAGAAGCCTGAGAGCCCGCCACGCTGAAAGGCCCCCACGTACACCCCTCCAGGGCCGCTGAGCGACTCAGCCTGTGTCCCGGACATGCCCGTTAGCCTGGATGCCTGGAGGCCTTCGCCCTGCAGAGCCCACCTCCTCAGCGGACTCCCATCCGGGCAGATGAAGCTCCACCCCTCCCGCCGCCCCAGCCCCGACTTGGGCGCCCCTGACTGCTCCCCTCCTCCGCTTCCCTTCCGGCCTTCAGGAAGCCCGGCTGCCCACCCACTCCGCTCCAATCTCCAGCCGGTTCGCCCGGATTCTCCCGGCAGCTCGGCCTCCGCTCGTACCCGCCCCCAAATCTATTTCAACTCACAGCAGCCAAACGATCTTTCTAGGCCTTCCAGACCTTTCTTCCCAACCTTCCCTGCACTGTGACTCCACACCCCCAAGAGGCCTTTCAGACACGATTCCTTTCCTGATCTGCTGCGAGAAACCTTGAGCCACCGGTGACGCGCACCTGTCTGCCTGTGTGCAGCTCTGGCCGCGCACACGAGGAGGAGGCCTACTTCAGCCCCAAGAGCCAGACTGGCGCCCACCCCCACGAGAAGACATGTTCTCACGCCATCCCTCTGCTCCAAACCCCCCAGGGGACGAGCCGCCGCAGGCGTCCCCAGGCCAGCCCCGGGGCCTCGGGACAGTGGAGGAGCCACCGTCTCCAGTACCACCAGTCACCAGGGCAGAGGGACTCACGCTGGCAGTACATGCTGGAGCCCAGAAGGGACGGATGTCCTGGCGCCCACGACTCATGAGCCAGCAGTAGTCACGGCCCCCACCATGCACAGGGGGTGGGCGAGGGGAGCAGGCCCGCCCTGGGGAGTTCGGGAAGGCAGGAACCGGAAGCCTTCGGTGAACCGTGTGAGTGACCGCAGCGAGTAGCTCTGGCCGGCCCACCCCCGATGCCTGGCAGCCTTGACCTTGACGGTAAGCTCTTCACCCACGCAGCCGCCTCCAGCCTCCTCCACCGGCCCGGGGCTCATTGTCATTCCAGGTCTGGCCCTTTCCTGAGGCCGAGCAGGGGCGTTATCTAACGGGGGAGGGACGCGAGTGGGTCCTCACGGCAACTCAATTAGTCCTGCATCGGAAATTCTAACACAATCAATTTGGGGAGCCGGCCGACATCATAACACAGTAATTAGGAACAACTTTCAACTCTCGGCTTCCTTTGAAGATTGTAATTGCAATTAATTAAACATCCTTGCTGCTCCTCGGAGTCTGTTCCAGAGGAAAGTGGAGCAGAGGCGGGGTGGGGGGGCTGCCCCGACCCCTGCTCTCGGCAGCCCAGGAATATGCAGGGAGCTGCCTCCTTTGAATATCGAAGGGTGTGATGCCCCTGTTTCCCTGGCGAAGCCTGAGGAGACTCCGAGATAGAAGACCCGGCCTGGGAGCTTGCCCTCCCGCTCCCAGGCCCCACCGCACCCAGAATGGAAGGGGGACCCCGGCCCTCGGCTCGGCGAAGCCATATTCACACTCAGAAGTTACCAGTTGGGACCCGCTGTTGCCAGCAGGATCCCAGAAGCAGGGGCTTCCCCGGTGAGCCTGAGGTTCACATCCCTGCCCACCAGGGGCTGCTTCTCCAGAGGTGATGGTCACCATTCTCAAGGCTGCTGGCCGTGGCCGAGAGCAAGGGCAGTGGGAGGAAGGTGTGGCCGTGGGCTCTGCAGGGAAATTAGTGGGCGGTCTCGGCCCCAAGGGCATCAGCAGGACCCTGGACAGGAAGGGGTGGCCACGCTGGGTTAAGACAGGGGACGAGTGACTGTCCACTCTCCCAGTGGACACAGCTGTCTCCTCTCTGTCAGGCTCTCAGGGTGGGCCAGGCGGAGCCCGGGGACCCTACTGAGGAGATCCACACCCCCCCACGGCCCGCGAGGAGGCCCCCTGACCACGCTCCCCCTCCCAGCAGAGGCCCCGAGGCCCCGGAGGAAGTGCTGGCCACGGGCTGCCGAGTCAGGAGATGATTCGGTATTCCAGCAAGGTCTGTCGTCCCCAAAGCCTGGCTGCAGCCTCTGCCACCCCAGCGAACACCAGGCCCCATGTCATAGTGGTGGGCCGCTGACACGACCGCCAGCCACGGCATTCCAGCACGGACACCCCCAACCCCGGCCTGACTCTCAGACGCAGGGCAGCGGCTTCTGGCGAATCAACGGAGGAGGCGGGGCGAAGTGTTGCCACCCGGACCCAAGATCTGGAACCAAAAAGTGTCTCCTCCCAACTTACGAAAATGACTACAAGTGTCTTTCTTAGAAGTCTAGCCCCGGCTCCTAAGACTTGAAAGCCAGCCAGCCGAGGAGGACAATAAAGCCACACGAGAGAGGCACACTGGCCCAGAGGCTCAGGCCTAAGGATGGTTAGAGCATCCCAGCAGCCAAAGCCAAAAGGGCAAATCGAGGGCTCCATGGCTCTCCCTGCAGGATGAAAAGAGGTAGGAAGACTGAGTCCCCGGAGCCACTGCCCACATGGTCACATAAGGGACGACGGGCGGGGTGTTGTCCCAATGTCCTCCCAGTCCCCAGTCCCTGAGCTCCTCGACGTCGGGGTGTCCTCCCTCCCCACACACTCAGCCCCAGCACCGATCCGGCATCGAGCAGGTGCTCAAAACACAAATTAGATTCTCGACCCTGCCTTTTTCTGACCATGTTCCCCACGGAAGCGCGCATCAAACTGGAAGAGGAAACGTCCACCCCAGTGCCCACCTCTCCTGACAGGTGGTCCTTCCCCATCTTCTCTCGCAGCCTCCTCCCTCATCCGGGCTACCGCAGTGTTCCGGGCCTCGGCTCTTACAGGCCAGCCAAGGGAACCCCACCCACTGGCCACGGGCGTCGGCCCAGGTAACACAGCTCCGAGCCGCGGAATGCGTGTTCCTGACTGAATCGGGCCTTGAGACCTGGGTCCAGCCTTACCTGCAGCTCAGTTCACTTCTGGACCCTGCAGAGACGTGAGCCATTTTTGAACCTTTTGTAGGTTAAGCCTGTTGGAGCCATGGTTTTAGCACGGAGTTCTAATACCGCACGCACTTGTGTCCTTGGGCCAGCCCCGTCCCCTCTCTAGGCCTCGGTGTCCTCATCTGTCTGCTGACCTTACACAAGGGCAGAGAGGATGAGGTGACGCTGGGCCTGTCAAAGGGACCCGGGAGCCCTGTGACCGTGTAAAGAGGACGGCACTTCACCTGTCCCCGCGGCTGCCTTCCTGCACACTCGGCTCCGGCCTCGCGGCCCCCTCCTGCAGCCCCTAGACCCTTGAAGTTCTTTTTTCTTCCCAAGACTGTCCCCTCTGCCTGGACGCCCTGCCCCCAAAGTGTGCTTGCCTGGCTCCTCCCCACTCTTCCAGTCTCCACTTAAATGCTGCCTCCTCCAGGAGGCCCTCCCTGACCACCTTGTTTGAAATACCGTGTGTCCTATTCATTTTCGTCACGGTACTTATTGCCATGTTTTACTTTCTTTGTTTTCAATCATGTTTGTTTCTTGACTAGGCTGCTCATCCTGGATCTTTGTCCTGTAGGGCGATGCTTCTCACACCAGTGGTGGCAAAAGACCAGCATTATTCCCAATCTGTCATCGACTGATACTTTCATAAACTACATGAACAATACACTTCTAGGAAATCTTCTACTCAAAAAAAAAAATACTGAATAGAAACCTCGAATTCTTGTTATTATACTTGACAGTCATAAAATCACTCTGTCAACTTGTTTCAAGAGTTTTTAAATGGCAACTCCATCCCTGCTGTTTGGGGAGAGGTGCAAACTCAAGCCCCCCCAGGGCAAGCTGAACCCCCAGAGTTACCACCCTGGGGATGGAGTGAAAAGCTCCTGGCTATCTTGCCCCCGGGGTGGGGACAGTGCCGACACCTGCCTCCCAGCCGCCGTCACCCACGGGCCCCAATGGGGTCCCGGTCGCCCAGAGGGTTAACTTGCTAGGTATCTCTCTCTTAACAGCTTCCTTCCCTTCCCTGTCGCTTTCTCGCTCCCCTACCTGTGTGCCATGGCTCAAATAAACTGCGCGCAACTCCGTGATTCGGGACAGCTTCCAGATGGGCCTAAACAATCGATACTTAACATAGGAGACCCAGTACCCAATGTCATTACTGCTGTCGCCCTGCCGTGAACCAAATGCATAAATGTTATGAAGTCGGTGTCACGCATCCCAAAGAAATGGAAAAGACAAAATCCACAGGCAGAAGGAGGCTGCAGGGGGGCGGGGATCTGACCGAACGCTGGATGGAGGAGGGGAAAGCTGGACGACCCTCCTCCAACACCCAGAGACCTCCTTCTCCTCCAGAGGTGAGCATTCCCTGCCGCTGGTTCTCCCGCAAACCAAGCAAGGCTCTGGAAAAACCATTCCTGCCCACGACTGGGGAGCTAAAAATAACTCCCAGATCAGAAGAAAGGAGGGAAGGACTGATTCCATCTGCGCTGGAGTAGGAGCGCACCTTCCCCACCCCTCCCCTGCACACCTGGAATGCAAACCCCCACGGGAGGAGACACGGCCTCCGGCCAGCAGGTCTTCAGAGGAAGCTGCCTGGGCCTCGCATGCAGTGGCCGTGTCCTGCTCCCAGCCAGCCCACAGGAGACAGACCTCGGCCAGGGCTTGCCACCCACAGAGGGAGATGCCCCTAGTCGGAGGCCGGCTCACCAGGGGCTGCTCCGGCTCACAAGAGGCACTGAGGGGGTGGGGCATAGTAGGAGACACCCCCTTCTGCCCAGAGCCAACAGGGGTGCGGCAGCTCTGGGGACTGTGTCTCCCGGCCTTCCTGTCTTGGCGTCCCTCAGGCCTTTCCCCCACCCACTCGGTACTCTGCGCTCCTCGGGGCCCTTTCTCTCTGCCCTGCTGACCTGTTGCCCTTCTCCCCGCTGCCTCTCCAGCTCCCTGAAGCCCCTCTGTCTTGGAAAATGGAAACACCGCTGAACTGGGAGTCGGATATATGGGGAACCAGATCCCAGATGCTGCATGGAGGAGCCAGGACCTCGGTGTCCTGATCTGTGGGACGGCCACGCCACTCCCCACCACGGCGCCAGGCTAGGATCCCAGAGTGTAGGCACCGTGGGTGGACGGCCGCGGCCGGCGGCCCTGTCCCCGCCCAGTCCCTTGGACAGCCTGTCCCAGATGCCGGCTCGGTTTCACTCCTTCGCTCACTCCTCTGGAGACCCGTGTGGACCCCTGGCAGTGCAGCCGACCAGGCCCGGCCTGGGGGCAGGGCCCAGCCCTTCTCCCTCCAGGGGTCCAGCTGCGACCCTGCTCCAGCAAAGAGCGTAGGCGGGCGAAGCAGAGAAACTTTTTATTGGCCTTGGGGCATGGGCTAGCCCAGCCTGGGGGTGCCGCCGGGGGTGCCGGGCTGGGGCCCCGCGGGCCCAGGGAAGGTGGTGCCGGAGCCGGGCACAAGCCCGGGCGCGAGCAGCAGCAGGCCCGGCCCGGGGGCGCCCGCGCTGGCGTAGCTCAGGGCCAGGCGCTCCAGGCGCCGCTTGCGCACCGCCGCCTGGGCCGTGGCGTGCAGGGGCCGCAGCAGCGCGGGGAGCGGCGCGCCCGGGCCGCGCAGCAAGAAGTCGAAGCCGGCGCGGTCGTGCGGGTCGTAGAAGAGCGGCCCGCGGGCCGGGTCGGGCCCCGGCGGCCAGGCGAACGGGAAGGGCAGCGTGAAGTCCTCGGTGAGCACGCGGATGGCGAAGTCGTCCTCCTTGCCCAGCGCGCGGTAGGCGCGCCCGATGCCGCGGAAGTGCGCCGCCCAGAGCTGCGCGTCCCCGCCATAGATGTCCGGGAAGGGGGGCTCCGGGGCCGCGGCGGGACCTGCGGGGCCGCGTCCGCGGGGGTGACAGAGGGCAAGTGACCACGTGCGCGGGCGAGGAGGTTCCTGGGAACCTGCCTGGGGGCGAGGAGGGCCTGGAAGGCAGAGGTGCGGTCCTGGGGCTGACACGGGGAGGCGGGAGGCAAATCCCGAGGGGACAGCGCCCAGACCAACTAGGAGGGCAGAAAGGCCCTGAAGGCTGCAGACAAGAGAAGGCCACTCATACTGCTTGGGTGGAAAGTTCCAGGCAGGGAGGAGCCTGGGGAGTTTGGCAGGCCTCCTGAACAGGCTCCGGAGGCTGGGCTCAGCTCACAGACTGCAGTGGATGGGGCTGGGGGCGATGTGGTCACTCCAGTGCAGAGAGTGAACCGTGGGAGCCCGGCCTGGAGGTCAGATCAGGGCCCAGTGAGGATGAAGTAAGGACGCCGCCAGCAGAAGCACATAGCTGGGAGGAAATGGAGGGGCCAAATGCCAGGCCTTGCAGATAGAGGCGGAGAGGAGCCGGGGGTGACAACCGGTTCCCAGCCTGGCGCAGTGATCCCGGACCCAGGGAGACAAGCAGCCCCACGGGTGGAGGGGTCTGATTGGAAGGTGAAATGGTTCTGTGTCTGTGGGAAACCCTCTGCTGGGAGCACAACTTTTCTGTGCTTCGGTTTCCCCCTCTAAAAATTGGGAACAATCAGACCCGTTCTGCCCCCCTCACAAATGAGATGGCATTGTGTCGTCCACTGTGTCACTGGACGGTGATTTCCTGCCTCAGCCCCTCAGATGTGCCAGAGCCACCAGCACCCAGGTACTTGTGGGAGTGGACCTGGGCTGTGGGCGAGGCCAGAGGGGCGGGTTCGGGACCCAATGGTCAGCACCGTGGACAGCTCCCAGGCGGCCTTGCAGGGGCCCCCCACCACCAGGGCTGAAAGGCAGTGAGTGCCTTGGTCCCCCAGCCGGCCTGTCCAGCAGACTTCTTGGGAGAGCCGCTGGGGTTCAGTGCCAGTGGCTGCGGGGTGTTGCTGCGAGTTGGGGTGAGAAAGAGCTGCAGGGAAGAAGGGAGTTGGGATGCAGCCCCTTGGAGAGGAGAGGGGAGGGCCCTGGCACACACAAGTGGATGCCACTTGGCCAGGTGAGCACGGTTGTTGTATGGGGACAGGTGAGGTAGTAACGGCAGCATCAGGGGGACCGCGAGGCGGCCAAGGCAGTAATGCAGGCGAGGGGCTGCGGCTCCGCCAGAGCAGTGGTGGGAAGCTCTTGGGTTGTGAATATGGCTTGAGGAAGGAAGGGAAGGATTTGCTGATGGAGAGGGGGGGTGAGGGGAGGGGAGGGGAGGCGAGCGAAGGGGAATGTGCGGGGCCCAGGCGACTCGAGGAACGGAGGTGAGGTGGGATGGCTGAGAGAGGGGCTTTTGGGGCCAAGAGGCACGAGTCTAACTCGGGACAGCTGGCTGCCTTTGGACGGGCCAGGGAGAAGAGGTGTAAAGGACAGTTGGCTTTGAGTCTGGAGTTGGGGAGGGGCTCCAGGCTGGAGCTAGGTCCCTGGGGGCTGGAGCTGGAGCAGAGCATGGGAAGAGATAAGGGCCTGGGGCCCCCTCCACGTCAGCAGGGCCAGGGAGAAGAGGAGGAGCAGGCAGGGATGCAGGAGGAAAACATGGGGCTCCGGAAGCCGGGCAAGGGAGAGGGGAGCTCCTGAGCCCGGAACGGCCAACGAGTCCCATCAGACAAGGCCTCGGAGCTGCCCCCGGGTCTGGCAGCGCGGAGGTCACGGCTGACCTTGAGCAGAGCTGCTTCAGCGAAGGGCGGGTGTCAGTGGGCTCGTGAGTGACCGGGAGGGGAGACTGGGAAGCAGCAAGGATAAACTAACCTTTGGGGGGGAGTTTTGCTATAAACGCGGATCAGAGAAAGAGGACGATAGCTGAAAGGGACACGGGTCAAGAGACGGGGTAGGACGGCAAGCTTTTATGTTATTGGAAAGATCTAGCAAGGAGAGAAGACGCCAAGCTGCTGGAGAGGAAGGGTGGGGGTGGCGTGAGTAGGCAGGAACGTTGGACTTGCTGGGAGCAGGGAGGGGGCATCAAGGAGCCCGAGGGGCACACAGAGCCATGGACACAGGTGCAGGTGGGTGGGTACCTGAGGTGCTGGGGGCCCGTGGGAGTCCCTCCCGACGGCTTTAGGTTCTCAAAAGAGGGAGCAGGGCCAGCAGCTGAGTGTGAGCAGGAAGGGGAGGGGCGGGGGCTTGGAGGGAGAGAGTCATGGACAGAGGGAGGACCGAGGCCCCTCAGGCTCGCAGTCAGGAATTTAAAGAGCATTAGTGGCTGAGTTTATCCCCAGCTCGGCTCAGCTGTATGGGTGCAGGCGGGGTGTGGGCGGGGAGTTGGGGGCTTGCCAGGCTAGTACAATAAAACAAGAGAGGGCTCGGGGAAGGGGGTGTGTGTGCGGGTGTGACGATCATGGCAGAGCTGGATGAGCAGAGAGGGAGGGAGGGAGGGAGGCAGGGCAGGTGGGAGGAGGAAGAATGTGCTGGAAGCAGTGGACTGCAGCTCGCCCCTCAGCTCAGGCGAGACTCCCGGGAATGGGGTCAGGGCCAGGCTGCAGTTTGGATGCTGACAAGGCCGAGGGCATGACCAGGGCAAAGGTGGGTGTTGGGGAAAGGGGGACAAGGTGCTCGAGAGGAGTCTGGGGAACGGACGGGCTGGGGTGAGGGAAGAAGTCACCGAAGCGATGGCCACAGAGCTGGAGGAAAGGTCGAGGCCCAGAGTCCAGGATTGGAGGGGGGAGGCGATTGCCCTCCCTAGTAGGGGTGGGAGGCGCATAGTCCTGAGGACTGGGGGTCCAGCACTGGGGTTTTAAGGAGGCAGTGGGGGAGGGGGGCAGAGAATGATCTGGAAGGGCCCTGGAGAGTGAGGAGAACCCTGGCCCTCCTCCAGGCTCACGGATCCAAGAACGGCAGGACCCCTGGGAGGGCTGCAGGGCTGCGGCCCCAGAGGAGAGAGGAAGGAGAGAGTAGGGGTGAGGTCAGTGCCCCCACTCTGGCCCTGTCCTTCTAGGTGACGCTGGGAGAGCCCCCAGCCAGGAAGAGGCGGTGGGATGGCTGCCTCCTCTCCCACGTTCTCAGAGCCCCAGAGGCCAAGGACACCCCTTCTCCTCCCTCCCTCCCCCTCCCATGAGACTCACCGGGAGGAGCTACAGGAGGAGGCAGCAGACCTGCCGGGCTGAGGTCCCCGGAATGAGGGGAAGCCATGTCAGCAACCTGGGGGTCAGGCTCGTTTACCCGGCTGCCCAGGAGACCAGGGGAGGGGCCTTCTGAGGGGGAGAGAACCTTGCATTTAAAGGGGCCCCACCTGAAAGTGGGCTGGTGCTAGGAGAGAGAAGGGTGAAGGGAGGTTGGCGGCCCCTCCCCCTCCACCCCTGCAGCTCACCCGGTCCTGCTCAGGAGCCATCGGACCCGTCCTGGCACTCAGACACCTCCGGGCCCCTCCCAACCAACCCGAGCGGTCGAGGGCCCCCGCCCCGCATGCTCACGGGGCAGCAGAGGCCGTAATCCAGCTAGGGCGAGCCTGGCCAGCCCACAGGCCTCCTCGAGTTTTCCCAGGTCCGAGGGGTTGTGGACCAGAAGCAACTCCAGCAGTCCCGTGAAACAGGTCCAACCAGGCCCGTGGCCTTGAGGGACCTGGTAGGTTCAAGTTCCCTCAGAACGGACCCAAGCACCAGTAAGGGAGTGGGGGCATGAGCCATCAAGGGGAAGGAGGCTTGTGACACGTGCGCGGTGTGTGCTAAGGGTGTGGGCCAGCCTCACAGTCCCCTCACCCTCAGGAGGTTCACCCTGGGGACGTGTCACCCGTAGCACTGGGGTGAGGGGGCTCCGGTGACCGTTCTCAGGGAGACTGGAAAACGTTGGACCCCCAGCCTCAGACTGCTATGCGAGCCCGAAATGAACTCCGTGTGTACCGAGCACCACACACGCCGAGGCCTGTGTGTTACAGCGCACAGCCCCACTCACCGTGGGAAGAGCATGGCGACAGGGGGAGGAAAGGGGGCCTTCTAGAGGCCTGGCCCCTTGGCCACTCTCTGGTCCATTCCTGCATCTCCGCACCGCCAGACCCCCCTCCTCTACAATGTAAACTCATCCTTCAAGCCGTGGCTCACGCTGCCTCCTCCAGGAAGCCCTCTCTGCCTGTTCCATACACCCCAGAGTCCCACAAGGCCTGGCTGGCCCTCCCACTGGGAAGTCACTGGACTCTCCCTTCCTTGGTTAGAGACCTTGGGTCAAGTGCCACCCTCAGGCCCAGGAAGGCACATGAGTAGGAGGTTGGGGAGGCCATGGTTGCCACGGCGAGGCCCAGCACTTGCTCCATCTCGTCACCTCCCGGGAGCCCTCGCCGGCAGGCCTGGACACCACCTCTGGCCCGTAGCCCTGGCAAGATCAGCCAGTCCCAGCGGGAGGGCCGAACTCCCTCTCCCCGAAATGAACTGCACCCCACTTGTTGCCACCACCCTCAGAAAGCAGCCGGGGTGGGGTCAGGACAGGGCTGGGGTTCAGGAGAGGAAGCAGGACTCGCTCACTGCAGGCTGGGAAAACCACACTGCCACCCCGGGCCTCAGTTTCCCCATCTATAAAACAGGGCTGAAGCAGCCTACCTGTAGGTCACTGAAAAAGCCGGCGAGCGGCAGAGGAGGGGCATAATAGGACGGAGCCGGCACGCGACCCCGTCATGAAGAACTGCCCCCTCCCTGAGGCCTGGCTTCCTGACCACCTCGTGACAGGATCTCGGGTCGAAGAACCTCCAGTCTGTTCCCCGCAAGCCCTCGTGTGTGCGGGCGCCACTCACTGATGGAAAATGACACAGCTCCCCGTTCTCCTCGAGCCGGCAGGAGTCAGAACCACACGGCTGCCCTCCCGCCCCGGATACCCTCCAGTGTGGGCCCAGAGCGCAGCCGTCCCCCCCAACAGCGGCTCGGTGCCAGGACGCCCCACCGCGCGTTTCCGGGGTCTAGGCTCTGAGTGCCCCTGCAGGGTCCTGAGAAGTAGCGACCCGGTGCCCTGCCAGCCCCACGCGGCACTGTACCCTCCTCGGGCACACCCTGCCCCCTACTCGCCGGCGCTTCCTGAACCCCTGGCCGGGCCAGGCCCCGGGCTGGACAGGAGGGCTGAGGGCCTGGCGGTCACGGCCCCCGTGGGGTGGGAGCACAGCGGGCCGTGGGCCTCTGAGTCCACCCTGGGGGGCGGGTGCCCGTATGTCACATGACAGGGCCTGTTTTCATGCTCCAGCCGCCGGGGCCACTGAACTCTGGCCCTCGGGACAGTCGTCGGCTCGGGCTAGCGGCTCGTATCATGCGGTTATTAGAGGAGAAAAAAATACAGAGCTTCCCAGGGCACCTCTGTGGACCAGGGCCCCTTAGTGTATCAGTCAGGGTGACATGTAACCTGTGGTAACCAAGAGCCCCCGACACGGCAGCTTCGATGACACGGAGCGTCGTCTCCCAGGCCCGCAGTCGCCTCAGCTCCACAGGGCGCCCCCCACCCCTGCGGCTGCCCCCAGCTGTGGCTCCGCCCCCTCGGGGATGTCCCCGTGAGGGATGTCACACCCCACTGCGACCCGTCCAGGGAGAGAGTGAGAGGCAGGCCCGGGCCAGCAGCCTCCTTGCAAGAACATGGGGGGAGACTGCACTCGATTCTCTGATTCCAGGGTGAGAATTAGTCACGTGCCCCTCTTGGCTGCAGGGGAGGCTGGGAAATGTGGTCCACACCTGAGCAGCCAGGTGCCAGCATCTGGAGTGACAGCTTCCGTTTTGCCACAGTAACGAAGACAAGAGAGGGTGCGTCTTAGCCAGGGCTTCCCAGAAGCACGTCGAATTCTCTCCTCGGCCTTCTCTAGCGGACTGCCCACAAGCGGCGTCGCTGGGACGGAATCGGCGCGTCCGCAGAGCCGCGCTCCCTCCGAAGGCTCCAGGGAAGAGTCCGCTCCTCGTCTCTCCCAGCTTCGGGGGGCTGCGGGCACTCCCGGTGTGAGGCCGCGTGCCCCCACTCTCTGCCCCGTGGCCACACGGCCTCCTCTTCTTTCTGTGCATCTGAACTCCCCCCACCTCTCTCTCGGAAGGACTCGTGCGATAGCATTTGGGGAGCTCCTAGAAAATCTGGGATAATCCCCCACCCGAAGATCTCTAACTTAATCACAGCCACAGAGTCCCGTTCTGCTCTCTAAGATAATAATTTCTGGTTCCAGAGATTCGAAGGTTGACATTTGGCGGGGGGCGGGGGAGGGCGTTATTCGGCCTACCGCCAGACCTGAAGGCAAATGATTTGAGGACAAGAGGTCACTTGAGAAGCAATCCCAGGGCACACTGGAGGGGGCGGAAGGAGCCGATCAGGCGAGCGGTTCTCTCGGGAGCCGCCGAGGCTCGATCCCACCGGCCGATTCCCTGGCACCTTCAGCCAGTGGCCCCAGAGCCCCCTCGAAAAAGACAGGCTGGCGTTGAAATACGGAAATAGTAAGTGCCCAGGTGACGCGGGTGGGGAAACAGCGTCACCCGTCGTCCCCACCGCAGGAAGCGTGCAGTCTAGTTGGAGAGCTAGATAAAAGACAAGTCAAGTCAAGGAATAAAGAGAATTCTCACTTATGATAAAGCTAGAGAAGGAAATTATCGGGGCGCTGGGGCGGGGGCAGGGGACGTGGGGACACCCTCTGTGCTATTCTGTGGACAGAGACAGCTTCTTGGGGGAAATAGCATTAAACCTGAGGGTACGGGCAGTATAGCACGTGAAGGGAGAGGAAAGAGGGTTTGAGTAACCCTTTGCCTGTGCAAAGGCCCTGTGGCAGAAAAGGCACCCTGTCTGAGGAACAAGAAATAGTCCAGGAGACCATGTGGCTGGTGAGCGGTGAGCTCGCCGAGAAGGGAAAGAGCCGAGGAGATCGGCAAGACCAGTAGAGACCTGTCCCCTTCTCCAGCCGGAGTCACTGCCCACACGTGCCTTCCCCACCGCCTGGGCCACCTCCTTTCTCAGCAGACCCCCCCCCCACTGCTGTCTCCCCATCACTAGGAATGGAAGAGCCTGCCTCCTTGAGGGGCCAGCCCGGGGACCAGGCAGAGAGAGCAGCACGCGGGGAGAGGCCCGGCGGCCGCAGGGGAGAGCCGAGGGGGAGGGACGGCAGGGCTCGCTGACCTGCCCGGTTCAGCTCAACCCCCCACATAATCCCCTCCTGTCCCCGCCACTGCCTCTGAGTTATTTTTAAAATCCCATTTTCAGAAAGTGGAGGAGAAAACCCTTCCCTGCTTTTTCCTGTGAAAGATTCAGAGAGGAGTCTGGAAAGAGGAACGGACCCTGGAGGACGGGGAGGGGGTGTCCCGGGCAGCACACCCACAGGGACTCGGGGCGTCTGCGGACTCTGGGCCGCTCCCGTCGCCGGCGCCAGAGACAGGGAGTGAGGACCCTCCTGGGGCAGGCTCCACCGAGCGCATCTGGCCTTTTCGCCCCCGGCAATGGGCGCCTACCCCAGGCTGGAGCTCAGCAGGGACAGCTCCAGCCCCCAGCCCCCTGGGGGCACAGCGTCTAGTGAGCGGCCACGGCTACGAACCCACAGGGGGACCCCCAGGACCAGGGGGCCGGGGGAGAGGCACGAGCCTGGCCAGGGCCATCGGCAAAGGCCGTCGGGAGAAGTGCCAGGTGGTGGACGACAGGAAGGGTCCCAGCAGGTGGAGGACGGCACGTGTGGGCAGAGCACAGTGGACCCCGGGGCCCAGGGCCCCACAGGGGCACCACAGGAGGCTCAGCCAAGGGGTAAACTCCTTGGTCCAAGAAGTGCTGGGGCCAGAGTTGGAGCCACAGAGTCCGAGGCTCGGAGGAAGAGAAGCCTGGAGTCCCAGCCTGCACTGGAGGCCACTGGAGGCCGGGCTCGCTGGGCTCACTGGAGGCCACTGGAGGCCGGGCTCGCTGGGCTCCAGGGTTTAAACGTCATGGGAGGAGGTCGGGTGGTCAGCTGGGGCCATCGTGCTCCTGGGGGAGGGTCCCCGTGCGAGAAACTTGTCTGCCCGGCACCTGCCGTCAACACCCCTGCCTCCCAGAGGGGCCCGGCATGAGCTGGCGCTCGGAGAGTTCATGTTGAAGCCACCTGAGCGGGGAGAATAAAGGCTATGGGAGCCCGGGGGAGGCAGGGGTGGCCTCACCGAGGAGGTGACCTGGGCTGGGGTCTCCGAGGGCAAATAGGAGACTGCAAGGAGTTTCTTTAGGACAGCAGGGGTGGGGTGGGGAGGGATTGGGCGTTACAGAAAAAAAATATCCATGACACTTGTTGAAGACACTGATGTATTCTAGGGAGCACTATGGCAGCAGGTGCCGGGCCCAGGGCGCTGGGGTCGCGCGTTGGGGGGGAGACCGTCTCCGTGGGAATGCAGCAGGGGCCGAGGGACGTCCAGGCAAGAGCAGCTGCGGGTCAGCGGGGGGACGAGAGGAGACGTCGGGGTGGAGGCGTTCAGGCTGAACCCCCTGCCAGGGTCCTTGCTGAGGGCGGACCTCATGGGGGGGCGCGGGGGGCGGGGGATGGGGGATGAGGAAACTGACCAGATGTGGAGGGCGGGCAGGTGTAGGGAGCGATCCGGTGTGGAGGATGGGGGCTTCCTGCTGAAACGGGAGGTCACGGGAGGGCGCAGATGGGCCCGGGAGAAGGTTCCGGAGCCTGACCAAGCAGAGAATCTTTGTCAAGGGCATTCCAGGGAAGGGCACTGCACGAGGCCTCAGAGGCTGACCTGGCTACAGATGGGAGGAGGGAGGAGGCGGGGGGAGGGAGGAGGGGCCTGGGTAGCAGGGCAGGGGCCGGGCTGCTGGCCCTAGGTGGGCCCCCCTCTTTGGGGCAGTCACAGCAGCCCCCGGTGCGATCCCCGGCAGAAGCGGAGCTGGAGGGAACCCGTGCAGGGGCGTGGGGGGGAGAGAGCTGGTGCTCTCCCACAGCTGCCGTCCCGCAATGGGCAGCACCCCTAGGTTGCCCAGCCACCTGGAGCGCCGGGGTCCCCTCCCCAAACGCCTTCTGGGCCAGGAGGGCTGCAGGGGGGTGGGGGGGAATGCTGCCTGAGGCCTGCCTGGGCCCGCAGCGCCACCTGCCGGCCATGTGGAGAGGCACAGGCGTGCCCCGTCCCCCTGCCCAACGGAAAGGCTCCAAACCTTCCACAGGCCTCATCCGCACCCTGGGCTGGAACTCGGGGGCCTGTGGTTGAACTCGGCTCCACCACTGCCTGCTGGGTGGCCTCCGGCCAGGTTCTCACCCTCTCTGAGCTTCATCCCAATCCAGGCTGGCGAGCACGCCCAGCTCTGAAAAGCAGCCAGCGGGCTGGGAACCCACATCCATCCACGTGGGGCCCTGCTGCCGAGGCTGCTCCCCGATTCCCGACGGTTCCAGGGGAGACAGGCACCGGATGGCCCAGCCAGGAATCCTGCACCCCTGACGTGTTGCCGTTTCTATGGTGAGGGGTGAGGGGAGATGGACAAGTGCCAGGTCCCAGTAGGTGACTCTCCCTGTATCCTCTGGGGCCAAGGTCCGTCCACAGAGGCTCAGCTGCTCACCCCGACGTGACGCTGGACCACCAGCCTCCCCCAAACCCTGCAGAGATGGGACCGCACAACCTCGGCAGTACTTGGCCCGGACTTGCTGGAAAGTTCTCCCTTGGAAACAAGGTTGCAGAAAATCTGCCTCGGCGTCGGCCAGGGACAACTCGGTCTACAAGGTCGCAGGAACCCGGAAGGCCCACAGGGGCCTCGGGGAGGTCAGGGCCAGAACCTGCAAAGCCCCAGGGCTCGTAGCCTCCTCTGGCTCCTCTCTTCTGTCCGGACCCCTGAGCGGAGGAAGGGCGGCCCTAGGGGGCCCCACCCCCAACCCCGAGGTCTCACTCTTGGCCCCAATTCCAAGTTCCCAAGTGGTGGGGAGACTGGTCAGGCCTCTTGCCCAATCAGCCTGGCAAACCTCTAAAAAGGGACTCTCCCAAGGGTCCTGCCTGTGGCACTGTTGGTGTCTTGGAGGAAGTACTCCCCCCCCACCGCCCCGGCGGCTGATTTCCCGCCACCAACGTGGCAGCATGCGCACGGAGTCAGTCGCCCAGGTGCCTGGTGGCTCTCGGTAGCTAGACCGGCAGCTGTAAATAACCCTCAGGGCACAGTGAGATCCGGTCCAATGACCAGGAAGTGATGGGTTTGGGGTATTTACTACCTGTTGTTAACATAATGCATTTACTTGTGAGCTTCCGTGGCTGCCTTTAACCACCAATCCCCAAAGTTGCTGGGAATTCAGGAACAGTCAGGCAAGCCTTTCCAGGGCTGGCTGCGGCACACCTGCCACAAAGGTGCCCGGGACACAGCCCGGAGGCACGTGGAGGACAGCTCTCCGAGACAGGACTCTCCCAAACACCAGCTCGGCCAGCTTCACAGGGTTGGGCTCGGCGGGCCCCTCCCTCAGGCAGGAGTCTACGGGCCCGGTTCTCAGCAGTCCGGTTCAGGGTGCTGGCGGGGGGGGACCTCGAGCTCTGGGTTCCAGGCAAACCCGGTCACGTGCTGATGTTTCCATCTCAGAGCGACCCGAGGGGCGGCCTCCCCTCTGGGCCTCGGCGGGAAGCTTTAGGGCTCCAGGTGACATGCTCAGCAGAGTGCGGGGACCCAGTGAGGCCCTGATAAGCTCACCATCCTCCCTCCTCGCCTGGCCCCTGCCGGCTCGTTTCCTCCCCCCCCCCCCCACCTGGCGGGGACCCAAACACCCGGCTCTCGGGACCCCAGTTAGACCTGGGGAAGCCTCCCGTGAAGCCCAGCCTCCGTGCCGTGGTGAGCACCTGTCACAGAAAAGCAGTCTGAATGTCAGAACCACCCGGCGGCGGGGCGGTGGGGGAGGGTGGGGGTGCATCGTCAGCCCTGTTTGAAAGCCGTGCCGGCCTCGGAGCAGCCATCCAGCTAGCAGAACCAGAGCTGGAGTTTGAACCCCAGGGGCCAGTGCTAAGGCCCCCGCGGCCTCAGGGGTGAGCGCTGGCCGTCTGTCGTCCATGAGACGCCCCCGGCAGGGTCCTGGCCGCAGGCACAGGCCGTTTCCAGAATGCAGGGCCTGCATGCACAGGGTGGCTTCAAGGACCCCTTGTGCCCTGGACTGGCAGGGCAGAGGGAGGTGGTTATGGGGGTGGAGGTCGCTGGCCCGGCAGCACGTGCTAGCCCACGACAGCCCCTCATCCCTGCAGCGTCCTGACTCTCAGCCCTCCACTCACCAGCCCCACCTGCAGGGCCTCCAATAGCCGAGTATGGTGACAAGGGGCCATGCTGGGCGTCCCCAGCCGGCCTTCTGGACCTCGCTTGCCCTGCGGCCTTGCAACTGGACTATGGCCCAGTGCGATGGGCGGTCATGAAGAACCCCAACTCTGCCACTCTTCCCCGGGAGAGAGCATGGATGAGTTATCTCCTGCTGCGTAACAAATGACCCCGAAACTTAGCGGCTTACAACCTACATGTCCTAGCTCGCCAGTGTCTCGGGTCAGGAATGAGGATTAGGTCTGTCTTCCGTCTCAGGGTTCCTCACGAGCCAAGGCGTCCGCCGGGTGGCTCCGTGGGCCTGAGAGGAGACAGTTCAGGACCGGATACGGAGGGCTGCGCCCAAGGCCACACCAGCCACACAGGCACACACACACATGTACCGGGCCCAGAACTGCATCCGGTTCCACAGCCCCGGCCCTGGAAAAATGCCCTGAGTACTGGAAGCATTGTGACCTCAGGGGTGAGGTCAGGGCTGCCTGGGGTGTGGGAGGGGGACACCCGGAGGTGGGGCTGCCCCGCCGGGCATGAGGACAGCGCTGGCGGCTGGGGACTGTGGGTTCTCCAACCTGCACCCCAACATGGACAGGCAGCATTCGGAAAAGCCACACAGCCACACCACGGCTGACAGGACATCGTCAGCCGTGTCCCAGAACCCCAGGTCAGCACAGCGCCAGGCTGGGACACGTAGGAGGGGACGTGTCCCCAGAAAGGGACGCCCGGTGCCCTGCTCCCCTGCAGGTGCCCTGGCCCCTCCATCTTTCAGGACGGTGCCTTCCTGCAGGGCGGCAAGGGGCACCCCCGGGGGGGCATCCGGGGCTGAGTCCCAGCCCCTGAGCCAAGAAAAGAGGGGTCCCTGCAGCCAGGAACAGCTGGGCCGAGGGTGGGATTGGGGCTGAGCCCCACCTGGGAGCTCCAGCCTTGCTGCAGAGGAGGATGGGAGGGAGGATCTTGGATTCAAGTGCGGGCTTTGCCCTCACCCCGCCGCGTCCCTGTTGACCGTTGAGGACCAGAGGTGTGGCTGGCAGCGTGTCACCGTCCCTGTCCACACGTGCCTGCTGCATGAGCAAATGCAGGGACTGACCGACTGTCCGCCCGCTCCCCTGAGCCTCGGCTCCTCATCCGCACAGTGGACAGTAGGACAGTGGCCAGTGTCCCGCCCAAGACAGGGCATGTCCCGGGGAAGTCTCCCCCTGGCCTTCAGGCGGATGCTCGGGGAGGCTCCACCCCCTGTGCCCAGGGCCAGGCAGAGGCTGGCGGGTCCCTCCCCTGCCTCCACAGCCCTCCGCGGGGGCCGACGGTCCCCGGGCGGGTTCCCGCGCGGAACCCCATGTGCGACACCCGACACGGTGGGCCGTTCCAGAAGGAGCAGCCTCGTACTCGTTGTGAGCTCACTTATTTTTGTGTGCGCGCAGTTGTTTCCCCGTGTGTGTTGTCAGGCCCGTCGCCGCCGCCGCCGCCGCCGCGCCTTGGATCGCTTCTAAGGCGAGAAAACGCTCCTCTCCGCAGCTGTTTGCCTGACGACGCTTCTGCCGTTTTCTGTCTTTAAAAATATATTCCATTTTGGTCGTCACAGGGCTAGGATGCCGTTTTGGGGCCAGAGACGGGCCAAGTGCTTGGGGGTGACACCGAGCAGCCTCAGTTCCCTGCCGGTGCAGAGGGGAGCCGGGCTCCAGCCCTCCGAGATGCCCTCAGAGGTGGCACTGGCCAGCCTCGGTCTGGAAGGACGCACTCCCTGCCACTCGGCTGGTTTTCTGAGAGGGGCTAGGAAGAAGGGGGCGTCCAGGAAGGTTCAAGTGTGCCCTGAGCCCTGCTGGCCACGTCCCCAGGAGGCGGGCTTCAGGCCCAGGCTGGGTCTGAACCAGGGTCGTTCTGCAGATGCTGTGTGTCCTGGGACAGGTCACTGAACCTCTCTATGTCTCAGCACCCCGTGGGGTTGGTGTACGCGGACAGCATGGAGCGTGATGAGGCAGGGGTGGAGGGTCGGAGGTGAGGTGACGAGAGGGGCGCCCATCCCTCTCCAGCAGGACGCCACAGGCAGCGGGCGGGTGGCCCCACCCCCAGGATGTCTCATTTATTCATGGCTCCGTCCTTTGGTCACCCCACACCCCCACACCAGGCACCCGTTGGACACCCGCACCCAAACAGCATCCCTGTGGCCAGGCCTCCCTCATGAGGCTGTTAAGTGGGACCCCACAGCTCGTCCGGGCCGTGCCCATGCTGGGCTTTCTCCATCTCACTGACCCCAGCTGGCGCAGCACGTGGCTTCTTGTCTGTCCACTGCCTCTCCCCCAGGACACAAGCTCTCCAAGGGAAGGGGTTTCTGTGCATCGTGTTCAGACGAACCCCCCGGGCCCTGCGGCACCGCCTGGCGTGCTGTAAGCACTTAAATACTCCTCCCTGGAGGAAGGAAGGCAGGAAGGAATGAGGCTCCCGCTGTGGGGGGCCCGGGAACTGCGAAGATGGCCAGCCACCACAGGCGGAGAGTCCCGCCTCTGTCCCCGCAGCACCTCGTAAACGCTTTCATCCTGAGGACGGGCTGGCCGAGTCCTCCGTCACCCACACTCCGACGCGCAGAAATGCAACATCTCCGGCAACCCCAGGAGTGTCCCCTGCTTGGCCACCTGGCTCCCGGAGGCAGATGGTGGGGCGGTCCTCCGTGTGGGCTGCGGGGCGGAGTGAGCGTGAGTGCCATCTGGGAAGGGAGCTCCAGGAGGCCGGACTGCCGGGGACAGAACAGCCCTGGGGGGACGGGAGGAGGAAGAGCCACCGCCCGAGGAAAGCCCCCCAGCCGCTCGCCCTCAGACTCATCCTGTCACTCATCCGTCCAGTGTGCCTTCATGGACAGCCTGCCCCAGGACGTGCTGGGGACCCAGGGACAGCCAGCACGTCCCCAGGGACACTTGGGAAGGGGAAGGGCCAGGGGCCAGTCAGCAGTGAGGGAGGCTTCCCCAGCCCAGGAGGCTCTTCGCAAGTCAAGAAGGCTGAAGGGTGGGCGCCTGAGAGAGGAGGGGGAGGGGGGAGGCAGGAAGGACACGCTCTGGGGACGGGCCCAGGATCCTGGGCAGCTGGGGGGCTGTCACGGGGCTTTCCCAGAAGTCAGGATGGGGTTGGCTGTTGCTGATAACATCACCCTACACTCGTCCCACAAATATTACTGAGAACCTGCTGGGTACCAGGCCCTGCTCCACGTGTTAGGGGAAAGAACTGGACACGAGACATAAACATCCCTGCCCTGGTGGCTCCATTCCGGTGGGGGAGACGGTCCATAAACCACCGATGTAAATAAAGTAAGTTATGTAGTGTTACAAGGTTAAAAGTGATATGGAACAAAATGGAGAGGGTAGGGGGTAGACAGGGCGGGGTGAGGGGCACGCTGCAATTTTAAATAAGTTCATCGAGGAGGTAACAGTTGCGCTGGGACTCAAAGGAGGTGAGAAACTGACCCAAGCAGCTATCTGGAGGAAGGACGTTCCCCAGACTGAAGGGACAGCCAGTGTAAAGGTCCTGGGGTAGAAACGTGCCTGGTGGTTTGAGGAGTAGCAGAAGCTCACTGTGACGGGGGTGGAGGAACCAAGAGAAAGCAGAAAGAAATGAGATCAGAGAGGAGGCAAAATCATCTTTGTTCTTAGAGATCTTGCTTTCTTTTTTATTGTGGTATAATTTATGTACAGTAAGATTCACTGTCTTGAGTGGAACGCTCGGCGAGTTCTGACGACGTCATACAGATGTGAACCCCCCACCAGAAGCAAGATGCGAAACAGGTTTATCCCCCCCAAATCCCCCGTGCCCTTTAGGTAGTCAACCCTCCTCCAACTTCCCGTCCCTGGAAACCACTAATCCGTGTTCTGTTTAGCGGGATCTTCTTCAGAAAGTCATAAAAATGAGACAATGCGGCGTGCAGCTCTCGGGGCTGGTTTCCGTCACACGGCGTGACGCGTTTAAGAACCATCCATGTTGCTGTGTTTCTCACAGCAACATGGATGGTTCCTTTTTTATCCTTTTTATCGCTGATGAATATTTCCGTGGATGCAACACAGTTTCCTTACGCATTCACCAAAGGCCGTGTGCGTTTCTTCGTGGGGGCTATTACAGGTAGCACCATTACAAACATTCGTGCAAGATTTCGTGTGAACGTGAGCTATTTTATCTGAGAGAAAGCCTACAAGTGGAGCACCAGAGGGTACGTTTAACCTTCTAAGAAAGCACCAAGCTCCTCTCCACACTGGCCGAACCGTGTTACATCCTCACCAGCGCTGGAAGAAAGGTCCAGTTACCCCATGGCCTCACCAGCACTTGGTATTTTCAGGGCTTTCCCCCCCAATCTTAGTCATTCTAGTAGACATGTAGCCATATCCCACTTCAGCTTTAACTTGTTTCCTTCATGAGGAAGGACGTCGGGCACCTGTTAGGTGCTTACTTGCCATCTGTGTATCCCCTTGGGTGAAATGTCTATTTAAACCTGTATTTCCTTAGATCGCTTGCGTTGGTGTTTGAGTTTTTGTTTTGTGAGTTATTCGTGTATCCGGATATGGATTTATCAGATACCTGATTTGCAAATATTCCCTCCAAGTCCACAGCTTATCTTTTCTTTTTTTCTAGATGTCTTTCAAAAAACAGAAGCTCTTAATTTTGATGAAATCCAATTTAACATTTTTTCTTCTATGGATGGTGCTTTTGGGGTCACATCTAAGAAAACTTGGTTTGACCCAAGATCACAAAGATTTTCTCCTGCATTTTCTTTTAGAAGTTTCGAACTCTAGGTTTTACTTTTAGGTCTATGATCTAGAGTTAATCTTTGTACATAGTGTGAAGTATAGGTTGGGGGCCATTTTTTGCATGTGTGTATCCAATTATTGCACACCGTTTGTTGAATACACTTTCTTAATTGAATTGCTTTTACACTTTTATCAAAAAGCAGTTAGCTTTGTACATGTGAGTCTTTTTCTGGACTCTGTTTTGCATTGAATATTTAGATAAATTTAGACAAAATTAACATTGTAACAGTATTGAGTGTTATGATCCATGAAGATGGTATATCTCTCCACTTATGAAAGTCTTCTTGATTTCTTTTATTGCTATTTTATATTTTACAGTTCACAGATCTTGCCATTATTTGTTAGATGCATACCTCAATACCTCATGTCTTTAATGCTGCTGTATATGGTATCTTTTTTTTAAGTTTATTTATTTATTTTGAGAGAGACAGAGAGAGATAATGAGAATGAGTGGGGGAGGGACAGAAAGAGACAGGGAGAGAGAGAATCCCAAGTAGGCTTTACCCTGTTGGGGAAGAGCCCTATGTGGGGCTTGATCTCATGAACTGCGAGATCCTGATCTGAACCAAGACCAAGAGTTGGACGCTTAACCAACTGAGCTACCTATATGGTACCTTTTGAATTTCGATTCCCAACTGCCTGTGTCTATATAGAGAAATATGACTGATTTTTATACACTGACTTTATTTTTGTAAATTTACTAAACTCCCTGTTCAGTTCTAGTAGCTTTTTATAGATTCTTTGGAATTTGCTAATTAGGTGATAACATCCTCTATAAGTAGAGATCATTTGTTTCTTCCTTTACTCTGTACACTTTTAATTTCTTTTCTTACTGTTTGTATTGACTAAGCCCTCAGTACCATGTTGAATAGAAGTGGTAAGAAAAGATATCCTTCCCTCATTCTCAATTATGTGGGGAAAACATTCAGTCTTTCACCATTAAGTTTGATATTAGCTACAGGATTTTTGTAGGTATTCTTTGTCAGGTTGAGGAAGTTCCTTTAATTCCTGTTTCTATTGTGAATGGATATTGAATTTTCTCAAACACTTTCTCTGCATCTGTTGAGATGATTATATGGTTTTCTTCTTTCATCTACCAATATTGGGAGTTACATTGATTTTCAAATGTTCAACCATCCTTGCATGCCCAAGGTAAGGCTCACTTGGTCATGGCAGATGAATGAGCATGTCCATATATTTCAGATTCTTATGTTAAGAAAGTTTGCAGTGCCTTTATTTGGTTTAGGTATCAGAGTATAAATGCTCACCTCACTGAATGGGTTAGGAAGTGTTCCCTCATCTTTAATTTTCTGGAAGAGTCGTATAGTATTGGTGTCATTTCTTCCTTAAATGCTTGGTAGAGTTTAAGAGTAAAGCCATCTGGGCCTGAAATTTTCTTTGTGGGAAGGTTTTCAACTACAAAATCAATATTTATAGTAGGCAAGGGCTATTCTGGTTATTTAGTTCTTCTTGATTGAGCTTTGGTATTTAGTCCATTTATGACTGAGGAATTCATCCATTTCATCTGGGTTGTCAAATTTATTGACATGAAGCTGTTCCTAATGCTCCCTCACCATCCTTTTAATGTCTGTAGAATCTTTAATGATGTATCTCTTCTTCCTCTTGATATGAATAATTTGTGTCCTCTTTCTTTTTGCCCTAATAAAGCCTGCTGGAGGTTTATCAAATATATTCATCTTTTCAAAGAGCCAGATTTTGGCTTTCTTGATTTTCTCTATTGCCTTTCTGTTTTCTACTTCATTGCTTTCTGCTCTACTTTTTATTATTTTCTCTCTTTGGGTTTAATTTTCCATTTTTTTCCCTAGTTTTTTAGGTAGAAACTTAGGTCACTGATTTCAGACCCCTATTCTTTCCTAATATAAGTTTTAATGCTGTAAATTTCCCTTGAAGCATTGCGTTAGCTGTGCCCCATGCATTTTTATATGCCATGTTTTCATTTTCATTCAGTTTTTACTTTGTTTCCATTTCTTCTGGACCTATGCATTATTTAAAATTGTTACTTAGTTTCAAAATACTTGGGAATTTCCCATTTATCTTTCTGTTAGTGATTTCTAGTTTAATTTTGTTGGGCTCAAAGAATGTGTTTTATTTGATTTGAATCCTTCTAAACTTATTTTATGGCCCAGAATATGGTCTGTCTTGGTAGGTGTTCCACGTGCACTTGAAAAGAATACTTGTTCTTCTGCTGTTAGATGGAGAGTTTTGTAAATGCCAATTAGATTACATTAGCTAAGAGTATTGTCCAAGTCTTTTATATCTTTAATGATTTTCTGTCTTCTTGCTCTATCAACTACTGACAGAGGGTTGGTGAAATCTTTGACTATGATTCTATTATTCTTCAACTATTTCTCCTTTCAGTAGTATCCTTTTTGCTTTATGTGTTCTGAAGCTCTGTTATTAGGTGCATAAACAATTAAAATTGCTAAGTTGTCTTGATGAATAGCCCCTTTATCATTATGAACTGATTCTTTTTTTTCTTTTTTTTTTTAAGAGAGAGAGAAAAAAGTAGAGAGAGAGTATGTGCATGAGCAGGGGAGGGGCAGAGAGAGAAAGAGTCTCAAGCAAGCTCCAAGCTCAGCATGGAGCCTGACATAGGGCTGGATCCCATGACCTTGGGATCAAGACCTGAGCTAAAATCAGGAGTCGGACGTTTAACTGACAGAGCCACCCAGCTGCTTCCCGAACTGATTCTCTTTATCCATGGTTATATTGTTAACTTTAAAATATACTTCATCTGATATTAAGATAGCCACTCCAGCTTTCGGATTAATAATAGCGTGGTTTATCTTTTTTCCATCCTTTATTTTTCATTGATGTGTGTCTATTATATTTCAAGTGGGTTTCTTATAGGCAGCATACACTTGGGTCTCGATTTTTTTATTCAACTTGACAGTCTCTAGTATTTGATTGAGATATTTAAAACATTTGCATTTAATGTGATTAGTGATGTGATTTCATTTTATCTACTGTCTTGCAATTTGTTTTTGTTTTGTTTCTTTTCTTTTTTTCCTCTTCTGCCTTCATTTGCATTAACTGAGTGTTTTTAATGTCTCCATTCTATGTGTTTCGTTGGCTTCTTACTATACATATTTTGGTTTACTCTCTGATTTTTTAGTGATTGCTTTAGTGCTTATTGCTTACAATTTTACAATCCCTCAGTCTACCTTTAAGTGATATTGTGCCACCTAGAGTATAAGAATCTTACATTTTATTTCCGTTTCCCTCTCCTGGCCTTTATGGTATTGTTGACATATATTTTACTTCTATTTGTTATAGGCCCCACAAGGCATTATTATTTTTACTTTAAACTTGAAAAATAAGAAAGAATATTTTATATTCACTTACATATTTACCCTTCTCACTGGTGTTTTGTTTTGGTCCATATCTCCATCTGGTATTATTTTCCCTCTGTCTGAAAGACTTCCTCAAACATTTCTTATGGCACAGGTCTGCTGGTTATAAATTCTTTCAGCTTGAGTGCATATGATAAAGGCTTGGTTTTACCGTCCATTGTTAAAAATGTTTTTCTCTGACTAGCTTGCCAGGATTTTTTCTCTTAGTGCTTTAAAATGTTGCTCCATGTCTCCTGGCTTGCATTGTTTCTGACTAGCGCTACACTCTTGCTCTTTCTTTGTACTTTTGCGTATAAAGTGTCCTTTATCTCTGGCTTGCTTTCTTAAGATTTTCTCTTAGCATTGGTTTTAGGCAATTTTATTTCAATATCATTTGGTATGGTTTTCTTTATGCTTCAGTTGAGGTTCGTTACATTTCCTGGATCTGTGGGATTTTCAGTTTTTATTCACTTGGAAATTTCAGATATTATTTCTTCAAATATTGTTTTCTGTCTCCCTTTCTTCTCCTACGAGGACTCACGTGACATGCACGCCACGACTTTTGAGGTTGTTCTACAATTCATTGATGCTCGGTTCCATTTTTTCCAGTCTTTTTTCTATTTCTGTTTCATTTTTAGATCATTTCTGCTGTAGTGTCTTCAAGTTCACTAACCTTTGTTTCTACTGTGTCTCATCTATTAAACTCATCCAGTGTCTTCTTAACCTCAAACGTTGCATTCTTCATCTTGTTTATGTTTTCCATATTTCTCTTTAGCATGCTTATGTTTTGCTTCACCCTGTTGAACACGTGTAATATTGTTACAATTACATTTAATGTCCTTGTCTACTAATTCTATCACTTGTGTCATTTCTGTGTTGCTTTTGGTAAGTTCATTTTTTTCTCCTCCTTAGGGGTCATACTTTCTTGCTGCCAGGCGTGCCTGGTAGTTTTTTATTCAATGCCAGGCATTGTGGACTTTACCTTGTTGGGTGCTGGATATTTCTGTACTTTTCAAAAATTTCTGAGTTTTGCTCTAGAACACAATTAATTTAAAAACAATTTGGCCTTTTCGAGGCTTGCTTTTAAGCTTTGTTAGGGTTAGGCAGCACCAAAGCATTCTTGTCTAATCTAAGGATGATTGTCTTTTCCCTCATGACCAAGATAATCCCATTCAGATTACTCCGCCCGGCGCCCTGTGAATTACAAAGTTTTCCACTCTGGCTGTAAAAAAAGGAATTCTTTTCAGCCTGTGTGAGCTCTGACGATTGCTTTCTGTGCTCCTCTTGGGTGGCTCTTTCCCCACATGTGCTAATCAGCACTCAGAGGAGGACTCGGGGTGAGGGGGGTCTTCAAACCTCCAGTGCTCACTTTCTTTCACTGCGCCGCTGTATTCTACTACTCTTCCCTACAGACACAAGCCTCTTGGCCTCCCCGAACTTCCACCTCCCTTTTCTCCACTTGAGGAGCCCGCCGAGATTTCTGGGCTCCCTCATCCTGCACTGCAGATTGGAAACTTCTAGGCAGCCAGTTGTGCCGATTTGGGGCTGACCCTGCAGGTTTTCCATCTCTCTGGGATCCTTAACTTGCACTTCTGGTTGCCTCATGTCTGATATTAGTGGGTTTGTATATTTTTTTTTTTCCAATTTTTGAGTTGTTGAAGGCAGGAGGGGGATTCCGGTCCCTGATGCTCCATCTTGAAGTTAACACTGGTATCGTCTTTACCATCTTCAGGACTTTGAGCTTTTTGCTCAGTGCAAAACCATAAGAGGGTTTTAAGTGACATGATCTGACATACGTTTCTCACATAGTAGAGTAAATTAATGGATAAGTGTTAATAGATGAACCACCTTCTAATACACCATCTAATGAACCTATTGAACTTGTTGACAGCCTGTTGTTTTGCTCACTGTTACATCCTTAGTGTATAGAAAGAATAGGCCTTGCCCGTGGTCAGTATTTGGGAACCCGGAACTGAGAGTGAATGAGAAATGGGGTCCCAGAGCAGGTAGAGCAGAGACTCACTCCTGCCATGAGGGTCCAAGAGGAAGCTGTGAGACAAACAGCTCGGGCACCACCCCCAAAATGAAGGATACCTCCTTTTTTGGCCCCTCTAGCAGTGAGCATAGTCTGTGGGAATCCTGTCCCCACATTTGCAAAAGGAGAGAGGGGAAGAGGAAGTAGGAAGGAACCAGTCTCAAGGGGTCGACGTCCTTCCTTGCTCATGCCACACGTTTCTTCTCAGGATGTCTGTCATGCAAACATAGTTGCTCCCGAGCACCGGGATGGTGGGGCGCTGGGGCACAGATGGTGTTGTAGTCCAGCTCTCCCATCTTCGTGGCTCCTGCTCTCACCTGCCCTGCACCTCTTGGACCCCCACCAAAGACTCCCACAGTGACATCTGGGTAGCCAGGGCAGTCTTGTGTGTGGTCCTGAGAAGACTGGCTCCTCCAAGTCAGTGCAAGACCTAGAGTTGAGGATGCCATACTCTGAGCTCTCCAGGTCCTGTCAGCCATGTCTGTGCTACCAGCACTTGCTGGGAAGTCAGGCATGTCTGTGCTACCAGCACTTGCTGGGAAGTCAGGCTTCTCCAGGGCCACAGGAAATGCTACCTACTCAACAGCATCCCTGAATCCTCCAGACCCCTTCCCTACTCCCAGGGTTCAGCCAATCCATTGAGCAGAAGGTAGACACATGCAAGGATGTGGCCAAGCCTGACCCTGACCAACATGGCTCTCGGTGTCTCCTGGGCTCGCGTTCATGAATGCACGTGAGGGTGCCCACATGCATCCTGTACCTCTTCTCCATTTCAGAATGACCTCCCATGTCTCCAAATCCACGAAGACCTTGTCTCTCCTGAAGGTACCTCAGGACCTTGCCCACAGGGACAGACAGGGACACTCCACCACCATCCTGCTCTGCAAGGCACAGAGCAGCCAGGCCGCCATGGGACCCCAGGAGCACAAGGTGTTCATGGAAGAAGCCTACAGTGCGGGTGATCACCAGCCCTGGGACTCCGGCAGGGCAGAGGGTGGGGTGGTCAGGTTCCAGCAGACCCCATCATGTCCCTGCACCAAAAATGTCCCGGGGATGAGGGCCAGAGGGAATCCACCCCCCCTGGGACCTTGGGGGATGTCAAGGACCCTGTGGACACAGTGAGACTTACAGCAGAGAGCCCTACACATCCTCCTTGGCCTCTTCATGCCTCCTGAAGCACTATCCTAAGCCCAAAGCTTGCCTCCCTCACACCTCACCTTCTTTCCTCCCACACCGTTTCATACTTTAGGACCTCAGCCTAGGTCTGGACGTCTCACAGGAATGCTTTCTCCCTCATTCAAAAGATGACGTGACTTCATCATTCTAGGCAGGGTTAAATTGCCACCTCCTCTGAGTGGCCAGTCCTGAATGTCCCTCTATCTTTGTTGGGATGTATTGCCCTCCCCTCTCTGTGTGCCCAGGGCCTTTTATGCAACTACAGAACCAGAGTCCACTGATATTGAGTAGGGATCCCATGGGCTGGGGGCTTCTTCAGAACTGAGTTGGGCCCTGACTCCCCTTTGAGGAGTCACACAGTCCTATGACCACACAGAGTGAACAACATTGAATGTTGAATGACTGCATGAAGGGTGAGGGAGTGAAGGTCGGAATAGATGGAGGGGTGGAGGGGTGGCTGGCTAATATGAGTGGATGGATGGTGGGTGGATGGATAAACTTATGAATGGATGAGTAGATAGACAGGTGGATAGATGAATTTGTGAGCAGATGGGTGATGGATGGATATATCTACTAATGCATGGACTGCTGGCGAGTGTAAGGATGGACAGACAGGTGGATGAATTGATGGACAAATAGACATATGGATGAATGTGTGGGTGGATGGACAGATGAGTCGATGGATAGGTAGATGATGGATGAATGGATAAGTGGATGGATGAAAAAGCGGTTGAATCAATGAATGGATGGAGAGATGCACAGCTGTGTAAGGGTGTGAAAACCTGCATGTATTTCTGCTTCTTTTCCTATCTCAAACTCCGGGAGGATTGTCTGGACAGTCAGGAGGCCCAGGAATTTCCAATATGTTCAGTTCTTCAGTCTTCATTTTCAGATCACTCTTTCCCATTCCCAGCCCTACCCCTTCTCTGCCCACCCATCCCTGCTGGCACACCGTAACCTTCCCATAGCCTGTCCACCCTCACACCTTTTTCCATCCCCTTTAGCCATTTGCTTCAAGATGCTTCGGGACCTGAATGGTTCAGACCCTCTCCACCTGAAGTACACCATCAAGAAGATCAAGAGTATGGCTCTCGGGGCCCCCAACCTGGTGCTGGAGACCGTCCACAACTACTTTGTAAACAACCCAGAGGTGGGAGCTGCTTGAGGGAATGCATGGAAGCAGAGGGAGGGCTAGACCCCAAGCAGGTTCAAATCGTGGCTCTCTGGTACAGCTACATGATTTGGGGCAAGTCAGTCTCCTCATGTGTTCAATGGGCTAAGCAGGGAGGGAAGAAGGTGGACTGACATGTGTTGACCACCCTCAGAATACAGACATTATGATCCCCATAGATGAAGAAACAGGCTTATGAAAGGAAAGTCTAAAGTCACAGAGTGATTAAGTGGCAGAGGTGGGTGGATGGATGGATGGATGGATAGATGGATGGGTGGATGGATGGATGGGTGGGTGGATGAATGGATGGATGGATGGGTGGATGAATGGGTGGATGGATGGATGGATGGGTAGATGGATGGGTGGGTGGATGGATGGATGGATGGATGGATGGATGGATGGATGGATGGATGGATGGATGGGTGGATGGGTAGATGGATGGGTGGGTGGATGGATGGATGGATGGATGGATGGGTGGATGGAGGGATGGGTGGATGGATAGATGATGGACGGGTTGGTGGATGGATGGATCAGTCGGGTAGATGGGTAGATGGATGTATGGATAAGTTGGTAGTTGGTAGATAGATGGATGGGTAATTGAGTGGAAGATCTGATTGAGTTTTAACAAGTAAGTGAATGAATGAATGAATGAACGAACGAACTGACTTTAGAGGTGGAATACTTTTAAAATCCCATAGCGGTTCCTGAGGACAGAGACAAACCTTTATTTGTCTGTCTCTGCAGAACCTAGTTCAGGGCCTGTCTATAGTGTGTGTTCACTAAATGGTTACTGGACAAACGGCCAAGTGCATCCACTGTGTCTCTCCCCCTCTGGCCTCCTCGGCCCCCTTAGTATCCCCTCACACCCAGGCTTTCGCTGGCGGCCAGTCCCCGTGTGACCGGACCCAACCTGTCCCCTACCCACAGATCTCCTCCCGGCACAAGTTCCGGCTGCTCCGGGTCCTGGAGGCAGTCATCGAAGACAGAGACTCGCTGGAGGAGTCCTGGGAGAAGACCTTCATGCAGCTGGCCCTGGAGAACATGACCAAGTCCACGGTGGGCCTCCCGTCCCAGCAAATAGGCCACTTCGGGGAACGCAGGCTGCTGCCCCCAGCACCCAAATAATCCTGGGGGTGCCCAGCCCCGTGGTCAACCAAGTGATTTCTGTCCATTTTCGTTTTCTTACCCCCAGTCCCTTCAGAGGGACAAACTCGGGCACCCATTTTAGAGTTGAGAAAAGTGAGATTCGGAGAGCCCGTTGCTTGTCTGAGTCTACAAGGCCTGTAAGTGGAAGGACCGAATGTCGGCTGCCCCTTAGCACCCCTTCCTGGCAGCCCCCACCCTGAGGTGGGCTCTGGGTTCCCCTCCACCACCGGTTTCACAATTCCCATGGCTGCACCCCACACCCAACCGCTGGAAGTCCTTCTACGGGTCCCACCCATACTCCAGGCTCAACGCAGCCTCTGTGGCTGCCTCCTGAGTCCTGCCTGGTGGACACATACAGGTTTGGTTCCGAACTGTGCCCGCCCCAGGATGACGTCCAGGGACCCGGTGCAGGCCTGCCCACAGCCTCGCTGGCTCCGGGTCCAGAGACTCGAGGGCTGGTGGCTCTCAGTTAAACAGACCAGCCCAGGGCTGCCCCACAGCGGACTAGCCAATAAACACATGACACACGACTAGTCACCAAGGCCCACCACCACGTCCCAAGCCTCGGCACTCCATGCAGCGGGAAAACGTGCAGCTTAACCCTCCCACCAAGAATTTATGACCCCCGTTTATAGACGGAGGGACCTGAGGCTCAGGCGGTTTAAGAGATGGCAAACGGCCGTCTCCAGGCTCCCACGAAGGAGTCTTCCTTCTAGTGCGGAGAGCAGAGAAGAGCAGGGAACGAAGGTCACGGCCACTGTGTTTGTTCTCTTCCCGAAAGAATTTTAATTCTAAACTTAGATTCTAAATTCTCCATTAAATTTTTTTCATGTTTATTTATTTTTGAGAGAGAGTGCGAGCAGGGGAGGGGCAGAGAGAGGAACACGCAGAATCCCAAGCAGGCTCTGGGCTCCGAGCTGTCAGCACAGAACCCAACGTGGGGCTCGAACTCACAAGCCATGAAATCATGACCTGAGCCAAAGTCAAACGCTTAACCCACTGAGCCCCCCAGGGGGCCCTATGATTTTTTTTTTTTATTGAAGTCATCGTGGGAAGCATATCACCTGTGTATAGCTTATAAACCAGTAAGAATGGACTGAGGGAGGAGGGCAGTGGTGGCCCAGGCTGCTGGGGGCTGCGGGACACGCAGAGCCCGCCAGTGTCTGGGTGGTGGCCTGGCGCAGCCTCCCCGAGGGTGGACCAGAGCACCGCTGAGGCAGGCCCACCGCAGGGCGGCCCGGCACTTCCTGCTTCTACAGCCGCCGTGGCCCACCGCCAGCTCGGGCCAGCGCGGCCCCTCTGTAGGTGCCAGGAGCTGGTCCAGGGCTCGCGGAGGAGCGCAGGCACGTCTTCGCCAGGTCCCGGCCAGCCGAGCGTGTCCGGGTGTCCGAAGCCCAGTCTGGGACCCCCGTAGCTCACCCCCGCCGGGGACGGTGTCTCCGGTACCCCAAGCCTTCCTCCTTCCCGGCTTGATCTCTTGCTTCGGAGACACACATCCTCCAGCGGCTTCTTGAGAAAGCTGACAAGCCGTGACAAGTCGAGGCCACGCGTCTCTGGAAATCGCTCTCTTGCGTTTCACCCTGGACTCTGCATTGGTGACCGACCGCAAACAGAAAGGTCGGAACTGAAGTCAGGAAGCTCAGGGTGGAGCCAGAGGCCCCCAGGGAGGCTGGTCTGAGGCACGCCGGCACCCGGATGAGCACGAACTTCAGCCCGTGCTGACCACCCACGGCCGCAGGGTGTTGCGTTTCCCCAGAATGAGGCTGGTTTTGCTGAACTCCGACCTGATGACCAGGACGGTGACCTATCCTGTGTAGACCGCCATTATTTTTCCTACACCGATCTTAATTCTTTCAAAACAGCTTCCATAAGCCTGCGGGTTTAGGCCTTGTGCGCTCTTTCTTCCAGCTCCAAGCACGTCTCCGCTCCTCCTGCCTCTGTGTCTCCCAGACTGGAATTCCTAAAGACCCCAAATAAATGCCGGTCCGCTCCGCCGCTCGGTTCCTTCCTGTTCAACGAGACCATTGTCACGCCAGCAGTAGCATCCTGTGGTCTCCCCGCTGCGCCTGGGGCAGCTGTAGAGACTCCAAAGTCACTGTAGACGTTAGACCTTTAGCCGCACGCGGCCCGGCTGCGGGTGGGCCTGCAGAGTCCCCCGTGTGTCTGCACACCCCCCACTCCCCAAGGCGCACCTGGCTCTGGGTCCGCCTCCAGCCACCTCGCGCTCCGGCCCTGCCCCCCACAGTCGGGCTGTTTGGGACTGTGGCTTCTGGAAAAGTTCACACTTGTTTCAGGGATGGTATCGTCCCCCGTGTCTCTCTGCCCACGGCCTCAGGGACACGCAGGTGCGGGTGCTCGTGCTCCCTAAAACTCTCATCTGGTCTCTCTTCTACCAGCTCTCTGTCCTCCGTTCGGCTCTCTGAGGACGTGTCTTCCAGACCTTCCGTGGAGTTCCCAGCTCCACCCTTGGCCTTCGACTGTCCCACGATCTTGATTTTGTGCCCAGAATGTTCATTTTCTTATCACGCTGTTCTATTGTGGATACAATGCCTGCTTGTCTCTCGGGATATTAAAGAGACGGCTTTGCTTGAAATTTTCATCTCTCTGTTTGGCCTGTATTTCCGCCCAGTAGCTGTTTTCTGGGTTTTGTCGGGTGTGTGGTGGTGGTTCTCATCTCAGCGTGGCTGTCTGCCCATGGTTAGTGTTGACAGGGGACTCTGAACACATGGGCGGGTGACAGGATTTGGGGTCCACTGTAGAGTCACCAGTGAGCCCGCGGCTGCCCACCACCCATGCCAGCACCTCTATGGCTTTCCTCCCGGGCTGCCCAGATTTCCCAGAGAGACTCTCACACAGTGTCTGGCCTGCAGATGTGAGGCCCAGGGGCGGTGCCGGGGAGAGCACACAGACCCGGCCTGCCCCCGCTGGAGACCGAGCCTCTGGAGACACGTGCTTCTGGGTGTGGAGTGGACGCAGCATCTGGGCACCTGACTCCTTCTCGAACCGCTGCACCCTCCCCCGGCCCTCTGGTTGCAGAGGTCTGGTAGACATGCCTTCCTGAGGCCCCTCCAACGGTGGGCAGACCTGGCCGGGTGGCCCTGGGCTTGCCTGCTGCTGGCTAGTGCTCAGACGGCCACTGTCACTCGTGTGCTCTCCAGCTTGCAGAACGTGGCTGCTGTTGAACTTCTTAAAACATCTCCTGGGGGGCGCCTGGGGGGCTCAGCCTGTTAAGCGTCTGACTCTAGATTTCGGCTCAGGTCATGATCTCACGGTTCATGAGATCGAGCCCCGCATCGGGCTCTGTGCCGACGGCCGGGAGCCTGCTTGGGATTCTGGGTCTCTGCCCCTCCCCCCGCCAACTTGACCTAATGCGTTCTCTCTCTCTCTCTCTCTCTCTCTCAAAATAGGTAAACTTAAAAAAAAATCTCCTAAATGTAGTTTAGTTGAGGCATTTTTTTAAAAGAGCAAACGCAATTTCAATCCACCATCTTAATAATTTATTTTCGGTAAATTATAAACGACAGAATGATCTCATATAACCACTCAAACAGCCTCACAGGGCGCAGAGGGAGGGACTTGAGACCTCCTCACTCTCAGATGCCACCGAGCGCAGGGCGGACCCCTGGCTTCGGTCCGGCGGTGGTCTGCAACCACACCTCCCTCACACCAGTGGCCACGGACTTCGCCTGATGGCCCCTATTAAAATTCAGAGACAAGAGGAACCCCAAAATCAGAGCAGCATCCAAAGAAATACCAAAACTCTGTTGAGAAAAGCCCCGGGTGTAGGGCACAGAGTGGGCTCCCCTGCGCCCGAGGCCCCCACTCCACCAGACTGTGGTGGGCCGGCAGGAGCCCCGGCTGGGCGTCTGCCCCGACCCGCTGACCCCAAGCCCCTGGGCCCGAGAGCCAGAGACGGTGGCTCTGAATTCACCCTGATGGGGAAATCAAAGGATGTGACGTGGTCCAGAGGTGACAGGTGACCGCAGCCTGAAGGACACATCTCCCACGCGTGGGCCTCGGGCGGAGCCTGAAACCTGGACTAGATCTGGATGCACAAGTGGGCGGGAACGGTGCTCCCGACTCAGAAGCGGGAACCGCAGTGGGCTTCCGGAACTACCCCAGGACCAGGGGCGCTGAGGGTCCCAGGAAGCCCAGCCCTGGGACGGAGGCTGGTGTATAACTGGGCTACCCTGGCCTGTTTTCTCTGCACACCCTGGGTGGACCACAGGGGCCCCGCCTACCGCACCAGACCACACGTCCGAAAAGCCAAAGCTTTGTCCGGGCGCCCACTTCTCCTCCTTGCCCCCGCCCTCCAGGAGCTGGAAGAGGTGTACCAGGACGCGGCCAGCGACGTGCTGCTGGGCATCTGCAGGCACTCGTGGCGGGTGGTGGCCCGGCACCTGGAGAGCGAGGTCATGACGGGCATCTTCCCGCACCGCAGCCTGCTGTACGTGATGGGGATCCTGACCTCCAACGGTACGCCCTGCCCCGGGGTCCCGAGGCGCCCCCAGCCTCGCCTTGGCCGCCGCCTTCTGTCCCCAGGTCCCCGGGGGCGGCGGTGGGGCACGTCATAGAGAAAGATCCAGAAGGGGGCTCGGCAAGACTGTTGACCCGGGGGGACACACACAGGGCCAGGCATTGGCCACACGGCCGTGAAGCACGTCCATGCCAGAGGAATGGGCTGTGGCCCCAGCCCCCCAACGGCCCCCTCCCCACGGCCAGCCCGGGCCGCATCGGGGCTCCCAGGAGAGGAGACTGCCAGCCGGCTGGCGGTGCCACCTGCTCCCTGCCGGCCCATGCTCCCACCGTTGGCATGTCTACAATGGCCTGGACAGAAGCAGGACGGGGCAAGGAGGCTCCAGGAGGTGGCCCAGGATGGGCATGAAGCCAGCACTGCCACAGGGTCCCGGTCCCCAGTCACCACGGCAGGTGGGCACCCCTGCTCACTAGCGGACAGGGCGCCTAGCTCGCAGAGGCAGCGTGGCGGGCCCGGCCCCCCAACAGCACGTCATGGGCCTGTGACGCCCAGGCCCCAGGGTTTCGACAGCAGCCACTGGCTCTGAGTTGTGGGAAGGGCCGCCCCAGACAGTGGGGTCTCTGAGGACCCTGGGGGAGGGGAGGACTTATAGGGAGGGGTCTTGCCAGGAAGAGAGTTTAGCGTAATATGAAACAACCAGCACTGACCGAGCACCTGCCCTGCGCCAGGCTCCCTGCTCTCACGACTCACAGCCCCTGGAGTGAGGCAAACACCAGCTTTCATTCAGACACACTGTTCTCTCACAAGTGTGAGCGGAGCACCCTGCCGCTCTGAGACCCCGGGCCACTCCCAAAGCAGCCCTCCCTCCGAGGCTGAGTTTCCAAAGTTCCATGAAAGCTTTCCATCCTCGCCATGCACCCCTCTCCAGGCTTTATTTTCCCACCCTCGAGGGGATTCTAGCACATTCCAAATGGCCATGCCTGGAGGGACCCCTCCATTCGCCATCGATGAGCTGGGGGCCCCAAGAGGCAACATGGCCACCCCGAGGTCCCACGACCAGAGCGCAGGCCGCTAGGCCAGCCCAACTCTCCAGACCCTGCGCCCAAGCCCAGTTCACCGCCCTCCACAAAAGACAAGCAGAGGCAGGACAGTGTCACCCTGGCTCAGCCCGGTGTCGGAGGGATGGTGGAGAAGGAGCCCACGACCCAGCCCCGGAGTGGACGCCAGACGTGGCCTCCAGCGACGTGGCCCTTCTCTCCTGCAGAGTCGATCTTCCACAAGGGCGAGAAGGCATGCTGGGAAGAGCAGCTGGCCCAGGTAGTGGGGGGAGCCCGGCCGCTGGGGCCTTCCTGGGGATGACGGGGGTAACAGGGGAGCGGGGCACCTGCTTGCCCTGGGGGGGGGCGCGAAGGAGAAGAGGGAGAAGCCCCACTGTCACAGATGAGCAAACAGGCTTAGAGGGGAAGTGATTCACGGGGCTGGTCCCTGGGGGAGCTGGGAGCTCAACCTCAGTCTCTAGATGCCTGTGATGGAGCAGCCGTCCAACCAGACAGGGCCCTTCCTCCCCATCCTGGGTGCTGGATTCGCGGGGGCCTGAGAGGGCACAGAGACCAGGTCTGAGACAAGGGAGGGAGGAAGCAGGCTGGTGTGGACAGAGGTGCCACAGCCAAGGAGCGGTGTAATTCGGGCCCCTCTGACCACTCGCCCCCACGTGAGGGGCTCCTGGGGCTGGGAGAAGGGACGTGGGCCCCTGGGTTCAAGTCCAGATTCAACCAACCACAGCTGTGTGACCTGGGTGGCCTCCTTTGCCTCTCTGTTCCTTAGTTCCCTCTTCTGTCCAGCGGGGGTAAAAGTACCCGGCTCCAATGTTTGCTGTGAGAACCACAGGATGTAAGGCACACTAAGCGTCACAGCGCCCGATGCTCGGGCAGCCCCGGTTCTGCGTGCGTAGTTAATATTTCCACTCGGTGATAACAGTAGCGACAGAACAGCCGTCACAAATGGCATCTAGCAGAAATAATACCAGCAGACGCAGCGGCAATACTAGTAATTAATAGAGAAATAAGACAGAAAATCACTAAGGATAGAGAAGTCTTCAGCAACATAATTAACCAAATTGATCTAATGGACATTTCTTTCAAACGTAAATAGAACATTCGCCAAGACAGATCGTTTGCTGGGTCATATATCAGGTTTCGATAAATTTTAAGAGACTGAAATCAAACAGAGTACATTCTCTGACCGGAATGTAAATGAGAGATCAATGGCAAAAATGTAGCTGGAAAAATTCCAAATATTTGGAAACGAGACAATACATTTCTAAATAACCCATGGGGCAGAGAAGTCACAAGAGAAAGTAGAAAATATTTTGAACGGAGCGATCACGAAAACACAACATGTCAAAATTTGTGGGGTTCAACAGAGAGCAACCTCAGAAGGAAATTTATGTTTCTAATGCCTATATTAGAAAAAAAGGTATAGAATCTATTATCTAAAAAGCTATCGGGGTGCCTGGGTGGCTCAGTCGGTTAAGCGTCCAATTCTTGATTTCGGCTCATGTCGTGTCCTCACCGTTTGTGAGATCGAGACGCGTGTGGCGCTCTGCGCTGACAGCATGGAGCCTGCTTGGGATTCTCTCTCTCCCTCTCTCTCTCTGCCCCTCTACAGCTGTGTGCACTCTCTCTCTTTCAAAATAAATAAACTTTAAAAAAATTAATTAATTAAAATTAAAAATAAAAAGTTATCTAGGGCTCCTGGGTGGCTCAGTCAGGGCTCAGTTGAGCATCTGACTTGGGCTCAGGTCATGATCTCATGGTTCGTGAGTTTGAGCCCCACGTCAGGCTCTGTGCTGACAGCTCAGAGTCTGGAGCCTGCTTCGGATTCTGTGTCTCCTTCTCTCTCTCTCTCTCTCAAAAATCAATAAATATTAAAAATTTTTTAATAAATAAAAAGTCCATAAAAAAGTACAAATAAAATCCAAGGCAAGGAGAAGGAAAGAAATAATAAAACCTAGAGTACAAATCAAAGAAATTTTTTAAAGGGACAAACAATACTGAATAAACTCAAAAGTCAGTGATTCAAAAAGATTGATAAAATGATAAGCTCTTTGAGAGCCTGATCGAAAAAATTTAAAACACAAAAAAATACCACTCTCAGAACAGAAGGAGTATCATTACACATCCTCTATGCTTGGAACGGTAATCACGAAATACGATCCCAATAAATTGAGCGATTTAGATCGAATTGGCAAATTCCCTGAAAAACACAAGCTACCAAACCAGCACAAGAAGAAACAGAAAACCTGAGTAGTCTTGTATCAGAGAAATTGGAATCATAATTATAAACCTTCCCACAAAGAAAACTCCAGTCCCAAACACGTAGCTGGTTCATTCCATCACACGGTTAAGGAACAAATACTTCCAATTCTATACAAATTCTTTCAGAAAAATAGGGGAAGAAGGAACACATCCCAGATCATTTTAGGAGGCCAGCACAACCCTGACACCAAAGCCAGACAAAGATTTACAGGAAAACTATCGACCAATACCCTTCATGAAGATGAAGTCAAAACTCCTTGACAAAATATCCACAAAATGAATCCAGGAATATACGAGAAAGATAACACACCTTGATAAAGGGGGCTCTGTCCCAGGAATAAGAGGTCAGTTTAACAATTGTAAAGCGGTTTGTACAATTCAATAAATCAACAGAATGCAGTGTGGAAATTATGGCATCTCGATGAAGTAAAAGCATTTGACAAAGGTAACATCTCCTTGAGATTCGATGTATGTTTTCCGACACCGCCCAGCGGTTCTCCAGTTCTCAGTGGATGATGGATGAGTGTCCTACAATTCGACTCAACTCTGACATTACATTCCCCGGAGACGACAACAGCCCCCCCAGGCTGAGGGCTCCGTCCCACAAGGCTGCTCCCCACTTCAGAGGCCAACTGCCAGCCCAGCTTGTCACCCGTGCTTCGGACCAACCAGCTGTAGATGGGAGGTCCCCACGACCCCCTTCTCGGGTTCAGTTAACTTGCCAGAGTGGCTCACGGAAATCAGGAAAGCGTTTTCCTCACCAGATCACCAGTTTATTACAAAAGCGCATAACTGAGGGCAAGGTGGGGAAGGGGCGCGAAGCTCCCGCGCTCTCTCCGGACAGGCCCCTCTCCCCACACGGGCACCAGCCCGGAAGCTCTCGGAGCCTTCGGTACTAGGCATGACTGAGGAAGTCGCTGGCCCTTGGTAATGAGGTCAAGATGCAGCCCCTCTCTCCTCCCTGGAGGTTGGGGGGTGGGACTGAAAGCCAACCCTCTAATCCCAGTTGGCGCCCTGGCCACCAGCCCCCCTCTCGTGGTTATCTAGGCGCTCTCCAGAAGTCACCACGTTAGCATAAACTCGGGCGAGGTTGCAAGAGGCTTGTATGGAAATGAAAGACACCTTTCTGTATCTTTCCTGTCACTGAAGAAATCCCAAGTGTGTTAGGGGCTCTGCCAGAAACAGGATGAAGAGCAAATACATGTATCTTATTACAAGTCACAATATCACAGTGATAAGGGCCCCCAAGAAAGGAGGAGGAGGAGACTGATATCCACGGACAACCTACGACCTATACATACTGATGACCGCTGGGCACTTTCCCACTGACATTGGAAATAGAGCAAAATTTCCACTACGTGCACTTCCAGTCAACATTTTACTGAACTCTCTAACCAGCAGGAGAAGGTCAGAAAAGGTGGCAAAAGACACACAGTGTGCAGTGGAAAAAATAAAACTCTCCTTTGCAGGCAATGGGATTGCGTATACAGAAAACCCTACGGAAGCTTAAAACGCACCAACCTATTAATTACTAGTAGGAATTAGCAAGAGCTCAGAACACAAGATGGATACACACAAACCTACGGAACGCTGGTGTACTAGCAACGATCGGAAAATGAAGTTTAAGGAAATGACATAGCAACATGAAAAACAGAAAAGAGTCAAAAGAAAAATGTAACAAAATATGGGCAAGACCTTCCCAAAACGTTGTGGAAAGGAATTAAAGAAACCCTACACAGATGCATGATGTTCACAGACAAGAAGCTTCAATCTTTGACCCAAAAATCGATGGACAGATTCAGCGCGCTGCCGACCAAGCCACAAACCAGACTGGAGAATTCAATGCAATCTATAAATTAAAATTCTATATGGAAAATTCAAAGGGCCTAGAATAGACCGAACGATCTTGAAAAAAGGAGAAAGTTGCAAGAACCACACTACCTGATTTCAAGACTTACTGTTATTTTTTAAAAAAATTTTTTTTTCTTTTTTAGTAACTGTAGAGATCTGACTGGCTTTATTCAATGACTCGTGAATCCAGCAGCGTCCCGTCTGGCAAACAAAAGGAAAGCGGAGGTCACGTCACCTTTCCTTGGGGGCCAGGAGGGGTCTATTGGGCGGCTTAGCTCGCCACTGCTGACCCAGAGATCCCAGACTGACCAGTTAAGACTGGGTGTGGGGGGCAGAAACCGCAGCCAGGTTAGGTCCTGAGCTTGGTTTGGCGACGTGGGCTTAGCGCAAGGGACTCCACTTGAGGCTTCTCATCTCTTTTTTAACAGCGGCCCCTTTCGATCAGACTCCCAGCTTAAGGAGAGACGCGGTCAGAATCTCAGGCAGTCACGCCACACCCACCCCTTCTCTGAGGTCCTCGCCGCTTCTGTCCACCCCGCGTGGCACTCGCAGGTCATGGCATTCTTGCTAAACCTCTGTGCTACTCACAGGTCGTGGCTCCGGGTTCACAGCCTTTAGGTTGGTGGCTGTCTTTGTCTTCATTTCTGCTCCGATGTCCCCGTCCTGGGGAGGTTGTTGGCTCGGCGAGCTGTGGTTGTGAACACACACGGAAGCCTCTGAGAGAACAGCACACCGGGGTCGTGGCTGCGATTATTATGAGCAGGGTAGTTCCAAGAAGCCGGCGGGTTGCCATCAAGTGACCCAGGGAAGGGGGTGCCTGCCTCCCTGGAGACTTCGGAAGGTACACCCCAAGTGGGAAATACATTTTCCGACAGTTTCTCTGCCACCTCGCGGCGGGGAAAGGCTTCGACCCGTCGGGAACACACACAGCCAACAAGGACACAGTCATGACCCGTGCTAGGCGGTGGTGGTGGAGTCCAGCCTCAGTCCAGACAGAGGAGTTAGGGGGTTCCCTGGGAAGTGGACCTGACGGGTCACACGTCGATGGTGGTTTCTGACTGTTTCTGCAGTTTCGTAGAAGCTTCCCCCTCCCCCTCAATGTCTACTCATAATTCGAGTCACCTTAAATGGACCGTGGTGGGAGAGGGAATATAAAAACCCCCCAAAATGGGACGCCACTGGAGAAAACTTGGGAGCCCACGGTCTACAGCTGGCAGCCGGGCCCCGACACACGCGAAGCTGTGGCTTAGTCGTGAGCCCGGGAAATGCTCTGATTAGCTTAATCCTTTCTGGGGATAGCTGGGTTCCCTCAGCGCTCGGATCGTGACCTAAGTCATGAGCGGTGTCCAGAGATCTTTGCAATTTCTCTCTAGAGGCTCTGTGTCCCTCAAGCAAACGCACGGACTCCCTCATGAACCTCTGGTTGGGAGCCGAGCACAGCGGGGCGTTCTCTCCATACCGTGGAGGCTCCATTTCCTGGGGACCGGGGGGTGGATCTGTCTCCACCGGGCCCTCGGCAGAAACAAGAAGGGGCCTCCCGGAACCCCTGAGGCATGACTGTCCAAGTATATTGTTGAATATCCACCATTTCGAACCGTGAACCCCTGTGAGTCTGTTGTCCACGTTTGGAACGACAGGGAAACGGGGACTGTCTTGTTAGTGGCCCTTAATCCTGGATTGTCCATTAGGTTTCTGGGCAGGCAGGCAAGATCTCCTGCCCCAGGTCCGGGACAGGACGGTCGGCCGCTGGGGGACCAGGTCTTCCTGCCGTCGGCAGGAGGCCTTGCACGGGCCCCGGGTTTCACGCGCATTGAGGCAATTTGGGAAGAAGCGTGGTTACGTCTGTCTGTCCTTTTCCGTCCCCCCAGCGTCAGTACGAGAGGCGGCCCGCAGACTTTCAGGCACCTCGGTGAAATTAAGGGGCTTTTGTTGAAATCCCTCCTCTTCTATGTCAAGGACAGACTGTGAAGGACATGAAAGGTTCGGGTTGGTCAGGGAATTCTAAGGCGAGATCTCCAGTGGAGGCGAAACATATTAGCCCTTTGAATTTAGAAAGGAGGTCTCCGCGGCTGGGTCGACCGGGTCTGTGTCACACGACAGAAAGGAGCGTTTTCCAGGGAAAGGCCCCCGGCAGAGACGGCAACTAACTCCCTCCGAACTGGATCGAATGCCCTCACTATGGAAACCTTCCTCCAGGGATCCGCCGTCCTGGGGAGCGGGGTTTAAGGAGAGACTGTAGCTCTGGCATCTCCCCGAATTCGGCAAGGCTTCCCACTCATCTAATTTTAGGCTCGCTCCCTCGGCTGCTGGAGGGGGCTGCTGAGATCAGAGGACCCACAAACGGGGTCAGGCGGGGGGCCTCCCCTCCGATTCTCTGCCTTTTTATCAGTGCGCTAATCTCTGGAGATAATCCACCTACAAGTGGGGCAGCTAGGACACGCTGGGTGCCCTCGGGTGCTGTCTGGAACCCGGGACGCCGTAGGAAGACCCTTCCAGACGGGCTGTAAAGTCTGCCGCAGGCTGCCTTTCGTTCGCACGCTGAGTAACAGACCAGTGAGTGCGGCCGGGAGGGCTCCGGGAACGGCTCGGGAATGGTCGTTGCTCTCTCTGCGGTCCACGGGGGGACCGGGTGAAGACTGAGGCTCCGAAATAGCATCCTGCCTCTCCTTCCACTTCTGGGCCCCCCGGGCCACCAGCAGGTGCACACGCTGACGCGGACCTGGCAGCCTGGGTCACAGCCCCTGGTAGTGACTCTAAATTCTTCAAAACACTTTTAGGGACCCTCCTAAAAGTGGGGATTAGGAATTTCTTCAACTATTGCCCTTAGTTAGGCCTTTGACGGAAAGGTTTTATTTTGAAACCCCGCGGTTTTATTTTGAAAGGTAACTGTGTCTGCAGAGCCGGCAAAGCGTGAGGACTCGGGTCCGGGAGGAAGGGCCAGCAGAAGGGGTCGCGCCAAGCTCTCTGTCTTCTGGTTTAGGCTCCTCCTGTCTTTCACTTTTCATTAGCTTTCTGTCACGAACCTTTGCATGAAGCTTTTCTGGAATCTTGAAGCCTTTCCGAAGCTTCTGCATCGTAATTAAACCAAGTATTCCATTCTGTTTGTTTAACCTTGGGGAACCTTGTCTCCAAGTCCACTTCGGAAATAAACGATCCTGTCTAATTCGAATACTCTCCGTAACGGCCATTGGAATTTTAGGTTGTTTCTTAGTGAGATTTTGCCATTTTTGGAGATATTTAGAGCTCTGGGACTATAGTTCTTAGACATAAAAATAAGCGGGTGTGTCAGAAGGTGGCGCATTTGACTCTTCGGAGCTTAAGAAGCTCTTTCTTTTTTTCGTCTTTCTTTTTTTTTTTATTCAGCAAAGCCTTTGGGGTTTCTCAGAGCCAAGCTAATACCTAAGAGGGCTGTGCTGCTAGGCTGGGGACTGAGCGAGCTTCACTGCACTCCTTGTCGTACGGAAATTGTCTTGAGGTTGGCAGGTGGCCTAGAGTCAACCCCACCCGTTCTGTGACCAACCTGTCCCAACACGGTGGCAAGCACTCTGCAAGGTTTTAAGGATCCGACCACGCCCACCTATTTTTACAGCTTTTTGGGTCCCGAGGTCTCCATTAGCAATAGCCTTTATCTACAAAACAAGACGCACAACAGGGCGCCGGGGGGCTCGGTCGGTTAAGCATCCGCTTTCAGCTCAGGTTATGATCTTACTGTTTGTGAGTTCAAGTCCCGCGTTGGGCTCTGTGCCGACAGCTTGGAGCCTGGAGCCTGCTTCGGATTCTGTGTCTCCCTCTCTCTCTGCCCCTCCCCTGCTCGTGCTGTTTGTCCATCTCTCTCAAAATAAATAAACATTTTAAAAAAGTAAAAAAAAAAAAAAAAGACGCACAAGCACGTGCCCCTTACCACAGCAGCAGTCACCAAGACCACCGGCAGCTCCCGACCTGGAACAGGGGACAAGAGAAGGGACTGACAGGCAGACCCCAAAAATGAGGTCAGGGGACTGGACTGGGCTTTCAGAGGAAAGGGAAGTGGGGCTAGGACGTCAGCGCGACCGGAACTCGCCACAGAGGACAGAGCTGAGGGCCCGCGCGGACCCGCCCGCAACCTTCGAGAAGCTTTACCCCAAAACACCGCAGACTGGAGACAGCCTGGGCCAGGCAGGGCGGTACCCCCGGCGGGGACCTAAGGTCCGTAGGTAGGCGTCCACCTGACGAAGCTGGAGAAGGAAGAGCAGGTTACAGACACCACAGAGGAGAAACAGAATGTAGAAACGCAGCGGGGAGGAGTGAGCCTCTGACTCGTGGGCCGACACGCGCGAGAACACCAGACGCGCAGCAGGACAAAGGACGCGTTGCAGGATTCCAATCCGACGAAACCCTAGCAGAGGTAGAAACAACTCGCAGTGATAGAAATCCAAGCGGTTTCGTAGTGAGGGAGGTTCACTAGGAAGGACCGCGAGAGAGCTCTCCAGGGTGGCGGGGCGTGTTCTCGCTGCCGGCGGGCTGAGAGTCGCTCGGTCCGCGCGTCTGCCAGAGCCCGTTGTTCCATCCGGGAAAGACCCGCGCCTTTCGCTGCGAGGGAAACACGCCCCGATAAAAATATTTAAAACCCAGACACGTCGGTGGGCAACAGACACATGAAAAGATGCTCAACGTCACTCATCATCAGGGAAAAGCAAATCAAAACCACACTGAGAGACCGCCTCACACCTGTCGGAACGGCTAGAATCAGAAAGACAAGAAACGACACACGCCGGCGAGGACGTGGAGAAGGGGGGGTCCTCACGGCTGCTGGTGGGCATGCAAACCGGTAAAACAGTGGAAAACAGTGTGGAGGGTCCTCGAAAAAACAAAAATAGAAGTGCCGTGTGACCCAGGATCCCTCTACTGGGCATTCATCCAAAGGAAAAAAAAAAAAAAAACACTGATTTGACAAGGTACGTGCACCGCTGTGTTCACGGTGACGTTTGTTTACAACGGGCAAGACCCGAAAGCAGCCCAAGCGTGCATCCAGAGATGAGCGGGGAAGGAAGTGGCCTCTCTCTACGTGGAGGACTACTCGGCCACGAAAAAGAATGAGATCTTGCCATTTACAGCAACGCGGATGGACCTAGAGAGGACTGTGCCGCGTGAAATCAGTCAGGTGGAGAAAGACACAGATCATAGGATTTCACTCCTATGTGGAATCTAAAAAAGGAAACAGACGAACAAAGAAACAACAACAAAACCAGACTCTTAAATACAGAGAGCAGAGGAGGTGGGGGTGGGGGGCGGGCGAAATAGCCGAAGGGGAGGAAGAGGAGCAAACCTCCAGTTATAAAATGAGTAAGCCTCGGGGATAAAAGTACAGCAGAGGGAGTATAGTCAATAATATTGTACTAACGTTAGCCGCGTACTGACGTTATGCGGCGAGCCCTGTGCCGTGGGCGGAAGTGTTGTCTCTCTACGCTGTACACCTGAAACTTACATAACATTGTGTTAATTAAACTTCAATAAAAAATCTTTAAAACTTGGGGCGCCTGGGTGGCTCAGTCAGTTGAGCGTCCGACTTCGGCTCAGGTCATGATCCCGAGCCCCACGTCAGGCTCTCTGGTGTCAGCGCAGAACCTGCTTGGAATCCTCTGTCCCCCCTCCTCTGTCTGTCCCTCCCCTGCTCTCTTTCTCTCTCACTCTCAAAAATAAATAAGCATCTTTTAAAAATCCTTAAAACTAAGGGCACCCAGGTGGCTCGGTCGGTTGAGCGTCTGTCCGACTTCAAGTCAGGTCATGATCTCACGTTCGTCATGTGGGACTCTATGCTGACAGCTCAGAGCCTGGAGCCTGCTTCAGATTCCGTGTCTCCCTCTCTCTCTGCCCCTGCCCCACTCATGCTCTGTCTCTCTCTCTCTCTCACTCAAAAATAAAAGGACATTTAAAAAAATTTTTAAGAATCTTTAGAACTTGACAAATTTTTAACTTTGGAAACAGATTTGTTCCCCAAACTCAGATATTTCAGAATTTTTTAAAGGAATGTGTCCCCCCCCCCATATATTCTATGAACACCCTTAACAGGGTCTACGGCAGATGTGGAATCAAATATATTAATATCCCTGCTTCAGTAACACACAAAAATCACACTAATTCCCATAAATAGTGTCGCATAAGTTTGGGTCAGTTTTTACCGCCAAATGACTTTGCTGCAAAGCCATGAAAAAGTGTTTCATTTTCTGGGGTTTTGAATGTGAATTTCGGCTGAGGAGCTGTAGCCCTGGTACCCGCGGCACTGAAGGAAACAGGACAATAGTGGAGAACCCAGGGCTTCCGGTGGCCCCGGGGCCCATGGCGCTCAGCAGACACCTGTCCTGGCAGGCAGGGGGGGTGGGGAGACAGCAGGTCCTGCTGCACCCCAGCGTCCTGGAAACCGGCCAGACGCGGGGCAAAACTGGGGCAGACGAGCTTCTCCAGCCTCAGCCATAAGCCGTAAGTGGGGACCAATTTCCATTTCAGGGCGTCCCCGCCAAGCCCCGCCCCGCTCCGCCCCACCCCACCCCAGCCCGCATCACCGGAGAGGGCGCTAATCGTCCCACCTGCAGGGGGCGCTCTCAGCGGGCTTGCGTGCAGCAAGACTGCGGACGAGATACCTCGGGCTCCTCTAGGATATTCCGGGAAATGGAATCGCTTGGGGAAAATGTACACACGCTTTAAATTCTAACCGATGCCTGCCAAAAGCGTCACCAAAAAAACTAGAGATCTCTCCGCTTGCCACCGAAGGACGCTTCCTTGCTGACACCCAGCAATTTTATTTTTTGCCAATCTTAGCCAAAATGACATATCATCTTAATTTCCGTTCCTCAGATATTAGCAAGGTCGAGTTGATAGCATCTCTATCACGCGTGTGCTTTCACTGTTTCTAAGTGGACTGCCGCCTTTTTCTTATTAGTTCATGAAGGGCCCGTTGTCATTGATATTAACACAATTTACTGCATCTTTCAACCTAATATCTGGTGGTTTTGCTGAACAAACTTCTGAATGTTTACCGTCACATCCATCCGTCGTTTTTCTAGAAAGATATGGGGGCTTGGGGCATATTTAGAAGTGTGTGGAAACAGGACTACCCCACACACTTCTAAATATGGACCCACCGCCCCAAAGGACCTTGAGAGCAAACTCTTGGACTCGACTTGTGGAATCTGGGAACACTGAAATAAAAACTCTCAGAGTCGGCATATGCTAGGGCAAAACCTCTAGGACTTTGTATCTAGAAGAGACACTTCCGTTCATTTCTCTGATCTCACATTCATTCATTCAAAACGATATTACTGGAGCCTCGACCGCATGCCAGGTACGGCCCCAGGTGCCGGGGAGACAGCCTGGCACCCCCGCTCTGGCCGGGCCGCCTTCACCTGAGGCTCACAGAGCCCCTGCCCAGTGCCGGGGTCGTGGGCAGCTCCTGGGTTCAGACTTTCCTTGAACACCTCCAGGGAAGAGAAATCCCAAGGAAATCAGAGGGCGGGACTTGGAGACTCAGGAAGAAAAGCAAGAGAATGACGGAGTCAGGGCTCCGAGTGGCCAGGGCGGGCGGGCCCGCAGGGTGGAGGGAGCGACCGCTCCAGCCCTGCCCACCCGCATCTGCTCACAGATGGCCGTCAGGTCCGTCCAGTTCCTGAACAGAGACGTGTGGTCCAAGGAGCTGCTGTCGGCTCTCACCAAGCCCGACCGGTCACACCAGGAGCAGCCCCCGGAGAAGGTGGACCACCCCCTGTCTCCCCCCAGGCAGCCCCTGTGCCCGCCATGTCGTCCCAGGGGCTCTGTCCATAGGACGTGCAACTAAAGCAAGGCCTGGGGCCCTAGGACGCTGAGACCCGAAAGAAAGAAAGAAAGAAAGAGCCAGGGGCCTGAGCAGCAGGACTTGAAGCTGCACCCTGGAAACCCCACCACTAGGCAGGGCCATGAGGGTCCTAGAGCAGGGGCATGAGGGCGGCTACCCGGGGAGGTGGGGGCAGCCTGGCCGGGGAGGCGGCAGGCCATCGGGGTGGACAGAGGCAGGTCAGGCCCAGGACAAGAAGCCGAACCTCCCCCCAGGCCTTTCTGTTCATCTACTACGGGCTGATCCTTCAAGCCGAGGACGACACCACCACCGTCAGGACACACCTGAGAACCCTCCTGGACACGTCCCACCAGTGGCCCAAGCAGAGGGAGGTGAGGACCCGGCCCCCAGCCTCACCCACAGCTGCCCGGCCCTGACCTCAGCCTTAGCCTGATCCCGGCTCAGACCCTCAGTCCTGATCAGGCCATACAAAGAAATCTGATCCTTTTTCACACACTGTGTCCCGTCCCTGGTCACACACTGTGTCCCGTCCCTGGTCACGCACTGTGTCCTGTCCCTGGTCACGCACTGTGTCCTGTCCCTGGTCACGCACTAAACCCCGACCCTCATCACATTTCTGGGCCCCATCCCTGGTCACACTCTGAGCCCCGACCCTGGTCTCACCCTGAGCCCTGATCCTGCTCACACTCTGAGCCCCGACCCTCGTCACACACCGAGCCTATCATGGCTCGTGTCCTCTTCTTTGTCACACATCTATTTCCTGGACCCTCGTTCCCTCCTCTGGCCCAGGCCTGCTCAGAGCTAATGGGGGCAAGGGGAGGTAACAGGCCTCCAGAGAGTCACCCCTCTCCCCTGCCTCCCATACCACCGGCCCCACCCGGGCCCCACCCACCGGCCCCATAAGAGACGCCCTAACAGGGTTGGGCTAGAGTTGCATGTCCTGAAGAGCATGGGGATGGGAGGGGGTCCCTGTGACCTTGGACCAGTCCCCTCCCTTCCTGGGCCTCAATTTCCACACCCCCAGGTGCGAGTCCAGGCGCAGTCCTGTGACCGGCACCGGTGACCCTGTCCCCCTGGGCCTGTAGGGTATCGCGCTCACCGTCGGGCTGGCCTGCAGCCCGACACCTGGACCACGTCTGGGCCGTCCTGGAGCAGTTTGGCCGGAGCACCCCCATTAGATGGAGCCTCCGCAGCTTCTGCCTGAAGGTTCGGGCTCTGGGGTGGTTGGGGGCCTTGGCAAGGGGCTGGGCATCAGGACTCCCACCCTCCATGAAGGTCTGGGCACCCAGAGGCTCTCCTGCGATAGTTAGGGACACGGGCTTGAACCAAGCCTCCTGGCCTCCAGTCCCACGAGTGTGCCTCAGTTTCTCTTCTTGAATAACAATTCCCCCCTTCCCAGCTGTTCGGATGGAAATGAGCCCTCTGGCTTTGAAATGTCTGGCACACAGCAGGGGCCCCAGTGACATCTCGCAGGGGCCGTGCTGGCTGCTGTGTTATTAGTGGCCTTTTGACCACGTGCCCTGCCTGTAACATGAGACAAGGGCCAGAGGGCAACCTCGTGCCCTGCTGATGGGCGGCACGCCCACCCTGTCCTCACTGCACCCGCGGTCACTCCTGCGGGCAGAATCAGTGCCTGGGGCTGCATGAGGGAGCTCAGGACGGAGCGGGAAAGAGTCACAGTTAGCCACAGACGGCCCAGCGGGGACCGGCCACCTCCTCGGGGACAGAGCCGGCCGGGGACAGAGCAGGGACTGGGACCCATATCTCCAATCCTCAGAAGGGGCCTGGGCACTGACGGGCAATGGAGCCATGTGGTCCTCAGGTGACATCCGAGGGGTGCCTCGGATGTCCCCCCACACTCTCTGGGTCTCCCTCAGGTCGAAAGGCCAGAGCCCCATTATCTCCCTAGGATGAGGCACGACCTGCCAGGCCCCCAGCAACCCAAGGCGGAAATGGGCCCCAGGCTCCTGGTGAGGGGGCTGCCCCAAGGCAGGGAGGGTGAGGGGCTAGGTCCCTGGCCAGTTCTGGCAGAGCCAAGCGCCTCGCACACACTCGGGTGACCCCGCGGGCCCATTCCGACCCCGCAGAGAGATGATTCACTCTCCCTATTTCCCCATCGAGGTAAACTGAGACTCGCAACCGCTCAGAACCCTTGCCTGCAGTACCCGCTGGGGTGCAGAGGACTTCCTGTCGCCACTCCCCCAGGGGCGGGCCGGGCGGGCCCCGACGCTCCTTGTCCCCCCCTCCCAGGGTCAGAAGCCAGAGGACCTGCAGTGGAGGTGGGCCAGCAGCACCATCCTCCTCGCCTACGGTCAGATGGCGGTCAGGGCCAAGGCGCACATCCTCCCGTGGGTGGACAACATCTTGTCACGGATGGTCTTCTACTTCCACTACAGCTCCTGGGTACGCTCCCCGCGGCCACCCCGCGGCAGCCCAGCCTTGACACAGCCCAGAATCGGGGTCAGAGGACGCTAGGAACTTCCAGGGCCTTGGGGCCCTCCTCCCCACTCTGACCTTACTCGAGAATCAGGAAGAGCCGGCCTGGGCTCCTCATTGCCCCACCTACTCACCCCGTTGTCCCACCCAAAGCTTCCGGGACTTCCTTGGCGGCCCCGCCCCCACATCTCCTTGGTTTTCACTCTGGGGCATTGGAAGGGCCTATGATTCCCCGTCCCCTCCCCAGGAGGACAACCCGCTGACTCACCCAGGGAGCCCACCCTAGGGGGCTATGAGGGCCAGGCAGCCCTGTGAGGCTGTTGCATACCCTAGATCTTTGGGCTCTGGGCTGCCACACATGGAGTGAGGCCAGACATTGGCTTCTTACTCCTGACCTTGAAATGTTGTCAACATATTCACATTTTTAAACAAAACCACATGGGCTCCCCCCGCAACGCCCTACATATGTGTCCCAGCTGCAGGTATCTGCTGTGTCCCCTCAGCTATGCCCTCTAGCCACATGTGATGCTGGTGCTCTCTCCTGCCCTTCCTGTGCCCCCTCCATCCCCCACTCCATGGCCTGACCCCATGCCCCCATGCCCCCATGCCAGGATGAGACCCTGAAGCAGAGCTTCCTCACCGCCATCCTCATGCTGGTGGGGGCCATCAGCCGTAATGAAGGGGCCCACAGCTACGAGTTCTCCCAGATCTCAGAGCTCCTTGAGTGTCTGTTGGTGAGTCAAGGTCCTGGGGAAGAGGAAGGGGACTCATGGGAGGGAGGGGCACTCCTCCCTCGGGCCAGTAGCATGCACAAGGGGTGGGTGTTGGAAAGGGGCAGAGAAGCTGGAGTTCCAGGGTGTGTCCAACCCCCTCCTGGGCTCTGGCACCTGGGAACACACCCACACCCCCGCTTCTCTTGGTTCTTCGATGACCCTGAGCTGGCCAGTTATGTCCACCTCACAGCTGATGTGGCTGAGGTCCAGGAAGGCCAGAACCATCCATGCTGCTAGTACCATCCCAGCTCAGACCACTGCTCACTAGAGATTTGGGGCTCACAGAACCCCAGAGTAATGGAGGAAACACACGAGTGCTGGACAATTACAACCGTAATAATAAAATAACAGTTTACTGAGCTCCCATTCACTCAGCTCCTGCTGTGACTCAGACACTGTGCTTCGCACGTAACACGTGTGCAACAACACTCTGTTATTTGTGAGCAAGCAAAGCTTGGAGCAATGTGGAGACCTGCTCAAGGTTGTGCAGCCAGTATGTGGTGGTCAGTGTCCAGCTCAAGGTTGTGCACCCAGTATGTAGGCAGCCAGGGTCCAGACATGATCTGTCTCACTCTAAAGGTTGTGCTCTAGTTCTCTCAGGGCAGCAGGCCACAGAGGCCCCCATGGATGGATGGGAAGCTGGAGCACAAAAATGTGGGCCACGGGGTGCCAGGCACTGGAGACTTCAGCCAGGGATGAGACTTGGTGTCAGAAGTGGGATAAGCCCAGGCCTGAGTTACTCAGCCTTCACCTGGGGATCTGCAGGTTTTGATGGAGAAGGAACCCCAGGACACACTGTGCACGCCAACCCGCCAGCAGACCATTCACATCATCTCCAGCCTCTGGTAGGCTCCCCAGCCCCACACAGGGTCAGACGCCAGTGCAGGCCTGTAAGAGGCTCTCAATAAACAGTAGCCATTGTAATTAATTCACACCTCAAAGAATGAAAGTTCAGCATCATTTGCCCAAACAGAGGCACTGAAGGTCCCAGTGGTGTAACCAGCGCTGGGGTGAGACCAGTCTGTCCAGTAAAGGGGAGCCTGGGATACAAGGCTTGTGAAGCATCTGTTCCCAACCAGGCCATGCTAGCCCCTTACGCACCCTCCCAGAAATCACCTGCCCAGGAGACCCTGCAGGCCAGCGAGGCAGAACTGTACACTTGAGTCTCTGGTCAAGGACAGAACTGGGTGAGGGGCTGCTGCTCGGGGCTTGTCCAATCTTGTCTATTCTGGCTGGGGGCTCCTTTGCAATCACTGGCCCCCACACCCCTCCCTCACTGCCCTCTCCCTCCAAACAGTAAGCTGAGGCCACCCCTGGACTTGGAGAGGAAATCACGGCTTCTGTCCGTCTGCTTCCGCAGCGTGTTGACCCTGCCACTGCTGGACGTCCTAGAGAAACACACCTGTCTCTTCCTGGAGCCGCCCAACATACAGGTGTGAAGCTGGCACACGTGTCCCTTCGATGAGAGGGGCCCCTTGGGCAGGTGTCCAGTTCTGCCTGCTGCTCGTGCCTTGGGAGGGGGTGCAGGCTAGATGGCAGGGCCTTTGACCCCCCACCTCGGGGGATAGGGCTGGGGGACCCTGGCCAGATTTCTTAACTGCTCTGAGCCTCCATTTGCCCACCTGTGACATGGGGTAGTAGTTGTGGAGCTGGTGGTACTTAATGTTCCAGATAAAAGGAGACACTGGTGGCCTGTGTCTGGTCCACAGGGTGCTCTGCAAACAGGAGTACAAGTGGCCTCTCTCCCTGCCCCCCCAGAGAGCAGCCCTGGGCTGTCTCACTACTTGGCTGGTCACGCCCCATCCAGGCCCCAGCAGGCCCACCCTTCACTGGGCCATGTTCCCACCCCCTCCTGGGTTCTGCAGAGGGCGTAAAGCCCTCTCCCTGGGACACCACCAGCACCTGCTGCCTGAGTGCTTACGGTACAGGGCAGGGAGCTGGTGTGAACTGAGCACCTGCTTTGTGCCAGGCCCTGTGTGCATGTTAGCTCACCTTCCCAGCAGCACTCGCCAGAGGGTGAGGAAACCAGCTCAGAGGAATGGAGGTGTGTGGTAGGGGAGTCGGGGTCGAACAACACCACAGCAGCAGCAGCCGGGGGCCAGAACAACACCACAGCAGCAGCAGCCCTCCAGGAGGCCGGGGCCTGCCCCCACCCCAGCCCCACAGGAGTCCAAAGTGCCCCCATTACCAGATGACAAAGTCATGGCTGACTCAGCTAGGGAGCTTAGCCGGGTCCTGGACAGTAGGCTGGGGGGGCTCCTTCCCATTCAGTGGGCACCAGCACCCAGCAGGCGGGGCTGGCTTCACAGCCGGTTCCTAGGTGACGAAGGTGGGCTCAGAGAGCTGAAGCGAGTTCCCCAGGGCACCCAGGGAGGGGACAGCCAGCGCCCAGGGCTCCCCTCTGACGCACTCTGACAGGGAGGTGGGCTGGGCGCTCCGGCTGGCTGCTGCAAAGATTGGGGGTCTCACGTGAGACCCAGGAGTCTGGACAAGTGGCAAAATTTGCCCCGACTAATGCAAAATGAAAATGCGGGCCCTCGTTGAAAGCTCAGGAAGAACTTCAAGATGGAACCGCAAAGCAGTAAACCGAGCACCCGAAGATCCTTCTGGGCGCCAGGTCTCGCCCAGGCTGCTTGCCCGAGAAGCCAGCCCTGCTGCCAGTGAACTTACCTTGGCCATGGAGAAAGCTGTGACCTTGGGCAGGTCTGACCCAGACTGCCCCCTGCCCAATCTCCCCAGCTGCCAAAGGGGAATCGTGCCGGGACCCTCCCTGGACGGGGTGTGCACGCACGCACGTGGTGTGCAGCCTGGCCCCGGGAGTGTGCGGGAAGAGGCACCACTACCATCGATAAGCCAGTGCACTCGGGCCCTGTGGCAGGCCGCGGCCCGAGGTCACAACCCGGGCCTGGCGGCTGCCCTGACCTGCTCCACCTCCCTGCACAGACCCTCTACAACAAGACGTCGGAGGCCTTGGACCAGATGCTGCAGAGCCTCATCATGCAGAACCCCACGACCGACGAGCTGCATTTCCTGCTGTCGGTGAGGGGCGGGGCCGGCACGGGCGGAAGGAGGACGGACAAAGGAAGATGCCTGGGAGGAGTCAGGGCCTGAACTCTGGGTGGCGGGTGGTCCGTGAACTTGGAGGCTTGAGGGCCGGCCATCTCAGGGACACAGTGGCTTGGGAGAACAGGAGGGCGCCTGGTGGTAAGGGGGCCTTGAACGCCACACTTAAAGGGAGCTGCTGAGGAAGCAGGTTGGGACCCGCCCTCCCTCCGCTGAGAACTCTGCAGCCGTGTCTCCAGCTGCGAGGAGGGCTCTCACAAGCCTGGAAACCCCCACCCTCTCACCTTGACCGGAGGGAGACGGGTCCCCAGGCAGGAGCAGTCCAGGGGCAGGGGAGGAACCAGAGAGAGGACACCGGTTCCGCTGGGAGGGTCGGAAGTCGGCGCCAGTGGACTTCACCTGAATGAGGACCGAGGAGGTCACGGGGTAGAGAAGGGAAGGGAAGGGCCCCGCAGGCAGAGGGCCCGGCAGGCCGGGGCGGAGGTGAGCAGCGCGTGCGAGCACCGTGGCCAGGACCAGGACAGAGAGAGATTCTGCACGGCTGCAGCTTGGGGAGGACGCCACGGTGGGGGCTGGGGCGGTTCAGGGTTAGGCTAGGTCCAGCCTGGAAGCCCCGTGGAGGTGAGGGGAGCGGCTGAAGCAGGGCCCCCCACGCTGGGTGCACAGATGGAAGTCGGTGTGTGCCTGGTGGGGGTGGGGGAAATGTCTGCATTTTCACCCACCCCCTTCCTGCCCTCGGGGGGGAAAGTAGTGTGTCCCCTCCCCTGGGAATGTTGGCGACAAACCACAGCAGTGCCAGGAGTGGCTGTGTTTGCCACCAATGGAAGTCACGGATGCGGTCGTAGGACATTGCTGGGTCACGGGATCTCCAAATACCGTTTCCCCGTCCGACGTCAGAATCCCGAATGAGAAGCATCCATCGCTTTAACAAAGAGGCTCAGAACTGGCTTAAACCTGTTCAGTGTAACTGTTTCCATATGTGTTTGTGTTCCTTTGTGACTCCGTGCAGTTAGGTCGTGCACAGGAAAGCACTGTTCTGAAAAGGGGTGCGTGTCGCCAAACGGGTTAAAAACCAGGAGCCTCAAAGGGTTTGAGCAGGAAATGACAGGGCTGGGCTGTCTGGAGCAGAGGGGTCAGGAGAGGCTGGGCAAAGGGACAGGGAGGGCAAGACCTGGGCAGCGGTGGACGCCGAGGGGGCGGAGCCTTGGCCCAGAGTGGGTGAGGCCTGAGTCCGGGGTGGGCAGGGCCTTGCTGAGGGGGCGGGCCTGAGATGAGGAGCGTGGCTGTATTGGGCGTGGCCTCTGCCTGGGTGGGTGTGGCCTGGGTCCAGGGCAGGGCGGAGCGGTCCCGTTAAGGGGGCGGGGCCCGAGCCAAGAGGTGTGGCCCCGGCGGAGCTGGCGGGCGCTGGAGTGTGCGGCTGCAGCACCCGCTCCCCGCCCCTGCCCACCCGCAGCACATGTACGTCTGGCTGGCGTCGGAGAAGGCACACGAGCGGCAGCGGGCGGTGCACAGCTGCATGGCCCTCCTCAGATTCCTGAGCCACAACCTCTACCTGGATGTGAGTATCCAGCCGGGGGGCCTCAGGCCCCACAGCCCCTCTGCTGCCCCGACCAAGCCACCCTCCTCCCGGAGCCTGACAGGCTCGTGGGGTTCCAGGCCCCCTGGACCTCTGCCGCCAGGACAGCGTGGATCCCTGTGTACCCTGCAACACGGTCGTGCAATCCCCCTTTTACACACGAGGGAACAGGCTGGGGGCGGAGGTTGGGGCCCCCTGCTCAAGTCCTCCCAGCTGGGCTCTGAACCCGGATGCCTGGACCCCTGACCCAGGAGACTGGGCTCCTGTCAACGCACCTTGAAGCCTCTGGCAGGTTCCTCTACACCCTGAGCCTCAGTTTCTCACCCGTGAAATGGGAGGGAATATGTCCTCAGAGGGAGGCGGTGGGAATCAGGTGAGGTTGGCCCTGCCCCAGACCAGGGTCAGCGGTGACTGCAGCGACAGCCGCCATCCATCATGACCCCGGGCGGGTCATGCCTCACAGTCTAACCGCCATCTGTCACTGGAGCCCTTGGGTTGAATGAACGCCGGCACCGTCAGGGAAGGAGCGCTTTTGCGTTTATCAGCCAAAATCAGCTCTAATTCCTTAGGGAGACTCCTGGGGCTTTGACAAAATTAGTTTCTCTGCACACTGCCCGGCGAGCGTTTCTAATGAAGGCGGAGAGGCGGGCGTTGGGGGAGGGCGGGGGTGCGACAGCTCCCTGCACAGACGCCTCCTGCCTTCCCAGGGAGAGGGAGACCCCCCCTAGAGGGACTCAAGGGGCCTGCAGTTCATTCAAAATCAATTTCCCGAATGCAGGAGCCTGACTGCGGTTGGGGCAAGCGAGGTGCTCACCTGGGGCGCAAAATTTACACGGCACCCAAAACACCTGGCAATCAAGATAAATAAGTGGTGTGTCACTGCGATCTACCTGACAAAAGGCCCGCGGCTGCCTGTTGTTATAAATAAAGTTTTATTGAAACCAGGGCTGGGCTTAGGGCCGGGAGAGTGAAGCAAGATGAGGTCAGGTCGTGGTAGTGCAGTTGTGTACAACTTTGAAACTGTGTTCATCAGGAATTGTTACATTCATTCTGACTTTTCTAAATAGTGCATTAGAGTATTATTTCTCTTCGTTTCTGAGTTTTGGGCAACCCCTTACGTTTTGCCCAGCGTGCCCTGAGCTGTTGACTGTAGCGGCCCAGCTGGGTGGGCAGAGCCTGGGCCTGGGGTCCTGGGAGCTGAATGCCAGCCCCGCCACACGGTCGGAGGAGATGCACTCTGCTGCTGGCCGAGCTGGGGGGGGGGGGTGAGTGCACAGCAGGGGGGAGACCCCCGTGGTGGGGTCGGCAGTCTGCAGCTCCCATACTCCCACTGCAGACCAAAGAGGACTTCAGGAGGACTGGGCAGCTGGTGGGCATGCTGGGGATTTTGTGCCGGGACCCCGACAAGATTACCCAGCACTCCAGCCTGGAAGGGGTGGGCCACCTCTACCAGCTCCTGATGCGCCAGAGAGGTGAGCCTCCGAGGGCCCCCCCCGGAGGACCCACGGCCGCCCTGCCCACAGCCTCTGCTGAGACCACGCCTGCACTCCTGAACACAGCCCATCCCAGATCCGCCCCCAAACCCACCTCTCGCCCCAACCGCAGCCCCGTAATGCCTCCTACCCCCAGGCCCACTCACGCTCCCGTCCCCATAAGGGCACAGGCCTGACCCTGACTACAAGTGATGCCACCCTAACTCCTGCCTGTCCCAACCTAGACCCCAGCCCACCTCTGCCCCACCCTCACACTTGCCCAATCCCACCCGTGGCCAGCGAGGGAAGTTCCAAAGGCAGAGGCTCAGGCCCCCAAGCAGCTTTGCCAGGCCGGAAAGGACGGGGCCCCCCTCTGGATCAGCGGAGACCAGAAGACAGCTTGCCCCATGCCCCAGGAGCTGGTGTTCCCAAAGGATTACATCGTCCAGCTTGGCAGCTCCCAAGTCATCAAGGTCAAAGCCTTAGAATGGTGGGTAGGTCTGGGTGGGGAGGTGTGGCCGTGCTCTGCTCAGCCCCCCACCACAGGGCTTCCAGCCGTTGGGGTGACCCTGCTGCACCCCGGGGGTCAGAGCCTGAGCCAGGTGTAAGTATTAAAACCAAGGCCGGGGTCTCACCTGCGTCTTGGTGGGTTAACTGAGAGTGTTTGGAGACGCCCGTGGTCCCTGGCCTGTGACCTGGGAGTTGGGGCAGGGATTCAGAGGGAGAGACGAGGGACAGACTCTGGGGTCAGCAGCCCAGGCTTGAGTCCTGGTCCCCTCATGACTGCGCAATCTAGACAAGCCTTCTCCTCTCTAAGTTCCCAGCTTTTTCCATAAAATGAGCAGGCTGGTACTGCGAAGTCCCGGCCCCCATGAGCACCCAGTAAAGGGTGTTTTCAGGACGGGTCCCCTGGTAGGTGTTCTCTGAGGCACCAGACGCCGTCCTTCCCTTTGAGTCTGGCTTTTGCAGGAAGAGGATTCTGCAGAAGTGTCCCTGAATTCCTCACTTTCCCCGGGGCCTCTCACCCCTCTGGGAGCCAGACCCTCCCTCCCGTGAAAGCAGAGCGGGGCTTCTCTTGCACAGCCATCTGGTCTACCTCAGCCAGCTCCTCCTCGGTCAGCAGCCTGTGGGAGCCCAGTAGTTCCCCCAAAGTCCCTTTCATCAGCCCAGTGAGATCCCATAGCTTTGTGACCTGTGCCTGCTTTGTGTTTTCTGAACATGAGCGTGTGTGGGCTGGACGCCGGTGTGGGCTGGACAAGCCGTGTTTCATGGAGCCTCGTGTTCTGGGTGCTCGGTCCGTGATCTCTCCACATGGTGACTCTGCTTGTCCGTTCTTGGTGTTGAGCCCGTGGCTAATGAAGACCTCTGTCCATGGTACGCTTGTCAGTCTCTCCGTCAGACCGTGAGCCCTCCAGGCCAGAAGCAGGGTCTTGCCAGGGCCCGGTGCAAGGCCTGGTGGTAGAGCCAGCCTTTGATAGATACCCATCAAGTTAAAGCAGGTTGAAACGCATGAAGAAGCGGTTGTGCACAGCCGGTAAGTGCCCCGGCAAGTTCTGTATCCAGTCCTGGCTGACTCCAGAACCTGCGTTCTGTGCAACGGCAGCGAGCTGTTAGTGCCGCAGTCGACCCGAAGTTTAGTGTGGCAAATCTACAGCCCGAGGGCCAATACATCAACCTCCCGGTCCCAGAATGGGTAAGCCTAGCTTGGCTCCAGTTTATGCCGAAGAAGCTGGGCTGGGGGCAGAGGCAGGGCAGGGCAGGGCAGCTCAGAGGGAGCCAGTGGGGAAGGGGCCCCAGAGCACTCAGGCTCTCAGATGGACTGAGGAGGCCCTTTCTATCCTGCTTTGTGCCAGCACACAGGAAGTGGGCATTCAGCTCTGGCTCTCTCTCTCTCTCTCTCTGTCTCTCTCTCTGTCTTTGGACAAGAGCCAGTGACAGAGAGGAGCATGGAGAGGAGATGGGAGGGTCTGCTGATCAAGAGATGGTAGGTCTGGGAAGGTTCGATATGGAGAGCCAACCTGGATTCTGACCCCGAGTCGGCCCTCGATTCCCTCTGTGGCCTTGGATATGCTACACCCTTACTGTCACCACCACCACCGCTGCCACCATCACCATCACTGCCACCATCACCACTGCCACCACCACCACCACTACTGCCACCACCACCATCACCACTGCCACCACCATCACCACCATCACCACCACCATCACCACCACCACCACCACCACCACCACCATCGCCACCACCATCACCTCCACCACCACCACCACCACCACCACCACCACCATGACCAAAATCACCACCACCACCACCACCACCATCACCACCACCACCACCTCCACCACCACCACCATCACCACCACCACCACCATCACCATCACCTCCACCACCACCACCACCACCATCACTATCACCATCACCACCACCATCACCACCACCATCACCACCACCACCACCATCACCATCACCTCCACCACCATCACCACCATCACCGCCACCACCACCACCACCACCATCACTATCACCATCACCACCACCATCACCACCACCACCACCACCACCATCACCACCACCACCGCCACCACCACCACCACCACCACCACCACCACCATCACCATCACCACCGCCACCACCATCGCCACCACCACCACCACCGCCACCACCATCACCATCACCATCACTATCACCATCACCACCACCATCACCACCACCATCACCACCACCACCACCACCACCACCACCACCACCACCATCACCATCACCACCGCCACCACCATCGCCACCACCACCATCACCGCCACCACCACCACCATCTCCACCATTACTACCACCTCCATTCACACTTATTCATGCCTGGGTGCTCATCGGTGTCAAAGGTGCTCACCAATCCTGACACTGCAGGATTCTGGGATTTGGGGGAATCTAACCACCATCCCAGGTTGTATGTCCATACAAACATTCTAAATGCTAGAACCTTAACCAGGATTTAACATTTTAGAAAACAATTTTATAGATTTTTTGCTTATTTTTATTTTTGAGAGAGAGAGAGAAAGTACAAGCGGGGGAAGGGCAGAGAGAGAGGGACACAGAGAATCCAGAGTGGGCTCCACGCTGACAGCAGAGAACTTGATAAGGGGCTCGAACTCACAAACTGTGAGATCATGACCTGAGCCAAAGTCGGACACTTAACCGACCGAGCCACGCAGGCCCCCCTGCAAAAACAATTTTAGTTTCTTTATTTTTATTTTTTTTAATGTTTATTTATTTTTGAGAGACAGAGCATGAGCAGGGGAAGGGCAGAGAGAGAGGCAGACACAGAATCTGAAGCAGCTCCAGGCTCCGAGCTGTCAAACCCACGAACTGTGAGATCATCACCTAAACCGAACATGAACGCTCAACTGACTGAGCCACCCAGGGGCACCCCCCAAAAACAATTTTAAATATAATCTTCTAACCAATGGTCTAACCAGATTTATAACAGCTTAATATTTCTTAAGTTGTTATGAACTACAAATATTCCATTAAAATTATTTTAACATTCTAACCAACAGCTAATCCTAATATTCTCAGACATTTTACCAAAATTTTAGAATAATGATTCTAATAAATATTCTAACATCTGTTATTTAACACTTATTTTTATATCTAACATAAATACAAACATCCTAACAGCCTTTCAAACATTTCACCAAATACCCCAGCGTGCAAGGAAACGTGTTACCTCCCTCAGCTTCCTTGCAGACTTCAATCCTTTCTGTCAGCCCCCGTCACCAGCATTCTCTCTTCCTCTGACTATCAGAAGCTCTGAGTCGGAGCCTTCCAATTGAACTTTCCAGAAGGACAGAAGTGTCTCTGTCTGCACTATCCAAGGTAGCCAGTACTGAGCCCCGCAAATGTGGCTAGCGCTACGGAGGAACTGAAGTTTTAAATGCTACTTAATGAAGTTTAAGTTTAAATAGTTCCGTGTGGCTGGTGGCTACCATATTGAGCAATAATGCTCTAAGTCTTTCTGGAAGGTTCCACCTGGGCAGCCCGGGGCTGGCCCAGCGGTCCCTGTCAGAGGCTCTGGAGCAGGGCTCCCACCCACCACCTTGCATTTCCCCAAGAGCCCGTGGTCTGGACTTAGAGCCTCTCTTGAGAGAACATGGGCAGAGGCCAGTCGGGCTCCTGGGGAGGCTCTGCCGCAGGACGGGAGCCCTGGGCTCTGGATGCAGCCTAAGCTGCGGTGAGGGCACCCACGCACCTCTCTGGGCCTGGGGGGTGGCCCGGGTGACCTTGAAGACCCTTTGCAACTCTGAAGTTCAATTGTAAGGAGGGCTGGGGCCTGGCGTGGAGAGCGCCCAGCTGGGCAGAGGCTAGCGGACGAGGAAGCCCGCGCGGCGAGGACGGGGCGGAGGAGGGGAAGAGGAGGCCGGCCGGGCCGTGCCGGGCCCAGGACACGCGCCGGGGTCTGAGTGAGGAAGGGAGCCGCGCCTCTGCCCTACAACGGGCCTCACTCTCTCCCTTCCTGCGCCCGGGCCACGGCTGGCTCCAATGCGTGTGTAAGTGATCACGCGAGGTGGCCCTGGAGGAGAGGGGCTCAGAATTCTGGGGGTGCTCAGAAACCTGGGTGCCCCGAATCAGAGGAGAAGGGGAAAAGCAAAGGCAGGAGGTGGACACCCGGGCCCCGGTGACCCACGGTGACGGCTGCCTTAACCCCTGCCGTACAGGAGGTCATGAAGCATCTCACGGTGGCAGAGCTGACCGACCTCATCTGGACGGCCATTGACGGACTGGGCTCCACCAGCCCCTTCCGCGTGCAGGCGGCCGCCGACATGCTGGTCATCGCCGTCCGGGAGCACGGGGCCGAGCTGGAGACGGTGATGGGGCCGGGGCACCCTCGAGGGGGGGGCCGGATGGAGCTCGGGGCAGAGAGATGCCCGGCAGCCAGCACCTGGGGCCAGGGTCCCTGAGCTTAGGCCTGACAGGGGAGCCACAGACCCCACCCTGACAGGTTCCACTGAACGAATGAATGGATGAATGGAGTGAATGGCCCAAGCAGGTGTCCCGGGGCCCAGAGTGGTGTTTGAAGGGTCAGGGGGCACACGCGTGTTGATGGAACAGCTAGCTGCTCCAGGCTCTGGCTCAGGACATGGGGGCGGACAAGGCACAGACCCTTCCAGAAGTTCTCAGTCCAACGGATGGGACAGACACAGATAGGGACTGAGCAACATAGGAAGTGCACCCAGTGGGGTGGGGGTGGCCCCCCGGGAAAGGGCGATCGATGCCGAGTCCTGCAGATGGGGGACCCCAGGTGGCTGAGCAAGGGGACCGAAGTGGAAGGGAAGGGGCGTCCAGGCTCCCAGAGCAGCCTGTGCCCAAGTGACGTGCTCGGGGCTTGATGAGCCCGGCGTGTCTGAGCCTTCCAGTGGCGGGACGATGCTTGGGCAGAGCTGGCGGGCCTCACGGGCCGGGGAAAAGGCGGGGGGACCTCTCTCGCCTCAGCCCAGGACTCCCCTTCTGACCAGGCCTCCGGGGCGGGGAATCGCCTCCCCCTCGTGTGTCCCCGGGCAAGGCCTGGCCTCCCCCTTCAGACCAGCTCTCTCCCTATGCTCTCCACCTCCCCGAGCAGGTCGCCGACCTGGGCCAGGCCGTCCACCTGCGGCTGCCCTCCATCCACATCCCCCAAGCCAAGGAAGACGCCCTGCACGCCGTCACCCTGCTGGCCCGGAACCACACCCCGGAGCTGGTGGCCACCTTGCTGGACTCCTCCATGCCCATGGACAGGTGCTCGGCGCCCCGCTCCGGCCTCCCCTGGGCAGGGCACAGGGCCCCTCCCCCAGCTCTTCCCTCCTGCCTGCCCGGTGCAGGAAGGGAGCCCACTTCCTGTCCGTTTCCGGCACACCGCTCACCATCCCCTCCGTGGCTCTTCCACATGAAACACCCTGGCCCGGCCCCCGTCACCTGTCACCTCGGGAGCCGAGGCGCGCCGGCAAGCCCCCAGCCATCCGCCCTGATCCTCCAAGGACCTCCCCTTCCTCCCCCATCCCTTTTGGGTGGGGCTGGCTTTCTCCCCAAACCCTCGGACCCCCGAGTCTGGAGGAGGTCCAGCCGGACTCAGCTGCCGAAAACCCTGCGCTTAACCCTGCCCCGCCCACTTCCCACCTGCCCCTGAGGAAGAAGCACACGGATTTCATTCCCGGCCACACCCCTGCATCTCTCCGCCCCACCTCTCCTCGGCCCCCTGCACCTCCGACACCTCACTCAGCTGCCAGGCTTGCTTCCACTTGATGGGAGGGTCAGAAGGTGCCAGAAGAGAGCTGCCACCCGAGAGCTGTTTCCAGAAAGAGTTCCGCCTTCCACATTGTTTTCAGTAATTTCTAGATTCCGGAGGTGTGGTTTTGTCTGGGTGCGGGGTTTTTGCACTGGGATCAGAGAATGTCATCTCTGCCTCTTCTGCTTCACGGAACTCGCGAGTCTTGGGGACAGCCGTCGTGAGTGTTGTCCGGGCTCCTGAGAAGAAGGTGTATTTTCCATCCCCGGGTGTCGAGTTCGAGGAGTGTCCTCAGAGTCGCCTCGTCGGCCGTGTTGTAGATTTATGTAACCGACACTCACTGAGATCTGTCCTGTTCCGAGAATGGCTCATCGAAGTCGTTCCTGAGCATTTCTAGCCACGGGCCCTCCGTCCCTGCAGTTTCCACCTCGTGAAGGTGCTTGTCGTGGGACTTCGCAGACATAAACCTTCCTGAGCAACGGAGACACTCAGTGCTCTCGAGTGTGCCGCCTGTCGCACGTCATGCTTCCAGGACTCGCGTTCCACTTGGTCCGTTCTCAGGATAACAGATGCCCCGTGCTCTCTTAGCCGCATGTGTATCCGCGTCCCCACACAGCGTAGAGCCTGGGTTTTTTCGTTGTTCTTTTGTTTGTTTTTCTTTAATTTTTGAATTTTTACTTGTTTTTGAGACAGAGCATGAGCAGGGGAGGGACAGAGAGAGAGGGAGACACGGAATCTGAAGCAGGCTCCAGGCTCTGAGCTATCACCCCAGAGCCTGACGTGGGGCTCGAACCCACAGAGTGTGAGATCATGACTTGAGCTGAAGTTGGACTCTTAACCGACTGAGCCCCCAGGTGCCCCGAGCCTGGGTTTGATTTGAGATCCAAATTGGAAGTCTGTTTCTTTTAACGAGAGAGTCAAGTCTTTCCTTCATGTTTGTTGACACGACTGGTGTGCGGAGTCTCCACCCCGTCCCCGTACCCTGGACTGGTGTGTATTTTATTTTATTCACTCTCTTTCTTTTTCTACGGGGGAGGGGGGGGTGTTCTTTGATCCTTAATTTTTTTTAGTGTAAGGAGAGTCGTCTTTTTGCAGGAGTGCTATGTTCGTGCTCCTAGCCTCTTTCAATGCCCTCGGCCCCTTGTCTTATGGCTTCGGCTTTCGTGGTCTGGTGTCTCCGTCCTCTGCGGGAAGCTTCTACCTCCCGGCCACATGCCCATAAACCAGCAGCGAGACTGTTGTCTTCTGCGCGCCCCCTCCTCCTGTGTTTTCACTTGGGCAAATCCGCACCCGCTCACCAGCTCCCGCCCCGACACGCGCCCTCGCCTCTGCTGGAGAGCCCTGGTCCTGTCCTGAGTGGATGAGCTCGTCTTTGACAGGCTGGGGGGTGGGGGGCGGGCAGCTCCAGCTTGCCCTGGGCACCTGCGCGTCCCAAGTCGTGGGCCTTGAAGGCCAGCTTGACTGGTCACAAAATCCTTGGTTCGCACTTTCTTTTATGCAGTCTAATGACAGTAATTTTTTGCCTCTGTAAATATGTTTGCGTTTGCAAGAGCTCTTTCTTTTGGGTTTTTTTTTTTTTAATGTTCATTTATTTTTGAGAGAGCGAGCACAAGCGGAGGAGGGGCAGAGAGAGAGAGGGAGACACAGAATCCGAAGCAGGCTCCAGGCTCCCAGCTGTCAGCACAGAACCCGACACGGGGCTCAAACCTGTGAACCGTGAGCTCATGTCTGAGCTGAAGTCAGACGCTCAACCGACTGAGCCCCCGAGGCGCCCCTGCAAGACGTCTCTCTGCCTCGACGCCTTGGGCTGTGTTTCTTTATCTTTGAAATTTAGCCATTTTATTAAGAAATGCCTCCGATTTGATCACTCTGAGTTAATTCTCGCAGGGACCTGGTAGGCCCCGGGAATAGGTAGATTTGGGCCTTCTGTTGTTGCTGTTATTGTTTCTGGAAAGTTCTCTAGGGCATCGCTTCAAATGTTAGTTCCGTCCAATGGCCACATTTCTCCTTCCGGACGGGTAATTCGAGGGCCTTCGTCCTCTGGCCCGGCCTCCGTCCACGGTACTTTCTCGGTCTTCGGCTCCTGCCGGGGCTGTCTTCCTGCGCTTCCCCGACGCCCCTCGGCTCCCGTCTCAGCCCTCTGGGCATCGTGTGGTTTTTCCACTTGCGGGATGTTGTTGTCATCTCTCTCACCGCTTCCCCGAACGCAGTCAACTTTCCTTTCCTTTCTTTACTGAGGTTTTTTTTCTCTTTTCTGGAGTTACCATTCGAGGGGGCTCCTCCTATCTTTCCGTGCCCGCTGGAGTCCGTGGGGCCGCGTGGGCAGCCTGGCCTCACTCCTTTGTCTGCCCCGGGCTGCTCTTTGGGGACGGGTTTCCACTCTCGTGCATTGACCGTGTCTCCCGGCTTGGCGGTAGTGGCTGTTGCAGTAACTGTGGGCCCGTCTGTGTTGTCCCCGGTCCTGTGTGACACTGTCGGCGTGTTCCGTGGGATTCCAAGTTCGATGGCGCCCTCTTCTGTTCAGTGTGGCAGAGTCCAGACCATTTAGTAGATTCTGTGTCCTGGTGGCAGCGAAAGGGTGCTGTGTCCTCCCATCGGGGTTTCCTGAGTGTTCGGGGGCTTGGGCTCTTCTTTCCTCTTGCAGGGCCTTAAAGTTTCTGTCGCGTCGTCCCCTTTACCACCGGTTTCCGCAGGCACCTCATTCTCTTTTGTCCCTTCTCCTCCCCCAAAGCTGCGCCTCTTGGAGGCTGCCCTTCGGGTCGGACAGGCTCTTGTTTCCTGTTTTCGGACGGGGAGGGGGCTTCGTCTTCCTGGAGGAGGTTTGTTTCTCCGTCTGCTCCGCCGTCTGCGCCCCGGAGCCGGGGGCGGGGCGGCGGTGGGCGGGTGTCTCGTCCGCTTACCGCAACGGTGAAGATTCCGTGTCCTCCGAGGTCATAATCTTTGTGCGGTGCTCCCTCTCCCTCCTTCTTGCTCCGTGGTGGTTTTCAAGGAAACCCGAAGCGTGGGGGCCCTGGAGGCAGCCGCCGAGTCCGGGCGCCCAGAAGTCTGCAGCTCACTTCCGTCCGCATTGCAGTCGATGCCCTGTTTCCTTGGTTTGAAGAAGCGTGTTTTTCACGTGTTAACATCTCGGAGACGGGCATGCATGTTGCGCCCGGGCGCCTTCCCCCGGGGTCCGCGTGGGCTTCCCAGTCACCTGGGGACGCTCCAGACTCAAGCCTGAGACCACTCCAAACTCAAAAGTCTGTGCCCAAGGTTTCTCTTTGAGCCCCAGTGGGGGTGTGAATTCAGGCCCCAAAACAGGGTTTGGGATTCCGACTCTCAGGAGAACCCCCTCCTCCCCCCCAGTGCGCTGACGGGGGCCTGCGGGTCCCTGGCTCTCTGTCTCTCTCTGCGGGGACGGCTTGCTTGGGTTTTTATCACCCTGACAATGAGCACGCAGCGAGCGCTTGGGGTCCCGCCTCTGCGATGGGGTTCGACTCCTCCCGCCTTGAATAATTTTTCTTTCTAGAAGCACGTGAAACTATGTGCTGTGTCCTAACACCATGATCAGAATTGCCTAGAATGTATCCTTCCAACAGTCTTTGGTTACGTGGCTTCTTCCCCGCACTTGTAAGCGTGTGTTTATAATTCTTTCCAATACGTGACCCCCGGCTGGGCTTCATCCCCTTGTGTCGCTGACCAGTGTCCCATCCTGCGAACGCCGAGTCCCCTTTCTGCCACAGAGGGACATCTGGCTTGTCCCCTGCTCGAGACCATGACCGCGGCCAACGACGGACGGGCTTACCCCTACGCGCCCGGCCCGCCGGCTGCGTGTCCGGGACGCCAAGGCCTGGGTCGTGAAGCCCCACCCGCACCCGACTTTAACTGAGAAGCCAGATCGTCTTCCGAAGTGCGGACGTCACTCGCGCTCCCCCGGAGGTGTTTTGAGAGTTGCCGTTGCTCCACCGTGTCCACCAACGCTCCCCACCAGCTTCCCAGCCAGGCGTCGGGATGTCAGCCCCCCCCCCGGGCGGCGTCCATCATCGGGCGAAACTTACTTGCGCCTTCCCGAGCGGACAAGGAAGACGAGCCTCTCTCCGAGTGCTGTGGGCCCTTCGGGCGTCTGGCGATCGTTCGGGCGTCCCACACACTCCTCTGTTGCTTCGTCCCTCTCTCTCTCGGCGATTTCCAGGAGCTCCTTACGTACCCTGGATCCGAGACCGTGTCGATGACATTCAGGGCCTCTCCTTGCGCTCCGCGGCTTGCCTTTTCCCTCCCTGAGTGTGCCTTTTGATGAAAAGGAGCTCCGCGCTCGGCCCCTCCCGTCTGCCGTCGTACGCAAGTTCTGGCGACCGCCTCTCGAACTCCGGTCTCCCGCCAACCCGTAAGCCAGGTTCGTGCGGACGCCGGCTCAGGGTCCGGTTCTGCGGCTGCCAGCGTGGTTCAGCGGCAAGCCCGCCCCGTGCCCGCAGCGCGGGGTGCTAACCTGCTCACGGCCCAGCGCCCGTAGGCTGGGGATCGCGCTCGGCTGGGCCCTGCTCGTCTGCCCCCGTGCCGACACCCAAGTTTCTCGTTTCTGTGACGTTGTCGTCGTTCTCCACACCTGGCACGGCACGGGCTCCCTCCGCCTTCCTCGGCACCGCCTCGGCTGTTCTCGGCCCTTGGCCTTCCTCCATAGCCTTAGACTTGGCTCGCCGAGCCTTCTTCTTTTTTCCCTTTGTTCTCTTTTACCGTTCGGCGACTGCGCTGTTGGATTGGCCCCCAGCTGCACACGCCGGGGCACCCATCACCCTCGGCGCGTCCCGCCGTCCGTCACCACCCAACGCACGGCCTGCCTCGATTCGGTTCTTTCCTTACAGCGGTGGTTCTTTTTAGTAATCGAATACACACTCTGAGGCCACGACCCACAAAAGTGGCCTTGCCCTCCAGCTAAGGACGGGGCCGCGCACCGCTGGTCTCCAGCCCCCGGGTCGCTCGCCCCCCTCCAAGGCACGTTGTCCTGTTCATTTCTTTATAATTATATTTGCAGCTAAACATATTCCTAAAAATATTTTCTCGCAGCTTTTGTAATTTTACGTGAAGAGTATCGTGTCTCATGTCGTCTTTGGAGACGTGTTTCCACCGGCCTGATCTTAGCACGGAGTTTTAGGTACAGGTTGTCTTTTGCAATATCAATTCAGCAAAACCAGCTTTCCCCTCCTTACTACTGCGTCCTGCTGCGTCCCGCTGCGTCCTGTGTCTCTCTCCAGCCCCCCACCTTTTTTAATTAAGAGGTTTTCTCTTTTGGAGCCGTCTTAGGTTTGTAGAAAAATGAAGCCGGACACACCCCCGTCCCCTGCCGGTTCCTCCTTGGCTAACGTCTCGCGCCGGCGCGGTGCCTTTGCTACCCCTGGCAGCCGCTACCGAAGGTCCACAGCTACGGCGGGGCTCGCGCCTGCTGGCGGATGTCCTGTGGGCTTGGACAAGTGTACAGTGACACGTGTCCACTGTGACGGCGTCACACGGAGTGGTGTCGCTGCCGCAACAACTGGGCACTCCCAGCCCCTCTCGGCCACGGATCTTCTTACCATCTCCGTGGTTTCGCCTTTTCCAGAATGTCGTGTCTCTGGAACCATAGCTCGCAGCCTTCCAGACCGCCTTCTGCGCCTCCGCAATGTAAATTCCGGGTCCTCCGTATCTAATCATGGCGACCGGTGTCACCCCTAGGGACACCTGCTTGACTCGGCTCCCAGAGGCCACACTCACGTGGGCCCGATGCCACCTCCCGGCCGCACCTGCTCCGCCTCCTCGCCGGTCCCTCCTGTCTCCCGACCTCTCAGCACAGGGGGCTTGGTCCCCAGACCTCCTGTCAGTTACACTCACCTCCCTGCCCCCCGGTGGTCACTTCCTTTCCCGTGGCTTTAACCATTACCTGTACAGATACCTCCCGAATGTTCACCCCCGCCAGATGGCAGCATGTGCGTATCCAAGAGCTGTTCCACGTTGGACACACCCAGGCCAGCCTCTGGCCTCCCCCCAACCCCTCTGGCCTCCCCCCAACCCCTCTGGCCTCCCCGCAAGCCTGTTGTCTTGAAGACTTCCCCGCGGTGATGCCATCCGTCCGGCTTCTCTGAGCCAAAGCTCTCGGGGTCCCTTTGACTCTCCTCTCTACACCCAAAACCACCCTCAGGGAGCCCCACAGCCCTCCCCACCCCCGTGTCCCCAGTCCCGTCACCACCCTAGTCAGGACACCACCGGCTCCCAGGGAGTCCCTGGCCGTGCCCACCCCTCCCTCCCAGCAGCCAGAGCAGGGCCTCCCTAGCAAGTCGGACCACCTCACTCTGTGCCGCAAGACCTCCGGTGGCCCCATCTCATTCGAAGTCAAAGCCAAAACCCTGACAGTAGCCGACAAGGCCGTGGGCTGGCCCCGCTCTCTCCACCGCGACCAGGCCAGCCCTTACGTCCTCGGGTCCTCGCTCGTGTCCCTTCCTGGGGCCGGCTTGCCCGCTGCCCCGCTAGAAACAGGGCACGGCAGATGCGCCCCCCGGCTGTCCCCTGCGGCCCCCTTCCCTCCCCTGCCCCGTGCGCTTGGGCTAACCTGCCCTCGCTTGCTGGCCGAGCCGAGCCGTAGGGGTCACTCCCCCACGGGCAGGGATTCTACCCATTCCGTCACTGCTCCGTCCGCAAGTTCACTGCCCATGCGTGACCGTGCTCAGCACACACGTGGCCCCTGGGCGCCCTCGCTCCTGGAGAAGCCTGTCACCTAAGCCCCTCCAGGCAGGCTCTGCCCCCGGAGACTTGCCTTCGGTCGCACGGCCGTGAGGACCCAGAGCAGGGACCCGGCCCACGTCCTTCTGACAACAAAGGTCGCGCTCTCTCTAGGCCCCACTTCAGAGCCTCAGAGTCCTCGAAGCCCTCGTGCCCACCCAGTCCAGGGCTGTCTGCAAGTTGGGGGGCGCTCACCCAGGCCCCACTGTGGCCTCCCGATCCCCACCCCTGCCCCTCCAGGCCCTTCCGCCCAGTACGCAGGCCTCTCAGAAGCCCCAAAACCCCCTGCCTCCCCAGGTCTCACAGGCCGGTGCCTTGGACCAAGTGGAAAGGTCATAGGACCGGGCAGACCTGGCCTCCAGCCCCAGCTCCCCCGTCACCAGGCAGGGCCCTGATCAGGGCAGTCCTCTCTCTCTCTCTCACCGATCCTCAGTTTCCCCATCTGCAAAATGAGCACGAGGTGACTATAAAGCTCTGATGGCGGCCACTCGAGCCGGTTGGGTCCGGGGAGCTGGACCCCAGCACACCCAGGCCAGGAGGGGGCGTGCTTTCAGCACACGTGGAGGCCCGAGCGGCAGAGGTCAGGCGTCAGGGGTCAACTGGACTTGTCCTGCCTGTACTTTGGAGCCACTGAGGGCGACAGACAGACTCAGAGTCTGTAGCTGGGGTGTAGACCCTGAAAGTGGGGAGACCCGGGAGCACGGAGCAGGGGTGGCTGGCCCGCTGTCCACTGCACAGCCCCCGGCCGGGTCTCCTCCCACCCACCCCACCCCCCGCCACTCCAGGCACCCGAAGGCCCGGTCGCGGTGGCCCGAGGTGTGGCCGAAGATAAGCCGGCTGGCCTCATGACCCCTCTTTGCCCACAGCCACGCCTTCCGGTTGTGGAGGGCCCTGGGGGCCGAGTACCCTGCAAGCCGCCTGGTAGTGACCACGCTGCTGGCCTGGCTGCAGGAGCGACCGCTGCCCCCCGGGGCTGGAGACGGCAGCCCCCCACCCAAGGATAAGACCTATCTACGCTCACTAGCCGTGAGTCTCTGCCACCGCCGCCTCGAGGCCACTCCCCCCCCCCCCCCCCCCCCGCTGCCACCGAGCACATTCAGATACTGGCGGCATCCGGGGACAACCTCTGCGCACCAGGCCCCAGGGAGGGGGAGCCCCGTCTCCAGGCTTGGGGAGGGGCACTGCCCAGGGCTGACCGCCGGCTGACCGCCCGGGCCCAGCTCCCCACGTCCTGGGGGGTGTGCTCAGCCACGCGGCTTGTCCCCAGGATGCCTGACGCGCTGTGTGGGTGGCCTCACGGCTCGGGGGCTTCAGGAGCCAGGTTCGGGCAGAGGAAGAGTTGGGGGGACGATGGAGAACCCCTCCATCCACACTTGGGTTCTGGGGCTATAGATTTTGGAGGAATCTTTGAGGCTGCCTCCTACAGCCCCCGCCCTCCTGTAGGAATCCCCCCCACCCAGCTTGCCTCCTTACACAGTCGCAGGGACGGGGAGCTCACTTCCTAGCACGGGCACACCTGTCCTCCTTGGCTGGACTCTGAGGAGGCAGCAGCCTGCCCAATCCTGTTGTTTTCCTGGCTGAGACACACACGCCTACCCACCCCAAAAGCCCCCTGAGCAGCAACCCGGGGCCCGCAGGTGCCCCCCCCCCCCAGCACCCAGACAAGCTGCTGCCCGCACTGACTCCATCTGCACACGGCCGCAGAGGGGAAGTCCGCCCTGTGCCCGTGCGCGGGCCCCGGCCCTTCTCAATGCCCTCCCTGCCAGAAACCACACAGCAGCGCGGGGCCAGCAGGGTGGCCTTGTCTGTGTCCCTCCACACCCGGAGAACATTCTGGACCGAATGCTCCGATGGGCACGGGAAGCCTCAGGCCGCCGTCTGGTGGCTCTGCCTTCCAGGGCCATTTGTCACCAGCTTCCGCTCACCAGACACCTGCTGGGGCGCAGGCTCTGCGCTGGCAACACCACGGGGGGCACGGCGCCACACGGCCTCACAGCCAGGGCTGCGGGACGGACGGCAGACCGGGTCGGGAGGCTGGGGGGGGTGGCGTCCCTCAGGCACGCTGTGTCCAGGGAGGGAGCCGGGGGGCCAGGGCCCCCTGGAGGGACAGCTCAGGGGCACAGCTCTGGCCCTGGAGGCTGAGACAGGGAGGGGGACTGTTATTGAGGACGCCTGGCCCCCACAGCGTGCCCCCTGCCGCCCCGCCAGGCCATGAACGTGCTGCACGAGCTGCAGTTTGCCCGAGAGTTCAAGAAGGCGGTGCAGGAGGCCTACCCCGAGCTGCTCCTGGGCCTCCTCACCCAGCTGTACTACATCTTGGAGCTGAACCTGCCGGAGGAGCCCCAGCCCGGCCAGGAGGCCCAGCCCGGCCAGGAGGCCCAGCCCGGCCGGGAGCCCCAGCCCGGCCAGGAGGCCCAGCCCGGCCGGGAGCCCCAGCCCAGCCAGGAGCCCCAGCCGGCGGCCGCGCCCAGCCTGCAGAGGTAAGGGGGGAATCGGGCTCCGCCCGCAGGGGCGAGGCGAAGACACTAACTTCTCAGGGCCGAGAAAGCAAGGGCACGCCCCCCAGGCTCCTATTGTCAGTTTGGAGGCCAGGGTCCAAGTTCAAGGTGTCGGCGGAGGCCGCGCTGCCTCTGAAGCCTGTAGGGGAGGATGCTTTTCTTGCCTCTTCCTCTCCGGGCCCCCCACTGCGGGCACGCTGCTCCCGCCTCTCCTTCCCTCATCACCGGGTGGCCCCCACTGTGTGTCTCTGGCTCAGCGTCCCTCCTCTTATAAGGACACCAGTCACGATGGATTAGGGCCACCCTACTGGCCTCACCTTAACTCGATTCCATCTGCAAAGACCCTGTTTCCAGATAAGATCACATTCACAAGTGTGGGGTTTAGGACCTGGACATGGCTTCGGGGGAGGGGGAGCTCAACCCCAGACGCCGTCATGGCCGGCACCGCAGTCAGCATGGAGGGGCTCGGGGCAGGCGTGTGGCCCGTGTACTTGCTACCCGAGGGTCGCTGGGCAGCAGGCATCCTCAGGGACCGGGCGGCACTTGCCACCTGCCCCCGCCAGGGCCCCGGGTCGTCCCTGAATGGTCCCCATGGGGGTTCAGTGAGAAGTTCGTTGTTCTCCCCCATTGTATAGATAAGGAAACTGAGGCTCAGAGAGGGTCAGAGGCCTTCCTGGAGCCACACAGAATGCCCTGGGGTTGCTGAGCTAGAGCCCGTGGGATGGCAGGGGCAGGGGCGTTCCCCGGGCCACCGCCCAGCCCCCGAAGGCAGACACCCCTCCAGGTCCCCTTGCTCATTGCTCTGAGCCCGGTGCGCTTTTGCGCCGACGTGGACGGGTATGGCCTGACCCCTGCCTGGGCAGCGTGGACGGACCTGTGTCGGAGGGTCCGGTCCTTGCCCCGCTGCGCTCCGCCGCGGTTCTGGCCGGCTGCCTTGCCCTCCCTGCCCGCCAGGTCATGTCTAGAGAAATCCAACAAGCAAGGCTTTAAACACCACGGGGACCGACTCTTTTCATTTGTTTGTGTTACGATGTATTTCACGTAATTCGTCAATTCTAACAGCGCTCCCCAAGGCGCGTCACTGGAAAAAAAATGTCACTTCTTCTCATATTGCTTCTGCATTCGAACGCGCATAAAGTTCTTTTTTTATTCACATCAACCATGCAAAATGCATGAATCTTCCCTAATAAGCTAATAAAACGTTCTCCTCCCAGAACGTACGTAGGAGGGCTGGGAGGGAGCTGCAATGAACCATCTCCGTCCATCTGCTCCCCCCCAGCCCTGCCCCTCCCCACAGGGCCCAGCCTCCTGGCCCTCCCCGCACCCTCCCCCGCCATCCCCCCCACCCTGCTCACCTGCCCTCCACACCCCACCCTGCTCACCTGCCCACCCTGCCCCAGCCCAGATCCCACTCAGAAGCCTGCCCAAGGCCTCCGGCCGCCCTGCCTCCCCCCACTTAATTCAGAAAGAGCCAGATCCTTACATGGCCCAGCGGCCCCTCTCCCTCTGGCTCCCTGTCTCCGCCTCCGGGACCTCATTTCTTGCCACACCCCCCTGGCTCACACCCTCTGCTCCAGCCTCAGAGGCCCCCCCACTGTTCCTTAGACCCAGCGTGTGACTGCCTCAGGGCCTTTTCACTTACTCACCCTTCCCCAGATACCCTCACTTCCTGCCAGTGTCCCCAACCCCCTTCTCTAAAACATCCGTCCTCCTTCCACCCTGCTGCTCCCCCTCCCTCCGGCCGCCTGTGGGAGCCTCCCTTTCCTTTGCATTTCTGACAAAGCTTCTTTCTTTAGAAAGTTAATTGCTTTGCTCAGTTCTCACCTGAGTTCTCCTCCAGGACCCGTCTTGCCCCATGAAGGACTCCTCGTCCCTTTAGTTTCTCTGTTAATGGACCAACTCTCTCATCTCATGGGGCGTCTGATTTCTCTTTGTTTCAAAGACACCCTCTTGGACCACTTATAAGTATAGCCAACATATTTTTCTTTTTGCCCTGGCTGCCAGGAAGCTCATATCTGAAGTTAATATTCAGAACCTCCCTATAGTGCCTGGTGCTTCCTTTTTGTTGCTCACCTCCTTCCGATTAGTTGTCTTTTAAACTTAAAGCTTTAAAGGTAAAGCTCTTGATTTAAAACCTGTTCACAGTCCTGGGTTTTGGCCGTCGACAAGGAACGAACAAGCACTAATACTGAGGTGCTCTTCGGCCCGGATCTGAGATCTAAGATCTCGTCCTCCCCCATGAGGGCTCCGCGTGAGGGGCGGGGCCCTGCCCACAGCGCTACTCCGCCCCGAGGTCCCCGTCTCCTGAAACCGTCATCGCTCTGGCTGAGCCCAGTGACCCAGAAAATGGCACGCCTTGGGACATGACAAGCCAGCTGGTGTTTGCGTTGATGCCACCAGGAACTCCATCCCGTGACACCTGGTTTTGCAAAGCCGCTTAGAATCGTGCTTGCTCCCCGCCGACAGCCTCATTCTGGACGCTGGCTCACACGCCAGGGTGCTTCGACCCGTCGTGCGGGGCCCGGACGGACCCGACGAGGCGCAGGGTGGCCGGGATGGGGAGGGCCGGGCCTGCCTTCCCGGGCCCTCGCCCCGTGTACTGCCTGCAGGGCCTGTGCCCGAAAGGCCACTGTGCAGGTTTGGAGCCAGGGGCCTCGCCGGTCTTCGCCTCTGCCACCCCTGGCCGGGCCATGTGACCCGGCCGGGGCCCTGGAGCTAGAGCCCACAGTCCCGCCCTGCTTCGTCTTTGGAGAACTTTCTCGAGTGCACACACGCGTGCGGCCAGCGGGACCCGGTTTCTCTGCGTCCTCTGAAGGCAGGGGAGTGTCAGGAGGGCCGAATGGACACTCGTCTGGGCTTCCATGGCACCGTGCCCCCCAGCGCTCCTCCTCCCTCCCTGCAGTGCCCTATTTTTGGCCCCGCGTTTAAATGGCACCGTCCCCCAAGGCTCAGCCGGGACCCCCTGTACCTGTGACTTGGGAGACCGCCGATCTCCGAAGTGCCCTCCAGCCCCATGACCCGAGCCGCAGCCTCAGAGAGGCAGCCACGGACGCAACGCGTGTGTCTGGGGCTCTCCGAGCACACCTCACCCTGACTCAGTCTCAGACCCTCCCTCCTAGAGGGGGCAAGCCTCCGGGCTCTGACCCCGGCAACTGACCCCAGAGCACAGGCCCGGGGGCCGAAGGGCCTCCTGCTGCCCCCTCACCCAGCACAGCTCGCCCGCAGGGAGGCCGCCGGGGCCCGGAGCCGAGACAGGAGCCGGAACGCACCTTTCCGTCCAGGGCGGCCGGGCACCCTCGCCCGGGGCGGGGCTGGCTCGGTGACCCCTCTGTTCCCCGGCAGCACGGCGCTGGAGGCACTGAAGAGTCTGCTGTCCACCACAGGACACTGGCAGGACTTCGCCCACCTGGAGCTGCTGGGCGCCTGGAAACTCCTCACCAGCACCCACACCTACCCGCAGGGCGTGGGTCTCCTCGCCAGGTAGGAGCGGGGCCAGGGCAGGGACCAGGCCGCTACTGGTCCAGGAAACTGGCTGGACCGACCACAGTGCCCCACAGGACCTCCTGTGAGCACAGCCCCACGAACTCCCACACGTGCACACGCGGCCCTCTGGCATGGAAAGCGGTGGCCTGTGCCGGGCCACACGCACACCCACTGGGGGCCTGCTCCTCTGTCTCCCATACACCCAGCCTAGGCCTAGACCCCGGTGGGCAGCCGGTGGGCACAGAGAGACATAACACTCAAAGGGATGGGGGCCCACGCACACACGGCGACCGCTCTGGCCGCTCTGGGTCAGGTAGTGGCGGGAGGGCGGACCCCAGGCAGAGCCCGCAACGCTGCCCTCCCGGCCCTCCTCCCCTCACCCCAGGGCCATGGTTCAGAACCACTGCAGGCAGATCAAGGCGGTGACCAGCCAGCTGCTGCCCAACCTGCAGAACAAGGAGGAACGGGAGAGGAAGGCGGCCATCCTCGTCCTCTTAGAGGTAGCGGCCAGGGCGGGGAGAAGGGGAGCCCCTCAGACACAGCCCCCTCCTCCAGCCGCCTTGGCGCCCGATCGGGGCCTTTCGTGGGCGGAGGCCCGCCGGATGGACCCCTCACCCCCCTCCTTCCCGCTCCTGTCTCCAGGGCGGTCGCCAGTCCGGGGCTGGGTCCCCCACTTAGCAGCCCCTGTCAGCGGCCTGGCTTATCCCGTCACTCCGCCCGTCCTGCCCTGCCCCAACCCCTACAGAGCTGGGCTCAGGTCCCCCCTGGGACTGTGAAGTCAAGAGAGCACAGGTTGGAACAAGACAGGCCTTGGGCATGGCAGACTTTGCAAGTGAGGCAGGGGCCACGGTGGGGCTGGGGGTGGGGACTGTGTGGCATCTCCATAACAGACGGCAATAGGGAGAAACCCTAGTCAAAGCCTGGTGCCCTCCCCACCCCGCCCACCAGCAGGGAGGTCCGAGCCAGCCTCCACGGGGCTCTGTCCCCAGGCGTCCCACGAGCCAGGCCCTGGACCCCAGTCTTGCTGTGTGACATTAGGCAAGACCCTTTCCCTCTCCGGGCCTCAGTTTCTCCAACGAGACATCGCAGACTTGAACCGGCCCAGAGAGAGGATTCAGACACTTGTCAACCAAGATACCCAGAGGGTGCCGGTCGCTGCCCTCCCCAAGCCCCTGCCAGAACCTGGTCCTCAGCCCCGCTCTCAGACACGCGTGGAGGCTGCCTACGAGGGCCTGACCCGCCTGCCCTGGGGGGGACCGCCCCAGTTCCTCTACAGCCCGGCGCTGCTGGAGACACTCCCCCGGCAGGCCGCCCTGACCGCGCTGGCCCGAAGCCTCCGGGACCCCAGCCCGGAGATCCGCGCGTTGAGCCTGGAGGGCCTCGGGAACATCCTTTTCCACCCGGAGAAGGTAAGGGCCCGAGGGGCATTGCAGCCGGCACGAACACACGCCCCCACCAGAGCCGCTGGGTGCACGCGGCGTAGACAGGCCTACCGGGCTGGAATCCTGGCTCCGTGCCTCCCAGCTGCATGGCTGGGGACACGTGACTTCACCTCCCTGAGTCCCGGTGTCCTTGTCGGCAGACTGCAGTTGGCGACGGCCCCTCGCAGGGTTGTGGGAGGGGTAAGCGTCTGCTCCCTGGGGACATTGTAGGTCCACACCCGGAGAGAGACGGCGCTGGTGCAGATGACAGGTGCCTGGGGGAGCCCGCGGGTGGCACCCGGGCTGGCCCGCAGCGGGGCACGACCCCGAGAACCTCAGAGATGGGTCCTCCCGTCCACCGCTGACCCATCTTCAGCATCCCCTTCGCCTTCCCCCGCCACCGCCCACCGTCACAGGAGCAGCCCACGTCCCACAGTGCGCGGTGGGGGCATCGGCAAAGAGGCAGGAGGGAAGCCCCGGGGGGCGTCCGGCCCTCCCGCCTCAGCCCCTGGTTCCGGCCCTGGACGCCCAACGTCGCCCCCGCTGTGGGTCCCCAGGGCACCATGCTGTGGTCAAGGGCCCAGGTGACACGCCAGGAGTGGCCATCACTCCAGCACTTTCTAGCTGGCAAGTTTCTTCAGCTCTCCAGGCTGAGTCAGTGTCCACATCTGTGAGATGGGAGTGGCGAGAGGGCCCGCCCACGAGTGCGGCGCCGAGACCGCGTGTGTGCGGCACAGGGCTCCCCCCGCACCCCCGGCCATTCGCTGTCACGAGCTGCGGCCTTTCATCCCGCACTCTGTGGGGGACCTGCTGGTGGCTGCTGCAGAGCAGAACTGTCAAGTTAGAGAGAGACGCCGTCTCACCCGATCGGGAAGCACGTGGCCTCCCCAGCCACCCCGGGGGCTGCAAGAACACAGAGGACGATGAGATGTCCAGACCCCGTCTTTAGTGCTTTACATGCGTATCTTCAGGGCTTATGGGAGAAAGTGTCTTCGGGTAGGGGACCCACAGCAGAGCCAGCTTCCAACCAGATTCCGCAGCCTTCCATCTGCCAGCCCACCTCGATCCTATTTTGTTCACCTTGCACGTCCACACAGCTAAGAGATCTCAAGTGGGGTCATGGCTGGCAAAGCCCTTTGCACTGTGCATGACACATTGTAGGTACTTAATAAGGGAGTGGTACTGCTTCCGTGATCTGTCCATCCCCTCATCCGTCCACCCATCACCTACCCATCCACTATCCACTATCCTCCCATGCACCCATCCATCCATCCATCCACCCATCCATCTATCATCCATCCATCCACCCACCATCCGTCCAACTATCCATCCATCCATCCACCCATCCATCCACCCATCCGCTCACCCATCCATCCATCCATCCACCCACCATCCGTCCAACTATCCATCCATCCATCCACCCATCCACTCACCCATCCATCCATTCATCCACCCATCCATCCACCCATCCGCTCACCCATCCATCCACCCATCCATCCATCCACCCATCCATCCACCCATCTATCACCCATCCATCCACCCATCCACCCATCATCCGCCCGTTCATCCATCCACCCATCAACCCATCCATCCACCATCCACCATCCATCCATCCATCCATCCATCTATCCATCCATCCATCCACCCATCCAATCACCCATCCATCCATCCATACACCCATCCATCCACCCATCCGCTCACCCATCCATCCACCATCCACCCATCATCTGCCGTTCATCTATCCACCCATCCACTATCCACCCATCAACCCATCCATCCACCATCCATCCATCCACTCATCCACCCATCCAACCACCCATCCACTCACCCATCCATCCATCCATCCATCCATCTATCCATCCATCAACCCATCCATCCACCATCCATCCATCCATCCATCTATCCATCCATCCACCCACCCATCCGTCCATCCCCCATCCATCCATTTGCTCCTTGGGCCCTTCATCTATGACTCATTTTTTCATTATTTCTTTTGCTCACTCTTTGTATATGATTTGCTTACTCCGTTATCCCCATCTGCTCTATCATTCACTCACTCAGTCAGTGGGCCAGTGGGTCAGTGGTTCAGTGGCCGGTCATCCGCACACCCGTCTCCAGCTCTTCCTGCAGGCCGTCAGGAGGATGTTTCCATGTCCTCCTCTCTACCCCGCACCGGGTGGAGGGACCTGTGGGGAATGGACAGCTGCCTGACCAGCATCGCCAGGGCCGGGGAAGGGGCATGGTCCCCAAGTGGGGTGGGGGCTGGTGGCCACGGCGGGGCCGCGGAAGCAGGCAGATCCAGAGCACCGCCGGCCAAGGAGGCCTGCTGGTGCGGGGAACCGGACAGGAAAGGAGCAGGGCCCAGGACTGGGGGCCACCAGTGCTCAGCGCCCCCACACCAGAGAAGCGCCCTCTGTGGGACGCACAGGACCATTCCCACTCGCCGCTGCGCACCCCTGCGGCCGCCTCTGCCTACCGTCAAGCACAAACCGCACCAGCAGGGTCGTGGCACGGGTACCGGGAGGCCGGAAGTGTAGCACGGGCACGGGACCCAGGCCGACTGCGGCGGAAACGGGGTGGATGCGCGCTTCCCTCCAGGGGTGCGGCCGCTCTGGGCTGCTCCTCCTCGTTTGCTGTGCACCCCTGCCCTCATGGGAGGGCCTCCACGGCCGCCTCGTGCACACCCTACCCTTTGAGGGCACGGCCCACGGGTGCTCCAGTCCGACAGGCCGGGCGGTCACCCCGAGCTGCTAGGAGGCAGGGGGCGGGGGGGGGGCCATCCCCTGGACACCTCGTGGCCAGCCGCGGCAGGGGCCGTCTCAGCGGCAGGTCTCTCGTGCTTCCTGGAGGTTGTGCGGAGACGCCAGGAACACGGCGCCTAATGAAATATTCGAGTGCCATGCAGTAAGGTGGGGGCCCTCCAGGCAGCGTTTCCCCCACCGCTGTGACCTCCCACCGGGGGACCCCTTACCCCTCAGCACACGGACTGAGTGACTTTTCCATCCGCTTGACCCAGGACACCTCGCTCGCTTGGCGTCCCTCCCCCGCCTTGGGTGGCCTCTTTCCGGGCCTCCCCTCCCGCCCGTCGCCGCCGCTCCCTTGCTGGCCTTCTCCAGTCTTCAAGTACCATCCGCCTGCCGCTTGCCCCCACACCGATATCCCAGCCCCAGATTGAACTCCAGCCTACACTCGCTGCTCGGGCCCTAGCCGGCATCTCGAGCTCAGCGTGTCCACTGCAAACTCTTTGTCACCCCCACAGACAGGCACCTCCTGCAACCTTCACCTCAGCCGACGGGACCCCAAACCTGGCGGCCGTCCAGGCAATCGGGAAATCCCAAGCAAACCCAGAATCCTCCTGTTCTCCCACTCCGCTGCTGCCCTCACTGAAGCCACCGGCATCTCCCCCAGACCACTGCACCCCCTCCCTGGTCACACGGCTGCCCCTTCTCCTTTCCAGTGTAGACTCACCCAGCAGCCAGCAACCTCCTGTGAGGATGTGAATCAGTCTCTCCTCTGCTCACAGACAGGGTAGGCATGCTCCTGCCTCAGGCCCTTTGCACATGCTGCTCCCTTTGCTGGAATGTCTTTCCAGCACCTCTGTAAGAATTTCCTCAGTTGTCACCTTCTCGGCGACACCTTCTCTGATCTTAAACTTTTGTAACCACCAGGGCCTCCACCCCCTGCCTGCCCTCCTTCATCTTCTCTGACACTCACTGTGTTGTGCATGCTTCGTTTGTTTTCTGGTCCTTCCCACTAGAACCCCATTCTGCCCGTTCACTGCCAGCACCCGAGTCCCATCCCAGCACCCCGGCTGTACCCCGTAGGTGTGCAGAAAGTGTTAGTTAGTGTTAAATGAGTCATTTGCTGAGAATGTAATATCATAAAACCAAACAGAGCTCAGGGAGCCAATGAAGTGGCCGAAACTTGTTTCAAAGTTGTCAAAACCACCCTGATTTTCACACCATCACTGATAAGGGGCCCAGTGGCGGGAAAGGTCCCCTCGCCGACACACTGCTCTCCGACCATTCGTCCGGGCAATTCGCCAGCACCCGGCCAACAAGAGGTGCAGACAGAACTGGCCGAGAACGAATTCGGTTTTGTTTAAGTAGCCTGCAAGTGGGAAGTGGTCGTTGTAACGACCGGAACCACCTCCTATGCGCCGGAGTTCCCTGTGGCATGGAGAACCAGTAACCTCAGTCCGAGCGCACCTGACCAACCCTGTCTCGTCCCGCCCCAGCCCCTCCCTGGCTGACCCACAGGGAGGCTGGGACTGGGGTGAAGGCAGGGTGAGGCGGAGGAAGGGAGGGTGGGCTCCAGGACTTGGCGCGGGGCGGGGGCGGGGGGGGGGACCTTCTGGCCAGCATGGGGACAGGAGAAGGAAGGAGCCGGGAGCCATCTAGCACAGGGTTAAATCCCTTCACCCCAGGAGGACCCCCTCAGAGAGGGAAGCCCTGTCCATGGCCACAGGGCTCCTGGTGCGCAGACCAGGGCTGGGGCACAGCTGCCCTGTGTGCAGAGCCAGGGCGGGATCCCAGCGGAGTTAGGGGGACAATGCTCGCGGACATGCAGGGCCAGGGCCGGCGCCCAGGCCGGGCTGGGGGCTGGGGGCTGGGGAGGGGCAGCGGGGGGCGGGCCTGAGATCCTTCCGGGTCCAACCCACAGGGCTAGGGTAGGGCACGGGAGCCCCCAGTCCTGGCACCCCCAGCCCACCGGCCCGACACCCCCCAGGGAACCCTGCTCTGCGGACAGCTGCCGGCCTTTCTCGACGGCTTCTTCCAGAGCAGCGAGCAGGTGGTCGTGCGGGTCATGGGCACAGTGTCAGACGTGCTGCACCGGCTGGGCGCAAACGGCGCAGGCGCCCAGAGCCTCCGAGTCGCCATCAACGCCCGCTCCTTTTTCGACGACGTGAGCGTTCCCCGGGCGGAGTCGGGCACGTGCCCTGCTTATGCACCCCTCCTGTGCCTGCCCCTTGTCCTCAAAGGCAGAGGGACCCAGGCTGCCCTTCCTCCCGCTGGCCTGGGGGCTGGGGGAGGCGTCCCGGGTGGGGGGTGGGGACACCTGGTGTACACTCTGCCGACCTGGGCCGCACTGGGCCTCCTGGCCGCCAGGGGGCGCTCGGCCCCTCCTCCACGAGGCCGGAAGAGCACCGCCCTTCAGGCCCTCCAGCCCACCCCACCGGCTGCACCTTCTCGAAGGGCCCGCCTGCTCACAGTGACCGACTGTCTCCCTTCACTGGGGAACTGGAGGCGATAAGCCCCGCCCCCCCACACCACTTGAGTGGCGAAGGGTGCGATTGTGAGGGAGAGAGCGAAATGACTTCAGGTCCTGGTGGAGGGCCTGGGACCCACGAGGGGGTCTGTCTGGGGGGAAGACACGGCCCTGCCCAGGGGTCCCAGAGCCCGATGAGAGGGCTCTGCTGAGGGACCTGAGCCCCATCCCCCCTCCCAGGCGGGTTTGCCTGTGGCTCCGAGTCCCCGTCTTGCAGGAGCGGGACGGGATCCGGGCAGCGGCCATGGCATTGTTCGGGGACCTGGTGGCCGCAACGGCAGGCAGGGAGCTGAGCGGCCTGCGGACCCAGGTGCACCAGAGCATGGTGCCCCTGCTCCTGCACCTGAAGGACCGCTGTCCAGCCGTCGTCACGGTCAGTACCTGCTGACGGGCCTTCCCCTTGGCCGGGCTGAGGGTCGGTAGATGGAGCAGCGTGGCTCTCAGGCAGCAGGTGTGGCCACCTGCATAGGTGTTCGTGACTGAGGTCCGCCCCGTGCGTGTGCACGCACGCGCACACACGTGCACGCCTGCCGCTGAGCCCTCTGCGTGGGCAGGACCCGGCCTGTTCCAGTCTCTGCTGTGTCCCCAGCACCTGACACGTGGTGGGGGTCGGGTTGAGCGCGGCCTCGCGGGGCGCCCCTGGCCATCGAAAAGAGAGGCACCAAGCCGCAGCTTCCAACATGAATGGGAACATCGCCTGGGGTCCAGCCAGGGGCCGGGCACTGAGGCCGCGGGTGGGCTAGGGTTACAGCGGGGAAGGACGGCATCGGGCCCCAGACCCACGTGAAGCTCGTGGTCTGGGGCGGACCCACCTCCAGCCCAGAGAGCCCGGGCGCCAGGTGAGACCCTTCCCGCGGCTGTCCCCGCAGCAGGCCAAGTTTGCCCTGTACCGCTGCGCGGTGATGCTCCGCTGGCGGCTTCGGCACACCCTCTTCTGCACGCTGGCCTGGGAGAGGGGCGTCAGCGCCCGTCACTTCCTCTGGGCCTGCCTGGTGAGCGGCCTGGGGCGCGCGGGACGCGGCCTCAAGGAGGAGGGCGGGGCATGGGGCGGGGCAGGAGGCGGGGTCTGGGCGGGGCGGGAGGCGGGGCCTGGAGCGCGCGGGACAGGGCCACAGGGAGGGAGGCGGGGCCTCGGGGGACGGAGCCTGGGGCGGGGCAGGGGGCGGGGTCTGGGGCGGGAGGCGGGGCCAGCCCCTGTGTTCCTTACCCCACAAGCGGCCCCAGGGGCTGGCAGGGGCGGGACTGGGCTGGGGCTCTGGACTGGTCCCCGGTCCAGCGAGCATGGCACGCTGTCCTCCGGCCAGATGACCCACAGCCAGGAGGAGTTCAGCATCCACTTGGCGCAGGCCCTCAGGTGCCTGCACAGCTGCCACCACCACATCAGGACCTGGGCTGCGCTCTTCATAGGTGAGCAGGGGCGGCCGGGCTCCGGGACCCTCCTGTCTGCCCTGCCTGAGCATCCTGACCCTCACCTGCCCTGGTCCCGCCTGCCAGCCCCTCCAGGCTACTGCAAGTGCAGCTCAGGATCTGCTGGCAGGAGAGGAGAGGTGGTGGGTGAGGGGCCCCGGAAGGGCAGGAGAGTGTCAGAGCCTCACCCACCTGCAAGCCCCCTTCCACTGGCCGCTCCTCCATCTGTCCCGCAGGGTACACCATCTGCTACCACCCCCAGGCCGTGTCCCAGATGGTGGACAGCGTCGACACAAACGTGCTGCTCTGCAGTAAGCAGCCCCATGTCCCCCCACCCCCAGCCCCCACCTCCCACCCCACCTCCGGAGGTGGAGATGGGCACCGTGAGATGGGGCTCACACCCGCTCACTCCACCTGAGGCTCCGATAAAGTAAGGCTGTGGGTGGGTGCCCAAAAGTGAGGGGCAAGGAATAGGTGGGGTGGGGGAGGCAGAGGAGGTGGGGTCCCGGTGTCGTCCTGCCACGCCCCCACCCCTGCTAGAATGAGGGACTGCTCTCCGGAAGCACAGGACCCCTGGCTTCCTCCACCAGGGAGGGGCTGTGGGCAGATGGGACCCGGGGGCACCTCTGACTTCTCTCTCCTCCCCTGGAGCTCTTGAAGATCTCAAAAAAGACCCAGAGCCCGGCATCCGAGAATTTGCCACCAGGCAGTTGTCTTTCCTTCAGGAGGTGGCCTCCAGACCGAAGTGACCTCCATTGGTCCTCTCTCACCCCCCCCCCCATGCCCACCGAACTGTTCAACCCTGCCCCATCCACACAGAGCTTGGTTGCATAAGATTTTTCCATTTGAAAGAAAGATCTAGATTGAACAAAGAAGCGTCACACCCGTCGGTTCCCTGCCCACCATCTAGTGGCCCAGAGGACCGAGGCAAGCCCAGGGGACACTGGTGGGACTAGGGAACAGGGATAGGCCTAGAGTAGAGGGGGCAGACCAGGTCTCCCAGAGACAAACTGTGAAGTGCATGCAGGGTCCTATAAATGGCAGCTTGTGGAAGTCAGGTGGACTCCACCTGACCAGAGCCCAAGCCATGGCCCGCCAGGGTCCTGAGTACCGACAAGGCTCTCCAAGGGCAGCCACGGTGGGACGGAGCCATTTGCCAAGGCGCCCCCCCCCCCCACCCCGGAGTCTTCAGTTTGTCTCTGGTTTGGAGCTTTATAGTCACTGAGGAGGTGGCAGTGGGGAAACTGGCCTCCCTCAGTCCAGGTGACTCAAGGTCTCCCTCCACCATGACCCCTATCCTCATGAGTCCAGTCAGGGCTGGGCCAGAGCCAGACCTTCCCAGCGGGGCCTGGATGAGCTGTGTGGCCTGGGGAAGAGTCTCAGCTCTCTGAGCCTCAGCTCCTCCATCTGTAAAATGAGTAGAAAGACCTTCCTCCCTGGATCCCTCGCAGGACTGAGTCCAAAGGCAGTCCTTCCTGGCAAGGACCCCCGCCTCCCGTGCAGCCACCTGGAGACCCGCCTGACCTTCAGCCAGGTCCTCCCTTCTCACCCTTGGTTTCCCACCCCCCACCTCCGTGAAATGGGCAGACGGGCCTTTCCCTGGTCCGCCAAAGTTCCTCCCAGGGCCTGAGTCCCAGGCGGTCTCTCAGGACCGCCACTCGGCCAGTCAGCTACCCACTGCCTTGTCTCTCAAGTGCGCACACTGGCCCCTCCACCCTTTTGCTCAGGAAGCTTCTTCCACCCAGAACACCCTCCCCTTTCCCTCCCGCCCGGGGGCCTCCACATCGCCCCCATCCTTCAAGGGCCAGCCTGCACGTCTCTGCCAGAGGGAGCCCCTTCACAGCCCCTCCTCGGCCCACCCTGAACCGCCCCTCCCTTGCACCTGACTCCCCCGGCGGTCTCACCCCGCCCCCCACCCCGGAGACTGTAAGCCTCTTGGGGCAGGGATGCCCCGTGGCTGCACAGGGCTGGCACAGAGGAGGCCCCCGAAACTTGGATGCTGGGTCAAAACACTACAGCGACCTTCCTGGGGCACGCACTTACTAGCCTTCCCAGATGCATTTCATTTGGTAGAGCTGGGGGCCCCTTCTCCACCCAGGAGTCCAGAGAGGCCTGGGGTCTGCGGCCCCCAGCCTACCCGTCTGTCCATCTCCGAATAAAGCCCTCCAAGGAGCGACTTTGGGGTGGTTCTGCCCTTTCACAACCTCAGCCTGTGCACGGATCTCCCTGGGTGCTCCAGCCCCCTGGCTGGGCATGAGGGATGTGCTCCTTAGGGACCAAGGAGCGGGTTAACAGGGTCTCCTCGTCCAGGGGTCCTGGTGCGTGGGGGCTCCCCGGGTTCATCAGCTTTGTCCTCTGGCCCCTGCTGGGTGGCGGGCAGGCAGGCCTCCTGCGCACCCTCCTCTGGGAAGTCTGCTTCAGGGAAAGAAAGCCTGGAGCGGGGTGGGTCTGGACCCGGTGGGTTCCTGGAGCCAACAGTGACGTGACAGACAAGCCTTGGGTCTGGGACCAGGGAGGGTCCCCACTCCTACCTAGCAGGGTAGCTGGACTCCACAGAGCCGGGCACACAGGCGGTCCCCTATTAATGGCACCAGTTCACTGCCAGGCCAGTGGGGAGACCGAGGGACCAGGACTGTGTCCCTGCTGGCCACTGCCTGGTTCCCGAGGAAGGAGCAGCCCCCAGAGCTCCCCCGGGGCCTGTGGTTCAAATACCAGTGGAGGGCCCAGGGGTCACCTGCATCCAAGGATGGGAATCTGGCAAGGCCCTGATGCTGCCCTTCCTGGGCGCGCCTCCTCCCTGGGTAAAAGACAAGGGGTGACACCCTTCCCCAGGGACCCATCCCTGGGGCTGAGACCCCTAGGACGGGCACTGGGTCCCAGCGACTAGGAGAAACGCCATCAGCGGAAGCCTCCGCTTGGTCTCCACAGGTGGCCCACAGGGCCTGCGGGGCCGGGGCCTTGGCACGGACCACCCCCCGGCCGTGCCACACCAGCTAGCCAGGCCCCCTCCTCTGGCCATGCCCCTTTCCTCAGCCAGGCGGGGGTCGGCCCCCAGCTCTGGGAGGCCCCAGCACGGCAATCCAGGCCCCAGGCAGGCCCCAGCCTCCCCTCCCCACCCCGCGCTGATGGCATGGTGCGTCCCTCCACCTAAGCCAAGTGGCCACCGCCACCTGCACCCTTCTCCGGGCCTCTAGGCTGAAATGAGGGCACCTGGTGGGGGCAGGAGTGGCCGCCCCACTGGACACGAGGCCCTGAGGAGCTACAGAGTGAGCCCCCGCCTGTCCTGCAGAGGGGCAGCATTGGCGACCTGGCCCTGCCTTCTAATGCCCACCCGCCCCCCTAAAATGGCAAGGCAACTGGACAGGGCCCCACACAGGCCACGTCAGAGAGGAGCTCACTCTGGATCCGGGATGCCCCTGCCCCTAATCCAGGGAGCGCAGGGACCCAGTGCGGACACCAGGGGGAGCCCTGGTGCCACCAGCAGGAAGGCAGCTCAGGTGAGCAGCGGCCTCCCTGGGCTCCACCCAGTCCCCCAAAGCCCCCCCCCCACCCCGCCCAGCCCTGCACCCCACTCTCCACGCACACACAGCCACAGAGTCCTATTTTATTGCCTTCGGGTGTCCAGGACATCTGACGGTCTCCAGACCCAGTAACTGAAAGTGCCAAGAACAGGTCAGGACGGAGGAGGGGTCAGGCCTGGTGGCTAAAAAATACACCTGCCCCTAACAAACGAGCCTGAGAGAACAGCTGCCCAGGGGACAGTGTGGGAGGGCCGGGGCCGGGGGCGCCCCAGCTGAGCCTCGGAGAGCTGCAGGCACAGAGACAGGAAGAGAGAGACGTCAGACTCGGGGAGAGGCAGAGACACGGAGACACACGGAGAGACAGGGCTTCGGGGCCCAGGCGCAGAGACGCAGGGCATGGAGACCAAGGGAAGGGTGGCTCCGCAGCGGCGGACACGGGCAGACGGAGACGCAGGAGGAACGGACGCGAAAAGACAGCAGAGGGCACGCAGGGCGAGCGGGGCCCGGCGGACACGGGGGTGCCGAGGTGCCGGGAGAGGAGGTGAGGCGGCGAGCGTGGCGCCCCTGCTCGGAGGCCCCGGGCTACATGACGCAGCACTTGGTCTTGTGTGCGTGTGGCTCCTTGAACCGCAGTCTCTGCTTAGGCCGGTATTTTTCCAAGTAGGTGAGCTGCCTGCTGTTGATGGCTCCACGCCGCTTCCTGGGGGGACGGGACGGGCTGGGGTCAGGGGGCGTGCTCAGCACCTGCCCAGCCCTGGGGTCCTGGGGGGGACGGGACGGGCTGGGGTCAGGGGGCACGCTCAGCACCTGCCCAGCCCTGGGGTCCTGGGGGGGGACGGGACGGGCTGGGGTCAGGGGGCGTGCTCAGCACCTGCCCAGCCCTGGGGTCCTGGGGGGGACGGGACGGGCTGGGGTCAGGGGGCACGCTCAGCACCTGCCCAGCCCTGGGGTCCTGGGGGGGGGACGGGACGGGCTGGGGTCAGGGGGCGCGCTCAGCACCTGCCCAGCCCCGGGGAGCTCCAGACAGAGCTTGCCTCACCTCCAGGCCCTTCCCCGCTGACGTCACCCTTCCCATACCTGCTGTCACTGCTGGTCTCCGCCTCGCCTGGGGGTCGCCTCCTCCAGGCTAGTTCCCAAACCCCGTCCCCCCATGGTACGCACCCTTCCCAAGGCCGCCTCGTTTCCCCGGTACCACCCCACCCCAGGCCACAGGCTCCTAGGGGGCCCCCGGGTGGGGCCCGGGCAGCTCTGCGGCCAGGGAGGAGGAGGGCCTCAGGCGACAGGTGGCGGGACATGGGGGGCACGGAATGAGGCTGCCTGGGGCTGGGGGCATCCCTGAGGTCACCCTGTGGCCAGGGGTCAGGAGTGCCAGCTGGCAAGGGTGGGGAGTCAGGATAAGGACCCCCTAAACCCAGAACCCCAAACGCACACCAACCGGCCCGCACCCCGCCCCCGCCGGCCACTCACTGTCGGATGAATTGGATGGCATCCTCGTACTTCATCCCGCTCTCGAGGAGAGCCAGGGCCACGAGGACCGGAGCCCTGGGGGCAGACGCAGGGCTGGGTCAAGCCTCGGCACCCCTCCCCCGAAGGAGCGACGCCTTCACCCTCACATCCACCAAAAGGCTGCCCAGGCTCCCCCGTGGCGGGCCCGGGCGGCAGCTCAGCCCTGGCACCTGCTGCGCAGCCCCAGGTGGGCCGGGCGCCCTCTCTGAGCCTCAGGCTCCCCGGCTGCAAACGTGCAGGAGGGCCAGAGGGAGAGCAAAGCGCAGGGCGTGGGTCTGGCCTGGAACGAGGCCCCCGCTTGCCGGTCCTCGCCTGAAACTGGGGGTCCACTGCCCAGGTCACTACGGTCACACGTGGCTGTTGGGGAATGGGTTTTTGGGTCCAGGGTGGGCAGGTGGCAGCTCCTTCCGGCTCGAGTACAGGGACAAAGTTGCAACCCAGCAGCACGGAGGGCAGTCAGACTTGGGGAGGGACTCCCACCCTGTGGTCACGTGCGACGTGGGCCCAGCACCCACGTCCAAGATCAAGGTGGACCACCCACGTTCCAGTGAGCCCCACCCTGCCGCAACCGGCTCACCGTCCCAGGCCGGCTACGCAGTGAACGGCCACACAGCTGCCAGGGTCGTCACAGAACTTGGCCTTCAGCAGGCTCAGCCAGTCCTCCACCACTTTGCCAGGAGGGGGCGCCCCGTCGTCAAACGGCCAGTCCTGCGGAGAGCAGCGCCCGTGAGGCTGGAGGGCCCGGGCCCAGCGGCCCGGGGCTCGGACAAGGTGGTCACTCTGAGATGCACAGAGGGACCCCACGAGGGTGAGGGACAGCAGGCCCCAGAGGGCAGGCGGGTGACCCCCACTGAGGGGCTCCTCATCCTCTCTGCTCCAGGAAGACGTGCCAGTCTCCGGGAAGCCTTCCCTGAACACCCCACCCTTCCTTTTCACGAGCACGGCGAGCCCTTTGTCCCCTCCCTGCCAGCCCACGCTGTGATTCTACGGTCACGGCCTGACCCTCACCAGCCTGAGTGATTCTGGGTGGGCAGGCCCAAGGGGCGTCTGCACGACAAACGTGCCTGACAGGTGCCTCTTTCTGTCCCCAGCCCCCAGCCCAGCCCCCAGCCCCCAGCCCAGCCGCACAAAGCAAGCCCGGCCCCGTTACCAGGAAGCAGTGAAGAGAGGGCAGAAGGGTGAGACCCACTGTTCTGGGCGCTGGATTCCAGAACAGTTACAGCTGGGCCCTCTCCAGACGTCAGGGATTAATTTGGTTTGGAAAAATTACACGGGCTGCCCACCCCCCGCCCTCCCCCCCAGCACTCTGGAAGAGGTGGCCGAGCCTGCGGAGTCACTGCTGTGAAGACAGAGACACTTGGGTCCCGGTGAAGGAGAGTCACGCGGGGCAGAGGGAAACTGCTCCTTTGGCCCCAGAGGTGAATCCACGTGGGCCCCCCGAGGCGGACCGGGAGGCGGCCCGCTAACAACGGAGGCATCCTCTGGCGCTGACCGGGCCGAGGCCCACCGGACTCGGGGCTGCCCCCACCCCGCCACCCCCATGCCGTGGACAGCCCTGCACTAGGGGACCCACCATAAACCCGTGGCCCGACCCACAGGCATGCGGCAGCGCGGCCGCCCCTTCCTGTGCCTGGACTCGGGTCCCCGGGGCTAAGAGACCAAGGAAACAGCCCCAAGCTCCCTCCCCACGGCCTCCGCGATGGCTTCCCCAGGGACCGCCCTGGTGCGGCCGCCCTACCCTCCTTGCCATACCGTTGCCCACCGACACGCCAGCAAGCCTGAGATGGGCCCCCAGGCGGCCGGGACGTAGAGGAGCGGGCACAGAGCTCCGGGGCCCCGGTTCTCCCGCCCTGCTCGGACCCCTGCACAGCGTTCCCACCTGCGGGGCTGCGGAGGTCGAGGCCCAGCCACCTGGCGGGGGTGGGGTGCCATCACGAAGGTGCCCCTCCCCAAGCGGCCCCGGCTCTGGCGCCTTCTGGCTGGGGCTTCAGACGGCCACTGACCCAAGCCTCAGTGTCCCCATGATGGAGCCCCACGTGGGAACTGCCGTGCAGTGACGGGGGCTGGTGCCTGGCAGCCGGGCGCGGGGAGCGTCTGGCGACATGAGCTACGGCTGTGGACGTGCACAGGGCACGTGCTCCTGCCTCGAGGGCCCCGCAGGGCCTCTCTAGCCATGTGCCCAAACACCACGTGGCCCAGCGCCAGCACGCCTGGGGGTGGCAGGTGGCACGCAGCGAGGCCCCGCGGCCGGGCTCACGGCAAGGGGCTCCAAGCTCACCGTGCGGCCCCGCCCCGTCCACCCCCTCCCCCCCGGGGCAGCAGCAGCGCCCCCGGAGCCCCGAGGCCCTCACCACCACGGTGATGCCGTCCTTCTCCAGAGGGGTCTTGTCGTAGGTCACTTCGCACACCCGCACCACGGTGGTGGCCCCGTACTTCTTCAGGTCCTGGCAGGGAAGGAGGATAAAGACAGGTCGGGCTGGGGTTGAGGGCTCAGGGGTGGGTAACCCTTGTCCGGGGCCCCCAGGGCAGGGCAGGGCCACCCCCGCCTCCCAACAAAACAGAAAGGCTGATGCCAAGAGTAACCACCAGGGGTCGCCTTTCAGGCCCAACGACTTGCTGAGGGTGGAAGAGACTTTCCCGATGCTTCGGGGTGAGGGTCCCTGGGCCCACCCAGTGTGGGCGGGGTGTACGCACCTACCCTCACTGCGATCGTGGCTAGCCAGCCATGAGCCTCACCTCCCAGAACATTCCTGCTCTCATCCTGGGTGCTCAGGACCCCCTCTTGTACCAGCATTTTCCAGACAAAGCTCCTGGGTCCCCAGGCAGGGACGGGACACTGTGGTCTGCACGCGGCCCTAAACGGTCCCACTCCAAGATGCCCTCCTGGCTAGGGTCTCATGGACGGGTCCAGTCAAGGGCAGAGTCTCGAGGGGCGCTCTCAGCAGGCCCGGGACCTCACAGCGCACAAGGCAGCACCTGCTCGGAGGGCGGCCGGGAGGGAGCCAGACCCCGTGCGCCAGCGGGGAAGCCCCAGGCGACCAGAGGAAAGGTCAAGGCAGTTCGCAGCCAGGCTGTTTATATTTATCCTCAACACAGGGGGTCCGCTCCCCGGGGCCACGTGCAGGGGCTACTCCCACCACACCTGCTCCAGAGCTATTCCAGGAGTGGTGAGGAATCGTCTGCTAGACCTGCTCGTCATGCGGTAGGGACGCTGGACACAATGAGGGCAGGACGGCTATTCTGAGAATGCAGCGCCCAGGAAGGCGGGCAGGGCCCTGAGGTCGTGGGGTCACCTCCGAATTCCTCCGTGCGGGCGGCAAAGGGTGCTGCCGCCCAGCCCAGGGTGAGCCCTGACCTTCATCGCAGACTGACCCTGCCCCAGTCACACTCTGAGCCCCCACCCTGGTCACACACTGAGCCCTGACCCTGGTCACACTCTGAGCCCTGACCCTGGTCACACTCCGAGCCCTGACTCTGGTCACACAGTGAACCATGACGCTGGTCACACACTGAGCCCTGACACTGGTCACACACTGAGCTCTGACCCTGGTCACACTCCAAGCCCTGACCCTGCTCATACACAGACCCTGACCCCAGGCACGGGCCAAGTCCTGTGCGGAGTCCCCCCCCCCAGGTCCTGCTATGACCTCAAGGGAGTCAGCCGCGTCCCTCCTCGGCAGGGCCCCTGACAGCAGGGTGCCCGCTGCCTCCCTCTGTACAGTGTTTGAGGTCCTCTCATGCCCCGGCCCCTATTTAATTATGATAAGCACCATGGGGACGGCTCTCACAGTGCAGAGGGAAGGGAGGAGGGTCTGAGACCTATGCATAGCTGCAGGCTCTGCAAACGGCCACTTGCGGTGGCAGGCTCTGCAAACAGCAAGGCGCTCTGCAGAGGCCAGGCTCCTGCAGGAGGCCATGTGGAGGGCTGCAGGCTCTGCAAACACATCCGGTCACACCAACAGTGGCCACTCCTTCCTGTGACCAGCTCAGACTTTTACCCAGCCCCTCCTCCCACATATCTTCACCCTGAAGCCTCCGGCCCAGCCTGTTCTAACCAAGGCCTCCCTAGGAGCCAGCAGGCTTCCTGCAGCCTGGGCTGGCCATGGACCTGAACTTCACGCCCCCCTGGGCCTATCGGCCTTGCCTCCAGCTGTTTCAGCAGCCACTTCGCACAGCGGGACCCCTCCCTCCCCCTTCCCGTGCAGCCTCTGTCCAGAGGCCACCAGGCAGCTGCTCAGAGGAGGTGGCGGCAGCTTCTCCTAGTTCTGAGCCTGCCTCTGTCTACACAGTGCAGAGTACCTACCCCCTGCCCCACGCAGCCCTGCCCTGCAGGCCCCCGGGGAGCTGCCGACCCCACAACTGCCCTCACACCGAGCCCCCCAGGACACTCTGGGCTCCCTCCGCCGGGGTCCTATGTTCAGGGCCACGGCTTTGCTCCCCAAGGCATACGTGGTTTGACAGCTCTGGATCCTCCCCCTCCCGCCCCCCGCCAGCTCCTGGGAGGCGCGCCGACGTCCCGCCGAGCCCCACTCACCTCGATGAAGGCGCTGAGCGTGGCGTCGGTGGGGTTGTGGGTGATGAGGAAGCGCATGCTCCTGTAGCTCACCTCCACGGGGGCGGGCCGGTTCATCCGCGCCATGCTCCTCCCCAGAGGGGACGGGGCCCGGGGCGGGGCCCGGGGCGGGGCCGCAGTGGAGAAGCCCCCACAAGCCCCCCTGCAGCCCCAGGAGCCCGAGATCCCTGTGCTTGTCCCAGACACGGAAACCGCCTTGTCGACCCGCCCTACCCGCACAGATGCTGTGCAAATACTCGGGAGGTGGAGGCGCTGAGCGGCGGAGTCCAGCTCTTTACAAAGCCAAGGGAAGACACAGGCCCCAGGGAAGCAAAAGTGAAAATACGGGCAACCAAACACCCAGCAAAGAAAACTTTAAAAAAACCCAGAGCGAATGGGCCGCCGTGGGCCCGTCCGGCGCTGTCTGCCTCTGGGGACGCCCCCTCCGCATCGGTGGATGGGCAGGCAGCCCCCTGCGCTCAAAGGTGAGCCCCAAACCCTCAAGGACCAAAGGAAAACCAAACTCGAACTGGACCAACAGGGGCGGAGGTGGTGGGCTGCGGCCTCCGCCAGCGGGCGGCTCTGACACACAGGGCCTCTGTCACGTTACCCCATCGGGGTACTGCGAGTCCTGGAGGGGGCCCGGGGGCTCAGGCGGCACAGCCGGCCCTGGGCCGGACAGCGGGGGCCATCGGCGGGCGAGGGCAATGGTGAGGGCCGGAGGCGCACGGGCCTCAGCAGCAGGCGTCGCGGTGATGTTGGGCTCGGCAGTATTCAGAGCTGCCCCCCGAGGCCCTCTCCATAAATCCTGGGTCGCTCAGCAGCAGGCCAATGTCTGCAGGACAGGAGAGGAAGCGAACAGAAAAAGGGGTCACTGGGAGAGGGGCAAGTCTGCCCACCCAGGCGAGGAAGACGATGCTTCCCTGGGGCCCCGCAGGACTGTGCTGAGCGAGAGACCCTCCTCGGGCCTCAGTTTCCCCCACCTGGGAGCACAAGGAAGGACAGCTCCCTCCAGGTCTAATGCAGAGCACTGACAGCCACCGGTGTGGCGTGAAAAGGGACATAGGGAGGGACGCACCCCCCGGGAGTGTGCTCTAACCCAGCGTGCAGACTTCAGGGCAGTCTGTATAGCAACAGAGGCCAGGGCCCCCCGCCTCCGAGCCTGGTCCCCCCAGGCTCTGGCCTGTGACCAGCAGCCACCCCACCCCCACCCCAGCCACACTGCTCTGCGGAATTCCGGGCCTCTGGAATTTCTGAGCCCAGATCATTCTGGGGCGGCCAGTCCTCAGGGAAAGGGGCTCCGGCGCGGGTGCCCAAGCGCTCGGGCACAGCGGGGAGAGAGGGCTGGGCCCCGCTCACAGCCGTAAACCACCTTAAACGTGTCTCATGGGTGCCCCGTGGAAACTGCTGGCTCCTGCCAGCCTCCACCCCTCCGCTGTCTCCACCGCTCACCCACAGGGCCAGCCGGGTGTGGGAGCAGACAAACAGGGCTCTGCCCTCGGGGAGCTGGAGATGCAGAGGCAGACCACAGCAGCAAAGGGTCAGCTGGCCACTGGGCGCCTGCCAAGGTGTGACCGCGCAGGTGGCCGGGAGTGGCTATAGGGAGGGAAGCGGCCGGGCCGAAGAGACCACCATTGAGCACCGCCCCACACCCGCCTCTCCCTCTCTGGACCCCAAAGTGCCTGGGCTGGGGTCCAACAGGAGCACCCACCCCCAGCCCCAGCCCCACCCCCACACACGGGCTGGGACACCTTGGGCACATCAATGACCTCAGTTTCCCTATCTGCACAATGGGAGGTTCTACGAGATGCTGAGGTCCCTCCAGCTGTGACCCAGTGGTCAGCAGAACCCCCAGCCACTGGCAGTGACCCCAGCCTCACCAGCCACACCCCAATCTGCTCACTCGGCCAGGCCCTCTATCCCCCCACCCAGCACCTCTTACCTTTGCCCCCGCCCCAGCACCCCCTTCTCCAGCCGTCCGCCAGGCAGGCTGAGCCCGTGGAGTCTCGGCCTGGGTGCAGCGAGGGCCCAAGGCCTGGGCGCCCGGACATGAAAGGACCAGGGCAGGTGCCACACCTCACGCTGGGTCCTGTGCCATGGTCCTGGGAGGGCCGAATGGGGAGTGTCCCGGGAGGAGGAGGAAGGCAGAGAGAAGGAAGCCTCAGCCCCAAACCTGAGCCGTCCCAGCACGAGCCTCCGCTCGGAGTGCAGGAAGGAGACGGCCGCAGGCGCCCTGAACAGCACACAAACACCTGTCCCTCCTGGGACAGCAGGATGTTCCTGGGTGTGTGTGTGTGTGTGTGTGTGTGTTTACCAGAAAGAAAGAAGGAAAAAAAGGCCCAAAGAACCACAGGGTTACAAGCCTCTCCCTGAGGGGTGGACCTGCCACCTCACTGCCCACAGTCAGGGGGCAACCGGGGAGACCCCAGCACGTGGCCTGGCCTGCGGCCCAGGATCCCTGAACAGGTCCTCAGGGCTGAAGGTTGCCGGGCAGGGAAGAGCCACGCTACCACCCACCTGAGCCTGAGGTTGTCGCCAACTGGCAGAGCCGAGGGGTTAGACTGGCTGCGGACAGGGAGCAGCGTATTGGCTCGAATGGGGTCACGGGTCTGGGGCGAGGTCCGACCAAGATCGCTGCCCAGGCCGGGGCGGGGTCTGGGCAGAGTCTGGGTCCCCCACTCCCAGCGGGGAGCCGGCATGATGCCTCACCCTGCTGCCCCAGGAGCTCCCACAAAGTTCAACCAGGCCTGGTGGCCACCCCCCCAGGGAGGGGCCCTTCCTCCCAGCCACGCCCCCTCAGGGAGGCCCCAGGGCCCCTGGGCAGGGGTGACCCAAGGTCTCAGCATCCACCCTCTGCGCCCGCCACCGTGGAGCAAGAGCCCTTGCTGGTAGCTGGGTGTCTCCCCACGGGCCTTCCTGCCAGCGGCCCCACACCCGGGCTCCTGGGACCCGGCCGGCCTCCCCCGCCTGCGGGCACCGAACGCTCCGCTGTGTGCACAGCAGTCATCCGCTGGAGACCACTAAGGGCCCCACGTGGTCGTCCCTGTTTGCAGGCGAGTAAGCTGCCGGGAGAGAAGGCAGGAGTTCTCTGAGCCCTGACCAGACAGGCTCCGTGGGTTTTCTTAGTCAGCTTAGGAGGCAAGAACCATACTGAACCCCGGTTGGTAACAGATTCGGGAAGGCTCCAGCCCTCATTCCTGGTCACAGCCTGCCCAGCGTGAATCCACTTCGCTGAGGGCCAGCCCCTCTGGACCCAAGCCCCTGCAGGATGTGGGGTGATGCGGGAGGCTTGGACCCCAGCAAGGTCCCAGGAGGTAAAGCGGGGGCATGGGAGCCCCGTGGGCGGGGCTGGGACCTGGCAGCTGGCGCAGGGTCTCGGGTGGGGGCCACCACGTCCCGTGCTCGTGAGCCCCGAGGCGCGGGGGGGGGGGTGGGGGGAGCTGGTTCCAGGGGTGCGGGCCCCCTCCCCGGGGTGCAGCTGAGGTCCTCCCGGCACGCCCCCGCCCACCCCGGCTCACCCCGGCTCAGGCGCGCGCGCGCAGGCGTCCAGCCGCCGCCTCCATCCGTGCGCGGGCCGGGCAGGGCGCGGAGGCTCGGGGCTCGGAGGCTGGGGCGCGCCGGCCTCCCGGGGATGCTGGGCGCCCCGCGGCCCGGAGCTATTTATAGCCCCCGGGCATCACGTGGGCGCGACGGCTGGTGCCCGGGAGGGCCACCCGACTTGTTGTGGCTCCCACACCTGCCGCCTAAATATAACCGCGGGCCGGCCAGCGTGCCCAGGCAAACAAAGGGGCTGCGGAGGGCCGAGCAGGGGAGAGGAAGCGGCAGGAGGAAGGGGAAATGCAAGCAGAGGGGAGGGCGGCTGACCATTGCGAGGCGGGGCCCCTGCCGAGGAGGCGCCTGCCTTCTGCGGGCTGCGCGTGGGGGCCGAAGCCCGTCACCCCCGCGCCCGCCCTCTGCGGCACCCTCTGGGGCTCCCCAGGGCCCCGTCTCGCGGGAGGGATTCCCACGGCGGAGGGGGACTACACGGGCTGGTGCCGGAGGGGACCTGGGCACCGGGAGTGGCCCAGGGGAGGAGCGCTCCGCGCGGCAGAGAACTGGGTGCCCCTGCGCATGGGGGTTGGAAAGGCTGCCGCCCAGAAGGCGAGGGCGGAGCGCCTCACCTGACTTGCCCAGACCCCTGCCCAGCGCCGGAGCTGCACCCGAACCCACCGACCCCCCCAGAACTCTTCCACTTCCTGAGAGCCTCACTGTGTGCCAGACACTGCCTTCCTCCCTGAGTCCTCCCCACTGCTGGGGGAGGCTGCTGTGGTCCAGCCCACACCCCCCACCCCACACCCCAGGTGTGCAGGGGAGGAAACTGAGGCACTGGGGCTAGGAGCCCACACAGGGTCACACGGGGTGCTGTCTCTCGTCCCTCCCCTCACGGGGAGGCCCTCTGTGATGCTCCCGGCTGAAACCATCCGATGTCCGGGCCTGTCCCCACCAGCAGGGTCCTGGCTTCACCTCCTGGGAGCACCGCCTAAGGAAGGCAAGCACTCCCCAGACCGTGAGCCTCAAGAGGGGAGGCTGTCCTCATAGCAAGGCCTCGCCGGCCCGGCCAGCCCAGAGGCCCCCAGAAGAGACATCCCCCTGGACAGACAGGGCCGACAGCACGCTGGGTCCCAGGGTGCCCGCCCGTCGGCTGAAGGACCCCGGGCCGAGGGCTCCTGTCCTGGTGCCTCCATGCAGGCCCGAGGTGCTTGAGTACCTCACTTCCGGCAGCACCTTCCAGAAGGCCATCTCTGGGCACTCAGTGACCCCCCTCCACCACCACTATCCCAGCTTGACCACTTCCTGGGGATTCTGCCCCCTCCGATGCTGCACCCCATGATCAAGATGCGTGGGCCGTGTCGTGTTAGTAAAACACAGCAGGTCAGAGAGGTTGAGCGACTTGCCCAAGTCACACAGCCAGCAAGCAGAAGAACCACGGTTGGCGCTGAGTTTTGCTGAGCCACAAAGACCCTGCTCACGCCAACTCTGGCCCTCCGGGAGAAAGGGCCCCTGGGCAGGCTGCTTCCACCACCCCAGTCCCTTTCGTTGTCTGTACAAGTTTCCCCTCAAGCTCTGATGCTGCAGCCGAGACGCAGAGAGCCCCGTGATGCGCAGGCGGCAAGCCCGGGCCCCAGCAGCGCGGTTCCCCCTTGCCTGGGGCACCCGCTCTGGCCGGGCTGGGGGGGGGGGCACCTGCGGCAGCTGGCACAATGCCAAGCCCTTCGGAGAAGTCTATTTTTGTCAGAGCAGGAGTCGTTCCTGGAAGGCTCCCAGAGCGAGCCCAAGTCCACACACTGCCAGGGGGCCGGGAGGGGAGTCCTGAGAGGCCAAGCCCACCCCGATCCCCCAGGAAACCTTCCCCGATCCCCCCCCCCCCGCCCCTGCACCCAGCAACGCTGCGGGGCCAGGCACGCTCGCTGACCAAGCACTGCCACCCTCTGCCCCCCCGCCTACCATCCCTGTCCCGTCCCCTCTCCCTTCAGCCACATGCCCTTCCAAGCAGAGTGTCCCCCGGCCCACCCTGCCTCCCGCAGAGCGTCTGGCACCGTGAGGGCTCCCCACTTGTTTATGGAAGGAGCAAATGACCCGGTGCCTGGGCCGAGGTCCAGGTGTGAGAAACGCCCAGGACCCATCACGGGATCTCAGCCCCCGAGGTCCAGAGGAAACTCAGAGGTCACCCACGCCACCTAATCCCCAGCTCGCACACCTCCAGTGACAGAGAGCTCACTACTCCTTGGCAGCACCTCTCTGCCTTCAGGCAGCCCCCCGAGCGATCGGTTCCTCCCTCTAGTGCCTGCCAAGCGCCCGCAGCCAGGATGGGGAGTGACCCGAGGAGCCTTCGGAGCGGATGAAGCCAGCGCCACGGGCATTGCCGAGGGCAGAGCCGGAGGCTCAGGTGACCAGGGAAGGCTTTCTGGGAGAAGCCGGCCAGCGGCGGGGACACCAGCACACTCCTGGCGCCTGGAGCCTCATCGGGCTTGACCGGCTGCACGGACTCCCTGTGCGACCCGGAGCCAGGGCTTGCCCTCTCTGGGGCGCTCGGCCTCCTCTACGCAGGCGACACTGCCAGGGAAGAAAGCCACCTTGCGAGCTGGTGCCAGCTGCAAGCCAGTCACCACGGGGCACCCGGCTACGACCTGGAAACAGAGCGTGGAAGCGGGGTGGAGGAGAGCGCTGCGAGCGGCTCCTGGAGCTGGCCCGCTGCCCCTCGGCCTCGCGCGGGGCCCCTCGTCACCCCAGAGGCTTTAACGGTGCCCGGTGGGCCTGGTGCTGGCTCGCCAAACCAAGCAGCCAGCCCCCAAGGCCGCCCTCGAGGGCCGCCAGCCACCAGCGCTGCGTGGGCAGGCCTCGGCTCCACCGGAGACCCTCGTGCAGGCAGGTGGGCACCCCAAGAGCGTGGCCGAGGCTGCCGGGCTCCACCCCAGCTGTCGCTAGTGGTGGGCACGGAGTGGCTGGGTGGGTGGGCAGGCAGCCGGGTGAGCCAGACCAGGCATCCTGGGATTCCGCCACCCTGTGGCCATCTGGAGCCTGGCGGGCCCACCCTGAGCACCCCCCCCCCGCCCCCGCCCCCAGACGGGACTCACCCAGCAGGCGCCAGAAGAACCTCCCTGGGAATGGCGATCCCAGTCCCGTGCCCTGCCCCCGGCCCCTGCAAGCGGGAGTTCACAGCCGGGGACGAGCACGGGGGAGCTCTGTGGCTTGGACGGTGTGGCTACTGCTGGCCAGGCTGCCCGTGCCATCACACGGTGCCACACTGGCCACAGCGTATCCAGCACGGGAGGGGCTGCCCACTTCCGTTTGAAGCCCCACTATCCCCCCCATTGATCAGGACGCCCCCAGCCCCCACACCGCCCATCCCCTGCCTCGGCGCTGGCTCTGAGTGCGTTCTGCCACCTGTGCGCCCGAGCCTCCCCTGCTCCGACTCCAGGCCTCCAGCTCGGCGCCCTGAAGGGGGAGGGCCACCAGGTTTGTGCTCGTGCACCCGTTCGTTCGTTCATTCATTCATTCGTTCGTTCATTCATTCATTCGTCCCATTTACGAGTATTTATCGAGCGTCACCCAGTACCGGGCACGGGGCTAAGCTCAGAGATACCGGGGAAGCGCTCACGGGAACAGGCAGCCTGCCCCGGCCTCTCCAGCCCGCCGCATGGGGCTGCCAGCCACCCCTCCATTCCCCTGCCCTGAGAAGCCTGACCCCATGGGCACCCCGCATGCAGGCAGCACTCCTGAGCTAGGGGTCACCCCGCCCCTGGAGCTGAGCCCCCTGGGTTCCTCGCAGAGACCTCCCTCCATCCCGTGCCTCAGTTTCCTAAGCTGTCACGCACAGGGCTAGGATGTGGCACTTCCCAGCAGCGCCCGTCACTGAGCTGCTAAGTCGCACCTGGGCCACCCCCAAAGCTGGCCACTGGGGTTCCGGGGACCTCGACCTGCCCGGCCTCCCCTCCCCTGGCTCCTGCCTTGGGGCTCCAGCCTGCCCGGGGGACCCTCCTACCCCCCTGCCTTGACCGTGCCTTGACTGCCTGCCCCTGTACCCACAGCAGCCCGGCTTCTCAGCGAGACTGCTCCTGACCAGGTGGCCGCCGGCGCTTCCTGTTCCCTCGTCTGCAAGGAGGAAGGACCACAGTAGCGGCCTCACAAGGACACAGTCGGGAATCGTGGGTGAAAAGCACGCAGAGCAGCGCCGGAAGCAGCCGGAGCCCCGGCTGTCACTGCCAGCGGGGAATCCCACACAGCGGGGCGCGGAGCTCCCGCGCCTCCCCCGCTTCAGGCCTGGCTGTCCTCCGAGGCCTCTGACCCCGTCCCCGTCCCCATGCGGGCCTGAGGGGCGGGCCCAGGCCTCTCTCCCCTGCGACCCCCAACACCGCTCAGGACCCCACTGAGACACAAACTCGGGGACACCCACACGCCCTGCTCCCCCATCCGAGGATGGAGATCTCGGGGGTCGCCAGACCCTAAGCCCCCTTTCTCCTTCCTCCAAGCAGCCAGCCCACTGCCCACACCGGGATGGGCATGAAGACACACGAGCTATTTCAGAGGGCGGCTCAGTGCAGGTTCGGTGAATCCACAGGCCACCGTCAGCCCCAGACTCAGCCTGGGATCAAGGGCCCGCGTCCTCCACCCACCCACCTGGTGAGCCCCAGCCCGCTGCAGCGAAACCAGGAGATAGAACGGTGGCCCCACGCTGCTGCTGCTGCTCACATGCTATCTGTGGCTCCCTATGGCCCCAAGCCAAGTTCTGACTTTCTAGTCTGGCGCACTGGCCCCTGTCCCTCCTAGGCTCGGCTCATGGGTAGGAGGAGGTAGAGAGGGGCCTGTAGGATCCATGCCTCCAGTCATCCTTTTCGCTCTGTCCAGACGCCCCCAGATACTCCTTCTCCCCGCCCCCACCCTGCTCCGCCTCCTCCAGGAAGCCCTGGATGCCCTCACTGCTGGGGTCTTCCCCGCTGAGTTCTCATTCCTCTGTGCACCTACCAGCACCCTCTCTGCTCCAGGCCCCATGCCGAGAGCACCCGGGGGGGCGGGATCAGGGGTGAGTGAACCCCCATGACCCCACCCGCAGGGAGTCCACTGTCTGGGGTTGAGATCAGTGGGGGTGATGAGGGAGCGTGGGGCAACTGAGGGCAAAGGGCAGGCTAACAGCAGCCCCCCAGGTGGGGTCTGTGTGACACTCCTCGCGCACTCCGCGCAGTCATGGCCGCCCCAGAACAAAGGAAAGGGGGCTGAGTGCCTGCCACCCCGATGTGGGAAACTGAGGTAATGAAAAATTAAATTCCCTTACTGCCCACAGCCCATCGACGAGTCCTTGTAACAGAGTGACCTCCCCCCAGCTCAGCTGCCGCGATGATGACACTGTGCTGGGGGGGAGAGAACCTCGGCTTAACATTGTCCCCACCCCCACCCCTCCGGGACCCTGGGAGTCCACTTCCTTGATCTCAGCCGCCCCAGGATGTGTGCTGGCAGTCACCCCCCAGGCTTCTGGGCCCCGATGGGCATCCGGAGGGGCTCCTGACTGAGGTGTAGGAGACGGTAATAAACGTTGGTTCCCTAGCAACAGCGGGCCCTCCCGGGCCTGGAAACCTTGCTTCCAGCGTCCCTTAGAGATGACTCCCTCCCGACCCGCCCCGCAACCTGAGGGGATACGGGGAGCGCCCCGTCAGGACCCCAGGGCAGCTCTCCCTGCCCGAGGTCCTGTCCCCGCGCTTTCATAAAATCACGTTTTTGCACGAAAGACATCTTCAAGAATTCTTTCTTAGCGGTGGGCTCCGGACCCCCCCCATCACCCCAAAACACCAGGGGGACACACAATAACCAGGCAATGGACGGCATCAGGCAGCAACAAGACAGGCGGTGGCTCTCCGAAAAGGTGAGCGGAGCTGGGCGCCTTTGGGCAGAGACGCAGGACGACCCCGTGACCGTGGCGCTGTCCCCACTCCCTGAGTCCCCGGAGGACGGTGCTCGCCAGCATCTCTTCCTGCTGCTCCGGGATCCACCTCGCACCCCACGCCTGCATCACCCCCACCTCTACACACACACCACACACACACCACACACACACACACACCACCCACACACACACACACACACCACACACACACACACACACACCTACACACACCACACACACACACCACACACACACACACACCACACACACACACACACCACACACACCTACACACACCACACACACACACTCCCTCCCACCTACACACACACTCCCACACACCCACACACACCCACACACCCGCCCACACACACACCTACACACACACACACACACCACACACACACACTCCCACCTACACACACACCTGCCCACACACCCACACACACTCCCACCTACACACACACACACACACTCCCACCTACACACACACACACACACTCCCACCTACACACACACACACTCCCACCTGAGGCCAAACACCATGAGCCCCATCCTACATGGAGGCCAGACGGAGGCGGAGCAGAACCACCTGGAACCAGGCTCCTTCTTCCCTCCCCCGGCATGAATCCTGCAGACGTCACCCGTGCCGAGCGGGGCCCAGGGCATGGGAGGCCACATGAGGCCTTCGGAGCAGCCAAAGTAGACGCCAGGAGGCCCGGCCACGAGAATCGCCGCCGTGCCCCAGGAGAGCCACCGGGTCCTCAACTTTAGGCCCAGAGACTCGTGCTTTGCTCCCAATATGACCAACCCGGGAAGCTCTGGATGCTTCCAAAGCCCTCGAGACGAGGCGGTCACTCAAACCCAAGATAACAATCAGTGACAATCCAAGCTGCCACTTAACTAACGACGGTAACAAGTGGCAGTTACCGCTTGTCTCGAACCTGCTTTCTGAGAGCCTAGGGACTCTTGGGGTCAAACGGACCACGAACTTCTCCGTTTATTTACTGGGGAGGCGTTCCTGCATTCCGAAAGCTCCACTGACCCCTTTTGTACAAAGGAGTTTAAAATGGCCCCACCAGGGGTTCCTGGGGGCTCAGTCGGTTGAGCATCCGACTTTGGCTCAGGTCATGATCTCACGGTCCATGAGTTCGAGCCCCATGTCGGGCTCTGTGCTGACAGCTCAGAGCCTGGAGCCTGCTTCGGATTCTGTGTCTCCTCTCTCTGCCCCTCCCCTGCTCTCTCTGCCCCTCCCCTGCTCATGCCCTGTCTCCCTCCCTCCCTCCCTCCCTCCTTCTCTCTTTCTCTCTCTCTCTCTCTCTCTCTCTTTCAGAAATAAACATTTAAAAAATTAAACAAATAAATAAATGATAAATAAATAAAAAGGCCCCACAAGTCGCTGGAAGGGTCAAAGGAGGCCGTGGCGAGCAGGTTTGCACCTGCCGGAGAGGGTGTGGTCAAGTCGGCATCTCGGCTAGGGCCGGGCCAACCACAGGTCCCACCTGCTGCCTGGCAGCCGAGGGCGGTCCCAGCCCCGCGGCACCTCCTTTAGCTGCCCTGCTAACAAGTGGTCCTCGATTATGCGGCCGCTGTGCGTGAGCCTCGTTTAACAAGAGAGGACACAGAGAGGCTCGGCACACCCCCACCCTACGGGGCAGAAGTGCCAGGCCCGGCCCCACTGACAGTGCAGCTGGCCAGGAGTGTAGGTCACCTCCCCTGTGCCACTAACCGGGAACACAGAAGTATCAAAGAGCTTGGAAGGATGGTGTACGGTCCAGCATGTTCTAGAAGGTTCCAGCATGGTCTGGAAGGAGAAGGTTCCACTCCCCCAGCCCCATTTGACAGAGGAAACCACTGAGGCTCAGGCGAGCTGAGCAAGCCAAGCGCGAGCAAAGGCCTGGGGACCCCCCCTTCCTCCCCCCAGGCAACTGAGGTCTGCCCCAAGGGTAGCCACACCCAGGCCTCCTGCCAGCCCCACCTTCCACACCACCCACCCCCATCAGACCCAGAGCCAGGGAGCACTCGGACACTCACCCGCCTTCCAGGTCCTGGAGTCCCGGGGCGCCGCGCCCCGCCCAGCTTTATCCCTGCCTGGCTGCCCGCCCTCCCTCCCGCGTCAAAGGCCCCAGATCGGGAGGGCCGGTAAACCGTGCTGGGAGGCGGGGGCAGGCCGGGGCAGCCCCAGAAGGATCCCAGCCTTTGGCTCCTGCTGCACTTCCTCCCGCCTCCCAGGGCTGCCTGGCGGCAGGGGAGTGGGGCCGGGACGCGGGTCTGAGGTTGAGGCAGCACCCTGGTCGCGGGAAACAGCAGGAGAGTCCCCCTCCCCCGCCGAGCCTGACTCTGGGGCCTGCAGGAGGCAGGACAGTCCCCAGGGCCCTGTATCCAAAGGCAGCCAGAGCAGGGAGGGGTGCAGGAGGGGGCAGGAGGGGCGGGCGCAGCGCCAGCTGGGAGGAGAGTCCCAGGCACCAGGGCCCAGGCCGGGCAGCTGGCGGAGTGAAGGGTCAGGGGGACACCCTGGGGCTTCCCAGGTCTCTGACCCGTCTCCCCACAGCCTGCTGCAGACTGGGAAGGAGGTTCCAGGTCGCTTCCCTTGCTGATGGGGCGCTCACTGTACCCCAACACCCCCACACAGAAACGGCCTGGCTCTCTACAGGCTGCCCCCAGCCTACGCAGCCCCCTGTGCCCTCCCCAGACTGCTCTAGGGCTCCGGACAGCTGCCCAGCTAACCCAGAGCCCCCGTGAGTCGCCCTGCGAGCTCAGAGCTCGGTTCTTCCTGTCATCCCCGTCTCCACAAGGAAGCAAGGACGCCAGCTCATCCCACCCAGGCCCGGGCCCCAAGGCCCTGCACCAGCACCGAGGAGGCAGGAATCCCGCCAGTGGGGGAGGGGCTGTCCCTGACGGCCAGAGTCACTTGTCCCTGCTCCCACCAGGGTGCCACCCCCTTCACCGTGGCACCAGGACAGATGGCACCAGCTCCCCAGACCCCGGATGGGGGTGGGAGGGGTCTCTCAGGCCACCAAGAAGTCCCTGCTTCCCCCTGTTCCCCACCAGGAGAGTAATGGGGGCAGTTCCTGGCTGTGGGAGGGGCTCCCACCGCAGGGCACCCTGATGGCCCATAACCCCACCACCCACTGCCCAGGCAGCCCCCCACCCACATGCCCCTGGGGTCCCACCAGGTGCCTGCCCGCAGTCACCCCACCCCAGACGGAGGCCCTCCCCAGTGGTCCGCTGCCCAGGCTCAGACCCATCGAGCTTCCCCCAGGCCTTGGCCAGGCCCCAAAGCCCTCCTTCGCCACCCAGCCAGTCCCCCTCTACTGGCCCTCACTGTGCCTCCCGCGGCTGCGGCCACGTGCTCTGACTCACACACCCACCACCGGCCTGCATCCTTTGTCCCTCGACCCTGCCTTGCCCTCCACCTGGCTGCCCGCTTCCCTCCCCCCCTCCCAATCTCACTCTGTGAGCCTCTCCTGCCCTCACAGCCCCTCCTCCACCTCCCGGCCCCTCCCTCTGGACCAGTCCCGCAGGCAAGGCTCACCCGGGACCACCCACCAGTCCGGGCCCCCCCGGAGGGCAGAGCCACGTCCGGCCCCTTCGGACCTGCCAGGGTAGGGTACAGGCCTCAGACCACCAGTGCACACAAGCGAACCACGAGGCCCGATGGGCAGACGGGACGGCCTGCCGAGTCATTGGTTCAGACAGGACTGCCCGCACTCACCTCCTACCGCCCAGGGTCACTGGCAACGCAGCGCGACACAGCCCAGCGGAGACTCTGTCCATGTGTACACTCACTTGGGCCACGAGGGCGGTGTCCAGACCAGATGCCCGTGCCGGGAGGGGGCCCATCGCCCTGCACCGCCATGCCCCTCGCTGTGGCCCTCCACGTCCTCCATGCCCTGTGGTCCACGGCCCATCTTCCCCCGGGCCTGGGAGGACTCTGCCCAGGCTGGAAGTGGTCTCACTGCCCGGGGGCTCTACACAGGGGTAGGGGGTCCACGCTTCTGAGACTCGGTGTCTGGCCTTCATACCCGCAGGTCAGAGCCCCCACCGTGGGCCCTGGGCCATCACTGCCCCTCCCTGGGCCCCCGCCCACCTGTCTTAGAATGGACACAGCTGACTCATCCGTGTTTCCAGAATTTCCAGGGCCCCGCCATCGGCATCGGCCCTCGAGGCCGGGCGGACCCTGGGCGGCCGGAAGCAGCGTTTGCAGGCCCACTGCACCCCCTGCCCGCGGAGCCTTGGTCCCAGAGGCCCGGTTGTCTGCCAGCAGCCGCCAGCCTCCAGCCCCCCGTTCTAGAGCACAGCGTGTCCGCTTGGGAATTCCCAGGCTTCAGGATTCCGACAGGAGGAAAAGCTCAGAAAGCCCGCCCTAGCCTGCACCCACAGTCCCCGGTGCCTTCCCCCCCGGGCCCCGCTGGGCGGGCGCGGACGCCCGGCGCCACGCCGCCAAGTCTCCAAGGTCCCCAAGGGCCAGTGCCCAGAATGGGCTCAGTGTCCCAGCGGGGCATGGAGCTTCGCGGGCCCACTTGGAGCTAATGGTCCCTGAGGGGCCCCTGCACCCTCTAGGCCCCCAGGTCAAGGCCCTGCCATGAACGAGGAGCCCCCCAGCCCTCTCGTGCTGAGAGCACAGGGCCTCCCCAGTCCACCGGGCAGACCCCAGCCCCTCCCGTGCCACACACACACGGTACCCGCAAGAGGCGAACGGAAGCCGGGGTCCCCTGAGAAGTGGGGTGGGCGCCGTGGCCTCAAGGTCCATGTGGCCTCACAGAGGAGGCTGCTCACCAAGCCCCCGCCCAGCAGCATCAGCTGGAGGCCCCCCCAGGGGTCCTCACTGCTAGGAGGCCGAGTTATCTGCCCCCAGTGGCCTGGGACACCCCCGGCGACTGAGAAAGCCCTCCCTGGGGCTGCCGCGTGCCCCTGGGCCCACCTCCTCACCTCTCGGGGCCCTTTGAGTCACCAGCACAAAGTGGCAATAACAGACCTTCGCAGGGTAAGGGAACGAGATCTGCCCCCTGAGGGGCACACCGTCTGGGTGGCCATCCCTGGGTACCTGTGGAGTCGTCACACGGCCTGGCAGGGGGCCGGGCACGCACCTGATGGGCAGGCTCTGCAGAACAAACCCCGAATTTGGATGCGTTTGGTGCGCCCCCCTGAATCGAGTGGGGCCACGGACCCCAGCCCCCCTCCGTGGAGGGGCCGCTCTGGGTCCCAGGACGGGGTGCCCCAGTGTGGCGAGGAGACTGGGAGACGGGCCTCTCAACACGCGCCCAGTCCCAGGCAGGCGGTGCGCCCCTCCCTACTGCACCCAGTGTACCCAGATCCCAACTGGGTACCCGGACGGGAGCCCGGCCCCCTCAGGGAGGGGCCCTGCCCCCAGAGCAGCCAATGCCCGTGCCCGTCCAGCACTGTGCACCCACGGCAGGACACTGTCAGCCGCGGCCCCGGGATGTCGACCCGGGGCGACTGGACCTTGGGGCGTCACGGTGTGGTACTTGTCACCAGAGCCCACATCGCAGAAGAGGAGACTGCGGCCCCGCTGGAACCCAGGTCCACGGGCCGTCCACGCCCAGAGGCCACGCTCAGCCACTGCTCAGCTCCCCACTCCCGGCACATCCCAGGGATATACCCGGCATCCCCCAGGGCAAAATGGGGGAAGGCCCACAGGCTCCCTCATGTAACAGCCTCACACGACGCTCTCAGCACAGGCCCCGGCCCACGGTCACCATCAAAGCAGTCCTGAAGGCACCCATCACCCCATTTTACGGATAAGTCCATCGAGATTCTAGCCATGCAGTTGGTGACTTGCTGAGGCCACACACCTACGAAGGGTTGAGCCAGGATTCGAGCCAGCCCAGGGTGGACACTCTGCATGAATTTTCTCCTGAAAACCACCCCTGATCGGGAAACCAGGGCCCGGCCGTCCGACAGAGGTCAGGGCTCCAGGAAGCCTTGCCACCCAGTGCCCGCTTCATCCCTGGGATCCCGCCTCCACCCCCACCCAGAGCACGGGGTCGCTGGGGGTCAGGCGGGCAGGAAGGGGGCGCCGGATCGTGGAGGTAGCCGGGGCTGCCGGCCAAGGCCCTGGTGGACGCGCGTCACAGGGGCCTTCGGGAGCCACGGGAAAGAGCTCTGACCTCCGAGGCCACGTCCAAAATAACCGGCCCCACCGCCCTGCGAGGACTCGGCAGGGCGCACGTAGGCCCCTTGGCCCCGGGCGCTGCCAGGCTGGGTGCCGAAGGTCACGGCTATTTCTGGGCTGCCTGGCAGCGAGACACAGCCCCCCGGCGCCCCCACAGGACCAGAGAGGGGCAGGGCGCTGCACCCAGGACAAACAGCAGAGGGGCCCATGGGTCCCCTCTGCAGCTGCTGCCTTCCCTCTCTGAGCCCTCTCCCTTTCCGGAAGCCCGTCTGCTGCCGTCAGCATGTCAGCTTCCTGTTGGCTCCGTTGGCATTTCCAGGCCACGGCGGCCACGCCGAGCCCCGGGCTGTACCCTCGGGTGGACGAAGAACCTCGTCCCGTCTCTGAAACAGCAAGAGGGGCTCTGCGTCCTGCCCTTCAGTGGCTGGAACCCCACGCGGAGCAGTCCACGCCCCAGAGATGCCAGCGCTACGCCTGCGGTGCACAGCCTCCAACCCGAGCCTCCGTCCCCCCTCTACAACCATGGCCGTGTGGGTGCCAGAGACCATCCCACCGTCGGGAACCTGAGGTCCAGAGAGGCCATGAGGTGGGGCTCCCCCTCAAACCGAGCCCGGGCCGGCCCTCCGGGGGCTCAGGGGAGGGGACGGCTCCCTCCCATCACCCCGACCCAGGCGTGGCTCTGCCCCGCATTCTGGCTCAGGCTGTGGCTACTATTCCCGCAGCGTCAACCGCCTGGCTACCATCCAGGCTCCCCCATTACAAGCTGTGTGACACGGAGCACATCCCTCAACCTCTCCATGCCTCGGTTTGATCATCTGTAAAATGGGTTCCCCGGAAGCTCCTCCTTCATGGAGCTGCGGACGGCTGTTCTCGGGGTCTGGAAGGACACCTCCCTTACAAGCAGCCTTGGAATCCCTCAAATGGTTCTGCTATGCCAGGGGCTCCGACAGGACTCTGAGCCCCGCAGGAGAACCCGTGTTCAAGTTCCTGGGGACGCCGAGGGGGCTTCTTCCCTGAAGAATGTCCCATAGCTTCTATTCCTCTGTAGCTGTGGGGATCTGGAGGGGGGCGGCCAGTTTCCAGAACGTTTGTGACACCACGCACCAGAGGCGACCGCACCTCACAGAACCCCACCTCGGCCACGCCTGGCCTCCCAGCTGGGAAGGTGGGAGACCCTCCCGGCCCGGCCTCCCTGCCTCCTGCTCGTCTTCTGTGGCGAGGACCACCTCTGAGCCTGGCTGGTTGCCAGTGCGGTGACTATCACGCACAGACGGAGGCAGAGCCCCGGCCGGGCCACTCGGATCGCCAGCCCCCAGTTCCCCCCGGTGTCCCCACGTTGGTCACGCGTGGCGACCTGAGCGTGGTGGGATCGGGTCCTGGCTGCAGGCATCGCCCGCCATGAGGACAGCGAGGCAGGATGCCCAGCCCGAGAGGGCACCGAGGAGGTGCCGGGCATGGGAGGGAGGCACCCTCCAGGCACCCACTAAGCACCCAGCCATGCCACCCTCACTGCCACTCCTGCCGCCCCCCCCCCAGGCAGCCCCACCAATGCCATCGGAGCTGCCCTCCCAGACAGAAGGCACGTCCGGGGACCCGAGCCTCAGGACCCGGCTCCTGCTGCCCACACCCCACTGAGCACGGCTGCCCAGGCCCTGCGGGCCCGCGGTGGGAGGACACGGACGGTGGCGTCACAAAGCAGGGAGGGCAGGACACGGCGCGAGCACACAGACCCGTCCGGAAGCCGGCGTCACTTCACGCTCTCGACCAAACTCACCAACGCCGGGCACGGGGCTCGGCCACAAGGAAGGGCGGCTCGACCCTGTTCTCCCAGGCTCCTGGAGCCCCGCTGCGGCCGCGCTCCGGGCCGGCGTCCGCGTCACTGTCGTCTCTAAGCACCGGTAAAGCCCTGCGCGCTGGCCGCCCCCGGGCAGAGCCGGCTAATCCTCTCCCGGACTCTGCGGAGCGCCCGCGGATTTGCCCGGGGGCGCATCGCACACAAACCGCACCGGGGCGCCACGTGGCCTTCGGCGTCTGGCCCCTCTCACTCAGCACGATGCTTCCGAGGGCCAGGCGTGCTGTCGCCGGGTCAGGACCTCACCCTCTCCGTGGCTGAGAGCCTCTGCACCGCGTGGAGACCACACTCTGCCGATCTCCACTCAGCGGCCGGCCGCCCAGGTCACCCCCAGCTCTGTTCTCATTTCGCCCGCAGGGACGGGGCGCACAGGGAGGGGTTCGGGACACGACACGGGGGCCGTTCCAACAAACATCCACAAACATCCATTCTTCTGAGACCCCCCCCCCCGCCGGAGCGGCAGGAGGCGTCCATCCTGCCCACAGAACCTGCAGAGCCCTGCGTGCACCCGCGTGGGAGAAGGAACCCAGGGAGGGGCAGACAGGGCGTGCCGGGGGGTGCGGGACCCGGGGCTCCAGGCAGGAGTGTGGGCATCGCCACACGGGGTGGGGGCACCTGCTCAGCCCCTTCCCGGGCTCCTCGGGGGCACCGGGCTGCCGAAATCACCGAGCAGGCCAGGGAGGTCCCAGCAGCCGGGCGGGTCCCAGCAGCCGGGCGGGTAAGGAGGGGCCCTCCAGGGTTCCAGGCCGGGCAGAGCTGGCCTTCAAGGACGGGAAAGAGGGGGGCACCTGGGTGGCTCACTCACTCGAGCCTCTGACTCTTGATTTCAGCTCAGGTCATGATCTCACCATTCGAGAGATTGAGCCCCAAGCTGAGCTCCATGTGCTGACAGCATGGAGCCTGCTTAGGATTCTCGGTCTCTCTCTGCCCCTCCCCCACCTGCTTGCAAGCTCTCTGTCTCTCCCTCAAAAATAAATAAACTTAAAAAAAAAAAAAAGACAGGAAAGATCTGTCAAAGCAACTTTAGAAGTTCCAAACGCAACCGTCGCACGTAAAGTGAGCCCAGGCCAAGGATTTATGTTTGTGAGGGAGCCGGCAGGAGGCACAGCTGGTTCCGAGCAGGATCCGGGGCACCGACTGCTCCCAGCCCGCGGTGACGGAGCACCGGAACAGGACAGGACAGCCAGACACGCGATGCTCTAAGGGGCGACACCACCCAGGCCACCTTCTCCGTCCGACACGAATCTGCACGCGGGGCTGCCCTCTGTCCAGGCCGCACTCGGGCGTAAGCAGCAGGTGCAGACACCCCTGGAGAGCTGGACCGGGCGGCCCGCCGGATGCTGAGGGACACACACGCTGTCCCTCTTTTGTCTCAAGAGATCCCCCTGAGGAGGGCGAGGGCTGTGCGTCCGGGCGCAGGGACAGGATAGGGCAGGAAGTGGAAACGTGAGCCAGCCTTCGGGGAGACCTCAGGGGACGGCTCCCCAGGGAGGGCAGGCTCAGGGGCTCCCCGCTTCTCAGATCGCCACAGCGCACGGGCAGGTCTCTGCAAGCCCAGACGGGGTTGCGTCACAGAATCGGGCACCAGGTGAGGAAATCGAAATTCCCCAGAATCCCCAACGTGGGCAGGGGAGTCCCCGTGGGGGGCGACAGGTGGGACGGCCCCGGCCGCCTGAGGTCACCGAGAGTTTGGGGAGCATGTGCCCAGAGCTGGTCCCCACGCTGGCGTCCTGGGTACCCCCGCTCCACCCCCTACTCCCTACCTGGCAGCACATAGGCGGGCCCCGTCCTCCAGGGCCGAAGCCCTCGGTGGCACACACGCCACTCAGAAGGAAAGGCCCGAGTCTCCCCACCCGCTGGGCCGCCCTCCCCCACCCCCTCCTCTCTCCGCTCCGTCCCACCTGCCTTCCTGCCCTTCAGGAGACATGCGCCCACGGTCCTGCTCCCAGCTCTGTGCCCTCACTGTGCCCCATGCCAGGAGCGCCCTCCGTCCCCACGTCACCCCCGGCCGTCTCTCCAGACCTTTGCCGCCTACCTAGGACTCCTCCCTGGCTCCGCCGGCCATTCCGGCCCCACCTCCTGGGAGGCCCACTCAGCAGCTCACAGGCACTTGTGAGCCCCTCGCGGACGCCACGGCCGGGCTCCGGGTCCAGGGGTCTCACGGGGAGGAGAGCTCAGTTCCTGGCACCACAGTCAGGTTGGCCACAGCGACCAGGCGGAGACCCTGGGGACCGGGAACCCACAGGCCACAGCCCCAGCGACAGCAAGAGAGGCAGAGGGGCCCTCAGCTGCCGAGGAGCCGCCGCCCAACTGGAATCCTCCATCGGGCTGCCACACAGAACCCGCCGCAGCAGGGGAGGCGCGTGGAGAGCCCCGCCTCGTCCCGCACCATCCACAGAGGGCGCTGCGCCCGGGAAAAAGCAGAGTGGGGAGCTGAGGCTAGCCGCTGTCCTGAGGCCAGCCTCCCCGGGCTCTGGACTCGTGGCCTCCGGCGCCCCTCCAGCCTTCTCCCATCATCTCAGCATCTCCAGGGGGCCCAGGGGACCCAGCCTCGCCTCCCTCACGCCTGCTCACGCACGTGGCAGCCTTCCTCCCCTCCCGTCCTGATGGACTCAGTGTCCTTACACGGCAGGGGCCAGGCCACGGCTGCTCAGACCCGGGGTCAGCCCGGACTCTGCACACGGGGTACCCACACCTGGGGGGCAGCTCTGGGCTAGGTTACAGACTAGCGGGCCTGGCACGCAGCAGGCTCTCGAGAGCAGCCGGGGAGCCTCCTGGGACAGGCCCACGGCTGCCTGTCCTCAGCCCACGGACGCCTCTGGAACATCCAGTCTCACCCAGGACTGGCTGGTGGACACACCCCCGGCAGCGTGCTCCCCGGTTCCGGATCCCGCCCAAAGCCCTGGTTCTCACGCTCGCTTCCGCACGGGAAGGGGTGGGGGGAGACACTCACCCTGCCCCCAAAGCCCCAGCACCCTCCCAGAGAGGGCTCGGCCCATAAGGACCCTGCGACAGAGCCTCCCAAAGTGGGGGAGGCGGGGGAAACGGGAGGGACAGCAGTGAGAACTTGGAGGGAGGGGAGGAAGGAGAGGAGGGAGGACAGGAAGGAGCTAGGCGGGGGTGCTCCTTGGCTCCCCATGGCTGGCCGGGCAGGGCCGTCTGACCCCCTGGCCCACCAGGCTCCCTCTGAAGGCGGGAGGCCAGGCAGGCACAAAGCCGCCAAGGCCCCGCCGGGGTCAGCGTCCTTCCTCGGCCAGGCAGGCCCAGCTGGCAGCGTCCGTGGGAACCGTCCCCGGGCCCAGCCAGCCACGCTCAGGCCAGTCAGTGGGCATCGGGGCTGCCGCAAATGCCAGGACAGCCGGGCACGTCCCGCGGGGCAGAGGCCCAGGCCCTGACCCCTCTGGAGGCACGACCAGACCCGCGGGCCGAGCTGAGGGTCTCGGAGAGGAGGGGCGGAGAGAAGAGGGTCCCAGGGCCACGACCACCCCTAGTCACTATCCGTGCCCCCGGGCCCCACCCACCTCTCTACGTCACCCCCAGCACCCTCACCCTCAGCAACCCTCCCAGGGTTGCACCCTCTCCCCTGCCTCCTTCCCCTACACACCTCCTCCCCGCCCCGCAGCCGCTGCCGAGGGCTCTTCCTCTGGCTCCCTGGACCCCACCCCTCCCCGACCATCACACAGACCGCCCAGGGCTGAGGCTGTGACGGCCGCGGCCACGCCGGGTAAGGGGCAGCCAACAGAGCAACGCGCTCGACGACGTTCCCATCCACACGCCAGCCCGCGTGCCGCAGGGAGCCCCGGGGCACCCAGCTCCGCCCCGTCGGTCCCCCGTGCCCCACTGGGGACCCCCAGCCCCTGGCTGTCCTCACAGGCCTGGGGGCCCCTCGGGACGGCCCTTCCGGTGACTTCCTGCCAGGGCGGCTGGGGGGAGGGTAAACAAGGCCTCCAGATGGCTTCCTGCGGCTGCCCGGCCGTGGGAACATCCCAGTCGCCGAGGTCACGGAGGAGCGGGTGGGGGGGTCGGCACCGCCCATCAGCAGGGCACCCACCGCACAACTTAGGCTGCCTGGACCCACCGCCCCTCTTTTGTTTCCCGACATCTCCACAAAAGGGCTTCCCGCCCCCGTTTACAGAGGGGGAAACCGAGGCACAGATGGGTGAGTGAGGCCAAAGGCCAGGGGCAGGACCGCCTCTCTGCTCACTGGATGCCTTCATCAGGCTCCCACCCCACCACTCCAGAGACAGGGAAAACCGAGGCCAGAGAGGGGCGGGTGTGCCAGGCAGGACGGGCTGGCGGCCGTGCTGTGACGGCGTCGCCCCCCTCCCCACGCACACTTGTAAAGGAGGGGCTCCAGGCCACTCTTCGAGGACCGCACCAACCTGGCCGACGGAGCACTGGGCACCACACGCTTGCCTTCCAACCCTGCCCATTCCCCGCCCCACCGCCCTGAGCGGGCTGACCCAGGAGCTGCCGCGGTGACACTGTTAACTCAGGCCCTAAGCCCAGAGAGCCCCTCCCTCCTACTGTGGTGCCCACATCCCTCAAGCCCAGGCCAGATGCCTACTCCTCCCAGAAGGCCACCCTGACTTCCTCTTGCTCACCCCTGGGTCTCTCCCAGGGTCAGGACCACCTCTCTCTGCCTTCCCCCAGCCCCCAGCAGGGGCCAGTGCAGGTCTGGGCGGCCCCTTGAGAGGCACAGGGAGGCAGAGGCAAGGCCAAGCCAGCAGCTTGCGCGGCTCACCCGACTACCCGGCGCCGAGACGGAGATCACGGGGGCGGGTACTGATTAATCCACAAGGGTCCCTCCGGACTCGGAGACGGGGGTCCACGGGTGCCCCTGGAGACAGACCCGCGGTCGACAGTAAGGGAAATTTCAGGCGAGGTGCAGCACGGCGCGTGAGCGGACCGCCCGCGTGAAGTCCAGCGCACGCCCACAGGCCTGGGCTGCTGGACGTTCTGTAAGGACCGCCACGAAATCTGAATTAAACCAGAAAGACCTACCGAGAGCCCTGTTTGAGTGCCGCCCCTCCCCCCGACGTGAGCCCCTGGGGCAGGGGGTGCTGCCTCTCCCCTGCCCAGGCCCCCCAGGCCCCCCCAGGCCCAAGAGCACCACAGGACACATAAAGAAGCCGAGTCACCGTGGGCCGCGCTTCCCAAGGCCACGGGCCCCTGGCGAGGGTAGCCCGAGAGCCTGCTGTGACCGGGTGACACAGAGCAGACGAGGGCGGGCAGCAGCGGCCTGGCCCAGGTGGCTGCGGCTTCAACACCAAGGCCGCCGTCCTTGGCCTGACCTCCCACCCAGGCTGCTGTGAGGTCCGTGGTGTGTTCCAAGCTCCCCATTCTCCAGACGAGAAAACTGAGGCCAGGAAGCAAAGGGGTGGGCCCGGGGTCACCCAGAGAGGCCTGGCAGAGCAGAGACCATGCTCCTGGGCTCCCGAGGGCTGTGTGGAAGGGACACTGAGGTTACTGTGGGGAGCCCTGGGGGTGCCCGGGCACCCCCTGGATCCCACATGGCAATTCCCAGCAGGCGGGCCGCTGGGCAGCCGGCCAGAGGGTAGCCCACAAGGAGGCCCACAGCCGACCCCGTCAGGGAGACAGGCCAGGCAGGGGCGTGAGGAGGGGGCCAGGGTCCCCACACTGGTGGCTGGAGGCGGAAGGGCGCCAGCAGAAAGGAGCGCACTCTGGGGGAGTGGGCAAACTAGAAGAACAGGTGAGGCCCACCACGTGTGGCCGCGGGGACAGGGATGGTGACAGGACAGGCAGGCTGACAGGCGGGAACCCTGGGTGGGGTGGCGGGGAGTCCTCCGTACGCTCCCGCGCCTCTTCCAGGAAGCCTGAGTCACAAGAGGGGTCCCGGGGCCAGGAGAGTGGCTGGGAGCACCGGTCCCCTGGGAAGGGGAGGGGGCAGGGCCGCCTGCCTGTCAGCCCGCCTCCACTGCCTGGGCCGGCCCTGGCTCCGGGGTCTCTGTGACCAGGGAGGCCGTGGGAACGAGCGACTGCCGCTCCCAGGAGGGGCTGTGGGGACAGAGGACGGCAGGTCAGAGCCCCCCGTCCACAGAGGGGAAACAGACCCCAAAGGAGAAGAGTTGGCCCGAAGCCATGCAGCCAACGACCTGTCATCAACTGTGCCCTGGCAGCCACGCCTGGAGGCCGGGGAGACCTGACGTCCTCGGCCGGGAGTCCTGCCCAGCGCATCAGCCCCCAGCCGTGCGCCCAGACCCCCCAGACCCCCTACAGCTGGAGCCGTCCCCCCGATGCTCCCACTTCTAGGACCATGCCTCAGAGAAGCCAGACTCCTACGGGCTCTGCCCTGTCCCACCTGGTCCAGCCCTCATTTGCTGGTAGAGAACAGAGACTCTGCCGAGGACGCCCACTCCAAGGGTCACCCAGCAGAAGAGTAGGACCCTGAAGCCACCTCCCAGGCACGGCCCCTCATCCGCAGACAGGTCCTGAGCGTAGGACCCGGGGCCCTCCTCCCCGCTGACCTGCAGAGAGTTCCCAGGGTCCTGCACGCTGGGCTTACCCCACGCAGGACTCCGCCGAGCTCGGGCCAGGTGCACCGGAGGATCGCAGGATGGTGGCAGCCGGGAGGCCCAGGACACAGAGGGCTCAGTGTCTCTGGAGGCCTGAGAACCCACGGCTGTAGGACAGCGTGCAGGCGCAGCTCTGATGGTGACAAGTTGTAGCACCTCACTCCAGCCGTCCCGACGGACGGTCGCCTCAGGGAGGAGCACGCTCCGGCTGCCTCTGTGCCCACTGAGCCCCCGTGTCCAAAAGGACCCACCACACCTGCCTGGCTTGAGACACGCGCCCAGCTCCTCCCCTTCCCGTTTCCTGGGTGGCCGGCTGAGGCCTGGGCAGAGGGGGGATGGGCCCCAGGCCAGGGCAGCACAGCCGGGTAGCAGAGAGGTCACTGTGGCAGGAGCTGGGCCTGGCCGAGGTGCTTTCCACCCGACCCCGACCTGGGCCGGCCCTCCAGTTCACCCAAAGAATCACCTCCCAGCCCACCGAGGGTCTGGGGTCACCAGGCTACACGTGGGGTCAGACAGAAGGGGCCTCCCTCCTCGAGCCACCACCGCCTGAAAGCCACGTGACCTTAGGAAGCGAGGAGACTTGCTGAGCCTCTCAGCCTTCTGCCGCAGGGCGGGGGGACACTGCTTCCTGTGACCAGGGGTGTAAACCAGGATGGGGTCAGGAAGGGTCCTGGCACACAGCAGGCACCCAACGCACCCCAGCAATTGCTTCTCTGAGCCTCGGTTTCCCCACCTGTAAGCTGGGCTATCAGGCCTGCCTGGGGGAGGAAGACTTTAGACTCGTCGGTGGGGACGCGGACAGAGCACGTTCTGCACAGAGGAATCTGGGCTCACCCGGGCCCGGCGTCCCGGTCGGGAAAACAGCAGGTGGAGAGGCTGAGCCCTGGGCCCCTAGCCGGCCCCGTCGCCCTCCCACCCAGACACCGGAACACCCAGCACCGAAGGCAGAGGCCATAAGGGCAGGGCCCCCTCTGTCCCAAGCCCCGTCCTCAGTCCTGGCAGAGTAGAGCCTGGGCACACGTTGGCAGCACCCACCCATCGGCTACACTGCATCACCATCCCGAGCAAGAGAAGGACACGACGAGGCTCGGCAGGGACATGGCCAAACGGCACGGCCACGCCAGCCCTGCGGGGGGCCGCCCTCTCCACCCCTGCTAGCCCCTAACCCTGTCCCGTGCGTCCCCAGAGGTGTCACCAGCAGGGATCTGCGGCCTGTGTGTGAGCGAGTTCCTGGTACGTCTCCCTCCTCTCGACTCCCTGCCAGCTCTGCGGTGGTTCCGGCACGGCTCATCAGGGCCTGGCACACGGCAGCCGCTCAAGTTGGCTGGCACGGTGAGAAAGGAATGTCCACCTGGCTGCTTGGAGCCAGATTCCAAACCACCTCGCGACCCTAAAGGGGCCGGCCCTGCTGGGGATCACTGCCCACCTGATGGGCACCCTCCCTTCCCCCAGCAAGGAGGCACAGGCCCACGGTGACGGTCCAGGCCGGAAGGAGGGAGGTTGTGTTTTCTGCACCCCTTCTGAGCTCCAGGGTGGTGCCCACCCACGCGACTGACCTCACACCCCACTGCTCCCATTTGACAGGTGCAAAAACTGAGGGGTGAGGCATTAGGTGTCTGGTGGGAAACTGGAAATCCAGACCTTCCCGACTGGGGAAAGGCCCCGGGGGCAGCGAGGGGTGCCAGGGACTAAAGAGAGCAGGCGACGGCGACGGCGACGGGGGGCCGGGTGGAGGCGGGACAGCCAGGCAGCTGGTGGGGAGGCCATCCCGGACGGAGGGCACAGGGCAGGGCTGGCCAGAGGTGAGAAACCCCAGTGGTCATCCGGTTACAGCCTCCAGTGAGGTTTGGAGCCTCTGGGTACCAAAGGCAAGGCCAAGGTCTTGGGGGAAATAATCACCAGTCCCTGGCTACCACAAATGCTGCCTGGAGAGGCCAGTGCCCTTTCTCCTCGACCCCCTCTCTGGCTAGGGTCTGCCAGCCGGGGAGGCGCCAGTGCCCCACATCTGGACGTGAGCCCCCAACATCACTAGCACCGGCCCCGTGTGTCCCGGACTCCCCGCCCACCCCAGAGGGGAGCAGGGCGGGCTCTCGCCAGCCCGGGGCCAACCGCGTGCTCCTCTTCCCAACGACAAGGGCGCGAAGTCAGGCTGACTAATGCTTCAAGACGGGGCTTCGGTGAGCACTCCCAGCACGCCCTGCCCGGTGCCCCGATGTCACTGCGAAGCCCCGCCACCCAGGACACCTGCCAGACCCCCTCGCCTTCCAAACTGCCCACTTGTCTAAGGAAGGAGCCCACCCACCCGGCTTGCCTAGCGTCCATCATGCCCACGCTGCTGACTACACTGGCCGGCCACCCTCAGCGGGGCCTAAGCTGGTAGTGAGGAGACGGGGCGGGGGACTAGCCGGGGCCCCCAGCCTCATCCCGGCGGTCAGGGAAAGTGTCCTGGAGGAGGGCAAGTGCAAGGAGGAGCCAGCAAGCCAGGGAGACAGCCTGGAGGGCCATCCGATCAGCACCCGCGTTTCCTCCCACCACACTGACCCCTTGGGGGAGGCCCACGGCCGGCCCTCCCCACCAGCCATGGGTCCTGGAGCTGACCCCATCGCCCACCTCTGATTCCAGCATGGGGCTTGGCAAACACTGTGGGGTGTGCTGAGGGGTGACCCGCTCCTCACAGGGGCCTTTGAGGGGCAGCCTGGGAATCCCGAGTGGTCAGCGCAGCCTCTCTCCCGGAAGAGCTGCAGTGAGGGCGGCCGGGGTAGCAGCGGGGAGGCCCCCAGGCCGGCCTCAGGTTAGGCCCCGGGCTCAAGGCCTCTCCTGCAGCCTGTGGGGTGAGCCATATTGCACCCACTTCACAGATGGGAAAACCAAGGCTCTGGTTAGATCTGCAGGTGAGGTGGCCCTGGCTAGGCCTCAGCCTCATCTGAGAAACGGGGTTAATAACCTCGAGGGAGGACTTGAGGAGGTCAGTGAAGCATGGCGCCAGCACAGAGCTTTGAAGAGGCCCCTGGGCAAGCCCACAGGCAGCCTCCCCGACCCCACCTGGTCCACACGCCCCTGCCACTGCAGCCCGGACGCAGGGAGGCCTTGCGTCCACACACCACACGGATGCCCAGAACCCACAGAGCCCGCGGGCCAGGAAAGGAGGCGCATCGTATGCCTAACAGCCGGGGTTGGGGTGCCCACGCGGGCTGTGACCTGCTGGTCTGGACCCCAGGCCGCCCTCGGACATGCTGTCACAGCCCGGCTGGGCGGCCTCACCTCGGGAGCCAGGCACCGGCCTCAGAGGTCACCGTAGGAAGCGCTCTGATGGCTTGAGCTGAGCACAACCCCCACCCCAACCGCCAGCTGTCCAGCAGAGCCCAGAGGGCACGTGGAGGGCCACCTGTTTAATCCCTGTGGCACCGGGACGAGGCTGCCGACCTGGTTCTCCGGCTGTACGACTGCCGGGAGAGGGAGGCTCCGCCAGGCCACCAGCCCCAGTAAGGGTCTGAACGGGGCGGCAGACCAGGCACCGGCACCTGGAGCTCGGCCTCGGAGACATCCGCTGGCATCCCCGTCCCACCCGAGGCCAGGGAAGCCCATGGGGTTCCGGTGACAGGAGCGTTAGAGACCCTGTGCCCCCAGACTATGCAGATGAAGAAACTGGGCAGAGAAGGGGGCAGAACCAGATCCTGGGCAGGAACTTCGGGGAGGATGAACTCGGAACAGGGGTCACCCGCCCACCCCACCCCCCCTGCGAAACGGGAGCCAGGTCAGTCCTTCCAGCCAGGCTGGCGGCGCCCCGAGCCCGGCCTCCCAGCGGAGGCCCTGCACGTGGCCGCGCCCAGGCCCGCGTTCCCGCAGCAGCGGCCGCCAGGCCATGACAACCGGTCCCAGGTCGCGCCCAGCGCGGGAGGCGGCCGCCCTCCGCCTGCGCGCCCACGGCCCCACGCGCCCGCGCCGCGCGCCCCCGCCCGAGCGCGCGCCGAGGAGACTGACCTGGCGTCCCGGCGCCGACTCGACGGGCGGAGGGAGGGGCGCGCGCGTGCACGCGGGGCCGGCGCGCGCAGGCGCGGCCCCGGCTCCGGGAGCGCGGGCCGGGGCGTCGGGTCACGTGGGTGGCGCGGCCCAATGAAAACGCTCCCACGCCTCGGCCGTGCGCGCGCGCGCGCGCGCCCCGGAGGGCCCGCCCGCGTGGGAAGGGGCGTGGCCATGGGGAGCGAGCCGGGGGTCTGACCTTGGCTCCTGGCTGGGCCTGCGTGCGGGCCTGAGACAAGGACTGCCAGGCCGCCTGGAGTGGTCAGGGCCCGTTTGACCCCGAGTGAGGATGGGGAAGGCGAGGTGCACGGGGGCTGAGGAGGGGTCTGGAGGCCAAGGGTTTTACGAAACTTCTAGATGCCTCAACTTCTCCACTTGTCCATGGGGGCTGAGGCCCAGATGCGCGGGCGGGGCCTAGAGAGCAGTCACCCAGCGGCGGCATTGGGGTCAGACCAGGGTTTGAGGCCCCCCCCCGGGCCTCTCCTGTATAGGGGGCCCTGAAGGCGGGCTCCTGGGGGTGGTCATCCGGCCCCCCAGGACCTCGCGCCCTGGAGGGCAGGCCCACACATGGGCGCTCAGAGAGTGGCAGCCGGCTCTGTGAGGGCTGCGGAGACCCTGGTAGAAGTGAGGCCCAACGCCCTCCCTTTCTCTGCGCACGTGGGCCGGCCGGGTGCCCGTGCCGCTTCAGCCTCCAGCCAGCCTCTGGGGGGGTTTGTAAGGCGTCCCCCTGGGGGCTGGGGAGGGAGCCCCCTTCTGGACCAGCCCTTCCTAGGGAGCTCGTGGCCAGGCCAGTGGTGGCATGTCCCAGGACAGAGGGGCGCCTCCCGTGCTGCCAGTCCAGGCCCCAGCCCCGCCCTCAGCCAAGCCGGATGCCCAGCCTCTCCTCCCAGGCTGGAAGCTTGCTCTGCTACTACCTCCACTTCCTGGGGAGGATGCCTCTCCAGCCCCCCGCACTCAGCAGCCACAGCGCCCCCTGGAAGGCCAGAGTGAGAGCCTCGCCTCTATGCAGAATCCTTCAGGGTGGCACTTTGGTCCCATCTGATTGGCCTAGTCCAGACATAACCTTCTCTGGGCTCCCTCCGCCTGCCACCATGCTGCTGCAGAATCAAACACCTGCGTGCTGTCCCCCAACAGTCAGGGTTCATCCCACCCCAGGGCCTTTGCACTTGCAAGTCCTTCTGCGTGGAAACTGTTGCTCCAGGCCATCCCTGTGGTGCCGTCCTTCACATCGTGCCCCTTTCAGCTGCCGTCTCCTCAGAGAGCTCAGTCTCCACTGGCCGTCCCCTCGCTCAGCTCTGCCGGAGATTCCCCCCGGAAGCAGTTACACACAGCACTGATCGTGGTCTGGGTGAGGACCTCCCCTGTGTCCCCAGCTGTGTCCCCAGCATTCACACAGCACCTGGCACAGATGAGCGCCCATTCATAGATGGGGGGACCAGATGGTGCCCAGAGGCCCCCAATTCCTCCTTAAGAGTCTGCAGGGGGACCAAGGACAGAGCCTTGCAGACCTGAGTTCGAATCTCAATTCCCAGCTTATTGAATCCCCACGCAGCCCCATGAGGTAAGGACCGTTGTTCTCTCTATTTTGTAGGTGAGGCACAGAGGAGTTAAGCAACTTCCAAAGATCACACAGCAAGTCGGAAGCAGACCTAGTCCAGACATCCCCTGTTTAACCACAACGCTGGGGTTCCCTGTCCTCAGTGCCGTGAAGCAGAGAACAGTGGGAAACAGGGGTGCGTTCCAGGTTTGAGGTCCTGGGGAAAAGGAACCCTCCAGTGAAATGGGGAGTCTCAGCAACCACGGAGGCAGCCCACTGCCCATGGGGCTTTCCGTTCCATTTCAGTTGTTAACCTGTTTCTAATGCTTGGCTTGACCTGGCACCTGCACCCCTCCCTTCCTTGTTCCAGACTCTTCCTCCCCCCTGCCCAAAATCTCAGGGAGCTTCTATCCCGGCCCCCTTTGCGGGGGGCAGGGGGTGTGGCCTTCCCCACGGGCTCACAGGCTGGGGTCCCTTTCATCTCCCCATGTCTGGCCTCAGTGCAGGCAGGGAGGAGGATCTTCCCTGCGGAGGAAGGAGCGCCGTGCAGGTTAGGAAACTAAAGCTCGCTCGAGGCAGATCCGGGGTTCTAACCCGGGTCTGGAGGGGCCTGAGCCCGCACACTGCTCTGAGGGGGACAGGCGGGCAAGGGGGAGAGCGAGGAAGAGTCCCGACTTCACGGTGGGAGAGGTCGGCTCCGAACCGGCCTCCTCTCGCGCAGGAGACCACGCGGGCCGAAGCGGGGACGGCTGAGCGCGGCAGAGGCGGAGGCAGAATCCCGGCCTGAATGCCGGCCGTCGACACCCTCCCTGGGGCCGAGGAAGGGTGCACAGAACAGGTCCCAGCCCCACCAGCTCCCAGCCGCCCGACCCGCCACCACCCTCCCCCAGGCAGGGCTGAGAGCAGGCCCCAGGCCGGTGAGGGGGCCGGCAGAGGGGGAGGTGTTAGGAGCATCCAGACAGTGCAGGGGCCAGTAGGGGGGGCGGGCAGGATTAGCAGATTAGCTCGGAGGAGGACAGAGATGAGGTCAGCCGCTAAGTGGATTTCCAGAACACGGCCTCCTGTCCGGCGGGCCGGGCCCCAGAAGCGGCAAGGCCAGGAGGAGGGGCCAAGAGCCCGTCACGGAGGCAACGGGTGGGCCACCGGCCCCGGCCTCCACTTCCGAGCCTCTGCCAGTGGGCTGTGTGCTTCAACCCCTCCCGCCTCAGTCTCCTCGTCCGGAGAGTGGGGTCACAGTGATCGTTCCAGCCTCAGAGGGTAAGACAGTGGGGTCACAGTGATCGTTCCAGCCTCAGAGGGTAAGACGGTGCTCGTTAGCGCCGGGCTCAGTCGTCGGGCACCGAGCAGGTGCTCAGTAAACGTTCTCAGGAATGAAGGACCTCTGAAGGTCATCCTCAAGCGCCGGGTCAAACGTGGGCACAGAAGGAAGAGCTTGTTGGTTAATGTTAAGTCAGGAGAAGCGGAAGTTCCCTGCAGGGGCGCGGCGTGCATGCCCCCCGCCGCTGACGCCACGTCACACCCCCACCCCTGCCGTTTCAGCCACATTGGCCGTGGCCCCTTCTGAGCACCCTCGGCCCTGCCTCGCCGTGCCGGTGCCCGAGCCGGGTGTGCAGGGCGGGGGGTGGGGGTTGGCATCTGGGAGCACCGAGAGGCCTCCGTGCCGCCACCTCACCCGGCGTCACCCCGAATGCGCCGTCCACGCTCCAGGCCGTGCCGCCAGGGCGAGCGGACAGGCCCCGCGTTCCGACAGGAAGGGGAAGGCAGGCTCGGAGGAGCACAGGCTTGTGGGTGAGGGAGCAGCGAGGGGGGAGTTTGGTTTCTCTCCCGCCCGAATGTCCAGGAATACAGTCAGGTCACTCAAGTGATGACGGACTTCAGGGTGTGGCGGCTGTGCGCGGGCCGCGAGGCCGTAGCACAGGTGTCCCAGACTCGGCAGCAGGCGCCAGTCGTCACCGGGCCTTTCTCAGTGTCGGCGGGGCAGGAGCCCGGAGGGGACCCACCTCCAGACTGGCTCGCCCGCCGTGCTGCCCATGGGCCGTGGCTCCTGTCCCTCACCGCGCGGGGGCGGGCTCACCACCCAGTGGCTGGCTCCCCAGGTCGAGGATCCCAGGGAGCAAGGCGGTGGTCGCCAGGCCTTTAGAATCCAGCCTCGAGAGTTACACATGGCCTTCGCCCATGGGTCATACGGGCCTGCCCCTGTAGGGCAGGGCGGGGCCGCTGGGAGGGGCTCAGGTCCCTGCGGGGGAGCCGGGGGGTTCCCCCTCCCCGTGCCAGGGTGGAGCGGGGTGTGGGAGCTCTGGGGGCGTGTGGGCTGCAGTCCCTGCTTGGGGGAGGAGGGTCCCGGCTAAGCCTGGGAGTGCCGGCTGTCGTGCCCTAGGCTGGCTCGACACTGTCGTGCCCAGTGCCTGCGCCAGGCTGCCCTGGGGGCTGCAGACGAGCCGGGGAGCCCGCCGGACAGTCCGGAGCACCCGGGGAGGCCCACCAGGGCTGGGGTCGGGACGCTCTGCCGGGGAGGCTGCACACCAAGCCCAGGTTAGAGGAGTGCTCCAAGGCAAGCAAAGTCCTCCCTGAGGACAGCCACAGCCAGGTGTGTCCCCCACCCAACCCTGCGGGCCTGGGCCCACCTGCGTGCACCCCCAGGACTTCCAGCTCCCTACCTATAGAGCCCCCAGTGCACCAGCCCAAACCCACCTCCTGGACTTTGCACGAGCCGTGTCCTCCACGTGGCCTCCAGAGGCTGTAGGACCCCCTGGACGCGGCTCCCAGCAGCAAACAGGCCCAGACGCCACGATGCCCGTGTTCCCAGGTGCCCCCTGGGACAACAAGAGCTGTAAGCCTCGGAGTGGGCCCCTGTGGGATCCAGCACGCCTCGCGGACGCCCTCTTGTGGTGCCTGTGGGAAGAGCAGGTCCAGGCCCGGAGAGATCGGAGACCCTGGGCAGTCATTAACACTTCCCGGAAACAGTGGGTCCAGGCCAGGGAGCCCTGACCACCCGCATCCACCGGACAGGGCCCTCGCGAGCCCAGGGACTGTGAGAGGCCCCCTCCAGGCCTCTGCAAGCCTGAAGACGCCCATCCTCCACCCTTGTGTGTCTGTCTGTCTGTCTTCTCATGCGGCCTGCAATCCACTCACTCACTGCCCAGGGCCCCTGCCTCCCCGGGGCCCCTGCATCCCCGGCGCCGGGCACACAGGGACCTGAGTAGAGTGGCTGCGTGGGAGATGCAGAGACCAGGAGAGCTTCGGCATCTGCAGGTGTTGGCCACCAGGGGGCAGCACGGCCTGCCAGAGCACCAGGTGGCGACCCATCTCACACCGGCTCAGTGGTCTCACACCGCCTTGGGAGGTGACCCCCCCCCCACCATGGTAGAGTTTGTAGGGAGGCTGAGCCCTCATTCCCAGGAAGCGGCTATGATTTAAAATACAGCCTAACGACGTAGTGAGTTCCCTGTCACAGAGTGTCCACCCTCTGCCGGGCACACACCCGAGTGGCCCCCGGCCCCCCGGTCACCATCCGGAGGCTCTGGAGTGAGGGCAGGACCCCAGGGGTGGGAATGCCATGGGCCCTGCCCTCCGGGGGAGGCTGACACTCAGGGTCTAGAGGACAAGGTGGACAGGGCAGCCCGGACAGGGGAATCGGATACGTGGCAGGAATACGGGGTACCGCCAGGACTGGGGCACGCCACGAGGTGTCCCCAGGCGGCCGAGCGCCTCGGCTGCTGCCATGCAGGCGCACACGGGCTCTGCTCTGCGGGTGCGGGGTGTCCCTTGGGGGCTCGGGCTGGGGCTTCGAGGTGTGGCGTCGGGGCTGCAGCCGGCATCTGCTGAGACTCAGCCAGGCCCTGAGCCAGGCATGGCTTCCTGCCGCATCTCCTAGCCCCATTTACCAGGGGAGGAAACTGAGCCTCGGAAGAAGGCAGAACCTGCCCAAGGAGAGCAGCAAAGAAACAGAGGAGCCGGTGCGGACCCCGAACCCCCGGCGCTGACGCTCCTAGCCACCCCCTGCCTGGGCCACGAGACGGGGGAGCAAAGCTGGCAGCGGCCCAAGGTAACGAAAGAACCGAGTGAGTTCAGAATGGGCTGGGCGCGAGGGGCTCCCGCACTTCCCCGGGGCTCAGAGAAGGAAGTCACAAGTGGAGCCCACTCTGGGCAAGGCGGTGAGCTCCCTGTTCTTGGAGGGAAGCAAGCCCTGCGGGGGCTTTTCCAGCCTCGGAGGTGGGGGGATGCCCCTCCAGAGGGGAGGCCGGCCAGCCGCCCTGGGCACCGCAGCGTCGAAACGCCTCTTGGGGACTTTTCTTCAGGGTCGGTTTACAAGGAACAGGAGGGACCAGGCGCTGCCCGGCCCCACCTCACCTGTGCGCAAACACGGCGTTTTGCAGTGGGGGCCCCCACCTGGCTCCAGGCCCAGGGGGAGGGGTTGCCCGCCAGAGCGGACGGACGCTCCCCTTGCACGCGCGTGCGCACGCGCACTCACACACACACACACACACACACACACACACACCCCTGGGCCCAAGGGGCACTCGGAACAGAACTGCAGCGTGCCGTTCACACTTCTCGGATTCTTTCGCAGCCGGTTTCTTTTTGCAAACAAAATGCCCCAGGGAAGCCGGGGTTACCGCTCCGACTTTATTCGTGATTCAGTGAGCTTCAGGTGAGCACCTGCTGTGTGCCGGGCCTGTGCCGGTCCCTGTCCTCCGGGCGCGTCAGGGAGGAGATGGCGACACGCGGCTGCCAGGGAGCTCGGCGGGCATAAGCTGAGGGCGGCAGCGTCTGCTCCCTCCGTGCAAAACACACTTCATCCCGACACACCCTGACTGTTGACATCCCCGGTCCTCTGGTGGCTGACGGTGTGGCAGGAATAACCGACTGGGCTGAGATGGCGTTTGTGTGCAGAGCAGGTAAGTCCGTGGGCGCAGAGAGCCTGAGCCCTCGCCAGGGCTGGGGGCAGGGAGCGGCTGCCCAGTGGGGACACGGTTTCCTTTTGGGGTGACGGAAACGCCCTGCAATTCAGTAGAGGTGACGGCCTCACGACGCCGGGAACGCACCAGACGCCCTGAGCCGCGCACTTGAGGATGGTTGATCTTGTGTTGCAAGTTTTTCCCAAACGACAGAAAAGGCCACGATGGGGATAGGCCCCCGAGGGCCTGGGAGCCCCGCGGCAGGGGCCGCTGCGGGACGCCTCCCTCCCGGGCTTGGGGTCACCACCCTGCGGCCTGTCGTCAGAGACTTCCAGAGACAGGGCACTTCCAGCCCAAAGCGCTGCGGGGCCGGCCGGTGACGCTCCCCTCCCTCCCCCGCAGCGGGGGACCTGGGAGCCTCCGGTGCCGCTGCAGCCTGTCGCCTGGGGTGCCGGCGGCCCACAGGGAGCAGGAGCCCCGCCCCCTCTCCCCTGACCCGCAGTGGACGTGGGGCCTGAGCGAGAAACCCGTCTTCGGCGTTCAGGCGGCTGAGAGTCACGGCCGTGTGGTACGCCGTGACCCAGGCTGTCCTGAGCTCTGACGACATGCGAGCGGGCCCTCGGGGAGGCTGCGGGCACAACCAGTCGGCCGGAGCGTCCCTGGCTAGGGGAGCGGCCAGAGCAAAGTCCCCGAGGCAGACGTGTGCCTAGCGTGCTTAGGGACAGTCAAGGGGCCAGTGGGGGTGGACCCGAGGCCACAGTGGGAGACCCCGGCCCGTGGGGCCTTCCGGACCTCCAGGAAGCATGGGCTGTCCTTGTAAGGGGGCGGGAGCTTCACGCAGGGACGGGCACAGCTGGACTTCAGCTCTAGGAGCGGCCACGGGGGTAACGGGTGCTTCGAGGAACGAGGGAAAGACAGCAGGACCTGCCCCGGCTTCCCGGGAAGGACGTTTCCGCCTCACCCGTCAGGAAGCACAGCAAGAGGGTGGGCTCCGGGCCCGGGACGGTCAGGGCTCGGGCCGTGTCCTCTGAGAGTCTTCTCCACCCTCATTCTCGGCGGGCTGCCCTCGTGGTGGCAAAAAGGCTGCCCGGTCATGCAGGGGCAGGAGAGAGCACAGAACCCACAAGGACGCCTCTGGTAGCCTCTCCCGGGACTACACCAGGCTGGACTCGCTCCCCCGAGCGCCGACCCCCCGGCCAGGAGGGAGGGCGGGCGATCTCAGGCTGGTGGGAGGGTGGCCGTGCATAACCGGCCACGCAGGAAAGGCCTGGGGGCTCAGAACCGAGCAGCGTCTGGTGAGACACCTCGGGGAACGCGGCCACCCGCAGGGTCCAACCTCGGTACGGCCAGGGCGTGCTCCTGGATGACTTCCTCTTCCCGGTGCCCCGGGAAGTCAAAACGGCCACTGCCCTCAGTCCGCAGGGGAGGAGACTCCGGCCCAGAGAGGTTAGGTGATGTCCGTGTCCCCAAGGCCACACAGCAAAGAAGCGCCCAGCCAGAATTCACACCCAGGCGGCAGGCCAGAACCTCCTGCCCCTCCCACACCAACCGCCCGCCACGCTCTGGCCACACCCCTCCTGAGTCAGCACTGCCAGCTGCTCTCTGCTGGCCGGGAATGCCTCTCCCTCCACCACCTGCCAGTTTCCTCCCCCTCAGTCTTCCCAGACAACCACTTCAGATGCCACCTCCTCCCAGAAGCCTTCCTGGGCTCCTCCTCTGAGGGGGCAGGGACCCGGAAGCCTGGGGCCATGGCTCAGGTCTGTCTCTGGCCTGCTGCGTGCCCACTGAGCCTCAGAGGAAAGAATTTGAGGACTCGCCTGTGAAATGCAGACAGTGACAGGGCTGGGGACAGGCCGCCTCAGACCCCCGTGTGGAAGTATGTCCTGAAACCCCCCGCAGTCCCCACCCTCCCTCTGGCCAGAAAAAAACCCAGAGACCTCCCCCCCACACCTGCAGTTTCCGCCGACAGCCCCACTGTAAACACACGGAGCAGGCAGAAGTGTCAGGCGGCCTTAAACAAACCTGCTCGCCGGAGACGAGGTGCAGGCCCCGTGCGGGGCTCTGGCGGGAAGGCCCGACGTGGGATTTAAACAGCACTTGCTTTACAGACGGGAAAATAATTATCTGTGAGGCCTCAGACAAACTGAAGTCCGTTTGTTTGGAAGGGATTAGAGGGATGGAGGGGGGAGGATGGAGGGAGGAGGGAGGGGGAGGGAGGAAGGAGAAGAGGAGAGGGAGGAGGGAGGGGGAGATGGAGGGGGAAGATGGAGGGGGGAGGATGGAGGGAGGATGGAGGGTGGAGGGGGAGGATGGAGGAGGAAGGGCAGAGGCACAGGAGGATGGAGGAGGGAGGGGGAGGAGGGAGGAGGGAGGGTGGAGGGGAGGATGGAGGGGGAGGGGGAAGGGCAGAGGGACAGGAGGATGGAGGGACAGGAGGATGGAGGGACAGGAGGATGGAGAATGGAGGGGGAGGATGGAGGGGGGACGATGGAGGAGGGAGGGGGAGGAGGGAGGATGGAGGGTGGAGGGGAGGATGGAGGGGGAAGGGCAGAGGGACAGGAGGATGGAGGGACAGGAGGATGGAGGGACAGGAGGATGGAGAATGGAGGGGGAGGATGGAGGGGGGACGATGGAGGAGGGAGGGGGAGGATGGAGGGGGAAGGGCAGAGGGACAGGAGGATGGAGGGACAGGAGGATGGAGGGACAGGAGGATGGAGGAAAAGAGTCGATGCCCGCCTGAGACCGACGTCAACGGGAGCTAAGGGGAGCAGGTTCTAGCTTGGAAACCAGGCTCTAAGCAGGCTGACGACTCGCGCCTCCTCTGACCAGCATTCGGTGTGCTGGCAGGAACCAAGGTCAGCCAGTGACAGCCACCTCTGGTTTACGGCACCACTGGAGAGGCTTTATTTAAATGCTGATTCCCAGGCTCCTACCCAGACCGCTAAAACCTGCCTCTCCAGAGCCTGGGCTTTGGTCTCTGATCGAAGCTCCCCGGCGATCAAGATACACGGCTACGCGTTCGACCCCACGCGGCCACAGGCTGGACCCGAACACACCCGTTCTCTCGCTTACGCCTCACTGCGGCCCAAGCTTTCCTGTCCTCATCGTACGGGTGAGGGGAAACTGAGGCATGGGGAGCCTTAGTGACTCGCATCAGACAGGAGGCGGCAGGGCCTCCTAGCTAGAAGAATGCAGAACCTGTCTTCCCAAGATTCCCCAGCACCCCATCCGAGGCCCCGTCTCAGTCTCTCCAGCCTCCTGGGGACCAGGCTAGCCACAGAAATTGGCCCACACGGAGGGTCCAGGGCATGGGGGCAGAGAGGCGCAGTCGGCCCGTCCCGGCTCTGATGCCCCAAGTCTCTGTGTGACGGCAGGGCCGCTGGCCCGTGTGCAGGGAGGGGACAGGACCGAACCACACTTCTAACCAATCCTGACGGCCCTGGGGGGTCCTCGCAACACAAACACGACTTCATACACAAGTTCTGGGGGTTCGCGGAGCCACAGAACCAGCCAGGACCCGCGATCCAGCCCCCGAAGGAGAGGGGCACAGACTGGCCTCCTAGCTAAGAGAATGCAAGATTCTAAGAACTTCTTCCTATGGAGAATGTTCTCGAATTACCTGACTGCCCACCTGCCCGCACACACAGGTGTCTGGTGCCGGCAGAGGCTGGGCCAGTGGCCAGCACCCAGGGGTCACACCGTCTCCCCCACCCTGCCACCCCCAGCGGACCCCTTTCCCACACACTCACAGGCGGGACACAGACAGAGCAGCCATCTACTTCTAGAGCCCCCCCTCCCCACCGTTCGCCCTGCCCCCAGCGAGGGTGGCCCCACCCAGACCTGGCCACCCGCTGTGACTCCAGCCCTGCTCCTTCCCCATCCTCCTCGCCAGCAGGGCCTTCCTCCCTCCTGGAGGAAGCCCTCCCTGCCCCTCCCAAGGGGACAGACCAGGTCCCATCTGCCACCTGGCCTGATGGGGGAGGAGGTGCTGGGCGGGGCTCTGCAGGGCCCTGCCCAGGTCAGAGGCTGTGGCTGGTGTCAGTCCCCTCCCCCAGAGCCTCCAAGCCAGCCCCTCTTCTGTTGCACACAGTGGGGTCCGCATTGCAAGTTCTTCCAACAAAACACTCTGATGCCTGAGCTTTGGGGGCCGTGGGGTCCCCCTCCCCCTGGGGACGAGGTGAGGGTCGGTTCTGCCTTCTGGAGCCTCCTGTCTTAAGTCAGCCTAGAAGATGTCTGACTCTGGATTTCAGCTGAGGTCTTGCTCTGACGGTCATGAGTTCAAGTACCACGTCGGGCTCCACCCAGGGCGCGGAGCCTATTTTGGAAAAAAAAAAAAAATCCAGGCTAAGTCAGCCCTAGAAGGGCGGGTTCCCAGCCCCACCCTGCCCCACACTCCTTTCAGCCCCCCCTGGGGCTCAGCCACCGCTGACGACGCCGTGTCCACTCGGGTCCGTGCATCCGATGACCGATTTCCCGACCAGGTCCAAGGCCCCCGTGCCCACCGCCCACCCCAGAGAGGGGCCTGGAGATGGGTGCCACCAACGCAGAAGGCACGGCTCTTTCCCGGAGAGCGGACAGGGGAGGGGCCGGAGCCCAACCCTCGTTCCCTCCGCCGCCACGCCAGGATCGCCCGGGCAGGGATGGGAACCGGGCTGCTGGGTGCGAAAAGGCACCCTTGACCGTGGGCAGTCATCAAAAGAGCCTGCGGACAGGACTTGGCCCCACGCCGCCTCCCCCTCCCGCCCGAGGATTCAGCCACTCCAGCCGTCCTGCACACCTGTCCACCCACCACGGCTGGGCTCTGACCCCACTCCTGCCCACCTGTCCACCCACCACGGCTGGGCTCGGTCCTCCGGCAGGCGTCCCACAGGCCGACCCCAGGCACTGCCAGCCCGCTCCACGGAGAGAAAGCGGACCAGCTGGGCGAGGGCCTCGTGTGCGACCTCTAGCGCCTCCCCGTTTCTCGCCAGAGAGGAGCCTCCCTGGGGCAGGGGCAAGGCCGGGCACAGAGGTCCCAGGGCCACCCGTGTGTTACTGAACCCTCCCCCCCCGGGGGCTGGGGCAGCCCCCCTTCCGTCAAATGCGCCGATCATTCTGCAGTGAGCAGTGTCCGGATGACACGAGTGGGAGTCCTCAAGACTCCTGCGCCCTCGGGCTGGCGGCGATGGCTGCCGTGCCGTGGTTCGAATCCCAGAATCCCGGGGAGGGGGGCCCGCCGGCCGGTGCCCACCCGCTCCCTGACGCCCCGCGCCCGCCAGCCTGGAGAACTGGCCTCGGCTTGCCGGAAAGCCGCCGTCCTGGCCAACAGAAATAGCACCCCTGCCCATTCCCACCGGCTGCCTGCCCCTCAGGCAGCGGGCGGTGTGGAGGAGGTTCCCGCCACCCCCGACCCCTGCCCGTCAGCTGCAGGAGGGGCTCTGTGCAGAGAAACGGAGGATCACATCCCCCCCGCCCCCCCCCGTGCCTGTCTTGAATCCGGGCTCCGCCTCCCGTCAGCTGGGCGGCCTCAGGTCCCTGCCCTCTCTGAGCCTTACTTCGCTAAACTTTAACAAGGAAGACAATATTGACAAGGCACCCCACGCCCTTCAGCAACCAAGAGGAGGCCGGAAGAGACGGCAGGATGAGGAGCCCTAAACCCAGCAAGAGGAGACAGAGCCGCAGCAGGAGAGAATGAGGTTAGACACCAGGGAGAACTTCCTGCTCATAAGCGAGGCATATGCCACCGTGGAAGGCTCTCTGGGAAATTCTGTCAAGGCGAGAGAGGGTCAGGGGCCTGCGATGGGGCCGTGCCAGCCTGGAGCCCTGAACCACCGGCCGTTTTAAACTGAGTCGGCATCTGCATTTATTGAGCTCCTAGTGTATACCCGCACAAATGCTGAGCCTTGGAGAGGGAGAAACAAGTAAAATTCTGGCCGGGGCCTGGGAGGAGCCAAACATCCAGTTAGAAACAGACGTGGCAAGCGAGGCAGGGCCCAAACCGCCCCCAGAGCCCTGGCTGAGAGGAGGCAGTGGGAGGACTTCAGGGGAGAGGCGGCCTTGAAGCGAGGGGGGACTTGGATCTGGGAGGAAGTAGGAGAGCTTTCGAGGTGGCGAGAAGAGTTGGGTAAACGCACGGAGACAGGAGGGACTCACCTCCCAGGGTCGGATTTTCTGTCTCCGGATGACAGTGGAGACGGCGGGGGGGGGGGGGGGGGGGGGGGGGGGGGAGGGGGAACCAGGGCCTGCGGAAGTCCTGTCCTGGGACCCGGGACCCCAGGCCCCCGGAAGTGGCCACACCCTAGAAGTCTGGATCCCAGAACCTTAGACCCAGTGACATTCAGAGCCTGGGGTCTCCGTGTCTCCGTGTCCCTCGCCTCAGAGGTCACGAGCCCGCCGGCCCCCGCGGCAGCTCTGGGCTGTGCCCGTCTGGGCTCCGTTTGGCCACCCACAGTGACTGGGAGCCCGCCGCCTCCTGCAAGGGAAGGGGGGACAGGGCTGTCCGAGCAGGGCCGCCGCTGCTACGGCACCCCTGCATGGAGACCGCTCCCTCGCCGTCCCCGCTCCCACGCCAGGGTCACGAGGCAGCCAGGGTCACGAGGCAGCTACGGCCGGGGGAGCCCGGGTGTCCGGGGCCGCCCCCCTGAGGCCTGCTCAACAGACAGACACAGACAGATACAGCAATTCCGGTCCCACGGGGCCGTCCAGAGGCCAGGAAGGGCTGAAATAGAAGCAGGTCCCAAGGCCCGCAGGGGTGCAGCCGGCTCACAGCCGGGGGGTGGGGGGGGGCGGTCTGCCTCTGCCCCGAGGAGCCTTGGACTTGGTGTCCAGCTGCTCGAGGCCAGGGGACTGGACCTGGAAGGGACCTCAAACTCACCACCGTCTTCCCTGGGCACGGGGTCCTCTCCACCGTGCCTGGGATGGGTTCCCGAAGCTTCCGAGCCAAGGCTCGGCAGGCCTGGCCCAGCTCCACCCCTTCCGAGCAGCGTGCCCTGGGGCAGGTGACTCCACAGACGCTCCCCAGGGAGGGCTGCGGTGCACCGGCCCAGCAGGGGTGGGGGGAGACGTGCACTTCGGGGCTGAGATCAGAGAGAGTGTGAGGCGGCCCTGAACTAACCAGCCGCTCCCTGGCTGAGGGACCTGTCGGTGGCCTGCTTCCGGGACCCGGTTTCCACACCCGCGACGCGGAATCATGATTGCACCTGCTTTTCCAGGCCGTCGTGGGCACATGGCGGTGGTCTCATGGCGAGGAAGGTTCTCGAGGTCCCAGACGCTGAGTGTAATGGGAGGCCGAACAACCCTGCCCTGGTCACGCCGGTGGCCTACGGGCCCACGAGTCAGGGCTGCCGCGTGGCTGCCGAGGGCTGCCTGGAAGCCCAGGCCCGGGTCCCACCAGCATCTGCCGTGACCCATTTGCTGTGTGGCTTCGGGCAGGTGTCTATCCTTCTCTGCACTTCTATTTCTTCACCTGTAAAAATCAAAGTTGGGGCCAGATAAGCTCTGAGAGGCTTCTGGGTGACAAGTGGGGCACGGGACAGTGGTCCAGGAACCTGGGGGGTAAGTCCCAGGGATGGTGGTCCCAGCAGTCACCTCCGGGATGGCCCCAGAGCTTCAGAGTGCATTCTCAAGATAACTAGGGGGGCACCTGGATGGCTCAGTCGTTAAGCATCCAACTTCAGCTCAGGTCATGATCTCACGGTTCATGAGTTCAAGCCCCGCGTCAGGCTCTGTGCTGACAGCTCAGAGCCTGGAGCCTGCTTCGGATTCTGTGTCTCCCTCTCTCTCTGCGCCTCCCCTACTTGTGCTCTGTCTCTCTCTCTGAAAAATAAATAAACATTAAAAAAAAAAAAGATAACTAGGCTTTCTCCACGAGGTGGGTTGTGGCCAAGTTGTGTGCACCAAACGAGCCCCATTTTTTCCAGGGCACAGGGGTGAGGGAGGGGGGCATCTCCCGGCCCGCACCCTCCTCACTCACTTGGAAAACTCTGCCCCACGAGGGCCTCATCCGCCTCCAAAGGGCCTGCTCTCTTAGACACTGAGGGCCAGAGCATGGAAGTGAGCAGTCCAGCCAGCCTTGAACCAGGCCTGCCCAGGGGCCCCGCCATTCCCAGCCTCCCAAAGCCCCCACCTCGGACACTCGAGGTCACCTTTCGAAGAGAAAGAGAAAGGTCCCACTCACGCTGCCCTCCCCACGGGTGCCTGGCCCCTGCCGGGGGCTCCACTGACCCCTTGGGAGGGCCCTGAGGGGACTTCTCACCCCGCTCCGGGTCCCCCTGGGGCTGGGGGCTCCCCACACCGCCTCCAGTGGGACAGTCCTCTGCAGAGCTGGTCCCTGTCCCCTACCTGGCAGGCTCACCCCGCACAGACTGCAGGACCCGAGGCCAGAGCCCGGCACTGTTTACGTCCTCGAGTGGCATCGAGACAGGGCCGCTCGGGAGGACGGATGAGGTCTGCAGCTGCCGGCGCCAGGACAGCGACAGGATGTGCCAGCCTGTCACTGGGCGTCCCCCGCCTCCCCCACAGCCCCCACCCCGCTGCCCGGCCGCTATCTGTCGCTGAGTCCCTCGGGATGGCGGGCCCTGGGAGCGGCAGGATGAGCTGGGCACTGCGAGGGTCACCGCAAGTCCTGTGGACGGCTTTACGGCAGAGCGCCAGCCGAGGGGGGGAGGGGCTTCCGGGGGCTCGGGGAGGGCTCTCCACCAGGCTGGGCTGCGGGAGGGGCAGCCCTCTCCCGACCCGGCCACTACCCGACCTCTGACCCCAGCCGCAGGCAGCCGGGCCTGACCCAGCCTGCCGAGGGCCACGGGAGGGTCACCCTGAGCCTTGTGGCCTCCGGCACTGTCCTCGGCCCCCCCTCCCAGGACTCCCGGGTCCTACAGAAAGGAGCTCCCCTGGGGCGAGGGGTCCTGGAAGCCGACCTGGACGGCCGCCCTGCTCCCGCAGAAAGTCTGCCGGCCCTCGCTGGGTGGCAGAGGATCGCCCCGAGATTTCTTCAGGAACCAGCCTGCGTGTGCCTGGCCGGCCCTGCCCGTGACTCAGCGGCGGGCTCCAGCCCATAAAATGTGAGCGTCGGCCGGCTCAGCCCCGGGCCCCCGCCCACATCCCGGCCGCCTCCAGGCTGCCCTGCCCAGAAACACACTGAATCTACACTCCCTTGGCAAGATTCTGGGCGCCCTCCCTTGCCAGCCCGGAGCCAGCGCCCACCCGGAGACACCATCACCTTCCTGGGGCTCAGTGTCCCCTTCTGAGACAGAGAGGACAGTATTCTAAGGCGATGATCAATGGTAGCCTGTGAGCTCACCCCTGTACCAGCAGGGAGCCCAGACCCGAGGGAAGGGACCACCCTCCCACCAAATCTTCAATGGCTCCCCACTGCCCTCCGGGTCCAGTCCACCACTCTGGTTCCCACAGGGCAACTAAGACCCAGTGGGGAGGGGCTCTGATCACTCCCAGCTTCGCTGCTTATCCTGCCCCCCCCCACTCCTGGGGACCCTGACACGCAGTCTCCCCTGCTCACATGGCCTCCCCTCCCCTCCGCCCTCCCTCCTGTGCTGCGCTCCAGGAGCCCTCCCGAGCACACTCCTCCCCGCCAGCTGCTGGTCGCAAGTGTCCCTCACCAGACTGAGATCTGGGGGGGCCATGGTCCTCGTCTCTCAGGGAGCACCCCTGGTTCCCAGCGCCCAGCGCGGGCCAGCTCAGCGGGTGCCGGGTGGAGGACGCTGGGTGGTTCCACTGCGTGAGCAAGGAGCAGCCCAGGGACTGGAGACTAGAGAGGCAGACAAAGCCACCCTCGCACCCTGAAACCCGGGCTGGCCCACCAGCCACCACCCTGGTCAGGGTGTCTGTCTGGGGAGGGATGTCCCCCAATCAGGCCTGGCTACTGTGATTCCCGACCCACTGCCCCGTCCCGCTGGCCCTCGTCACATCCCGGTCTTTCTCACGCACCTGACCCCGTGTGTCCCCACAGAGGTCACACTAGGTCACGAAGGGGCCCCAGGCTGACCCCTGAACACACTCAGGCACGCGTGTGCCCCTGCAAGGCCACGTTCACCTCAGGGACACGCAGGAGGGGGCGCCGACGGCCCAGATACCGAGTGTGCAGGTCCTAGGTCACGGGCACACACAGGCACACCCGGGCTCAGAACACGCAAAACCGAAAACCCAGACGGCACCCTGGAAGCCAGAGCGCCACCGGGGGGGCGGAGGTAGCCGAGCAGCTCTGTGACACCCAGACAGAAAGCCGAGTCTGTGGCATGGTGCTCCCGTCTCCCACAGTGCCAGCCACGCTCTGCTCTCCGGGGCCCCGCAGCCTCCCCAGCCAAGGTGCTGGCAGGACGGAGAGCCAGGGTGGAGCCACCCTCCCTCTCCACCCCTCCCCTCCCCCCCGCCTTGGGTGATGCAGCTTTGGCTCCGCCCCTCTCTGCCTCAGTTTCCTCCTCTCTCTGGCCCGGGGCTGAGCTGCAAAGTCTGCTGCCCCTAGGCTCCCTCCCGCAGGGCGCTGGAACCAGGCTCCTCCAGGGGGCCGGCCGGGAGGGGGAAGGAGCCCGCCCCGCCCCCACCCCGCCCCCACCCCTCCGCCTTTGCCCAAAAGGAGCCCCAGCGCCGGCCTGACGTCAGGCCCCAGGAAGGCGGTCGGCTGCCGGACAGAGTGGCCCACAGAGCCGCCCCGGGAGGTCGTCCAGGCTTCAGCTGTGCCGGCTCTGCCTCAAGCCGCCAGCGCCAGCGTAGGCGAAGGTGCGGTGAGTCCCCCAAGAGCTGGCCCCGGCCTCCCCGAGCTGGAGAGTCCTAACAGCCAGGCCAGCAGGCAGCGGAGGGGGTGAGGGGCCGACAAACTGCCCCCGGACCTGGGCAGGGGAGAGTTCAGAGCCGGAAAGGGGCTTGGAGGTCGCACCCTGTAGGGAGCCATTGTACAGATGGGAAAACTGAGACCCAGCAGGGGAGGCGGCAGGTGGTCAGAGCTGGACAGGCTGGGTGAAGAGGAGGGGAGGAGGGCTCCCAGGGGCTTGTGGGAGCATCCCTCCTGACCCCAGAGCCCCACCTGTCCCACTGGCTCCCCGCTTCCCTGGATCTCATTCATTCATTCGTTCGTTCATTCATTCAGCATACTCACGGCTCATCTTCAGGGTGCCCAAAGCCGCGTCTCGACTTTCCCACCTGTCAAGGCAGAGGCCAGGCCCAGGAAGAGACTGGGTCCTTGAGCAGTTTTGAGACCGTGGCCACCCGTGTCCCCCAGGCCGGGGCAGGGCTGGGGTTTGAGGGATTCGTGCAGACTCCTAGCCGCGCCAACCCACAGCTCAGACCCTGTGCTCCTGCCCTGGCCCTTCCCCCATGCTTTGGGAGGATGGGGAAACTGAGGCCCAGGGTGGCCGGCCCACCCAGCCCCCAGCGTGAACTTCGAGCTGGCACCGCCCCGCCCGGCTCTGGCTGGCGGTAACTGCCCTGTGAGAAGGGCAGCAGACACAGGGTCCCGAGGGGGGCGGACAGGGTGGGAACTGGCCTGGGGCCAGGGTGCCGGGCGGGACAGACAAGGAGCAGCTGTGCAATCTCAGGCAGGACGGAGGGACGGAAGGGACACAAGGGACGGCGGCGGTGGCTCCTGGCCCTCCGGCGGGCGGGCGGCTGGACCTGCCCGCTGGCCCCCATATCTCCTGCCAACATTTCATCACTGCCAGCCAGGGGGTCCCCGGGTGCCACCTCCTTCCCTCCAGGGGCTGCCCAGCCGCGTGACCATGGGCACATCACCGCCCGTCTCTGAGCCTCGGCAAAAGCAAGGGCCCCCGCTCCTAGAGTGTGCATGGGGAGGGGGGTGGGGTATTCTGAGCACCCGCACCCTGGCGCGCTGTCCTCATTTTGAGGGGGCGGGGCTCCACACGCCCACTTCCCAGACCAGGAAACCGAGGCTCAAAGGGGCCAGAGTGGTCCCTTTAAAAATCATTCCTTTGGTCACTCAGCCACAGCCCTGAAGGGCCGAGTTGTTCCCTGCCCTCACAAGTCTGCCGGTCCAGGAGGGAAAGGCAAGAAACAAGAAAGCAAATCACCCCAAAGCTGCCAGGTGGTGGAGGGCAGCGAAAAAAAAGAAAGAAAGAGAGAGAGAGAGAGAGAGAAAGAAAGAAAGAAAGAAAGAAAGAAGAAAGAAAGAAAGAAAGAAAGAAAGAAAGGCCAAGCAAGGTGAGGAGTGAAGGTAGAACAGGGGGCTGGGTGGTCTAGGAGGGCCTCCCTGAGGAGGTGCCCTGGGGTCAGCAGACCCTCAGCAGACCCGACCCTAGGAGCTGCCCCCAGAGCCCTCCTGTCCCTTAGCCAGGCTGGCCCACAGGCCTCTCCAGGGTCCTGAGCCCAGACGCTCCCACCTCAGGGCCTTTGCTCTGCTCCTGCTGCTGCCTGGAACACCTGTTCCCCAGAGCCTCCTGCCCCCCAGCCACTTTCTTACCCTGCCCCCCTGCCCCCCCCTGTGAGTTCTGTAAGGTGGAGCCAGACCCTCTGCAGCCTCTGTAATGGGGGTCGGGGTTTCAAGCTCAGGTATGATGCCTCCGGAGCAGGGGGTCCCCATCACTTCTTTGACCTCGACACTGGGCTGCGTGGCCTGGGGCGAGCTGCCGGCACCACCTGGGCCCCTGTCTCCCTGTCCACACAGCGGGCTGCAGCCACCTTTCAGCGGCCTGGCGCGGGCAGGAGGCCCCACCCCCTCCGGGTGACCCAGACACGCCACTTAGTCATCCGGAACCTCAGTGCCCTCACAGGCAAAGTAAGGCCAGCAACACGGATCGGGGGCAGCTGGGAGGAGTCCGTGGGAACCCAGGAGGGGTCATCTCAGAGACGACCCATGAACTGTGGGACTACAGCTCTCCCTCCGTGCAGGGGTGTCCAGGGGCTGAGGGAGGTCCGTGTAGGCCGGAGACCGGGATGCCACTGGCCTTCAGCAGGTGACAAGGGCAGAGGCGGCAGGCCAGGCAGAGGGAACAGCATATGCGGGGGCCGAGAGTACCAGGGGGAGGGCCTGCAGGCGAGCCGGTCCTGGTCTCCCCTGGAGAGGCTGGGGGGGGGGGGTGTCGTGAGCACCTGCAGGACTTCCGCTTGCAGCCATGCCTGGGGCTGCCCCTCCCAGAGGAACCTGGACTTCCCCGGGGCCGCGGGCTTTCGGATGGTGGGCTGCGAGCAGGGCCAGGCACGATGGAGCCCAGCTGCCCTTCTCGACCCATGCCCTCAGGGACACCCCTCCCTGAGCTGGGTGGAGGGACGTAGGTTCTGGCCGGCCCCACCTAGGACCTGCTAGGTGACCCAGGACCTGCCTGGCCCCTCTTGGGGACCTCGGGAGGGGCCCAGCAGTCCCTGGGGGGAAGGAGCAGAGAGGTTCGGACCAGCCAAAACACAGCAGGTGGTGTTCCAGAGCAGATGCCACGAAACCAAGAATAATCGTAAAAATAAACAGGCAGAGAGTTCAGGCCATAATGGTTTTGCCGGCCTCGGAGGGCTGCGAGTGTCGTGCTCGGCAGCCTGGGCGGGTACAGGTACTCTAGCCACCAGGAGGCCCTGGTGCACAAACCCCAGGCCCTGGAGGCAGGCCCTCCACCCGGTCCCGCCCCTGCCTGGGCCAGAAAAGGAGGACCCGGGTGTGATTCCCGGCCTCACCAGTCGTATGCTGTGCGACCTAGGGTGCGTTGCTCACCTCTCTGGGCTTCCCCTTCCTCATCTGAACACCGCTGTGTGGATTTCAAGTGTCCCGCAGGTGCCTAACCCACAGCGGATGCTCTCAGCAGCTTGGTCGGGCGCATACTGGGCCCGTCCTCCGTGCCTGCCCCCTCCCCCCCGTCCCCGCCCGATCCGTGGTGCAGACCAAACTCAAACTCCGAGCAGGTATCCGTTGGCCCAGAGCCGAGGCCAGGCTCCCCCTCTGCCCTGGGCCCCCATGTGGCAGGGCGGGAGGCAGCCAGGCTGCAGGATTGGTGTCCGCAGGGCGGCTGGACAGCTACAGGAGAACACGCAGGGATGGGGGGCAGTTTGGAGAGGAGCCAAGAGGTTAGGACACGCCCACCCCTGCCAACGAGGGGCCTGGGGGCCGTGGGGTGGCCAAGTACCCGCATCCGAGTCTTGCATTGTGGGGCACACGGCAGACACCCAGCAAGCCATGAGTGGAAGCGATGGGACGCAGCCTCCTGTCACCGGTGGGGCCTTAAGGCTGGGAGGAGAGGACAGGGTCCGATGACTTGGGGACCAAGGCTCGTTCCCTGCCCTGGGAAGACTCCTTCGCAAAGGCTCTGAGAAGCTCCGAGCCGCCGGGATGACCTCGCAGCCGGGGAACCAGGAGGCTCCAGCACTGTTACTCTTATGCGCCTTCCAGGCAGGGCCTCTGCAGCCTCATTCACTCACTGGCTACACAAATATCACACTCAGCACCACAGGTGAGGGACGGAGGCTGCCAAACTCCAGCTAAACCCTGCTGCGAAGCACCAGGGGAAGGGTGGGAATGACAGGGACAACCCGGACCCAACAGGATCATTGGGTGGGCTTCCTAGAGGAGGTGTCAACCCTTCCTGGCTTGGGAGGACCGGGGGAAATCAATTCCAACCTGGTGCCCAGAGCGCCAAGTGGGTCGCGAGGGCCCAGGCCAGGCGGGAGGGCACTGAACGCCGGGGTGAGGGCCGGTCCTCACCCTGCAGAGCGTGGCCGGCTCGCTGAGGGTTCACTCTGCCCAGGAGAGAGATGGATGCGGCTGGGCGCTGGGTTGTCCCTCGCTGGAGGATGGGGCAGGATTGGGCCCGCCCCTCCCCCACCAGCCCCGCCCTCCAGACGCTCCCGCTGGGAAGGTTCCTGGGGGAGGGGAGGCCTGGAAGGAGTCGTGCTGGGGAGGGAGGGAGCAGGGAAGAGGTCCAGGCAGAGGCACAGCGTGGAGGGTGCGTGGAGAGTCATCAGACAGTCGGGGTGCTGGGAGACTGGAGCAGGGCTCCCCCGGGGCCCGCCTGAGGCCTCGGTCCCTTCCAGGAAGGGCCGCTCGCAAAAGCACCGCCCTTTATCCACACGCCTCCCTTGGAGGGTCTCGGCAAAGTTCCGGAAGGCCTGTGATGGGCAGGGCTCTGGGTCTCCCCACCTGGAGGGGAAGGGAGGAACCACCACCCTCACCAGGCACCCCCTCTGCCCTTCCCCTCCAGCTTGGGCCACACCCGCAGCAGGTGCTCGGGGTCAGAGCCCTCCTCCAAGGCTGGGTGGGACAGTCAGTGGTGTGGGAGCCGGGAGGGAGGACCAATTACGGGGTCGCCTCTGGCCAGAAGCGTGCCTCCCAGGACCTGGATTCAGCCCCAGCACCTTGCACAGCATTCAAGGCCGTGGGAGCATGGCTCCTGGCCTCCGCCCCCCCTCCCGGGATGCTCACCCAGGCTTCCGTACCCGCTGAGTCCACCGCCTTCTCCAGGAAGCCTTCCCTGATTCCACATTCCTGTGCCTCCCCGTCACCGTCCCCATGCCCGCATTCAGCTGGGGGTCCAGGTGCCCCACCCAGACGCCCTGCAGGTCTCAGATCCATAGTGAAACCAGGGGTGAGGCAGGGATGGCGGTCAGGCCTGGGTCTAGGTTGGACCCCGTCCCTGCTCGGTATGGGGCTCACCCCTCCCCCACCCCAGTCCTCAGTTTCCTCACCTGGAAAATGGAAGGCTCGGGCCTCCAAGGCTGCTGGGTGGAGGAGAGGGGATCCGGTGGCCCGTAGGAGGCCCGAGGCCCCACAGAAACACCTGGCATGCGCTCTCTGTGTGTGAAAGCCTGCAGTTCGGGGCCAGCCCAGCCAGGGACGAACCCCAAGGCCCAGCTGGGTGGCCCCGGTTTAGTGGCCAAAGGCCCCTGTCTCTGTGTCCTGTGTCCTTGTTTTCAAATAAGGGCCACGCCCCTTCCCCAAAATAGGAGGAATCCAAATGTCCCTTTCAACTCAGTCCTCACCGCAGGGCCCCCAGGGGAGGGGGTGAGAGGGAGCAGGCCCAGCCAAAGACGTGCCGAATGGCGAGGCCAGGGGCCGCGGGCTGGGCTCACGGGGACCCAGTGTGGGCAGCAGCGTAGAAAGACTTCATCCTCGGAGCAGGCTCACCTGCTGCGTGCGAGCTCCCCACTCCCAGAGCAGCGTAAGCTAAGCTCTCGCGAACCCCCCGCCCGTCCCCTCAACATTTCCTGAGTGCGACCGTACAGTCCTCTCCTGCAGAAATTCACAGACTCGCGGGGACACCAGACAAGTGGCCCGGCGATGACAGAGCCGCGGTGCCATGAGAGCCCCAGAGAGGCCACAAAGCTACTTAAGGCAATCAGGGAGGGCTCTCTGCAGGAAGAGGCGTCTGAACCCAAGAGAGCCAGCATATGAATAAGAGTGCATACGCAGGATTGTTTTAGTCACCGGTCACTACTCGGTTCAAAGTAGTGTTAGCCAAAGAGGGAGATAGTAACTTCCTTGAACCGGCGAGTCCCAGGGTACTGGTTCAGGCAAGGCTGGGTCCAGGCCTCGAGCCACCTCCTCGGGCCTTGGCCTCTGTCGTGGTCCTGCTTGTCCCGGCAACCTTCTTCCAGGGGCAGTTCGAGTCTCCCATCTGGCCAGCGTCCACCCCGGGGGAGCAGGGAGCCGCCTGTGAAAGTCCCAGGGCTGGTGGCGATTTGCCAGGGGGGGTCGTGACGCCGCCGGTGATAATCATGGTAGCCCAGGGCAGCTGGTCACTGGGGGTAGCCTGGGGCCCAGGGTTTGAGCCTCGCCCCCCACCCCCCAAGAGCAGGACTAGGCAACACAGCAGGACGGAGCCCAGAAAGGACTTTATCCCGAAAACGGTGAAGGGACACCGAGCCATTCCGCCCGCAGGTCTGCGAGGGGCCTCCTCCGACCCTAGGGAGCCCCGGGCCTGGGTCTCGCCGCAGCCCGCCGGCCCCCCGGGATCCCCCCTCACTCCTCTCTGCCCTGCTGCCTGGGAGAACCCTCTAGAGCAGTCCAGAGAGAGGCAAGTGCTACCGGAGGCAAACACGTTCCAGAAGGGGCAGCCATGTTCGGGCCTCGGAGCACTTCAGAGCTGGAGGTGCCCATTGTACGGAGGGCAAGACTGAGGTCTGCAAGGGCCAGGGAGGGCCCGGGCAGGATGGAGGAACTCTTGGCCCTTCTTTCTGAGAACCCTCACTTTCCCTAAGATGGGCAAGGAGCGGAAAGAGGGAAAGAAGAAAAGATGGGGGGAAGAGAGGCTCCCACGGAGCTAGGAGCCAGCGTGGGGGAGAAAAGCCGTGGGTCTCCACTCCCCCCTGTGGCACCCCTGCTCTTCAGTCCCGCCCACGACCGGGACTCACGCGTGGGGACTGGGGGGGGGGCTGCAGAGAGCCCCTGCCGCCCTTCTCCAAAGTGGTCCCCCTTTTCCTACCCTTCACCTGGGCTCATACTGGGCCCCGCCTCCCATCCCCCACCCACCACAACCCTTCAGGGCCCTTCCGGGGCCACCTCCTGACCACACCTCGGTGCTGCCCGAGGGGAGCTCAAATTCCGCCCACGTTACAGATGAGGAACCTGAGGATGGAGCCATGCTCCCTCCGGTTCCCCCATCCCGCTGGGTGTCTTCCCGACCGCCCCCTGAGCCCCAGGAGAGCAGCCTGCATCTCCGATCTGCGGGGGGGGGGGGGGGTCCAGCCTGGGGCAGCAGGCAGCGCAAAGTCCCCAAGCCCAGGAGTAGCGTCTGGGCCCCGGCCCCGCGCCAGGCAGTACGAGGCCGCGGCCTCTGCCCGCTGGGCTCCAGCCAGCCGGCCCTGGCTAGGACGTCTCTCCACCTCAGCCAGGCCCAGGACACCTGCCAGGAAAGGGGAGGGGACGGGGCTGTGCCACACCCCTCAGGCTGGCTCCCACGATGGAGCCCTGCCTACCCCCTGAGGCTGCGGAAGGCACTAGTGACCCCATTGAGCAGATCTGTGAGCGAGGCTCACTGATGAGGCCAAGGTCCGGGGGCCAGGGCAGAGCCAGACTGGACCACTCCCCCACTCCTCCAGCCCCTGGGTCTCTGGGACTCTCCTCCTCTGCGTGCTCACCGTCTGAAGGTCTGGGCCTCCCCCCTCAGCCTGGGTGGGCGGGCCTGGGGCCAGGCTGTCCCCACAGAGGAGCAGAACCTTCTCTCCTTTCCCCTCATTCCAGGCTATATTTAGAGGTCGAGCAGAGAGCGAGGCACGTGGGGAGTGGGTGCGGGCGCCCGCCGGCCGAGGGGCTGGTTGCCTGGGTGCCCCTGGCCCAGGTCCTGGCCTGCCCCTCCTGGAGCTTCCGTTTCCTCCAGCGTGCGTGTGGGGGACCCGGGACGATTACACGGCGCCCAGCTCTTCGCAGCAACCAACCCCAGGAGTCCGCTCGGCCACAGCGGGAGGGAGGCCCCGCTGTCACCCGAGGTGCAGGCCGGGAGGCCGAGGCTCCGAGAGGTTCATCGGCAAGCCCAGGGCGGCGGGTGGTGAGGGGAGGCGCCTCTGCTGGCCACCCTCACCTCGCAGTGCTCCCCGGCCCTGCCGCTCCTCCACCGCCGGCCGCCGCCCCGCCACCGCGGCCCCTCTTCCGGAGAAGCGCGGGCAGGGTGGCAGCCTGGGGGGACGGCGGGGAGGCCAGAGGAAGCGGGGGTGCTGGGAGCACGCCAGGGGGACGGGGCACTCTGCGGAGGGTCGGCACCCGCCCAGAGCGGACTCAAGGGAAGCCGCCCAGGGGAGTGTCAAGGAGTAGCAGGAGGTGAGGCAGGGAAGACCACTGGGGAAACTGAGTCCCAGAGAACGAAGGTCCTTCCGGAGGCCATGCGGGCCTGGGAGGAGGACAGAGAAGGGTGGATTCAGGAGGCCGCCTCCCCACCCCCCACCCCGACCCCAGCCACTGCCCAGAAGGCCCGCCTCCACCGGCCAGGCCCTGGGTCTGGAGCCCCATATTTGAGCTCCTCCTTGTTCGAAGCCAAATGAGTCGATGCCCTGGAGAGGAGGCGTTAACGAACGAGGTGGATGCCAGTTCACAGTCCCTGCGAGAGGCCGGGCGGGGGAGGGGGGCGCGCTGGGAGTGGGGGGCAGCTAATGGGGGGGGGTCTTGTAATATGGACAAAGCCAGACTCCCAGACAGGAAAGGGGCAGAGACGGTGGATGCAGAAAGTCAGGGATGAGGGCTCAGCGTGGGACCAGGGTCAGGGCTCAGGGTGTGGCCAGGGTCAGGGCTCAGGGTGTAACAGGGATTGAGGGTAACTGTGTCATCGGAATCAAGATTCGGCGTGGGCCCAGGGACAGAGGTCAGGGCCCCATCTGGGCGGGGCTCCGGCGGGGCAGGATCAAGGTTCATCACGTTACGGAGACCGGAGTTTGGGCTCAGTGCGTGGCCGAGGGTTCAGGGTTCAGACTCCTGGGGCCGGGAATCGTGGCATGTTTGCAGACATCTCTCCTCACCTGTCGGGCCTGCGGGACAGCCCGAGCGCCCGTCGGTCCCCCTGCGTGGAGGCGCCGGGCCCGCAGCCCCGGCCTGGACCCTCCAGCGCCTTGAGCGAGTTGCCGCTCGGCACGCGAGGCCGGCCCTGGGGAGCTTCCTGGAAGGGCAGGAGCCCCAGCCCCGGGGCCGGCGTCATCCTGGGACTGTCTCCCAGAGGAAGTGCTCCGTACTGTTTACGATTTGTCTTCGCCTGTGACACTCACTTGAACCCAGTGCAGACACATCGGAAAACCGAAAGGCATGGGGAAGGGAATCCGAAAGCTGTTTGCCGTGTGCCCCGGGGCCAGCTCCCGGCACTGCTGCGTCGTTTTGCCAAGGCTCAGTTTTTCGCAGAGTAGAGAGACAAGCTGGGAGGCTTCCTTCTCCTTCTCGGGGCCATTCTGGGGCCCCCCACTGCCCTGCGGCTCCAGGTTCCAAGCCCCGTGCCCTGGCCTCGCGGCCCGCCCTCACTCCCCCTCAGGTCCCCAGAAAGTCTCCCCCGGCCCTAGATGTCTCTCGTGCTACCCCTCGAGTTATCATTTGACAAAAACATCTATCAACCCTGCGTTTTAGGGCCTGGGGACACCAAACAGAGGACAGCTCTGCCCGGCTCTGGACCCTGTGTATGTGTGTGCGCGTGTGTGTGTGTGCGTGTGGCAGGCGTGGCCCGGGCAGCACCAGACTCCTCCCAGCAGCCTTGGGGCTCAGCAGATGCCCGGGGTGGGGGTCCCAGAGGCAGAGGCCCAGCTGGGTGCCCTCAGGCAGGCGGTGGGCTCTCTGAGCCGGAGGACAGAGGTGGCCGTCTGCCCCGCCTGGGCCTCCTTCCAGCCCCGACCGGAGCCCCAGCCTTAGCCGGCAAGGACTCCCCTCCTGCCGCTGCGCCCCGCTGCCCCCAGGCAGAACTCCGGATCCCCGGTCCGCAGGGTCGAAGCAGCCAGAGCGAGCCTGTTGCCAAGGCCAGGCAGGCGACTGGAGGGCGTGGGCGGCGTCCCCCGGCTCACGGCAGATGCCCCACTTCTACCTGCCACCGGGATGGGAGTGTCTTCCCTTCTCTTTCAGGTGGGGGGAGGGCACACTGCGCGCCCCGGATGTCCCACGTCCCCACCCTTCCTCCCTGCTTCTCCCCGAAGCCCTCTCCTTTCTCCTGAAAAAGCCAGAAATGTCCTTATTTGGAGCATCGGCCCGGCCTGGGACGGGGGGCGGGGGGCCCGTTAACCCTTCCCGTATAAATAGAGATAAATCTCAACAAGTTAAACACAGTCCCGCGGGAACATAAACAGAGTGGGCGGCCCCTCACCGCTGCAGCGAGCGAGCGTTTATTTAACTAACACCCGCCCCGCCGCTGCCGGGACCTGGCCCCAGGCTCGCTGGGCCGGGAGGGCACCGGGGAGTCCGGGGGGCTGGCCCTGGGGCGAGGTTCCTTATGAGGCCCCAGTCCTGGGCACCGACCCCGCTACCAGCCCTGGAAGAGGTGAGAACAGATGCGTGGCCCGGAGGTGGGGGGGGTCTGTGACGCATGGGGGTGGGGGCAGCCAGGCGGGGCCGTCGTGGGCCGGGCTCCGTTGAGCAGGACCGTGCTTTATCGGGCAGCGGCTAACACCGTAGATCTTCTGGCACAAACGATGCTCTGGGCGCTGCTGTGCTCGGTTAACCCTCCTAGCGGCTCCACAGCCCCAGCCGTGCAGGTTAGCATGCGAAGCACAGAGAGGTGGTGGGACTTCCCGAGGCTGCACAGCGAGGGAGGGAGGAGCCGGGATCGGAGCCCGGGTTCCCACACCAAACACACGGCCGGTGCCAGGGTCTTGTCTTCCCTCTTGGTCCTGGGCCGGCCCTGCCCAGCGGGGGGTTTTACTTCCCGCCGCACTGAGGAGCACGCACATTCTGCCACAGCTCCGCCCTGGCCAGCGCCCGGGCCACACGGAGTGGGGAAGGTGGGCGTTCGAGGGCCGGGCGGGAAAAGGCACGACAGGGAAGCCGGGGGCCCCCGGTGGGCAGGCCTCCAGGCGGGGGCTCTGCGGGCCCGAGGCTCACCCGCCCACCCGCCTCCTTCCTTCCAGGCCCGGGGTGCGCGCCGGCCGCCATCATGCCCTCGGCGTCTCCCCCGGCGGCCCCCAACGCCACGGCGGCGGCGGCGGCCAACGGCAGCGCGCCCGAGATGCCCCTGTTCCACCTGTTCGCCCTGCTGGACGAGGAGGCGCAGGCCGCACTCCCGGGCCTGTGGCTGGCGCTGATGGCGGTGCACGGGGCCATCTTCCTGGCGGGGCTGGTGCTCAACGGACTGGCGCTGTACGTCTTCTGCTTCCGCACGCAGGCCAGGACGCCCTCGGTCATCTACACGGTCAACCTGGTGGTGACCGACCTGCTGGTGGGGCTGTCCCTGCCCGCCCGCTTCGCCGTCTTCTACGGCGCGCGCGGCTGCCTGCGGTGCGCCTTCCCCCACGTCTTCGGCTACTTCCTCAACATGCACTGCTCCATCCTCTTCCTCACCTGCATCTGCGTGGACCGCTACCTGGCCATCGTGCAGCCCGACGGCTCCCGCCGCTGGCGCCAGCCGGCCTGCGCCAGGGCCGTGTGCGCCCTCGTGTGGCTGGCGGCCGGCGCCGTGACGCTGTCCGTGCTGGGCGTCACGGCCGGCGGCGGGCGCTGCTGCCGCGTCTTCGCGCTGACCGTCCTGGAGTTCCTGCTGCCGCTGCTCGTCCTCAGCGTGTTCACCGGCCGCATCGTGTGCGCGCTGTCGCGGCCCGGCCTGCTGCGCCAGGGCCGCCGGCGCCGCGTGCGGGCCATGCAGCTGCTGCTCACCGTGCTCGTCATCTTCCTGGTCTGCTTCACGCCCTTCCACGCCCGCCAGGTGGCCGTGGCGCTGTGGCCCGACGTGCCGGGCCACGCCAGCCTCGTGGCCTACCACGTGGCGGTGACCCTCAGCAGCCTCAACAGCTGCCTGGACCCCATCGTCTACTGCTTCGTCACCAGCGGCTTCCAGGCCACCGTCCGAGGCCTCTTCCGCCGGCGCGGGGCCGAGCGCGAGCCCCGCGGCAGCGACGCGGTCAGCATGCGCAAGAGCTCCAGGGGCTCGGGCCACCGCCACATCCTCGGCGCCAGCCCGGGCGCCTTCGCCCAGGACCTGGCTAACGGGCCGGAGGCCTAGTCGGCAGGACTCCGCAAGGGGACCGAAGTTCAGGACCGGACTGGGCTGCCCAGGCCGAGGATGGCGGAGACGTCTGCTCTGCGTGGGGGGCGGGGGGAGGGGGTGCGCCTCGGCTTTGCCCGGATCCATTGGGGATGGCTGCCCGGCACCCCGCACGGCTCCGGATGGGCTGTGGTGGTCTGAGAGCCGCTTGTCTGCCCTCCCCGGGGCACACGCCGTGTCCAGGGAAGACTCGGAGGGGCGGCCGGGAGCTGCTGCTTTCCCGGTCCACCCTCACCCTGGAAGGGATTCCTCAGAAACGGGGACAAAGGTCTTTTTAGGTTCTAGGAATCGCAGAGAGGCTCCCTTCCCTCTCCTCTCCCCTCCCCATCCCCCTCCTCCCTAGAGAGAAGAACAGGACAGAAAGGTAAAGTCTGGGGACACAGAGGTCATGCGAGCAGACAGGAGAGGCGAGGGCCCTGTCTCCGGAAGCCCCCCTGCCCGAGATACCCATGCATTGCCCAGTAAGACGGCAGGACATGAGTGCCGCGCTGCCCGGGCCGCTGCCTGAACCCGCCACACCCCCACAGAGGACAGGCTCTCTCCGGCCCACCCGCAGCGGGGAGGGGTCAGGCAGCGCCCACGGGTGCCGCGGAGGGGCAACGGCCGGGCCGGAATCGAAACCCGTCCCACCTCCTGCAACGCCCCTGCACCCGCCCCAAAGCCCGCGCCCCAGGAATGATCTCGGGAGACGCCCCCCCACTGCCCCAGGAGGGCAGCAGGGCTCACGGCCCCAGCCCCCGGATGAGAAAAGCAAGAGCAAAGACACCCAGCGACCCGGAAACCAGGCCTGCCAGCCCGAGGCTCCCGTCTCCCTGCTTTGTTCTCTGGGGGCAGAGAGCTCTGGTCAGCTGCTACTGCCTGGCGTCTCATTTCTCCCGTTTCTGGGAGGGGCCGTTTCTCTGGCTTGGGCCTCTGATGGCCTCCTCTGAGCTGGACTCCGGGATTGCCTCCATGTGCTTTCTGTCGAGCTGCCAAGCTCCCTGGGCCCTTTATAGACTGCTATAGGGGCAGGGGCCCGTTGGGGGAAAGGAGCCCTAGGCGTCCCAGGCCCCTCCAGGCACCAGGCCCCACCCTGGCCCTGGCCACAGCCGCTGACGCAGGGTGAGATTAGAACCTGGGCCCCAGATCTGCCCCACTTTACAGAGAAAAGTCCTACATGTTCAGTGGCTCCAGGCAGAGTACCTGATCCCCCAAGATCAGGGCCCTGGAGAGAGGCCCGCATGGGAGGCAGGAAGGCCATTTATATTCCCGTATTACAGATGAGGAAACTGAGGCTCCAAGACGGAAAGGCCTGGCCAGGGTCAGGGAGTGTTCCGGGCACTCCAGCACTGTCTTTACCGACCCTTGGTGGAGCCCGTGCGAACGACTCCTGACCCCAGGCCCTGTCAGCCTCAGCCTCCCTGCCGGAGGCCCGGGGCGCCCCAGGCTCGCTCCGCAGGGGATGGGCCCAGGAGGGAAGGGCCCCCCCCCCCTCCCGCCAGGGCTGCTTCCTGGGCCTGGAGGCTTGAGCAGCAGTGGGCGTGGCGGTCGGCGTCCTCACCGGTGCCATCCCTGGCCCTGACCGGGAGCCTCTCCCCCACTTGGCCCAGAGCAGGGCTGTGGCTCATTAGGGACCCAGGGCTGCAGGCACAGAAGGGGACCCGGGAGCCCGCTGTCTGCAAGAAACACGGGGCAAGAGCAGTGCTGACCGGAGGCTGGGCTTGCAGACCGAGAAGCTCCAACAGGGCTCGACCCGGCCTGGCCCCACATCTGGTTCCCCGGGGCGGTCACCCGGTGGAGGAGGGAGGGTCAGCGTTTGCCCCAGTGTGGCGCCCCCTGTGGGCTTTCTTCCTGCGGGGTCAGCAGCCCCGGTTTCCCAATCTAATTCATACTAAAGAGTGACTGACCGACACTAACTGACTGCTGTGCTTGGGGGAGAAGGAGTTGCAATTTTTCTGGAACAAACCCTTCATCTAGGAGGAGGGCTCTCTTGAGGCAGGTGAGCCAGCCTGACTCTGGGAAAACAGAGACCGGGACCTAGGTCCCGGTTCCTCAGGGACACCCAGGGCGCAGGGGGAGCCCTCCGCCACTCAAACTTGAGAGGGTGGCCACCTGTCTTCTGCAGCCGGCGTGGGAACGGGGGCTGACCTCGCACCTCTGAGAGCTCAGTCTGCTGCCCCCCCATGCAGAACCCTCTCTGGGGGGGCCTCAGTTTCCCCCAGTCTCCACTGCAGCTGGAGGACGAGGGGCTGGGGAGTCACCCCACAGGACACGTCTGGGCCCCCACAGCCCTCTCAGAGGCTTGATTCCCCCTCCTGACGTCTGGCTCCCTCCCACTCTGGCCTCCATGTTGGGACGGAGGCCCAGGGGTCTTGGGAGGCAGACCCCGACTGTCCTTGTTCCCACAGGGACTGGCTGCGAGTTCTCTGCACACCCTCCCCGTGGCCTGCCTTCCCAGATTTTCGAAAAGCCCAAGTGACATGAGACGGCGTGGGTATTTACATCTGACGTAAACTATCGCCTTGACGAGATGGCCTCGGCTCCTGAATTAAACCTGTTGGTTCCCCTCGTGCTCTCAGCTCGGCGAGCAGGGGCCAGGCGGTGGTGGCCGTGGGCTCTGAGCCGGGCAGGGGCCCGCCCCTGCCTCCACCCCACTCGCGCTCCCGTGGGCAGGCAGGCGTGGTGCTGAGTGTGTGGGGAGCCCTCCGTCCCTCGGGCAGGTTTGGGGGCCTCGAGCCCTGTGAAGGGCGGGGACAGAGGAGTGCAGGTGGCACCATGTGGGCAGGGTGTGAGCACGGGGCGCAGACCAACAGACCCTTCCCGGTGCCAAACCCGCCCGCCCAGGGGAGGGGGGGAGGGTGCAGGCGGGGCAGCCGGCCTGCCCAACAGTGTGCCATCATATCACCGAGGTGCCATCCAGGGGGCTGGGGGGGGCCGTGGGGCAGTTGGCGGACAGCGGAGGAGGAGGGGGACCACGACACTGCCTGTGGGCTTACAGAGTGCCACCAACGTATCCTGTTCTCTGGACCTGCCCGGAGCCCTGGGAGGTGGGGACTGTCATCCCCAACTCACAGATGGGGAAACGGAGGCTCTGGGGACCCAGGATGGGGCTCCGCCCTGAGCCTCCGGGCACCCAGTTCCTGCCTCGCGCAGCCTAGCCTCCGTCCTCTGCCCAGGGGAGCACCGGTGGGGAGAAGCATGGCTGGATGGGGCTCATCACTCTGCTGTCTGGCACCGTCCGAGGCCGGAGGCGGCTGGGAGGTAAATATTAGGCCTGTTTAGATTAAAGTCCATTAATAGCAGAAAATGTCACCGCGGCGCCCGCCCCAGCTTCCTGGGGGCCTCCGTGCCTGGGGCAGGCATGGGGGGCCCCACGGGGGACGCGTGCCCCCCTGACGCCCTAGACCAGACCCTGCACTCCCGGGGCCCTGCCTTCTCACGCTCCCCACCCCCATCCCGCACAGAGTCCGTGCTCCCAGTTCACGGAGGAGAAAACTGAGGCTTGGAGCCCTAATGGAGCTCGCGCTCTCCACCCAGTCACGCCCGGCCCCAGGGCCAAGGCCGCCCCCACCCCCGGAGCAGGGCCGCAGCCAGGAAAGCTGGGAGCCGCTGGGCCGGGTGTCAGGGAAGGAGGCTGCGCCCTGGCGCAGGAGGGAGGACGAGGGCCAAAGAGGGCTCCCCCAGCTTCACTCCCCCTGCTGTTCGGGTCACCGCCCTGCCCCCCACTTCCCCGTGACCGCCTGCCCCTCGGAGCCTCCCCAGACCTCCCAGGCAAGCCCCTCATCCTCTGCCCCCACCCCCCGCCTCGGGCTCCCTTTCTATGCCGCGTCTGCCCAGCGCCACCCCGGACTGTCTATCCCTCAGGTCCCTTCCCCGCCTCCGGCCCTGGGCCCATCCTGCGGAATCCTTCCCATCCCCCCCCAGGACAGACCACAGGGCCCAGCCATCCCTCAGGCCTGGGCCCCTACCTGACCATCCCGCTTGGCCCCTTGCTGAGCCCTCAGGGACAATGCAGCACCCCCCCATTCCTGGGAGTCCCAAGCCTGGTGGCACGGCCGGGGTGCTCGGAGTTCTCGACCACTCCAAGTGGGACCAGCCAGGCAGGGGCGTCCAGGAGGGCTTCTTGGAAGAGGAAGTTCCAGGCCCTTCCCTCCCAGTCCTCACCTGGTCCACCTGCCCCCCCCCCCCACTCCTGGCTGGGCCTCTCCTTGAGGTTGTGGTCCTGGGAGCTTTTTAAGCACCGAGCGCCCCTGGAGCCTCGGCAGGCTGGCGGGCCAGGGCACTGCACCCCCGGACTATGGATGAAGAGACCGAGGCCCAGTGGGTGAGTGGACACGAGCCCACCTACCAGGACCACGCGCGGTGCTCGGAGCCCAGCTCTTCCCCTGCGGCGCCAGCTCCCGGCCGGCTCTGAGCCTCAGCCTACTGCCTACGAGCGGGCCCTACTGCCTGTGAGCGGGGCCTCCTGCCCAGACGGCAGGTGCCCAGGACCAGACACAGCCCTGCCTCTGCTCCAAAGGCGGGGTAGGAGGAGCCAGGAGCCTGGCAAGGTAGGGGTCCCTCCCAGGGCCACGTCCCTGCCCCTCTCTGGGCCTCTAGTCCCTCAGCTGTGAACCAGAGCTTAGGGCGGACGGCCTCCCAGCCTGGTGTTGGTTAGATTCCGGGGTCTAGTTAACAGGAAGGACTTAAATGGGAGAGCGTGGTATGTGTTTATAAACTATCCCCCCCCCGCCCGCTGCCCCTGGAGAGGGGGTGTGCTGAGCAGAGAGGTGGACCCTCAAGGCATGGGGTCCCCAGTCATCCTCCAAGCCAGGAAGGCCTTCCCAGGACGCCATATGCCAGCGCCGGGGCTCTGACGGGGGTCCCAGACGGAGGTGGGGCGGGGCACGAACGTGGTGGGAGCGGTGAGCCGGGGGCAGTCAGCGGCCCCGCACTGAATTATCAGGACCCCGGCTCACGTACGTACGTCCCCAGCGTGTCACAGGGTGCCACAGACTTATACCTGGGGACTGGGGGGACGAAGGGCCTCTGACCCCTGTGTACCCCAAGCGTCCAGGCTGTGCCCGCGGCCTTTGGGACCTGCTTCATGGAGGGGCCCTGGGGCCTGTGAGGGTCTGCCCGTCCCACCCACCCTATGCGTACCTCTCCTGGCGGCCTGCCGGCATCAGGGGTCGGGGGCAGTGAAAGGTCAAGCTCTAGTCTGTGGGGGGTGAGGTCCAGGCGTCCGAGCCCTGCTCCGACCTGTCCTCCCCAGAGCAAGGCCATGCGGGCAGGTCTGGGGGCAGCTCCTGGGGCCCACGGGGAGGGTGTCACAGCCCAGCCCGGCCCGGGACACGCCTCCAGGTCAGAGCCCAGGCAGGCAACCCGCGTCCCACCCAGGCCAGGTCCCTTGGGCCGCACCAGCCTCCCCGACCTTGAGTGAGTCCCGGGCCATTTCAGGGCCTCGGTTTCCATTTCTGTCAAGGGAGCGATCGACTCCCTCTACCTTTAGGTGCAGTTGCGAGAAGGAAACACTGATGTGTGTGTCACGTGTGCATGTGTGTGCTGGACAGACATGTGTGCGCGTATTATGTGTTCGCGTGTGTGTGCTGTGTACACACGTGTGTTATGCGTGCCTGTGCACACGTGTGTATGCTTGTGTTGTGGTGTGCACGCACGCATCGTGTGTGCTGTGCTGTGTATTTGTATGTGCGTGTACCCGTGTGTGTTGTGTGTTTGTGTGCGTGCCTGTTACATGTGTGTTGCATTGCATATGTGCAGGCGCTTATATAGCGTGTGTCATGTGTGTGCAGGTGTTGGTGTGTGTGTGTATGTTGCATGTGTATGTGTGCCTGTCTGTATATGTTGTGTGCACGTGTGCTGTGTGCGTGTGTGTCGTGTGTGCACGTGTTATGTGCGTGCATATCTGTATGTACGAGTGTGTGCCTGTGTGTGCATGTATGTTGTGTGCGTGCGTATACATGTATGTCATGTGCTGGCATGTCGGCCTGTGTGTTCTCTGTGTTGCGTGCGTTGTGTGTCCAAGCGTGTGTGCATAACTGCACGTGTGTGTGTGCATTTCCTCCCATGGTGCTCGAGACTCACCGATTGGTGATTAGATTGAGCTAATGAAGGCGGGGGGCTGCCCCAGGAAGCCCCGGCACTGTCGCTCGTCCGCAGCACCCCTTCCCCTCCCTGTGCCGTGTGTCATCTGCGGGTCTGTCTCCCGACAGGACACCTGCCCCTCATACACGGCGCAGTGACTGAGACCCCTCCGTGCTCATCCTCTGGGTTAAGCCCTACCTTTGAGCCTCCCCGGAACACGCGCACATGGTGGGAAGGGGAGCAGTGAGAAGGGCTCGGGGCCCCGGGGGCAGGAGTCCCGGGTTCTGCCCGTGACGGACAAACATGTCCGGGCCCAGGGCCACCAGGTGGCGCTGCTGGCCCGGGAGACGCAGCCGAAGTGTCCACCGGCAGCTGGACGCGGGCGGGCGGGCCACAGAGACCCTCCGGACTCATCTCTGCCATCGGACCTTCAGAGGGATGGCCCCAGAGTCGGCCACACTGGAAGGCTGCTGGGAGGGGCTGCAGCTTCCGGACCCAGCCGGGGAGACGCCTGGCAGAGTCAGGAAGCCCCTGGACCCTCCGACTCTGACCCCTCGCCCCAGGCCCCCATCTCCCTTCCTGACAAAGGGGAGGCCAGGCGAGGTGGCCACAGAGGGGCAAGGGCAGCTGGTGAGCCAGCACCTCCCCGCCCCCGCACGGGCTGGGGGGATAGGGCTTGCGTCTCTAGTACGCACGGGATGGGGGGTTCCGTGGGCCTCAGACACCGCGTCCTCTCCTGCCACACGGGCTGCGTTCTGCTGGTGATTCGGGGTTGCTGAACCTCCTAGGGCCATACGTGGTCCCCAGGCTGAGAACCTCATTCCCTTGAACCTCGAGAGTCCAGAGAGGGTCAGGCAGCTGCCCGGAGGCCCACAGCCTGGCAGGGGAGCCCGCCGTGTGGGAGGGAGGAAGAAACACACCCGAGGGCTGGGATGTCCTGACAAGCCGTTCGGTGCTTCTCCAACCGCAGCGCTGGCCCTGCCCCAGAGCCAGGCGGCGAGGAAGCGGGAGACAGACGGACAGACAGACGGGTGCCAGGGGGAGACTGGACCAGGTGTGAGTTGCTCTGTGCTCCCCGGCCTCTCCAGTCAGGCGGAGGGGGCCGGGCCCTGTCCACCGGACGCAGAGGGACACCGCCCGGTAGCCCCTCGCCCGACAGCCGGGCGGACCCTGCCTCCATCCCCATCTGTGCACCATCCATCCACACAGCACTCGGCACTGGGGCAGGCAGCTGCGGAGGGGAGCCTGGCCTGAACGGGGCAGGCAGAAGGCCAAGTCCAGCCAGCTCTGCCCAGGGCCTGGTATCCTGGAGAGGCCCGCTAACTTCTCAGGTTGTTGGAATGAAAATCCAGGGAAAGGGGCAGACCTGGAACTTACTACCACTCACGCATTAGTGAGAACGGTCCATTGCGCAGTCATTCAACAAGCATTTACTGAGTACCTGCTCGGCTGCTTGGCATAAGATTGGAGGATGCAGCAAGGCACGAGGCACAATCCCCGCCTCAATCTCTGTCTCCAATCCAGCGTGGCGAGGGCCTGGCAGCGGTCCACGCTGCCAGAGGGCTGAGAAAGGCCTTCCAGAGGAAGTCGTGTTTAGCTGGGTTTTGAAGAATGAATAGGAGTTTGTCTCTCGGAGAAACAAGTGAGAGCATCTCTAGCAGCAGATGGGGGTCGAGGCTCAGAGGTGTGGAGGTGCAGGTCAGGGGTCAAAGCCTGGCCAAGTGGCAGAGGGACCTCGGGCAGGTCACCTCTCTCTCTGGCCCTCGGTTCCCTTGCCTATGGATTGAGGATAAAAACGCCACCTCCCCAATGAGATAATGGCCGTGGAAAGTGCCAGGCAAACGCTAATGTTCCCTATTTAATTTTCCATGTTCTTTTTTGAGGCCAGGGTTATTTCTGGCCACACTTAGCTATTTCCAGGCCCAAGGCTCGTCCTTTCCCACAGAGGACTCCCCGCTCCCAGGCCACGGCGGGAGGACAGGGGTAGCCGGCACGAGGCGCAGAGACAGGATCTGCCGTCCGGCGGGAGCGGCACAGACCCCCTGGATGGGGCGGCGGCAGGCCGAGCCCCGCCCTCCGCCGGGAGCCCGGGGGCACACACGCGGCTCCAGTGCTGAGCCCCCTTTTCCAGACGAAGTGGGACCGAGTCCCAAAAGATGTCAGGGGAAGGAGACAAGAGGCATTTACCCACACGAATGATCTCACGGCTGCCTGCCGGGAAACCGCCCGCTGCTGCCCGGCCCGCAGAGGAGCCTCCCCGTTGCCATGGTGACAGCCCTGGTGGACCCCGCGGCCCCTCCCCGGCCGCCCCGCACCCACCTCGCCCCCTCAGTTCATTACCTATCCGGAGGACTGACCCCGGAGCGTTGGCTTGTGGAGGACAAGGTCAGCGCGGTCACCTCTGGCAAGCCAGCTCTCTGGGGCCTTCCTGGAACCAGAGGAGTCCCACAGGGCCCCCCGGCTCTCCACTGCTGACCAAGAAGCCAGGGCGGCCTCCCCCACCCCTTGGGAGAGCCCCAGACCCTGCCACCTCTCCCCACTCCGAGCCCCTCCCTGTAGGGCCTCCCTTGGGGTCCCTCCCTTCCAGGCCCTTCCCAGCCATCCAGGGGCCTTGCCGGGGTGGGGACGGGGTGGCCCACCGGGGCTGGCTGGAGGCAGCCTATAGACATGGAGAAGGGTGCAGGACGCGGGGCCAGGAGGGAGGGAGAGGAGGCGGGCTCGCAGGAGGAGCTGCCCCAGGCCCTTGCAAGGCTGCCGAGGGGCTATTAGCGATGTCTGTCCTTGGGAAGCATGAGGCGGGGACACATGTCCTGCTCACGACTCTGTCTCCGAGAGCTTAGGAAGCTTAGTGTTTGAGAATCTTCAGACCGAACGGTGCTGGGGAACTTGGAACCGCAGAACCTGCCAAGTTTGGAACCTCAGGCAGGAAGGTCACCTGTGGAGTGTCTCCTGAGCTGCACAGCCTGCAGGGCCCTGGCACGTCGCTGGCCGGGTCCTCACCAGCAGCCTGGCCCGCTGGGGACGGGAGCCACCACGGCAAGGCCCCCAAGCCCCAGGGGAGGGCCGGCCTGGAGCGCAGACGGGTGCGGGAGAGAGCGCGGCGAGGACCCCAGAAAGAGGAGCTCAGACCCCAGCGCCCACCCGCACGGGCTCTGGCTCCAAGCCGGCCCTCCGCTCCCCACCCAGCACCTTCCGCGGACCGTTCCCGGCGGCCACAGGGGACAGCCCCAACGTCCGTCAGCAGGTGAGCGTCGTGAAGTGGCATGCAGCCGTGAAAAGGGACGGAGGAGCGCTGACATGGCCAACCCGGAAGCCGCGAGGCTGCGTGACAGCAGCCGGATACACAAGGCCACAGAGCGCGTGGCTCCGTTTCTGAGAAACGTCCAGAACAGGCGAATCCACGGAGATAGATGCGGACAAGCGGTTGCCAGAGGCTGTGGGGAAGGACTGGCGGCCGGTCCCTCGGCTTCCCTTAGGGGGGATGGAGGTGCTCCGGAATGACACAGAGGAGGGCTGCCTGATGCCAGCGACCGTTCACTTTAACACGGTTCATTTGGAGTTACGGGAATTTCACCTCAATATAGAAACCAATTTAGGGGCACTTGGGGGCTCAGTCAGTTAAGTACCTGACTTCGGCACAGGTCATGATCTCACGGTCCATGAGTTCGAGCCCCACATCAGGCTCTGTGCCCACAGCTCAGAGCCTGGAGCTTGCTTCAGATTCTGTGTCTCCCTCTCTGTCTACCCCTCCCCCACTCGTACTCTCTCCCTCTCTCTCTCTCTCTCTCTTTCAAAAATAAAATAAAAACATAAACAAAATTTTTTTTAAATAATAAATAATAAAAAAAGTTTAAAAAGTCCTTATCTAAAAGTCAGGGGTGACAATAGCAGCTCAGTTGGTTAAGCATCCGACTTCGGCTCGGATCATGATCTTGAGGTTTGTGGGTTCGACCGTCACGTCCGGCTCTGTGCTGACAGCTCAGAGCCTGGAGCCTGCTTCGGATTCTGTGTCTCCCTCTCTCTCTCTGCCCCTCCCCTGCTCACACTCTGTCTCTGTCTCTCAAAAATGAATAAATGTTTAAAACAATTTTTTAATGATGAATAAAGATTAATTAATTAATTAAAAGCAGGGGTGAGGACAGCCCACAGGATTGCTGAAGGGTTTAATCCCAAGGACAGTTGGTGCGGCTCGTGGCCCAGCCGACCCCGCCTCCCCCGCAGCGTGCTCACTGAGGTGAGAGGAACTGGGCCACCCCAGGCCATCACAGGAGAGTGCTGTCACGGGGACCCTCCCCGCTGCCTCTGGAGGTTTGGGGGACACCCTCAAGGATCCTAGAGACTGGCCGGTAGACTCCCCTGACTTCCTCGTCACTCTCACCCCTGCCGCAGGGCTGGGAGGGCCCTGGCCAGTTTCCCTTCAGAAGAGCCTGGGGGTGGCCTGGAGGGGTGGGGGGCGGGGCCACAGGCCTGTGCCAGTCTTACCCCAAGCCCACCCACGTCAGTTGGCCATGCCTGTGGGTGGGGGCCAGCCAAGGGCTCCTAGTGACTGCCACTAAGGGTTCTGGGATCGGCCTGACCCAGCCCTGCTCCGCACGGCAGCAGGGCAGGGCTCCGGCGGGCATCGGTCTGGCGCCCCGGCTGGCCTCTGGCCCCAGAAGTCCCGTCTTGGTCTCCCGTGAGACTGCAGTGTAGCCCTTGGCTATTCCACAAATTCACTGGGGCGAGACCACGCACGTTTTCTTGTCTCCCGGTCGTGGAGGTTGGAAGTCCTCAGATCAAGGCCAGAAGGGCCCGTTCCCTCTGCCTTCCCTCTCCCAGCCCCTGTGGCTCCCCCACTCCCCTCCCCTCTCCCAGCCCCTGCGGCTGCCCCACTCCCCCATGTCCTGGACCGCACTCTGCCTCCCCTCTTCTGGCAGGGACAGCGCCAGCTCCCTCGGGCCCACACGGGCCCGGAGCCCTGCTCGCCACCCCGGGCCCAGCATGCTCCCTCCCCGGCCTCCCAGGCAGACTGCTGCTCCCTGAGCTCGGCTCTGTGGGGCCAGGCTCCCCTGTCTGTCCCAGGGCCGGCACGGGGTCTGGTGTCCGGCGCACCCTAGGGACATTGACCAGGTGTCTTCCCAGCACCCACCCTAGTGCCCTTGACCTTGCCTTGGCAAAGCCTTCTTGTGTTCCAAGGCTTCGGCCCCGCCAACCACTCAAATAAATTAATGTTCCCATGGCCGCTGACTCACGGAAGAGAACCAAGGCCCCTGCCAATGGCTGCCGGCCCCTGGCCTGCCAGGGAGCAGTCCTTTGCCCTGTGAGCACAGCGCCGTCTGCATAGGCGCTGGCTCGGCGCCTGCCTAATAAGAGTCGGGGGCTCAGTGCCCAGGCCCCTCTGTGATCCTGTTCGAGCCCTGTGCGGAGGTAGGAGAGGAAGCTGAGGCAGAGCAGGGGAGGAGCCCGAGGGTTCAAGTTCTCTCCCAGCTCTGCCACGGAGGGAGCCCTGGAGACTGCTTCCTGGCCCCAACTGGCGCCTGCCCCTGCCCCCAACCCAGCTCCCCACTCCCACCCACAACCCATCCCCCACTGCAAGGGAAGCTTCAGCTCAGTCTTCTGGGCCTGCGGTGTCCTTGAGGACGGACTGTGGTTCCTCATCTTTCAAAAGCTCAGGACAGGGACGCCTGCGTGGCTCAGTCATAAGCTTCTGACTCTTGGTTTCGCTCAGGTCATGTTTTCATGGTTCCTGAGATCGAGCCCCACTTTGGGCTCTGCGCTGACAGCACGGAGCCAGCTTGGGAGCCTCTTTTCCTCTCTCTCTGCCTCTTCCCTGCTTGTACGCATGCACGCATATGCATGTACTCTCTCTCAAAATAACTAAATAAACTTAAAAAAAAAAAAAAAACCCAGAAGAGAAGTAGCCCTCAGGCCCCCAGGCCCCCAGGTCCCCAGGCCCCCAAGCCAGGGGACCTTGGGGACCCCACGGTCCAGAAGACTGAAACCCACACAAGGAATTTGAGACAGGGGTAGAGTAAGACTCCCCAGCCCTGGACACCACCTAGGCCCCTTTGTCCCCCTCCCCTCAAGGGCCCTACAGCTGGGTGGGCCTGGCCTGCAGCCCTCCCCGGGTGAGCTGTGTGAGCAGAGGCCCAGTGAGGCCCGTATGCTCAGCTGTGGCAGGGGTAAGGTTTGCCGGGGCAGGGAGGAGAAGGAGGGTCTCCAGGCAGCTGGACGGGGATGCTGAGGGCTGGTCAGTCTGCAGCTCAGACCCTGCTCTGGGCCTGCGCAGCGGCCACGCTGAGCCTGCGTCTCCCCCTCTGTGAGACAGGCAGAACCACGCCTTGAGCACAGGGCTCCCAACGTTCGGCCAGAGGGACCATCAGGGGCCCTCGTGCAGTGGGTCAGCTCCAAAGGTGCAGCTCGGGGACTGGAACCCAGCTCTGGCCGGCCCCGGAGCCCACCCTCTGCCTCTCCCCACCCTGAGACGGAGGCGGGAGACCGGTCGGGCCCCCCAGGCCACTCCGACCACGGCCCAGGCACCTGGGCCTTGAGGGACAATTTGCAGGCTGAAGAGCAGGTATCAAAAAGTTCCTATTCTGTGATATTCGAGATCTGCAGCAGCGACAGTGGGACCCAGAAAAGAAACGGCAGGGCGTGGTGCCTCCCTTCCAGTCACGGTGTGACTCGGGGCGCACATCACCTGCGAGCGCCGAGCGGACAAACCAGGACTGGGAGAGGCCGCGCCGGGGACGCGACGGTATCGGCGGGTCCGTGCTATCGGTGCTGCTGGGATGTTAATTACAGACCTCGCCATTGTTCGCGGATCCGAGGGTGCTCGCTATCTCCGTTCTGCTCGTCGCCGCTCTGCCCGGGCAAGCCCCGCGCGGAGGGCAGCAGGCGGGGGCTGTTTCCTAGGCGTAAGCTGGGAGTAAACAGGCACCAGCAGGCGTGGGCCTCGGGAAATCCTGCCAAGGACCAGCTGGACTTTGGGGCCCGAGAGTCCTTGCTCTGGGCTTACGTGTGGCCTTTCATTTCAAAAGCAGAAATATTCCCCGGGGGGGGGGGAGGTCACAGAAGCCCCCGGCGTGCTAGTGATGACACCATGATACCCCCCCGGGAACACACTAAGGAGCTCTGAGTGGTCTGAGCCTGGAGCCCGCAGTGCAAGGAGCCGCCTCCAGCCCGCGAGGCTGAAGCCAGATCCAGCACGCGGCCGCCCGCCATCTAGCTCAGCGTCTTCTGCTGTGTGACCCAGGGCGAGCTGGTCCCCTTCCTGGGCTCAGCCTGCTCCCTGCAGAAAAAGAGTAGGCCTTGGGCATACGTGTTACAGTCCATTGGCCGCCAGTAACAGGCACTCAGGCCATTTCCTGTCTGGTTGGGGCTGGCGCAGGGGGCGGAGGGGACTGCCCGCCTGACGCAGCCCTCCCCGGTCCCCACCCCCATGCTCTGCCCCAGTTACTGCCACTTCTGCGCAGCGTCTTCGCAGTTGCCGTTCCCTCTGCCTCGCGTGCCTTTCCCCGGCTGAGCGCTGACTCCTCCCTCAAGACACAGCTCGGCTGCCATCTTGTCCCACGGCTTTCTCCCACTCTGGGCCTCTCTGCGCAAAGCCAGCTCCTGGGTCCCACGCAACCATGGCGCCTCGTCCTCGCCTCCGTGACAATTTTGGACCCGCTGGTCGCCCGCCAGGTTCACACCCGTCTCCCCCAGAGCCGCGTGAGCGCCACGGGTACGGGCCCACGTCTGGTGGGTCACAGGGCCTGCACAGAGGAGCTATTCGGGAAGGCTCAGGGACACGACGTGGAAGGTTCCGGCGTGCGCTCCCAGGACCAGATGCCACAAGCAGGGATGTGGGTTCGGGCCGCGGACAGCGTGGACCCCGCTCCCGTGCTGATCTTTCATCATCCACGCAAGACTCCCGGGCAGGGGCTCTGGTCTTGTCCCGTGCTACCACGAGGGAAACCGAGGCTCAGAGGTGCCAGGCTCTGCCCAAGGTCACATCAGGTGTCATGCCCACTAGGGACCACGGGGCACTTGGCACCCTCTCTTGACCCCACTCCCCAGCACCAAGTCGATGACAAACTGGACTCACGCTTGGGCGGAGGACCACTGCTCCAGGCGAGCCCGCCCACCCCACCGTGCTGCAGCTTCTGGTCTCCCGGTTCAAAGGCTGGCGTATATGAGTGCTCGGGGCCAGGGGAGCTCACGTGCACGTGCTTCCCAGGTCCCCTGAACACTCCCTCCAGCTGGGTCTGCCCACACCATGGCCCAGGTGTATGCGTGAGAGCCGCGGCTGGGGAGGCAGCTGGGAGACTCTGTGGGTCGGGCCGGGTCAGGCAAGTACACGGGCGAGACGACTCACGGGGTGGAAAGGGCTCAGACTCTGAGCGGGAACTTGTGTCGTAAGCGCCGTGCCAAGATCCTTGCCAGCCAGAGGTTACAAACACGAGTCTGAGGAACACGCCCACGGCATGGCTGCCCCCGCCCCCCTGGGTCTCAGGGAGCACGCACCCCTGGGGGCGAGGCTCTGGCTTCCCAGCCCACCTGTGCCGACTAGAGGTGGCTTCTCTGCGATGTCTAGCTTTAGGGAGAGCTCTGATCTGTGACCTGCGGGGCGCTGCCCCTGGTCACAGGCTGACCCTGATCCTGGCACACAGCGGATCCTCATGGTGGTCACACACTGAGCCCTGATTCCAGTCACACACTGGCTACAATCTTGGTATACTGTGAATCCCAACCTGGGTCACACACTGAGCCTTGAGCCCAGTCACAGGCTAAGCTTTGATCCTGGTCACACTCTGAGCGCTGACCCTGCTCACGAAGCCACTGGCCAGAACCGCTCATGCGGTCCAGCCAGTTCAGGGATAGGGGAGGGGTGGAGGGGAGACGCTGTCCTTCTGGGCACAGAAGAGAGGAGAACTGGTTCCCTTTTGAGGGGCCATGCCCGTGAGCCCAAGGGTCTGTATCTGCTCCAAGGAGACTTGTTCTTGCTCACAGGGAGGGCTATAAACCTGGAAGGGGGCCCCGGCACAGCCTCCCAACCGCCCAGGACCCCACGCTGACCTCCTAGAACCAGCCCCCGCCCCGTGCCCGCCCTTGCTAGAAATCAATCTAGGGCAACCGCTTATCGTCACCCTAAATCAACAGGCTCCAGGCTCTGGCGGGATTTCCCCACTGAATTCTCACAACTTATTTTGTAATGCTATCTTAGTATCCCATTTTATAGAGAAGGCCACGGAGACTCAGAGAGGTGAAGTCACTTGCCCGCGGGTGCGCAGCCCATTCATGGCAGAGCAGAGGTGGAATCCAGGACCGCAGGACCTGCGGCTTCTCTCCCCCTCCATCCCAGCTGCCCGGCTAGTCGGCGTCCGCCAGTCTGATTCCAGGGTCTTGCTTCTCCCGCCAGGGTCGGGGTGAGAGTTCTGGAGCTGCATCGGGGTGCTCCCCACCCCAGAAGCACATAGGCTGAGTTCCACGCTGCTTCTGCCCACCCGGGAGCTCAGCGACCTGAGGCAAGTTACCTGACCTCGCTCAGCTGTGTTCCTAGCCTGTAAATGGGCTGTTAAGAGGATTTATTTTCTGCCTAAATAAGAGATAATGCAAAACAAAAAACAGAACCCTCAGAACAAAGCCTGCTACACAGGACATGCTTAATAAGCTTCGGCTGCTGGCAGCGGGTCACGAATGTTTGCTCAACACTGGAAAATCCAGGAGTGTTATAGGATCAAAGCCAAATGACCCCAGTGATGGTGTTTCAGGTGCTGTGACTGCATTCAGGGGACAGGGAAGCCCCACAAAGGCCCCTGAGGCCCATGTCACGGCCCCCACTATCTGGTAGGTTACCGGGAAGCTGGCCGAGGAGATGACGGGGCGCTCAGGATAGGTCTCCCTCTTCCCGCCCATCTGATCAGATCAAGCACTGCCATCTGCTTAGGGACTTTCTAATGAATTCTCATTTCTGCTGAGCACTGGCCTGTCTCCCACAGTGGCATGCCACCTGCCCGTCTCCCTCGACACCTCTGCCCAGAAGTGGACACCATTGAGGCCCAATGACCCCTCCTACATCAGAGTCCTGACACTGAGACACGGGCAGGTGCCAGCTCAGAGCCCACTTGCTCCTCGTCCTACCTCCTGTCCCCCTTGCTTCGTCTCCATGCCTGGTCATGACCATTCAGATCCTCTGCAGAGTCCCTGCCAAGCTGGCAGGTGGGGGCCCTTCCCCTGCTATGACAGATGGGAGAAACCAAATTCAGAGGGTACAGGAAGGGCCCTTGGCCACACAGGCACAGGAGGAAGGGTCCGTGGGGTTCCTTCTCCTTCCCTAAACTTTCAGCCGGGTCCACCTGTGCCCACAGCCCAGCTGCAACACAGCCTTTCCATGCTTGGCCAGAGTCCGCTCCCCATCTCCCTGTCAAACACTATCCATGCAGACTGAGCAATGGGGGGGTGGGTCCATTCTCCACTTTCTCTTCTCCAAAGGGCCAGTCTGGCAACAGACTGCTAGAATAGGGGAATGAAAATGGACTAAAATCTGATGCATTTGAAACTGGAGGCAAAAATCCCAGCCCGCAGAGGTTGGGTGGAGCAGTGAGGACAGTGGGGAAGGAGGGGTGACACACCACGGTGCATCAGCCCAGCGCACGAATCCCAAAGTGTGGCATGAATTCTGGAACCTGAAGTGGACAGCGAGTCCTGCAGAATAACCGCCAGCCCGCCACCGTGCTCCCCTCCCGCCCACCTGCCGCCCCAGTCCGGACCTAGACTTTGGCTCCTCCCCACCAGGACCCGCCTGTGCCCAGCCGGTGATTTCCATCCCCCCGCTCCCAACTTAATTCTCAACGAGCAGGTGAAAGACTAAAGCATATGGAAATTCAGAAGTTACTAGAAGGGGCGCTCAGCAGTACGGCCAAAGTGGGCTCCCTCGAGGGCGACCCGTGATTCAGTGGCGCGACGGACAGACAGAATAGACGGGGAGCAGCCTGCGGGCAGGGCTCCCGGTGCCGGGCATGCGCAGAGGGCGCGCCGCCCGCGGGAGGGGCTCCAAGGGCTGGGCATGCGCAGAGGGCGCACCGCCTGCAGCCGGGCTCCGGGGCTGGGCATGCGCAGAGGGTGCACCTCCTGCGGGCGGGGCTCCAGGACCGAGCATGCGCAAGGCCTCCTCCCAGACCCACCAATCAGAGCCGGTGGCAGGGGCGGCCAGCCAGCAGCACCGCGGAGAGTGCCCTCCACGTGCAGGAAGCCACCGGGTGGGGAGTAAGCGTCCCCGACCCCGCACACAGCAGCCCCCTGGGCCAACCTGTCAGGAGACCTGGAAGGGCATTCCCTCGTGCATGCCACAGCCACCCACTTCTCTTTTCTGTCCCGCCTGGCTCATCTTCTAGAGCAGAGCACACCACCCCAGCTTAGTCCCCTTCCACGGCTCCCATCGCTCTCGATTGAGAAGACCGACATCTCCAGCCCTTGCGGTGGCCCTACCCTTGTCCTCAGCCTCCTCACACAGCGCAGCAACGGCTGCAGGACTTTTGCACTTGCTGCCCGATCCCCTACCCCGCCCCCATTCCACATTCCACCTGCTTCCTCATGCTTCTTTCAGTTCTCAGTAGTCACTTCTCTGTCCCCCATCCCTCTGCTCTCTGCTCTCTGCCCTCCTGCTGCCAGCCAGGTCTGAAGGGTTGAAGACAGTCACAATTACGCCTTTACTATCCTTTTAAGTGATTAACGTCAGCTCCAAGGAAGCAGGGCTTTGTCTCTTGTTCCCAGCTAAGTCCCCAGGGCCTCAGACGGCGCCTGGCACATAGTAGGTGCTCAATATATTTGCGGAGGGGGAGAAGAAGGCGAGAGATGGACACCCCAAGGTCAGGCACCCTGGACTAGTTGCGGAACCCAGAGTAGTTATTCTGAAGGCAGATGAACAAGGCGCGGGAGGGAGTTCACTCTCCGATCAGGGCAGAGTTTACATCCTGGGCGTTCAGCTCCGGGAGAGGAGGCCATGCATCAGAAATGAGGAACCAGGGCCAGGCTCTTTCACGCTGTGGCGGTAGCTAGCTCTCTTGCGGGGACCCACATGCATACATCTGAGCCCGTGGAATTCTCACACCGGCCTGTGAGAGAAGCATCTCGACGCCCCCTTTTCCCAGAGAAGCAGCGGGGCGAATGCCTCACCGAGGCTAGGATGTGCTGCGGACCCACCCATTGTCCTGGGGGGGAGGGGCAGGGGGTGTCTGGGCGGGGGAGGAGGCTCCTTGCTGCCAGGTTCCCTGAGAGCTCCAGCTGTCGCGTGGGGGCAACCCTGGCGTACCCCCAGACCCGGTGCAGCCTAGGCGCCGGCCCTCCCTGCCCCCTCCCCCAGGCCCTGGCCTCCGGCCGCCGCCGGGGGCCGCCCTGGCTGAGCGCCCACCGGCGTGTGAAGTGCTTCCCCAGGACTCCCCGGGGAAGCCCCTGCCAGGCGCCTGCTGTGGAGTGCATCAAGGAGGAGGCCTTCCTTCCGGGCTCATCCGCCAGGGCCTCAGGGGTCAGGCCTGGGGTCACCCTCCAGCTGGGACCGGAAGCCTCACATTAGTCTGGAGTCGGGGGTGAGCAGAGGCCCGGGGACACGGGCTGGCTGATCCGCGGGTCCCTGGAGCGGTTCCGCTGCCCTGCGGGCCGGCCGCTGGACGCTTGGCGCTGCCTTCTGCGAGAGCTGGGGCCGGTCGTTCCGAGTCTCTGCTGTGTGCCCTGCCTGGGCTGGCACCTGGAAGGGGGAGCCCCGAGCCTGCCACCACTATCCCCGGACGGCGGCCTCCCACCGGCCTCCCTTCCTCCACTCCGGTCCCCACCCAGTGCCCTCCAGTACTGGAGCTCTGGCCTCTTCTGAGCCCTTGAGATGCAGCTAGTCCAAGGTGAGATTCGCTGTATGAAACGCGCCCAGTCTCCAAGCTTCCTAATATGAGAAAAAGAATGTAAACTATCTCAATAATTTTTGTATTAGTGACATTTTGAATAATATTTTGTACATAGTAGGAAAACCTTGGATTGCGAGTAACTTGTTCTGCACGTGTTTTGAAAGACGAGCGAACATTTCTTTCCTTTAAAAAAATTTTTTTGATGTTTATTTCTTTTTGAGACACAGAGAGAGACAGCGCGAGCAGGGAAGGGGCAAAGAGAGAGGGAGACACAGAATCCGAAGCAGGCTCCAGGCGCTGAGCTGTCAGCACAGAGCCCGAGCGGGACTTGAACCCACGGACCGCGAGATCATGACCTGAGCGGAAGTCCGACGCTTAACCGACTGAGCCCCCGAGGCGCCCCAGGAGGAGCAGACATTTCTAATGAATTTTCACTTGATAAACGAGCGATGCCTTGCAATATGAGTCGTATGCGACACGAGCGTCGCGTGATCACAATTGATCCAATGGTTCCCAAAACCTGCTGTGATAGGCGCGTGCTACAAGGGTGTGATAGGCGAGGGTTACAAGCATGCTTCCGGAACGAATTGTACGCACAAACCAAGGGTTTGCGGCATTAGGTTAAATAATATATGTTATTAAAATCAATCTCACCAATTTCTTTTTCCTTTTTGTAACGTGACCACCAGAGACTTCATCAGTGACATCTGATCCTAATGCCATTGTCGGAGGGAGCTTTTCAAATGTAAATCCGACCCGCCCCTCCCCTGGCTCCCAATGCCCTCCGAGAAAGTCCTTCCTGCCCGGTGGATTTTTCTCCTGATTCTGGGTCCTGTCTCCTGCTAGCTCCACCTTCCTTGTGCCCCACCGTGCCCATGCCCTCCCGGCCGGGAGATCTTGCTTCAGTCCCTCTGCTGGGGATGCCCTGCCCTGATGCCGGCTTCCCCTCTGTCCGGAGGTCACCGCTTCCTCAACACTCCTCTCGCCTCCTCCCCCAGCCAGTCCCGCGGCCCGTGCCGCACCCCGCTGCCCTGGGCTTGAAGAGGTTTGGTTGGAGGCGTAGAAGCGTGGAGGTCACCGAGACAGCCACCCTCCCGACTGAGCCCGTGAATTGCAGAAATGTTTCTAGAGCCCGAGCTGAGCTCTGATCCCTCCCCGCCAGCTCCTCACCGTCAGACTGCACGGTGCTCCCTCGCCTGCCCCCCCCCCCCCCCAGGGCTCCCAGGTGACCCGGGAGGGCTGCCTCCCCAGCTGCTGAGCACTGGGCCTTGGCCAGTTGTTTTGTTTTGTCAAGAATGTGATGCGCATTTTAACATTCACGCGGTCGCCCACACTGGTGCAGGCCCGCGTCTGCCCGACCTGGCGCTCGGGCTTCACAGACATTCGTCTGATGATCCTAACAACCTCCCTGTGTTCGTTGGCTTGGGCTGCTGAAACAAACACCAGGACGGGGCGGCCCGAAAGGCCTTACTGTCTCACAGGGTGGAGGCCAGAAGTTCAGGGTCAAGGTTCAGCAGGATTGGCTCTTTCTAAATTCTTTTTTTTTTTATGGGGCGCCCGGGTATCTCAGTCTGTTGAGCGTCCGACTTCGGCTCAGGTCATGACCTCATGGTTTGTGAGTTCGAGCCCCGCGTCAGGCTCTGTGCTGACAGCTCGGAGCCTGGAGCCTGCTTCGGATTCTGTGTCTCCCTCTCTCTCTGCCCCTCCCCCACTCATGCTGTCTCTCTCTCATAAATAAATAGACTTAATAAAAAATTTTTTTAATTTAAAAATATATGTTTAAATCCTTTTTTTTAAAGATTTTTTTAAGTTTATTTATTTTGAGAGAGAGCGAGCACATGCAAGTGAGTGGGGAGGGCCAGAGAGAGAGCGGGAGAGAGAGAATCCCAAGCAGGTTCCGTGCTGTCAGCACAGAGCCCAACTTGGGACTCGATCCCACAAACTGTGAGATCATGACCTGAGCCGAGATGGAGAGTTGGACCCTCAACCGACTGAGGACCTGAGGTGCCCCTAAAGACTTAATTTTTGAGGAATCTCTGCACCCAGCATGGGCTTGAACCCACAACCCCGAGATGAAGAGTCACATGCTCTGTCCACTGAGCCAGCCAGGCGCCCTAGGGTTGAGGGCCCTCTCCTTGGCTGGTAGACAGACAGCCATCCCCGTGTTCACACAGCGTTCTCCCTGTATCCCCGGGTCCAAGTTTCCTGTCTACAAGGACACTGGTCACAGTGCATCAGTGCCCCCCCCAACCTCATGACTTCACTTGAAATGGCATCACCTCCGTGAGGTCCCGTCTCCAAATAAGGCCCCGTCCTGCGGTCCTGAGGGCTAGGGCTTCAGCGTATGACTCTGGGGATGGAGGTACAGTTCAGCCCATGACCTCCCCAGAAGGAAAGACTCACAGCCCGTTTCACGGATGAGGGAGGCCCGGGGTGGTTCAGAAATGGGCGGGACCCCAACGGGGCCGAGGGGCTGCGGGGCGCCCTGCAGGGAGGGAGGCTCTGGGCTCCGGAGAAGGTGGATCCCGGGCTGTGGGTGAATCAAGTTCACCAGGGTGGTTGTTACAGTCAAATTTCAAAATCTGGGCCCTTGCAACAGCCTCCTCCTCCTCCTCCTCGACTAATTGACTGGAGGCGCCCAGGGAGGTTCGGGCGTTTCTTCTCCGGGTCCCAGACGGCGGTTCCCACAGAAGCGTGCAGGCCCCCCGCTGCCCACGGAGCTGCCCACCTTCCCCCCTGACCACCCACCCTGGGGCCAGGATGCTCCCCCCCACCCCCGCTGCGTCCCAGGCAGGGCTCGGGTCCCCTCGGTGTGCCCATCTGGAGAATGGTCTGTGATGAGGACTGAGTCAGGGCCCGTCCTGGACACTGGCGCAGGAAACTGCAATGTGGGCACCCAGGAGCCTTGTGCGGTTGAGGCGCAACCACCCCTGGGGGCGGCTGGGTCCGCCCCTCTCTCCAGCGTAGAAAATCCTGGGGGAGGAGGGACAGCTGCTGAGTCCCCTCCCCCAGGGAAGCCTCTCTAGGGAGCCCTCCAGGCCTGCGTATCTCGAGCTGCTCTTTGCCTCCATGGCGGCCAGGAGGTTGCGTCTCGGTTTAGTCTGAACGCTGGGCGGGGCTGGGTGACCCTCTGGCAGAAGCAACAGTGGGTACAACAGCTGGGGGTGCGGCTGCGCCTGGAGGCAGCACCCTCGGAGCGCCCCCGGCACGCCCCCCACTCGGGCCCCAGCCCTCGCAGAGGGCTGCCTGGCTTCAGGCGCACCTCCGGGCCTCTGTCATTTTCCACCTGCTGTTCCTTCTGCTGGAACGCTCTTCCTCGTCTCGCCCATCGATGGAGAGCAGCCCTTCCTTCCGGCCAGGCTTGCCCGCCGCTCACGCCAGGCCCTTGTGACACAAACAGCAGCAAGCTCTGGCTGCACCCTCACCCGCGGGCCACCACGCTGCCGCTTTTCACAATGAACCCGAGGCACGGAGAGCCGAGTCACTCCTGGGCCGCGAGCCCGCGTGACCCCAGTCAAGGCCCCGTTGCCTTTCTCTTTGAGTCTTTCCCTTCCCGGAGCCCCCTGCCCGGCTACTCCTGCCTTGTCCCTTGCCGGGGTGGGGGGGTGGGGGGGTGCTGTAGCGTCAGTGGAGCCCGTGGGAGGGAGTCCTGGTCAGTGGCAGGTCCCATGCGGGGCCACGGGAGGTAGGCCACAGCATGTGAGGCTCTGAGCCGGGTCGTGGCAGCCAACGTGGGGCCGAGGCAGCTCGCTCGGCGGCGGGACCTCAACACCTCTTCTGGAAGCGGGGGTCCCGGGTGCTCCTGGGGTCACGGTGGGGGACTGGTTGTCATTTCCTCCCGGCTTTTCTTCTGAGTGTAGCAACGCCACGTGCTCCACGAGACCCCCACCTGCGTCCCCAGGAGCCGGGAGTGACCCCCTGCGCTGCAGTCCCGGCCCTGCGGCTCCCGAGAGGGGGCAGCCGCAGAGCCCCGGGCAGAACGCTTGAATTCTCCCATCAGCCTCAGGGAGTCTGAGAAGCTTCTGGAAGCAGCTCCTGTCTCAGGGCGGGAGGAAGAGTTTGGGTCTCATCCGCGGCCTCGGTCATCATCTTCCTTCCGTGAAGGCGGTTCACATCAAGGAGCTTGCCCGCTCTCCCTCAAGTCCTGTGGCGGGGGTGGGGGTAGAGGGAGTGGGGGGTGGGGGGGGTGGGAGCCGAGTCACACAGTGCTGAGTGTTAGAGCCAGGGGTCTGGGTGGTGGGAGAGGCCGGTCTGTGGCTGGGCACCCCCTGCAGAGGAGCAGCCTGGCGTCCAGAAAGGGGGAGCCCCTGAAGGCCTCCCCAGGGCTGCTGCTGGGCACAGGGGTCCACAGGGCGCTAGGTACAGGCAAACGGGACATTTCCCCGCCAGCGGACATGCCAGGTGGGGCCTCGGCCAGCGCGCGTCTCTCTGAAGCCGTGAACCCTCGGGCCCACGGCCGACTCTCAGGAGACACCAAGCCCAGGCGTCCAAGGAAGCAGAGCGGCTCCGAGGTGCGCCCGGGGACTCGCCCGCGCGTGGGCGCGTCGGAGAGGACAGGCGCGGGCGCCGCGTGTGCGGTGGGAGGCGCGGCGCTCCCGCAGGGGCACGGGTCCAGGCCGATCCGTGGGCGCGTGGAGGTGCGCGTGCACGGGGGCGGCGGGGGGCGCGGGGGCGCGCACATGCTCGTGCACGCGCGCGTGAGCGTGTTTACCCGCGGGCCCGAGGGCAGGGTGCGCGCGCGGGAGCAGGGATGCCCGGCTCCTGGCTCCGCGGTCCCCGGCATGGCATCGGAGGGTCAGATGCTGCCCACCGCCTGTGTGAGCGCCACGTGCCGTTCCGCTGGGGAAACTGAGGCGCGGAGAGGAGAAGCAGGTTGTCTGACTCCACGTGTAGCAGAGGGTGGGACGGCCGTGAGGGCACGACTTTGGCTGATGGCGGCCCGTGCCCTCTGACCCCGAACCCCAGAACTCGGGAGCTAAGCCTCAGCGGGGCCGGCCGGGCCCCCAGCCTCCTCCCTTCCTCGAGGTGCTCGTTGTCTGAAGTGGCAGATGTGGAAACCAGGGCCCCGACCAGCGACATGACCTGTCTACGTCCCGGGTAGGGGCTCCCTGCCACACGGCGGCCTCGGGGGCTGTGCGGGCCCGGGGTCCCGGTCACTGGACCCCGGCGCTCACCCACGAGGCTGGCAGACTTGAAGCCTAGCCCAGCTTCTGGAACCCGTGCCCTCCGGTGCCCTCCGGAGGCAGAGGAGGGCGTCCCAGGGCTCTGCACCCACCGTGGCCTCTGAAATCCCGGCTCGTGGAGAGAGCCAGAGGCGTGGGCGGGGTGCGGGCGGGCTCCCGGGGCGTGGGGTGTGGGGCACCGGCTGGGCCAAACCAACCCAGCAGGTTGGGCGGGAACTGGGTGGGCCTCGTTCTGCCCCCCAGCTCCACCCCTGCAGGAAGTGGTAACCTTATTCCTGGCCCTGAGGACAGCCCGCGGCTGTCGCCTGTCACCTGAGGAGAGCCCAGGCCACCCCACCACTCTCAATCTCGGTTCTGCCTCGGTCAGGGGAGATCCGAACGGGACCCTCACATTGCAGGGCGGTGAGCGAGGCACGAGGCGTGTGCAGCACGGAGTAAATGCTCAATAAACACCAGCCGTAGTTAGTTTAGGCTCAGGTGACACCGTGTCTGGGGGAGCGACAGGTCATCCCAGTGCGAGGCCAGAGCAGGAGTGAGGGCAGCAAGCGAGGCCCTCTGGGGGCCTGAGAGAGGGCTGGGGAAGGGCCGGCCAGCCCCGCCTGATTGCCCAGTCCCCACTGTGTGGGTGCACCCCCACCCCTGGCCCTTGCCAGTTAGGCTCCCTTCTTGACCGTGCTGACAGCTCCAGGCCTGGGGCCGGCTGGTCCAGAGACTAGCCTGGCTCTGCCCAAAGGCTGGGCGACTTTGGAGGCATCCCCTGACTGCTCTGGGCCTCGGTTTCCCCATCTGAGCAGAGGGAATAACGATCACCCTGGTCCAACAAAATGGGCTCTTTGAGGATGGAATGAGGATTGTAGTTGTGTAGCCCTGGCCCGAAGTACCCCCAACCCTGCCTGCACCCCCCCTCCCTGCCCCGTCCGCAGGCTCAGGCCTCCCCCTCTGAGCCCACGGCCACCCCAGCAGGTGCCTGCGACCCCGGCCCTCCCTGCCGTTGGGCCTCAGAGCTCTCCCTCCCCTTTGGTAGGCAGTCTGGGAGGTAGCCCCTGTCCCTCTGACACCCTGACTGTCACTCCCAGAGCCCCACCTCGCTGGCGGCTGCCCTCAGGGACAAGGAGCAGAAGAATTGACAGGTGCTAAGCAGGTCAGGACCTGGTTCCCCCTCCCCTCCCCCGCACCCCCCCCCCCCCCCCCCGGGCTTGAGCAAGGTGACTCTGCAAGCTGGAGTCGGGGAAGGTGCTGGAGGCGGCAGGGACTTGGCCATTGGGTCCATAGAGCACTCAGAGATGACACCCAGCTGGGAGCCCTGCCTCTGAACTCCGCCCGTGTCTCAGGCCCCCGCTGCCCGTCCCTGGCTGATCGTGGTCTCCCTCGCCAGTCCGCCCCTCCCCATCAGCCGCTCGAGGAAGCCTCATTCCTTCCCATTGTCTGCTGCATCCTGGTCCATCAGAGCCTGGGGGGGGGGCAGGGCCTGAGGCAAGGAGTGCTCACTAGAGCAATGGCTCTGTCCCCGGTGGGAACCGGTGGGAACCGGCTGGTGCCGCCCCGGGCCCTCGCAAATCTAGCTCCCTGTCCCAATGAGGCTGGCCCGAAAGGTGCCTTCTGCTAACTGAGCCTGTTTGTCCACCGCCGGAGGTACTGATACCGGCCAAGCCCTCACCTTCGCAACCAGATTCCCTTGCACCGAGCGGCCCGGCCTCCAAGCCTCAGAGCAGCACCCTCTGCCTGGAATGCCCTCCTGCCCGGCCCCTCAAAGGGACTGGACTTCAGAGACTTTTCTAGAAAACCTTGAGTCCTGGGGTAGAAATACGTCCCTGGTCCTTCCTGGGGAGTGTCCCGTGCAGTGGAGACTTGATTGACCGGGAGATGGGAGGTCCTTTCGGGCCGCGACTGCCACTGAGTGACCCTCGCGTCTGAAGCACCTAGGACAGTGCCTGGCACAGAATACATGATTCTTCTTTTTTTAATGTTTATTTATTTTGAGAGAGAGAAAGTTCGTGTGCACAAGCTGGCAGGGGAGGGGCAGAGAGAGAGAGAGAAGGAGCCGCCCAGGCGCCCCCAGAGTACACGACTCTTAAATGACAGAGAGCAGAGGGTGAATGGGGCTAAACTGCAGAGAAAAGAGATCCCGGTGTGCCCCCCAGCGCCATGCTGAATGCGGATCCCACCCACAGACTGCCCCTGATCCGTGCCGAACTCTGAATCCTAGTGACACACTAAGCTTTGATCCCTGTCCCAGGATGAACTCTGATCTTGCTTGTGGACTGAGGCTTGACCCTTGTCACAGCTGGGTTGTGACCTTGATCACACACAGAGATCCTAGGTACACACAGAGCCCTAATCTCTTCACACGCTGAAACCTGATCCCGGTCACACGCTGATGCTGACTCTGGTCGCACTCTGAGGCTTCTTCCTGAACACCCCTTGCGCTCTGATCATAGTCACATACTGAGCCCTGCTCCTGACTGCACACTGAGCCCTGAACCTGGTTACACCGTAGACCCTAACTCTGCTCCTATCCTGAGCCCTGATCCCAGCCACACACAGAGCCCCAATCCTGGTCACACTCTGAGCGCTGATCCTGATCACACGCTGAGCCCTGATCCTAGTCACATACTGAGCCCTAATCCCTATTCACATTTGGGGATATAAGCTTGGTCAGACATTGAATCCTGACCCTGGTTATACATTAAGCCCTGATTCTACCCTCAACTTATCACTGGCTCCAGCTTTACTGACTGAACCCTGACCCCTTCCTAGTCATGACCACCTCACCTCTATCCTCTCCACCCCTGCCTTACCAGGCAGCCTGGTCTCAGCTCAGTTCCACTCCGGACCCTGGCTCTGAACCCCAATCAGAGGCGGACCCGGGAGAGGTTTCCCAGGACTGCAGATTAGGGAAGGGCTGAGCCAGGCACTTCCCTGTCCCCGACAGCCTCCACCCTTCCTAGCTGGCAGAGCTGCTCCCTCCCCACCTCCAGCATGCTGTTGGGGGGATGACCCTGGGAACAGGGCCCAAACACCCGGAGCTCCTTGGAGCTGGAGGAGTCAGTAACCACCACCGAAGACAGGCCTTCCGGCACCACGGCCTCGGGAAACGGGGTCAGCCCTCTGCAGCCTGCTGACCTCGGCTCCCTGACCCCAGTTAACCCCAGCAACTGCCCTGGGCTCTCCCTGCCTCAAGGTCGGACCCCGCCTCCCCTGCCACTGGCAGCCCCCTAACACCTTGATTCAAATCAAGACCTGCCCCTGCCCAATCTCAATGGCCCCAATTCCTGGCTTTGGGGTTCAGTAGGACTCCCCCCCTACTTTTTTTCTTTTTAAAGCCACAATTTGTGAAGCACCTACTGGGCGATGTATTCCCCACGCCTGGACCAGCACCCAGTGTTGACTGGGCCACAACAAGTCTTCACCAGATGAATGAAGGCTGGCTCCCCTCCCCCCCCACTTCCCTGGGCGTCTCACCGGAGGCTGGGCAAGTGAGGTCCTAGCACCCCTGTTATACAGGTGAGAAAACTGAGGCAGAAGGAGGCTTAGACGACCTTTCCCGGCTAGTAATGACTCTGCTCCCACATCCCACGGCCCGTCCGCAGTCAGTCCTGTGGCTTCACTGTGTATCCAGAACGCAGCCCCGGCTCCGCTCACTGCCACTGTCCCCCACCCCCCCACACCATCGCAGAAGCACCCCGTGGGCCCCCTGCTCCGCCTGCGCCCTGCGAAGTTCCATGTGTCCCCCCTCTGCCCAGACCCCCCTCACTCCCATCCCCACTGAGGGGCCTCCCTGCCGCCCACTGTGAGCGCCAGCGCCCTCCGCGCCCTGCTTCCTCCAAGTTCTTTTCCTTGATGCGTTTATAGCCACGGACTCCTATTGGTTGCCGTGTCTCCCCGCCAGGATGTAAGCCCCTTGAGAGCGAGGACTGCGTACGTCGGCATCACACACGCTCAGTGAGACCCTGGCACCTCGAAGGCCACCTGTCCTCTCTGCCGAATGCAGGCACAGGTGTGCGAATGAACAGGAGGGCAGCGGAACCAGGACGCGGCCCGTTTCGGTTCGTTTCTTTTCTTTTCTTTTGAGTTTATTTATTTATTTATTTTTAAGCCGGTGGGGGGCAGGGTTTTTTAAATGTTTATTTATTTTTGAGAGAGAGAGAGAGACAGAGTGTGAGCGGGGGAAGGGCAGAGAGAGGGAGACACAGAATCTGAAACAGGCTCCAAGCTCTGAGCTGTCAGCACAGAGCCCGATGCGGGGCTCAAACTCACAGACTGTGAGATCATGACCTGAGCTGAAGTCGCGGACGCTTAACCGACTGAGCCACCCAGGTGCCCCTAGTTTATTTATTTTATTTTGAGAGAGAGAGAGAGTGTGTGTGTGAGTAGAGGAGGGGCAGAGAGAGAGAGTGAGGGAGAATCCCAAGCAGGCTACGGTGCTCTCAGCGCTGAGCCCTACATGGGGCCCGTCTCACGAACCAAAAGATCCTGACCTGATCTGAAACCAGGAGTCGGACGCCAGCTGAGCCACCCAGGCGCCCCTCAGTTCATTTCTAAAGGGCGTGCTACTCCCTGCATGGCCCGGAGCGAGGGCGACATCCTCTAATGCGCCCGACCACTGCATGCCAGGAAAGGGGCATCCGTGACCTTCTCTCACTCACTGTTCCTTCCTGCAGTGGCTAGCTGTGGATGTGGGCCAGGCTCAGCCCAGGGAACAAGGACCCCAGGGACCAATGAAGCAGGGCAGAGACCATCCCGCGTGGCTGGGAGGGTTGCAGGATTGGTGGCTGGGGCTGGGGCGAGGACCCAGCAGGCAGGTCAAGGAGAGTTGAGCGAGGGGCCTCCCTGGGCGTTCGGGGGTGTGGATGGAGGGGCGATGCCCAGCCCCCAGTGGGAGGGAGACCAGGCTGGCTTCCAGGGTGGACATCCTTGGGACTGTCCCCTCCCCTCCTTCAGATTTTTCCAGGTCCCTTTCACAAGTGATTTTGCCTGACACCCGCCTTGTCCCCCTGCCCCTGCCCAGCACTTCTCTCCACTTTCTGCTTCTGCACAGAATCTGTCACCCCCTAACTGACCACACCTGACTTACCGGTATCACTTGTTCATGGTCTGTCTTCCCGCTAGGACGCAGCTTGCCGGAGAAGGGACCGTGCTGGTCCCTTTTCTCTGTTGCTGCTCACGCAGCATCTGTGACAGTGGCTGGCACAGAGCAGGTGCCCCGTCGATGGTTGGGGAGTGAATAAACAAAGGAGCAGAAGCGTGGGGTGGCCCTTGGCGCCCCGGAAGTCCTAGCCATTGGTGCACCTGCACCCGCACGTGAGCTCACACCCTTCCCTTGCCTCTTGGCTCCCCATCTGCAAAACGGGGACAAAAACCATGACCCCACAGGGTTCCCACGAGGTCCAGTGAGACCATGGACAGAAAAATACCTTGTAAAGTGTAGATGGCTCTGTAAACGGTGAGTCAAGGCACAATCAAAGCCCAACTTTATTTTTCGGTGTGTGCCGGGGGAGGCAGGGATGACTACGCACTTGCGTGGTCTGGGGGGGCCCCCGGGCCAGGCAGACCCAAGGAGGAGAAATGGCACTGCCGGTGAGAGGACCGGTGTGAGCAAAGGCAGGGGAAGAGAGAATGGACCCAGAGGGTTGAGGGGGCTGCCCTCCGAGCAGGGTGCCGGCGGGATTCCTGAGGTGGAGGCCTGGCTGAGGGCTGGAGCCGCTCCGGAGGCCCACCCTGCCCCAGTGACGTCAGCAGGCGCGGCCCATGCCCTGGGGCCTGGGTGGGGTGGCCCCACGCATCACCTGCCTTCACCCTTCATTCTGAGAAGTCCTGCTAGACGCCCCACCCTGCCACCTGCCAGGGCAGCTGGCTCCCTGCCTCGCCGTCAGGTCACCCTGGCCGTTCGGTTCCCGGCTGGCCCTCGCTCCGTCACCGTCCTGCCAAGTGGACTGGAGATGCAGAGCAGATGCTCTAGCCCCCGCCCCCCCAGCTGTGACGGCCTGGGAGCTCCTCGCAAGCCTTCGACCTTGGGCAGAGGGCACGCGGATGCAGAACCAACAGCCTGGTTTCTTACCTGCTGGAGGACATCGGGCCTGCCTGACGTCTCCGTGCCTCGGTTTCCTCCTCTAGCAGCAGGGCGCAGAGTGCTGTGGGAGACAGGTGGCCTTGACCCGGCGGGGCTTAGCTGCTCTTCAGTCCCTCCTGCTGCCCGTCCATCTTGCCCCAGGCTCTCGAGTCAACCCGGACAAGCATTAGCACTGAACTCAGGCACCCATTTTTTTTTAAGATTTTTTTAAAGTAATCTCTACACCCAGCATGGGGCTCGAGCTCATAACCCCGAGATCAACAGTCGCGTGCTCCATTGACTAAGTCAGCCAGGTGCCTCTCTGCCAACATTTTCTCTCTCTCTTTTTTTTTTTTTTTTTTTTTTTTGAGAGAGACAGAGGAGTGGGGGAGAGAGACAGAGGAAGACAGAGAGAAAATCTCAAGCAGACTCTGTGCTCAGCTCGGAGCCCCACACGGGACTCAATCCCACGACCCTAGGATCACAACCCGAGCTGAAATAAGAGTCAGACGCTCAACGGAATGAGCCACCTGGGCATCCAGAACTCACGCACCCATTTCGCAGATGAGGAAACTAAGGCATGGAGAAGCAAAGAGACTTGTTCACGGCCGGGACCGGCCACACGATTTTTAGGCCCGGTGTAAAATGAAAACTTGGGTCCCTTGTTCGCAAGCTATTAGTAACTGGGAAATAGCAATGGTAGAGCGCTAAACCAAATGTGGGGCCCTCCTGAGCGCGCGGCCCTGTGTGCAGCCCGCAAGGCTGGACACTTGAACCCAGGGGGGCTGGTGCCCAGCTGCTGCCCACCCCAGGACACCTAGCCCCACCCCCACCCCCCGTAAAGAAGGCCTTTTGGCACTGGTACCCTGTTCTCCTGCACCTGCAGACCCGCAGGGACTCCAAAGGTGGGTGTTTCAGCCATGGTGTGTGCGCGCGTGAGCGAGCGTGCATGTGAGCTTGTGTCTGCCTGCTTTCAGGCTTTGTGAACCCTCGGTAGGGCTCCACCATCCCCAGGTAAGTTTCCTCCGGGGCCACGGCACCTCACCAGCCAGCCTCAGCAACGTATTCCTTTGGGGGTAGGCAGCGCCCTCTTTTTAAGAAGCATGAAACCCTAAGGGAGAAGGGGAGAGGGAAAAGCAGTCAGTTCCAGGCTCCGTGGGGGCTGGGAGGGGCGACGAGGCATTGGCACCGGAGGAAAAAGGACTCGCACGGTCTTCGGGGATCTCAGATGGCCGGCACCTGCTGCGGGGTGTAGACTCTGTTCCCAAGGTCAGCCCTGCTTCCTGGGCCCTACTCTCCTGCCGCTGCCCAGCCCCGCCCTCAGCCTCTCGCTGCATGGGACAGCCGCCTCGGTTTGACCGTAGAATAGAAGACGGCTAGAGGAAAAGGCATGGTGCCAGGACTTAACGTGCGCCCGCTTCTCCCAACCCCGGAGGGGAATCCGACACCCCCCGCAGCTCGTCCTCCCCACGTGAGGCCTTTCTCAGCGCTGCCCTCACTCGTCTGGGCCCCAACAGGCATTTTCTCGCACCTGCCGCTCCCAGGCTGGGTGGAGAGCTGCCCCACTCTCTCCTGGAAACCCTCCAGGTCTGCCAGGCCGGGAAGCTCAGCCCGTGCGGAGGGCCGCGGCTCGTCGCCCCAGCGTCACAGCCACTTCCTGAGCGCGGCCCGTGAGCCCGTGGGGGCTCCCTGCAGAACACCTCCTCACACTCTGCGCCACGGCCCTGTCCTCCAGGCGCAAATGTTCTGTCCACCTCACAGCCGAGGACACTAAGGCTGGGAGGGGGTGGGGCTCACCCGGGACCCGAGGGCGGAAGAATGGTCTAGAAGAAGCCCAAATCCCTTCTGGAGACACACCGTGGCCCCGAGGGTCCCTATGACCCTGGTAGTTGTACAAGCCCGAGTGGACACGCGACCCCGGGCACCCTATGACCAGGTAGCCATGTGACTTCTGGCAATCGCATTGCCTGAAGAAGCCCTACGACCTTAGGAAGCCGCATGATGGTAAACTCCATCTAAGGCTAAATACCGCCGGTGGACCGTGTGAGGCCGGCAGTGGCCCCCGGCGCACCGGGCCCAGGTCTTCCCGGAGTCGGGGTGCTTGGGGACACAGCCCAAGGCGGGTGGGAAACTCCATCTCTGGAAGCCACAGGACCCCGGTCGGCTGTGTGGTCCCCGGCAGCCATGTGACCGGGGGCCTCTCTGAGCCCGGGCAACAATATGACCCCAAGAAGCGACACGACCTTGGAAAGCTGTGAGACCCCAGATAGGCATATGACCCCGGGAAGCCGTAGGACTCTGCGTGGCTGTGTGACCCTGGGAAGAGATATGACCTTAAGTGTCTGTATGACCTCAGGTGGCTGCAGGCCCCGGATGGCTGTGTGAACCCCAGTAGCAACATGACTCTGGTACTTTAATGATCCTAGGGCACCATACGACTCCTCTGAGTGGCCACAGACCCGCTCCCGCAGACGCTGCATGACCCCAGGGAATGTCTGTGCCCCAGGGAGCCGGCTGCTCTCTCGCCCATTCTAGCGCCTGGAAGTCCTGCCGGGGATTCGCTCCTCCTGGAGCCCAGGCGACCCTGAAGACCACTCACTGCTTGGACACCTGGGCAGGCATTGTCCCTCAGGCCTCACGTTCCGGCGTGGGCAACTGGGGGGCTTGGGCTTGCTTTGAGATCTGGGACCCACCTCCCCCGGCTCTCGGGGAGTCTGCACCCCACGCTCTGGGGGGGGCCCCATCCTCCCCATTTTGCCTTGGGGCTCGCAGAGACTAGACATGTTCCCCAGGGTCACACGGAGGGTCCCTATGCTCTCTGCTCTCCGTGACGCCGAAGCTCACCAGGAAATCGGCGCCCAGGGAGCACGGGCCTGGCTCAGAGCGGGGGCTCAGAACCACCCGGCAAGAACCGAGTGTGCTAATCGAGACACTGGGGTCTTGCTAAAGAGGTCCTCTTCGTGGGTGTTATTGCCTAAAACAAATGATTGGAGGAGGCATCCACCGAGGGCCGCCGGGGGGACAGTTGAGACACTGGCTTCTGTGCTCTCTTCCCCTCCTCAGGCCCCACCGGCCCCACCCACAGTGTCCAGCCAGCAGCCTCAGCAGGGGGCTCAAGTCAGATCGCGGAAGGGACCCGGCAAAGTGTGGAAGCGGCCCAGCACGCAGCAGGCCCTCGGTTATGAGCTGGGTGGGCGGTTGTCATCGCGCTGAGACCCGAGCGGTCCCAGGTGACCGAGCCGAGTCTCACGCGTACCACCTCCCTTCCCTCTCCAGCCCTGGGAAGTCGAAAGTCACGGCTTCTCAGCCACTTAGATGGTGCTCACTTACGGAGGTGAACTCAGCCGTATCTTGCAACGGCACCGTGAGGCAGCGGCTACCGCTCTGCCCTTCCGGAAGCTGAGGACACCCAGGTCCAGTGAGCCGATGTGACCTGCGGAAGGTCCGAGGGCTGGTCAGCGGCAGGGCCTGGGTTTCAGCCGAGGCAGGCAGGTCACCCTCTCCAGGTAAGATCCGTTCCGTTTCACAGACTGAGGCTTACTTACGGCGAGGTCAAAGTTCAGACAGGCCCTGTGACCCTCCCCCCAAGCCTGTCTGCTGACCTCCCCCGTTCTGCCCCAAATCCTGCCCCCTCCTCGGCCGGCTCTCCCAACCTCTCCGCCTCCCAGCACCAGGGGCAAGGGCCTCTTGCCTCCTGCAGGTGTCCTGAGCCTGGTGGGGTCGCAAGGCGAAGATGAAAACTCTTGACCTCCATGGGCGTGGGACTACAGGGAGCACATGGCGTGCTGGGTCCGGCCTTCAGCAAGCGCCGGGTCAAGGCTGGCTCGGGTTGTTTCAGGAGTCTGTGGACCCCTCAGAGTCTCCCCACGGGTCCTCATTAAGAAGTTCCCTTTCTGGGGCGCCTGGGTGGCTCAGTTGTTTGAGCGGCCAACTTCAGCTCAGGTCATGATCTCCCGGTCTGTGAGTTCGAGCCCCGCGTCGGGCTCTGTGCTGATGGCTCAGAGCCTGGAGCCTGCTTCGGATTCTGTGTCTCCCTCTCTCTCTGCCCTTCCCATGCTCATGCTCTCTCTCTATGTCTCTCAAAAATAAATAAAAACATTAAAAAAAAAAAAAAAAGAAGTTCCCTCTCTCTCTCGTTCAGTCCCCCTCTGCATGCAGACACGTCTGCAGCCCATTACAGGCAGCCTCTGGAGTGCCACAATGAACCTGACCGGGCACCAGCCCCTCGGACACGGCTTGCAGGCCACTAGAGAGACAGACATTCCCAATTACAGTCGGAATTGATGTGCGAAGGGGCAGGGTGCCTCAGAGCTCATGGGAGGGAGCCACTCACTTCTGTAAGGCAGGACATCAGAGAGGGCTTCCTGGAGGGGACCGTGCCCGCCCGGCGAATCTCTGGAAACGGTCAACGTTATAGTTTCATCGGTCCGTAGGCTCTGCGCGTCCATGGATGAGAAGGACCCAACTCTGCTCCACGGGTCCCCAGCAGAAGTGGGGAGAAGACAAGGCTGCAGGTGCAGTGATGGAGACGTTGTCCTTCCCCGGGCTCCCTGCAAGTGTCCCGGGAGATCAGCGTGCTCACAAACGAGGCCGTTGGATGGGCGCCAGAATCTGCTGGAAATTATGAAGAATTTAAAGACGGTCGGGGCCGAGGTACACGCCAGGCATGCGGCCCTTCTGAAGTTGCACCCCCGGGGCAGGTGAGTGCCCGGCACGCCCCGCTCTGGAGCCAGGCCAGAGTCCAGGTCTTTCTGACTCCAGGTCTCTCTCCTCACAGGCCTGGGGGCCTTTCATTCGAGGAGGGGGTGAAGAGAAGCTGTATGGCTTCCTCGGGGCCGGCCGGGGCAGCTGGACAGCGAGGGCCACGAGCTACGGGCACTTCTGACCCTCTGTCTTAATAGGCTCAGGCTGCTGTGACAAGAATCCCACAGAGTGGGCGGCTCAAACAACAACACTTACTTCTCACAGTTCGGATACTGGGAAACCCAAGGTCACGGTGGCAGCGTGGTCGGGTCCTGGGAGGGCTCCCCACATGGCCCACCTTGGTGCAGGCATGCAGAGAGAGGGGGAAGGAGCTTTCTCTTGTCTTTTATTTATTTATTTATTCTTTTTTTTAAGTTTATTATTATTTTTTTAATGTTTATTTATTTATTTTGAGAGAGAGAGATCCAGAGAGGAAGGGGCAGAGAGAAAGAGGGAGAGAGAGAGAATTCCATGCTGTCAGCACAGAGCCTGATGCGGGGCTCACACTTAACGAATGGCGAGATCATGACTCGAGGCGAAATCAAGAGTTGGGTGCTTAACTGATTGAGCCACTCAGGCACCCGTAAAGTTATTTTTGAAAGGGAGAGAATGCAAGTGGAGGAGGGGCAGGGAGAGAGAGAGAGGGAGACACAGAATCCAAAGCAGGCTGCAGGCTCCAGGCTCTGAGCTGGCAGCACAGAGCCCGACGCGGGGCTCGAACCCACAAACCGCGAGATCATGACCTGAGTTGAAGTCGGACGCTTAACCAACCGGGCCACCCAGGCGCCCACGCATACACTTTTCTACACGTAGTCATTCGTTTTTGCAGCAACCTTTATGGAGGACCCACTCTGAGCAGATTGTATGCTGGGCCCCCCAGCCGCAGCAGCTAGAGGCATTCCTTCACCTGGGCGCTTCCCCTGCTGCTGCGGGATCTTTAAGGGGGGCGGGGATCCTGTTGCCAGCTCTAGTCCCAGAATCCGGCAGGGGACGTGGCACACGGTAGGCACTCAGTAGCTTGTTACCAAATAAACGAAAATCGAGTAGAATTAATAAGTAGCAGCATTTAATGTTTAGTGAATAATTAAACTTATTAACCCCTTATTCTGTGCTCCTTACTGTATGGAGTTTTGTTGGTTTTTTTTTAAAGTGCATTTAATCCTCTCAACAACTCGTGAGTTCGGTGTTATTAGAAGTCTCGTTTAGAGATGAACACTCTGAGAGGTTAAGAAAGGTGGCCAAAGTCACAGCATGTCTGGGATCGCCTCTGCCTCCAGCCTCGGGCTGTCGGAGCCCAAGACCCCCAGAGGAGGTAGATGGACAGTTAAGAGGCACCCGCAATGTGTCAGGGGTCACTTTGGGCTCATACGCACATGCTACCGATGTTCTTATTAACCCCTCATTGAAGCTTTACATACACACCCATGTACCAACACCCAGATTGGGAAATGGAATCTTACTAGCACCCCAAATACTCTCTCTCCATTTTCCCTTCCTGGCTCCGGCACCCCTCCCTCTAATGTTAACCACTATCCTGACTTCTGCACATACTTCTACCACTGTATCTTTTTAAAATGTTCATTTATTGATTTTAAGAGAGAGAGAGAGTGAGCAGGGGAGGGGCAGAGAGAGAGGGAGACACAGAACCCCAAGCAAACTCTGTGCAGAAAGACCTGCAGGGCCCGATCTCCCAGATCATGAGATCATGACCTGAGCCGAAATCCAGAGTCAGAAGCTTAACTCGCCGAGCCACCCGGGCGTCCCTCTATCACTTTATATACATGGAATCCTATATGCTTTGAGGTCTGGCTTTTCTTACCTCGAAATCATTTGTGAGAGTCATTCATGTTGTCCCGTGTGTTTGTAGATTATTCCTAGCCGTGTCATCATTCCACCGTTCTGTGGTTGGGCATTTGGGTCCCTTCCAATGTTGGTTATTACAAACAGTGCTGGGCACAGAAATGTGATGTGTAGGGTGTGCATCTAGGAAGGGAATTGCTAGGTCATCGGGCTTGCCTAAGATCCAGACTTCCAAGGCGGGGCCTCATTTTGCACCCCCACCAGCAGTGTAAGAAGAGTTCCAGTTGCTCCACGTCCTCACCAACAATTGACATTGTCAGATTTTCCCATTCGAACTGAACTGGGAGTTGTGCGGTGCACCCTTTATTTCTAAATCCCTCTGGCAGTCCCATGAGACAGGTCTTGAGATCTCTCCCACAGATGAGGACACCCAGAGGTGAAGTAACCTGTTCGCAGCCAGTCAAGCCTAGTGACAGCACAGGCTGTCTGACCTCAGCCCGCTGTATCACCTGTTTGTCAAGCCGCCTCCCCCGACCTAGTCTCCCTGGACTCCCAGCGGCCCCATCCTTGGGACGGTAGCCATCTGCCAGTGGGGGTGAGGCGGGATCTGCGCCCTAGGCCCGACTCAGGCAGTGAGGGAAAGGCTCGGCGTCCGGGGTCCTGCCCCGCTATCAAGAAAGGGCGCAGAGTGCAGGAGTTGGAGTGGGGGGAGGGCCCACCGCGAGGGAGGGGGGTTGAGGACTGAGACTCAGAGGGCGATGCCGGGAAAGTGCTCTCTGCGGCACCTGGGGGCGGAGCCCACCCTGTTCGGAAAGGGCGGAGGAGTGGGGGGAGAGAGAAGGCTAGGCTGGTGGGGGCCCCACTGCGAGGAGGGCGAATGGAGAGAAGGAGGCAGGGGGGTTAGCTGGGCGAAGGACCGGGGCTCCTGAGCAGGGGAGTCGGGGCCGGGGGCGCGCCGGACGCCCCGCCCACGGGGCGGGAGGTGGGACGCGACAGGGGGCGGGGTCTAGGGCGGGGCCCGGGCGGCGGGGCGGGGCGGAGCGGTGGGCGGGGCTCTCGGCCACCAATGGACGCACGCGCAGCCAGCCCCGCCCCGGCCTCCCGCGGCGCCTGCTGCATAGTCATGAGCGCAGGCCCGCGCTGCGTCAGCGGAAGCGGCGCGCGGCGGCTGTTTCCGACCCGATAAAGCGGCGTTGTCCCCGCGCGCCGGCCGCAGCTTCGCAGCGCTCCGTCCGCGCCCGCGTCGCTAGCTGACTGACCGCCCGCCCGCCCGGCAGGCCGGCCGAGAGCAGCCGCCGCCGGGCCCCGCCGCCGCCGCCTCCGCCGCCCCCCAGCGCCCGGGGCCCCGCGCCCCTGCCGCCTCCGCCCGGCCCGGCCCGGCCCGGCCGCCCCGCCGCGCCGCCGCCCCAGCGGCCCTGGCCGGAGGAGACAGGTGAGCGGCCGCCTCTCCCGCCCGCCGCCCAGGCCCCGCACCTGGGCGCCGGCACCTGCCGCTTCCCGCCTCCCCACCCTCCCTCCGCGCGGCCCGGCCTCGAGCCCCTACTCCGGCTCCCAGCCCGCCCGGGCATCGCGTCTCCGGGGAGGGGACCCCTCAACTCCCGCCCCCACGACCCGGCCGGGCGCGTCTCCCGCTGGGATTCCCGTCCCATCCTCGGCCTCTTCCCTTCTCTCCTCGGGCTGCACCTGTTTCTGGTCGCCCCCGTCCCAGCAGCCTCCTGGAGCATCTCGGCCCCCTTCCCCGCGGTGCGCACCTTCCCACGGACCCAGTCCCCCCCGTCGCGCCCCGCAGCATCCCCCCACCCCCTATTTCCTCCGGTTTCTCTACCCAGAGGGAGCCTCGCGCCTCGCCCCCTCGGTCCCGACCCTGTCCTGCCCCCTCGGCCTGACATCTATTTCCCAACTTCTGAGAGTCCAGCCCTTGTCCCCTCTACCTCAGCCTGCCTTCCTCCCTCCCCCCACCCCCCAGCACACACGCGCCCTCAGCACACCCATCCAGTGTTACAAACCTCCGACTCCAAGCTGTCCCCTGGGCTGCGCCTGTGTTTTTTGTCTTATGTGCACGTCCTCTGGTCTGTCCCTTTGGAGACACCTTTATTTCCTGTGGCCAAGCTTGGCCCTGGAGGCGAGGGGCCGGGGCATCTGTGCGTCCGGGTCCGGAGTCCCTGCCCTGCACGTTTCTCCGCATCCTCGCACCGCTTTCCTTTTCCCGAGCAACCCCTCCTCCTTGGAGCTCTCGAATTTAACCCATTCCTCCCCAAGGTGTGTTGCTCTTGATTGGGTTTTTGGGGAGCACTTTCCAGCTGAGGGAGGGCTTTTCCAGGGGAGGTATATCAAATTGGGGAGGGACGGTGGTTTGAGAAAAGCCCAGCCTCCTGTTTAGCTGTCCAGAAGGATTCTAGAAGTGGGGGAGAGGCGGTTGCTAGGGAGGAGTGGGAAGGGGTGGAAGGGGCACTTGGTCTCCTGGGGAGTGTGAGCTTGTTTTGTTTTTTTCCAATGGGGGCACCATGGGTCAGACTGAGCCACCGAGCCCTGACTCCGGCAAAAGAGGCCTTGGGGCCCCTGGTTATTGGGGCGTCTCCTAGTCCTAGATCCTGGGAAGGGAGGAGGGTTTGGAAGGTGAGTGACCGAAGCAGTCGTCGTCGGGTCAGATGGTTGTCAGGGTCGAAGCCTGTTTCCGCGGGGGGAAACGGTCTCGCCAGCGTTCTGGGTATGGGCCCTGCCCCGTCCCCCAGCACGACCACCTCACCCCGCTCTCCGGCCTTCGCCGGACAGGGAGGGCGTGGGGAAATCCGTCACCTCTTACGTTCTGTGCTTGGGAAAAGAGGCAAGAAGATGAAAAACCGGAGGACTGGCTTATTGATTAAGAAGTGGAACTAATGGCCGGAATCAGAAACAGTAGCCCCTAGCCTCTTTTAAGAATTAGGAAGAGTTTCCTTGCTTTCCCGCCAGGTCTGAATTAGGTATTGAGAGAAAGAGTCAGAGTTCATTTAAGGCTTGGGAGGGGTTTTGCGGAATCGCCTGAAGTTTAGGAGTGGTAGTGTTCGCAGCCTGGGGTTGGCAGGCCCCAGGGGGAGCGCCCATCAAGATCTCCAGAGCCGGGGCCCGGTGAGAGGCCGGGGAAGGAGGTTGTCTTGAAAATCGGGAGTTTCATCTCCATCCAGGCGGATTGTTTTTATGGGCAGCAGCTGTAAAGGAAAGACGTGGAGCTTTTGAGATGCATTTGAAATGCATATTAGGTATTTAGTGGTGGCTTTTTAGTGGCCCCGCTGTCCCCCGGGGAGGCAGCCCACCCACTCCCGGGGCCAGTGAGAGCGTTGCTTGCTTCCCTTGCAGAGAGGAGTGCGGCGGCCTTGGGCCCTGTCGCCTCCTCGTGAGAGCTGAGCAGAGATTGGACCGGGTGAGCCGGAGCTCCGAGGTGGCTTGCAGCTTTGAACATCCTGGGGCTCTGTTTCTCCAACTTTGCTTGTTGGGGAGGAGGGGAGCTGGGAAGGGGCGGGAGGAGCCTGGGAAGGGGCCCTGCCCTCTCGGAGCCGGGAGATCCCGCCCTGCAGGTCTGCGGGGGGAGGGGCTGCGGCAACGGCAGCTCCCCCATCCCCAGTGGAGGAAGGGAGTCCGAGGAGGTATTTTGGCCAGCGATTAGGTTGCTCGATGTTGGACTGGTTTTATCTATGTTGTCAGAGGGACGGTGCGGCGGGGGCGGGGGGGGGCGGGGGAGGGAAAGAGCGGACGACCGCGCTGGGGTCCAGGCTGTAGTGTCATTTTCTGGCTGTGGTGCCCGTTTGTCCCTATCGCCCGTCCGCACCCTCTGCCCTCTCTGTCTTCTGCTTGTCCTGCCAGCCCCGAAGCCCAGCCCCGTGGAGCCGTTAGGGGTGGTTCGTGCCTCACAGCCTCGCGGCCTGGCACCGAGGAAGGGTGACTGGGGAGCGCCGTAGGTGGCAGACAACCCCAAATTGCCAGTGCCCTCCTCGGGAACACCCCTGGCAGAGCCCTGTCTGTAATTTGTGGAGCCAGAACGTGCTGGAAGCCGTGCTCCCGGTGCGGATGCTGCCGCACAGTCGTTTCCTCCGGCTCCCCGGATTGCTGTCTCGCAGCGCAGTTCCTGGACAAAGGTGCCCTCAGCGAACGCCGTGGGGAGGGCCGCCTGGACTCCAGGCCAGGAAACACGAGAGCGGTCAGCTCTGCCGGGTGGAAATCTGACCAGAGGGGAAAGGCCTCCCAGATGAAGAGCGGGCGGGAGGGGGTGGGCGGGGACCCCTGGAGCCCGGCAGCAGCAGCCGGTGTCTGCAGGGGGGCTCCCAGGCGGAGGCCAGGCCCGCGCACCTCCCCCACAGGCGCCCAGACAAGGACCCCTTGTCTAGATTAGCTTAATTACCCCACCAAAATCAATGAACAAGGATCTTTTTAAACGTGGAACTTTCAAAATGTGCTTTGAGTGGCTTTTTTTTTTTTTTTATAAAGGTATCAAATGCTAAGCCTTTGTGAAATGAGGCACTTGGAGTGAACTGGGGGGTTGTGGGCCTTTTCACTGCGCGCGAAGGAAGCTTCCCGGCCCTAAATCAGGAGGAAGCTTGCCCAAAGTCCCGAGTTCACCAGTCTGCACAATGGCCATTTTCCACCCGCTGCCGTTGGGGTAGCGGTGACACTGGAAACCCTGCTGGGGGCCGAAGAGTGTTTATGAGCCTCCTTCCTTGGCAAGTGACTTTTCGAGGAGACGTTTTAAGGAGATTAAAACGTCCACAGACTTGGAGGGCAACAGCGTAATCCACTTACTGTTTCCATGTCACGAATCGAGTTCATTTGGAGCTTGGCGTTCCCGCCGCGGCCCTTCCACCGCGGCGCGTGGGTCGGCGTCGCTCCCACTTGAGCCGATGGGCGGGCGTTTGAGGGAGATCGTGGGAGATGAAACACAGCCACGAAGCGGGAGGGCAGGGCTCTGAAGTCTGTGTGGCTGGTTTGGAACCGCGGGTGAGACGCCGGTCACACGTGGTCAGTGGCAGACTCTGTAGGGAACCCCCAGGAAGGTGCCCGTTGCGTGGGGTTCGTGCCCCCCAGCACAGGCGCGAGGAGGGTGCTGCCTCGGAGAGGCGGCCTCCCCTGCAGCAGGAGGGCTTTGCTGAGCCTTTTCAAGTTACTCCGCGGGGCTACCTTGCCCAGCCCACCTCTGCTTGGCCCGAAGCCCAGGTGAGGGAAGCATTGTTGGGTCCGAGGTCCACTGTGTTTTCATCCGCCCAAGCCTGTTGAAGGAGTTTGCTTGCGGAGGGGAAACTGCATTCCTGAGCCGGTGCCGACGGGGTGCTTTTAGTAAGGAACGGCCCACGCCGTGCTGCCCCCAGGGTGTTCGCCCTGGGCCTCCCCCGGGGTGCTGCCTCCGATCGATCCGGGGCCATTGGAATGATGGGCAACTGAATTCTTCCCATCGTAGAGGGTGGAAGATCCTGAGCACGAAATGCCTAGCAAACCCTTGAAACCGCTGATCCGGAGGGAGTCGGGAGGCGTCCGGAGCCTGTGGTCAGCGCGCACCTCCGTACAGGTCTCCTCGCACGACTTGGAGCCGTCGCTCGGCCGCTGCCAGGCCAGAACGCTGGCTCCTCCACGCCCGCCATTTGGTCCTCGCGCTAGCCAAGGTCTGTTTATCCGGGAGAGGACGCTGTTTGGTTTGAAATGGAAGGGAGATCTTTTCCCCCAGGTATTTCGAGGCGAGGGGCTTCGCCCCCTCTACGCCGGAGATGGACATGGACTCGTGCGCCAGAGTGCCTCCAGGGCTCCCGGGTGTGTGTAGCCAGGTGGGGGGAGCGCGTGGCCGCCTCAGTTCCAGGGTCTTTCGGCCTGTGTTGCCTCGTGGCCGAGACCTTCAGAGTTTCGTGTTCGTGTTCTATAAAATAACCGTGGGTGCGCTTCTGAGTTGACATTGAACTTTTTATTGCTAATGTTTTTGGATGTTTATTTGCTTTGAGGGAGAGGGCGCGTGGGGGAGGGGGAGGGAGAGAGCATCCCAAGCAGGCTCAGCAGGCTCGGCGCTCTGTCCCAAGCTCTGTCAGCGCAGAGCCCGACGCGGGGCTCGAACTCACGAACTGTGAGATCATGACCGAGCTGGTATCAAGAGTCAGAGGCTCAACCTACTGAGCCACCCAGGCGCCCCCTTACTGCTAATTTTAAAGAGCGGAGAAAGAATTTCTAGAGTATTGTGTATGTAGACATTGAAAGCCGGAATCCGCTGCTCTTGCAAGTATCCGCTGTGAAACGCACTGAGGATCTGACGACCACTCGCACCGCTCAGAACACGGGAGCAGCAGACTTTTGTTGTTAACGGTTGTAACGCACGCCTGTTTGCTTCCTCTCGAACTCGGACGTTTGTTCCGATTTCCCTCGTGGAGTTTATTCTAATGTCACATGCTTTTACACTGGCAACTTTTATTGGTCATTCTTCACTCCTGTGACACAAATGTACATATATTGCAGTTGAAAACATTTCTGGGCTCCGAAGGCTGTGTTAACCCCACCGAGAAGCAGTTTTTGTCATTGTCATTACCAATACAGCATTGGCCACAGAAGCATAAATGTGTCATTGACCTTCACAGCTTCTGAATGCCCCAAATGAAAATGCATCGGAAGGGTATGTCTTGAAGAGCTGGGTGCGGGTCCAGTGGAAGCGCCTCAGTTAAAGGAAATACTGTTCTCGGGGCGCCTGGGTGGCTCAGTCGGTTAAGGGTCCGACTTCGGCTCAGGTCACGATCTCGAGGTTCGTGGGTTCGAGCCCCGCGTCGGGCTCTGTGCTGACGGCTCAGAGCCTGGAGCCTGCTTCAGATTCTGTGTCTCCCTCTCTCTCTGCCCCTCCCCACTCTTACACGCTGCGTGTGTGTGTGTCTCTCTCTCTCTCAAAAATAGACACTCAAAAAAGTGATTACCGATCTGCCCTTGGTGCCTGGCACACACACTTGTTGCTGGAACATTCCGTGAGAGGAGTGCCTCCTGCTGGTCAGGGAGGAAGGGAGCGTGTGAAGGCTGAGGCTGTCCCCGCCGGGAGAGCTCAGGCCGTTCAGACTTCTCCTCGGGGAGGCTGAGATCTGTACGCTCAGCCCCGAAGGCCTGCCACCTGCGAGCCCCGAAAGTGCTTGGTGGGGGGGGGGAAGAGCCCCCGCCACTTGGTCGCGATATGCCGCGAAGTGCTGGCCTGTGCGCCTGCGTCCGGACCGACGTGTCGAAGGGCAGAAATTGGTACCCTCGTAAAGTGTGTCTTGCAGTTAGCGGCAGTGCGTTTTTATTCGGTTGGGTTAAATTTTAAGCTATGGAATTGTGCCTTGAGTTAAATTTTAATTTTCCAGAAAGATGCCTTAGAAGCAGAAAAGACTGCTTGGCTGGGCCTTGGATTCTGAAGAGGTTTCTGTCCTGCAGGTTGTTGGGCTCCTTGCCTCTAGGATGAGAACCCTGGGGGTGGGGGCGGGGCTGCGGGGGCTGCAGAGGAGGGGGCTCTCCCTGAGAGGCCCGGATGCACCGCAGAACTTGCTCAGACTCTGAAAGTCCTGGGCTGGAGATCCTCTCGAAGCAAGAGGATTTGCCATCGTCAGCCCTGAGACCAAGGACGCTTCGGACGGAGAGCCGTGGCACTTCGTATCGTACCGGGGGTTTCATGACACGGAGGGAGTTTCAAAAGCGAGGGGTCTCCGGCTGCATCCAGCTTTGGTGGGGGGGAGAAGGCCAGCCACTCGCCTGGCTCCTTGAGTCTCGGGGATGTGTGTCGGCCTGAAGTTTTATCTGTCTTCTGTCCTCTGTTAAGAATCCAGTTAAGACTGCTTCCCCACAAACTTGGACTTGTAAATATTTGGGGGCAAGTCATGTCCTCAGATTGCGAGGCAGTGCCTTTGTTCTTAGGGATAAGCGGAGATGGGAGGTTGGGATTGTGTTTTAGGAAGCCTGTGGTTTCTCTAAGCGGGGAGTGGCGCTGGGCAGGGCGTCGCACCCCCCCCCCCCCCGCCCCCGCCCTGGGGGACCCCCGGGCGGGACAGCCCTGAGTGGACCTTCCATCGCTCTCTCCAGCACAAACCCTTGTTTACACTTTCTTTTAGCATTTTGAGCCTTGACCCTGAAATCAAGGTTTTAGGGCTTGTAAAGCAAAGGCCGAAAGAAAGGCTGGGCCCGCCCAAGGCCAGAGGTGACCCTGCGCGGAGGGGTCAGTTCCGGAAACACCGCCTGTCACCGGGGGCCTGACTCGGATGCCAGTGTGCTCCCAGCCAGTCGTGCTACGCGGAGCTGGGGTACCAGCAGAGCTGCTAGGGGTTCCTCGCGTCGCTTATGGCAAACCGTTTGCAGTGGAAGCTTGGAGGACACAGTCGTCCCCATCAGGCCCTGCGCACCACCACCCTCTGCTGGAGGGAGCCAGGGCTTCCTGGCCGGCCAGCCGGGTGGCCTCTGCCCTTCAGGGCGCCCCTGCGAAGGAACCCTGGTCTGGGGCGGGGGGGGGGGGTGCGGGTGGGGGGTGGGGGGTGGAGTAAGCAGTCGGAGCGGCTCCAGCTCGGCTTTGCCAGCATGGACCCCGCGAGCCCAGCGGGAAGGGCAAACTGAAGGGAAGCTTAGGGCTGTTGGCAGTGTGTTTAGCTCATCCTTGAATTATTCAGATGTCTAAAGTGTTTTTAATTCTTAAGAGGATAGGGAGGGGCCCTCTGCCTTTTATGCTGCGGCGAAATGCCCTGGAGCCTGGAGCCTGGCGTTGTTTGGGGTGCAGCGACCATTAACATCCAGGGCTGGGCCATCCCTGGCTTTGCGACCTTGGCCCGGAAGCTCCCCACTGCCCTGAGCTTCAGTTTCTGTGTTGTAATCTGTGAAGCATAATGAGCATTTGTTCCTGGTACTGAGCAGGGCCCTGAGGAGTGATACGGGGCGGGGGGGGGGGGGGCCAGGTCCCCGTGCGGAACACTCAGCCTCATTCTCTCTCCGCAAAACCCAGTCAGGGCTGCCTGTCGTTACCTGCATTTTACAGAGAGGAAAAGGAGGCACAGAGAGGTTAAGTAACTTGCTCAAAGCCACACAGTAAGTGGCAGAGCCTGGGGGTGAACCCCAGAACCCGCCCACGAGACACAGGGCCCGTAGGTCTCCCATGTAGCGCTGTGAGCCCCAAAGCTGTGGCACACCTCCGCCCAGATGAAAAGCGGGCTTTACGGGGGTGTCAGGAGCGTATGTTTTTGTAGTTTGGGGTATCACGTCTTTTGTCTTCCCTACAGCGTATGTGAAACCGGTCACTTCTCACAAATGAGATGATGTTTAAAGCTAATCAGATGCAAAATAAGTTTGAGACTTTTTTAGGGGACTTCCTTTTAAATTTTATTTATTTTTGAGACAGAATGCTGTGGGGGGGCCAGAGAGAGAGGGAGAGAGCGAAAATCCTAAGCAGGATTCACACTGTTAGCACGGAGCCCGATGGGGGGCTCGAACTCACGAACCATGAGATCACGACCTGTGCTGACACCAAGAGTGGGACTCCCAGCTGACTGAGCCCCCCAGGCGCCCGGACGGAGTTTCTGGCGAACTAGCCCGGCGAACTGGGAAGAAACGCTCTCCATGCTGGCTCGGCAGACCCGGGCGGGAGGCAGCATCTGTGCGGGCCGGTCCCCGACCGTTTGGACAACCTCGGCAGAAGTGAGGCTGTGTGTGCCGATAAGAGTCCCGAGGATGGTGTCAGTTTGTGGCTGGAAAGTTCAAATAGGTTTTTGATTAAATCTTGTGGGTCTGCGGGGGAGCGGGAGCCAAGAAGAGGCGGGCCGTGTGGTTTCTGCCTGCTGCTGCTACGGTTTTCGGAAAGCGTTCGCAACTTAAATGTGGATTTCCTCACGATCCCCTCAGAACCGTGCCCTTCCGGGGATTTCCTTTGCCCACGTAGTCCTGCCTCGGCTCGGAGCCCTGCGGACACGGACCGGGGTCCCGGGCCTGCCGCCCCACAGCGCCGCGCTCCCCTGCCGGACGGCTCCCGCGAGGCCGGCGAGAGTCCCCTCGCCCCTTCGGCGCGAGTCCGGGCGCACTTGGCTTTCACAGCCCAGTCGAGCTCGAAACCATTCCTGCTCGCATTTTCTTTTCGTGGATTTTCACCCCCGGAAGATCTTGTCTAGATCTACTTTTTTTTTCTTGTTTTTCAGTTGTTAAACGGTTTTATCCATGTAGTCTTCATCCCCAGGCATGACCGTCCCTTCCCCCACACTCTGAGCCCGAGCCGAGCCCCGCTCCAGCTGTCCGCAGTGGGGCTTTTGTTGCTTACATCTTAAAAAGTTTTTTTGATGTTTTTATTTATTTTTGAGAGAGAGAGAGAGAGAGAGGTAGAGTATGAATAGGGAAGGGGCAGAGAGAGAGGGAGACACAGAATCCGAAGCAGGCTCTAGGCTCTGAGCCGCCAGCACAGAGCCCGATGCGGAGCTTGAACCCACGAACCGCAAGACCATGACTTGAGCCGAAGTCTGACACTTAACTGATTGAGCCACCCAGGCGCCCCTACGTCTTATACTTGGTATAACATCTGCATTTCCCCCTGCACTTTGTGGGGTGTGGTATGACCGCCCTGCCCTCTTTACAGCGAGTTACTAGTTTGCACCAAACAGGGCCCACACTTCCAGTTAGTGTGGGGTGGCCTTTAAATCCGTTTCCTTTGCACTGTCCCCGAGTAACTGCACCTTTGGGCGGCTGATACCCGTTTCTGGGGATTCATATGTAGTTTGGGTCCTTAGGGCCTCCAGGCCTCGTGGGAGTGTCTGGAATCTGCTTCCACCTCCTATCTTGCCTCTGAGAAACCGTTTCAGGGCCGATGGCTCTAGTCTTGATTTTATGACGCATTGAGAACGAGGTTCTTAAAGAGTCACTCCTTCGTAATGACACAGAGGTGACGGTGTTATCATTGCCAGCTGCTTCCTCCCCTGCGACTGCCCGAGCCTGTGCGTCCCTGTCGCAGGAGGGTACTGGCTGCCGCATCTGCTGTGTCCTTCTGTTTGCCGGAAGCAGATGGGCCTCGCAAGTAGAGCGACGGGCGTCAGGGCCGTACAGAGGGACGGGCAGGGTTAAGGGACACCAGCAAGGAAGGCGACACCCCCACCCGGGCCTGGCCGCAGCTGGGAGCCTTCGCCCCAGGCCCAAGGGCACCTGAGAGAGGGGGACTGCAGAAGGGGCGGTGGCTTTCTGTGGCGGAGCCTGGTCAGCCGATGCCGCCCGGTCAGGGCGGGAGCCCGGGAGGCCGCTGTCTTCACCACACCTGCCGCTGCTCCTCTGCGTGGTCACCAAGGTGGAGCCCACGTGGACGTGTAGCCTTCCGGCCGCCTGCCGTCGTTCCCTGTTGGGTGGGAGCCGGTGCCTGTGGTTTTATGGGAATTTGGCATCTCTGTAAGGCGGCCAGCGCAGCTGAGAAACCCAGGCTGAGTGGGCTTCGCCGGGTCCAGGGTGCAGCTGCGGCCATGCTGCTGCATGTGACCATAAAGTAGCCCACGCCACTTTCTCTTCTCCTGGGGTGGCTGGTTTCCCGTTGTCTGCCGGGTGGCCTCGAGGCAGCTTGAGGGCGTTCTGGACTCCTTGGTCACGTGCACGGTGGGAGCACGGTGAGCAGCCCCGAGGGAGGGGGGCCTCGGTTAGATGGGGTGTCTGGGAACCGTGATCCTATCGCCCGGTGCCTGGGGATGGTGGCAGCTCGCTCTAGAGCCGGACACAGCAGGAGGAGCACAGCTGTGCCCTGGACCCGGAGGAGAGAGGCGATGCCCGGAGCCCTTGTCTCAGCGCAACGCGCAGATCAGATGAAGCCTTTATCTGGAGCCCGGCTGAGCTTGGTTATGAAACGTGAGAGCAGTGTTTTGCTGACCCGTTTTTTCTTGCTCAGTCTTTCCCCAGCTCCGTCTGTCCTGGGTTCCTTTTCAAAATGAATGAGCTAACACCATACACAGGAGGTTCAAAACAAGCTCATTATCGCCGCAGCGAGCCAAGTGAGTAACATTTATTCAGGACTCGCCTCCAGACGGCTCGGCCGCTGGACAGGGCGCCCGCCCCTCTGCTCGTAGCCGGTCTTGCTTCTGTCCGCTCCTTCGGGACCGGTTCTGGAAACAGTGGTTTGATCTTTCTTTCTGATGTCACCGAATGTGTGGTGAGCTCTAGAAAATTCTCAGCTCTGGGAAATAGTCTGGGCGGCCCTTACAGTTTTTCCTAAATTTAGAATTCATCTTTCTAGTTTTGTTTTCATCTGCCCTTTTTCTTTTTTTCCCCCTGTATGAACCTACACTGTTCAGTTAATTCTAAAGGAAACTCTGAGAGGGGAGGGTGACTTTAAAAATCACAGGGGGGGGGCGCCTGGGTGGCGCCGGCAGCTGAGCACGTAAGCGCGTGATCTCGGCTCCGGTCGTGATCCCAGGGTCGCGTCGAGCTCCGTGCTGAGTGTGAAGCTTGCTGAAGAGTCTGTCTCTCTCTGTTCCCCTGCCTCTCCCCTGCTCGCCTGTGCACTCTTTTTCTCTAAAATAAAAAAATAGGGGCGCCTGGGTAGCTTAGTCGGTTAAGCATCCAACTTCGGCTCAGGTCATGATCTCGAGGTTTGTGAGTTTGAGCCCCACATCGGGCTCTGTGCTGACAGCTCAGAGCCTGGAGCCTGCTTCGGATTCTGTGTCTCCCCCTCACTCTGCCCTTCCCCCGCTCGAGGGCGCTCGCTCTCTCTCTCTCTCTCTCTCTCTCTCTCTCTCTCTCTCAAAAATAAACATTAGGGGCGCCTGGGTGGCTCAGTCGGTTAAGCGTCCGACTTCAGCTCAGGTCATGATCTCACGGTCTGTGAATTCGAGCCCCGCGTCGGGCTCTGTGCTGACAGCTCAGAGAGCCTGGAGCCTGCTTCGGATTCTTTGTCTCCCTCTCTCTCTGCCCTTCCCCTGCTCACACTCTGTCTCTATGTCTCTCAAAAATAAATAAACGTTTAAAAAAAAATAATAAACATTAAAAGAATTATAAAGTAAAATTTTGAAAAGCTGATTCAGAGACTCTGTCACAGCAAAAATCTCTTTCACCAACTTTGTGACCGTGGTTACTTCCCGGAATCCCCCCCATTTCTAACTGGGTAGTGCTTAACCCTCTTAACCCTTTTTGGGTCATGGATTCTTTTGAAAATCTGGTGGAATGACACCATTTCGTGTATACTTTAGGGATCTAACACCCGTGCATGGATGGTCCTTGTCAGCCCCCCGCCCCCCCCGCCCCCCCCCCCCCCCCCCCCCCCCCCCCCCCCCCCCCCCCCCCCCCCCCCGTCTCTGGGCTTCAGCTAAGGAAGCCCTGTGCTGGAGCCGAGGCTGCCCGGTCCGTAAGGAGTCCCGAGAGCGGGCTGCTTGGCTGGCAGTCAGCCTGAGACTCTGCATTTGGTGGCTACAGAAAGAGGCAGGCGGCCCAGGCTGGCCTGGGGCTGCTCTCTCCCTGCGGAGTGTGCCGGAGAGAAACTCCAAGGCTGGTGGTTTGTGGTGTTTCCTCGTCATGACCCAGCGGCCCTGGGCGTCGTCTCGGGCCCCAGTGAGTCTGGGAAACTGATGCATTCTGCCGTCCAGAGCGGCGGCTGGGGTCTCTCGCGATGGTGACGGTGGGGTGCCCCAGTTTACTTTGTGGAGGGACGGAGGGTAGTTAAAATTAGCAGGGAGTCAAGTCAAGGTTGTCCAAGAGAATTAAGCAGTGTCACGTTGAGATCGGACTTGGGAGCGGCTGGCTGGAATCCCTGCCCCCGAGCCAAGCCCAGGTGGCAGGGTCAGGCCTGCTGCGACCAGCGCCACCTGCAGAGGCCCCGCCGGGCCGGCCCCCGAGTCCACACTTGCGGCTCATCCCTGGCCAGACGTGTACCGTGGCGTGGACAGTGCTCTGGACTCAAAAGTCTGTATTCGCTTGGCAGGGTGTGATATTATGTTATAACTTCCTCGAGTATCCGCTAACACGTCGTAATCCGTGGTCTTCGTTCAGCCGTCAGTGGAATGTGCCGTCTGCGGTAGGCCCAAGTGTGAGGTGTGTCGCATGTAGTGAGTTGCATAGTGTAAGGTAACCACGTGAGGCCTGTCGTGCTCGTGTGAAGTTCTCTCGGAGGGACGTTTGGCTGCCTGGGTTCATGTCCTCCACCAGCGCCTCGTCCCTGACACGAGGAGCAGTGTGTTCGTGGGGAGGCCGCGATCCAGAGTCGGGGGCTGCAGCGCCGGGGGGGGGGGGCTGGACCCTTCTTGGTGTCCTGGGCCCGCCTGGCAGGAAGGCGCTCGGCTGCCTCCTGTCCAAGGAGCCGGGGGGTCAGCAAAGGGCCTGGACTCTTCCCCCGCCGTCAGTCTTCTCTGCAGAGACCACAGCCACCGGGACCCTGGGGGACTCTGCTGGCACGCGGCCACTCAGTCGCCCGCGAGCCAGGACGCGCGGTCTTCTCCAGCGGGCCTCTCCCAGCGGTGGCAGCCGGCTTCCTGGCAGAATAGCCCAGCCCGTCTGTTTTGTTTTTTTTTTTTTAATGTTTGTTTATTCTGAGAGCGAGAGCGTGCACACATTTGTGCAAGCGGGGGAGGGGCAGAGACCGAGGGAGAGAGAGGACCCCAAGCAGGCTCCGCACGGTCAGCGCAGCGCCCGTGCGGGGCTCCGTCTCCCAGACCGCGAGGTCATGACCTGACCCAGGGTCCAGAGTCGGACGCTCCGCCGACCGAGCCGCCCCGGCGCCCCAGGCCCAGCTCTTTTCAGCCGGAGTCGCGTCCGTTTATAAAGTTCTCTCTCCGTGCTCCTCAAATAAAGAGAATGTGGCTGTAGCGTGAATCCTTCCCGACGATGCTCCGCTGTCTCTGGCCCCGTCGGCAGCTGTGCGTCGAATGCTACGTGTGTGACCCTCCCCGACTCTCCAGTGGCGTCTGTTACTGATGGAGAGTGAGGTAGAGGGCTGTTTCATTTATTTTTTATGTCTTTGCTTTTCTAAAAGTAGTCTCTATACCCAGTGCGGGGCTTGAACTCACGACCCCGACAGCGAGAGTCGCCTTCTCTACTGCGCCAGCCAGGCGCCCCGGGGAGAGACTGTTTTAAAGCAGGGTTTGTGATCAGGCTAGGTTTCAATTTCTTTGGTTCCAAGAATCCAGCACAGCCTCTGTGGGGCCACAGGGCCCGCTCGGGGCCGCTCTGCCCCTTTTCCCGTGTGGGCGCGCGCTCCTCGCCTGGGTCGGCGATCACCGCCAGCTTCCCCGGGTTACGGGCTCGGATGTCCAGCGCGGCCGGGCGGGGCCCTGTCTGGCTGCCCGCCCGCCAGCTCTGTGTGGACAGGAGGGTTCCCTCCGGAAATCAAGACCAGAATGGGGCTCTTGTGTCTCCTCTGGTCCCCACGGCTTTTCCCAGCCTAGCGGTGACCTTGCCCTGGGAGGAAGCGGCTGTGGCCAGGCTGGTGCCCCACGTCTGCTGTATTTTCTCCCCCCCCCCCCCCCCCCCCCCCCCCCCCCCGCCCAGGGCTGCATCTTCCGGGCACTAGATGTGCTGCTGCGGTTCCCTCACCTGTCAGTCGGGGCTAATGATAGGGAGTCCCCGTGTTGGCCTGTCATGAGGAGGCGCATGTCTGTGTGGCCTCTGGGGTCGGAATTGGCTTGTAGGAAGGACTCGGAGTTGCAGTTGGTTTTGTCCCTGTCCTGTACGAAGCGGTTGATGATGGCAGTGTCTGGAGAGACTTGGAAGTCCCCACCCGGGAGGGAGGGGGGACCCAGTGGAGGAAGTTGGACTTCTGGAGGGGGTCCACTCCTGTGTGGAGGGGCAGGGCCAGGCTGAGCTGCGGGGAGGGAGGCACCGGGGGCTTGTCCTGGGCAGGGGCAGGGTGGTCGGGCGGTGGTGGACGGAAGGAGAGTAGGAGGTTCCGGTGGCCACGGTCTCTGCTTGTTGGTCCCTCGTGTGCGTGAGCTGGGTCCCTCGTGCGGTGGGGGCGCTAGCTTGGGGTGAGAGGCTTGCCTGGGAGAGGAAGTCAGGACCCAGCCGAGAGAGTTGGAATTCTGGGGCGGCGGGGGGTGGGGTGGGGGGGGTGGGATGGTGGTTGAAAGTTGCTGCTGAGGTCGCCCGGGCTTGGAGTAACCGTGGTGTGAGCCACGTGTGGACAGGAGAGGGCGAGAGACACTTGGGAGTCTGGGCCTCGCGCCCTGTGCCCGGGGAGGCCTGAGGGTGAACACCGGGGTGCCAGACGCCCCCGGCTGAGTGCCCTTCGGCCCAGCGGGGACACTGCTGCACCTGCGGCAGCCCTCGGGGCGGGGGGCGGGGGGCAAAAGGGGGCACAGCGGCCCTTTCTAGCCCTCCTGTTTTTGTTAACAGACTCACCAGATGCCCCAAAGGACAACCTCTTTCAACAAGTCTCATCAGTAATTTTCGTTTTAGTAAAAAAAAATTTTTTTAAGTTTGTTTATTTTTAAAAGAGAGACAGAGACACAGAGCGCAAGTGGGGGAGGGGCAGAGAGAGAGGGAGACACAGAATCCGAAGCAGGCTCCAGGCTCCGAGCTGTCAGCACAGAGCCCGACTCGGGGCTCGAACCTATGAACTGTGAGCTCATGACCTGAGCCGAAGCCGAAGTCGGACACTCAGCTGACTGAGCCCCCCAGGTGCCCCCCCTCCCCTCAGTGATCTTCATATTCGTAGCTAACTGCCTGTAACTGGCCGGTCGGCCCGCGAGGCCCGAAGGCCAGCCGGCCGTGGGAACGTTCCCCGGAAGGACTTTGGAAATCCAAACGTACCGCGAAGTGTTACCGAGGGGGTTTTGGAGGACCCTGGGGGAGGGGGTCCAGGGAAGGCGGCGGCCCGCCCTCCTTGCCCCGTGCGGAGGTGGAGGCCAAGGTGGAGGCCGTCGCCTTGGGAAAACACCTCCATGCCTCCAGGTGACCTCACCTCTCAGGCAGGCAGGGCCGCTGAGTCACGATGCTGTAAATTATATCCGCGAGGAAAGGTTTGTTCGCTGCGGTTATGTCTTCTCCCTGTTAAAATTAGTCTTGAAGACAGAGTGAGGTGTGTTGAGTTTATAGCGTGTCTATTACAGGCTTCCTGCCGGCCCTGCAGGCCTCGCTCCTGTGCTGCCGCCCTGGGTGTGCAGTTTTAAATTGTAGGATCGCAGCTCGTGGGAGCGGAGAAGGGACAGGTGCTCGGTTTGCGCCTCGCCGCTTCGCGTGGCCTGGAGAGGTAGGCGACCCTCCCGGGGTCATGCGGCGGCCTCAGGGTCGTGCCCTGCCGCCTGCGCCTTCCGGATTTTCTTGATGTCCAGTGGTAAAACGCTGTGTGGCAGGCCATGACCCCCCCCCCCCCCCGCCCCATTACTTTAATTCGGCTTCACTGTAGGCATAAGTGGTCTGTGAAGAGCAGCTACTTCCGTTTTCCCCCATTGCCTTGAACTTCCTGGGGGAAGGTGTGGACAGGCCAGAATACGGTGAAATTGAGGGTGGTTTAGAGGAGAGTCTCCTGGCTCACTGCGGGGAGGGGTGGTGTCCCGTGGGTCAGGCTTGTGAGGACGGCACGAGCACGAACCCCTGCTCGGATGCAGAGTGATGTGATCTCCTGTTTTAGACGTGCCTCGATGGGGACACACTTGCTTCTGAACTGTAACCATCACTCTGCGCTCGCCTCATTCTGGAAGAGTTAAGGCGGCTGAAGTAGGGAGTGTGTTTAAAAGGCACCTTTAAAGGTACAAGGGAGATGTGCGTGCAGGGGTGCGTGCTCGCCTCGCTCTGCTTGGTCTGCCCCCAGCAGGCGCACACGCGGGGCCGCCTCGCGGGCCGAGCACGCGCTGGGCCCAGAGGGCAGGCTCCCTCCGTAGGGATGGTCGACGGGCCAGAAACCACTGCGTTTCCTCCTTTTGTGGTCCCAAGTGCCCTATTTCTAGAGGGGTCGGTGAGCTCAGACCCCCACCTCCTTGAGAGCTGGTGGGGCTGCAGGGGGCAATGTTGGGGCCCCAGTGTGGGGGCTCCCCACGGCTGGAGCCGCACCTGTCTTTGAGGCACCTCTCGCCCAGGAGGGGGAGGGTCTCTCGGGACTCCCCAGTGAGTAGTGGCCCACCCAAGCCAGCGCATCCGTGTCCCCGTGCCAGGTCCATAGTCACCCGGAGTCCGAGGGCACTGGCCTGAGTGACCCCCAGTGCCCTCCTTCCGTGTGACCCGCCCCTCACGTGGACAGTCTCGGCGGTTTCCTGAGCAGCGGTGTCTGCTCATCGCCCTCAAGATGCCCAGGTTGAGGACCGATGTCACAGGGGGTTCCAGAAGTGTCGAGGGCACTGCCTCTGGGATTGTTGCCAGAACTCAGTACTTAGCAACTTTGCAGCCTCTCCGCGGAAAGACCGAAATCTCACGTTTGCAAACATCCTGGGCCTACGCAGCTGCTCAGTTCGGGGCGGGCCCCAGGAAGTGTGTGCAAATCCGTGTGCAGAGCTGCTCCTTCCTCTGCGGTCTCTGTGCCGTGGCGGCCTCCGTCGCGGGCCTTCTGCGGCGCCTCCTGTTTCTGCCGCCACCTGGTCCCGCTGGTCCCCGTGTCCTGGGGCAGTCCTTGTTTAACCAGGGTGTGCGTGTCCTCAGAAACGGCCTTTAGTGACCCTGGGCTGGAATGTGGGCCGCCCAGCAGGCAGGCTGCTCTGCTGGGGTTTATGCCCTGGGAGCGGGTCCTTCCGCAGAACGAGGGGGCGTGCCCCGACCTGGCTTGTCGCCCCAGGCGGGGGGTGGGGAGGACTCCGCGCTGGTTCAGAGGTTGAAGGGACAGTGTAGCGGGGCAGGAGGGGGGGGCTGCCTGAGTTCCAGCACAGGCAAGGGCTGGCTGTGGCCAGGGGCGGGAGCTCTGCGCGCGGGACGCGAGAGGGGAGCCTCTGAGGTGCCAGGACCGAGGACGGCCTGCGGAGATGTTGTTCCGCGGCTCCCCGACCGAGGACTTCAGCCTCAGGGCCACCCGGGGCCGGCTGGAGCCGATGGCTCCTTCCCGCTGACTGGGCTGGGGGCCGTCCCGCCCCGGGGAGGGAAGCCCACTTTGGAGCCGGCAGACCCCGAGCCCCGCTCTCAGCCCCATCTCCGGTTCCGCACCGGCCTTTGGAGGGGTTGGCCTGCCGGGCTGCAGGGGCCGGGGTGGGCACGTGGGACAGACACTAAACAGGTGGCGACTTTTCTCTCGAGTGAGGCCACGGTGGGGACAGAGTAGAGTCCCTGGGGTGGGGAGGGCCTAGCACCCAGGAGGGACCCAGCAGAGGGAGGGAGAAGCTGCCAGCGTCCCGCCTTCTTTGTAGAATTTGGACAAACATGGGCCCACTTGGTGTATTGGATTAGGGTTTTATCCCCCAGGAGAGTAACCAATAAACAGAATAGGGTTTTTTTGGGCCACCGGCCAAACGAGAAATATTTTGGATCTGGTGACCTTTTTCTTTGGGTCACTGTTCGCTGTAGAAGGTTTTGACCCGTATTGCATTTCAGAATAGGAAGAACAGCTTATTTTTCGGAGTGGCAAATAAGGAAAAGAATGAAAGTCTCTTGGAGTCTCTGCTTCCAGAGGCTCCCCTGGGAGGAGCATTTTTATAGACACCAGACGTCCTCTCTGGCTCGGGCCAACTTTCCATCCTGATGGCGGGGGCGTGCCGTGAGCCGGCCCCGCTCTCCGGAGCCAGCAGGCACGAGCTGGGCTGACGCCCGCGGAGCCACGGCCCCTCCTCCTGTGGCTGAAGCACCCCCATCCCCAGCCCCCGCCCCCTGGTTCCCGGGCCCCGGACCTGCCTCTGCTGCTTCCCCTGTGGTCGCGGGCTCCCTTCTGGGACTCTCCTTCAGAGATCACAGAGCTCTGCGTTTTCATAATGAGTCGCAGCAGGTCACTGTCATAATCGAAGGTCACTGTCATAATTGAACTGCAGGGTGAAGTGCTTACAGGCGTAGTTAAAAGCCAGTGAAGAAAATGTGGCTTCAGCCCTTGCTAAAGCAAGTCCATACTGTTAAGATCAGCGCACGAGCATCCCGTCTGACTGTTTCCTTCTTGCTCTGGGACACCCGCTGGGGAGGGGTGATGGGCAGCTGAGACCCCGCACCTAGAGGCACGTGCGCAGGGGGCCTGGGCTTCCTGAGCCGCTGTGTGAAGTGCCGGTATTCGGGGCTGTCTCTTTCAGCGCCCACCCATCCTCCAAGGGGAGGGAGTCGGGCTGGCACGCGCGGTGCGGTCGGTCTTCTGGACTGGCGTGCACGCGGGACTTGGCCCGTGTCTCTGTTGCCACCTGCCTTCGGTGGCTTCCATCTGCAGAGGCAGTCGCTGCGGGAGGATCCCCGAAGCCCTGCGCCTAGGTGGCTGACCGCTGGCTGCGCGCAGCCCCCTTGGTGCCCCTGGCACCGCCCTAAACGCGCAGGCCCAGCTGGAGCTGACGTTGACGCCTGGAATGTGTGCAGAAGGCGAGACATTCTGGGCCGCAGTGTCAGGAGCTTCCTTGTCTGCCCTGCACCCTGCCTTCCTCTCCTGCCTGTCCCAGGGCACTGGGCAGGAAGCCGTACATGGGCCTAGAACTCTGAGGCAGGGAGGGAATCTCTCTGGGCCCTTAGCCACCCTCCTCCCTGCAGGCCGGCCGCGGTTTCCCCAGGGCGAGGAGAGCTCGGGGCCCCAGCCGCTCCCGGCACGTCCGCCCTCTGGTATCCGTGGGGCGTCTCAGCGTGGCCCCTCCCCGACAGGCTCTGCACAGGCCAGGGCGTGGGCTGTCATCCACGAGCTTGTGGCATAGGTGTAGCAGTGGCTTCTGACAAGTTTTGATTAGCAGACATCCCGGGGTGTTGGGGGTGGTTCATCGATCGATGCTTCCCTACAGCTGTGCCCTTGGCCAGAAACACCTGCCGGCCACCTGGCATTGGGTACGAGGCAGGGGCGGGCCGGCGGATGTGCGGGGGCTGCCCGTGCTGGGCCCCGCCTTGCGCCTTGTGTCTGTAGCTCCCAGCACATCCAGCTTGTGCCCTTCCAAAAACCCAGATGAGAAGGAACCCTGGGGCTTCAGGAGGAAAGGCGGCAAGGTCAGGCCCCCAGATCTGTGGCCGCTGGTCCGGGCTTCGGGAGCACAGCGCAGTTCGTCCCAGGCTTCCGAGGCTCTGCCGCCTGCAGGGGGAGCGAGCCTGTTGTGGAGGGAGGCAGTGGTTTACAGCCAGGGCCTCGGACGGACGAGGACGAGGACTGGCACAGCAGGGCAGCAGGAGGGGCCGAGCCGGTCACAGGATGTCTGGCCGTCCCTCGTGCTGGGGACAACAGGGAGTACCTCGGAAACTAACTTAGGAGGGTACCTCCCGTGGGGCCAGACTCGAGGTGGAGGCAGGGGCAGCCTGGAGAGAGGGGCCCACAGGTGAAGGGGCCTGCTGTCCCCTGCCGGCGCGGTCGCGTGCACCGGGCTTGCAGATTCCTCTGGCTAACGGTGGGTGAGCACCAGACTCGTCCAACACACCAGTTCAGGACACGTGGCCAGTTCTCAGGACCTTCGAGGAGGCCTGAGCAAGGGGGCACCTGGGAGGAGGGCCAGAGGAAGCCTCCATTGGCATCGGCTCTGCCGAGTGTCACTGTCACTGATGCCGGGACCCCCGGCCTCCCAGGCCCCGTTTCTCCTCTGCCGTCCCGGCGGGGCAGCACCCTCTCTGAGGGTCTCACCAGCCCTGCCGCCCTCTGACCTGCAGCCTGCTACATTTGGGGATGCTCGCCCAGTTTCCAGAGGAGTTTCGCTTCTGCTCTCTCATTTGCTCTTTGAGCCAGGTCAAGTCCAAGCTCCCGCCCCTCCCTTTTTGCGCTGGCGGCCCCCTCCCCGACGCCCGGCCCTGCTGCCCCCCTCCTGCCTGCTGCAGACCTCCTGGACGGCACCTGTCCACTCCCAGGCGCACCCATCCCTGGGAGGTACTGGCCCCTTGAGGGTGTCTTCCTGGGTGGACCCCTGCAGGGGCAGGTCCTGCCGTCAGAAAATGCCCAGCACACGCACGGCACCGTCCACAGTGGACCGAGCCGGCTGTCCTGCTCCTGCTGAAAATCCAGTCCGAAACCCCTGTGCCCGTCCTGCACAGCAGCCCCTCGGGCAGGTCTAGGCATCCCTGCTGCCCTCCGTTGTCACGTGGGCCTCTGACACCCTGGGTGAGTGGGGCAGTGGGGAAGGAAGTCTCACCAGCCTTGCCTTAAGGTGACCTCTTCTCTCCACCCTCCCCCACCCCGTCTTTAGGCGCCTTAAGGGGGAGACCCTGCCCTAGACTGGAGGTGGTTTCTTTGTGTCCGTGTGGCCCACCCACTCCACAGGTGGCCCGGAGGGGTCAGCCCTGGTGACTTAGCCAACCTCCCTCCTCAGCGCTCAGCGTCCCAGTGCTGGGGCAGGTCCCGTGCAAAGGGTCTGTGGTATTCTAGGGCCAGTGCCGGTGTACCTTCCTTCACGGCGAAATCACAGGTTAGGCTTCGTGCCGAACCACTTACCAACCTGAATTTTTGTTTTTCCAGCAAAGAATTTTTCCCTTTCAGTGACAACTCTAGGTAAAAGCAATGGTATTGTCGTTATTGGGTTCCTTGTATTCTTCCGGCCTTTCGAAGAAAGTTAGACCGTGTTCAGTAACTTACATTTTGTTAACATTGTTCTCTTCTCTGTTCATTTTGTTTCTGTGTGTTTTAGGGCTCCGTCCCTGAGTACTGTGTGCCGGAGTTGAACAAAGGGCTCGGGTCGCCCGGGGAGTTTTCACCACCGTCTCACCCACATGCCGTGGGAGGGTCGTACTGGTGTACTGCGAGGGTTGGGGACGGTGACCGCAGCTTCCTTTACTGAGAAGCTGCGGGGTTTGGGCTCCGTGGTGCTCCTCAGCGGTACTTGGACCTCCACACGGTCTGGAGGTGGTGTTCCCGTTGGCAGAGCTGGAGATGAGGGCTGCGTGAGTGTCTGGGGTCCTGGGTGACTCGTGGCTGCGAGGACGTAGAGCACACTGCTTTGTTTGAGCAGGAACGCGAGGATCAGAGTGTGACCTTAGAAGATTAAGGGGGTGGGAGTCGAGGTCCCTGAACCCTGCCTTGCGCCCGTGCGGGGCTGTGCGGGGCTGTGCGGGGCTGTGCGGGGCTGTGCGGGGCTGTGCGGGGCGAGGCCGCGCCCCGCAGGCACTCCGGCCCCCACGCCACCTGGCTCGGCCCAGCCTCGCTCCGGGCGGTCTCCCTGAGCTCGTCCCTTGCTCGGGGAGACTTGTGTGTCACCTGCGCCAGGGCTGACTGTGTTCTGAGTTTGCTTCCAGTTCCTACTGTGTGAAACATAAAAGCCCCCCGCAGGTGGAGTGGAGGGGACTGGGAACTGGCAGCACGAACAGGCCGCTCGCCCACCCCGCCTGGCCACCCAGCCGGCCTCGGGGCCCGCCATCCGCTTCCCTTCCCCCTTCTGCACTTGCCGGCCCGGCCACTTCACTGTCTTTCGGGAAGTTCAGCTTAAATCAGATTTCACCTGCGATGCTCCCTGTTCTTTTCCATCCCATCGATTATCTTAAAATCTCTCCTTTTAATTAACTCGATTTTCCAGGTCTCTCTGCGTGCCGGGTGGTTTATTTGTTGAGTGCCTGGCACAGCGCCCCGATCGGGAGACGGGAGAGCCCGCCGTCCTGTGCCGGGCAGCCCCGGGCCTGGTGGGGAGCCGGGGGCCCCCGGCAGCCCGGCCTCAGGCGCACAGGGCAGGGGCCTGGCCGCCTCCTGCTCGCTGGGCCCCGGCCGCCTGCTACCCTCTGGCTGAAGTGGCTCCTTTTTTTTCTCTTTAGAACTGCTGCTCTGCCAGCTTTCGCTTCTCCTTGTAGGCAAGTCTCAAGCTAATATTTATCCCGCAAAGTATCTTAAAAATGCTGGAAGGCGAGTATTCGTGGAGAACTTTACCAACCTTTGAAAGAGAGTTATTGTTACATTGATAAACTGAGGCGCTGTTTACAATAGCCGGATTGTGTTTGAACTTGCAACCTTTAATCCAACAGTTAGTTTTTGTGAACAGATGGAATTGTTTTGGCTCTTCTCGTAAAGAGGTCCTTTATCCATGTGGGTTTTGTTCTGTTGCTGGCGAGCGTTCGGCGTGTGCTGGGGGAGGGGAGAGCGGGCCGCCGAGCGCTTCTGTGATGCTCGTGTGATTGGCAGGCTCTGCAGGCCCGTGGACTTCTGTACCTGAGGCTCAGCCTCTTAACGAACTGTCTCATTAAAACTGGAGGTACCGCCTCGCAGAGAGAAACTGGCCTCACCTGGAAAACACGTGGGGCCTGGGGCGAGAACCCGGGGCTGGTGGGTGGATGGTATCGTTTAGATCTGAAGGAAGAGAATGATGATGGTGGAGGTATTCCTTAAGAAATAAAGTCACATCTGTCCTGAGGGGGTTACTTTTCAGTAAAAGGGGCCACTTGCCTGGATCTTCTCCAGAACCATTCTCCACCTGGCAGCCCTCCTTGATTCCCGAGTGAGTGAGTGAAATGCCTCCTGGTGGGGGTGGGGTGGGGGCGGAGGGGTCAGGGCGTGGTGCTAGGCTGGTGCCAGGCCCATCTGGAGCAGTGGAATGTCACAGCAATTCAGGCGTGGCAGGCAGGGCCCGCCAGGACTGGAGAACAGAGGCTCTTTCCCTGGGGCTGGGCCCCGAGGTGGCGCGATGTGCCTTGGGAGCCTAGTGAAGGGGTCACAGTGGCACCTGCCTGAACACGGGCTCCCAGCAAGGCCCGGGGCCTGGGCCTGGCTCTTGGTCCCGTGGAGTCCCGTTTGTGCCCCGAGGGGAACCTTAGGGACCCAGTACTTCCTCCTCGGTCAGCTGACTCACTCTGTCCCGCTGACTTGCTGTTCCTTCTGTCTCCACCTCTCTCTGTCTCTGTGTGTTTGCGTCTCTCTGTCTCTCTCGCTGCCTCCCTCCCCGCTGACTCTGAGCTGGGCCGGATGTGTGGCCAGTGCTCCGAGCTGCCGGTGGCTGCAGCAGTGTTGGGGGGCCCTGTGTCCTGAGACTCCCTGCTGTCCCCACACGGCCGCATGGGCATTCATCCCTGTCCACGTCCCTGTGTCCCGTAGGTGTCAAAGTCCATGTTGAGAAGATCGGGGTTGGTCGGATTGTTTGGGGATGCACTGAGTTCCTCCCGGGGCAGAAACCCCGCTTCCTTGCTGATAGGACTTTCTAGATAAGTTCCTCATAATACCTCACTGGCCTTTTTTTTTTTTTTTTTTTTTTAAATAATGTTTATTTTGAGAGAGAGGGAGAGAATCTCAAGTAGGCTCCCAGCTCAGTCAGCATGGAACCCTATGTGGGGCTCGATCGCACAGATTGTGCGGTCACGACCTGAGCCAAAGTCTAGAGTCGGACCTGTGACTGACTGAGCCACCCAGGTGCCCCATGTTTGCTATTTGCTCTTACCCTGGTAAAACCTACCCAACAGAATCTACCAGCCGGGAAGCACACGCTCACAGTGCGGCACGCCGTCACCGCCGTCCGTCTTCCCAAAGGGGAACTCTGTCCTTACAGCTGAAAATTCACGCTTAGCAGTGAGGTCCCGTGGTTAGCGCTGTGCGGCCATGGATGGAGCACCTGTTGCCGTCTGGTGCTCGGGGCGGGAGCGCCGGGGCTGGAGCGCCGGGGGCGGGAGCGCGGGGGGCGGAGCGCGGGGGGGGGGGGGCGGGAGCGCCGGGGGCGGGAGCGCGGGGGGGGGGGGGGGCGGAGCGCTGGGGCGGGAGCGCCGGGCCGGCCTGAGGGACGCGGGGGTGCCTGCGGGGTAGCAGGTGAATTGCCGATGTCAGATGTGACCTGCTGATGAGCACGTCTGTCTGTGATGGCACATTCAGGCCCTGCTGTCGGCCGGGTTTACAGACAGCAAGCCTCACGCGTGGGTCTGGGGACCCACTGTGCTCAGGGTGGCGTCACTGCAGTCACACTCCTTCCTGCTTTTAAAGACTGGTGCTTCCATTTCATTAACTTTTTTTTTTTTTTTTAAGATTCGCATGCTATGTATGTTTTTGTTCAGGTGATCTTTCCACCCAACGTGACGACCCCGAGATCAAGAGTCACTCACTCCTCCGTCCGAGCCGGCCACGCACCCCTGCTTTCACAAACCTTTGAGCGGCTTTAGCGGGGGAAGGGCGGTGGCGGGTCTGGGCCGTGGCGGTCTCACCTGTGGCCTCCTAGTACCTCATCCCGGACATTCTCTGACCCGTGTTTCCCAGAACCGTGTGCGGGACGGCCGCGGGCCCCGTGCGGCCTGCCGTGCACGGGTTTGCCCCGTCCGGGGGGGGGGGTGGGGGGCGGAGGGACTTCCAGACCTCACGCCAGGCCCGCTTGGCTCCCCCGGCGCTCACCGGGACCGCAGGCGTCTGGGGAATCTGGGCTTCCCTCTCCTCAGAGAGGCCCGGGCTCGTTCCCAGTGTTGTGTCTTTGGCTGTGTCCCCCGCACTGGCTGGAGGCAGCCTTCTGCTGGCTCCCAGACGGAAATCCAATCCCAGAGGGCAGGGCTGAGAGGCCCGGGGGACGTCAGCACCCACAGACTAACGGGCGGGAAAGGTGCCTGTGGGTGTTTTCAGCCGAGAAACTCAGATGCGGCCTTCGGCCTGGGGAGCCCTGCCGTCTTGGGTTTCAGGCAGGGAAGGGTGCCGCATGGCCCCCGGACACGATTCCAGTTTCTGAGTCCCACGTGGGTCTCTTCCAGACCTTGCGCGGGGCTGCTTGGTCTCGTCTCTCACCCTGGAGAAGAGAAGAAAGAGCAGTTGACTCCTTTCTCCTAGTCGAGGCCGAGCCGGGAGTCCTCCGGGGTGCAGGGCCCTGTGGGCGGGTCTGTGAGCAGGACACGTGGCTTTGTTGGGGTGGGCGCCTGACCTCAGCCCGGCAGGGTGAGACTGAGCTACGGGGAGGGGTGCAGGTGGGTGCCGTGGATGGGGAGCTGCGTGGTCGTGTCTGGGAGCGGGGGTTAGACGGCTGCTAGAGGCAGGGGGGCCACGGTCGGAGCGACTGGCCCGCACCCGCCAGCACACGGGGAGGGGCCTGCCGCCTGCCCGCGTGGGGCAAGCGCGCAGCTGTGTCTTTGGTGCCCAGGGCGGACTGGAGGAGCTTCGGAGGTGGGTCCTGGTGACCAGCTTCGGGTCTGTGCCACTTCGGTGGACCTGATACGGCTCGTGCCTCCGCCGGCGGCTTTTCCGACCCGCCTCTGCGGGCGCCGTCCGGGCCTTCTGGGGCTCGACCCTGCGATCGACCGGAAAACACTCCTGAACGTCCTGCCACGCGGCAAGATCTTACTCTCTGTTTGCAGAGGACGACCAGATAATCTGTTCTTAAAGGCATCTTCTGGTTTCTTTTTAAATGGAAAATAAATTCAGGTCCTACGGAAGCAGAAAGAATAGAACTACAAATCACCCAGAAATAACACCTTTCCCTCTGCGTCCGTTCCTTTTAAAAAGCCTTAATATGATCATACTATGTACTTGATTTATAACCCGTTCGTGCCTAATATTAGGCATATTTCCAGATCCACAGGGATCACGCTGCATCGTTTTGTGGACGCGTGAACCACCCTTTACTTGTGGACCCTTCCGGTTTCCTAGTGGTGTCGTCCCCACGCCTTTGTTTCCTCCCGAGGAGTTCCGGAGAGGAAAGTGGAGTCGAAGGGTCCGCGGTGACCACGGCTTCACGTTTCCGGACGCACTTTCCATGGTGCCGGGGCTGCCGGGACCTCGTCCGTGATGGACACTGGGGCTCCCCGGCACTCCGAGGAAGCCCTGCCTCGGAGCGGGTGACCTTGCCAGATGGCGGAAGGGTTAGCCACTTGGGCACCCGGCTGGGTTTCTGCGTCACAGAAAATCGAGGGGCCGCCAGGTTAAGAGGTCAGTCCTCTCTGGGCAGCGTCCGATCTAGGCTGTTAAGGAACCTGGGAACAGGCTCCCGTCCCCACTGCCGCCCCCGTAGGACTTTGTCACCACTGCCCAGCCACTTCCCCAAGCGGCTGCCCTGCCTCTCTCCCCCTCGCCCTGCCTTCCCTGGGCCTCCGGACTGGGGCCTGAGGGGGCACCATTTCCTTGATGATGTAGGCGCCATAAGGGGTTTACGGGATGGAGGGTTCACAAAGGGCACGGACACTCAGCAGATCCTGGCCTGGCCTTCCGACCACGCCGTCCGCGGCTGAGGGATGCGCGCCATCGCGAATGGCGCAGACGTGACCCGTGGCGCCCGGAGGTCACTGACCCGCGGCTCTGGCTTCAGGTGCGCGGAGGGCAGCGGAGGGTGGTGGTTTCGTCGCTGCCGTTTTACTTGTTAGAAAGCAAGAATAAATTGAACTCTAGGCTATATATAAAGCCATGCGGAAGTTCTCGTTAGCCAAAACTTTACCGTTTTAAAGAAAACTAGCTTTGATTTTACTGTGGCTTGAGTATAATTCATACTTCCCTTTAAAAACTGGCCTTTTGTGTTCACCTGACACACGGACCATAATTGAAGGAGTTCCCAGCGTGAGATCGTAGTTTCCAGTTTGTAACTTTTGTAGCCCCGCCTCCTTTTTGCCTGAGGATAAATTCCGAACCTGGAAGCCGCTTGGGTTGGATTTACATGTAAGTACCATCAGAAGGTTCCGCTGTGTCTTGGCAGTCTTTAGTGGTACTCCTTAATTACGCCCTTGTCTTTGAGGTCAGTTCCTGATTATATGTGTGTAATGTGAGGAATTTTTATTCTTATTCTTTAATCCCATTTGGTGGTTGCGAGTGTCCGAGCGTCCGAGTGTTAGGCAGCCCGCAGCCTGCCTGTGACAGCCATTTCCTGGCGGAGTGCCTGTGTACCTGGCGCTGCCCCTAGTGACAGAATCGCCAGTGCAGAGAAATGCTGGTTTATCCTACAAGCGTTCGCAGTGGTTGGCCGCTTGGCATCGCAGGAGGTCCCGAAGCTCGGTCTCCCTGTGCTCGCCGGGGTCCTGGGAGCTGCGCAGGGACAGACACGCACACTCACTCTTGTTTCCATGGCAGCCAAAGCTTCCTCTGACTCCAGTGGCTTAGGCTAGAACAGTTGGGGGCGGGGGGGGGGGGAACCACTCACTGCTTTTTAATTAAAAAGCAAAATCCATCGCACTGAGTTGATTATGCAAATCTGGAGAACTGTCTAAAGGTCAAAGGTAAAAAGTCACAGGAGAAAGTCTGTATTTTAGCATAAAGCAAATGGTGCAGGGAATGTTACCTCTTGGGGGCGGTTTGTCCTTGTTTCCACGTAATTTCCTCCTGAATGTTCTTGTGCCTGCTTCCCCGGGGGCTGGCGGCTGGCCATGTTCTCCTTCATATCAGGGAACAGTTTCAGTGCAAGACGCAGAGGAATCCTGTTTAGAGAGATGCTTAATGTCAATCCTAATGCCTTCCCCCTGAAATTTAGGAAGAAAATAAGTACTTTGATTTGATTCAACATTAAAAATATTTGCTGTCAAATATTTTAATGTTTGACATTTTTGACGTCAAAAAAAATTTTAATGTTTATTTGCTTTTGAGAGAGACAGAGCATGAGTGGGGCAGGGGCAGAGAGAGAGGGAGACAGAATCCGAAGCAGGTTCCAGGCTCCGAGCCGTCAGCACAGAGCCCGATGCGGGGCTCAAACCCATGAACTGCGAGATCATGACCTGAGCCGAAGTCTGGACGCTTAACTGACCTAGCCCTCAGGCGCCCCTGCTCCTGCATGTTTGAACCCGGTCCGTGCTTGGGGACAGCTGTCTCGAGGGAAGAGGGCGGTGGGGCGCGCACGGTCCTGTGGGAGCGCAGCGCCTTCCGCGCCGTGTGCACGTAGCCGGGCTCACGCACGCCGGGGCCGTCCCCGGTGGCACCCCCGCCCCGCTTCTGGAATGGGGTCAGGAGGGAGCTAGCGGGGCGCCTGCTCTTCTCCCTTTTGATTCGCCCCGTTGTCCCACCGCGTGTGACTTTGGAGACACACGCAGTTCCGGGACGTCTGGGCGGGTCTGCGGCCACGCCCCAGCCCCGCGGCCCCCCGGAAGTCGCGGTAGGGTCCTGCAGCTCTCGGCGGTTCTGACCTTTCCCCTTGCAGATGGAGGAGTGGGTGCGGGTGTGCCGAGCAAAGGGCCCTGTGAGCCGAGAGCGTTACTCTGCGGCACGGCCGCCCTTCCTTCAGCATCTTGCGCTGCAGCCGGCAGGTCAGCGCCTTTCCAGAAGGACGCCGCTGCTGCCGCCGCCGCGGCTCCCGGCCAGCGCGTGCGTGCTCCCTGCCAGCGTGTGCGTGCTCCCTGCCGGCGTGTGCGTGCTCCCTGCCGGCGTGTGCGTGTTCCCGCCGGCGTGTGCGTGCTCCCTGCCAGCGTGTGCGTGCTCCCGCCGGCGTGTGCATACTCCCGCCAGCGTGCTGGGCCAGGAGCCTGGTGAGTCACGGCCCACTTGGGCCCTCCGTGGGGAGCACTGCGGCCGGCCGGGGCTCTCGCCTCTGGGGTCGCGCGGCGCCTGAGGCGGCTTCACCTGTCCTCCTGCTGTGTCCCGTTGTCTCGGTCCCCGCCTGCCCCTGGGGGGACACATCTTAGGGCAGGCGGGAGAGACAAGCGCAGGAAGCTGCTTTTAGCTGCGGCAGAGCTCGGGTTGGGGCGGCGGGAGCCAGCGGTGTCCTCCCTGCTGTCACGGGAGCACCGGGGAGCCCCTGTGCTGAGAGAGACCTTTTTGTGTCTACCGTGTCCCACTAGGAATGCAGAGGCCTAGGGCCCAGCTGGGACACTGGACCGCACTGACGTCAGACTCAGCACCGAGAGCCCCAGCAGGTGGCCGGGTGGTGGTCTGGATGCCACGTGTGTGTGCAGTGTGACGGTGCGGTGTCTTATGCTCCAGGAACCCAGGTCACACCCCGGATGCCACTGGACTCCTGCTGTTTCATTAAAGCAGAGTCATTCCTGAGAAATTATTTGGAGGGGGAGGTGCCTTCAAAAAAAAAACCGCCCTAAGTAGTGCGTGCGTTTTGAAAGTTTACTTGAATTGCAATATGCCAGTTTTAAGGTGAGAAAAACACCATCTCAGCCGTTGGTTAGCGTTGGCACTCTGGTGTCCGCTCCCTCTTCAGGAGAGAGAGGCGTTTTCTTTGAGCTCCTTGCTTCTATTGCTATTCTTTCTAAAAGGGAGAGATTTCTAAAGACCGGTCTTCTCTTTTGAGTAATTAAGTAATTAAGGGTCAGTCTGGCTCTCTACCTTCAGTGCTCACGAATCCGTTCCTTGCTAGCCGTCTGAGCGCTGCGCTGGCTTGGGTGATGGGCGCCAGCCGCCGCTCGGGCCGCCTGCCTCCGGTGGGACACCTGCCTCCGGTGGGACGCGCGTCCCCCTTTACCTGCGTGCCAGGGCGGGGAGGAAGGTGGGGGCTGGTCCCGGCTGCCCCCAGGGCCCGAGGGCCTCCGAAACAGCAGACACTTGTGTCTCCCCGTTCCGCAGGCTGGAAGTCCAACCAGTGTCCTGCCGGCTCGGACGACACTGTGCTGCCAGGGCCTGGGAGGCAGGGCTCTGAGTCACTCGGACGGGGGAGGAGCGTGGGCAGGAGCTGTCCCCCCTCCCGGAGCTTGTGGTGGGGGCCGAGTTGGGATGCCGAGCAGTCCCGCGCCCTGGCCTCTGTTGGAGGTGTGTGCGAAGGGGGCGGGTGTGCGTGCCAGGTGGCGGGCTGTCTGAGAGGGCAGGGGAGGAGGCCACCAGCACTGTCCGGCAGGGAAGGGCCAGACGTTATGGTCCACACGAGAGAGCCCCCAGGAGGAGCGCTGGGGGTCCGGGGACCGGTCCTCTCCTGCTGGCTGCTGGCGGCAAAGCCATTGAGAAATAGTTTAATTAGACTGACTTGTTAAAAGTGTAGCAATATTTTCATCCCCTTGCTCCTAGGGGGGTGGGTCCCCTTTCCACATTTCCTCTGTCTCCGTCTGTTAATACTCAGCACAGCACACGCGCGCACACGCACACACACACGACTCTCCCGTCGCCCCTCTCCCTTTACCAACACCTAGTTCACCGCAAGCCGATCCGAGGGAGCCAAGTAAAAACAGGCGTCAGGTCTGACGTGTGTCGTGTTTGGTTTCTGAAGTGTCCTCAACTATGTCATGTGACACAGAACACTCAGAGCCTGCGTTATGAAAAGACTTAAGTCCTAGTGAAGCTTCAGATCGTTTCGCGTGCCGTCCAGAGCGGGACACGCGAGTGGCAAGGGTGCAGTTGGTAACCGCGCCTCAGGCCCGGCTGTGCGGTCACCATGCCCGTGGTGAGTGTGTCGCACCCAGTTGTGGTGCGGCTGCGTGTAGGTGCGTGGGTCCTCCGGGGGTCTGCTTCCGGGGACCGGGTGGAGGCCTGGGTCTGCGTGTGCTAGTGAACGCCCTCGACCGCCCCCGTCCAGGCCGGTTCCCGCCGCCTCCGTCCCCGCGGGCTCCGCAGCAGAACCGCACCGGGGGCACGAAACCGCAGACCCTGGGGTCTCTCCGTTGCGCGGGCTGGAAGCCCAGGGTGCGGGCGCCTTCCCCAGCGTTCTGTCCTGGGGGCCTTCGTTCCTGGGTCATGGCCACTTTCTTGCCACGTCCTCACAGGGTGGAAGGAGCCAGAAAGCTGTGGGCGGCTTCCATGAGGGCGCGGACCCCATGGAGAGGGTTCCATCCTCACGGCCTCCTCTCCTCTCAGAGGAGCTGGGGGAGGGGGCGCGGGTGGCCGCACACCCCGAAGGCTACCACAGCCACACGCCTACTTGAAATTCATGTTAACCTTGTGTTTCTTGAGCCCACGTTTCCTAGACGCTGGAGGCCCTGAGCGATCGAAGGAGACAAGCCTGGGTTTCTGCAGGTGACACTCAACAGTCCCTCGAGGCAGGTAGTGTCAGGTGTGAGGAGGAGTTCCCAAGTACGGAACATGCGGTATGACCACCTCTCGATTCCTTTTTGTGTCAGTTGTTAGTGGTTGTGTTTCTTTTTTTAACATAAGGATGCTTTTTTGTTTTTAATGAGTAAACTGTATTCTAGGATAGTTTTAGGGGCATAGCAAAACTGAGCATGAAGTACTGAGTTCCCCTGTGTCGTCCCCATACACAGACCGCCCCTCCGTGCCCAGCGTCCGCCACCAGAGTGGTTCCTGTATTACAGCTGAGGGACCGGTACCGACCCGTCGCCATCACCCAAAGGCCGGGGCTTGCCCTGGGGTTCCCTTGCTGCTGTGCGCTCCGGGTTTGGACAGCTGCGTCACGTGTCTCTTCCGTTGTGGTGTCACGTAGAGTAGTGTCACTGCTCTGAATCTGCTCTGTGTCCCCCCTCCCCACGCCACCCGACTCCAGCCCCCCAGCAACCGCCCATCTTTTCACGGTCTCCACAGTGTGCCTTTCCCACGTTGTTACATAGTTGGAATCCTACCGTGTGTCAGTCTTTTGGGACTGGTTTCTCTCACTTAGCAATGTGCATTGAAGGCTCTTCATATCTCTCCGTGGCTTGATAGCTCATTTCTTTTTAGTGCTGAGTAACAAACAACCCCCCCTTGTCTGGCCGGACCACAGACTATTTAAACAGTCACCTGCCGAAGGACGCCATACTGTGGCTGCATCCGGGTTTTGGCGATCGTGAATAAAACCGTAGACATCCGCGTGCAGGTTCTCGTGTGGACGAAGTTTTCCGCTCCGTTGGGTGAATACCAAGGAGGTGACTGCTGGATCCCCCGGGAAGAGCTTGTTTGGTTTGTGAGAAACCGCCGAACTGGCTCCCACAGTGGCCGCGCCGTTCTGCGTCCTCAGGAGCCGTGAGTGCGAGTTCCTGTTGCTCGGCGTCCCCCCAGCACCTGGTGCTGCCCGTGCGCAGGCTCCGGCCACGCCCAGAGGTGTGTGCTCCGATCTCGATGTGTGTTACCGTTTTCTGACACCGTTTGGCGCTGTGTATCTTTAGTGAGCTGTCTCCTTGGGTGTTTTGCCCTTTCTTAAATTGTTCGTTTTCTTATTGTTGAGTTTGTATATTTTGGAGAGCAGTCCTTCAGCAGATGTGTCTTTTGCAAATATTTTCTCTCAATCTGTGGCTTGTTTTAATACAACATTGATTTTATGTTGGAAATCAATGGGGTTTCTTAAATGCCTTTTAGGAAATAACCTTATAAACAGATTCGCCAGAATGCTTCTTTCTTATCGAGGATATTTTAAACTCACTTGGTTCAATTTTATGTGTTTTTATACTCTTGGTCTAAAAGTCAATCATTTCCTCCGAGAGAGAGAGAGAGAGAGAGAGAGAGAGAGAGAGAGAGAGAAAGGGAGGGAAAGAGAAAGAGAGAGAGAGAGGGAAAGAGAGAGAGAGAGAGAGAAGGAAGAGAGTGAGAGCGCTCGAGAGAGAAAGAGGGCGAGTGAGCGCTCCCGCACACACGAGCAGGGAAGGGGAGGGTCGGGGAGAGCATCTTACGCAGGCTCCACGCAGAGCGCTCGAGAGAGAAAGAGGGCGAGCGAGCGCTCCCGCACACACGAGCAGGGGAAGGGGAGGGGGTGGGGGAGAGCATCTTACGCAGGCTCCATGCAGGGCTCCCTCCTACAACCGTGATCGTGACCTGAACCAAAATCAGGAGCCTGCCGGTTTCACCACCGAGCCGCCCACGTGCCCCAAAGCCGATCTTATTCTCCACTGCTGTTTGCTCGGTTTCCCTGGCTTTTGTGTTGTCCGTACGTTAGCATTCTTTGCCGTGGTCGTCTGGTGAGAGAGGGAGGCAGGCCGACGGTCATGGAGGGGACTGTACCGGCAGATACTGGACAGCGTCATCGGAGGTTGATAGTTGATGACATTTTAGAAAAATGTTCGTAGTTGAGTGGGTTTCTGAGGATAGGGATGCCTGTTTGTAGACGGTGGGTGTACAGAACAGACAGCTGTGGCCGCAGACCGGCCGCCGTAACGCATTTGCTGCACCTCCCGTGCCTGGAGCGCCGCTGGCGCGCACACGTGCCCGTGTGCGTGGGGGGGGCGTGGAAGGGGCAGGGCGCGTTTGAAGTGCGTTGCAAGCGTGCACTAGTTGCTGTGACCGTTTTCCAGGAGCCGTGGTCCCTGGACTTTGTGATCACGCTGCCTTCGAATACGCGCGGAAACTCGAGGTCGAACCAAGGCCCCTGGTGCCTGTCAGAAGTCACCCTGCAGTTGACTTTGTGACGGCACTCCGCAGCGGCTTTCCACGTGGCAGAGTGTAGGAAGTCACGTGTTCTGGCAGCAGTTACCCTTAAATTAGAACCAGGACAATAGAGGAAGTCGTTGATTGGAACAATTGTAGTTTCACTGTCTAAGCGCATCTGCAAATCATAACCAAACTGTTGTCCCTGAGCGTGCCGAGGGTCCCTGAGCGGGCTCCAGAGGGAAACGTGTGTTCTCTGCTCTGGAAGCCTGTCTGAGAGGCGTTTCCGCCCTTCTCAGCAGAAGACTCTGGAGTACGAGGTCTCGCAGCTTAAACTTCTCCCGGGTTTTCAGGTCAGCGGGAGGCCCTGAGGAACGCGCGGTTTCCTGCGCGTTGGGGTCTTCTCTCAAGCTGCTTCCGTGCGTTTGAAATTCGGTGCTTCCGAAGGAAACATTTTAATGGTTTTAGTTATCTCGGTGAACGCGCTAGCATTTATATAGAAGAGCTTCCTTAAAGAGAACAGTTTGCGTGCTAGAAGGTGAGTTCCCGCACCTCATTTTGTAGGCACTAAACCTGTCTTTCAGGTACCCGATTGCTCCCCTCGGGGCCCAGCCCCCGGCCCCGGGCTAGGGGCAAGGCAGCCACGTGGCCCAGCCCTGCGTGCCCCTGCTCCTTCCTTTCCTTCTCAAAGCTTCTTGCTGTTCCTTTCCCCGTGGAGCCTCTGTGGAAATAGAAATAGAATGAGTGGGGGGAGACGATTTCAGACTCTCTGCAGAGTCCGTGTGCCCGGGAAAGGTGCAGCCGGATGCCGCGCGGACGGCTCCCGAACACGGGCTGCGATTTAGCCCAGTTCACACCGACAGGGACCCCGAGTTCCTGTCCGGCACGCAACGCACGCGCAAGCTTCCGAACGTCACCCTCTGGTAGGCCAACTTAGGGGCTGCGCGTAGTTTGGTGATGGTTAGTACGTTTGTTAACCGGGTGGTGGCCTTTTTGTCCATTCTCACTTAAATAATTAGATTACCAAATTAAAATGTAGAAATCATTAGCCTTAATTACATGGGAAGGGGCACACGGGGACTCTGCAGAGTATTGGGAAGGTCCCGTGTCTTGTTATAAATTTGTCAAAACGGACTGAACATGGTACACCGTCCCTGCATGTAAGTGGTACCTGAGCAAATGAACAAACGTCACTTCCGAGCCTTCTTGTAGGCAGACTGATGGTGGGAAACACAAGGGAAGAGAAAATCCCCTTTACGTTGGCCACGAAAAAGATAAAACTGTTAGGAAGAAACTTACCTGGAAAGGTGGAAAACTCGTGGGAGGAGTATTTCGAAATTCCCAGTGCGGGAGGCGCTGCGGTGCTCTCGGGCCAGTCGGGCGACAGCCGCCTTCTCCGGCAGGGCGATGCGGTGGCAGCCTGCGGTGGCCGTTCCCCCGGAGCCGGCCTGCGACCTGAATGCAGTCACAGGAGAGTACCGCCCCAAACACTGCTTTTCCTGAGCTAGTCAGGCTTTTAGAGCTCACGGTGCTTAAACGCGCAAGAGTCAATAGGAGAACACTGCGGCAATAGCGGTGGGTTAGTGGGCGCGGGCAGGCAGGCACGCTCGGCAGACGGAACAGAAAACAGGGGCACAGACCCCGGCACTGGTGGAAATTTGATACATGATCAAAGGAATCTCAGAACGTCGGGGGTGGACTTCACACACGAGTCCTGTTGTGACGACGAGGTGGTCACTGGGAGGCGATCACGGTGGACCCGTACCCCCCACCACACGCAGGAGTGTGTACGGGTCCAAGATCGAAAATGTCCCCGCTGGATGGATCTCCACTGGGAACTAACGGGCAAGTCGAGCATTTTACAGCCTGCGTGCACAGCCTGACGCTCGACGCGTCTTTACGGGACGTGCTGTGTGTTCTCAAGCAGCCGGCTCGGCCACTACCTCTCCCGTGGACCGTGGGCCGTGGACCATGGGCCGTGGGCCGTGGGCCCTGCCGGTGTGGCTCCGCAACAGAAATACTTGAGGCGGCTCTTCTTTGGCTGGCTCTCCCCTCACAGGCTGGGTTGCCATGATCTCTGTTTGATTAGTTCTTCAGGTAGCTAATGCTCGTATTTCTAAGTGCATGATGCTTCAGTTCCGTTTTAAATTATTTCGCGTCGTCCCCTAAGATGCTTATAAAATCCCCAGGGCTACAGACAGTGTTTGGAACAGTGGCTTTGCCAAGCGCTAGCTGGCTGGTTAGCGGCTGGGCATCGTCTTCGAGGCGTCTGACTGTGAGCCGGGTTAGTCAGGCCTCCGAGGAGCCCGAGCGTCCCCTGGCTTGAGCGGGTTTTGTTAGTTCCGCCTCATTTAAAGTTACTGGTTGGAAAGCAGCTTTGACTCTGGGAATTCGCGCTTACCTGTGCGGCCGTTGCTGCCTTGGCTTGAGAACCGGAACGGGGTGAGTCCGTAGAGCCGCGAGACACGGCCGGAGTTTTGTATTTACTAACTGCTAACTTGAAATCGACCTAACCGAAGATGCTAACGATATTTGTCATTTTCGTCAATATAGATGACAGTGAAGTTGCCTGGGTAAAATCTATTCTCGCCTCTGCGTTTGCGCGGCTGGAGGAAGGGAAGCCAGCTGTGTTAATGCCTAGACTCCTTGAATGACAGGTAAACCCCACACCACGCTCATGCCATTTCACGCGGGCTTCCCTGAGGCCTGACCCCGGTAGCTGGCCGCCCAGGTCGCCTGGGCGTGGCGCTCTGGGAGAGCTGGCGCGGGTGGGGGTGGCTTTCCAGTGTACACACTGGTCGGCCGCTTAGCTGGCTCTCGCTCATTCATTCATTTATTCATTCGGCTTTCCGTAACCTCACCGGGCTCCTGCCGTGTGGCCAGGCACAGCGGGGGGTGTGGGGACAGATGAGACCAGAGGAGACGCGGGCGGTGGTGTCTCCCATGGGAGTTTCTCTCTTTCCCCAGGCCAGGGTGGCTGTGAGAGCCGCTCGCGTGAGGGGGTGGGGCCGATCTTCCAGGGAGGGCGGAGCTGGAGAAGGGTCTTCAGAGAGGCCATCCGTCGAGGCCCGCCCGGAGGATCGTGTACTCGTGACGGGGGACAGCTGGGGCCCTTTTCCCTGCCCCAACCGGGTCCCAGAGGCCACCTCCTGCACTTTCCTGTCCGCTTTGAGCAGCGACCAACGTGGGTCCGTCAAGAGGCGGGATGAGGGCCTTGCCGTGTCTGGTCCCGCTGACTGATTGAAAACGTGATGACCTCGAGCGCCGGGTTTCAGCGTTACTGGAGACTTGCTCCCACTCCGTCATAACCTTCCAACAGTGCTTCTCCGCTGTGACGGAGCCGGCATCTCGGGCCGCGTCATTCTCTGCTGCGGGGCCGTGCGGAGCAGTGTCTCTGGCCCCCACTCAAGTTGTGACGCCCAGCAGTGTGTGCAGACACTGCGTCCTCAGCGGCACACAGCTGCCCCTGGTTGAGAACCATTGCCTTAGAGCAGCTCGAGTCGGCTCCATGCGGAGCGTGGCTTCTAGCCATTGCCGCGGTGGCCCCAGCAGAAACTGCCTTATCTGAGGCTTGGGTGTCAGGACGGCCGCAGCGTGGGTAGGGGGCCCTGGGGCGGAGCTAAAGGGTTTCGTGTTTGTAACGAAGTAGGATTCATAGAAAACCGATGACTCTCATTTCTGCCCAGAAGACCATTTTAGGCTTTTATAAACCTGTCTGGATCTACTTTCTTCCAATAAAAATTCTCTATCTAATTTGGGGTACGGAATGTAAGACATTTGAAATCATGGGCCTATTTTGGTGTAAGAATCACAGGTTTCCAAAAGGGTTTCTTGCCTTCGTTTTCTCAGGCGGGGAATCACCCCGCAGGTGGGGATGGAGTGGGAGCAGCGGGTGTTGGTAGTTGTTGGTGTTGGGTGAGTTTCGTTGTTGTTGTTGTTGTTGTTTTCAGTATCACTTTGTTTACTTTTTCTGTTGGAAGTAACAGGGGCGCCCGGGGGGCTCAGGCGGTAAGCAGCCGACTCTTGATTTCGGCTCAGGTCAGGATCTCACTGTGAGTTCGAGCCCCATGATGGTCTCTGTGCTCACAGCGCGGAGCCTACTTTGGATCTTCTGTCTCTCTCTCTCTGCCCCTCTCCCACTCGCTCTCTCTCTCTCTCAAAAATAAATAAATGTTAGAAAAAAAAAAAGTAGTTTCATAATGTGTCTTCTAAACAGGTAGAGGTTAGAAACTGTGGTTTTAATGGAGATATTATATGGTAGGGGACACTTAGAAAATTTGTGAGAAGCCTCGAGCTTGGGGATTCTCAGTGTGAAGTGTGGCGGCGTTCAGGGGCCGTGAGGGGCTCACGGGCAGTCAGGACACACCGACATGCGATCCGCAAGGAAACCGTACCCGCTGCGGCAAGAGGGAGCTGTGAGAAGCCGGGTAATCGCAATCTTGAAGTGGCGGGAAGGGACCCGACCTCGAGGGAGGGTAGCCTGGCCTTGCCCAAGGCCGAGGACCTGCCATCGCCTCTGGGTCTCCCTGAGGGGTCACTGAGTGAAAGCTGCCTTAGTTTCTCATCCCTTCTGGGGGGAAAGGGAGAAGGCACCAATTATGATCATCTTTGGCTATGTGAATGCTAACGAGAAACCTTTTTGTTTAAACCTGCTGTTGAAAATCTCTGGTAAGATATCAACTCACAGACCTACCTCAGTACAAGACGTGAACACCATTCGTGCGATTTTAGGATCCCCTCTTGTTTAAAACGTTTCTTTTAGAGAGCGAGCATGCACATGTGTGCCAGCAGGGGAGGAGCAGAGGGAGGAAGGAAAAGAGAGAGAGAGAGGGAGAGAGAGAGACTCTCAAGCGGGCACCATGCCCAGTGTGGAGTCCGACATGGGGCTCGATCCCACAACCCCAGGATCCTGACTGGAGCCGAAATCAAGAGTCAGATGCTCAGCCGACTCAGCCCCCCAGGCGCCCCCACAGGGTCCCCTTTTTTAATACATTTCAGATTGAACAGAACCCCAGGGCCTGGAGGCCGGACTCCAGCAGAGTGCGTGGGCAGACCGGCACCCTTGGTCTTGCCTCGCATTTTCCTAAAACCTTTCTAAGGGGAAATTTCTAGTTCAATGCGAGGCAGCCGATGCTTGATCGTGGTGGGTTCGTCTGGGGAGAGAACGCATCACAACGCCGGGGCGTAGGGACCAGGGCGGTGCGAGTGCGGGGTCAGAATGTGTGCGGGTCGGGAGTCTGTGAGCCCCTAAATGACACTCAGACTTGGGGCTGCGTGTGCTTTTTTCCTGTAACTCCCATTTGATCATCCAAACGTTTTATAACCTGAAAAGGTTCCAGGCCACCGCTGCAGACGGCCCACACGGCAACACCTCTGCTGCCTTGGGGGAGGACTTGGATGTCCCCCTCCAGGTGGCAAGACACCCCACTCTTGCCGCACCCACCCTCCGGCTTTCCACCTCCCGGGCAGCATCTCCGCGCCTCTGCCAGCCTCCTGCCTCCCCCGCCCCGCCCCACCCCGCCCCGGCCAGTCTGCAGATGGTTACTGCTGGCCCCAGAGCGGCAGCCAGGCTCTCTGCCCCCGCTCACTTCTTCTGCTCTGGCTTCCCTCTGTGGTCCTGTCTTCGTCCCGCCCCAGGAGGAGAGCCGTAGATGTTTCTCCGGGAGCCGGGGTCGCTTTCTCTGCAGCCGACCCAGAGTGGGCACCAGAGGCCCGCGGCGGTCTGAGGTCGGGCTCTCCCGGGCGGCCGAGGACCAGTCTCGGGGCTCCCGGCCTGCCGGCGGGGGTGGGGGTGGGAGGCCGCGGGGTGGCCGCCCCCGGCTGACTCTGGTGGGGTTGTTCTCCTCTCTTACAGATCGTCCGGTCACTCGATGGGGAGCAACGGCCGACCTCCCTTTGGTGTCACCTCCCCTCCTCTCTGTAGCAAGAAAAGTCACTTCAGCACCTCTTCAATAATAATGATGAAACTGGTATTAACTGAATGGCAATTATGGATTTTTAACTCTAATTCACAGTAAACCAGCAAGCCATATGTTTAAAATCCAACCAAAAACCGTTCCGTCCTGCCGCGTGCCTCACCCGGTCGTGAGGGGTGGAGAGATCTCTGTTTGTGGGAAGAGGGATAGAAGCATCGCTGGCCGGAGCAGCACGACCGAAGCGGAAGGAGAAGGCATCCTAATTTATCCTTGAAGATATACGATAGCATTATTTATATAGATAGAGGAAATATATATATATATATATTTTTGGTGGTAATGAAAATGGCCCCGCAGAACGCCGACTCGGAATCTATGCAAGTTCAAGACTTAGCCGTGCCCCTGCCAGAGCCGCAGAAGCCCGGAAGCGCGGAGACCCACTATGAGACCATCAGCGAGGGGTCCATCGACCGGATCCCCGTGCGCCTGTGGGTGATGCACGGCGCCGTGATGTTCGGCAGGGAGTTCTGCTACGCCATGGAGACGGCGCTGGTGACGCCCGTCCTGCTGCAAATCGGTAAGTGCCGCCCTGCCGAGCAGCCGCCTCGCCGGCCGGAGCGCGGGAGCAGCGTCAGCACCCGGGGCGCGTCGCCCGCCCAGGCCGGGAGGGGTCGGGAGCCCTGGGGAGCCCTGGGGAGCCCTGGGAAGTGGCAGCAGCCTGCTGTCCGCTCTCCTCAACCCGCCCCGGCCGCACTTCCCTCCCGGTTCACACGGGGGCCGGGGCAGGGCTGGTCCTCGGTGCTGCCGTGGGGCCACCCGTCGGGGCGCAGACGCGGTTGGGCGCGCGAGCGCGTGCGGGCCGCTTTGACGCGCTCTGGTCCGAGCGGGCGCCTCTCCCCGAGGTGCCTCCTGCCGCGCCCCCGCCTCCCGGCCACGGTCGCCGGCCACGCGTGTGTCCCCCCCGCCGGGCAAGCCGGGGAGCGTCCCTGCCTCTCCCTCGGCTTCCTTTCTGAGGAAAGGGAGCCGAGGGCAGACCAGTCAGCCGGGTGCCCGGAACAGGCCTAGGAACCCGAACGACACGGTTTCTGCCACCGTCTCGTCGTTGACGACTTAGCTCTGAGATTCGCGTGGACTCCAGGTGGCTGAACGACGGGCCCTTCCGGAAATCCTGGGCTGCGCAGAGCTCCACTCCAGGCCACGAAGCCTAGTGTGAGGAGACGGCCCTGGTGTCCCTCGCAGGTCACGCTGGGGTGCCGTAGGCCCTGAGAATTTTGTCCGTGTTTGTGGTTTTCCCTGTTGTCTACGGAAGCGCTGGGTGAGGGGCCGAGCTATTTAAAATCCTGAAGTGTCCTGAGAAGGTCTCGCCGACAGGCTAAGAGCTTCCCGAGAGAGCGGGGGTTGGGGGGGCGTGAGCAGCGTACGTCACTCTTGTTCCGACGTCTGCATTTGTACTCTTCACGTGCCTTGGGGCCGCCCCCCCGCTGAGGCACCGAGGGTGGACAGGACGCCGCGTCTGTGCTCACGTGGCCTGCCTCTGGTGGTGGGGGCGGGGAAGGGGCCAGACAGTTGATGGTGCTGGGAGCAGGGTGGCCGCACACCCTCGCGGGGGCCGGCGCGGAAGGTCCGTCAGCGTGGGGGGCTCCGGCTTGACGGCGTGGAGGGCGAGCAGAGGGCAGTCGGGTTGGGGGGCTTGGTGGGCTGGGGGAGCCGCAGACTGGCTTTGTGGCCGGATCTCGGGGGTCTGGTGGCACTTTGGACATTTATTCTGTCCCTTCGGTGTGTAAGGGCTTGGGTTTGGCCCACAGTTGGCGTCCTCTCTGAGCGGGGTGGTTGCAAGCAGAAACCGAGCGTCATCACTCCGTTTCTAGAGCACCCCTAGACCACCGGCAGCTCCGGGTACTGAGAACTAAGTTGTTCAGCGAGCACAGATTTGGGGGCTGTTTCTTCCTGGTGGGTTACCTGTACTCCGGCGGACAACCCGTCACCGGCAGCTCCGTGGACCGTGTCACTTCGACAGACTGTGACTCTCCGTTTCTGTACAGCTTAGCACATGTCATCGTTTGGGTTTGAGAATTTAATGTGCTGGGTGGGATCCGCGTCCGGTCTGGGGACTCCGGGCTCATGAACGGGGTGGGGTCCGCGTCCGGTCTGGGGACTCCGGGCTCATGAACGGGGTGGGGTCCGCGTCCGGTCTGGGGACTCCGGGCTCATGAACGGGGTGGGGTCCGCGTCCGGTCTGGGGGCTCCGGGCTCATGAACGGGGTGGGGTCCGCGTCCGGTCTGGGGACTCCGGGCTCATGAACGTGCATTTTACTGTCTGCGTCACCCGGCTTCCGCGCACTGACGGCAGCGCTTGAGTCGTGGGTGTGTCTGCTGCATACGAACCTCTGGGGACGATGACTCTCCAGGGGAGGGGACAGTGAGAGGGGCACGCTCCAGGGTGGGGGAGGGTGAGAGCGGCCCGTGCCGATCCCCTGCACTCCCCGGGGCTCCTTTAGGGGGAGAGGGGAGCTCGGGGATGGAGGGGGTCTTCACAGGCAGAAGGAACGGTTCTTCGTGAGTGCTACTTAGGTGCGCTTGCACGGAGTCCAGAAACAAGAGGCCCGGTCCGTTCCTCAGGGCTGGGCTTTCCCCTGATTCGAGTCCGAGCTGCCTTAGGTCGTCTGCCATGCCCAGAGGTACAGTGTTTATTGTTGGATTTTATATATTGCAATTATTATTATTATTATTTTATGTTTATTTCTTTTTGAGAGTCAGAGAGAGGCTGGAGAAGGAGTAGAGTGAGGGAGACAGAGGATCCGAAGCAGGCTCTGCGTTGACAGCAGAGAGCCTGACACGGGGCTTGAACTCACGAACCGTGAGATCATGAAGTCGGGCGCTTCACCGACCGTGCCCCCCGGCGCCCGTGTTAACAGTTATTGCAGCTGGCGTCGAAGCAATGGCGTTCTCCCGCTCTAAGTGGACGGCTTGATCCACCCGACCCACGTTCGTGGGGGTGGAGCTACCGCAGGGAAGGCCAGGTGTAGTTTCATCACCCAGAGGGCCCCCTGCTGACCCCTACCTCCACCCCTACCTCCCCCACCCCCAGCCCCCACCAGCCTGCTGCCGGCTTAGCCTCGCCCTCTCTGGTTCCGGATGAGCGGGGTCAGAGCCCGCAGTCTGGTGCCTGTCAGTCGACGTAACGCTGCCGCGATGGACTCGCCCAGCTTCCTGCAGGAGCCTGTCCCCCGTCCCGGGATGCCTCCCCCTCGGCCGCTGGCGCACACTTGGGGTGTTTGCATTTGGAGGCAGTCGTAACCGAGGCTGCTCTGCGCGTTCGCCTGCAGGTCTGCGCATGGGCCCGCGTTTCATCTCTAATGAGCAGGCCTAGGCAGGGGACCCTCGGGTCGTGTGGCCGGGCAGGTTTGCATTTACAGGAAAAGACCCTTCCCTGCCGGTTTCTTCATCTCCCCCCGACAGCATTCGCATTTCCCAAATGAATACCGATGTTAAGTGTCTTATTGGGTATTCATTTAAAAAGTTTTTTAAGATGTTTTTAAATTATTTTTTGAGAGAGACAACACAAGCGGGGGGAGGAGCAGAGAGAGAGGGAGGGAGTCACGGACTCAGTAGCAGGCTCCAGGTTCTGAGCTGTCAGCACAGAGCCCGACACGGAGCTCGAACTCACAAACCGCCAGATCCTGACCTGAGCTGAAGTCAGGATGCTTAACTGACTGAGCCCTCAGGCACCCCCGCAGGGGACTTTCAAAGCTGCATTCTTAGGCCCCAGGCTCAGAGATTCAAATACAGGACGTCAGAGCGGCACCTCCACGTCTGTGTTCCGGTGTTCGTTTTGTTAGTGCTGAGGCGGCTTCAGCCCTTCCCAGACGGAGGCGCTGCCCGGACCGCCGGCCGCCGTGGTCTGCGGGCACAGGAGGGGCTGCCCCTCCGCGTGCCCAGCCCCGTAGGCGAGCTGTCTGCGCCGCGCGTGTGCGCATGCGTGGGTCCGTGCACCTGCTGCCTGGTCAGAACCGAGTAGGAACGTGGGGTCAGGTTAAGCCTGGGGAAGCACCTGCCCCTGCGCGTGCCCCTCCTGGGCCCGTTCCCATCCAGCACCCTTCCCCTGGGACGGCGATGGCTGCCGCCTTCATTGTTTGCCTCCTGCTTTAGGGTGTCTCCTCCAGGGAAAAGGAAAGTCACGTAAAAGTTGCGGTCTCTCGGTTTGACTGATGACTCAGAACTGGGCGATCCTTTCGAGCTCCTAAGTCGTGGGGGACGTTAGGTTTCTTCTCCGCTCCTGGATCCTCGATGCAGGGTGAAGCCTGCGTGTATTTTCGCATGTCTGCTAAGAAACCCCAGACTTTCCCCCTTTGCATCGTAGCTTCACGTGAGCCGGGATCCCTAGGCTGTGATTTGCTGTGACTCGAAGCTCACCTTTTGTTCCTGTGGGAAAACGCCACCCGTTACCAGCCTGCTTGCAGAGAACATGCGAATCCGAGTGTTTTACCTGCTAGTCGTTTTCCTCCACACCCTGGATTGCTCAGGGAGGGGGAGGCTGGAGGCGGTGCCGGCAGGGGCGGCAGTGGGAACGTGACCCCGTCCGAGCCCTGCCCTGCTCCTGCGGGAGCGCCGTGTCCTGTCCTGCAGCCTGCGAGGCTGACTGCGTGAGGCCGGGAGCCGGCAGGGTGCAGCGCCCGGGAGCCCCGGTCTCTGTGAGAACAGAGGAGCAGATCCACGCCGCATGCAGAGTGAAAACGCATCTGGTTACGCCGCGTGCCTGCGCGTGCATGCATGGATGGACTCCACGGGTATCTCCTGAGCCTCCTTGTGCGAGCGCCTTGTTGTGGAACAGGTGGCCTGTTGCGAGGTCATGTGACTGCATTCCGCGGAGGCATCTCACTCGGAACAGGTGTGCTTAAATCCGGGCAGCAGCCGTCTCGCGCTGGTCCTGCAACTCCCCGGCCTCGGGCGTGGCAGCTCACTTCAGTGGTGTACTTTCTGCAGCTCCGATGCACCTGCCGCCTTTCTAGGAGTCCGCTGTGTGTGTGATGACGCGTTCGAAAGGGCCCAGTGAGACCTTTGTATTTTGTCTGAAGGTACCGGTGGCCCAGGGCCTCTCACAGACAGCGCTCTTGGTTGGTTTTCCTGTTTTGAAAAAGCAGACTCGGCAGCCAGTTACCCTGTTTCCTTTGTGCAGGACGCGTCCCTAAGGCATACCCGTCCCGGTCCATGCCGGCCCCCACCCCGGCGTCTGTAGTGGTTGAGTGGGCCCCGCAGAAATCCACCGGGGCCCGCTCCCCTGGGGACCCAGACAGCCGACCCCAGGGACACGAGAGGAGTCGCGTCAGATGCCCCGGGGCTGGCCTGGACTCTTGCTTCTGCTGAGGTGCGGACACGCTTGTTGGCAGAAAGCACTCAGAGGCCGGGACGGAAGGGAGTGGTATCATTTCAGGGATATTTCAAAGACTCAGGTGGCCGTGTCAGCCTGCAGGAGTGAGAGCTCAGGGAAGCTGGAGGTCTCGTCCGCGAACACCTGGGGAGGAGGCAGGTGCCGGGGGCAGGAGCTGTACCTCTGGGGCCCAGAACCCAGGCCGAGAGGCCGGTGGCCCAGCCACACGTGAGTGTGCCCCCGTCCGCCCAGCTGAGGCGGTGCGCGCAGGCCCTCCAGCACCCGGGCACGAGGACCCTCCCTGTCACCGGCACTGTGGGCCGGAACGTCCCCTGCGCAGCGGGTCCGTTGTCTTGGCAGAGAGCGCAGGTCGGAGTCTGCGGATTTAATGCTGCATTCCGCTCTCCGCTTTTCTCTAGCAGCTGAGGGAGCGTCCGGCCAGGCGTGGCCGCCGCTCTTAGGGGGTGGAGGCTCCTTCTCTAAAGGTTCTTCTCGGACCAGTACAAGCCTGGGGGGTTTGATCCGCAGGCTCTCTGGGAGTCCTTCCTGGTGCTGGGCTCAGCCCCGGGCTTATCTGTGGTCGGCTTATCTGTGGGCTTATCTGTGGTCGGTTGTCTGCATGGCCCCGAGGGCAGAGGCAGGTGTGCCTCCCTCCCGCAGTCCCCCCCCCCCCCGCCCGCATGCGCACACCCAGCATCTAGCATCACGCCTGGTTTGGGGGGAGGCGAGCTCATTCGGCTCCCGGTCGGGATGTGGGGCACCGGTGTCTAGCGGTTGATCCTTCCCCGAGTGGGGAGCGCTGGGCTCGGTGCCCTCCCCCCGCCCCAGGAGCTCCACAGGGCGGCGAGCAGGTGCACCAGCACTGCCCGCACGGTGGGCCGCCGCGAGGAAGCCCCGAGAGGGAGAGGGTGGTGAATGGCCGAGAGTCGTGGCCCCTCCAAGACGTTAGTCTAAGCGGAACGATCCAGACGGGAAAGGACAAATCCTGTGTGACTGCCCTTCGTGGAGGGACCCTGGGGAGTCCAGTTCGTGGAGGCCCAGGATGGAGGCAGGGGGACGGGGCAGGGGGCTGGGCGCTAGTGACCGATGGGGACAGTTCAGTGTCACAAGATGGACGTGTGCTGGGCGGACGGTGGCAGCGCAGCGCGAACGTGTCTGGCGTGCCCGAACCGTACGCCGAGCGCGGGCCAAGCAGTCAGGGTCATGCACCTTTTACCGCAGTTCTTAAAGTGCGGGCAGAGATTGGACGGGCCCCACCGACCGTCCGACTAACCCTGGGGTTCCTGCTGACAGGAGACCAGCGGAGCCCGAAGTGGGGCACGGGGGCCGGGCTTGGGGAGGCGACGGCAGCTCTCTGCGGGGCGAGGGGGTTCCACCGCCGCAGGCGTGGTGTCCTCGCCTGGGAGTCCCGGCGGGAACGCCCACCGGCGCAGGGGACCCTCACCGCGCCTCCAGAACCCCGCCGAAACGGACTGTGGAAACAAGACACACGCCAGAAGGAAAGGCGTGTCTGTAGGCAGGAGTTGGTGAGAATCTCCTGAATTTTGACCAAAATAATTGAAAAACCGTTTAAGACTGTTTTGTTTGGACTGGGAAGTCTGGGTTTCCTTGTGTTTCAGATTATTGTGATTTTAGAAACAATGAAATGTCAGCTGTAGTCATTTTTCCCAAGGAATTAGTAAGCCCGGTCCCCTGTCCTCGGCGCACGGAGTGCCTACCTGCTCAGTGCCGGGCATGGCGCCAGCGCGGAGACAGCCGCGGCGGCCGGGTCACAGTTCACCCGGAGCCGAGGACGTGTGGCCAGAACAATTGGCTGAGGTCAGGGGTTTGGGAGCAAACGCGGCATGCTGGAGCCCTCGCCCGGGGATCGAGTGTTTCCCAGATCCGGGAAGGCTGCGGGGAGGGGACGTGTTGGCGGAGCCGGGCTCCAGGGCGTGCCCTGTGCCGGGCGCCCGGCGGGGCCCGGCTGGAGGTCGTGATTGACGGTCTGGAGAGGCAAGAGCAGGAAGGACAGGTACGGGGCTCGCTGTTGCCTGCCCCGTCGAAGGCGAGCATGGGAACGACAGACGGAAGGCTGCCGCCTGGCGCAGGGGACAGGAAGTCAGGAGGCCGCGTCGAGACCGGGCCTCCTTGTTGCAGCGAGTAAGTAGAGGTCAGGGAGTGAAGCCAGGGTGAGTCAGCACATTCTGGGCTGTGACTGGGGGTGGGGGAGCGTGTGGCACGTCCCGTGGCGCAGGGCGGGATCTCCCCGAGGAGGATGCGAGCAGAGATCCGACCTCTGGGAGGCACGGGTCAGATCACAGGAGGCCCTCTGTGCCCCTCCAAGGAGGTCGTTTACAGAGAAGCCTGGGCAGTTCTGCCTGTCTTCAGTAGTGAGCGTATGAGCATCGGTAAGGCAGGAAGTTTTTAGAGGCCTTTTTTGTCGTTTATTTTTGAAAGAGAACGAGTGTGTGTGCTTGCTCACTTGCACGTGATCGGGGAGAGGCAGAGAGAAGGAGAGACAGAATCCCAAGAGGCTCGGTGCGGAGCCGGACACGGGGCTTGAACTCACGAACCGTGAGATCATGACCTGAGCCGAGGTCAAGAGTCGGACACTCACCGACTGAGCCGCCCAGGCGCCCCGTGGACGTCTTAATAGGAGGCAACCTATGGTAGCGGTTTCCAGACTCGCCAGACCAGTTCTCAAGATTGTGGTGACCATACGTGCAGCATGAGCCCATGCGGTTAGAGAAGACAGAGGTTAGCCAGTCAGTCCTGCAAAAAACCAGCATCGACCTTCACGACGAAAGCCAAAAAGACGTCGAATAAATTTTAACAAAGCATTACAAACGTGTCGAAAACATAAGCCAGCAGGCAGCCCACACACCCGAGTGTGGGTTTGGGGTGATCTGTGGCACCCGTGTGCTCCTCCCCAGGTGAGCACAGCCGAGTAGCTTCCTGGCTGTCTCCAGAGGGGCGTTCGAGGCCGAGTTCTCCAGGGAAGCACTGTAAGTGTGCAGTATTTTCCGTAAACATGTATCAAAAATAAAATCAGAATCCCAGAGAGGTTTAAAAAATTTTTAGGTTTATTTATTTATTTGGAGAGTGAGAGAGTAGAGGAGGGGCAGAGAGAAAGGAAGAGAATCCGTTCATCAGCACAGAGCCTGACGCGGGGCTCGAACTCATGAACCCGTGAGGTCATGACCTGAGCCGAAATCAAGAGTTGGACGTGTGACCTTCGGTGCCACCCAGGCACCCCCCCCAGAGAGGCTTTTTAATGATAAACTTTAGAGCAAATGCTGTCTTAACTTAAAAACAATCAGTGTAGAATGTGTCCACCAGCAAAATAGTTTCCAGGTGGTGGTAATTTTGTCATTTAAAAGATCAACCGTTTCTATCTTAGCAAAACATGTACACGTGTAAATTACATAAATAACGTGTCTGTAGGATTTGTCTTTAGGGGCAACATAGATAGGTTGTCCCTATTAAAGTTTTTTTTATTGTTTTATGTTTATTTTTGAGAGACAGAGACAGAGAGAGAGGGAGCTGGTACAAGCAGGGGAGGGGGGCAGAGAGAGGGGGAGACACAGAATCCGAAGCAGGCTCCAGGCTCCGAGCTGACAGCACAGAGCCCCACTCGGGGCTCGAACCCACGAATGGTGAGATCATGACCTGAGCCAGAGTCGGACGCTTAACCAGTTGAGCCCCCCAGGCGCCCCAGTTTGCCCCCCATTTAAATGAAGAATGGATATGGATGTATCTTCTGTCTTGTGAACTATTTTGGGGACATCACAAAAACTTCAAGTTCAGTGTGACGCTGAGAATTGGAAGTAACTTCGTTAGAAGAACTGCACCTGCGAGTCTGGACGGAGGTAGGGGGGTCACAGAATGGAAAACGGGGTGTGGAGAGACTGAGGATCTGAACTTCGGCTTGAGGGGATTGGGGCTGGACGAGGGCGGTTGAACTGGCTCGCCAAGCCCGGGGGCCTGAAGTTCCCAGCCGCGGTCTCACCGGCAGGGAGTGGCCAGAGCAGGAGGTGGGCTGGCAGGGGTGGGGGGTGGGGTGGGGGGTAGAACCTTTCTCGCTCTTCACCGGGTTACTTCAACTCTAAATGCCTCTCAGACTCACACCCGCGTACGTCCCGCTGCCATTCTGAACCGTGACCGAGGACCTTTGCCGCCGTTCTGGTGGCAGCTCTGGCCCGGCAGCTGTTAGTTCTGTGCTGTGCCCCACACGCTTCCTGTTCCGCCAGCCCCAAACACTTCCCCGTTCTCACCCGGGCCCCGGGGTGGGGGGGGTGCCCACAGCTTGTTCATCCGCCACAGGCCTTTGCTTCCCCGTATTCTGTCCAACCTCGCCAGGTGGGGACAGCAAAGCAGGATCCAACCCAGCCAAGCCTAATGTGCAGGCTGTGTAGACGCAGCAGTGTTGTGGGTTTGAGGTGCCTTTCTCTGCGCTGCTGTGACCCGACCCTCGGGATTTGTAAATGGGCTCGTGAGCAACGCCTGCGCAGGGTTGGGGGGGGAGGAGCCCCGCTGCTGGCTTCATACCCGCCGGTGTCGGGCAGGTGCTCCCGTGGGCGGGACCCCCGGCCTCCATGCGCGGGTCTGGTGCGCGGAGCCTGAGTGTGCGGGTCGCCCGTGTCTCTGGGCCCGAGCCGAGGCAGCGTGCGCCCTCCTGTCCTTGCAGAGGGCAGACCAGCGTTTAGAGGACCGACACCCTCGTCCACAGCCCCCACGCAGCTGCGCCCCAGGAGCCCGGCTGCTGGGAGGAAGCCTCTGAGCCGAGCCCGGTGTGGGGAGCCTGGCGAGGAGCGTCGGGAGGCCACTCTGTCAGGGCAGTCCTGGCTGAGTCATGGCCACGAGGAGGGGAATTTTCTGGAGGCCAGCTGTCCCGACTGTTCCCAAACCGGGGTCGTAGCTGGCGTGGAAAGGTGGAAGCCTTTCGCAGTGAACAGCAGGTGTAGGTGGGGAGGCCAGGCCACATGGGACGCTGAGGGTGATGATGGAAGGCAGCTGTCACAGCGGGGCGGGGCCTCACGCTAGAGCCTGCCTTCCAGACCAGCCCACCCCTCACCTGCCCCCTTCCAGTCCCCGGAAGGTCCCAGATGAGGCTGCCTGGCGGGGGACGTGAGGATGCGGCTCAGTGTTTTCCTTTGCTCCTTTTCTTCGGAGCGGCCGCCTTCTGCTCCCGCTGGGCCCGGCCCGCCTGGGGCTGCGGTGCCGCCGCCGGGGCCGGGCCCGGGCCGCTGGAGAGGGTCCCGGCGGCCGCGCCCACGCCTGCGAGCTGGACTTGCCGGCCTGTGTTGACTGTGTTTGTCCGTGGCGGGGGCTGTTCTCGGGGCCCCGGGGGGGCTTCTCGGCCTCCGACGAGCTGCAGCTCCTGCTTCTTGTTTTTAAAAACACCACTTGCTGACATCTTGTTTCGACAGTCTGTGTTCCCCCCAGGCACGCACACCTGCCTGCACTCGGCGCTCAGGTGTAGGTGTTTCCTGATTTCCAGGAGGTTCCGGGAGCCAGTGGAAACACCTCCCTGCCTTCCCTGGAGCAGGAGCTGCCCACCCCAGTGCTGGGTCCAGGGGCACTAGGACAGGTGGTCCCCGTGCCCCCATTCTTCTGGCCAGCTCCTTCCAGGAAATAAGGAGAATGTCGATATCCACGTGGCCTAGGCACGGAACTTTTTCGGTGTCTGATCTCACAAAAAGTACGAGGCCATGGAGGCCAGCCGGCAGGCGCTGTGGTCGGTGATGGAGCCTCTGCGAACATGCTCGCGGTGAACGGTTCCAGAAGAGGGGGGCTTGACTTCGTCTCTGCTCCTCCCCCGCCTCGCCTGGACTTCCTCTGGGAACTGGGCCCACGTGGGGCCTCCGAGCTGCCCTCAACCGTGTTTGTCCGTGACTCGAGGCCCCTCCCGTGGGCACATGGGGTCCGCCTGGCCAGTGGCAGGTGTCATCCGGGCGCCCGAGCACCTTCCTGTGGGCCTTCCGGGTGAAGGGCTGGGTGCTCCCGGGGTGACCCACGTGGCACATGGGAACTTTCTGGCCCAGAAATGGTCCCCCCCAGGGAGGTTGGCTTCAGGGAGCTGGTGCCGGTGCTGGGGTGAGGGGGGGCTTCATGCAGAGGCAGGGTCTGTGGCAGCGCCCCAGGTTGGACACGACCCTAGCAACGGAAGGTGGGGGGCAGGGTCGCTGGAGCCTAGGATGGGGAGAGGGGGGTCTGGCGTGGGTCTGGCCTTGGCAGTGGGGAGGGCAGTACCTCATGGGCTGGCCGTTGGGAGCCGAGGGAGCCTGTTAAGTCCAGGGCGTGTGCTCCTTTGTGGTTTTAGCGGGCCGCCGGCTGCAAGGCCTGGGTCCTCTTGGTGGGGGGCCGCTGGCTTCTGGAAGCCGTGTAGCTGTGAGAGGTGGCAGCGACTTGCAGCTGACCTGACCCGGGAGCTCAGGCAGGGCTGTGGGGTAAGCCATGCGTTTTGTGCACACCAGGAAGCTTCTGGAATCTCAGGCCAAGTGCTTTGTGATTTCCTCTACAGCTAAGGGGACCTCGCTGTGCCGTCACGGAGAGGCTTAGTGCAGTGCGTGGTTTAGAGCCACGGGCGGGTGGCTGTGTCGGCAGGAGGGTGCTCCAGCTCGCAGCGGGCTGTGCTCCTGAGGGGTTCCGGGCAGTGGGAGGCTTGCGCCCCTGACTTTCCAGAGGCTCAGTGACCCACCGCGTACATCCAGCCGGGCTGTCGAGTCTCTTCCTTGTTTGAAATAGGACCAGTGCCCCCCCCCCCCCAAGGAGGTGTCGGGAGCCCGTGGTGCAGGGCTGCGGGGTGCGGGCTGTGCACATTTATTCCCTGGAAGCAGCCCAGCTTCAGGGCCCGCACAGGGGCCGGAGAATGCTTGTTTTACCAGAAGAGAGACCTTCCAGAATCCGCTGGAATGTAGCAGAGCCCTCGGTAAGTTGGAAGGACACCGTTTCTAAAGTACTGCCTCCGTCCAACAGAACTGGTCCCGGCGTGGCTCAGTGAGCCCCGCAGAGCCTCTCGGGCAGCCCTCTAGCCTTCTTCGTGATCGGCCCACGGGAAACCCCGCGAACGACCCGACCGCTCTCCCCTCTGTCCCCGGTCTTGAGGGGACCCTCACCCTCCGCAGCCCGCCCAGGTTGGGGACTGCACTTCTGGGTACGTGAGGAAGGATACCACTCGGGGAGCATGGCCCGGGTGCTGGGGCGCCTCCGAGAGCCGGCTCGGCTGGAGGCGAGCTTCTGGGCCTCTGGCGAGGGCAGGCAGGCGGCTCCCGTCCCTCCTCACCTAAAACCGCCAATTGCGGTTCCAGGTGGGGCCCCAGGAGAAGCCAGAGCTGAGCTTTTCCTCCCCTTTCTTCTTCATCCCACTCCCTACCTTCCCGCAGCTCTGGGGTTCTAGAACATTCTGTGCAGCTGGAGGAGTGTTCGCCCCCCTCTGCCCAGTGTAGACTCTCCCCGTGCAGGGGACCCTTTCCTCCCTCGGGCCCGTGCTCCGGAGCTGGTGACCTCCGGCCTGTGCTGCAGGCCCGCCCCTGTCTCGGGGGTGCCCACGGCCCTCAGCGCGGTTCCCCACAAGAGTTGCCGACTTGTGTTCACCCGAGGTCACTCGGGGCTGGTGGGCATTTCCCACAGAGCGCCAGTTCTCACGAGCTGAACGTTATCGTGAAATTCTTGTCTCAGAGCACAAGCGTATCTGGCGTGGGAGGCTTTGTCTGCTGAGAGAAGGGACGCACCTTCCGCTCCCGGCTCAGATCTTTTGTTAAACATTTCTGGGCAACTTCCCGTTCCCCTGGCCGCCCTCCCCCCACAAGTGCCAGTTTATCAAAAAAGACGTCCCATTGAATGGGAGCCGCCGCGCGTGACCAGCGTGGTCGCCGTTGCCCGTGACCTCACACGGCCCTCCGCCGACGCGGACACGCCGAGCATTTCCTGTGAACGGGGAGCCTTCCTGGTCCCACCATTGTTGTGCAGCTCTCGCCTGGGAGAAAACAAAAATTATTTGCTACGGGCGGCGCGGTGTTTGTTTAGAGCCGTGCTGGGAAACGCGCCGTCGGGGGTGTCCCAGCGGCCGTGCGGGGACCGGGCTCGCTCGCTCGCTCGCGGGGCCGCCGGGGGACGTGATGGGAAGTGTTTATCCTCGCCCACGTGCCGGACAGAGAGAGCCGGTGCCCGGCGCGCCGTGCCCAGCTCCGGGGCCCCAGCCGCTCCCCTGACCGCGGCCGCTCAGCTCGGGGGCACCGCAGGGTTCCTGCCGGGCCACCCTTGCTCTGCGGCCCATCCTGCGGCCTTTCGGGAGGCCTGGGGAGGGCAAAACTGAGAGGATGCTGCCGCCGGTCCTGTTTGCTCCTCCTGGGCTCTCCTGCCTTCCCTGGCCTCTGCTCCGGGGACCATTGGGGGCAGCGTTCTTGATGGGCGGACACTTTGGGGTGCCCAGCTGGAGCGGGCAGATGCAGAAGGAAGCCTGGCAGGTCTCCTCCGAGGATGTGCGACAGGGCAGGTCCAGCCCAGAGCTCCCACCCCGAGCATTCAGATCACGGGAAACCGCAGAGGCTTCTGGGCTGGGAGCGAGATGAGTTAGCGGGGGTCAGAGAGGAGGTGGGAGGCCTGGCTGCGGGTGGGGGGTGGGCAGCACAGAGCGCAGAGCTGTGCGCGAGGGGGCGGGGACCTCCAGGTGGACAGGGATTTTGGGGGGGTCACAGTGCAGAGCGAGAGGGAGGGAGGGAGGGTGAGCCACCCCTCAGGAAGAGGGCCCAACCAGAGTGAGGTGCGCCAGGCTGGGTGGTGCTTCAGGTGTGGGGTGGGGTGGGGCTCCATTCAGCACTTGGCTGTGGTGCCTGCCGTGTGCCAGGCGCGATCCCAGCACTCTGCCTTTCCGGGGCTCTAGCTGAGCCGAACACATGAGGACCGGCTCAGGTGGCGTGTAGGCGATACTGGAGGCCTCCCAGGGGGCAGATCTGGGAGGGCTGTGGGGGTAGGGCCGGACTGCAGTAGGTGGAGGGGTGGGCGCGGGGAGGGGCGAAGAGAAGTTTGGGGATCGGCGCTGTAGGGAGAGGGCGCACGCCGGCCTGCCACACGGCGGCGCACCTCGCTTCGGCGGGGTCGGGAGAGGGGCCTGGACGCCCTGCCGGGTGGCTCAGCCCCCCTGCCGTCAGCCCAGAGCCCTCTGCTCCCTGGAGGCCAGCCGGTGCTCCATGCGACTAGGACTAGGACACAGGTTTGGGGTAAGCTGCTGACCAGCGCCCAGCTCGACCAGTGTCCTCGTGTGTTTCTAAGATCTGGGTTTGAATTGCAGAACCGTTTGGTTTCAGTCATGTGCCGTTCTCAGGAAGGACCGACGACTTCCCAGCGCTCGCCTCTGCTGCCTGCCCCTGGCAGCCACGCTCTTGTACTGGTGTCGCAGGCCGGGGGCCATCTGACCATCTCTGGGGCGCGCCCCGAGCCGGGCTCCCACAGGCCCTCACGGGCACCCCGGTGTTCCTGCTCAGAAGGCCGCAAACAGCGCAGGGAACAGCTCCCTGGAAGGAAGCCGCGGGGGCGGGCAGGCTCTTGATCTGTGCAGAGGCGCAGGGGCGAATTCAGGCTAGTGTCGTTGCTGCTGGGAACGCCTCAGTTGAAAGGTCTTGGGGCAAGTGTGCGCTGGTCGTGGCACCCGCTGCGCGTGGGCTTCCTGCCCCCCTTTCCCCCACCGTGCGCTGGCATGGCCGGGACCGCCAGGGTGCCCAGGAGTGCACGTACCGCGTCCCAGCTTGTCGACCCGCCGGCCTGTGGTGGGCCACTGAGGGACAGTACTGCCCGGAGCACAAGCTGCTGTGCGAGCCTTCGGACTCGCCTGCCGCCGCCACCACGTGTCTTCTGGGCGTCCCCGTCTGCGGCAGCGCTGTCGGCCCTTCTGCGTAAGGGCGAGAAGCCTTGCTTTCCAGAGGGTGCCTTCAGTGGCGTGGCTTCCTGTCACCTGGACAGTCAGCATCTCCACCCGCGTCCGTGTCGTGTGGCACGTGCAGGGGAAGAGTGCAAGCTTGGCGCCGGCCGGCCCCTGCTGCGTCTCACACTAGCTGGCCTCGAGGACTCGCTGGCGATCTGGTCCTGGCCCCCCGTCAGCCAGCGGCGGCCTAGCCCACAGCGGGCTGGGGCGGGGGTCTGTTCTCGGCAGCCGGTCTTCAGAGGCTCCTGACTCGGAGCCTTGCGCCTCCCAGATGTTTTCAGGTGTTCGTGTGAGTCAGGGAGGGATTCTGTACGAAGTTCTCTGTGGCCCCTCGGTACCCACCCGGTCACAGCTGTAGGGATGACTGACCATGGCCAGAGGGAGGTGCTGGGCCACCGCTGCTGTCCTTGCCGCCAAGGCCGAGTCTTTAAGGAGCTTTTTCTGTAGAGCTTCCTCTCTGCCCCTTAGCACCGTGGAAGCAGGCGCTGGAGTCGGTGCCCGTGCAAGCAGTGAGGCTGGCATTCAAGGCCTGTTGGCGGGCGTGCACACCCATCTACAGTCCCCTGGGTGGCCGCATCTGGGGGCCCGGAGGGTGGTATGTGTTGTCAACACCGGGGTGCTGGCGCTCTGCTCTTGCCCTCCGTCTACCCCTTCGATCTGCCCTCGCCGTGTGAGCCCTGACTTCCTGCCCCGAGGGCCCCTCCCCCCGCAGGGGCAGCGGGTGCAGTGTGCCAACCTGTCGGCCGCCTGTGGGATAAGCGAGATGGGACTGTGCCCCGTGAATCATATCACAGGATCGTCTTCAGTGGGACCCCGAGAAGCTGAAAAATGGGGTGGCCGGGTGACCTCAGGACACTGGGAGCCGTCTCCTCCACCAGTTAGCTGCCGGGCCGGTGGTAGTCGTCACCCCGCCCTCCCGTTACTCACCCCGTGAGCCGCGGCTCCCCTGCCTTCCCGCAGTCAGCCCGCAGGGCGCAGAGCACTCCCGGTCCCTGGCCGCCGAGCTCGCCACGCGGTAAAGCAGGCCGGGAGACGTGGGGCCGAGTCCCGGTGACGGCAGGACTGTCGGCCTCCGGAGCGGTGAGAGAATCCACTCAAACAACACTTATTTAAGTTAAACGTTGTTAAACGTTAAATCTATTTAGTGTATGACACGTTATTTAAAGTTAAATATATTATTTACCTTGAGAAACCAAGCAGATGGAAGGGCACGGCAGCTCCTGGCGGAACGGCTTCGCCGCGGTGAACAGGAGCCTGGACAGACCGTAAAGGCGGCCGAAGCCGCTGGCGAGTGCCGGCACCTGGACGGGAACAGCGAGTTCCCACCGTCTTACGGCCTTGAGCCTGAAGACGGGCCTTGTTCGATGCCACACAGGGCGGCTAAAAACCCAGGTACCTGCCCCTTCACGGGAAGAACCCAGCGACAGCGTTCAGGGCAGAGTCTGAGCCGGGGGAGCCCCAGACCCCCAGTCCTCTCTTCTCGTGTCTCTGCGAATGCTCCAGACGCAAAGCTGTGGGCCGATTCCGCGCAGCTCGGCTAAGGCTAAAAGAACGGAACAGAGGTTTCTGCGGGCTCCTGTTTCAGGGCAGAGTTGAGTCTGAGTCCAGCCAAGTTCATTGTGTGTTGAAATAAAGATACCGATACCCAGGAAAGGAATATGGCAGAACGTAGAGTCTCTACAGCCTGTCATTCGTCACGTCTGTACTCCAGCCTTCTCGGGGGAGCTGCAAACGGGACCCTCCGTCGAGAGAAGAGGCCGCAGTGGAGACCGACCCCAGGATCGGGCCCTCGCATCGGAGCCCCAGCACAGGAAGTGTGCTTGAGGACACGAAGGAAAACACGCTCCCAGTGGGAAGTAGGAAGGCTGCACGGGGAAGCAGAAACTGTTGAAGAAGAAGAGGGAAAGGAGAACCAGATGGAAATTCTGGAACTGAGAAGTGCAGCGTCTGGGAGAGTGAGAGGTGGCCGGGGAGGACAGGAGGAAGAGGCCGCGCGCGCGCGACGAGCTCGGTCGACAGAAATGCCTGACGACGGAGGACAGAGGACGCGGACCCGGAACAGAAACCAGCACGGCCTCGGGCAGCGGCGGCGGCGGCTCTGACAGACGCGCGGTTGGGGCCCAGAAGGGAGGAGCCAGGAGGGGGCACTCGAAATGTGGAGAGAGGACCGAAGAGCTCCCGGACCTGGTGAAAACTGCAGTGTCCGCGTCCACAGGGCCCCGTGAACTGCAGTCAGAAGCGTGACGACAGCCCTGCTGAGGCTCGTCGCCGTCAGACCGCTGGAAACCAACAAGAGGAGGACACCTCGAAAGCACCTGGAGGAAAAGAGGGCGCCTCGCGTATATCCAGTCCCACGAGCGTCCCAGCTTCTCTGCAGAAACTGCGGAGTGAGCTCTTCAGGGTTTGGGGAGGGGCGTTCACCCAGAATTCATTCTCCTTTGAGAACGAGAGTGAAATAAAGAGATTCTGGTTAAAACAGAAGAGCACTTGTCACCAGCAGATTTCTGTCAAACCCGAACAACCCAGAGACGGTCCTTCAGACGGGAGGGCAGGGCACCGTGTGAGGACTCGGGTCTCCAGGAAGGAAGGAAAAAGCCTAGAAAGAGGAATGTTCCTTTAATTCCCCTAAAATAAACATGACCACTGGAAGCAGAAACCACAGCAGACCGCGGTCTGTCATGTCTAGATGCCATGCGTGTACTGCCTGTAGCGGGAAGGGCTGGGGGGCAAACACGTAGACGCTTGCAGCGCTGTTACTGTCGTGTGCGCTAACACGCCCAAGACCAAGACACTGGGGCCGTGAACTCTGCAGAGCAGCTGCTTCCGGAACGATGCTGAGAACGAGAAGCCAGCGTATAAACCGAAATGGAGTGTGACAGAACATTCAGCTCGCCTAGCCAAAAGCAGGCGGGAGGGAGGGGACCGGCAGAGAGCAGGTAGTGAGGTGGCGCTGTGGCGCCATCCGTGTAAGGAATCACTCCACGGAAGTGTCCACGGAAGTGTCCACGGAAGTGGACAAAACACGGCAGTGCTCGAGGAGGGATCAGCGGGCGTGCGCAGACGAAGGAGAGCCACGGATGTGCCGTCTTACTTTAACGTTACTTGAGAGGGAGCACGAGAGGGCACCGAGGATCCGAAGCAGGCTCCGTGCTGAGAACAGCGAGCCTGATGCGGGGCTCAGACTCAGGAAGAGTCGTGATCCGAGCCGAAGTCAGACACTTAACCCAAGAGCAACACTCTGAAAATAGGACGCAGGTGGGTTGGAAATGGGTGGATCAAGGTCTGTCGTGCAGGCGGGAAGCCTGAGCCGGGCGGGGCGGGGGGGGGGGCGGCGTAGTGACGGTAGGTAGCGTAGACCTCAGGAGCGTGATGGAGTGCCTGTGGCCACGGGACGCAGTGCGCCGGGGCGTGGGTGTGGCACTGGAGGGCGAGGGCTTGCCCGGAGCCCAGAGGCTTAGAAGGGTCTGGTGTCATGGGGCAGGCGCAGGCCCACCGCCCAAGAGCGGACTGGAGGTGGGGTGACGGGCTGGCCCAGCGCCGGGTTAACAGAGGGTCGGTGGCTGGCCCCACACGTGCCTCTCAAGATCCGGTGCGGTCCAACAAGCTCGGCCCCTCCGTGGGCCCCGTGCCTCCCGGGGACGGGGGAGCGTACGGTCCTTGGGTGAGCACACAGGCGGCTCAGCAGGTGTGGAAATCCAGCAGCAGCGGTGTGCCCGGGCGGGCGGGGACCCCTCCAGGGGGTGCCCCCGGGGCGCCGCCACAGGAGCCAGGCGGGCGGTGGGGCGGGGGGTGAGACTGCAGGAGGTGCGCGGAAACCAGACGCTTCCGTGTGCCGGAAGCAGCAAGGCCAGGCCGCGGGAGGGAAGCCGGTGTGGCAGGTGACCTGGCGCGCGCTCGGACTCTGCAAGGAGCCGCGTGCCTCCAGCCAGTCGGTGTTTATTAGGGCAGCGGTGCCGTTTGAGAAGCCGACTCCGGGGTCCGTGTGCCCCGGGGTCAGAATGCCGTCCGTTCTTTGTGAAACGTTGGTTGTGTCGTGCACGCGCGCCGCGGTGGCGTTGGCCGGCCTTTCCGAGGCTCGCGTGCTGGACAGCGCGCTTCCGCACTCGGGTCCTGGAGGCCGGCCCCTCTGCCCGCCCTGGTGCAGAGACGTGAGGCCCCAGGCCTACCGCAGTAGCCGCAGCGCGGGTTTCCCGAAGCAGCAGCGTGCTCTCTCAGCGCCCGGGGAGCGGGGGTACGACGCCCCTCCTGACGTTTGCCGTGGTGTAAAGGTGGAGCGTGGACCGCGTGCGGGCGCGTGGGTGATGACTCGGACGGTGCTTCCCTCTCCCAGACAGCTTTAGCTCCTAGTAGTGCGCCCCAGGACCCCGTTTCCCGGCCCCCGTGGCGGCTCAGGGCGCTAGCCAAGGGATGGCCGGCATGCCCAGGCTCCTTTCATTTTGCAAGTAAGCTTTTCATTGACGTAGGACACGGAGACGTGACTGATGGGAGTCTCCAGCGGGGTGACCCGTCACCAGTGAGCCCCGTCCAGATCAAGAACAGAACAGACCAACCCCGAAGCCCCTGCCCTTCCCAAGGGCGACGGCCACCCTGGCTTCTGCCAGTAGAGACTCCTTTAGCCACTTTGGACTCCGTGTGAACGGAACCCACGCCGTGTGCCCCTGCGGCTAGCGCGTGCGGGGTTCGGCTCGCTGCACGGCTCTCCCCAGCTGCCATGCGGGGCCCACTGTGCGAGCGCGCCGTTCCACTGGCGACGGCCTTGGGTCTGTGCGATGGCGGGTCGGGGGGAGTCCTACTTTCTCACCGTGTGACCCAGGAGTTAGGAGGAGTTGACGAGAGGAAATGCCAAGGGCCAGCTAGAACACCTTCGCTCCAGCCGAACACGTACTGACGCCTCCCCTCTCGTCGGCCCCTTAGTGGCCTCGCAGAAGCCTACCGCTCGGGTCGCGGAGCACGGCAGTGGCTCTGCGGCTCCTCGGGGGACTCTGGTGATAGGTTTCGGCCAGTGAGGCCCAGAAAGGCAGCAGGGTGGGTCCTTGCTGCTCTGGAGCGGTGTTCCCTGTGTGCCCTAGTCCTGGGCTGACAGGGGCACGGTGTCCAGTGCCTGTGAGGTGGCCGTGAGCAGCACTGGCGGCACATGAGGGCCCGGCCCCGCTGGCGCCCACCGGTGTCTGCTCTCCACGTGGGCACGGCCGGTCCACGCTCTGCATGTTCCACTCTGTGCCTGGCTGCCGTTTGTACCTGCGCGGGTCCCGGGGCGTCTGCTCCGAGGTCCGGGTGCTGGCCTCCGGCCACCCGATGCTTCCCAGTCGGGACTCAGTCGAGTTCAGATCTGCCTGCTTCAGAGGCGGGCCCGTCCACCCCGAGGGGTCTCTGCCAGGCCGGGGCCTGCGTGCGTGTGTGCGTGCGTGCGTGCGTGTGTGCGTGCGTGCGTGCGTGTGCGCGGCGGCGCCCGGTCCCCGTGCTGCTCAGCTGCGCGCACCCGCGACAGCCCGCCACGTGTCCGCCGCAGGCCTTCCGGAGCAGTACTACAGCCTCACCTGGTTCCTGAGCCCCATCCTCGGCCTCCTCTTCACGCCCATCATCGGCTCCGCCAGCGACCGCTGCACCCTGAGCTGGGGCCGCCGGCGGCCTTTCATCCTGGTCCTGTGCGTCGGCGTGCTCTTGGGTGTGGCGCTCTTCCTGAACGGCTCCGCCATCGGTGAGTGTCCCTCTGCCGCGCCGGGCGCCCTACTGTGTGTGCTCGCACCCTGGCTGGGCGCGGCTTTCCACTCTGCGGAACAGGCGCGGTGCCGTGCGGCCGAGACCGGCCGTCTGCGGGCTGGCATGGGCTTCCGGGGCAGGCCTGCCCCCCCCTCCCCACCCCACCCCCCGGCCCCGGGCCCACTTGGCTGGGCAGGCGCCAGGCCCCACGTGGGAAAGCCGTAGGAACCTGCTCACAGGGAAGCATTTCCTGTTGTGCCCCACTTGTTTTTCATGCGTATCTGACACCACGTCCTGTTTCCAGCATTATTTCAGAAATTATCTCCTCTTTTTCTCCATTTCTCAGACCCGGTATTGAAAATGTCCAGACCCAGTGCACTGCTTGTTTTTTTGTTTCGGGTACTCATGTTTTGTTCTGCCTTTTTTGTTGTTGTTTTTAATTAAAGCAGCTAGCCGTACGTGGGAAAATAGTTTTTGCCCTGAGGGAGCCCATCAAAACTGTTAAAAACAAAACCTTGTTTTCTGGCAGTGACTTTTGAAGATTTCGTCTGCATTCTGACACACGCGGGCTCGCCCCAGACCTGCAGACAGGAGTCCGATCTGTTGGGACACTCGCAAAAGGCCCTGGCAAACCTTTTGGGGTAGCGAGAGCCACGTTCAGTTTCTCAGAGGCCTGTGTGGGGACAGGCCGGGGCCGCGGAAGGGCCACCGCCCCAGGCGGCAGGCTCCTCACCTCGTGCTGGGCGGCCCCTTCCGGCCCGAAGGCCCGGGGTGCTGCTTTGCCGTGGCCCGGGGCTGCGGGCTCGCTCGGGCTGTCCCCTTGGACCTGCAGAGCACGTGTCCCTTCCCCGCTTCCACCCAGAGAGAGAGTCGTGGCTTTCTCCACGGCTGCGTCCATGGGGTGGTCTTGCTGGAGTGAGGCGGTGCAGAGCCTCCGTTGCCTGCCGCCCTGTCACATGCGGTGCTCACGCTTTCCCCGGGCAGTGTTCCCGGGCCTCGGTGCGGGGCACTGGGCTGGTCTGTGGCTGCACTAACGTGCTCCCTGGCCCCAGGTCGTGTGCCACCCGCCCCCCCACCCCCCCCATCTCGGGTCCAGGGTGCCAGCCAGTCTCTGGGTTCAGGGCAGACTCCCCCAAGGCCGGTGAGACGCAGGGTGTGAACGTAGCTTCCTTCGGCCGCCTCCAGCCTGCTCAGGGAAGGATCGTGCCAGAAGTGAGGTCATGCACGTTGCTCCTCAGAGCCGCGCCCAGGCCGCCCCGAGAAGGCGCTGGAAACTCCCGGGGGAGGCGATGAGTGCTCCACGAATTCCATCACCGGCACGCGGGACCGTTAGCCCGTGTTTCTGCTTGGGCGCCTTGGGTGCAGGCCGACTTACGAAACAGCATCCGCGTTGGCTTCAAGGCTTAATTTTTCTTAAAGCAAATTGGAAAGTAACCGTGCTCATCACATAGCAGGAGGAGACAGCACCTCCTCCTTGGGAGGTGCGAACCACAGCGGCCCTGAACACAGTGTGCGCGCTGGGTCTGTGTGACGGTGTGTCACACTGACGCTCAGCGCCCCCAGCACGGCCTCCTTTGCCGGAGAGGGTGGGCGGGAAGGACCGTTTTCCGTGTAGCCACAACATGTCAAGGTAAGTAAGCTCTCTCGGCTTTGCCGGACAGCTGGCGTGATCGGGGAGGGAAGGTCACCCCGCACGGGACGGAAGTGGACAGGGCCGAGCCCATCTTCCGTCCTGCAGTCTGTGCCAACGAGCACGCCTCTTTCTGGCCGGGCCAGACTGTCATCCGAGATAGCTCCTCTTGGAGGTGACCCTCTGCTCTGAGGAGCTGAGCGCCGCCTGCCCCCGTGTGTTCGGTCAGGTCTGTCCCTCGGCGATGTCCCCAACCGGCAGCCCATTGGCATCGTCCTCACGGTGCTGGGGGTGGTCATCATGGATTTCAGCGCTGACGCGACCGAGGGCCCCATCCGCGCCTACCTGCTGGACGTGGTGGACAGTGAGGAGCAGGACATGGCCCTCAACATCCACGCCTTCTCTGCTGGTGAGAGCATACCCCCACCCTGCCCCTGCTCCCACCCTACCCCCCAGACCTTACCCCGCCTGTCCCAGGCCAACCAGCAGGCGGCGGGAGGGGGAGGCTGCGCCCAAGGCTCTCCCCCCACATCGGCGCCGACCTGACGTCTTGCCGCGGCTTCTCCTAGCCGTTAGTGGGCGCGGTGGCGGGCCGGCTGGTGCCGGTCTCTCCCTGCGCTTGGGCGCTGCTCGCGCCCGCGGGGAACGGCAGTTTCCTGAGCTTCAGGGACGGCAGTCAGGGCCGCCGGAGTCTCTGAGGTCGAAGCTCCAGACTCAGGGTCAGCTGTAGTTTCTTGTCTTGTTCTTCCCACCGTTTTCCCACCTTCCATCCCCAAAACTTGTGCTGATCTGGACATAGCTGTGAGTGGTGTCCTTGGCCTGTGAGTAAGCATGAAAGACCTTCTAGATCTTTCCTAGCTTCTCCTCTTCTTTTGGGAGGTGGCGCCAAGGCACCTCCGCCGCTCACGGGCTCCCCCTGTCTCTCTCACCTGCTCAGGCCTCGGCGGGGCTATCGGCTACGTGCTGGGGGGGCTGGACTGGACCCAGACCTTCCTGGGTGACTGGTTCCGGACGCAGAACCAGGTCCTCTTCTTCTTCGCGGCCGTCATCTTTGTGGTGTCGGTGGCGCTGCACCTGTTCAGCATTGAGGAGGAGCAGTACAGCCCCCCGCAGGAGCGGGGCGGGGAGGCGGCCGACACCCCGCCCCCCACCGCCCGCCTGAATGTTCTGGACGGAGGCGTCGCCCTGTTCCCGGAGGAGGTGCAGTCGGAGCACGAGCTCTCCCTGGACTGCCTGGGCGTGGACATGGTGCGGAGCAAGAGCGACTCCGTGCTGCACGTGCCGGACGCCGCCCTGGACCTGGAGCCCGAGCCGCCCTTCCTGCCCGCCATCGAGCCCTCCCTCTTCCACGACGGCTCCTACCCCGGCACCCCCCGCAGCACCAGCCAGGAGCTCTGCCGGGCCAGGTCCTACCGCCTGGCCTCGGCACTCAGGGACACCGCGAAGGAGGACGAGACGCTGCTCGATAATCACTGGGGCGAAGCCAAAGTCCCCAACGGAAGCGGCTCTCCCCCGAGGGACAGCCTCGGGGGCTACACCAGAGCGGGCACGAAGCCCGCGGCCGCTGCCGCCGGCTCCATGAGGCGCCGAAGGCACACGTTCCACCGGCAGGCCTCCAGCACCTTCTCCTACTACGGCAAGATCGGGTCCAACTGCTACCGCTACCGGCGGGCCAACGCCGTGGTCCTGATCAAGCCGTCGCGCAGCATGAGCGACCTGTACGAGCTGCAGCAGCGGCAGCGGCAGCGGTGCCGGCACCGGAGCCGCAGCGGGGCCACCGCCTCCAGCGGGGACACGGAGAGCGAGGAGGGGGAGGGCGAGACCACCGTGCGGCTGCTCTGGCTGTCCATGCTCAAGATGCCCCGGGAGCTGACGCGGCTGTGCCTCTGCCACCTGCTCACCTGGTTCTCCGTCATCGCCGAGGCCGTCTTCTACACCGATTTCATGGGCCAGGTCATCTTCGAGGGGGACCCCAAGGTGAGCGCCGGGGTCCCGCTTCGGGGCCGGGAGGGCCCGCGTCCGCCCCCCGCTACCTTTGGGGTGCCCCAGTGCCCTTGCAGTGCCGAGGCGGGGTGGGGTGCAGTACCCGGCGGGCCAGCGTGTGCTCCTGGTGCCGCGCTGAGGGGTCCCGGAGGGCTTCAGGGTAGGGAGCACTCGTGAAGCCGGAACCGAGGCACCGCCTCAGCGCCTGGTTGCTGGGCCCAGACCTGCCCCAGGACGCAGTGGCTTGGAGTAGGGACCTGCTTCCGTTCCATGCGGCCTGGCTCACACCTGCGGCTGCGTTGCCTGGAATCGGGCCAGGCGGCCTCCCCTCCGCACGGGCCCTCGCCCTTCGGCTCCCGTGCAGGCGGGGGACCCATCGCTGTAGTGTTTATCGCTGCAGTGTTTATCGCTGCAGTTGAGACAGAAAGTAACTTCCTTTCCCCCAAGAGCGTGGCGCGTGATTCCCGGCCGCCCTGAACCCCAGTCTCCTTTCTGGAACAGGCCCCCTCCAACTCGACTGCCTGGCAGGCCTACAATGCCGGCGTGAAGATGGGGTGCTGGGGCCTGGTGATTTACGCGGCCACCGGTGCCATCTGCTCAGGTAAGCAACTCCGGCTGCGAGCCGCGGGTCCTGCACGGCCGAGGCCGGGCTGCTCTGGAGCGGGGACGGAGGCTTGGAACCTGTGTGTCTAGCATGGGGCGTCCCGAGACCCCACGCGGGCTGTCCTCCGTGTGCCAGGGCCAGGCTGCGGGCGACAGTGGGCCGGCAGGAGCAGTCCCCGCGAGCCCAGGCGCAGAGGCGTGGGCGTATGTGGGGCCTGTGGCCGTGGGGCCGTCTGCTGGAGTGCGGTTTTATCCCTGAGGAGGGAGGTGAGGCTTCACTCCTGGGAGCAGCGTGCCCGGCACACCTTCTGGACACGGGGCGCCGTCAGGGTCAGGCGTCTTCTAACCAAGTGTGGTCTGGGTCCTGCCCATTCTCTACACAAAGCGTGGAGGAGGCCTCCAGCCTCCTCTCGGTCTGGCCTGGACTTGAGGATTTCCAAGGTCAAGGCCACGAGGCAGCAGGACGCCAGCCTGACCGACGCACAGCACCGGCTGTGCTCTGACAGGAGTTCTGGGGGAGGGGACGTTAAGCGCTGGGTCAGGGAGAGTGAGCAGGAGTCTGTCCCTCTGGACCTGGCTTTTCCTGCGAGGAAACCAGCCACAACTCGAGATCCCAAATCCGGGCCGGGCCTGAGGCCAGCGAAGGCCAGCCAGTGGGTCTGGACTGGTGGGAGGGTCTGGGCCAGGCCAGCGTGCAGGGCAGAAAGAGGCTTCGGCTCTGGGCGCGGGAGGTGCCGGAGCCCCCGGGGGTTGAGGGAGGCACGGTGGGTGAGCCGCGAGCACGTCGGGGGCCGGCGGGCAGCAGCGTGGCGGGCGGAGGCTGGCAGAGACCCGGGGGTGGTGGAGGGAGCCCGACAGGAGTGAGGCGAGCGTCCGGCTGAGGGCCTTGTCGGCCACCGTCCTGTGGCCACGCTGTCTCCACAGCCCTGTTACAGAAGTACTTGGACAACTACGACCTGAGCATCAGGGTCATCTACGTGCTGGGGACGCTGGGCTTCTCCATCGGCACGGCCGTGACGGCCATGTTCGCCGACGTCTACGTCGCCATGATCATGATCAGCACCATGGGCGTAGTCTCCATGAGCATCTCCTACTGCCCCTACGCCCTGCTCGGGCAGTACCACGACATCAAGGAGGTGCGTCGCGGCCGCGGGGAGGGGCGCGGTGGGCGAGGCGCCAGGGCGCAAGGTCACCGGCGCGAGACGCACGGCAGGTCGGGTCACCACCCATCTGGCTCCGAAGCCCACGTTCGCTCTCCACTGCTCTCCACGCAGAGCTGGCACCTGCCACTTGGGGGACATCTCGGGTGCACATGACACCCCCCACCCCCCAGTCTTTGGTCTGAAGGGACCAGCAGAGCCGCCACCTGCCCGGGTCAGTCGAGGCCCAGGCTTCCTGGCTGCAGAGGAATGCTCCGTGCCTTCAGCGGCCTGGCCGCCTGCACGCCTGCCCCCCCGGCTCCTGCCCGGAGGCTTCAGTTGCATCTTAAGGGCTTGGGGTTGGGTGCCTGGAGGCTGCCGGCCCCCTGGGATCCCCTCCCAGAGCCCTGCGGAGGGGAGCTGGGCCAGCACGTCCCGCCCACGAGAGCACGAGCCCCCCGGGGTCGGTCCACACTTGGCGTTGCTTGTGTGTAAACCGGGGGAGACAGGTGAAGTCGCTTCGGCCGCGTGGTCCGTGGGCCTCAGTTCCTCCGAAACACCGTTCCTTCCACGTGCACGCTGTACCTCTCGTTCGAGGCCAGCCGTCTTTCAGAATGCTCCGGAGCCCCAGTGCAGTGTAGACCGTGACCCTGAAAGTGAAGGAGGAAACACAAAAAAGCTCCTATTTCTTTCTCTCTAAACCTAAACTGCGTGTAACCTTCCCTTGGACAATTACAAAAGCAAAATTAATCCACCGTGATTAGGTGCCTGCCAAATACCAAACTAATGAAAATCACAGCATTATTTGTTAAGCTTTTGAGTCAAAGTGTAACATGACTACAAAAAAGAGCACGATTGTAGACCAGCAGCCCGGAGGAGTCTTGGGAAACAAATGGGAAAAATCAGTGCGGACCAGGAAGCCACATACAGCCGGCCCTCGTCCCAACCGCTGTCCCATGTAGCGCTCTTGCTGTGTTCGAACCTTATGTGCCTGGGTCGTCTGTCTGTCTCTCTGCTGGTGCTTCACGCCCGTCCTTCCCTCCTCTGCTTGCAGAGGGCGGTTCTTCATTCCTTCGCGTCGGGCACCGCACCGCCGCGGGCTGTTGCTCCGTTCTGCCGGCGGTGGCATTGGGTGGCGCCCTTGTCCTGTGCGCGCTTGCCGTCCGCCTGGGGTACAGCGTGCATGGGCGTGGCTTGAGGTAGAAGAGCGGGACTTCGTTCTCCCACGGACAAGCAGCTGTGTGACGCGGTACCGCTGAAGGGTCACGTGGTCCTCGTCCTAAGTCAGGTCCCCATCTGTGGGGGTGGGGTTTCTGGTCCCTGTATCTGTTCCGTGGTCGGTTTGTCCTCAGACGAGGGTTACACTGTTCTAAGTACTTTTGTGAAAAGACCCCAAGATCTGGGAGCGTGCGTCCTCCAGCTTTGTTCTTCCTTAGGATTGTCTTGGGCGTTCTTGGCCCTTCGCTGTTCACCTGAATGTTAGGATCAGCTTCGGGGCTTTGTAATTGGAAACACCGTGATCGTATCGATCAGTTTGGGGAGAGTTAAACACGTTAGGTCGAGCCTTTCCGTCTGCAGATACGGTCTATCCGTCTGTTAATTCTGAGAGCAAATCGACAGATCCTCTTGGTCTTCATACCCAATCGCCTCATCCGTGTATAATGAGATTTATTTTTTCGTTTCCAGTCCTTAATACATTTTATTTATTTTCCTTGCCTTATTGCAATGGCCAGAACCTCCAATACAAAGTTGAATAGAAGTGGGACGGGGTCGGGGAGACAGGCTGAGTGGTCGCCAAGCAGCCGCGTGGAAGGCAAGTTTTGTTTCCAGACTTCTGAGCCAATACTCAGTCCCCGGGCATGCGGACTGACGGCCTGGCCCCCGCGGCCCTCACCCTCTCGCTCTCTTCTCTTGCAGTACGTCCACCACAGCCCCGGGAGCTCCCGGCGCGGCTTCGGCATCGACTGCGCCATCCTCTCCTGCCAGGTGTACATCTCCCAGATCCTGGTGGCCTCCGCCCTCGGGGGCGTGGTTGACGCCGTGGGGACGGTGCGCGTCATCCCCATGGTGGCCTCCGTGGGCTCTTTCCTGGGCTTCCTGACAGCCACGTTCCTGGTGATCTACCCAGACGCGTCAGAAGAGGCCAAGGAGGAGCAGAAGGGCCTGTCGGCCCAGCCTCCTGCTGACGGCGGCGGGGGCGGCGAGAAGCCCACCGTCCTGAGGCTGAGCAGGAAGGAGGGCCCGCCCAGGAGGGTGGAGACGGAGTCGATGGTCTGAGCCGCACCCCTGCGGGCGCACATTCCAGGCGGGTGGCAGGCGGGTCGGTCGCTGTTGCCTTGGTGGCCACCGGCCGCACGAGCCAGAGTTCCTTCACGACACGGGTGGAGACGCGGTAGCTGTAGGGGAGGGTTGAGCCGCTAGGCAAAAACACGCTAATTACTTTGTCCACAATTAAAAAAAAAATCATTTGGAATCTTTTTTTTTTTTTTTTAAATTGAAAAAGATCTTGTAATTTCAACTCTCTTATTCTGCAGGCGTATTATTCTGCATGTTTTTAAAGTATAAACCAGATTTACCATAGAGACAGGCAATCCAGAGAAAAATAAGACTTTTCATTTCTAAGGTGACAATTGGAAACAGATCTCTGCCGTCCGTGGCCGTCCGTTACCCGCGCGTCAGGTGACAGTCCTGTCGTCCGCGGCTAGACACTCGTGTCCCGGTCTCTCGGGACGCCTGCGGGGATCGGACTGTCTGTCACAGCTCCGGTTTTGTTGGTGCTGCAGCTGTTGGAGAGTATTTTTCTTTATGATTCTTCTAGAAGAAAAGTTTTTCTCTCAAAACTGGTTTTCTTAGAAGAAATGGCATTTCCTCTTTCTCTCAGAGATTCTGACCGTGCGGGGGGCAGCCCGGCCTTGGGGCAGCGGGAGTCAGCGGCTGCCCCCCCACCGGCGCCGGGAGGGCCCCCGGGATCCCATGGGCAGGGAAGGGTGATCTGCGGGGGGCGGGCCCCAGGCAGGTGCGTGCCCGTGTCCGTGCCCCGACCCCGTCGTCCTCGTCCGAAGCTCCCCGGAGAGGTCGTGGACTCTCTCCGTTGCACTTTGACTCGTGTTCAGACCCCTCGTGGGGGAAATCATTAAGCAGAGCTCCAGGGGTGGCCTCGCCCCCCGGGTCCTGCCGCCAGGCCTACCTCGGGTGAGTGGGACAGCGGCCCCTGGCGCGTGTGAGCCCCTGCTGGGCCTCCTCTGACCTCTTCCGACCTCTTGGCCTGCTCACACCGCTTGACGCCGGAATCCGAACGGCCGCCGGGTGTCCGGGACCGGAGGAGGGTCCACGCCCCCGGAGGACCCCGCGCCGTGTCTCCGCTCTCCGCGCGCGAGCCGAGCGTGGACTTTGGGGGAAGTTCGGGCATCGGATCCTGCGGCTGTTTGGAAATGCTTCTCAGACCGCAGTCTCGTTACAACCGAGCACCTCCTGCTTCCCTTCCTGGGGCGGCCAGCCCAGGCTCCTGACGCCACCCGGACACAGGCGACGGTAATACTTCGCTGCCTCGAGTTGTTCTTCTGAATAAAGAACTTAAAGACGCATGAAGATCATGCCGCAGTACGATCACTCTAAAGCAAATATCCATCTCTCTATATATTTCAAGATGAGACTAAGCAGTTTTTAAATAAATTACTTGAATTCTCTGTGTCTTCAAAGGAATGGTGTTGAGTGTGCTTGGCCGGCCCCTGGTTGCGCTGAGTCTCCCGGCCGCCAGTGGCGCGTGCGGGTTGTGTTTTGTGCCTGGAGCCGTGCGCCTGTCCGCGTTGGTCCCCTTCCACGCAGGAGCCCAGGACCTCAGAGAACCGGCAGGAAGACACCAGCGTTTTCTCTGTGTTCAGACTTGCTGGTCTTGTGAACGCGGGGCTCGGACAGGGAAAGTCCCTCCTACTGCCGGAAGGTGCCGGCGTCGACGCGAAGCGCCAGCCACTCGCGTGAGCCCGGCCGGGCACCCTTGGCAGGTCCCTGTTCCCAGCTCAACCTGTCCCCTGACGGCTCTGCGACTAGGGGTCCTCCCGCTTTGGTTCTTGGGGACCGTGGTTGGGTCGTCCAGGCCTCAGCCTCCCTTCTCCGTGGGGGTCTCCTGACAGCCAGAAAAGTGGGCGGCGGGGGAGTGGAGGTTCCGGGGCGGGGCCGGTGCTCACCGGCAGCTGGACACCAGGGGTCTGGCTGGGACTCGGTTCTTAGGCACGAGGGGCTTGGGGTGGGGTCACCCTGGAGAAAGCGGGTTAACCCTGGAGATCATAGCCTTAAACGTCCCCATGCTCTGAAAGAATGAAGACCCTAAAGAACACTTAGTCCGAGTCCCCGCTGGAGGAGTAGCCGCGCACCCCTCCCGGTGACAGCGCGGCGAGCCTGCCCCGTCGCCCCTCAGCGCCAAAGGGAGTGCTTGTGCTTCGGTGGGGCTTTGAAGGGTTCGGAGCGCTTGGGTGTCTGTGACCAGGGGGTCTCACTCCGCAGGTCCGCTCCGTGCACAGACCCCCGAGGAGAGGGACGTGCCTTGTGGTTTGGGTCCGAGGCGGCCCCTGGAGCTGCCTTTCCGGGCGGGAGCACGGAGGCGCGCCTCCGCCCTCCCCTGCGTTGAGATGATTTCAGGACCGCGGGGACTCGAAACTCTCGAGTGTCTTCATGACAGCTGAGAGGACGGGCTGGCTGCTCGCACCGTGCCGGTGGCGTGTGGCCCGGGGCGTGTGTCTTGGACCTCAGGGGGACGCGGCGGGGACCTAGGAGAGCCACCCCCGAGCAGTTCACCTCTCGCCCGGTGACTCGCAGGGAGCCGTGTCTGGTGGTGGGACAGCTCGGCGGGCGCCCGCCAGGTGGGCCCGCGGGTGTGGACGGGGCCGGTGGAGCCGGCCCCTGGGTGGGCACGGGTCAGCGGGCTCGCAGCGCGGTCGGCGGGGGGGTGGGTTAGCGCTTGCCGTGTAGTGTGAACCGGCTCGTTGCCTGGAGAAGTCAGCTAGGTGAAGGATCTCTAGAGACGGCCCCGAGGTCTGAGCCCCAGGGTCTGAGCCGTGCTGGAGCGCGTGCGGGGAGGAGGGGCTGCCCGTGCACCCCTTCGTCCTGCTCTGTTGGCAGAGGGCCTTAGGGATCTTCCGGGGGGCCGAAGGCACCCAGTCGCCAGCTGCCATCCGCTGCCTCTCAGACACCCGCCCTCGAAGTTCCCGGGGCCTCTGAGGGCCACGCTGGGGAAGCACGGAGACCGTGTTCCCCGAGGGCGGGCGGGACGGCCAGGCCCTCATCAGAGGCTCAGAGGCTCCAGACGGTGCTGGCTTCCTTTCCTGAAGGCACCTGTGTGCGGGGACAGTAGGTCTGCGGCCCCCAGGCCCCCTGACTGTGGGAAGTTCTCGGAGGGGCCGTAAGCAGCAGGGCTCTCTCTCCAGCCGTGCCAGGGGACACGGGCCTCCCCCGATAGCCCGAAAATACTTCCCAAGGTACCGCCTGTTCCTTCTGTGGCTAACGGTTCGTGGGCAGCTAGGACGGTGACCCCGTCACAGACCAAGTTCGTGAAACAACAGTTCACACTAGACACAAGCCTGTCTTGGGAGAGACACACCGAACATTCCTTTCCCCAGGCCGGCTGCGTGACTTCTCCCTGAGCTCGTCCACCTTTAGTGGCCTGGCAGCCAGCCCCCTTCCGGAGGTCGCTGCTGTCCTCTCTGAGTCCACCCATCCACTTCCTGCCTGCTTCTGGGCCTGGGGGCATCGAGAGCCTGCCCTCGGCGGGGGGTGGGGGGGGCCTGCCCCGACGGCCCCCTCCCTGGGCACTCCTCACATGCGGCCAAGGCCAGCGGGGGACCTGGCCCAGCACCCGCTGGCAGTAGTGTCGACTCAGCACAGCCCTGGACGCCCGTCCGGTCACCTCCTCCCAGGAAGCCAGCCGCCACCTTCCTGGCCCAACCCCCAGCCTGGCGACGGGGACCTCCTGGAGAGCCGAGCGCCCACCCCCCACCTGCCCAGTCTCCTTGCCCTCCACGTGCTGCGGACCGAGACTGTCTCTTGGTGGCGGAAGGACCCGCTTGTCGCAAATGTCTCTTGTCACCAGAGCAACTCCCCAGGCGTCTCGGAACCAAACTATTTAGTTCCATTGTGAACTGGCCACGGGACTTTTTTTTTTAATCAACTTATTAAGTTGGAGCGCTGTAATAGCTCTTGCTGATTTAGCAGCGATGTAAGTGTGTGTTAAACACATGTTTTACAAGGAGAGGGGATTAGAAGGGAGAGCAGCGTCGTGTGTTAACGTTTCCGACAGGCGGCCGGGGTGGCCCGCTGTCTGTGTGTACCCTCAGGTATACCCTCAGCTTGCACGTCCGCTCCGTTTCCGGGTGCACACGGCCCGTTTGTGGGCCGCTCGGTCTCCTCCTGGCCTGCGGCCAGGGCCCCCTTGTGTCTGTTTTGCTGTCACTGTGGTTAAATCGTAATAAACCTTCCCCTACCAGGTGGCCGTGTGGGTGTGATGTGTCTGTGTCACTTCCCCAGGGCCCCTCCCTGTGCCTTCCTGTGTCTGGGCTGGGGACCCAGGGCTGCCCCTGTCCACCCCTCAGCCTGGGTAGATCCGATGGGGGGCAGACAGCGCCCCAAGGCCTCCTGGTGAGTGTGCACTAAGTTTGGGTCCATGAGGTCTCAGTTCACAAACCTGGGGGCCCGGGTTGGAACCCCCCGCAGGGGCCTCCCTCAGCTCTAGCCTGCTCCCCGTGCCAGAAGTGAGGACCTCTGGGCTCTGCCTGCCTCCCCCCGCCCAGGTGAGGGCCCTGGCCGAGCCGGCCGGGGAGGACATCCACGCAGCATGCTGGATGTGCTGGTAACCGGTCACCTGCCCTGTCAGGGCCCACCCCGGGGCTGGGGCCCCAGGCCAGCGAGGCCACAGGTCTGGCAGGCACCTCCAGCCACACAGGTAAGCAGCTAGGCTACTAGGCTGGGTGCCTGCACCTCAGGCTGGGTGGGGCCCTGGTTTGCAGAAGCTGCTGCCACCGCTGCGCAGCCCCAGAGGAAATGGGGTTGGGGCTTGCCCAAGACCCAAAGTCTCAGAGCCCAGGACCATAGGTTGGTTTGTTCAAAGGCTCCACGGCAGGGCGGGGGCGGGGCGCGGGCGGGGCGCGGGGGAGGGGGTGCCTAGCGGGGGTGGGGGGAGGGGCCGGGGCTGGGGAGAGGGGGCGGGGCTGGGGAGAGGAGGGCACAGCCGGAGCCGACTGCGGGGCGGCAGCGGAGCCAGCAAGGTGCGGCCTCCAGGCGGGGCTCCTGCGCGCCCGCGGCCACAGCGCCCCCTGCCGCCCGCAGGCCGCGCCTCCGCTGGCGCGCTACCGCAGACTCCCAAGTTGCAACCACACTGCTGGGGTTTGCAGTCTGCCTGTTCTGTTCAGCAGGATATTTAATCATCTTGTTAGCACGTGTAGGTCGGCTACTTTATTTTTTTATTTTAGAGAGAGAGCGAGAGCAGGGGAGGGGCAGCGGGGGAGACAGAATCCCAAGCAGGCTCCAAGCTCAGCGCAGTGCCGAGGTGGGGCTCAATCCCACAACGCTGGGATCCCGACCTGAGCCAAAATCAAGAGCTGGATGCTCAGCCAACCGAGCCCCCCAGGCGCCCCTGCCCTACTGCATCCTTCTAACAGGATACACAGAGCGGTTTTGTTTGTGGGGGGAGGAGTTTTTGTCGTAAGTTTTATCTGTTTAACCTATGTCCATCACATCTCTCTTCCTAGAAACACAGCAGTAATGTAATTTTTCTGCGTGGTGCACTTGAGGATTTTCCTGGGCCGAGTGGGACACCTCAAGTGGGGTGTAGACAAGAACAGTTTATTTGTGAAAAGAGCTAAATTATTCATGAGCTCTCCCAGCTGGCCGTTAGCTCAGTGTGGAGAACACATCAGCTGGAATTATCAGCCTTTTATTTACTTCCATTTGCACAGCTTTTGCATCATTATGTTACTTGGTTCTTGCAACATGGAGGCGAGGAGACTATCTTATAATTTTAGATCAGGAAACTGCTCTGGGAGGCACCAGAAGATGGACACAGTGTCCCAGGCTCTTAGAAATGAAACAGGGAGGGGAGGCGGGGCAAAAATGAAAGGGCGCGTGTACACACATACACTCGGACAAGGGTGGGAGCCCGACTGACCAAGGAAACGCAGGCCGAAGTGCTCGCAGTGTGCTTCCGCAGAGGGCTGGGAAGGCGCCACGTGCAGGTGGAGGATCCTAGAAGGGGGTTTGGAGGCAGCGGCCCCGCCCCACACCGATCTGCCTGGCGGAAGCGGCTCCAGGAATAGGCACAGGAGACTTTGGACTTGGCCGGGTCTACTCCTTACAAGGTGAGTACAGATTTGGCATTATCTTGTCAATGTGAACACTGCGTCAGTAAAGTATCATTCAAAATCCATTACGATTTGCTTGATTTCATCTTTCTTTTTTGCTTTAAAAGTTAGCTTTATGGAGGTATAATTTACATGCGATGCGATAAGGTTGACCACCTTTCTTTTTATTTTTGAAAAAAATCTCTAAGAATTAAAAAAAAAATTTTAAGTCTGGAGAGAGTGTGCGCACGTGCAAGTGGGAGGGGGGCAGAGGGAGAGAGAATCCCAAGCAGGCTCTGCGCTGTTAGCGTGTGGCCCGATGTGGGGCTCAGACTCACAAACTGTGGGATCGTGACCTGAGCCGAAATCAAGAGTCAGACACTCACGCGACTGAGCTACTCGGGTGCCCCAAGATTGGCCAGTTCTAAACGCACAACTTGGTTGGCATCCACCGCTGTAGTCGTGATCTGTAGGGACTCAAACATCGCACATACGCACAGCCGTGGTACAGCCCGGTAGTTCCAGACGCGCCGAGGGGTGTGCCTCGGAGAACGTGCAAACGTGTTTACGCAGAAACCTCCGCAGACACGTCACGGCAGCGTATTTCGCCCTTCTGTAGGCATCCCTCCTGCCACCTCTTAGGTAACAACCGCAGAGCTGCTCTGCGTCACCCGTTGCTGCTTCGAGTTCCGTGGACGTGGAATCACACAGCGAGGAGGTCTTTTGTGCAGTTTCTCTTGTTTGGTGTAGAATTTTTGAGACCCACATAATTTCACGTGTCTTTACTTTGACAAGGGCCCCGCAGGTCATCCAGCCACCACATGCTCATCCGTTCGGCAGCTCACGGACACGGAGGCTGTTTCTGTTTTGGTTATTACGACTGACACCGCGGTGCACATCTGGGCACTCTGATGTTCCCTTCTCTTCCATTAGTACCTGAGAGGGAGGGCCGAGTCCCGTGGTGTGTAGATTTTAACTCTGAAAAGCTGCTTCCCAGTGGGGCTCCACTGCTCTGCACACCTAGGCAATGACGGAGGGCTCTAGGTGTCCCACCTCGAGGCCGGCATCCAGTCAGTGCAGCTGAAACCATCGCGTGCAACACAGTCAGGCTCCGGCTGTAGTGAGCGCGTCCTCGCACGTGAGGCCTCCTTCCCTGCGTTCGCCGTCTGTGCCTCTTCCGGAGTGGAATGTATGGCTGGGCTTTTTTCCCCAAGTCCTTGATCTGATAAAGATTTTATGAGTATTTTCTCCTACTGCCTCGTTCCTGAATCGAGAGGGCGAGGTGGAGTCTTTGGCCGTTAAGAGTAACGTTTGCTGTTGGGGCTGTTGTAGCAGCTCCTGATCCGGCCGAGGCTCTCTGCTCCTTGTTCGCGGAGAGCTTTCGCCTGCGTGGACGCTGCATTCTGTCACGTGAGCTTTCTGAGTCTCTTGAGATGAACACGTGGTTTCTCTTCTGACTTGTTAAGATGGTGAATTCCATCAGCCAATCTCGAATGTTATACCAGGCTTGTATCCCTGGGCTGAATTCCACTTGGTTGTAGGTATTGCTGGGTTTGAATTTCTAAAATGTTATTGGAGATTTAATGTTCATGAAAGGAAATGGTTCCGTTTGTTCCCTTTGTAATATCTTGTCTGGCTTTGATAGCCAGGTAACACTGCTCTCATAAAATGAGACAGCAAAGTGTTCCCTCTTCTTTTCATGAAAAAAAATTAGCACAGAATTTGTATTTACTCCCGGTATGTTTGGAAGAGTTCATCAGTGAATTCTCTGTGAGGATTTCTTCCTGTGAAGGTTTTAAACTATTTAAAGGCCCCTCAGATTCTACTAATTCTGGAATGAGCTTTGGTGGTTTGTGCCTTTCAAATAACGTGGCCATTCCAGCCTGGCTGCCAAATTTATCGGCATCAGATTTGAAATATCCCCTCGTGATCTTTTCCAACAGCTGTAGGACCCACAGTGATTTTTGTTGTGGTGGTTTTTACCTGGGGTGAACTTACACACAGCCACAGGCAGAGAGGCATGTGAGTTTGGACATATGCATAGAACATCAGAATGTGATCCTGAGGCCTTTGAATTCAGACTGATTAGATTAGACATCAGGCAACCACTGCTATAAACTGAGTCACCACGTCTTAGTTTTGTCTGCTTTGGACTTGGTATGAGTGGACGCATACACCTGGTAGCCTTTCTGTCCGGCTGCTTCCACGCAGCACACTCCTGAGAGGTGCCCACACTGCTGGGTGCGTAGCGGGCCAGCCCCCTTTCACGGACGTAGAGTTTAGTGTTCCACCTTGAGGACACACCACATCTGTGTTCTGGTTGACGGGGGTTTCCAGTTTAGGGCTATTACAGATAAAGATGCGGTGAACATAGTCTCTTTGTAGCCCCAGGTTTTCATTCCTCTTGAGTAGACAGTGAGGTTTGGAATTAATTGTAGGGTAGGCATGTGCCCCTAAGAAACTGGCAGGCAGCTCTCCAAAGTGGTTATGCTGTTTCGGTCCAGCAACGGGCAACTGCTGTCATACACAGCAAGTCCATTCGCTTCAGGTCCTGATCTGTATTCGTGATTGTGGCTCTTTAATATGAGCCATTTAATGCATACCAGGTGGTATTTCGCTGTGGTTTAATACATCTGTCCCTAATGACTAATGATTGTAAGCTTCTTTCAAATTGGCCATCCATATATCCTCGTTGGTAAAGGGTCCTTTGCCCATTTTTAAATTGAGTAGGTTGCCTTTTTACTGATTTGTAGAGGCTCTTTTTATGTTATGGATTTAAGTCTTTGTCAGATACAGCATTGTAAATATTTTCTCCCAGTCTGGTTTTTCTTTTAAATGGTTATTTATTGAGAGAGAGAGAGAGAGACAGACAGACAGACAGACAGACAGCAGGGGAGGGGCAGAGAGAGAGGGAGAGAGAATCCCAAGCACTGATGGTGCCGAGCCCGATGCAGGGCTCAATCTGACAAACTGTAAGATCGTGACCTGAGCTGAAATCCAGAGTCGGCTGCTCCACTGACTGAACCACCCAGACGCCCTCCCCCCCTTTTCTTACTTTCTTAACCATGTATTTTGATGATGTTCAATTTATCAACTTGCTTCTACTGAGCTTTTATTGTGTCCTCTCTAAAACATCCGCATCTATACCAAGATTGGGAAGATGTGCTGTGATTGTTTCTGGAAGTTACAGCTTTCTGTCTGTCTAGATGAACCGCCTCGAATTGAAACTTCTGAAGTGAGACACAGCTTCTATTTCCACGTTGTTATCAGTAGTGGCGACACTATTTGTTGAAAAGAATTTCCTTACTGGATTGTCTTGGAAGTTTCGTTGAGCACCAAGTGACTGCTTCTGTGTCCAGGCCCCACATTTTGTTCCACTGACCTGTTTATGCCACGTCCCACACTCCGATCTCATCGCTGCGACTCTCGGGGGAAGCTTTAGTTTTATTTACTTTTTAAATGTTTCTTTATTGTTGAGAGAGAGAGAGAGACAAGTGAGGACAGAATGTGAGCAGGGGAGGGGCAGAGAGAGAGGGAGACACAGAATCCGAAGCAGGCTCCAGGCCCTGAGCTGTCAGCACAGAGCCCGACGCGGGGCTCGAACTCACAGACTGTGAGTTCATGGCCTGAGCCGAAGTCAGACGCTCAACCAACTGAGCCACCCAGGCGCCCCTGATGTGTTTTTAATGTAAGTCATATTTTTTATATTTTCCAACATTTTGCTGTTGAAATGCGGAATGCAATGATTTTTCTATATTGAACTTGTATCCATGATCCTGCTAAACGTGCTTACTCTAGTCCTTTCTTAAAACAACAGATTCTTTCTGATTGATATAACCAATAATGCTGGCTATGAATAAAGATTTTGTCCCTTTTTTTAATTTCTCCCAGAGAATCATGCATGCGTGGGAGTGGGAGAGGGGGCAGGGAGAGAGAGCGAGAATTCTTTTTTTTTTTTAATATAATTTATTGTCAAGTTGGCTAACACTAGCAGTGTGTAGAGTGTGCTCTTGGTTTGGGGGGTAGATTCCCATGGTTCGTCGCTTCCATACAACACCCCCCAGTGCTCATCCCAACAAGCGCCCTCCTCAGTGCCCGTCACCCATTTCCCCCCCTCCCCCCCCTCCCCATCAACCCTGTTTGTTCTCTGCATTTAAGAGTCTTTCATGGTTTGCCTCTCTTCCTCTTTGTAACTTTCCCCCCTACCCTCCCCCATGGTCTTCTGTTAAGTTTCTCAAGATCCACATATGAGTGAAAACATAGTATCTCTTTCTCTGACTGACTGATTTCACTCAGCAGGATACCCTCCAGCTCCCAGCCACGTTGCTTGCAAATGGCCGGATTTCATTCTTTCTCGTTGCCAAGTAGTAGTCCATCGTATATATAAACCACATCTTTATCTGTTCATCATTTGATGGATGTTTGGGCTCCTTCCATAATCTGGCTGTTGTTGAAAGCACTGCTATAAAAATAGGGTACACGTGCCCGTACTCATCAGCACTCCTGTAGCCTTTGGGTAAATTCCTACTAGTGCTATTGCTGGGTCGTAGGCTAGCTCTATTTTTTAATTTTTTGAGGAACCTCCACACCGTCTTCCAGAGCGGCTGCGCCAGTTTGCACTCCCACCAGCGCAAGAGGGTTCCCGTTGAGAGAGAGAATTCCAAGCAGGCTCCATGCTCCTCTGAGAGCCCAGGCCAGAGCTCAGTCCCATGACTGTGAGATCACGACCTGAGCGGAAACCACGAGTCGGAAACTCGACCGACTACGCCCCCCAGGCGCCCCGACAGTTTGTCCTTCTGGTTCAATCTTCTCATGATTTATTCTCACCCTCGCGCAGCTGGCTGGGGCGCGCAGCGCAGTGGTGCATGGGGGGTCGGAAGTGCGCGTCCTTGCCCTGTTCCCCGTCTTGGAGGGAGGGGAGCGGCCCGACGGCCACCGTCAGCCGTGACGTCTGCGGTGGGCTCCTGAGGGTGCCCTTGTCAGCTCGCCAGGGCACTTATCGGGAGCGATTATTTTCTCGGGTCAGTTTTTTCCGGCATCTGTTGAGATGGCCGTTGTGGCTTTTCTCCTTTATTCTGCCGATATGTGGGATTTATAGATGATTTGCAGACGTTAAATTAACCTCGCGTTCCTGGAACGAGCCCCACTGGGCCACGCCGGATCATCCTTACAAACTGTCGCTGGATTTGGTTGGCTACGATTTCGTTTGGGGAGTTTGCACCCATGTTCACGAGGGGGACTGATCTGTAATTTTATTTTTGTCGGATTTTAGTTCAGGCTCACGCTGGCTTCCTAAGTGACTCCGGAAGTGCTCTCTATCCTTCTGAGATACTTCTGTGGGTTTCCAGTATTCCATCCTGAAGATCGTTCGATTCGCTAATGAAATCCACCCGGCCCGGGGTTTTCTGTGTGGGAAGGTTTTTGACTAAAGTCCATTTCCTTAGCAGGTTTAGGACTGTTAAGATTTTATTTTAAGTGCTTACTTATTTTGAGAAGACGTGCATGAGGAAGGGAGGGAAGGGGAGAGGGAGAGAGATTATGAATCCCAAGCAGGCTGCACACTGTCCATACGAGGCTCAATCCCAGTGAACTGTGAGATCGTGACCTGAGCTGAAATCGAGACGTGTAAGTGACCGAGCCACCCAGGGGCCCCAGGACTGTTACGGTTTCGTGAAGTCATTTCTCAAGAAATGTGAGTATGGAGTCAGCTTTACTGTCGTGAAGGTGTTCACGGTTCCGTTCTGATGTCTACCGCGGACATCATCCTTTCACCCCTAAAACTGATACTCATAATTTGCCCCCTTTTTCTTGCTCGGTTTTACTAGAGTTTACCAGTTACTTCGCAGAACCGGCTTTCGGCTTTGTCGATTCTGTGTTCCAATCCATTGATTTTGGTCTTATCTTTGTTATTTCCCTCCTTTACTTACTCTGGATTAAACACGGGGGGTTAATTTTAAACCTTTCTTCTAGTTGAGGCATTTAGGGGCACCTGGGTGGCTCAGTCGGTTAAGCATCTGACCCTTGGTTTTGGCTCAGGTCATCTCACAGTTCGTGAGATTGAGCCCCAGATTGGGCTCTGTGCTGACAGCGTGGATCCTGCTTGGGATTCTCTCTCTCCCTCTCTCTCTCTCTCTCCCTCAATATGAATAAACTCTAAAGAATAAATTATAAAGCCCTTTAAAAAAAGGGGGGGGCATTTAAAGCTATAACTTTTCTAAGGACTGCTTTAACTGCATCCCACACATCTGGTATTTTCTAATTTCCTTTGTGATACTTTTGTTTGACCCATAGGTCATTTGGAAGTGATTTTTGATTTGTAACATCATTTCAACTTGGGGATTTTTAGCTAATTACTGTTGATTTCCAATTAAAGTTTGGTGTGCTCCGAGAACATGTAAGATTTAAATCTTTTCACCCTTATCTGACGGTCCAGCGTATGAGCGAGCTTGGGGAGCACGCCACGTGCACTTGGAGGACCGTCCTGCTGTCGTGAGGGGGGTGCTGTATGATGTCCGGTCTCGCAGGCGGGTGGTGGTGAATCTTCCGTATGCTCGTTAGTCTTGTGTTCACCGGTTCCATCGCTGACCGAGAGAAGGGCGTTAGCGGCTCCCAGCTGCTGTGGGCATAGCCATTTTCCCCGGCGGCTCCCCCGCGTGGGCCTCCTGCGTCTCGAATGTCTAGGGAGTGCTCTCTTCGGGATTACCACGCCCTAGGAGTTGATGGTAATAGCACTATGCACGCCATGTCTGTACCTTGAGTGGGAGGCCGTCTTGTCCGACCCGGGGGGCCATACATGCCCACCGCCCCCCCCCCCACTGCCCCCCGAGCTCTTCTCCCCCGGCGTGTGTCTGTTTAATGTGCATCTCTTGTAGATGGCGTGCGTGGCGGTCTCTGTGTCTTCTCTTCTCCTAAGGACACCCTCACTGTATTCAGGGCCCTCCCTGAGCCAGGACAGCCTCAGCTGGAGATCTCTAGCGCCACCCCCACAGAGTCTGGGGGCGGGCCCTCGGAAAGGGCCACTGCAGCCGCCGTCACACCTTTACAAGCTCGTGCAGATTATTTTTACAGGAGCCCATCCAGCAGCCTGGGCGGGATATTCTCTGGGCTCTTCCGGGCCCAGCAGCGGAACGCCCTTCATGGACACCAAACCAACCCAGGATGAAGGAACCGCCTCTATTTTCTATGGGACCGGGCACCTCTCCACTCCAGGGCACAGAAACCTAGAGCTTTGGAGACCTGTGCGCTCAGGGTCACACCGCAGCTGGGCCTCTCCACCTCACTTCCTGGGCGTCCCGGGGCGTTGCTGTAAGAAACACAAGCATTTCCAGGCACTAGAGACAGCAGGGCGACTCTGCCTGGCTTTCAACCCACGCCCTCCCCAGCCACGCGGAGAAAGCATGCCTTCATCTTCCTAAGGAATCTTCTAGCAATGGACAGAAGTCATGCACTTTTAATTCAGGTTACAATCACACCCAGTTCCAAAGTTGTCATCTGAAAGCAGCTGATGCGTTCACACCTTCGGAGAACAAATCACAAAGACCCGAGTGGTCACCTTCAACTTCAGCAGTGACGGGGGCGGGCCAAGGCTTGGGGGGCGCTGTGGACCAGTGCCTGCGCCCCAAAGCAAGCTTCCTCTTCCGCTGTCTGAAATACAGCCGCAGAGCTGAACTCCTGCTAGACTGGCTTCTAGTGCAAGATAAACACCTTCTTTGTACCAACGGAATTGAGGTTTCTGAAGCTGAGGCAAGGCAGGCATCGTCTAACCAATCCCAGCTCATCTGGGGCTCTCCCACGACAAATCCGTCATCGAGGACCGTCTTCAGGGCAGAGGAAATGCCGAAGGCGAAGAGCGCCCGTTCCGTCTCAATAAACCCACTGGCCACTCTATCCCTGTCAAGTAAGATCTTGAAAATTATCACCAAGAATAAAGGAAGCGAAACACCGGCGTTAAAATAACTTGATGGCGCCTGGAACGAATTGAGAGCAGATCCCAAACAGCCCCGCATTAGTTCACAGACCGCTCCTACCAGTTAGTGCTGGATAAAGCAAGGAAACAAGACATCAATCGTTCAAAAAGGAATTTACTACTGACAAGGTGAAAATGCCGGGTTACGTGTGGATTGACATTAAATAATTTACGTGTATTTCCGACAGGATCTGACCGCAATCTTTCCTGTGTTCGCAAAAGCAGAATTCAACCTTCTGCTCTTTCTCATGGCCGAGTCCTCCTTCCGGAGGAAGCGACAGGACGGGCGCGGGGCCGCCTGGCTGGTCCCTGTACCACATCCCCGGAACACCCCGAAACCTGGGGCAGCGATCCGGACCTGGCGCAACGCTCGGATGCTGGAGGCCGAGCCCGGGGCCTGGTCAAAGCTCTCGTCTGGAGACGCCGCAGATGCTACCAAAGGTTGGCCAAAGACCCTCGGCGACCTCTCAGGGCGAGTGAGGTCCGGCACAGTGTCTGACTCCAAACACCCTCCGGGGCTGGGCTCACGGTGGGTCCGCGGGGGACGGGCCACAGGCCCTCACGTGGTGCCCCTCCACAGCCCGTAACCATGCCAGAGCCTCCCCGGCTGGACGCTGAGGGAACGAAATCTCAGTGTTCTAGTACAAATGTATAAAAAGTCACTTTTGCAAATGTTTCGTTACTCACAGCTCATAAGACCGTCTTCAGTTAAATAATAAAGCACCATCTACAGACAGGTCTGGTGTGCGCTCGAGATGCAGACAGCTGAAATTACGTTAGCGTCCATGACGCAGCCTCACCGGAAGACCAGATGGCGTGTGCTATTTAGGCGGAACCGTTCTCCGGGACCTCTGGCGGGGGGTTCCCCTAGGTTGCTTCATTAGAAGAATTTTGCCTTTTAGTTAAAAAACTGAAATCCAGAGCTTGCCTCAGCAAGCCCAGCCCCTGCGCACACGCCCGTATCACAATTCTGTCCCCTCCTTGTCCCCTGCCCTGAGTAGGGACAGCAAGGGCAGGCACAAATCTGCTCGACCAGAGCGGTCATCTGCAAACCCCTCCTCTCGTGAGCTTCTCTGGCAACAAGCAGCCCACCCGAGGCCGTAGGTCTCCCGGTCTCCCGGTCTCCCGTACGCCTGAGGCTGAAAACGCATTCACTGACTGAATGGAAAAGGCGGAACCAGAGAAACCGGAACCAGAGAAACAAGGTCTGCGGGTCATATGTGATCTGGTTAAATCCCTTCCGACCGGCGCTGGTTCCGGCTCCCGGCTGGCGTTCTGGAACCTTCTAAGCAACACACTGGGTCACTTCCCAGAGGTTGTCAGCAAGTGGACGCACCAGCCTGCCTGAGAAGCACTCCAGCCCGAAACACCGAAAGCCCGAGAGAGAAAGTGCGTTACGTGTTACGAGGCCGAGGCGCCGAACTGGCCCATGCGGTGGACGCGGCCCCCACCCCCTCCTCCGGGGGCGCGGGCAGGGGCGGAAGGCACGCTCAGCTGCGCTCACTCGACTTTCCAGATGGCAATCTTCCCCTCGCCGCGGCCCGACCCGCTCAGCACGTATCTGTCCTCGGCCGAGCACAGGGTCTTCACCGCGTCCGTGTGGGCCGCCAGCTCCTTCTCCACCGTCTTCCTCTTGGCATCGATCACATAGATTTTCCCTCTGGCCTTCCCCTGTGACAGACCGGTGCCGCCGACCCAGATCTGCCAAGGAGAGACGGAGGGGGCGTCGGCCACGCGCAGCCCGCTCCGGGCAGGGACACCCCTGCGTGCACCGGGGGAGGCGCGCCCCCCCCCCCAATCCAGCCCTTCCTGGACCGGCCTCGGGCGGAGCAGCCCAGGCTCTGGGGCGACGTGGCCCGGGCCGCACCTGCTGCTTCACCCTGATCATGCAGCTGACCCCGGAGCAGTCGGGCAGGTGGACACGCTGCGGCGGCCGGGCCAGGTCCTTCAGGCTCCAGATGAGGATGCTGTCGAGCCCGGCGCACGCCGCCCAGAGCTGCTCCTGCTGAAAGAGAAATCGCAGCGTGGCTGGTGGCCGCGAGCCCCTACGGCGTGCGGCCAGAGGGCACCGCTGGGACGGGTACCTCGGGGAGGAGCTGGAAACTCAGGAAGGAGGTGCTGGCCTCCTTAAAGTTCTCGCCGACCTTCAGTTCTTGACAAAGAAACCCGCCCGTCGTCACGGCCGCGATGCTGCTCCCTGTGCCTGCAGAGCGGGAGAGCCCGTGAGGAAGGCCCGTGGGGACCCCGGGGACCGGCCGCCCCGCCGGCACTGCCACGGAGGCCGCCGCGGGCACCCGCAGCCCCTCCCCGCGGCCCTGCACAGCGGGCGTCCGCTCTCCCGCCGCGGGAAGGTGCGGCCAGCCCTCGCCCCGTCAGTGCCCAGAACTACAGGTGGCAGTGCCACGCGCCACCAGGCGCTTCTGTTCCTCGCTCAAGGAAAACGTCTTCTCGCAAACCAAGTGTGTCCACGTGCCAAGAGTGGCCCGCCTCGCACACAGCGGGGACAGGAGGGCACAGGGCAGTCGCAATACAAAACACAACACACTTTGGGAGGATGCGGACGGATCGGAACTCGCGGGCCGCGGGCGGGAGCGTAACGTGTGCGGAAGCCTCCAAAGAAAGGGTGACACTTTCTCTAGGGGGTCAACGTGGGGCCGACCCAAGCCCACCCTCCGGAGAAACGGAGGGGCCCGAGGTCTGTGCGAGACCTGCCCCCTGGCTGGGGACGCGTGGGCCTTCCACGCTGCGACAGGGCCCCAGAGGGCTCCTGGAGGCGGCCGTCTGGGCTGCGCTCGGGCTCTGAGCGGGGCCTGGCGGGAGCAGGGGAGCCCCGGGGAGGCCGAGAACACAGGAGGGAGCAGGCCGCACAGAGAAAAGCTGAAAACGCGTGAAGCAAAGCAGACGGGCGGCGGGCTGTCAGGGCGCCCTCCCCCCTTGGCAGCCACGGGGCCCTCCCGGGGGCAGGGGACCGGGGGGACGCGGGACTCACAGCACCACAGGCAGCCGTCGTGCAGGCGGATGGACGAAAGCCCGCCGCCCGGCAGCTGGAACCGGCTGGTCACGCGCAGGGTGCTCGCGTTCCACGCCAGGACCGTCCCGTCCCTGCTGCACGAGTACACCCTGCTGGGGGCGTGAGCAGCGCGGGTCAGACGCTTGACCCAGAGCCGACAGAGTTACCGTTAAATACAGGTCCGCTACGTGCACAGGTATTTCTGCCCCAGCAACCGCTGTCCGGGCCACGGGAACGCCCAGGCAGGGGTGGCCGGTCCAGCAGGAGAGGAGGGCTGGCTGAGGACGCCTGTCCTCGCCCCTCAGCGTTGGCTGCCGGCCCTGCAGGCCCTGACGTGGCGGCTGAGTAACGCGCAGCCCCTCGCGCAGGACGTGCCGGCCCGGCCCGCGCGCAAGTCAGCGCCACGTGGGGCGCGGGCGGCCGCAGGAGTGGGGGGACGCGTGGCCCCCGGTGGTCCCCTCACCTCCCGAGAGCGGGTGAGGTTCGGGGCAGCACCTCCTGCCGGGCGGGGCTGCCGGCACGAAGTAGGCGACCTCGCACGTCATGCGCTCAGCGGCCTCCGCTTCCCTCACAGCCGGAAACGGGGACCTACTGTGCGCCGGGCCCCGCAGCAGAGAGCAGAGCCCGGCGCCCGCCTCCGAGTGGACGTTCTCAGCGCGGAACAGGCCGCGACGAATGCCGCCAGCGCGTGCCGGGAGTGGAATCGTCTCCCCCCAACACAGGCAACCGTGCACCCCCGGACCTCAGAAAGCAACCTTCCTTGGAAACAGGGCCCCTGTGGGAGCATTCGGGTGACAGCTCACAGGGCGGGCCCTGATCCCATATGCCGGGCATCCTTCTAGGAGACCTGGACACGGAAAACGCCACGGAGGCGGAGAAACGGGACGAGGGGTCCGCAGCTTAGGACGGGCCGGCCTGGCCCCGGGAGGGTCGCCCCCAGCGACCGTGGACCCCGACCTCCAGGGGCTCCCGGCCCGCCCCTCCTCCCGGCGGGGCCCGGCGTACCTGGGCGCCCCGCTCTGGACGGCCAGGCCCGTGACCCCAGAGCGGTGGTCCGTGAGCTGCTTGTTGCACGACATGCTGTGGGCGCTGATAATGTAGATGACGGAGTCCTCCGCGCCGACCCACACCTGGTTCTGCTCCGCCAGCGCCATGCAGTTCTGAGGCGGCGGGAACGCGTCACAGCGCTGGCCCGCCCCGCCCGCCCACCGCGAGCCCGAGCCGCCGCCGCCGCCCCCGGGGGGGACCCGGGATTACGTCCCTGCGAGCTCTGGCCACGGGTCTGCCCGCTGACCAGTGCGTCCACTCGTTCTCTGTTCGGAACGCTTCCGTCTAAAGACGCCTCATTTTTCCTTACCGCTGAGCACTGAGCCTGGACTCCCGGCCGAGCGCCCTGGGACCTGGGCTGGAACGAGGCTCCCCTACCCGCTGACTTTCTCTGGAAGGCCCGTCACGGCCTCCTTGGATTTAGGGACACTGGACGGCACCTCAACTCCACACCAGGGGCCGTGCAGGCAGCAAAAGTCACCGGTACAACAAAAAAATGCAAAAAACCCGGGCACTACATAGGCCGCCAAGAGGACACTCGTCCCCGGTGGGCGCTGACACGGGAAGACGCGGCATCGGCTCACGGGACCTCGGCGGGGAGCGTGAGGCAGAGAGCCCCCCACCCCCCGCACGGGTGTGTCTGCAGAAAGCCGGGAAAATACCGCATCTGTTTCAGGGTTAAAATAAACTTGGGCACGTGGGTGAATTTGCAAACACAGAACCTGCCAACAATGAGGACTGGCTGTAGGCGAGTCACAAACAGAACTGCCCGCGGGGCTCCATCCTGAGCTAGACACAGTTCCCTGGGTTTCCGGCCTCGGAAAGCCAACAACGTGTAAACTTCTCGTCTAACTTTTTTTTTTTGTTTTTTTTAAGTGTTTTTTTTTTTAATTTATTTTTGAGAGAGAGAGAGGGAGAGTGCAAGAGGGGGAGGGGCAGAGAGAGAGGGAGACACAGAATCTGACGCAGGCTCCAGGCTCCGAGCTGTCAGCACAGAGCCCGACGCGGGGCTCAAACTCACAAACTGTGAGATCATGACCTGAGCCGAAGTTGGATGCTCAACCGACTGAGCCACCCAGGCGCCCCTGCATAACTTTTTAAAAAAATGTTTATTTTTGAGAGAGAGGGAAAGAGCGGAGAGAGAAGGGGCCAGAGGATTCGAAGCGGGCTCTGCTGACAGCAGAGAGCCTGGTGTGGGGCTCGAACTCACGAACCATGAGATCACGACCTGAGGCGAAGTCGGACGCTGAACCCGCTGCGCCACCCGGGCGCCCTGTTTTTGTAGACTTTTTGACATTAGAAACTGAGGATTCAAACCCTGGAGACCTCGGCAAGCCCCACACAACCGCGCGCACAGACACCTCAGCCGGCCCGACCGCTGAAAGGTGCCCCCGGCGTCTTCCTGACTCTGTTTCCCGAGCTGCTTCGCTCTCTACTTTAGGACGGGCTCGCCCGTCTTCGTCCGTGACGCGTGCCACACTCTCCCGGCAATCGAACACTGACTTCCAAACACAAGGGGACTTCAGAGTGAACCCTGCGTCGGGGCAGACGGGGCGCGGACCGTCCGATCCCAGATACAGCGGCGTGGGCGCTACTCGTCTTTACGTCCGAAGAAAGAGTTTCTAAGAGCCGGTAGTTTAATTTTACCAGCCAACAGTCTCGTAAGTTAGAAGAGGCGGCTGGCTTATGAGTTTCAGAATTCCTCATTTGAAAACACCCTTTGTTCTGAGTTATCCACCAGAGAACTGGTATAATTTTACTAAAATGTCCTTCTTTCGTGGCCCAAAGACAGGGCCTGCTCTGAACGTTAGTGTTCAGAGGTGGGAGCATTTCCTTGAGAGAATTACCCGAGTTTCTTCCTGTTAAACGGTAAAGACGCTCTCGGCGAGACGAGGCTGGCATTTTCACGTAACCAGGATAACTGACTGGTTTACTTTCCTGTTACCCGGCCTGACCAGGGAAGCAGAGACGGCCTCACAATGCGGCCTTTTGATTTGATTGTTAACCAGAATTTTAAAATCCATTTTGTTATTTAAAAAGTCTTTGAAATGCACGTAACTAAGAATCATCGTGAAAAAATTAAATTTAGAAAAATGGGGGCGCCTGGGCGGCTCAGTGGGTTAAGCATCCGACTCTTGATTTCGGCTCAGGTCATGATCCCAGGGTCGTGGGATCGAGCCCTGCATTGGGCTCTGCTTAAGTTTCTCTCTCTCTCTCTCTCCCTCTGCCCCTTCCCCCATTCACGCGTGGGTTGTCTCTCTCTCAAAAAAACTGGAAGACCTACTGTTGCCCACAGGGAGCGACGCCGTGGAGGAGCGTGTCCCGCTCCCGGGGACGGGCAGACTTCTCCATCTTCCCGGACGCACGGCCGACCCTGGAAAGGGGCGGCCCGGATGGCGCGCTGCCCACTCACCAGGGTAGAGGTGCCCACTCGGAAGCAGTGCTGGTGAATCGTCCAGGAGGAGGCGTCGAACACAATCACTTTGCCCGCGCTCAGGGCGCACCATAATTTGGGGTGGGCGTCTTCGACCTTTTCTGCCGGGTCCAGGTGCCCTGAGGAAGGAAACACCCCAGAAACGTTCTTCGGGGGAAACGCTGACGCGTCAGCACGTGACTGGCGCCGCGGGTGCCCGGGACAGGAAGCGAGCGCGAGCTCTGAGCCTGAGCTCTGGGACGCAGCCGGCTCCGCCCGAGAACCGCGGACGGCAGGGCAGGGCGGCTCCGCCGAGCCGGGACTGGAGGACGGCGTTCCAAGCAGGGGACAGAGGGACAGAGAGCGGGAAGGGGTGCGGCGTGGAGAGCCGGGACGGGAGTGCCCCCTCCCGCTCGGCATCCTCGCCGGCACTCTGGCCGTTCCAATGGGGTGACACCCCCGGTGTTCTGATTGTCGTTTCTTCGCGTTTCCCTGTTTCCCTGATTGCTCACGAAGCTGAGGGCTTTGGTCACGTGGAGGCTGTCGCCTGTGCTGAGGTGTTACGTCTCTTGCCCGTTTTTAGTAAGTGTTTATTTTGAGAGAGAGAGTGAGCAAGCGTGTGGGTACGTAAGCGGAGGAGGAGCAGAGAGAATCCCGGGCAGGCTCCGAGCTGTCGGCGCAGAACCCGACGTGGGGCTCGAACCCACAATCCCGGGATCGTGACCTGAGCCGAAATCAAGAGTCGGACGCCCAACCGACGGAGCCCCCCGGACGGCCCGGGTCTCCTGCCCGGCTCTGACCCGGGCCATGTTGCTCTCCCTGATGTGCTGCCGTTCCGTGCCCCTCCTTGCCCCGAGCCGCTTTGCCGGCCTCCCCTCCCGGTCTGGGACCACCCGGTTCGCTCCCTCGGAAGTGTCCCTTTAAGCTTCGGTCACCTTCATAGTTAACCCCGCCACGCTCGCGCCCTTCACGGCCGGCGCTCACCTGCCGTTTCCTTCTTTACCCCTCGGCCCCGAACGTGCACTCCCGCGACCCGCTAGAGGCTGGCGTGCTTTGCTCGCTGACGTCGTTAGCGCCTTTCACGTGTGGGTTTCCATCCACTTGGAACTGGCCGTGTGTGGTCTGTGGTGCGGTCAAGCTTCAAGTGTCCCACGTGACACACGACATCCCTGACGTCGCTTACGGTAAAGGCGGTCTTTCCCTCAGACCCCTGCTGCGTCGTGTCGCTGTGTCACCGGTCCAGGGGACGCGAACGTGTCAGTCTTCCTGGGGCGTTCGGTCCAGCGGCCCCCGTGGGGAGACGGCGCCCTGCACACTCTTCAGTCCCCGCAGGACCCGATGCCTCGAGGCCGGAGGGCTGGCTCCTTAAGCTCAGTAACCCCAGGGGTCCGGAGCCCCCGCTCAGGGGTTTAGCAGTCCTCCCCTCCCGACGGGTCCCAAACAGGGCTGTCCCTCTGGCCCCTCGGCGCCGGCCAAAGCTCTGCTCACTTCCTTGCTTCGGAGACGCCGCTTCCAGAACTGGCAGACGCGCCACGGGAAAAGGGCTCCACTGTTCTCCACGGCTGTTTTAGGCTTTGGCCCTTCTAGATGTTCTGGGAGGGTCGGAAGCCCAGGGTCTAGTCAGTTTGCAGGAAACCAACTTAAATTTAAAAATACTCATTTATCCAGACACGATAAAAACCATCTTGGGGGCGCCTGGGGGGCTCAGTCGGTTGAGCATCCGACTTCAGCTGAGGTCATGATCTCACAGTCCGTGGGTTCGAGCCCCACGTCGGGCTCTGTGCTGACGGCTCAGAGCCTGGAGCCTGCTTCAGGTTCTGCATCTCCCTCTCTCTCTGCCCCTCCCCTGCTCGTGCTCTGTCACTCTCTCTCAAAAATAAACATTTAAAAAAAAAAAAAAACCCAAACACGTGTCTGGGTGTGCAGTGTTACGGCCAGCCAGGAGCCCTGGCTGGATGGACCTGGGAAGTCTCCGGGGCACCGAGGTCGACTGTGCCCCATCCTCCTCATCCTCCATGTGTCACTCGGTGGGTCTTCAGGACGACCGGTGACGAGACACTGTCCTCTTCTGCCAGGAAGCTGCTTTGCCAGCCGTGGGGCCGGAACCGTGAAGGGGACAGGAGAGCGCGTCCGGGTGCTCCCTGTCGCTCCCCTCACACGGCGACGAGCTGAAGCGAAGTGCCCAGACCCTCAGCCTCTTTCCGCCCAGAACCGGGTCCTCTGCCCCTGGCCCAGCGAGCCCTCGGAGCCGCCCTCCCCGCGGCGGTTAAGTCGGACTTCAACCAGAGCGTCTCTGAGGGTCCTGAGCCCGGGACACGACGGCGGTCGGCGCTCGTCCCCGTCCATCCTGCGCTCCGCCTCGGCCCGCGGCGGCCAGGAGGGCCGGCCTCCCTCGGGAAGGGGCACGTGTCGTCGGGCATTTGGGCAAGCGGTGGAAACGCGCCAGGACTTCTAGGACGAGGTCCTGGGTCCGTTTCACTGCTAATCCCGACGAAAGCAGGCCCAGGTGGATGTCCCCAAAGGGAAGGACCGACCGAAAGCACTCTGTAAACCGTAGAGTGCTGTGCGACGTGGGGAGCGGCTGGGTCGGGGCAGCCTCCGCGGAGTGCCTCTCCCCCGGGGTGTCCGCGGGTGGCTCCCCGGGCCTGGCCTCCCCGAGGTGGAGGGCGAGAGCAGCTACCCGGCCTCGTCTCGTCCAACAACCAGAAACCACCTGGTCCCTGCCCGCCCCGCCTCACGTCCTGTCCCCCGACCTCACGGCTGACCCCAAACACAAACCGAACTCCCCGACATGCTGAAAACAGAGCAGCCCCGAGCAAGGAAAGGCTCTCTACCTGGCGTGTACAGCAAGACGTCCACGGCGAGTGGGACGGTCTCTCCCGCTGACGGGTTTATCTTGTGCTTCAGGGTTTCCGAGGTCGTCTTGGGAACCGCCGTGGGCACTGGAACACGGGCCCTTGGTTAGTCTCCCTGCCCGGTGACACGGGTGTCGTCCCACAGCCTAGGCCTCGCTGTCTCTGGGATGTGGGTTTTGGGGGAGGGGGTAGCCAGGACCCAGGGGGACGGGGGTCCCGGGACATGGTGGGGAGGAAAAGGGGGTTTCCAGGACACAGGAGGGGAGGGGGAGTTTCTGGGACACGGGGGGATTGGGGAGAAGGGGGGACTTCTGGGGACAAGCGGGGGAGGAGAGGGGGTTTCCAGGACACAGGAGGGGTGAAGAGGAGGTAGTTTCGGGGACACGGTGGGGAGAGGGGGGTTTCCCGGGACACCGGGGAGGGGGGAAGGAGGGGTTCCCGGACCAGGAAGCATCAGAGCCTACTGACAGACGTGGCAAAGAGCAGAATGTACCGAAGTGAGGTTTGTTTTTCCCAATTTTGGAACAAGTAAAAACCAGAGTCTCGGGGCGCCTGGGGGGCTCAGTCGGTTAAGCGTCCAACTCTTGATTTTGGCACAAGTCATGATCTCACGGTTCCTGAGACTGAGCTCCGCATCGGGCTCTGTCCTGACAGGATGGAACTTGCTCGGGATTCTCTCTCTCTCTCCCTCTCTTTTCCCCTCCCCTGTTCAGTCTCTCTCTCTCGAGATAAATTAACTTAAATTTTTGAAAAAACAAGAAGTCCAGAGTCTCCAGCTCGTCTTGGGACCACACGCGCAAACAAAGCCCGCACGTGAGTGCTCACGGCGGCGGCAGCCGGAGCCCGACGGCATTCACTGTGCTGACGCTGGGCCGCGAGGGCCCCGAAAGCAGAGACGTGCACTCGCGGCGAGTCAGGCGCGTGAGTTACAGCTCGGTCAGGCTGTCGTTCCGCAGCCTGCGCACGGGGAACCGGGGGGCTCGGCCGGGTGAGCGTCCGACTTTGGCTCAGGTCACGATCTCACGGTTCGTGAGATGGAGCCCCGTGTCGGGCTCTGTGCTGACAGTGCAGAGCCTGCTTGGGATTCTCTCTCTCTCTCTCTCTCTCTCTCTCTCTCTGTCCCTCCCCCGCTTGCTCTCTGTCTCTCTCAAAATAAATAAACCTTAAAAAACTAAAAATAAGAAACAAAAACGAGAACAAAAGAACAGCGCACGCAAACAGGACCAGAGGGCACTTAAAATCATGCCCACTTTGTTCATCTGTTTCCGTGAACGTGATGCCGTCGCTGACTGAGCCGGTAACCGCGGCGCGTAGCCACGCTCACGGAGAAGCAGGCAGTTACCCTGTCTCCTTTATACAGATCACAAGACCGCTGGTTCTAGACCATTTAAAAGTTGAAACGACACGGAACTAAAACCACAGTTATTCTCGCCCACTTGCTACTTCCTAGACTAGAAAAATCTACCCCCTACCCCCGACCCAAAAAAAGAGCCCACCACCAGCCCCCGTATGGCTTCCAGAATGTGGTCAGAGAATTCCCATCTGGGGAAAGAGCTCTGTCCCCGCCGGGGCCTCCGGGCACCCGTCAGCAAAAGGGACCCCGCGGGGAGGTTCCTCAGGCTCCCGGGGGCGGGTCCCCGACTGCAGATTCCGAGCGCGCCCCCTGCACCGCTCCTAACCCCCCCGCCGGCCGGTGCACATCTGATGCTGGCAACTAAGAACCGCAGCGACCCCCGCCCGGCGGCAGGTGGAAGCCGCTCAGACGGCGCCCGGGGGAAGGGCCTCAGCGGGTCCTGCTCCCAGACGTGCCGTTCCGTGAGACCAGGAAGGCCGAAAACAAACTTACAAGTTTTATAAAAGGAAAAAAGTCAGGAATTAGGGATCGGTCGTGACGTCGACCAGATAAAGCTACTTGGGACGCGTTCGGGAACCCGGCCCGTCAGTCACTCGCGTATCTTACTTTCCTTCTTCATCTTATCGAAGTACGACAGCTTGGAGGCAGCGTAAACGGCCCCGGGCGACTGGAGCGTGCCCACCACGGCGTCCATCAGCAAGACGTGCGTCAGCGCCTGCTGCACGTACTGCGGGTCCTGCGGGGGACACGGCGTCACGGAACCGGCGAGGGCTTCCGCCACACCACGCGAAACAACACCGTTCGAGACGCGCTGCTTTTCCAAGGCGACGCGAACACGTCCGATTTGGACCTGAGGCCACATGCTCTCCTCTCTCGGTCACGACAAACGCTGCTCACTGAGGCCGGGGGCTGGCGGGCGCCTTCCGCGAAGGGCCGGGCAGCAAACACCTCGGCCTCTGCGGGCCTTCCGACCTCCTGTCGCGACCGCTCGGCTCCGCCGGGGCTGGAAAACTGCCGAGGACGTTTCGCGAGCGAGCAGGGGTGGGCGCGCGCCCCCCGAGATTTTCCCCACAGACGGTCCGCGGCCCACAGGCTCCGGTTGGGACTGGTTTGTGCTAAATGAACCCTCGGGCGTGAAATCAGGCGGCTGCTCCGGAAGTCAGACTGTTAGAACCTCGGAATGGACCTGGCCCCCCTTCCCTGCTCCCGAAGGAGAGACTCCCTCCATGTTCTGGTCTCCAGCCCCCCTGCTGCCGGGGGGCTTTCCCCCCATGGACGGTCTGCTCTTTCTAACGGGGGCGCTCGCACCCCCTGTGACGATCATGGGCCGCGCAGCCCCCCGCGGGCCCCCCCTCCACCGCCCGCTCACGCTCTGCCCACTGTTGTGGTCTCCTGTCCTCCCCTGCCGGTCACACAGTGCAGGCCTCTGCTCTCCACGTGCCCTCCGTCCGTGCCTCTGTGACCGTGAAGTCCTACCCCGGGGTGAGCAAAGCTACCAATGTGGCCCAAAGTGAGTGAAAACACAAAAAATCCCTAAGTCGGGGGGGGGGGTCCCCTGCCAAGAGCCTGGCCTGAGAAGTGGAGGCGGGGTTGTCGGGAGCGGGGTGTGCCCGAAGACCCGACTCAGACCTCAGAGTCTAGCCCTGGCCCCTCCGCAGGGGCCCCTCCACGCTGGCCAGCCACGGGGCACGCAAACCTCAGCATCTCTGGGCCTCCGGCGGGACCTTGTCCAGCCCGATGGACGCCCCTAGGACCGCACCTGAGCCCGGGGGCGTCGGCGCAGACGTGTGCGAGCAGGCGGCCTGTCCCCATCCCCATCCCCGGCCCCGGCCCCATCCCCGGCCCCGTCCCCGGCCCCGGCCCCGGCCCCGTACCTTGTGGTCGTCGGCCAGCTTCTTCCCGGCCCACATCTCCTTCACCATCAGGTGCCACACGTCGCACTCCGTCTTCAGATTAGCTTCAAAGACTTCCTTCTTGGACGCCGTTTTAATCTTCAGAGTGGGTATTCGCAGCAGCAGAAAGGCCACTGTGGTGCTCCGGACTTCCTGAGGGGAAGGAGAAGAGGCCGGTCAGGGAGAAGCCCCCTCCCGGGAGCTCTGGGGTGGGGGTGGGGGGTGAGGGCACGGCCCAGCTGACGTTACAGAGCAGCGGCCGGAAGGTCCCCGCTGCCCTGTCCGCACACGCTCGGGGCTGAGGGACGGAGGGGGCCCACGGCCAGCCCCCAGCACGGCCGCCCCTCTGGGCCCCAGGACCCTTCAGGACTCGATCGACACGTCTCGCGGTCCTCTCGAAGGCAATACGAGGCGTGAGATGAGCCGCGGGCACCGCCGAGCGTGCCCAGTGCGGGGAGACAACCGCCTTTACCACAGGCGGGGCGCTCGGCGTCGGCGGACAGACGGCGGGGGGCCGCGGGCCGCGCTCTCACCTCTATGTCCCTGAAGGTGGAGATCTCCACGTAGCCCGGCCGCCCTTCGGTCAGGAGGAAGAGGCGCTTCTGCGTCATGGCGATCTTGCCCACGCCGCGGCTGGTCTTCACCGAGCTCGACAGCTTGTAGACACACTCGTTCTTATCCAGGTGCTCCATCGCCGACGGCGGCAGAACCACCTCCTGGGCCTCTGCTTCTGCCTCCTTCCAGCAGTTGTAGAAGTCTTTGAATGTTTCCGGGTCGATCTGTTTCTGGTGTCCTTCGTTTTGTAAAGGAAAGAGACGTCAGGGCCGCGTCCACAGCGTGTGCGGGACGGTGACCTCCCCTGAAGAGGCGGTGCACTACCCAGGCCGGGCAGCAGGTGGCGCCGGCACCTCGGTCTTCGAGCACCCACGTCCTTGCCCAGGCCGCCCAGCGCCTCTCCAGCCCCCCAGCCCGGGCGCTGGGGGCTGCTGGGTGGTCACTAACTCTCGGGACACCCTTCTCACGGTGGCAAAGCCCTGGGTCACCACCAGAACCGGTGACAGCCCTCCTGGGGCCTGCGGGGAGCTGGTCCTCAGATGAAGCTAATGCTGAAGACCCCAGACCCTTGGGGACCCTCCCCCCCAACGGCAGGATGGAACCTGGCCTGAAGCCAGCCCGTGTCAGTCAGGTGAGCAAATGCACCTGGTTCTCTGCAAGCAAGACGGACGGCGGCGTCCCCCACGCACGGGCTCTGGAGGCCGAGGCCCAAGGCCGAAGCCCGGCTCTGCAGCTCAGTGCGGGGACTCGAAGCCGTCAAAGGAAAGCCTGCTTCTCTGCAGGACGGAAATGGGGGCGCCCTGCCCCTCCTCAGGTGCTCGGAAGCCCGGGGACCCTCAGCCCGAGGTGTTCTGGGCTGCTCCCGCCTGCGCCGCAGCCTGCGCCCCCGCGGTCCTCCCTGCCCCCCTGGTAGGCGGTGGCCCTCGGGTCCCACGCAGACACGAGCCCCCACCCTCGCGGCCCGCTTCACCCGGTGCCCAGCGCACCCGAGGGTAGTCTCTCGTGCAAACACTCCAGCCCTCCTCACCCCCGCCAGGCCCCAGATTCCTCCAGGCTCGTGCCCCTCCTCCCCTTCACGCCCCCACGTTCCAGTCACACCGAGCATATCCCCAGACGGGCCACGTTGTTACCTGCCTCCGCACACACTGCTCCGGCTGCCCGGGGCAGAAAACTCCTACGCGAGCTTCAAGACCCAGAGGAGACCTCTCCTGCGCTCCCGTCCCTGCCGACGCCATCCCGGCCGGGCGGCTGCCGGGCCCATCTCCCTGCTTCCGCTGCAGGCCCGCCGCTCAGCGCGGCCGCCTCTGGGCGACGTGGGTCCACGCTGCCCGCTGCTTCTGAGCACTGTCATCGGGCGCGCCTGCCAGTCCCACTGGATGTCAGAAAACGTGTGGTCCACACGGCTGGGCAAGGAACCCGTCGCTTCACGAAGGATTTCTGAACCCTGGGAGCCCGGAGCTGAGGGCCCTCAGGACACGTCCTCCCGCTGTCTGGGCCACACAGCACCCGGCACGGGTCACCAGAACCCGGAACACCTTCCTCTCGCGGGCAGGCGGTGCCAGGGCTCCGGGACAGACACCAGGGCTCCGGGACAGACTGTCAGAGGACAGAGCCCAGGGACACCCCTGTGGCAGGAAGCAGCACTCACTGTAGGTCCAGCTGGCCTGGACACCACACCCTCCAGGGCCAAAGCGCCGCTGGACTGTGCACACCCGTGGCCACCCTGCACACCCATGACCTCCACGCGCACCCACCGTGCACACCCGCCGCCACCCTGCACACCCGTGACCTCCACGCGCACCCACCGTGCACACCCGCCGCCACCCTGCACACCCGTGACCTCCACGCGCGCCCACCGTGCACACCCGCCGCCACCCTGCACACCTGTGACCTCCACGCGCGCCCACCGTGCACACCCGCCGCCACCCTGCACACCTGTGACCTCCACGCGCGCCCACCGTGCACACCCGCCGCCATCCTGCACATCCGTGACCACACACACCCACCGTGCACACCAGGGGCCGCCGTGAGCTCCCATGGCTACTGCACGCGCCCACATGAAGGATCACATATTCTGTTTGTCTCTGATTCTGCCCAGAAGTCCTGTGCCGTCACACAAGCCGCCATCTCCAGGTGGAGGCGGTCGCCGGAGCCCAGGCTCCACACAGCCGCGCCGGAGGCAGCACGCATCGGCCGCCCTGCCCGGGGGGCCCCCCGGGAGCAGCTGTGTCCTGTACAAACACCACGCTTGAAACGTCTACTAAAGTCTGTAACGATGAAATAGTGACAATAATCTAAATAAAGTCTCGGACGTATCGTTACACCACACGAGTCCGTACCAAGACGGCAGCGTTCGGCTCTGACCTGACGAAGCTTTTCCGACGCCTGGGCCGAGAGGCACTCGGTGCCGCCCCGCAGTCCCTCCCGGAGCAAGGACCGTTAACTGATCTGTTCTGCCACGTGAATGGAACCGAGGTGACGACGGAGCCACCGACCCCCTCCCCCCTCAGCATGGCCCATGTCTGCGGATGCCCCCAGCCGTCCTCTGTGTCCCTGCCAGCATAAGTCTGGGAACACTGGACGCCGTCCGTGTGTCCGGCCATAAAACCACGCTTCCCAGCCCGCTACGTGCTGTGGGACACGCTGCTGGCCACAGGCGGTGACAGCTGGGGGGACAGACCCTCTTCCTCCTGCCGGGACAACAGTGCTGCCCAGGCGATCAGCGTCTCGTGCCAGGAGGCGACAAGGCCACGTGAGCCTGGGGCACGGTGAGGTCGAGGTGCAGCCAGGCACACTCTGGGCCCCTCGCTCCCCAGGAACAATCACCCCGGTGGCCACGTGCCCCCAGGTTTCAGGCCTGGCCGCTGAACCGACTGGGGCCCCCGCGTCCCTGCGAAGGCCCCGCAAAGGGAAGGGACGGGGCGTCCTTGAGAGGTGCTGAGTCACGAGGGCCCCCGAGCGCTGCCGCTCCCGGCTCTCTGTGAGGACCCGTCTCCCCCGACACGGCTTGCCCCCCGCGCTGTCCGCCCCGCGGGTGCCTCCCACGTGCCCAGCGAGACGGCTCCACCGAGCCTGCCTGCGGAGGCCCCCTGACAGGACCAGGAAGAGAAGCTGCCAGGCTTCCCTCACGCACGAGGGAGAGAGGAGCGCCCGGTGCGGGAACAGACAGGGAGAGAAGGCGCCGGAATGGCTCCCGAGCGACCGATCCCGGGACCGGCAGAACATCGGAGGCCGACCGCGCGGTGCTGCCCAGGAGGTGGGAGGCGGGGGCCTCGGGGGCGCGGCCTGGGCTTCTCCACACACCCCCGGGAGACCCGTCCACGGCCACGTCAGGAACTAGGCACGGTGACACGCAACAAGTCAGTATTTGGGAAAGTAAAATGACTAGATGCCACCTGACAGCCTAACAGACAAGAGCCCCGCGCTCTGCTCCCGAGACACAGCCGCCGGACGCTCAAGTGACACACGCACACCGACACAGGAAAGTTCTGGAAAGTTCTGGAAAGAGGCCATGGAGGAACAGAGTGACTGCGCACTGACTGACGCAGCAGAACACACGTCACCCGTCCTTGAAAACCGCACAGAACCCGAGTCGAACTCCTGGTAAACAGGAAAGAAGGTGGTCAGGTGGGAAGGCTCGGCCGGGAACAGGGTCCCTCTGAGGAGGGAGGGACAGAAAGGACGACTGTGGTCAGTGTGCGCTCCCAGTAGGGGGCACGATGCCACGCCCCCCGTGCCGCTGGGCGTGCGTGCAGGGCTCCCCCTGACGGCGGAATCGCACACGGCGAGCAGTTCCCCGAGACGGCGAGCGGCTCCCCGAGACGGGAGGGACTCTGCGGGGGCGACGGGGTCTCCGGTCACACTGCCCTACCCCCGAAGAGCAGGGACAGGCCAGCCCGCCCTGGTCCCCCACCCCGCGGGGTCGCAACACCGTCCATGGACAGGCCTGGCAGGTCTCATCCCCCGCCCCCGCCGGCCGCAGCCGCCCACTCACCCACGGTCAGCGCCTCGAACAGCCGCTGTATGACGTCGGTGTCCTTCACGATGCCCGACTCCTGCACCCGCTTCACGAAGTCGTCCAGCTGCATGTGCTGCTTCGGCAGCTCGAAGTGCTTCACGCGGTCGTCGGGCTTGGCGGCCTCCCCGGGCTTGTCCAGCACCTCGCTGATGAGCCGCCGCAGCTCGGGCACCCGCTCGGCCTGGGCGCGCGCGGGGCCCGACAGGGACTCGACCGTCCTCCGGACCAGATCGGCAGGGAAGATGCGCAGGTCCGTCGTGTACAGGCTCTGGAAGTCCAGCAGGGCGTCCAGCCGCCGGCCCTGCAGCAGGTGCACGGCCCCCCGCAGGTAGAAGTACCTGGCCAGCAGCACGGAGGCGTCGGGGGCCAGGAGGCTCATGGCCTTGCTCAGCAGGGCCACGCAGTCCGCGTAGAAGGCCTGGACGCACTGGCTCACCAGCGGGAAGTGGATCTCCGGGATCTTGAAGCAGTACGTAGCCGTGGGGGTCGCGCTCCAAACTGGGGTGAGGAGGGAAAAAGCAGGCAATTAGCGGCCCCCGAAACCAGGCGTGTCCCTGCCGCCTGGTCCAGGTCGTTTCTGCGCCTCGGGTACAACGTAAGAACCTGCGTCCCTCTTCCAGAAAGCTCCACGCGCCCCCCAAGCTGAACGAGGGGCTCCCACTTTGCTCCCACGGCACCTTGAGAGCACGGAATGCTTTCACTGGCTGCGACCTCACAGCTTAGCTGAAGATCTGGCAGAGAGACCGCGGGAGGGTCAGGCAAGAAGGCCGAGCCACGGCGCACAGCCGGCGGCACTAAGCCCCGTCCGACGACGGTTTCCTTTGCCTTGAGGGCAACTCTGTGTGGTGGCCCCGTGACCACCCGTGGTGCCGGTGTGCAAACTGAGGCTGCCCTCGTCCCAGGTACACGGCTGCTAAATACCCAATCCAGCCGTGTCTCGCAGCAACTCCCTCACCAAGTGTCACCCAAGTGCCTCGCCGGTGGTCCAGGGGCCGGGCCAAGGCCAGTCCTGCAGGTAGGCCGCTCGCCCCGGGCAGGTGGGGTCTCAGCCATGAAGCCTGCAGGACGGGGAGGAGCCAGGAAGGGCAGGGGGGCTCCAGGTGAAGGTTCACGGTGGAGTGGGCACAGCCAGGGGTGAAAAGCGTCACTGGATTTCACAGAAGAGGAACCACGGGCCCAGAGGGGTGAAGCAGCCTGCCCCCAGGCACACAGCCAGGAAGCCGCCGCGGGGGGACTCGGACCAGCCGGCGCCGCCAGAAGGCTTCCCTGTCACTGAGGACCTTCCTCCCCTCCTGACGCCGGCGCGGGGGCACTGCCGGAGACGGCGGCCAGCAGGGGTCCCCGCGGCTCCCAGCCTCACCCGGGGGCTCCCGGCCGCTCGGCGTGGCGCGTGCTTCCGCCCTGGACCCGCGGGGCAGGGGGGCCCTGAGTGTGAAGAGCCCACGCACACGCGGAGTGAGACACGGGCTTGCACGCGCGGAGTGAGACACGGGCTTGCACGCGCGGAGTGAGACACGGGCTTGCACGCGTGTGTTCTACGGCACTTACTTACGTGCCGCCAAAACGCCGGCTGGCATTCGGAGCCACGCACAGACCGGCTTAGAGACGGCCTCGGCCTCCCGGCATCGACGGGATTCGCTGTCCCTCTGCCCGGAATACGCCCCCGGGGCGGCCTGGCCTCCCCACTCACTCGCATGGCCCCCACCCCCGGGCCCGGCCCATCCCTGACGCCGCTTCCCCCGTGCCATGACAGCACACGCCCCGGGGTGACGTGTTCTGTTTTCCCGGGAACCCCGCTCCACAGGGATGGGGGGCACTGGGTCCCTCATGTCCCCCAGATCTAGAGGGGGCGTGGCGCTCACTGGGGCCCAACAGTCGTGACCGTCAGATGTGACTACGTGTGAACGTGTAATCTGTATACACAGATGCACACACAGATGCGCGTGTGTGTACGGGGAAGTCCCCCAAACCGTGCAGAACCACCATCTATGAGAGTGTGACCAGGAAACAGAAAATACAGGCAAAAAACCGTTTTCTACAACGAAAGTGGTTTGTAAAACAAATATTTCAAACAATTAAACTGCTGAAAAATAAAACAAAAAAGCCGATGCGGACCCACAAAACCTATTCCCTGCCAAGGACACAGGCTCGGGCTGTGCCGACCTGCCATGGGGACGGGACATGGCACCCCGCAGAGGCCGGGCCACCACCGTCGGCCCCGGGGACGGGCCAGCACCTGTGCTGCCGCGCCTGGAGCCCTCGGAGTCCATCTTCCGGAGCGACGAGTTCCGGGTGGGCAGCTCGGGCACCACGATGTCCTGCAGGTTGGGCATGCTGACCACCATGCGCCGGTGAGCGGCGTGCAGGGACGAGGCGTTGCGGGAGGCCATTTTCTCGATGGTCGGTCTCCGGGGACTCAGCAGCACCCCATGTAACCTGGGGGAAGGCAACACCTGACGACACGAGCGCGTCTGATGAGGGGGTCTCGACACCCGCGGATCCGCTCCGGTGCGATGCGGCCCCGTACCCCCGCACGCACGTGGAAAACCGCGGCCGAGCCACCCCCGAGTCTCCCCAGCGCAGTCAGAGGAGGGGACAGACGGGACCCCCAAAGAGACACACACACACTCACACACACACACGGTGTCTGCAGGGGGTCAGGAGCAGCATCGGAAGGAGCGGGGAGGGCGCGGGGCGGCAGCGATCCTGGCGAGAAGGCAGGCAGGAGGCAGCAGACGGCGCCGATGCGGGCCCCAGGGCACGTGCAAGGCACCCACGCATTAGCCGCGCTTGGGGCCAAGCACAACGTGATGTAAGTTTCTAAGTGCGAGGTTTTCGGGCCGAATTTATCATCCGTCCACCCAAATAACGGCCGCTGCAGCGTCCAGGTCCCCAGAGTCATGCGCCCACACCGGCGACCGCACCTGTCCTCGTCCGACTGCGTGTCCAGGTCCATCTGGGCGAAGGCGTCCATCCTTCTGCTGAGCCGGGCTTTCAGGAAGGAGTGGAACATGTAGGTATCCAGCACCTGAAACAGACCACAGGGAGCCCGACGCGGGGCTCATCTCACGAGCCTGGACCAGGACCTGAGCCGAGATCAAGAGTCAGACGCTCGACCGACGAAGCCACCCAGGCGCCCCTCGTGTGGGCAGCAGTGGGCCCCACGGGCCAGGCTCTGCGGCCCGGGGAGGGTGTGCGGAGGCTGCTGACAGCTCCGCAAACGGGAGAGCACGGGGGCCATCCAGCGAACGTCAGAGACAGACACGGAGGGCACGCGGGGCTCAGAGAGAGGCAGAGGCTGCCGGCCCGCCAACGCGAATGGCTACCGCGTGGACCTCAGTCACAAGAAGAGCCAAGGCTCGGTGACAAGGCTCAGGGCATCCCCTCCGGCCACAGGCTGCCTCGCTTCCTGCCCGCAGCTGAGGGCTGAGGCAGCCGAGAGTCCCTGCAGAGCCCGGGAGGAGGCAGCTCTGCAGAGAGAGAGTTCTGGAAGCCCGCATAGGGGCCCCGCCCCAGAAGGCAAAGCACGTGGAATTGGGCAAAGCAGGAGCACGAGAGCCGAAGGGCCGCAGGAGACCTGGGAGCCTGGAGCAGCCTGAGCGCAGGGGCCCCTCTGAGGCCGGGGTACCGGCGGCCGGCGGCGGGAGGGATGCCAGCCCCTGCGAGAAGGCTGCCCCCGCCCACCTGGAAAGTGGGAGAACAGTCCTAACACACATCAACACCAGCTGCGCCGCTGGCCACAACGAAGCCCCAAATACGACTTTGCATGATAGACCAGGACAGAAGCGTCCCGAATGCTTGTTAACAGGTGGACAGGTGACCCTGGGCGCCGCCTCCCACAGCCCACCCCGGGGGAAGAGGCCCCGCGGCTGTGGCGCCCAGGTCTGAGCCATCCGGTGACGGAGATGTCTTGATGGGGACCGAGGCAGTGGAGCCCAGGCACCCGCGTCTGCGGGGGTTTTATCACCCTGTGCACTTACACCGGGTGCATCGCAAGACAGGCAAGCTGCCCTCCAAAACGCGGGCTACAAAAATAAGAGATGGCCACGGGACCAAAGGGAGCCTCCCGGAAAAACTATTAGTGACACATTAACAGACGCTTTTGAGAAAACGAATCTCGAAAAACGCTCCGAACACAGGGCCCCTCGAGCCCCCGCGCCCTCACCCGCGTGTAGAAGTGCTGGTCGCCCGGGGCTCTGGTTTTGAGGAACCCCTCGCTGTTGAACACTCGGTGCTCGTAGTTCAAGTGGTTCTTCACGTCCCTGGCGAAGAGAAGGGCTCTAAGCGCAGAAACGTTTTCAAGTGCGCGAAAAAGTTACCACTCTGGGGGCACCTAGGGGGCTCAGTCGGTTAACTGTCCGACTTCGGCTGCAGGTCACGATCTCGCGGTTCACGGGTTCAAACCCCGCGCCGGGCTCGGTGCTGACGGCTCAGAGCCTGGAGCCTGCTTCGGATTCGGTGTCTCCCTCTCTCTCTCTGCTCCTCCCCCACTCATGCTCTGTCTCTCTCTATCTCAAAAATAAATAAACATTAAAAAAAAAATTTTTTGGGGGGCGCCTGGGTGGCTCAGTCAGTTGGGCAGCTGACCTTGGCTCAGGTCATGACCTTGCAGCTTGTTGGGCTCGAGCCCCGAGTCGGGCTCTGTGCTGACAGCTCGGAGCCTGGAGCCTGCTTCGGATTCTGTGTCTCCCCCTCTCTATCCTCTCTCTGCTCATGCTCTGTCTCTCTCAAAAATTAACAATAAAAAAAAATTTTAAGTTCTCACTATTAAGCAACACAAAATGACCAGAGATACGCCCTTTGCAAGCCCTGTCCTACAGAAAGGGTTCGGGCCCCCAGAGGGTTGGGTGTGGGTGGGCCCCCTGCTCGAGCCGTTCCGTTACCTCGAGCGTGGTTTCTCCCTGCACGGAGGGACCCTCACTGTTGGCGCCCCCTTGGCACCCCCACTTCTCTCTGCAGACAGCGTGGCCGTCGGTATCTGCTGTCCCTACGGAGTAGACTTGAGGGGAGGCCCGGGAAGGGCAGGCGGGGTCTCTGAGCGCGAACCCCCACGATCGCCGCCAGCTAAAGTAACCGTCTACACACGGGACCCACGACCTCACAGCCGTGTTCCCTATGTGGACACTCGACGCTCTCCTCCGACTGTGAGGGGAAAGTTACGTGAGGGAAGCCAAGTTTGATCATCCGTATCTAAGATGTCTGCTGCATGAATTCACCAAGGTTGTAAAGTGTTAAAAAAAAAAATCTTGGGGCGCCTGGGGGGCTCAGTCGGTTGAGCACCGACTTCGGCTCAGGTCATGATCTCGCGGTCTGTGAGTTCGAGCCCCGCGTCGGGCTCTGTGCTGACGGCTCGGAGCCTGGAGCCTGCTTCAGATTCTGTGTCTCCCCCTCTCTCTGCCCTTCTCCTGCTCATGCTCTGTCTCTATGTCTCAAAAATAAATAAATGTTAAAAAAAAAATTAAAAAAAAAAATCTTGTTCACAACAGATTTCTTTTTAAAAGAACAAAAGGAGGGTGCCTGGGTGGCTCGGCCGTTAAGCATCTCACTTTAACTCAGGTCATGATCTCACGGTTCGTGGGCTCGAGCCCCACGTCGGGCTCTGTGCTGACAGCGTGGAGCCTGCTTGGGATTCTCTCTCTCTCCCTCTCCCTGACTTGTACTTTCTCTCTTGAAATAAGCTTTAAAAACAAATTTTTTTTAACCTCTAGAAAAAGAACAAAAGGAGAATAACGGGTCTGTGTCCACAGGAATTATACTGCTTTGAGCAGAGATGACGCAACCTGTCTGCACCCTACTGTCCCGTTTCTCCCAGTAAGTTGCTTGCTTTAAGGAAACCTATGCCTCTGAGGAACACAGCTGTGAAATCGCCATCACGAAGCGCGTGGTCGAGTCAGCAGGCTCCAGTCTAGACCCCCCACCCCCCGCCCCGGGCAGAGGGTCCAGCAGGCGCCTCTGCTCCCGCAGGGCCGGGGACAAAGCGAGCCACAGGTCCGTCCCCACCGCGGGCTGGCCCCGAGCCCCGGGGGGGTGTGCGGGACGTGATCATCCCCGCCGTCGGGCGGGGGCAGGGCCCCTTCCCCGTTCCGCGGCCTCGGCTCCGGGGCCACCATGTGGGGAGAGCCGGCCGCGCCTTCCCCCGCCCCGACGCGGGACGGCCCCGCTACCTGAAGATGCTGACGAGCAGCTGCAGGGCCGCCTGCTGCAGCTGGTGGTTGAGTCTCTGCTGCCAGGCCCGCCTGCGGGCTCGCCCCGCGTTCAGGTCTGTGCTGGCGGCCAGCTGAGCGAGGTCCAGCTCGTGGTGCAGCTGAAGGCTCTGGACCCTGGGAAGGAGCAGACGGACGCTGAGCGCAGCTCATGCTCTATACTGGGCGGGGGGGTGGGGCTCAGGAAGGGGGCTTGTCCTCCCCAGGGCGGAGTGGGGGAACATTCAGGAAGGGGGCTTGGCCTGTAGGGCAGGGTGGGGGGGGACATGCAGGAAGGGGGACCGCCCCCCCGGGGGGGGCGGACACTCAGGAAGGGACTGCCCACCCCAGGTGCGTTAACACTGTCCGGATGCTCAGAAGGCCCAGCAGTAACTTGGGGGGAGGGATCATTAAAAACACACCCCCCGGGGAGCTCATTCACCCCTGCACACAGCTCATCGCTCAGACCCCCGGCAGCCCTACCACGTACACTGCGATCCAAGCCGAATCCTTCCCTCCCCGGCCCTGCCTGCGGGCAGCTCCCCCAACAACACCCCTCCCGGGCGGACTGGATGACCCAACGCCCTGTGCGTCGCCGCCCTCGGCCCGCCACGTGGTCTGGTGCATTCAACGACCCCGGCCTCCCCAGCACCGTCCAGGTGGCAACGGTGGAAGCCAGCGGGCAAGCCTGCGGTTCGCACGCAAAAGGAACACCCACGACGCACATCCCTTCCCCCACCCCGTACTTGCTGAGCGCCTACTGTATGCCGGGCTGTGTGCTGACCACAGGCAAAGCTCCAGGGTGAGGCTGACGTTGGAGTGGGAAGAAACGGAAAAACAGAAGGATGCACCCCAAATATGAGGTCATGGGAGGTTGGGGAGGTGAGGAGAGGAAGCAGAGAGTGAAGGCTAGAAGACAGCCCGTCTGGTGGCTGGAGAGGACCTCTCGAGGACCCCGGACCTGAAAGGTGAGAAGCCAGACAGACACGAGTGGCCCCAAGGCGGTGGGGAGCACCCGACCCCTAGAGACCCCACAGGAGCCCAGGGGCCCAGAGGCCCGAGGCGGGGGGAGGCGGCCTGAGACCAGGTCCGAGTTGTCAGCAGGCCAGGGCAGGCGGGGAGCAACCTAGATTTGCCCCGAGTATGACGAGAAGTCACGGCTAGAGACGGATGTCCCAGTCCCGCAAACCCCGGCTGACACCACCTGGAAGGTGTCGGCACCTTCACACACGTGCCACCGACCGCACATGGCTCAGCCCGCACGGTGAGACAGAGTCGCTCCTGGTTGGGACCGAAGGAGACACCACGTCCCACCGCGGTGGGGTCCGGCCAAGCGGAAGTCCACCCTCCGTGTGTATTCTAGAATCCTGACGCCACCATACACCACACAGCCAAGGGCCAGAACCCCATCCCACTGGGGGTGCTCTGCCCCAGGGGACCCAGCGCCAAACGAAGCTCCCGGTCACCGCTGAAACGCTCGACTCGACCAGTCAGGGGGAAGCGGCTTTTGCCCCTCAGAAAGGGAACGATTAGAAGTGTTCATCAGGACACAAATCCTGCCCCGCGTGGGGCACCCCAGGCGTGCTGAGGACACGGCTAGTGGGGGGAGGAGGGAGGAGCGAAGGAGGGAAAGGAGGAGGGAGGGAAGGAAGAGAGGAAGGCAGGAGGGGGGAGGAGGAAGGCAGGAGGAGAAGGAACCTTGAAGGTCACGGCCACAGAGAGAGGGTGGGGGGGTTCCCGGTGGGTGGGACCATGGCCTGGCTCTGCGGGCCCACGGGTACTTAGAAGAGATCGGAAGGAGGAGGAATGACTCCTATTTCAAAATATTCACAAACGGGGCGCCTGGCTTTCGAGTCATTAGAGCGGCCAGCTCTAGATTGCGGGTCAGACCGTGACCTCGCGGCTCGGGAGCCTCAGCCCCCCTCGGGCCCGGCGCCGACGGCTCGGAACCCGCTAGAGATGCTCTCTGCCCGCCCCACGCGTGCTCACTTGCACGCACGCACTCGCTCTCTCAAAATGAATAGGCTTTGAAGTAAAGAAACACATATAAAATATTCACAAATAATCTCCAAACGATAAGGATGAAAACGCCCATCGAGCCGTGGCACAAGACGGAGAAGAATCTCGGAACCGCGAGCGCCGCACGGGAACAGAGCCGTCCCAGCACGCGCCGCCCCGCCTTTACCTCTGAATAAACGTCTGTGCCGCCAGGAGAGGGATGTCGGGGACGTCGATGTCCTCGTCGTTAGAGTAGGTGACGGTCCCGCTGTCGATATTTATCAGGACTAAGCCGTCGGCTTCCTGCAAGCGCGTAAGGACGGAGGTCAGAGCCTGAGCTTGCAGGCGCCTCGGGAAACCCAAACCCGCTCTGCGTCCGTGGAGACAGTGACTTAACTACTGAAGTTACCGTATTTACAGGAACACAGAGCCTCGCGTCGTGTCTACCAGAGAACGCAGGCCGGACCGCGAGCTATGTTAGCACGCTCACTCCGCTCACGCACTCAGCCCGAGTCAAGACCCCAGATGCGTCACTGTCAGGCTCTCACCTGCCCTGTGCAAACACTCCTCGGGCTACTTCGGGAGCCTGGAGAGAACATTCCAGAACTCTACCCCCCCACCCCAGCAGGACTAGTATGGGTGGGGCCCCGGGCTCCATGACCACACACACTCGGCGTTTCTGGACTATATGCCTGAGTTACTTGGAAAGCCTGATCTGTGACAGGACGCGCGAGCCCTGAGTCACGCCCTGGGTCCCGAATTCCCGGAACGCGGCGCCCGAGCCTCCGGAGGCCCCGCTCCCCGGCTCGCACCTGGGCCCAGGCTCCCGACGCACGAGTCGGGTGACGCGTGGGGCCCGCAGGAAGTCGTCCAGACACGGAGCACTGAACGCGCAAGGTGGCCAGCACTGCCCGCTGGGGGTGTTGGGCCCGCCCCGGGGGCGCTCCCAGAGCCGCCGTGTGCCCCGCAGGGGCGACGGGAGAGGGCGGGGGCCTGACCTTGCTGATTTCTTGGAAGTGGTCCAGGTGGCAGCCCATGAGGAAGGACGTGGGCGCCATGACGAAGTCCAGCATCTGGCGCGACAGCACGGGCGCGAGCGTGTGCGGCCACCGCAGCGGGTGCAGGTAGGCCAGGAGGCACTCGGCCACCAGGGGCAGCAGGGCCCAGCAGGACGAGAAGAGCACCACCCGCTGCTCCGTCAGCAGGCACGCCAGGATCTGGGGGCCGACCGCACCGTGAGCGCGCCCCGCGCGGGGACCCCCTTCCCACCCCCACGCCGGCCACACGGGGCCCCTCTAACCCGCACACGGCGGGCCCCCCGCCCCCCGCCCGCTCGGAGCAAACCCAGGGGCGTTTCCAGGGCTCCCTCCCCGGATGACCGCGTGCACCCGCGCTCCAGGCGACAGCCGTCCCGACGCCGCGCGACGCCCTCGGGCGGGGGGGCGGGGGCCGTACCTGCAGCACCTTCTCGGGCCCGAAGCACAGCAAGGGCAGGTGGAGGTCCAGGTCGATGACCGGGCTCTCGGGGTCCGCCCGGGAGGGGAACACGACCTGCAGCGGCTTCATGTTGAGCACCTGTGACGGACACGTCCCCGCGTCAGCCCCGCGGCCGCTCCCGGCGGAGGCCCGGCCCACCAGACCCCCCGCTGCGGCTCCTTAGGGCGCGGTTTGAGGAGTCACGCTGTCCCCCTACACGTCACGCGGCACCGGGGCCGTCTGGAGACGGAACTGCCGGTAAGGCTCGCGAGTAATGGGGAGCTTAGTGTCTTTTTCAGCCAAACTTCTTAAACGCTCTCGCTAATTATCCGACTGTCCGCTGGCGGCGGTGGGGGGACGCCCAGGTGGCCCCCCAGTTAGCGCAGGTTCTAATCGGGCACGTCAGGGTTAATCTTAGCGAGGACCCGTCCTTGTCACTCAGGCTACTGTGGGTTACGAGTTCCCTCGGCACCCTCTGTTGAGTTGTCCAAGCTCCTCGCAGACCTGCAGCTCAGGGAACCGCCGAGAGAGACTCTGTTTTCCAAGTGATACTATTTTTAGATAACACTTCAGTTCAAATTCTCGACACGCAGACGCCCCTTCTATGTTAAGGGGCATGGTGGACGGAGGGGGACAAGTTCGTTCCTGACTGTGGGTGTCGGCCTCGAGGGGGGTGGTGCCTGGGAGACACAGGGGCCACCTGCGCCCCTGCGGCCCCGTGAATGCACAGAACGAGACCAGAGTGCGAGCCGCAGCGGGAGAGAAGCATGGACGCAGAGGACAGAGAAACTCTAGGCAGGAAAAGCATGGAAGGATGGCACACGGAGCAACGCAGAGGACCGGGTGGCGAAGAAGGTTCCAGAACAAATGTCCGCCATCCGCGCTTCCCCGCGGCTGCCGCACTGCTGCCATAAGCGAACAGTCGTGTGAAAAACCCGCAGGCACGGTAGCGCCTCGTCACCCTGCCTGCCTTCTTGTCCCCGGCTGGTCCGCGGAAGCAAACCGTGTGACGTGACTCGTGTGGCCAGTAACGACCTCTTTACTTGAAACCAGCGAAAGCAGAGTTAAACGCTCCAAGTCGTGGGGGCGCCCGGGGGGCTCAGCTGGTTGAGCCTCCGACTCCTGGTTCACCTCAGGTCGTGATCTCACGGTTTGTAGGTTCGTCAGGGTCCACACTGACAGTGCAGAGGCTGCTTGGGATTCGCACTCACCCTCTCTCTCTCTCTCTCTCTCTCCCTCCCTCTCTCTGCACCTCCCGTCTTGCCGCCTCTCTCTCAAAATAAATATATAAACTTATTTTTAAAAATGCTCTAAGTCGCGATGAACTATTAATAATTGTAAAATCTACGTGAAAAACTCCCCAACGTTTCAAAACCTAACCGTGTCAGCCAGCTTCCCAGCTACAGAGAAAAACCAGAGCCAAACGCTGGGGATTCTACCAGAGAGGCCGCTCGGTCCCCGGGACGTGTCCGCTGCCCCGCCAGCGACCTCACGGCACACAAGACCCGCTCCGGGGGCGCGTGCCATCACCCCGCCCGCCTCACAGGTGAAGGACCCGAGGGGGCCGAGACCTCGGTAAAGGCGTTCTAAGTCCCGCGTGCCCGAGCCCCAGGGAAACGACAGTTTCCACACACAAAGCGACGCAAGGGCATCGAGTTCAGCAGGAGGAGAACTCCACGTCTCAGCGTGCACAGCCGGGGACACCCGTGACCCGCAAGCTGGCACTCTGAGACTGCTGGCGGGCGCAGGGCTGGCGTGGGGCCCGGGGACGCGGGGCTCCTGGAGGCTGCGCTGCGCCCAGGCCGCTGGTCCAGGCGCCATCCGAGAAAGGGCAAGGACCGGACGGGACCCCGCCCCAGAGCACCAGGAAACCGCACCCGGCGCCCATACACTTGGCTCCAAACGCACGAACTGCAGCTCCCGGCCGCGAGCGGCAGAGCCTCTAAATGGACGTCTGTCCGCAGTGGGTTCTGGAAAATACTGCTGAACCTGCTGCTGGCCTCCACCGACCGCTTGCGCGGCTCCAGAACCAGGAACCACGGTGCCCCAACGCTCCCGGAGACGCATCAGGGCCACTGTGTCACTGGGGGCCCCGGAGCCAGTAGGGCCCTGAGGGGAGGGTCACGGCGGCAAGCCTCCCCAGAGTCAGCTCGTCCCGACAAATGGGTAAAAACCAAGACGCGGACCCGAGCCCCCAAGCACTGCTGGCTGACGCTTCGCTCCACAGCGGGGAGCAGCGGGTGCCGGGCACGGTGCCAGCCCTGCACACGCAGCCCTGAACGGGCCTCCGTCCTCACGCAGCTGGGAGTCCAAGGAAGAAGACAGACACCAAACAGAACATAAACATCCACAAGGCCTAACCGCTCTGCAGGAAGGGAGCCGGGGGCTGAGAGAGACAGGGGTGGGGGGGTCGCCGAGGGGCTGTTCCTAAGAACCTGAGGGCTGAGCGGGGCCTGGAACACGGACAGCTGCACTTCCAGAAATAGCACGTGCAAGAGTCCTGGGGCAGCACCTGCGAGGGACAGAGGGAAACCCAGTGTGGCTAGGGAACAGTGAGCAAGAGGGTGGGGACACAAGACAGAGCTGGGCAGGGACACGGGGCCCGGGATGCAGGGCTGGCCGCAGGGAGAGAGCAAGAAACCACTGCCGGATTTTTAGCACAAAAGGAGAGTCCAGTGTATAGATTTCAACAATCTTTGCAGCTACTTTGCAAAAGATAAACTTAACGAAGGGTCAGGAATGGACGTGGCCAGACTGGGTGGTTCCTCGAGTCACGCAGGTGGAGAGGCTGGTGGGCCGGGGGTGGGGGGGGTGGTGGCAGCGGACACGGGCACCTGGAAGCAAATGGCGGGTGCGGGCTGCGCAGGGGTGGGCGAAGGAGGGCATGCAGGAGTGAAGGGAAGAGATGTCGAGACTGGCCCACAGTAAGCGTTCTCACTGGGCGGTAAAAGTGGAAAACCAGATATGAAATGGTCCCAGACTCTGAGGCACAGAAAATCGGTACCGGTCTTATTTGTGCATGACTCGTGCTCAAAGACAGAAGGCAGTAAACACAGCTAACCCGCCAACAGTTCTGGACTCGGTTCTTTTCGCTGCTTAGCAGGTCCTCAGCGAGCACCTGCTGACTTTATAGAGCGAGAATGTAAACTCTGATGATTTCACGGTCCAATAAAAGGTGCCAATTACCCACATAACATAGAGAGGGACCTTGCGCAACACGAGTGCCCAATAAACGTTCCCTACAAAGGTTTCTGGGGGCGGAACCAAAGTACCGGGCTACCCGCTCGGTCTCCGGGCCCGGAACACGTCTGGAGGGACTCCCCCTGCCCCAGACCCCTGGGCTTAGGTCGTCGTTAGAAACGTACATTCTAAGTTTGCAACCACATTCCCTGCGAAGTCAGATTGATTTTTCAACTGTGAAGAATAATCAGAATGTAGAGAACCGAGGTTTGTCTGTATAATCTTCCAGAAGGGACCGCGTGAAACAGAGCCAGCACGTGTGACCCGCTTCGAGATACTCATCGGACGGGTGCCTGTTTAAAACCAAGGACGCATCCCGCGGTTACGTCCGTCTGGAAGATGCTGAGCCAGGCAGGCGGCAGGGCGCTCGGCAGGCTGGCTCGCTCCTCAGCCACAGGGGAGCGTGGGCTGCCTTTCTCCACCCGACCTGACCTGACGCCCTCGGGTGATAACACGGCCAACGCCTCAGAACGGACGTGCCGGGGAGCCCGGATCCGCAGAGCCGCCTGGCCGTTAGGTCAGCAAGACGGTGGCGGCGAGAAAAACGGGAAGGAGAAAGGCAGGTGCGTTTCTTCACCCGCTAAGGGGGCTCATGACCAGCCCCGCCCCCCCTTACCGCGGGCCGCTGGGCCAACCGCCTCTAGCAACGGCATGACACGAGGAGCCCGTGAGGACTTGAGAAGCAGAATTGAAACACCCAAAGACGTAAGAAATAGTCCAAAACGTTTAAACCGTCCCCGTCATATCACTTTTACTATCTGCAAAGAAAAGACATAAGTCCAGGTGTAATTACCAAATGAAGTGGTCCAGGCGGCGGGCTGGGTATTAAAGATAGCTTTGCAGCGAAATCTTTGATATGATTGTCGACTTCGAAATCTTTACAGAGCTTCAGATGCGTCAGTAAGCTAAAATTAAAAAAAAAAATCACAAAGTACGCACGAGCACCCGACGGTCATCCCGAGCGTCTCGACTCAGAGCGGCAGCTCCAGGCCCTTCCAGCGACGAGGGGCTCTCAGGAGGTCAGACGGCAGGGTGCGGCTGCCCGGGGTCCGGGGGGCTGGCTACACGGGGTGTTTCGTGGGTGAAAAGTCCCTGGAATTCACGCGTTTCTCCAGGAGTCGTGCTTCAGCAGGGAACAAACGTCGCCCAGGAAAGTGCTTGACAAAGCTGGTTTCCCAAATGCATTCTGACTTTTGAGGCACGGCAGGCCTGGAGCGACACGGGGGTTCAAGGGCCCACCCCCCACGCAGCTGAACACCCACGTGTAACTTTGGACTCCCCCAAAACTTAACTGCTGATAGCCCGCCGCGGACCAGAAGCCTTACGCGGACACGAATAATTGACTAACAGGTATTTTGTGTGTCATGTCCCTTATCTGCTGCATCCTTACAATAAAACAAACCGGAGAGGAAGAAAATGGTTTTAAGAAAATCACAAGGAAGAGAAAATACATTTACAGGACTGTACTGTATGTGTCGAACAAAAACCCGTGTGTCTGCGGACGCCCGCGGTTCGAACCGAGCTGTTTGAGGCTCAGCTGCACGTGACTTGAACGTAAGCCCGACAAGCGGGTGCCTGGGGCGGAGGGGCCGGCAAGCGACCACAGGGCACGAGGGAGCTCTGGGGCATGGGGAAAGGTTCTGTGTCTTAACTGCGGTGTCTACACTCAGCAAAATTCAGCCAAATGCCCCAGGACACCCTGCCTCGGTCCCCTAGGGTGGACCCCGGCCCGGCCCACCACCAGGGCCCATGCGTGCCCAGCAAGCCAAGCGCTACGCGCCAAAGTAACAAATAACAGCTCTTCCTGGGGTCCACGTCAGGACTTGGAGATAATTCAGTATTCCTCTGGGGGCGCCGCGGGGGTTCAGTCGGTTAAGCACCGACCTCGGCTCAGGTCATGATCTCGCGGTTGGTAGGTTCGAGCCTCACATTGGGCTCTGTGCTGACAGCTCAGCGCCTGGAGCCTGCTTCCGATTCTGTGTCTCCCTCTCTCTGCTCCTCCCCTGCTTGCTCTCTCTCTCGAAAATAAATAAAAACATTTAAAAAAATTTAAAAAATATTCCTCTGTATTTGTATTTATTGTAAACAATTGTATAAGTTAAAAAAAAAAACTTCCCAAAATCGAATTCCCCAAATACAACTGAGCATTCTCTCCCAATTTTTGTCCACTCAGAGGCGGTTTACGCGGTCTCGTTATAGCAAGAAAACAGACTTTAAAAATACATAAATCTGGGGCGCCTGGGTGGCTCAGTCGGTTAGGCGTCCAACTTTGGCTCAGGCCACGATCTCACGATTTGTGAGTTCGAGCCCCGAGTCAGGCTCTCTGCTATCAGCGAGATCAGCTGCCCCTCCCCCAGCCCGTTCTCTCCCTCTCTCACTCTCGATAAACAAATTTTAAAAAAATACATAAATTTGTGTTTATAAACCTCCTTTCGGGTTTCTGTCCTTTGTTTTTCTCTAGCTATGTTTTCTAGTTCCGGCAACAACCCTTAAAAGAGACTGAAAACTCGAGAAGCACGGGAAACGGACACGTTTTTCAGGTTAGACGTACGTCTGCATCAACGTCGAGCAGGATGGGGCTCGATGCCAGCCGCACTGCCAAGGTCAACGGCTGCACGAACAACAGACGTCGAGACAGTGAAGCAGGCGCCACCGTCCTCACCAGGCGGGCGCGTGTGGCCCTAACCCGTTCTGCTGGAGGCGGGGTGGGACTAACCATCCCCGTCTCCCAGGAGGGGGGCCTGGAGGCCAAGTGCTGCCGACGATCAGTTAATTACCAAAAAGGGACCGTGTCCTGATGTACGTTCTGTCCCCCCCCACGCCCGGGCAGACGTCCATCAATGGACGTGCTTCCCCTCAACTCGCTCAGCCCCGGAGCGAGACCGGGGGTCCTCCGTCCTACCAGGTGTCTTATGGATTGGCAATAAAACGCAGGCCAGACCCAAACTGGGTCCGAAGCCCAGCCACGTTTTCCAAGAGACAGCGAGACGGTGCTGGAGCCGGAGGTAGGAAGGCGCGGGCTTGCTCTGATCGGCCCTCGGACCGCGGGTGAGAGCCAGTCACGGCTTTTCCAGAAACGTGGGAGCCGCCAGGGGTGGCCGGTGGGTGTGACGACACAAGCGGGACCCTCTGCAGACCGCCTTCTGTCTTAAACAAACCACCGCCGACTCTGGGACTGTAACTGTGAGGACCGACACGAAACGGCCAGGGCGCGTGTGGCCGGGGGCAGACGGTGTCTGTGCCACAGCCGGCCCCCGACGGGCGGCCGGCAGGTGCCACACGACGCCCTCTGGAGTTTTCAAAACTTCTCTACGTCCTCAAGCTTTCTCAGTATCAGCAGTAAGACAGTTAAAGGTTCCACTCCCAAAAAAGATAGTTTTTAAAATGTCTGTGGGGGCACGTGGGTGGCTCAGTCAATTGAGCGGCTGACTTTGATTGAGGTCATGATCTCACAGTCTGTGAGTTCGAGCCCCACGTCAGGCTCTGTGCTGACAGCTCAGAGCCTGGAGCCTGCTTCGGATTCTGTGTCTCCCTCTCTCTCTGCCCTTCCCCTGCTCACACTCTGTCTCTATGTCTCTCAAAAATAAATAAAAACGTTAAAAAATTTTTATTTTTTTTTAATAAATAAATAAAATGTCTGTGAACTCAACAGAACTAACGGCAGCCTCCTGACTTTCTCAGAGAGCCAGGAACAGAGCACTTTCTCATACGCCTCTTTAAAAAAAAGAAACAAAAACAAACATCAAATCCTATTAATTTTACTTCTAACACTTGGGCTTCGTCCTCCCTGGTCTGGCAGACCTTCTCCACATCCAGCATTTCCAGAAACATCTGGAAGCTTCCAGGGGCTCCCGGGGCCAAACTGGAGCCTGCCCACTGCCCCCCCCCCCCAGCACCAGGGGTGGCCTCGAAGACAGGCGGGCACCCGGGGGCTCACCAGGACAGGCAGTCCTTAAGGGCGTTGTAGTAGGGGAATCTGGAGACCACACACACCGCGAAGGGCACGAAGCAGCCCGCTGCGCCTGCGGTCGGCCTGAACGGCTCCCAGTGCATCTTGCCGTTGTAGAAACAGGACTCGTCCTGGAGAGAAAGCCACAGCACACGTCACCTCTCGGCCCAGCTGGTCCCGGCTTCGATCCTCAGGAGCGTCGGCGTCTGCAGATGGAAGCGAGAAGCAGGGACCGGACGGCGGCCTCCTCCTCCGCCACCACCGCCTGCTGCCTCCGGGGTCCCTGCGAGGCCCGGCCAGCGCGGACGGGGCCCCTGGGGGCCTGCTGTCTGTGACGTGCGGAGGTGACCGAGATGGTGAGACATGCTGCCGCCTCGGGTGGGAAAGGCTGTGCAGTTAGGACCCAGTGGCCACAGACGGGGCCACGGCTCGCTTCCCAAGGGGGGGAAATCGCCTGTGTACCCACCCACACCGAACACCTGCTGCTCCCGTCAGCGTGCTGTGGGCCCTCAGGCCAGTCACTCCGCCTCTCTGGGCCACTGTGACCTCCTCATCTGTAACGGGGGGTGGTGCTAATAGTTCCCCACCTCACCGGTTGTGGCACGGATTACATGAATGTCACAGAAGCGTCTCGCCTGGCGCTGGGCTGCACACGTGGACGGCTGGTGTGTGAGGACACTCGGGGAGGGGCTGGGATTTCAGTCCCAGAAAGACAGGGGAGCGCAGGGCAGGGCCTGGGTGGTCACCGGATACACAGTGAGGGCCAGGGGACACCCCAAAACCAGGCAGGCACTGAGAAGACAGGAGTGGGGCTGCACACACCCCGGCCGGCAGGTGGAGGGGAGTCCCGTGCAGAGTGGACGGCAGCGCCACCTTTTAAAATGTATGTAATGACGACCCGGCAGGGGTGGGCAGGGGCGGGCACTGGGCCTCCCTCTCGTCTCCCACCCCAAGCTAACACGGGTGGGCCAGGCCAGCAACACCGGCCCCCGCGTGCACGACCGAGAGGCGGGGTCTTCCCACGCTGCCCGCCGCCTGCCGGTCGTGGGAGACACCCGGTCCGGAAGCAGAGCTGTGTGCTCGGAGCGCTGGCGGGGAGCTGGGCTCCCGCGTGTTTCTGGAGCACAGGCGTGAAGGGACAGAGCCCGCCGGTTGCACTGATGCCTCCCCACGCCTAGGGTAACAGACGTGAGGATGATTTTACCAAAACAACAACAAGGCCCCAGGCTCTGAGGGCAGAGAGGGGAGAAGAACCCAGACAGCCACCTCCCTCTCTGTGTGGATTCACGGACCGCCTCTGCTTCTGGACACCCTCTGGACACGGACAGCTGGTCCCCCTGTATCTTCAGGTCCGCGGTGGCCCCTACGAGCACCCGAGAGGCCAGCTGGCTTGCACCCACAGGCCCCGCCCAAGCCCAGCACCCTGCACAGAAGGCGAGGGCTGGAAACCACCCAAGTGTTTGGACTCGCGGGTAACCCAGCCGCGGTTCACACGCACCGCCCCGCGCGGGAGGACTTGGACGTAAGAGCAGGACTGGGGCTCCCGCATGGCTGGACTCTGAAAACAATGCACTGAGTGAAAGCAGCCAGACACAAAGGCCACGGGCAGGGCAAGTCCACGGACACGAGGTGTCCGGAGCAGGCGCATCCACGGAGGCAGACAGCGGACAAGTGGTGGCCGGGGTGGGGGTGGGGGGCGCCGGGGAGTGACTTCCGGGCGAGCGCGGGGCCCAGCACTGGGAGCCACTCGGCGCCGCGGATGCCTGCACGTGCCTGACACGTGCTGTGTGTCTCTGCAGGGCCACGAACACTTGGGCCCGACTTGGGAGGGGACCCCCGGGAATCACGTACGTGCAGGGGTCGGTAGTACTGCGCGACCACGCCGTACGTCCTGTTCCCACAGACGTCGGTCAGCACCAGAAAGTGGACAGAGTCCTCCTTGGGTTCGGAGGCCAGGCGCACGCCCCCTGCGGGTGGAGAAGAGGAGGAGGGCTCAGCGCGGCCCGGGGCCCGGGCACCGGCTCTCCGCCAGCCCACCTTCCCGCCCACAGCACCCGCCCCTCCACCTCCGCCGTGGGGCCTTGAGGCCACGACCCACTAACTCTGGGTCAGTCCCTCCACATGCCCCCTTCTCTGCCGCCCCTCTGTGCTCCGCAGAATCGAGCAAACACGGGGACCACCACAGACAAACCCTTCGGGGGGGGAGCCCATGGCTTTCCTGAGCACGACGGGGGCTGCGGTGTCCCGGGCTGCGACCCCTAAGACCAGGAGACAGCACCCGTTTCCCGGCGGACACTACCAGACGGGGAATGGCGGCAAGTCCCTCGTCTGCGTTTTCTACAGCCCCTTGGGTGTTTCTCACCCACCACCGGAAAGAACAAAGGCCGCCCGCTACCGGGACCGCCAGTTTGGGGGAAGGCCGCCAGCCCCAGGGCACAGAGGACAGGAGCCGCCGGGGAGCCCCGGGAGATACTGCAGGCCGACTGGACGTGACTTTGACCCGCCTGCCTGCCAGACGTCTGGAAGACGGGACTGTCAACCCAAGATGAGAACCCTCAGACAGCACGTCTGTGAACCGTGCCGCCTGGCAATCCCGCCGGCCCCTCCTCTGGGGCTCACTTTTCTAAGACCTGGGGGCAGCACTAGGTGGTCTGTGCACCCTTTCGCCCCGAAACCCCCAAGATTAAGAGAGCCCAGTCCTGTGGTTCGACCTCAAGGCTGCAAGCGGTCACCAGTCCCCTGTGTCCCACGCTCTAGAGGTGGCTTCTAGAAAGCACCATCGGTGCGGCTGGCAAGCGCGGCAGGGGGGTACCTGGGAAGCAGAGCTGAGGCAGGGCGAGCAGGTCCACGCCGTTGGGGACGCTGACGTCCTCAGGGGGCAGCCCCTTCCAGGCCTCTGCTACGGGCTTCTCCCTCTTCTTCCTGAAGGAGCGCCTTCTGGTCTTGGTCATGGTCGCACAGTTGGCGCCGGCCACCTGCGTGTCCTCCTTACTGACGAAAGGAGGCACAAAGACGGACAGGACCTCCGGGTCGAGAGAAGAGGGGCTGCTGACCCCCTTCTGGGCCACCTGAAGCGGGCGGAGATACGAACACGACCACGCACTGTCACGCGCCTTCGCTGAGCACCTACTGTTGGTTCTGTTCCCCTCTCCCTCCACCCTCCTCCCGGCCCCCTCCTCCTCCTCCCTGCACCCTCCACCGGCTCCGCCCCAGCGAGTGCGCACAGCAAGGACTGCAGGGAAGCTGCTGTTAGGGCCCTCTCCAGCCACACGTTCAGAGAGTCACCGCACCGAGCAGGGCCTGGCCCTCCGGCGGCCAGGCGGGGTGGTGACACCAAGGGCCCACTTGAGAGCCAGCTGCGGGCACACAGACCCGAGTTCAGATCCGGCTCTGCTGAGGCCACATCCAAGCTGCCCTTTCAAGAGGCGAGGTAGCAGGTCAAGTGTTCGACGCCCACGCCCCCACACCAGCAGCCCCCGTGCCCTCACAGGCCAGTGAGGAGGGGCCCTGCACACCACCCGACCAGTACAAACAGGGCGCCAGCGCCATGTCCCCCACCAGCTGGGCCATTCCCCCAGCAGTCCAGCCACCAGGGACCGGGGGACACAGACTGAAGGGTGAGAAATCGGACCACTGGCTTCAGAGAGAGACAACGCCCTTCCTCCAGCGACCAAATGGCCAGCGAACAAATGCTCCCCTGGAGTCTATACTGGGGGGGTCATCATCCGGCCCGGAGACTTTGAACTTTAACTTGGTACCAGATTTTTAAAACACCTTCCGTCTTGGGGCGGCTGGGTAGCTCAGTCAGTTAAGCGTCGGAGTTTGGCTTAGGTTATGATCTCACGGTTCATGACTTCGAGCCCCAAGTCGGGCTCTGTGCTGACAGCTGACAGCTGAAGGCTGCTTCTGATTCTGTGTCTCCGTCTCTCTCCGCCCCTCCCCTGAGCGTGCTGCGTCTCCCTCTCTCTCTCAAAAGTAAATAAATAAACATTAAAAAAATACTTTTTAAAACCTTCTGTCTTTTCATTCGTCCCTAAAATGATACAAAGAGCACTGTCTTTGATGCCCTTTCTGTGCAGCTGGCAGGCCTGGCAGAGCTCCCAGAGAAGGCTGGCAGGCTGTGACAGGGCGGCGGAGGCTCAGCCCCCGGCTGGCGCACAGAGAAGTCAAAGGCAGGACTCCCCGGGTAGAAGGAGGTAGAAGGTGGGAGGCGGCCGGGGCGGGGTGAGCAGCGGGCGATGGAAGATCTCCGAGGGACTCGGGGCATCGGGAAGGACATCACTGTCACCAGGAGACACGGAAGTGCCGCCGGCAGAAAAAGAAAAGGCAGTATCACGCTTCCGGTAAGAATCGTGGGACCAGAGAGGAACTCTCGCCCTTGAGGGACTCGCGCGAGGCCAGCATCTGCCCCCAGGAAACACTCTCTAGACTCGAAATGCTGATTTGATGCCGTGCGTCATTTAAATTCTGGCAACAGTTGCTTCGCATTTGGGGAAAAAGTTGAACACCAGTGAGAACAAAGACCGAACACGAAAATCCATATTACTGGATAATTTTAAAAGCTTTGTGTAACACGCGATGAAAGGAATCCGTGTCCTTAGTTACATAAGCCTTTCTAACAGTCTCCGACCAAACTCCAGCACCCCGGACCTACTTAATATAAAGTATGCGTGTCCACTTCCTCCTCCAGGAACAGGTACCCGGTGGAGGCTGGGCGCATGCCAGCCAGGGCCCCTTTCCGGCAGCCTCCCCAGCGGCCTCCCCTCTGCTCTCTTCCTCCACCCAGACACTCCTGCCCCCCCCCCCCCCCCCCCCCCCCCCCCCCCCCCCCCCCCCGTCCCTCAAGTGCCCGGCCTGGCCGGCAATCTCAACCCTTACTTCGTATCCTCACTTGGGGACAGCGTGCGGGGTCCTGCTGCCACTCAGACCTCTTTCCAGTCCCAGACCACACCCGACTGCGCCCGACAGGCCTGCGTGGGTCCTTTACACTCGCAGCTTCAAAATTTAAGCTCGTGCTGATTTCCCTGAACCCGAGCGTCCCCCCATCCGCTCCCCTGGGATAAAGACAGCGCCCCTCGGGTCTTCGCAGCTGGCGCTCCGGCCCCTGCCCCTCGCTCCCATCCGCAAGCCCACATTTCAGGGCCACCGGCCTCAGAAAGGTCTCTAAAAGCAGCCCCGCTCCCACCCTGTCCGCAGATTTCCGAACCAGCGTGCACCCCACCCGGGGCTCAGAGCAGGCACAGCTGCTCCGACAGATCTCGCGAGGTTTCCGTCGTGAGCGTGACGCCGCCGCCTCCCGCCCGGCTCAGGGCGCCCCACCCGCACCTCTGTCCGCTCTCACAAAGGGGGGCATCCCCTTTCGAAAGGGCACAGGTGACACCAGCCCCAACGGGCACCCAATGCCCACTTCTCACCCCTGCAGACTCTTCGAAGGGCCCGAACCAGCCCCTGGCCATCTCCGCCCTCTGTCTCTGTACCAAACTGTCATTACCACGCACGTATTCCGTGGGTGTATCACCCGTGTGCTGGTGTCACGCGGCAGGGCGACAACCGGGCTGGCTGTACACCTGAGCGGCTGGCCAGCCTGCTTCCAAAGCCAGGGTGCCCCAAACCCGAGCGCGACTGAGCCTCTCATTCTCCAGACGCAGCGCCCGTGTCTCCACGCCCCCTGACGCGTGCCCAGCCCCCTCCCCTTCACCCTCCTCGGGCCCCTCCCTCCGCCTCCACCTGCCTGGCTCAGCACCTAGAGGATGGACGGTGCACACTGGTGAGCGGTTGGTGGGGACAGGCAGGCACTGTATGGTTCCTCGCTGTGTCCTCACACTCAGCACAGAGGATGGCTCTCAGCCACTCACTCTGGCTCAGTGATCCTTTAGAGCCACTCAGACACTCGGTAGCTCACTACACATCTGTTGTTCCTCCAGCCGAATGGCCTTGCTGTCTTCTCTGACTGGATAAGCAATACGGCCTCATTTTTTTTTTTTTAATTTTTTAATGTTTATTTTTGAGAGAGAGACAGAGTGCGAGCAGGGGAGGGGCAGAGACAGAGGGAGAGACAGAATCCGAAGCAGGCTCCAGGCTCCGAGCTGTCAGTACGGAGCCCAACAGAGGGCCCCCGAACTCACTCACGAACCGGGAGGTCATGACCTGAGCCGAAGTCTTAACCGAATGAGCTACCCAGGCGCCCCTACAGTCTCATTTTCAAAAACGGACAGCAACATAGGAAAAATAAAAGAAATGAGAACGGAAAGGAAGGGCCTTCCCCCTAATTCTGTGAAAGGGTGATTAAGATCCTCTGCACAGCGTGGAATACATTCTTCCCACTTTTTACGTGTCTATTATGATTTTTCTCCTAGACACAATCAGCCTCTCTCAATGGTTGCATTAGCTTTCTTCCCCCCTTCAGCATACGGTGTGGCTGACTCCCCTGCACAGCTGTAGGGTGCCACACGGGACGACTCAATCCCCCGCTGAGGGACAGCTGGCACGCCCTGGGTTCGTCACGCCACACGAGACCGGAGCAACGGCGGCAGTGAGTAGTCTCTCCCCTACGTATTTATTTACACATGTCCGACTGACCGTGTAATCAGAATAAATTCCTGAAGGCACCACCCTGGATCCCAGAGCGTGGTGACCGCCCCTCCCCTACAGGGAAGACAAGGTCCCATTCCCCAGACTCGAGACAGCCGGCTCCTGCCCTTCTCTCAGACGCTGATTTCCTCACCCCTACCCAGTAACAACCATTTCAGTCCAAACAGCCAGAGCTCATTAAAAAGTAAAACCCACAGCGCCCTAATCCATACTGTCACGGATGCGCTTCTGGGCGACTACACAGCAGCGCCGACCTGCCGACGCGACTGGCCATCATTGGGGCAACACGACAGAAGCCAACAGATTATTTTTTAACGCTCCAGAACTGTGCTGCGCAACCGTGGCCAAGAGTCACGTGGCTATTTTACATTGAAATTAATTAAAATGAATGAATGTGAAATCCGGGGCCTCAGGGGCACGAACCACTCCTCACGCCCCTGTGGCCACGCGTGGCTGGCAGCTGCCGGGCTGGATGGCACGGATGAAGAACACTAGTGTGGTCGCTGGGCGAGTTCCGGGGGACAGCAGGGCTCTAGAAATTGAAAGCCTGGGAAGCTCTCTGCTGAAAACTGTTACAATGTTGCCTTCGCACACAGGAATTCTGTAAGTGACCTGCTCCTCCGCTGACTGGCTGCGGGTGGACCCTTTGACACCGGGAGCCTAGTCTCCCCAGCAACCACGGGGGTGAAGGGAAATGTAACTAAGCACTGAAGCTCACAGGGGACCCAGCCGGATTCTTGAAGTCCTTGTCACATCCTCCCAAAACAAACACCACACCAACCAAGAAAGGAAATGAAAAGTTAGGGCTGATGCTGCCCCATCAGTAAGTTAAGACGTTTCTCAGATCTCTGGGCTCTGACCTGATACCCGGACCACGGAAACGTGGTGATTTTAAAAGGTATTTGTAAAAAACCTGGGATGTTCAAAATAGAACTGCTATATGGTAAAAGTAGCCAAGTGGAGTCCTATGTTTGGTTAACCGTGACATCGGCGTAGGCCTTAAAGGAAGCTCACTCTAGGAAGCTGGATCCACCACGAAATGCTGCCTTTTTCCCCCCCGCCCCAAATATCTGCTCCCCACCCTTTGCTGAACCCCTAACAGAAACAGCCTGCAGATAAAGGATCACAGTTCAAATGCGGAGTAGCACTAGGGCACGTGACGGGCTCAGTCAGTAGAGCATGCTGCTCTTGATCTGGGGCTTGTGAGTTCAAGCCCCATGTCTGGCATAAAAATATTTTTTAAAAATATGTGAGTCGCAGACTGCCCATTTGACTGGGAAGGAGCGAGGGCCTGTTTGGGTCAGGAAAGCACCGCTGAGCACGTTCCCGCTGAGTCACCCTGCCCTCAAGACACATCTCAGGGCGGCTCACAGAGGTGTTGTAATCACCCAAGAAGTAACTGAAACCCGGTCATTTCCTAAGAGAAGAAAAAGGAGGAAATGCCATTTGGCAAATTAGAGGCGGGGAGACAACTCCATCGATGAGGGTCGGAGGAGTCCGAGATGAAAAGGGGATGCAGACATCACCGGGCTTGCGGAGTGAGAAAGGAGGAGGGAAACGCAGACACCAGAGAAGCTGGCTCAGTATTAAAGTCGCGGAAACTACCAGGACATTCACAGACGTTTGTCCGGTTAACTTTAGCAGCATCTAGCCTCGCCGTTCAGCCCTTCGACCCTGCAGTCCTAAACCCTCGGGCGCCTTCCTGCGCCTCTCACCGCTGTCGTCCGAGAGGGACGGAGGGCTTGTCCCGGAGTCTGGGCGGTCCAGCCGCCAATCTCGGAGCACGGTGCGCATCACCGCTACCCCGAGAAACCCGCCGAAAACAGTCCTACGGACATCCTGGGCCACGGACCGACGCACAAGCAAGCCAGCGTTGCAGAGTAAGAAAAAGCGAGGCCACTGCGAAGAAGGGCAGAGAATGAGAATGTCCGAAACTGACGCTTTCCCGGAAAAGGGTCTGTCGCTGGGGTAGCGAGGAGAAAAGGGGGCGGGGGCCAGCCCTATCTGCAAGTGAGAACGGCTGGGAGTCAGCGCAAAACGACTAAACGCACCACACTTGAAAGCCGCCCTTCCGTCTACAGCTAAAGCCTCCCGAAGCTGCGCGCCAGGGCACCCGCCGGGGAGCACTAAGTCCCGCGATAATGAATGAAGAGCCTCCCGGGCTCGCGGCCGCCCCGCCCCCCGCCTCCCCCCAGCCCGCCCTCCCCCCCAGGCGTGCGTCCCTGAGGCCGTGGAGCGGCGCCCTCGGAGCCCGCGCAGCCCGCCCGCAGCCCCGGGCACCCCGCAGAGCTCCGCGGCCTGCCCCGCCCCCCGCCCCGCCTCGCCTCAGTTTCCCCGCCGGCCCTTACCAGCTCGGGGCCGCGGAGGCTGTCCCGGGAGGGCCCCAGCAGCGCGCACAGCTCCAGGAGCCCCGAGGGCAGCGCCAGGGGCTGCGGCGCGGCCTCCGCCATGGCTGCGCGGCGGCCGGCGCCTCGGGCCGCCGGTCCGGACCCCGGCAGCACCACCGGCCCTGCAACGGCGCGTCCTGCAGCCGGCCGCCGGGTCCGCGCAGAGAGCCGTCCGCGGGGCGGGGCCGCCTGCGCCAGAGCCGGGCCTCCCGGGGGCGGGGCCTCCATGGGGGCGTGGCCGACTGCGCCGGAGCAGGATCCGACGGGGCGGGACCTCACGGACTGGGGACGCGGCCGGCAGCTCCAGAGCTGGGCGGGGCGGGGCCTCCATGGGGGCGGAGCCGGCTGCACTCGAGCCTGGTCTCTCGGGGGCGGGGCCTCCCTGGGGACCGAGCCTCCGGGTGGGGCGGGGGCGACCGCGGGGGCCAGCGCCCGGTCGTCATTTCCTAACCTGCCCGCGGGACCTGGCGCGTGCGCAGTGTCTGCGCGCACCGCCCCCATCCGCGGCGCCGCCCCGCCCATCCCGGCCGCCAGCCCCCTCCCCAGGGATCCGAGGCTGCGGTAGGCGGAGTCCTCAGGTGGCAGGCGAGGGTGCCCCGCACCTGGGGCCGAGGGCGTGTAAGTCACCTGCTGCGGCGAGTCCCGGGCCCGCACTAGAGGGCTTGGAGAGGCCAAGGCCGGGCACGACCCCAACCACCACCGCCTCCTGGGAGCACTCCTGCGGGCCGGGGCTGCGGAGTCGGCGGGGCGTGGACAGCAGAAAAGGCCGGCGGGGAAGGGGTGGAAAGATCCATTCCTGGTTAATAAGATCCTGCCTGATTAACCTTACCGGCCCTGTCCAGTAAGAGGTTGAACAATATTCAGCAGGAAACCCGGCGACGGGAGCCTGGAACGGATGGAGCCCGGGAGCGCGAGCTGAGGACCTGACAGGGCCCTTACCAGCCAGCCCCGGACCCCGCCTGATCCTGGACCAGGGGCCTCCCCTCAGCCACAGGCTGGGCCCAGGAGGCTGGCTTTCGTGCCGGTTCGTTGGACACAGAAGCTGGAGGGGACCCGGGTCCCCGTCCTGGCTCTGCCTGCCAGCTGACCTTGGGCACATCCCCTCCCCTCTCTGGACCCCGGCATTTGCATCTGTAAAACCAGGTGGGAAATGATTGCAAAGGAACTTCTCTAGTTCTAATAACCTGTGATTTGTGTTTTTAAAACCTCAGATTCTTAATGATAATGTCAAACCTCCGTAGTTGGCCTAAGAAGAAAAGGAACAAAGCAGTGTCAAAATCCAAAGGGGAATGGGCCTGGACCTGGAGACCAAAGACACTCACTCCTCCGTCCTGCGCAGCCTGCTGAGGCCCCCTGTGCCCGCCGCCTGCCTCGCGGGGTCTGCGTGTCACTTATTAAGTCACTTACTGATCGTGAGTCACAGCTGGTTCTCGCTTAGGTCTGGAGGCTGCCTGGCATCCCCGAATCTCACCGGTGACCCATGACAAGTACTTACAGTCACTGCCTTCAAAAAAAAGAACAGATTTTGCTCATACTTGTCTGGCCTTTGTGGTGTTTCGTTATTGTGGTGTTCTCTGTGAATCCCCAGTGCCCAGGAGAGAGGCTCCCAGATACGGGTGGGAAGCATGATGGAGCCAGTCCAGGAAGCAAAGGCCTGGGCTTTCGGGGACCTGGGCTGGAGCCTGGCTCCCGCGTGGGCTCTGGCACAGCCCTGACTTCCTGACTTCCTGTTTGTTCAAACACTGCTGGGTGCGGTCGGGATTTGGGAAGGTGAACACTTGGCCGCTGTTGAAAAGACCCAGTGAGGCTCTGGCGGGAGCAGCGTCCCTTTTCCTGCCTGAGTCTGAGGAAGGGAGCTCCAGGCAGAAAGGAAACGGGTCCGGGCCTGGCTGCGGCCACACCTGGGGCCGTGCGGTTCTGCCACACTCGTCCTGACCACCTGAGAAGGGCCGGATTGTCCTCCGCGGGGCTCCTCGCTCCTTCCTCCCTCTGTGCTTTTTGGCGCGTCCCCAGGCTCTGCTGGCACGGTGCCTACGGAAACCCTGGCCCCGTCCCCGAGAAAGCGCTCGTGGGATTGGAGACAGAGGTGCAGATAACCAGCAATCGAAGTCATAGGCGAAAAAGCCACCTAAGGGTCACCTAGAGGCAGACGCGGCAGGTAAGGGGGCACAGGCGAGAAGGGGCAGCCCCGGCGCAGGACGGAGCGCTGCCCTCGCTGGAGTCAGGGAAGGGGCAGCTCGCCGCACAGGGGCCTCGCCGTGGGCGCCCCCCCCCCCCAGGCATGGCCTCGCCGCTCTGCTGTGTCTCACTCTCGGGATTACTGTGAAGAGCAAGGGAGAAAATAGATATGAAAATCGCTGTGAGCCGTAAGGGACGGAGGCAAAAATAGGGGGCGAGCACGGCGCGGCGACTGCGCTAGCACCGACCGCCGACTTCGGAAAGGCGAATTTCATGCCGTGGGATTTCACCTCCATAAATCCAGCTGCGGTACAGTACCAGTCCTCGTGCATCTCGGCGGCGGTTTAGGTGTTAAAATCCTTCTAAATCCAGGGAATGAGGGGGAAGGCCCCATGCCGTCGATTCCCTGCGACTGACTCGGAAAAACACAGGCGATGAAAGAGGAAAACAGATAAACCGACTTCATCAAAATTAAAACCTTTTTGTGCAACAAAGGACCTGTTAAGAGCGTGAAAAGGCAACCCGCGGAGGGGGAGAGGCATTGGCCTGCTGCCTTCTCTGTAAAACGGGGGTGGGGCCCGCCTCACAGGCCATTGGGAAAATTGAATATACCAGTGGTGGGGGGAAAGCCTGGTTCAGGGAGCAGGGACGTTCCAGGCTTTACAAGTCAGACCTCCGGGGCAGATGGGCCCTTCGGAGTCGCCCCAGGGACTCCACCCCCACCCCCCCACCCGCGTGCCTCTCCACCACCCAGACTCGCTCAGGTTCCCCCCCCCCCACAAAGACACTGTGCCTCCCTGCAGGCCACCTGGGACACACGTCCCCTGCTCCGGCTGCACCTGCATTTCCGCCCTCCCCCTCCCCCAGTGGGAAGGGGTATCTCCCTCTGAGCCCTACAGCCCTCAACCCTGGGTTATAGCCTCTCCATCCTCAACGGCCCGCTGCAGATCCCGATTCTAATACTTGCGAAGTATTTGACTTTGGGCAAGTTACTTCATCTCTCTGGGCCTCGGTTTCTCGGCTGGAAGATGGGACAATAGTACCTACTTCTAGGGTTGTTTGAGGGTCCCGTGTCACACAGGCCACGGCGGGTGGACAGGCGCAGTCAGCATTACCTTCCCCCCTCACGGTTTATAGGAATTGTCTACGGGGCCTGCCCTCCGACAGAATGGTAAGTAGAGACCGGGTCGTTTTGACACGCTTAACCCTGGAGTGTGCAGCGTGAGCGCCCGCGTGCAGGAGCCTTGTGGATGGGCTCGGCCGCGTTTGGAAGAGCTTCACCGTGTTTCAACTGGCTGGTGTTTTTTCCCGTAAAAATTGCCAGTTTCATTGTTCTGGCTAAGAGCTCCGGAGGTAATTTGAGATTTACATTTTTTTTTAATGTTTATTTATTTATTTTGAGAGAGAGAGCATGAGCAGAGGAGGGGCAGAGAGAGAAGGAGAGAGAGAATCCCAAGTAGGCTCCTCACCGTCAGCACAGTGCCTGACATGGGGCTCGAACTCATGAACCGCAAAATCACGACCGGAACTGAAATCAGGAGTCAGACGCTTAAGTGACTGAGCCACCCAAGCACGCCTACATTATTTTTGTTTTAGAATTCTTCCATCAAGACTTTAGGTCCCCTCGCTGCCATTGTAAGCTGATCATAAAGCATTTGACTCTTACTTATAAAATTTTTGTGTTACATGTGTTCATGAAAAACTACAAAATAAGCAAAAAGAAAAAAACGCACACCACACAGAGATGAGCAGTGAAGTTTTTGATACACGTACGTAGGTCTACGCACATGCACACACGCACACACAACATGGGATTTAATCCTACGTATGTGAGCTCATACTAAATATACTCCTTCGTAACCCGTTATGTTTCACTTTGCAACATAGGATGAATCTATTTTCGTTCATATGTGTGAAAACATCTGATTGAGAAACAGACCGGGAGACTGAGTCAAAAGACAAAATCCAGCAAGATGCTGGTAACAAGGCAACTACTGAAAACAAAATTCCACCAGATGGTAAAAGAGAAATGAAGATTGGGGCGCCCGGGTGGCTCAGTCAGTTGAATGTCCAACTTTGGCTCAGGTCGTGATCTCACGGCGAGTGGGTTTGAGCCCCATGTCGGGCTCTGTGCTGACAGCTCGGAGCCTGGAGCCTGCTTCGGATTCTGTGGCTCCCTTGCCCTCTACCCCTCCTCTGCCTGTGTTCTCTCTCTCTCTCTCTCTTTCTCTCTCTCTCTCTCTCAAAGATAGAGAAAACATTAAAAAAAAAAAAGTAAAATGAAGCTCAAAGAGGCATCAGGAAACGCTAACAGAAAGAAAGCAGGGGCCACGTTTTAATATCAGACGAGAAGAGAATTCGGGGCCAGAGCGCACAGGTCCCGGTCGGCCGTGTGAGTGTCTCTGCCTCCAAGGCCGTGTCACAAGTGTGTTTCTTACCCTTCTTACCTCTCCCCTGAGCCTTTCGGACTCACCTGCTCCTCTGCTCAAATGCCCCACAGGAGTGTCCTCTCTAACCATCCCCCCCCCACGGCCAGGTTGGGCCAGCCTCCCTCCCGGGTTTCCTTCGGCCTCCTGGCTACCCCCGGGGAAGGCTGAGGTGTCCTTTGGCCTCCCGTGCGTCTTCCTGAGGCCGATCAGCCTCCGCCTTTGGTGCGCTCTGTGGTTCTTCGTTTCCTTCACAAGACATTTGCACATTTATTTATTTATTTTTTAATATTTATTTATTTTTGAGCGAGACACAGAGAGACAGAGCACGAGTGGGGGAGGGGCAGCGGGAGAGGGAGACACAGACTCCGAAGCAGGCTCCAGGCTCTGAGCCTGTCAGCACAGAGCCCGAACGCGGGCTTCGAACTCACGAACCGTGAGATCATGACCTGAGCCGAAGTTGGACGCTCAACCGACTGAGCCACCCAGGCGCCCGGAGTGTTTTTCTGTTATTTCTTTTGAATAAATTAATCCTACAGGGATTCGGGGATTTTCCTCCCTCCTCCCTCCCTGAATGTGTGTCGCACCCCGAAAACCAAGAGCCCCGAAAGCCTGGGGGACACTCTTCTGCTTCTCCAGGAACACGGAGCTGGGCCACAGCTGGTTTTTAAAGAGTTAAATTACTTATTCCTCACAAAAACCGTGAGGTAGGGGCTAGCTGGTTTCGGTGTGAAAATATCAGCCAAGCTTTTGACTTTTCTTGGTAAAGTTTGCATGTCTGCAAATAAAGAAAAACATGAGTCGGAATAAACAATTTTCTCCAGGAAATGAGGGGCCAGCATGTCATGAGAAAATGTTCACTGCAGAGCAATCGGACACGAGAGGCCTCGGTGGCGCAGTTAAGCATCTGATTTCGGCTCAGGTCATGATCTCATGGCTTGTGGGTTTGAGCCCTGTGTCAGGCTCTGTGCACACAGCTCAGAGTCTGGAGCCTGCTTCTCTCTCTGCCCCCCCTCCCCTGCTCTCTCTGCCCCCCCCCCGCTCACTCACTTGATTTGTCTCTCAAAATAAATTTAAAAACTAAAAGAAAAAGAAAAAGAAAAAAGAAAAAGAATTATGGGGCGCCCAGGTGGCTCAGTCAGTTAAGCATCTGACTTCAGCTCAGGTCGTGATCTCCCGGTTCTTGAATTTGAGCCCCACGTCAGGCTCTGTGCTGACAGCTCACTCGGAGCCTGGAGCCTGCTTCGGATTCTATGTCTCCCTCTCTCTCTGCCCCTCCCCCACTCATGCTCTATCTCTCTGTCTCTCAAAAATAAATAAATATTAAAAAATTGTAAAAAACACCAAAGTCCAAGCATGGACAGAACACACGTTGGTAAGAATAGTCAAAGGTGGAGGAAAGTCACCGATGCGGAGTTCAGGCGGGGAGCGGTGGGCCGTCTGAGTTTTCAGTGGGGGTGGGGGGAGGCTGGTGTGTCGGCGTTATGATGGCGAGACGTGTTCTTTGTAAATATGAAACACTTTGTACGAAAAAAGAGAAAGTCAACGGTCTCACCTATTTCTGGAGCGCCATTGTATTCAAAACAACACGATTGTCCTGAAGGTACTTCCCCGGCTTCGAATACCGGGCACCTGTCCCATCCCCCAGCCTCCCAGACGGCAGGCTGAGCGAGAATGGATGAGAGGTGACTTCCACAGGAAACCGGGACGCCGGCCCCCCAGCACGGGCTGCGCTGGCCCGGCCCTGATGCCCCTCAGCCCCTGAGAAAATCGCAGGAAGGGGAGGACGGTAGGAGGGGGCCCGAGACCCTGGGTCCTTCGGGCCGGGCTGTGTGGCACGGCCAGGGAGGTGCCAGGTCGGGGCACGTCCGGGGTGCCCACACTCATCCTCCCAGACAGGAAGCTGCGGTCGGCGGCTGGGGCTGTGTGCTCGGGCAAGAGGAGGGGACAGATGTGAGAACTGTCTTAACCCATCCAGACCCGGAATCCAGATGAATAAAAATAGACGGCTCGCAGCAAATGTGTGGGAAAGGGGAAGGCGGGCCTAACCTGCCCTCGAGGGCCCCAGGGAGAGGCCCGAGGTAACGCAAGGTTATTTTCTCCTGCTCCTGCTCTTCCCGCTGCCCTGAATGCGCTTTCCCCTTTATTCCCTGATAACTCTGGCTCAGATGCCACCTCCTCCAGGAAGCCCCCCCACACCTGCCTCCTTGCCTCCCCCACTCAGCTGGGGGTGACTCTCTGCACCTCGACACACCTCTCATGCCCGCATCACGTCCCTCTGAGCACGAGGCCCGCGTCCTCTGTGCCTGCCCTTGGGTTTTCCAGCGTGACAGCCCGCCTGCCCCTGCACCTGTTCCTGGCTCCAGAGCCTCAGCTCGGCCCCTCTCACACGACACTTTTCAGAAGACAGGGTGCTGCCCTATGTCCCGTCTAGTGCAAAGGGCACCAGCGTTGGAGGCAGAAGGGCCCCCTACAAGCGCCACCCTTCACCAGCTGCAAGGTGGGGGGGTGTGTGGCCATGCCAACCCCATGAGGCTGGTGTGACGGCGACGGCCAGGGCAGCGTTCTCTTATCTGTCGTCCCCACAAGGCTGTGACAATGTGCTGCCCCATTTGGTAGATCGGGACCCGAGGCTCAGCTGGGTAAGCCACTTAGCCAAGGACACACGGTGGCCCGTGCGGGGATGGACACCTGGGCGGGTCTGCCTCCAAAGCCCAGGCCCCAGCCCCAAGCGGGCCCGCTTCGCTGTGTGTGGCCAGAGCCCTCCCTGGCTGGGACGGGCCCACCGCATGGGCCCTTTAGCCTGGCCAAGCCCCGCCGCCCCCCTGCAGGGAGTTCTAACACTGGCCGGCCGGGCAGTTAACAGTAGCTCCGTCACTGGAATTTTCCATTAGAAGGGATTTCCAGACCATTTGCCAGAGCCGTCAGGTCTGCAGCTCCTGGGGCGGCTTCCTCAGGGTCACCTCACGGCGCTTTGTAAATCCCAGTCGGGGCCTGTAGTCTCCGCACACAGAGCGCATGTGGCAGAGCTGCCGGGGGTGGGTGCTGGTGCCCTCTCTGTCTCCCCATCACCCAGGGCCAGGGTTTCCAGCTGGGTCCTGAACGCAGCTCAGAGAGGACACGACGGGGTCTCGGTCTCGGGGACTCAGAGGGGCTCCTCCAAGGCCAGACTGGAAATGCCACACTCCCGAGATGAAAACACATGGGGGGGGGGGTCGGTAATGCTCTCAAGGCTCTTAAAGGAGCTGCGAGGCCGGTCCTGAGCAGGGCGCACTCTCTCCCAGCAGTCTGGGGGGCGGTCCTGCTCCGGCCCCCAGAGAAGGGCTCAGGAGTGCCGGGACCCCATCTGGGAGGTGGGCCCGGAAGCCGGGCCACAACCTGGTCCCCTGGGCCGGCTCAGGTCAGAGCTGCAGCTGGCCTCGCCTGTGCCTTCTCTGTCTCTCTACCCCTGCAAACCCAAAGCGGGCTGACCCAGGGTCAGGAAGGGGCGGATGCCCGGAGGCCGCACCCCTGCCCAGCCCCGTGGCCCCTCTCCCAGCCGGCCCCTGACGTTTCCAGGTGTGCCTCATATGTGTGTTTTCCTGTGCGCCTGAGCGAGCGTCTGGGGAGGAGGGAGACCGTGAGCTCTCCGGTGGACTCGGCGGGCCCTGGGCCCTGGGTCGCCCCCCCCATCCTCCCCTGACCGCCGAGGCGTCCTTTCAAGCTCTGGAGCCCTTTCAAGAACTGCACGCGGAAGGAAGGGGCCGCTCCCACTTCCCCGGTGTGTCTAGGAACGACCCAGGGAGGGTGGAGGCCACAGGGCACAGCATGGGGCTCCGGGGAGACAGGCCCCCCCGCTGTGTGGGAGGGAGGGGGATGCTGACGTCAGCCTTAGATGAACCCAGTGGAATGGTCTGGAAGGGCCTCGCGGGGAGCGCCTGCCCTGCGGGTGGGTTCAGCGGCTTGGTTTCAGGAGCTTTTTCCTGCTCCCACCGGGGAGTCGGCCCCTGGACAGTGGAGGCGGCCCTCCCCTGCCACTGACCCGGGCTGGGGTCCTCCTCCCCTGCCGGGCAGGGGGCTATGGGCAGGGGGTGTCTATCTGCTCCCTCTTCAGTCCTTTTGTTGCCCCGAACCCCCAGATGGGGGGTGTGGGAACCCAGGGGTACACTGGTGCTCCCCCCCAGAACTTGTCCACAGCCTTCACCTGGGGGTCCCACAGCGGCCCTCACCGCCCCTCATGCTCCTCTTCTGGCCGCGTCCCCCACCGGACCGGCCCCTCCTGGTGCTGACCGGGCCTTGGTGCCCGACCTCAGGTCAGCACCACCGCCGGGTTCCTCGGGCAGGAGAACTGGCCTCTGCCCTCCAGGCAGCTCCTGGGGCCCCCTCCGCCTCATGCTGCCCTCACCCTGGCACTAGATTGGGGGCCGATGAGGTCGGGGGCCAGCCCAGCCTCCCGAACGAGCCCTGGGCCCAGGACCTGTCCACCAGTGCTCTCGGCACCCGGGCCGGCTGCCTCTCCTGGCTCCAAACCCGCCCGCGCAGAGCACACCCCCAGCCCCCACCAGATGCCCTGCCCAACCCGCACCCGGTCCTGGGCCCGGGGGTGCCTCCTGGACACACTCCCGACGAGCCCCAGCCTCTCCCCCCCCGCAGCCACGCGTGTGCGTCAGCCCCTGGGCCCCTGAGAAGCGAGCCTCGGCCGGGGTCACACAGTCGGGACTGCACCCAGGACTGAACCGTGACATCGCGTGCGGGAGGAGCAGGGCATCCGTCAGCCTCTGAGCCGGACCACAAAGGGGCCTCACGCGCCCTGAGCTCGGAATGTGGCCTTACCTGGAAACAGCGTCTTTTCCGATGTTAAGCCGAGTTAAGGTGAGCTCGTCCTGGGTCACGGCAGGCCCTAAACCCGACGTGAGGACGGGGCAGAGACCGGGGCGATGCGGCCGCAAGCCCGGGAGCACTGAGGAAGGCCGCCAGCCCGCAGGAGCTCCAAGAGCCAGGGACGTGACCCCCCCAGCGCCTCCGGAGGGGGTGGCCCTGCCCACACCTCCGTCTCCAATCGCTCCTTTGGCGTGCCCGACACTGTGATGGGGGCTCGGCACGGTCCGCTGCTCGATGGCGTTGCTTCGGTGACCGCAGGACACAGGAACGGACGGAGGAAGCAGGGTCGTTGCTGCGGGAGCAGCGGAGCCACTCAGCAGCGGCGGGCCCCTCGGGCGGGCTGTGGGCCAGGCTCTGGAGCGCAGCCGGAGCAGCCGGGCCCCGGGGGTGGGGGGGGGAGGGAGCGGGTCCAGGTGCGGGGCTGCAGGTGCTCCCGCAGCCAGCCGGGGCTTCTCCGTCCCTCCACGTCCCTCACTCTGACCCGCAAGGCACTGAACCCCGTCCTGATGCTGCAGCCGCAGGCTGCCCGCAGCCCCCAGAGTGCCGCCCGTGGTCCTCCGACGAGCAAGGTGTCCCCTCTGCTTTCCTCCTGTCCCTGTTGTCCCGTGCCAGCAGCCGCCTGCACACGGGGGGAGCCAGAGACAGACCCACAGAGGCCCCTACGACGGCGTGAGGTGAAATCTTCCTTCCGTCGGAAGTTCATTTATGTAGGGGCGCCTGGGGGGCTCAGTCGGTTAAGCGTCCGACTTTGGCTCCGATCATGATCTCATGGTTTGTGGGTTCGAGCCTCGCATCAGGCTCCGAGTTGACAGCTCGGAGCCTGGAGCCTGCTTCAGATTCTCTGTCTCACTCTCTCTCTGCCCCTCCCCTGCCTGAGCTCTGTCTCTCTCTCTCTCTCAAAAATGAATAAGCTTCAAAAAGATTTTTTTTTTAAAGTTCCTTTATGTAGAACTTGCTTTCCTAGAGTAGATCGGTGCCTCCCATGCTGGGGGCTCGCGGTCAGGAGGCCGCCTCTCCGCTTCCGGCGGCGGCGGCGGCAGCGACAGCCAGCTCCCGGGCTCCGTCTTCCCGAAAGTGCTTTGTTCTCCGCTGAGCTCCGCCACCGGATCGGGACAGCTGGGCACCTGCCCTCGCCCATCAGTGTTCCAGGCCCATCCACACTTGACACGTGCTCAGCTGACGGTGCCACGGGGAAAAGTCCACCCAGGGAAACCCCGAAACACCACGAGCTGGGGAGTTCTCAGCTTCTGCCCACCTTGCAGACTGAGCCGAGATCTTTTTAAAACACTAGTATCTGGGGGGGGGGGGCGCCTGGGCGGCTCAGCGTCCGACTCTTGGTCTCAGCTCAGGTCACCGTCTTTCAGCAGGGCCTTGTGAGCCTGAGCCCTGAGTCCAGTTCTGCGCTGACAGTGAGGAGCCTGCTTGGGGTTCTCTCTCTCTCCTTTTCTGCCCCTCCCCCATTCGTGCTCACGCTCTCGCTCTCTCAAAATAAAGAAGTAGATGTTTTAAAATAAAATAAAACGGGAGTGTTGGGGGCGCCCGAGCGGCTCCGTTGGTGGAGCGTCTGACTCTCGGTTTCGGCTCAGGCCACGTACGATCCCGGGGGTGTGGGCCGGAGCCCTGAGTCATCGTGGGGCCCGCTTAAGGTCCTCTCGCCCTCTGCCCCTCCCCCGCTCACCCTCATCTCAAAATAAACATTAAAAAACAGGAACACTCGTATTTGGAGAGAAATGTGCAGACTGACAATGGCACCATTTGTCAAGCTTTAGAAATTACCCGCTGTATTAGCTAACCTTCCCCACACCGGGAGATAGGACGACTGGGTCATTTTACAGCCGAGAAAGTTGGGGCCTCCGGCTGGTCAGCGTCTCACAGCGGCCGATTATGGGGCCCAAGGGTGCCCACTCCTTCGAGGGTCTCTGGTCATGCTTCTCCCACCGACCCCCACCCCATGCCACGCTCCGGGCCGGGGCTCCCGTTCGACCTGCTGCATAAAACTCAGGCTCGGACGCGTCCCAAGGTGAGTCCACAACTGGGAGCCGAGCCCGCGGGTCCGTCCGTCCCGGGAGGCCCAGCAAGCCCTTGGGGAACCGCGGGACGGACCGTGGCTCCTTTGCCACCCAGGCCGGATCCCCGTCACTGGCCGGCGCCTTAACTCGGCCATCTGTGTTATCCTGGCCGTTCCGGCACGTCCCCCACCTGCCTCCTGTCTGAGGCCACTGGTGGCCACCTCCGGGCTGCCCTCCAAGCCCAGCCTGGCCTGGCGGAGCCGCCCTCGCACCCAGCTGGGGCCTCGGCCTGACCGTGACTGCCCTCCTGAGCTGACGCTGTGGCTGCAGGGAGCCAGGCCCCCCGGTTGCAGTCCCCCTGCTGGACAGCCGCTGTGGGCAGTGGCGCTTGGTACCACCGGAGCTGAGCAGAGGCTGGGGGGTGGGGACCCTAGCCCCTCAGCCCCTCCCCAGCCCTCGTCTGCAAGGGTCCCAGAGTCCGGTGAGGCCGTCCGGCTGCCGTGCATGTGACTGGGTGTTCCCACACCTCCCTCCCCGCGTGGGCGCTTCCCTGGCCCCGTGGTGCCCTCACCACAACCCTCGACCCTCGGCATTCCAAGCCCTGCACGGGCCGGCTCGTGCCGCCTCAACCCTGCCCCCACACACCCAACCCCCACGGAGGTAGAAGAGCCACAGGAACCTCGAATCCTCCAGGCCCTTCCTGCTCCTTCCGTGCCCGCCCCCCCAGGGCTCCCTGGCCTGTGCCCTCCCCCTGCTCTGTACCTGGGACGAGTGGCTCCCAGAACAGGACGGCGACCACTCGGACACTGCTGGCCCAGCAGAAGCAGTCCGTCCAAAACGACGGGCTCGGTGACGTCACCAGCGTGCTGCTGGGCCGAGGGGCTGCCCTGGAGGTGGGGGGAGGCTGCCCGCCCTCCTGGCTTACCCAGGACTCTTCCCGCACTGAGAGTCCTGCTCCCTGGGCACCCCTCCATCCCAGAGGTCCAGGTGGAGGCCCCTTCCCTGCTCAGGGGCAGGGCCATCGGGGGAGAGGGCTGGGGGGGCGGGGGGGGTCTTGCAGCCAGTACTTGTTATCGGCTGATCCGCCGAAAACCCTCAATGAGCTCAGAGCCGGGTGCCCCCCACCCGATTCTATACAGCCTCCCCAAGCCCGTACACGTGGGCGCCTTGAAGCACGGGCGCCCCATGGGGGGGTTTAGGTGTGACCTGAACAGCAGGTTTGGGCCGGGGTGGTGGTCTTGCCGGGACGCCTGAATAGAGGGCTTCTCCTTTCTCTTTAGAGCCGCCTTACAGGGGTGCCGGCCGGCTCGGGCAGCGGCCGACTTCCGCTCAGGTCACAATCTCACAGCTTGTGGGTTCGAGCCCCGCGTCAGGCTCTGTGCTGACGGCTCGGAGCCTGGAGCCTGCTTCGGATTGTGCATCTCCCTCTCTCTCTCTCTGCCCCTCCCCGCTCGCACTCTGTCTCTCTCTCTCTCTCAAAAACAAATAAACCTTAAAAACTGTTTACAGCTGCTTTACAAACAAAGGACAGAGTGCTGCCGCCGGTCGTTCCTGCCGTGCGCGCGCCCCGTCACTGGAACTGTCCCTGGACTCCGCTCTCGTACAGCAGCCCGTGCGGTTCCGGTTCCGGGAAGGCTAAGGCGGCCCTCGGGCCCAGAACTGCGGTGGTCTGGCCCCGCCTTCCCTCTGACCACCCCCCCACCCCGGGCTGCCAGCCCCTCCCCCCTCTCCTCTGTCTTTACTCAGTGTCACCTGCTCAGCGAGGTCCTCCAGGGCCACCCGATCTGAAATTCCAACCTCCGCCCCACCTACTGTCCACCGCTCCCTCCCAGCCGTGGTTTGCGTCCCCTGTCCTGGAGTCCCCGGCCACCATCTCGTGTCTTGTGTGCGGCCCGGCTCCCTGTCCAGAAGCCCCCGGGGCAGGAATCTGTGTCGTGCGGGGACCACGGTCCGCCCTCGGGGAGAGTGTTCAGGATGCTGGCTGGAGGAGTGTCCTTGGGTCTCCACCTGCCCCAGCGCCCACCGAACCGGGCGGACCAGGACTGGCCTGCGGGCTTGCTTTGGCCAGAGAAAGGCCTCCATCGGGGAGCCGCAAGGGAGGTGGGGCGGGGGTGGGGGCCCTAACTGTCGAGGGGACGTGGGCAGGCTCGAGAAGTTCCGCCGCATCGTGGTTTCTCCAGAACAGACGAGAGCTGTGACAGTGGTCACGGCCACCCTCACTTTGCCACCATTGACTCCAGGCCATCCGCGGGAGACGGGTCAGCGTCTTGTTCCTTCTTGGTGAAACATATATACGTTTAGAACCAGCCGGTTGGACCCGGTTTTCGATGACTGTAATTTTGGCAACATCCAAACCGTCGCAGGCTGGAGTCGGTTGAACACAGGCGTCTGTCTCCATCGGGGCGCTGGCCTTGGCCACAGCGATGTCCATGGCGTCCCCCAGCCCGGGCACCCCAAGAGGACAGGGCATGCTCCTCTCTCTTCTTCCCGCCGCCTCCGCGGCCAGGGGAAAGCGGCGAGGACACAGCGCTCAAGCTCTCTGCTCCTGGGGCCCCCTCCCGAGCACGGTCTGGGCTGCGGCGGGTGGGTGACGCGCCGCAGGTGTCTGTGACGCCCTCAGTGCTGCCTCCTGGCCTTCCCAGCATGTGCTTCGGTGTGTGGGGGCCATGGGCTTCTTTCTCGGCTTCTGGTCCCATCTTTGTGAAAAGAGGGTCATTTCAAAACATCTGTTTAATTTTTTCTGATAGTTCCTTCTATCTGATTACTGATTACAGTTAATAGAGCAGCTTATCAACCGTGAGGTTGAAGAGGGTATGTAGGAGACTGCTGGTCTCCCAATACCCATTAACCCCTTCTTCCTCATTAACAGAACCGTTATATTGCTGGGGTTGGCAAGGCATCCAGCTAAAACGATGACATTTCCCAGCCTTCCTTGAAATGGGGAGTGAGTGAGGAGCCATTGTGTGAGCCTTCTAGGAAAGTCTAAATGCACGACCCTCTTCCTTATTCCTCCTTCGTGTCCCCCAGAGCTAGGATGTGATGGCCAGATCTCCGGCAGCCACTTTGTACCACGAGGTGATAGGAAGGTAGAATAGAAAGATGAAAGGCACGTAAACCAATTTGAAAATAAACTATTATAAAAAAAAAAAAGGAAAGATGAAAGGTAGCCAGATCTCTGATGACTATTTAATTCCAGATTCTTCTGACACGAGAGAGAAACAAACTTTTATTTTGCATACTGCCATCATTAGAGGTTTTCGGTCGTCTGTCGCCTGATCTTAATAGCTATAGAAGGTATAATCCTAACCTTCCTCGTACAGAAAGCAGCAGTGAGCACCTACTACAGGCTGGTCCCCGAGTCGGGACTCGTACGCACGCTGCCTCAGGAGTCGGCACAGGGGCCGTGTGAGGCTGGTGTCACTGCCCCTTTCCTTGGGGAGGAGGCTGAGACCAGAGAGAGAAAACGACTTGCCCACACAGACAGCCAGGGCAGAACCGAAGCCCTCCTGGCCGTGGTGTCCCTGCTGTCCCCTCCTAGAGGACACACTGAATGGAGGAAATGGAGGCATCTGGACACAACGGTGAGAAACTGTTTGGGGACGAGTAGAGTGTCCTGACCCACCCCCCCACACCGTATTGAGGGCTTCTCTGTTCGCAGAGGTAACGGTCATGGGAACCACGGCGGGCCTGGGTCTCCTCGCCAGGGCAGGGCAGGGCGGGCAGGGGTCGGCCATCAGAGCCCCTCCCGCCTCTGCCCTCTGGGATTCTGGCCCTGTCCGCCCCGGGACTTGCTCCCGTATTGTCTGTTTTCAACCCTCTCCGTCCCACAAAGGGGGCGACCCTGGAGGCGCTAAGTGAGCCCGGCTGGGCTGGGAGGGGACGGTTTCTGGCTCTGGCGCGAGCGAGCCTCGGGGAAGCGAAAGAGGAAGCATCCGTCTGTTTACCTCCCTCTGGTGACGTCGTGCTTCCTCGCTTTGTGCAGAACCGGCAGGCGGGGGGCCGCCCATCCCCTGGGGAGCCCCTCGCTCAGCTGGTGCTCAGGGAGGGCCCATCCCCGCCCGGCTGCCCTCCTGCAGACAGGAGACACGGTGTGGGGCGGCCGGGCCGCACGAGGACAGTCAGGCCCCGTCAACCCGGGCTGGACCTCAGGGCGGCAGGAGGAGGCCGGGCCGGAGGGAACCCCGGGGGGGTCTGGGCGGCCCCTCGGGGCTCAGGAGCCCCAGAAGGGACAGGTTCTAGACCCACCTTTGCATCGAGAAGCCGAGCGGCCCTGGGCACGTCACCTGCTCCTCGGAACTGCCCTTCTCGTCGGGAAGGTGGGAACCGGAGGGCCCCGGAGGCCCCGCGTTGATGCTGGCACCTCCGGCCGGGACACAGCTTTCAGCGGGTCGAGGCCTCGGCTTCTCCATCCGTCAAACGATCGGATTGAAGCAGCTTGGACCAGAGAGGGCGGTGCGGACTTGAAAGTCCCTCCACAACCGAGTGCGCGCCCGCAGATAAGGACGCGTGTCCCTCTGGCCTGCACACGGTGGCCACGAGCAAGTGCAGGCGTGCCAGGCCCATGTGGCGGTGACGCAGCCGTGGAGAGGCGAGGCGCTCGGACACTCACAGCCTCGCCCCCCCGCCCGACTCCGTGTGGCCCCGGGGAAGGTGCCGGAGGCACGGCCACCTACGAGAAGGACGTGATGTCCTCTATTTTGGACCTTACATTCCAGCAGGTGGAGGCTGGCACTAAAACAGAGACGTCGGTGAAATCATCTGTTTGCGTCAAAGGCTGGGATGCGGGGGAAGCGGCCAAGGGAGCCGAAGCCTGAGTGATAAGGGGGCAGATTAACAAAGATCTGGGGAGAGGGCTGCGGGAGGACAGACTGCCGGAGCAGAGCCCCCGGCGGGGCCGTTCGTGTCCGTGTGGCTGGAGAGTGTGGTGAGCAGGAAGAATGGGACCAGAGGAGGCCGTGGGCAGGGCCGGATGAGGCAAGGCCTTCCTCCTCAGGGCGGGGAGGCCGACTTTATCCTAAGGGTAATTGGCAAATCAGCGTTTTCCAACCAGGGGAGGGCCGTGGCTTCGGACACGGCCTCTGCTGCCTGCTAGCTCCGCACCAGACTCTGCACCTTAGTTTCCCCCTCGGCAGGAGGGGACCCCGACTACTGACTACCTCACGTGGCTTGGGCGAGTGCTGCCGGGGACGGGGCTGGCCGTGCGTTTTCTCGGTACTGAGCCAAGTACGTGCTCAGGAAATGTCAACACGGTGGTTTTTCTTTTCTTTCTTTTATTTTTTTTTAAATTTTTTAAGGATTTGTTTATTCTTGAGAGAGAGCGCGCACGTGCAAACGGGGGAGAGGCAAAGAAAGAGGGGGACAGAGATCCGAAGCAGGCTCTGCGCTGACAGCAGCGAGCCGATGCGGGGCTCGAACTCGGAAGCTCTGAGAGCGCGACCTCAGCCGAAGGACGGAGCCATCCAGGCGCCGCCAACGTGCTGGTTTTTAAAACGTGACTGCAAAAGTTTTGGCACCCGTGCCACCGAGAGCGGGGGTCCGTGTCCTGTGCCCGTGAGTCTGTTCGGTGAGTGCGCAACAGAGGCCGCGCGCCATGGCCCCCAAACCTGGGTCACAAAAGCCCGCGTGCCTGCTGTCTGGGCTGGCACGGGAGCGAGGACGCCCGCAGGTGGCTTCCGCCTCCCGCTGCTGAGCCGGCCCCGTCACCATCACCCGAGTCCCCCCAGCCGAGGCCCGGGCGCGGAGGTGCAGAGATGAGCTGTCCCCGCCAAGCCTCGTCCGAACTCGTGGCCCCAGAGTCTACGAGCACAGTAGCGTGCCGCAAATTCAGGGGACAGTCGGCCACTGTCGTGACGGCAGCCATGCCCGCCGCCCTTCTCCTAGCCCACGCTGTCCTCACCTCTCAGGACATACGTGGGGCTTGTCTGATCTCTAGCATTCATTTTGGTCGTTAACCATAGATAATATAGACTCGTGTTTGGAGAACTTCTTTTTATTTTTTATTTTTATTACTTAAAAAATGGATCTATTTATTTTAAAGTTTATTTATTTTTATTTTTAAAAATATAACTCATCGTCATATTGGTTTCCATACAACACCTAGCGCTCATCCCAACAAGTGTCCTGCTCAGTGCCCGGCACCCACCTTCCCCCTCCCCCACCCCCCACCCCGTTAAAGCTTATTTATTTTGAGAGAGACAGAGACAAAGAGAGTGGGGGAGGGGGCAGAGAGAGGGAGAGAGAGGGGACCCAGGCAGGCCCCGTGCTGCCAGCACAGAGCCCGACGTGGGGCTCAAACTCACGACACTGTGAGATCGTGACCTGAGGTGAAGCCAAGAGTCGGATGCTTAAGCGACTGAGCCATTCAAGGTGCCCCCAAAATATTTATTTTCGAGAGAGAGAAAGAGAGTGAGGGAGGGGCAGAGAGAGGGGGGGCACAGAGGATCCAAAGTGGGCTCCGCACTGACAGCAGAGAACCCGACACGGGGCTTGAACCCACAAACTGTGAGATCATGACCTGAGCCCAAGTCGGATGCTTAACCAACTGAGCCCCCCAGGCGCCCTGAGAACTTGCTTTCTAAACAGGAGAATTCTTTGCTTCAAATGAAATCTCAGGCAAATCCAAGCGGATTGAGGGTGGTGAGCCCAGAGGGACCCTCCCCTACGAACCCCCACCCCTGCCAGGGCGGCCCCTGGGCCAGTCTGGGAATTTGGAGTCAAGAGGGCACGGTTCTCTCTGGTCTGGACGCATCTCTGTGGACAGGGGCCGCCACGCCACCGCCACCGTAGCCGCAGCCTCCTCCGCCGGCTGACACCCCGCTGCACATCTCAGGCCCAGCCTCCGGTTTGCAATCTGTCCTCGGCGCCCCGGGGCACCAGCCAGGTCACGCCCTCTCCGGTCCCTCCCCTACAGGGAGGCGGTGTGGTGAGCGGGTCCAGCAGGTCGGAGCCCAGGGCCAAGCACCAGGGAGAAGCTCAAAAACTAAGCAAAGGGCACTCGTAGGACGCAGCAGGGGCTTAACAAGATTCGGGAGTCTCGTCTCCGCAGGAATCAGGACGTCTGAGTTCTGGTCCCCCCGGCTCTGTCCCCCTGGTGTGCCTCGGCTTCCCCGCCAGTGAAATGAGGGGCCTGAGCTGGGGTCTGAGGCCGCGCAGGCGGAGGCGGGGTGGGCAGGGTCAGGGATGCTACGTGGCCGGCCTCTGCCTGACTGCAGGCCGGGCACTTCCCTCTCCAGCTCGGTTCCTCCTCGGTCTGGAGGTCGAGGGTGGAGTCACACGCTCCGACACCGGGGGGGTGTCTGTGACCGTCCTGCCTCCCGACTCTGGCCACGGCCGGGGTCATGGAGCGCCCAGCCGTGACTCCGGGCAGGCCTGGAAAGGTCGGGCAGGAAACGGACTCCTGTGGGGCCTGGACCAGCGGCCGCCTGGGTTTCTCACAGGCCCAGCATCCAAAGCAAGGAAAGGCGTACCTCCGAGTCGAGAAATTCTGGGGTTTTATTCATTTCTATTTTGTTTATAGTTCTCTAAACCAGTGGTTCTCAGCTGGGGAAGTTTCGTCCCCGCGGGACATTTGGTAATTTCTAGAAACGTTTTTCATGTCACAGCTGGGGAAGGCAGGCCACAGGCACCCAGTGGGTAGGGCCCAGGGGTGTCTCTAAAGTCCTCAATGCACAGGCCAGTCCCGACAACGAAGGGTCCTCCACCCCAAATTTCAACAGTGTCGAGGTTGAGAAGCCCTGGTCTAAACCAAATCCCGTCCACTGCCCAAATCTCACCTCCTCCGGGAAGCCTTCCTTGGTCTGCCATCCTCAATTTTTCCTATTGGCCTTTAATCGGGATCGCCAATGTTCTCGGTAGTAGCAATAGTAACAAGCCTTTCCCATAAGGGGGGCAGCGTCTGCCGACCTACAGATCATCCGTTATTCGTTCGCCTTTGTGTTGCAAGATAAAACGCACCTAACACAGGTACAGCTTAGTCAAGTGTCATAAACCGAGCCCCCTGTAACTATTCTCCAGGCCAAGAAAAAAATACTTCGTTCCCCCGGAGCCACGCGGCGTGGCACGTGACAGCGTGGCCCTGCCCGCCCTCCATCAGCCGCTGTCGTCTATAGAAATGTCGTCACGGGGGTTTTGCTTCATAGCTTCATCTCCCGGCAGCCATCTCTAGACAAGACAGTTTTGTTTTAAAGTTTATTTATTTATTTTGAGAGAGGGAGAGAGAGAGCGTGAGCCGGGGAGGGGCAGAGAGAGAGAGAGAGAGGCAGAGAGAGAGTCCCAAGCAGGCTCCAGGGTGGAGCTCAGTGCAGGGCTTGAACTCGTGAACAGTGAGCTCATGCCCTGAGCTGAGATCGAGAGTCAGCGCCTCACCGACCGAGCCCCAGAGGCGCCCCGGACAAGGTGGTTTAACCGCACCCTTTCGAAACACTCGGGTCTTTCAGTTGCCAGTTCGGAGGCCCCGAATTGGCCTGAATCTCAGCCTCCGCAGGCGGCCCATGGGGGGTTTGTTTAAGCGCTGGGAACCGTGGTCGTGGACGTGGGCAGAAGTTTCAGGCAGGTGCAAGTACCGTCCTCGCTCGAGCTGGAGTCGCGCTCCTTTGGCCAGTGGCCGCCTCTGCAGGTTGGGCCCAGAGCCTTCCGACACGAGCCCGGTCTGTGACAGCTCCCTCGCGCTCCGGTGAGTCGAGGTGGCCCAGGCTCACCTTGGGTACTTCCGGCCCCGGAGCCGGAGCCGGAACCAGCCGTTTCTCTGAGAAGCCCTGGTTTGTATTTGTGGGAAACTGCATTTCAAGACCACACCGTGGACGCTAGCGGGGCTCGTTTCTACCGGGTGAGGCTTTTTTTTGTTTTTTTTAGGTTTTTTTGGTGGACAGAGCTGGGAAATATACCAGTATATTTTTTTTAATGTTTAGTTCTGAGAGAGAGAGACAGAGAGAGAGAGACAGAGAGAGAGAGAGAGAGCAGGGGAGGGGCGGACAGAGAGGGAGACACAGAAACCGAAGCAGGCTCCAGGCTCTGAGCTGTCAGCACAGAGCCCGATGCGGGGCTTGAACCCACGAACCGCGAGATCATGACCTGAGCTGAAGTCTGACACTCGACTGAGCCCCCCAGGCGCCCCCATCTTCATTGTAAGTCTTTCCTGAAGGTCGTCCCCTTGGTTTTTCTATTTCCGCTCTACACTGCCCTTTGCCTGCCCTTTCCTGGTCTTAATAGTCAGCTCACTCGGGAACAAGTGGCAAATACCTCTCTCGTTTTCACTTCCCGAGGGTCGTTTCCGGGTCCCGAACACGGTGGGTCACAGCTTGGATCTGGTTTGTGGCTGGTCTTCCTACAAGGCTTTCATTGTCTACTGGGGTGTTATTCTGTCTTTTAGTCTCTCTTTTTAAATAATAACTCTGTACGCAATTTTATCTCAGTACTTTCCAGCGGCTCCTATTTGGGTGAAATGAGCTGGTTTCTGAGCTTTCAGGCGTCGCGGTCCAGGATGGCTCCTCTGATTCCCCTGGAGCCAGAGAGACGCGTGGTTCGGTGTCTGAAACGTGGGGCCGTGCTCCCCTCCCGCACCCTTACCCGGCCCTGCTCTTTGTCTCGATCAAGCCCTTCCCGCTCGGTTGCGCCTCTACTCCAGGGTGGACCCCGTCCTGGAGGGCGCCCCGCTGGTTTGGAGGGTGCACGGGCCTCGGCCCTCACACCTCCCCGCGGCCCCTGATTTCAGATGGCGAGAGCCCGCAGGGCCCGGTGCCGGCCTCCGAGGCCGCGCCTGCTGCCCAGAGATTTCTCGCGGCCACTTGAGGGCCGTCCTGTTGGTCCCTCAGCTGCCTGGCTGCACTGTCCCTTCCTCCCACGTAGATGCAGACACCTGACCTGCGGGTCCAGGGTCCCCGGGAACGGCCCGGCCGGTCTGCGCGCCCCCCTCCGGCCGAGCCCCACCCTGAAGGAGGGGTGGGGTGGCGACCCCCAGACGGGGTTAGGTAAAGTGAGATCAGAGGGGCCCGAGCCCCTCTTTTCTGGGTAAAACCTGAAAATACTACATGTATCCCTGCCAAATACTTCTTTTTCGGGGTTCGTGGGGACAGCTTTCGCCGAGTCTTGTCATAAATGCTGTTCTTCGGTTTTGCCCCCCACTCATTCTTTTTGTAACATGGGCATTCGGAGATATTTAAAATTGTGCTCCCCTGGCCCTTACGAGTCCTTCTGTCTCTCTGCCCGTGTCGCTGGTTCCTCCCGGTGACACGGAGGCAGGGAGCGGCGAACCCCGAGAGGCCCAGAGAGTGGAGCGGCCGGCCCTCCGCCCCCACCTGGCACGTGGCCGGAGAGCCATCACGGGCCGTGAGGGCCCCTGGCACCGCACCTGACACCTAGCGAGCCGTTAGGCGTCCCTCACGAGCTGAGCACCTACGACGCACCAGGCTCCTCGAGAGGATGGGGCGGGCACCTCGCTCTTTGGGCGGCCCTGGCGGGGGCCCCCCACCTGCTGATTCTGCACCCGGACACCTGGCGGACCAGCCGCCGCCCCAGGCAGGGGCCACGCCGCCACTCCCCGGACGACGAGATCCCGGGTGGTCCCTCCCTTCTCCCCACAGCCATCTGGAGCCCTCTGGGGCTCCCCGCACCTGACAGGACCAGGACCGGGATGAGCCCCTTGCCGGGGCGTTCTGGAAACCTCTGCCCCTCTTCATCTCCGTCTCTCCAGCCGCATCGGAGCAGTTCTGCATGTGGGCTGATATTCATGAGACAGCAGCCACTTCGGGTTTCCCCTAGACTTCCTGCCACCTGTGGCGCTTCCCGGACCCGGCCACCGCCCGGGCGAGGGTTCGGAGCTCCTGGCCCCGGGGACGGGCAAGGCAGGAATTCACGGAGCGGGCTCCCAGCACCTCCACGCTCTGCAGGGACACACGCGTGAGGCGCGCCCTCCTCTAGCAGACGGAGGGTCAGCCCGCTTCCATCCCCAGCTGGGTCCTCTGTGACGATGCGGTGGGGATGACAAAACCCCAGAAAATTTGGGGGGGAACTGAGGACGGGGGGGAACTGCAGCCCTTTCCCGCACCTCCGCTCCAGGCCCGGGCAGCTCAGAGTGTGACAGAGCACGGTCTCCGTGGGCGAGCCGTGGGCAGACCCACGGAGGCCTTGCCGCGGACCCGCAGGGAGCGACACCCAGGGCGACACCGCGTCAGAGAGCCCGCGCCCGTGCGCCTGCAGCCTGGAGCCCGGGACAGAGGGGCTGCCCGAGAGCTGGGAACCGCCCCCCCACAGGGGCACGGAGCCCCAGGCCGCAGGCAGCGTCTGGCACTTACCGGAGCCGATCTGGGTTTGCGGAGCTGGACATCCAGGAAGACAGACAGGATGCTCTATCTGATGGATTGAGGAGCGGAGAACGCGCTCGGGTCATCCAGCAAGACCCTGGTGACGCTGAGGTCCGACCGGGGTTCTCTGAGCCCGGAGCCCAGCCTGCCACCCGTTTTTCGCGTGCCCGCTGAGTGGGCCCCCGGCGCCTGCTCTCGGCTGGGCCAGATGCGGCAATACGGCCTGGACGGGCCACAGGGGCCCCGAGGCCAAGAGAGGGTGCGGGCTGCTGCCGGGGGACCCTAACTGGGGCAGGGAGTGGGATCGAGGCCCAGGTGAGAGCTGCCTGGCTCAGCAACCCCGTCCGTCTCCCTCATCCCTCACAGCTCCCCCCCCACCGCAAACACCACCCCCCCACCGCCCCCAAGAGGAGGAACCTCTCAAACCGGTTCCCCAGGGTCTAGCCTGGCCCTGGGCCCAGCCCTCCCCCTCCCTGGGTCAGGTTTGACTTCCTGATGGCTGGGGCCGGGCCTGGGGCTACCCGGGCCCCTCCCGCTCTGGATTCCAGCCCCGGCAGGCTGCCAAGGTTTGTTCCCCAAATCCTGACTGTGCACCTGCAGGGCGGCAGGCTCGGGGCCTGTGGGGGTGCCTGTAGGGAGCTGGGGCGCACCCCTGTCTTTGCGGGACTGAGGTTCCAGGAGGAGGCAAGATGAGGCGTTGGCAGCGGCGGCTGAGCGGCCCCGGCAGGTGCGGTTCTCAGCGCTCTGGTTATTTAAGTCAGGTGACGGCGCGGCGCTCCCGACGCGGGCTGTCGTGTGCTGCTGTCTCGGCACGTGAGCGCCCGAGGCCCAGAAAAGGGCGATAGCTTCCCAGCGCCTCCCGGCCAGTGCGTGGCTGTCATCCTCAAACCGTAGTGACACGGGGAACCCCCGGGGGTGGCATTAGGAGGTGGGGGGTGGGGAGGTCATGAGGGCAGAGAAGGCTGTGGACCAGGAGGGGGCCCCGGCCAGAACCCCACCCTGCAGGCTCCCGCTCTCCGACTCCCCGCCGCCAGACGAAGGGTAAGCATCTGGCTTGAGTCCCCTCCCGCAGCCCCCCTCCGTCTGCGGTGCTCGTTACAGCAGCCCAGGCTGGCTGAGCGGGGGCGTCCTGAGCCCCAGGTCCACGGCAAATACAGAAAACAAATAGTATGCTGGGTGACAGTAAGCGCAGAGCAGAAAAGCAAGCGTGTGGGTGTGCACGTGTGTGCGCGTTCCTCTCTCTGCGGACAGGCGCACGTGTTGCCGCGTGTACGTGCGTGTGCACACACGTGCCAGCCCGAGCATGTCTGCGTGTGCGTGCACGCATCTACATATTTGTATCTAAGGGTGGGGGTGTGAGTGTGTCAGTGTGTGTACGTGTCTGTGCACACACGTGCCGGCCTGAGTGCGTGTGTGCACACATGTGTGTATTTGTATCTAAGGGTGCAGGTGTGAGTGTGTCAGTGTGTGTACATGTCTGTGCACACCCGTGCCGGCCCGAGCGTGTCTGTGTGTGCGTGCATGCGTCTACATATTTGTATCTAGGGGTGTCGGTGTGAGTGTGTCACTGGGTACTGTACACACACGTGGCCGGGCATGTTGGGAGGTGGGTGCGGGTCTCCTGGCTGGCACAGGCCCTCCCGTGGAAGCCCCCACCTGAGCCGGCTCGTGCTGTGGTCTTTCCCGGGCACATGAGGCCACTCTGTCTCCTGCCTTCTCTCCCCCGTCTGCATCCTGGGCGGGCTCGGGGCTGGCGAGGAGGTCTCGGCGGCTCCGTCAGGCTGAGGCTGGCAGGGCTGCGGGGTTTGGCCCTGGCAGTGGGGAAAGTGGCAAGGACGAGGCCAATGGCAGTGAGCCTCCACGGGGCACCGGCGGCACGCTGGGCACCATGCCAGGGCCTTCGGGCCGTCTCCCCGAATCCTCCCGACCCCGGAAACCTCGTCGTGCCCACGTGACAGCCGAGGGTCCTGAGGCCGGCAGAGGCAGTTTCAGGACCAGGGTCCCAAGAGCAGGCTCCCCACACGGGTGTCCCTGGCACCAGACCTGGGGCGGCCTGCCCCAGGGCACACGGACCTGGAGGCCACTCTCCTTTCTGCTGCAGCCCAGGCAGACAGGCCCATTCATTCATTCATCATTCATTCATTCATTCTCTGGACAAGGTGGCAGGTGGCACACCCTGACCCGGAGGAGTGGTCGGCCCAGAGGCAGGGAGCCAGGCTCCTTCCAGCGCTCAGCTCTGCTCCTGCGTCTACGTGAGGACAAGAACACCTCCCCTGGCGGGCTGCCGAGAGCTTAGGGCCGCCCCTCCGCCAAGCGTGAGTGCTACCTCCTTAGATGCCCCCCCGCCCTCCGTGTCCCCGGGGAGCCCTGGTCTGCAGGGCCAGCCCTTCCCCCCCACCTGCAGGGCAGCCCCGTGGGAGGATGAGGTGCTCCAGACAGGCGGGGCTGGAAGACCCCGGGGGCAGCCGGGGCCCCGTCACCGCACACCACGGACTCCCCCGGCAGCTGGGCCATGGCTCCGGCCACACGGGCTGGCACCCGGGTGGGCTTGGCAGGGAAATCCGCGATGTGGGGGTGCCCTCCAGGCCCATGTAAATGGCACGCATGGGGAGGTGCCCGGAAGCCTGCGGTTTGGAGATACCCCGGTGGAGACGGCCGCACCATGGCCGCTGCCGGGCGGTGAGCAGGTGAGCGGTGCTTCGGGACGGAGCCGGCCCCCCTGGGAGCGCGCCTGCTAGCTGCTTGCTAAGGATGTGCTGAAGGGGTAAATAAACGAACGGGTTTGTGCTGCTGGGCGGCGGTGGCGTTAGAGGTGATTCTTCTTCTTCTTTTTCTTTTGCAATAATTACAGAGAATTTTTAATGTGAGAAAAAAAACCCACAGTGATTTCAAAACTTTGTCACCGCACATCTGGTGTGGCCACAGGGACGTGAAGGGGCTTTTGGGCAAAAGCAGCTCTGCGAGTCCCCTCGGGTCACGACGGCCAACGTGACCTCTGCACGCGGCCCAGCTGCGGGTCGGGCCTGGAAAGAACCGCGCCGTGGGGAGCCGGGAGAGCCGTCCTTCCCTCGCTCATGTCCGAGGACAGGGCTGCAGGTCGTGAGGGACATAGGGCTCCGGAACAGCTCCCTGCACTCCCGGGGCCTCGGTTTTCCCACCTGTGAAACAGGCTGATGGCGGAGACCTCTGTCCTGGTGCGAAGGGACCGTTGCCACCCCCAGGCTCAGCCCCCGCCATGTGCTTGGGGCAGCCTCATTTCCTTCCCTTTCCTGCCCTGCTACCCAGCCTGAAACACATCTCCGCTGGTACTCGTTCCTCTCCGCAAGGTCGGGAGCTGCGGCACCGGCACTGGCCCCGGGGTCACCGAAGCCGCCCACGGAGGGGCACGGGATGGGGGAGGGGATCGGTCCTCGACCAGGAGCGGGCCGACCCTCAGCCGGGTCTCTGCTCTGCCCCCTGGCAGTGGGCACCGCGCCCCCGTAACGGGCTCAGGAGACGGCTCGCTCTTCCCATGGGTGGCCGTGCCCAGGGGACCCTTGAATCCCGGCCCGTCCTCCTGCCCGCGGCCCCCGCCCCTGCGGCCTGCCCTTCTCCGCATCCCCTCCCGCAGGCCGAGCTGACCCGGGGCAAAGCCAAAGGTCGAGGAAGGAGCTCGGTCACGTAGTGTCTGCAAAGGTCACGGAAGGAGCTCAGGTCACATAGTGGCTGATTCTCTTCTCGCTGTTTAGGAGGAAGAGACACATGCGAGGAGCAGCTTCGGAGGCCGGGGGCCCTTCTCCGCGCTCGCCGCCTCCTCCGCCAGCCCCGCGCGCCCGCGGTGTCCGGGACGTGGCCTGAGCTCCGTGGACCCGCCGCGCGTGGGGATTCGGCGAGACTCCAAGGAGCGCGAGGGCAGCATGCCCGCTTCTGTGCGCGTTGGGGACAGGCACCCGCCGGGGGACGCCGAGACCGCGGCCTGTTTGTGCCGTGTTCCATTCTGCTGGCCAGAACAAGATGCATTTGCATGCATGACGCACGGAATACGAATTGTGCAGTTTGGGCGACGCGCAGAGAGGCCGAGTCCTGCATTTAAAGTCTGTAATATCGGGGCGCCCGGGGGGCTCAGCGGGTTAGGCGGCCGACGTCAGCTCAGGTCATGATCTCACTGTCTGTGAGTTCGAGCCCCATGTCGGGCTCTGTGCTGACGGCTCAGAGCCTGGAGCCTGCTTCGGATTCTGTGTCTCCCTCTCTCTCTGACCTTCCCCTGCTCACGCTCTCTCTGTGTCTCTCGAAAATAAATAAAAATGTTAAAAATTAAAAAAAAAAGTCCGTGATATAAAGACGTGAGACAAAATTCAAAATTTCTTATTAGATTATTAATTTATTAGATTATTAATTTTATCAGTACTTAGTCAACAAATCAATGATGTGAAATTTCAATTTTTAATGTTTTGCTACTTACAACGACATTAACTAGCAAATTAAAAACACCAGGACAAGTCGGGGAGGGGGGAGTTGAAAGGGACGGGACCAGGCGCCTCTGGACACCCCACCCTGAGTCCAGGTACCCCGGGGCGGTGGCAGGCGACTCCGTTCCTGACCACCACCCGGCCAGACCAGGCGTCGGCGGTTGTTCCTTCGTACACTGGTTTGTTGGGTCGGCAGCACGCCCACGTTCAGCTTGTCCCGGGACAGGGTGCAGGAGTCAGGGTGGAGGTCAGGGCCACGGAGGACACTTCGGGAAGGGCAGCAGCTTGGAGGGTGTATGGCAATACAAGAGCTTCAGGGCGCTAGCGGGCGGGCACACCCCTTCTCTTACCCGTGCCTCAGTTTCCCCGGGCTCCAGGCGGCACCCTCCGCAAATCCGGAACCAGGAGCCCTCCCCGCCCTTCCTACAGCGTGGCGTGTGCGCCCCCTAGCGGGAACCGGAACAAAGCGGGGCCGGGCCTCCTCTCCCGCAGAACAAAACCGCCTCCGCCCAGCCTGGGGGGCGGGGATCACAGCAGCACCCCGCCTCCCCACCCCGCCCCCCCCCCCCCCCCCCCCGCCGTACCAAGCGCACTACCCTCGGACCCGCCGCTCCACGTCTAGGAATTTACTCCAAACGCGTCCACGCATGCGTGTTCCAGAAGGCGAGTCGACATAGGTACAGGGCTATCCGTGGAATAAATGCCCCGCGTCAGCTAAGTACAACGGAAATAACGAATGTCGCGCCGTCTCCAGAAGTGAGCACGGGTGCGGGACGCCTGGGTGGCTCAGTCGGTTAAGCGTGGGACTCTTGGTTTCCGGCTCAGGTCATGATCTCACGGTTCCTAAGTTCGAGCCCCACGTAGGCTCTGTGCTGTCAGCGTGGAGCCTGCTTCAGATCCTCCTGCCCACACCCTCCCCCACCCTCCCCTGCCCCGCACGCTCTCGCTCTCTCAAAAATAAATAAAACAGTTACAAACAAAAAAAGGAGTGAGCTGCTATTTAGGAGCCCGCGCGGAGTGAAGGCACGGCGTTGCCGCCTTGTCCGGTCCCCAGCGGCACTCGCGGGACGAGGGTGCCCGCGGGCAGGGGGTGGGTGCTGACCCTGCAGGGGCTCCGGACGGTCAGTCACGGTCCAGCCGGCCCAGGAGCGGGAAGGGAGGCCGGAGAGCAGCGCCTTCCTTCTCCCCCACCTCCGTCCTTGGCTGAGGACCACTCCAGGGAGAGGCGACTCCCCAGCCACTTCGGCCTCTGCCTGTGTAGACGAATCGACTCTGGTAGCCCAAGGTCAGTCCTTCAAAGAAGAGCTTCGGGTGCCCACCCTTGGGATGGGAAGCCCCCCAAACCAAACCGAAAGAGGGGTGCACGCACACACTCAGAAGCCTGAGGAGCCGCGGGCACAGGAGGGCACAGCACGGATGCCACCTGCTGCGGTCACTAAGGGAGAAGAACGAGCATGGAGCAGTGAGCATGACTCGCTCTCTGGACGCATGTCGTAATGGCTTGTCGCTGCCGTGCACAGCGAGGGACAGTGACAGCTGCCTCTGCGGAGGCTCGTAGAAGCAGGGGGACCCGGCAAATGACTTACTTTTCCTTGTCACCCTCTGTACTTTTTTTCTTAATTTTCCACCATGTACAACTTTCACCTGCTCAAAAAAATAAAATGATATTGAAAACCAATCTTGCCATGTTGATGGATCAGAACATTCAACATTGTTAAAATAGCAACACTCCCCAGGTTTGTGTATAAACACTATGCAAGCTCTATCAAAATCCCAGACAAGATTAGACCTGGAGTGCCAGGGGTCCTTGTTCCGGCGAGTCTAGGGGTTCCACGAAGGACGGACGGTCAGGCGAAATGAAGTGAGAGAGCCACGAGTGAGATGGCATCTGATGACCAAGCAGGCAGCCCTGGCAATTCTGGCATCTCTGCTTTGCTAGTCTCGGTGTCTTTATTTTTAAAGGTAGCGAGTGACATTACATCAGTGACAAGGCATTCTTTACAACGTACATTGTTGTCACAAGACCTATGTAGTCATCTATAGGTTTATGGTATAAGGGAGCGTGGGGATGAGAATTACAAAAGGATTTACGAAATGTTAACCTCAGGGAGGTGCTCAATATTTGCTGCTGATAAACAGTGCTTCTGACTTTTGGGCGAGGCTAACCTTCGGGGAAGGTCCTAAGTCTCCTTACAATCTTTCCCATCAGTGTGTTAATTCTGAGAGAAGCTTTACGGAGATGTGCCTTGAGGTTTTATGGCGGGGCTGAGGGGAGCGATACCTGCAGGGAAAATCTAATTCGGTTCAAGGGGTCTTGGGGCCTATGCCTCAATTTGTGTAACCCATCCCCAAGAGGCAACCTTGAGGTTATTTCTGGCCAGGTTACTCTCACACAGATTTTATCCATCAAGACATCGCACTCCAGGTCCCCTTTTCCATGTGCCATAAAACCAAAGAGCATTACATCCCTTAGGCCAACGAGAGCAGTTCAAGAAATCCAGGCCTGAAAGATTATTTAGGAGGTAAAACTAGGCGCCAGTCAGGCTGGCAGGAGCTTTTGCTTCAACCTTTCCCACGCAGGGAGGGGTCTCAACCTGTGAGCCCAAAGCGGCTCCCAACACTGGGGTTCCCGGAACCTGCTTTGTCTACACATGCAGAGAGTCAGAAGCAGCTAGGGATTCGCATCTCCTGAGACTTACCTTCTGTGTAGAAATTGACAGGCCAACCCAAAAAGTCACATGGAAATTGAAGGGACCCAGAAAAACTGAAACAATCCTGAAAACAAAAACAAAAACAAAAACAAAAAACAACAAAGTTGGAGAACTCACACTCTTCGTTTTAAAAGTTACATGAATTATGGTCATCGGAGGCTGCGTGGCACTGGTATCGGTGGATGAATCAGTCGATCAAACGAATTGAGGGTCCAGAAATAAGCCCTCACATTTATGGTCAATTGATTTTTGATAAGGGTGGAAAGAATAATTTTCTCAGCAAGTGGTACTGGGACATCTGGATGTCCCCATGCGAATGAACGAAGATGGAGCCCTACCTCACACCATCCACAAAAATTAGCTCAAAATGGATTGAATGTCTAAATGTAAGGCAAAACTCTAAAATTCTTAGAAGGAAACATAGGGGCTAATCTTCATGATTTTGGGTTTGGCAATGGCTTCTTCAATATGACCCAAAATAATAGGCAAATCGGATTTCATGAAAAGTAAAAACTTTTGTTCTTCAAAGGACGCCATCGAGAAAGTGGAAGAGGAAAGAATCCACGAAAGAGGAAAGAATATTTGAATGTACGCCTGAAAGAGGACTTATGTCCAGAACATATGAAGAACCCTTAAGCTCAAAAATAAAAAGTCAAACAAGCCAATTGGTGAAACGACAGGCAAAGGATCTGAGCGGACTGGAAAGAAGTTGTACGAATGGCGACTGGCACGGAAAAGATGCTGCGCATCATTCGCCATCAGAGAAGGGCAAGTCAAAACCAAGAAGAGTGACAACTTGTATCGGTCAGCTCAGCTGCCTAACAAATACCACAGACGGGGAGCGGGGGAGCCTAAACAGAAACTGATTTCACACGGACCCGGAAGCTGGAAGTTCGAGATCAAGACTCTAACAGGGCTGGTTTCTGGTGAACCCTCTTGTCCTGGCATGTAGACAGCCGCTTTCTCACTGTGTCCTCACGTGGCCCTCCCTCTGTGTGTGCACACACCTGTGCCCGTGCACACACACACGCACACGGGTTTGCTCTCTCTCCTCTTATAGGGACCTTGTTCCTTACGGGGTTAGGGCCCACGCTGATGGCCTCATTTAAACTCAATTACCTCCCTAACCCCAAACACAATCGCACCTCAGCTCGGCATCTGCGCACGCGGGGCCGATGGCACTACCTTCACGAGCGTTTCCGGTCCGTGACCCGGAGCTGACGACAGCACCCATCCGGGGGTGGGGGGGAGGAGTGAGATGATGCAAGTGGCTGCTGAGCAAGAAGCCTGCGCCCGAGCTGGAGCCCACCCCCGGGGCTGCCATGGCCCTGCGGTCTCTCTCCAGCCTCCCGGCTGCCCCCCCTTGCCCCTGACCCTGACCCCGGGGTGCCCACGCCCCTCTGCATCACCCCACTTACATCGCTGGCATCTTCGCTCACCTGCTCCCTGTCCTTGGGTTCCCCTCCCCACTTCCCAAATGTGAACGAGTCGACTTTACTTCTTGTCGTGGGTTGACTCGTGTCCCCCAAGAAGACATGTTTGAGCCCTAATCCCCGGCACCCGCGAATGCAGACCTATTTGGATACAGCATCTTTGCAGACGGAAGCCAGTTCAGAGGAGGTGGGACTGGAATGGGGTGGGTCCCAATCCAACGATGGCTGTCCTTGCGAGAGGGAGGTGTGGACGCAGACATGGGAGAAGAATACGTGAAGATGGGGGCCCAGTGTGGAGGGGGGTCTACGAGCCGAGGGGTGCCAGCAACTGCCGGAAACCACCAGAGGCCGGGGAGAGGCACGAAGAATCCTCTCCCAGAGCCCCCCGAGAACACGTGCCTGCCCGCACCTCGATTTTGGACTTCCAGCCTGCGGAACGGTAGGACGACACGCTCCTGTTGTTCTAAGCCGCCTAGTTGGCGGTTCTTGGTTACGCGGCCCGAGGCGACTAACACACTCACCCTGTCCCTCCGTGGCATCACCTCCTTCAGAATCTCCCCTGGCCCTGTACGCTCCCGCCCTTCCAGGTTAGCCTCCAAAGCCTGCTTTTCCTCCAGGAAGCCTTCCCTGAGTGTCCCCTCTTTCCTCCCCCCAAATCTCACAGCGCCTTGTACCCCTCTTAACACGTGCCGCGTTCTGCCCTGAAGCCAACGTGGAAGGGAAGACGCTTCCTCCCTGGAAGAGGCGATCCCGAACAGGGCTGTTAGGATGTGACGGCTTCGTGCCAGTCACTGAGTACATTTCTGTAGTCACGTATTCATTCAACAAGCACTCAGGAAGGGACTTTTGCACCGACTTGTTCACCGGAACGCAGCCCCCGAGGCAGGACAGCACCGCGCTATCTCTGGCTGGGCCCCTCCTCTCCCAGGGTCTCCTAGCAGCCCTGGGCCCGGCTCACTTTGAGTTTATGCCCAGGCAAGGTCTGAGTCACACATTTTCCGAGCGTGGAAGGAGCCTCGGGGATGGGAGAGTTCGGCAGGAGGGAGACCAGAAGGCCGTAGAGCCTTCCGGGTTAGCGAAAACAGGACTGCCCTGTGTTAGAAGCCCACGGGCTAGCGAGACGGTCCTGGCTCCAAACTCCCACCCTGTGCTTTCCAGCTGGGTGACCCGGCAGCGCTGAGGCCCTGGATCTGTACCTGTGAAGCGGGGGTAACCGTGCCTGCGGGGTGCAGGCCGGCTGTGAGCGGCGACTCCGCCCCCTGCAGTAACCAGCACTGGCCAGCAGGGGTCTCCAGAGCGACTCGAAACCCGGCTTACCACTGGGCGCGTGGAGGCGGGAGGGCGGCCGGGCCGAAGTTCTGCTCACCTGCCCACAGGTCTCCCAGCAGACGGGTCCCCCAGCAAGCTCCAGGACAGAGCGGGCAAGCCGGGCTGGGACACTGGGCGCTGAGCGAGCCCCGGGATCCGGTCCTGGGACAGCGATCGGCGAGACCTGTTTCTGCCTCCGGGGGCGTCTCACCGGGCCGTGGCGGGGCCGCAGGGCTCTGATGGTGATGAGGCCTCGTGCTTGGTGGAGCTGCCTGTGCCCAGACACGTTTCTCATGTGATCCTTCCTGCAGGCCGTGCCACACGTGAGGAAACCCAGACCCAGAGGGGCTCGGGGGCTTGCCTGAGGTCACACAGCAGGAAAGTGGCAGAGCTGGGATGAGCATGAAGCCAGGTGGTCACACCCACACTCTGACGGCCTTACGCCTGGCGGAAGTGGCCCCGGTTTCCTCGTGAGGTGGGGATGACAGACGAGGACAAATTCACAGAGGAAACAAAGAGGAAAGGAGTTCCCACAGAGGGAACTGCATGAACGGAGGCCCAGAGGCAGGAGGGAACGGGCGGAGGTGCCCGTCGTCCAGAGGAGCGTCGTGAGAAGCAGGGCGCAGAAGGGCTGCCGGGGAGCTGAGGGCAGGGCGTCGACGAGGTCGGGTCTGTGGCCGCGGGCTGGGGGCGGGCTGGGGGGCCGGTGGGAACGCCGGCGTCATTCCCGGAGACAGAAATCTGCAAAGGGCCACGGGGACGGACAGCCCCCAGTTGGCCCCTGAAACTGAAGCCGGGGTGCAGAAGGCCATCAGAACCCGTCCATCTGTCCTGCCTGCTCCTCTCGGCCCCCCGGCTTCCTCCCTCCCTCTCTCCTGCACCTGTGCTCCACGCGGCAGTAAACGTGGCCCCTTCAACTCCCAACGCGGCGTGAAGTCCTGCGGAAGGAAGCCACCGGCCCGACGCGGGGCGGATGCCCCGTCACAGCTCTGCCGTGGCCGGCGACAGGGTTGTGCGCGAGTGTGGCCGGTCCCTGGGAGCCACGTGGACAGAATTCAGAGAAGTGGAGGGGGCAGGATCATACCACACGTCTGGGGACGGCGGGCCCCTGCCCCGGCCTGTGCTTGGCAGGCCGTCTAACTCCTTCTGGCTTGGGGGAGTGCTGTGGACGGCCCTGCCCGCCGGACAGCTCAGTCCTGGGCGAGACTCTACCGCCACGAGCACGCGCTTCTCCCCCGCGTCTCCGAGCTGGAGGGCTTGAAGGCATCAGGAAGATCGAGGTTCAGATCCTGGCACGGTCACCACGGCAGGTGACCCATCCTTCCTTTGAGAGGCCGGCCCGCGACTGCTTGACCGCTAGCTAGAATGTGGTGGGAGGGATGTGGTCCTTATTCCGGGCTCCGGGCTTCTGGAAACAGGCGGGTTCTTGTCTCTTGGAGCGCTGGCTCTGGGAACAGGCTTCCGTACTGCAGGGAAGCCCACGGGACAGACCCGGGCAGAGCCGGCCCCAGCTTGGCGGTGGGGGGGGGCGGGGGAGGTGCCGTCCAAGGGGTGGAATCCCATCCGGCTGCCCTGGCTGACGGTACGGAGCACAGGCCCCCCTTCCTCGCCGAGTCCAGCCAAAATGCAGACTTGGGAACCAAATAACACGATTACGAAACCCCGCTGAGTTGTCACGCAGCAACAGATCACTAGAAATAGCTTATCACCCGCGTGGCCTCTGAAACCCGTTTTCCGTCTGGGCGTGGAGATAGGCTGTCCGTCGCGGGCCGGAGGCCGGGTGAACACTGAGCGTCCGGGACACGGGCTCCGTGCTGCCCTGCTCGCTGTCGTGGCCCAACTCCCTGCACGGGGCGGGGTGAGCGGCTCCCAGTTCCCAGGCACGAGTGCCGAGGACGCTTGCTCGAGGTGACATCCCGGTGAGCCGCAGAGCAAGGATTCGAACCCGGATCAGGGGAACGGTGTGGCTCCAGAATTTTCCAGACGCAGCACTGCCTCTGCAAAGCGCACACTCCCAAAGATGGCCTTCTGGTCCTCTGATTGGCTTCTTTTTCCAGAAGCCTCCTTCTTCCTTTTCGCAGAGTCCCATTGCCCCAAGCAAGAATGGCTCAGGCAATGCTCCCACCCTCAGCTGAGGGGCAAATGGGCAGATCCTCTGGGCACAACTTTCTTTTTTTTTTCTTTAATGTTTATTGATTTTGAGAGAGAGGGAAAGAGCGAGCCAGGAGCAAGGAAGGGGCGGGGAGAGAGAGAATCCCAAGCAAGCTCTATGCTTGGCAGCACAGAGCCAGATGTGGGGCTCGAACCCATGAACTGTGAGACCTGAGCCGAGACCGAGAGTTGGACGCTTAACCCACGGAGCTGCCCAGGCGCCCCCGCGGGTGGTCCTGGTTGAATCCCAGGCCTCCTTGGCGCTGTTATTAACCCCTTTGTACTGACGGAGACACTGAGGCAATTTGACCAGGGAGCCAGAGGTGTAGGCGAGATCTGAACCCAGGGGATCAGGCTTCCCAGTAGGACTTGCGATGAGGGCTGCATGGGCCTCAGTGGAGACGGGGCCCAAGCCCGGGGTCCCACGCCAGGACCCCCTCCTGCCCCAGTCTGATTCTGTGACCCCAGCACACAGAGCTCGGACAGGAGACTTGCCAAGATCCCTTTGCATTGGGTCCTCCCACTTCTGATCCCCCCCCATGCCCGTCCTCATGCTGTGGGGCCTGGGCCACCAGCTGTTTGCACCTGTGTTGGTCCACTCTGTCCCCGACGGTCACACTGCTGTCGGCAGAGCCCCCAGGGGTCGATGTCAGCTCGGACTCGGACCTCGAGGCTCTCCCAGGGGTCTGAATGCCCCCCAGGCACCTGCACCCCGTGTCTAACGCTCCTCCCACCTGCCTGTCCCTCCCAGACCGGCTCGAGGACCCCGGCCGCAGGCAGGACTCGGGAGGCTGGCGACCAGCTGGGGCTCAGGGTTCGACAGGGCACCGAGGGCCGCATGGGGGCCCAGGGGTGCTGTGCACCAGCAGGGGCCCCCGGGGGACAGGAGAAGCCGTGTAGAGGTGGGGTCAGCCTGCACCCGCCGCGGGTCCGCTTCTCATCCAGTGAACGCGGGAAGGCAGCGGGCGGTTTGCAGACCCGAATCGATTTTCTTTTCAAGGTAAACAAATCAAAAAAGAAAGTCTGCAAGGAAGGTGGGCAGCTAGAAGCAAAGGACCAACAACGGGGCTTTGTGCTCTAAGCCATCGATGGGGAGACAAGGCCCCCAAGTACAGTGTGACCCCGCCAAGGTCACCAGCCAGGGGGGGTGGGATGGGACAGATACGAGAGTGAGGAGGTCCCCTTGCTGGGCCCGGGCCGCGGCCTGCTGTGACCTGTTGGTGACGACAGGGACACTGCATTGTGATGAGCTGTGCTCTTTCCGGCGGGGGTCACACACACGGCTGGCAGGAGGCCAGGCGCGCGGCAGGAGGGCGGGAGCACCCTGGGGCCAGTGCAGGGCCCCTGTCTGTGCGGAGAGCAAGCAGCCGCAGGGTGACAGGCCACTTACCCAGAGATCACTGGGGAGGGACACACAGGCCTCAGGCAGGGCGGATCCTGTTTCCAGCTCTGCCCCCTTTCTGCTGTGTGCCCTTGAGGAAGTCACTCGCCCTCTCTGTGCTGAGTGGCCTTGCCCTTAAAACGGGCCACGGCTGGTCCTCACAGGAGTGTGGGGTGATTGCGTGCCCCCTGGTCACCATCCCCTGTGAGCCCTGCAGGGGCTCCTCCACTGCGCCCTGGACGGGGCCACTGCTCTCTGCGTCTCCTCTCTACATGGCGCCATCGCCGTCCTCACCGCGCGGGGTCTGAGCTCTGACCTCCAGCCCCTCGCTGGGCGCTGCAGCCGTAGCTCAGCCTCCGTGCGCCGGAGGCCCTTCTGGGGGGCCGAACGCCCTCTGACATCTGCACCCCTGGGGACTGCTGTGAGGAGCGCACCACCAGGTGGGCGGACGGGGGCGGCCGTTCAAGGTGACGGGGGTCAGGGGGGTGGGGGCCGGGCGGATGCAGCCTGGGCAGCGCCCGGCGACTGCGGCTGGAGTGAAGGAGCGAGTCGTTCCCGGGGGAGGGGGACAGAGAGAAGGCCGGAGACGGCCCCAGACGGGCAGAAGCAAGAATGCTGTGTGTGTCCCTTCCCCGGGGGCCGCGGCGACACCTCCGAGCACGCTTAGGGGCCTAAGCACCCGTGGCCGTGGCCTCGCGGTTCCGGAGGCCGGAAGTCTGAGCTCAGATCCGCTAACCCAAATCAAGGTGTTCCCAGGGCGCGTGCACCAGCGACCCAGGGCAGAGGCCGTTCCCTGCCCTTCCGGCTTCTGGAGCCGCCTCCAGGGCCCGGGCCTCCAAGTTCAACGCCAGCAGGTGGCACCGCGCCTCCCGTCAGCGTCGCCTCTGTCCGAGGCGTGATTGCCTTGTGATTGCATCCGGGCCCATCCGGGCGATCCAGGGTAGCGCTCCCATTGCAAGATCCTGAATTTAATCACATCGGGAAGCGTTTTGCCTAGAAGGTAACGTTCACGGGTTCGGGGATTAGGACCTGGATATCCTCCGGGACCTCCATCCAGCTGACTGCACTGTGTTCATGGCTGATGAAATGAAACAATGAAATGATTTCACACGCCCTTGCCCGTGGCTGTTGATTTTGACGGACAATTTGCCCCCAGAGCCAGTGTGCGGCCTGAGAAGCCTTCTTAACCCAACCCTCGGGCCACCACCACCAAGAGGTTAGAGTTGGTTCACCAGGTGTAACTTAGGGGCCTTCCCCACGGCAGGCGTTTGAAATAATTTCATTAACCGGAACCATGAGAGACTTTGCTGGGCAGTTTCCCCCAGTGTTCTCTTTACCGTGAAAAATATTTTAGTGTATTCTTTCAGCAAAGAGCTGTGTGAAGGTAGAACAAACACCCACCCAGCTCTTCAAACCTGCGTGTCTTAGGGTCATTTTCCAGAACCCGCTCTGTCGCAGGGTGGGGGCAGGGGCCTGCGGGCCGCTGGGTCAAACCGGTCCTGGTGCCGGCTCCCATCCCCTCTGCCTCACCCGACCCCGGCCACACTGGGGTGACCAGCTCAGCTCCGGGCAGGCACCCATTCAGGGGTGTCACCTGCTGGGCCCGGGCTCCACACCACCCGCGTCCTCCCCAAGGCTTCTCCCGGGGTGGGAGGCCCTTGGGGGCAGCTCCCCGGCCGAGCATGCCGGGGTAGAGGCTCTGGGGAGTCCTGCCTGCGCGGCCACCCCTGACCCATCGGACGGGAGAGAAGCCCGAGATTGGATACTGCCCCAGGCATGCAGTCCTGGGGCCACTTCACAGGCTCCCGCGGCGGTGGTCGACTGGAGACCTGGGCCTCGGTTCCTCCTCCGACCCTGCGCCTGAGTGCGGCCATTCCCGAACCGGTTCCTCCTGGTTCCTGGGCCCGGAGCCGCCATATCGACCCCTTTGAAATCAGAACGCAGGACAATGGCAGCCCCTCTCTGGGGCGTCTGTGTGGGGGACGGGGGCTCACCACTGGAGTGCCGTTCAGGAACCGCTTTCTCAGAACCAGTGGACCCCGAAAGGAGACGGTGCAATCAGATATGCCTGTGTTAGCCGGCTGTCGCCGTGTAACAAATTTCCCCACGGCAACCATTTCTCTCCTGTGTCTGAGGATCTGGGGTCCGGAGGGACTTGGCTGGCCGCTTCCAGCCCGGGGTCTCTGCTGCTGATGCAGCTCGGGTCACGCCATCTGAAGGCTTGACCGGGCCAAAGGACCCTCTGCCAGACTGTCCCCACCACGTGGGCCTCTCCACGGACACGCTCGAGCACCCTAACCGCAGGGCAGCCGCCGTCCCTGCCGCACCGGGCTGGGGAGCAAGACGGAAGCCACGTGCCGGCTAAGACTGCACGCCGGAAGCCACACTCGCCTTTCTGCCACATCCTATGGGTCACGCGGTCAGCCCCTAATGTGAGGACACTCCAGGATGCGGGGTTCCCGGAGGTCATCTTGGAGACTGCCTGCCATCACGTGACCGTGACACCCGTACGACCCGGGCGTCTGAATCAAACAGAACAGGCTGATTTGTGTGCCGTGTTGCGTTTTCCTGTATAACCAGCAGAGCCAAGACACCACGGCCCTCTTCCGTCACCTCCTGGTCTGCTGCTTCTCAGTCGGCACCCCTGGGGAGCCCCCGGGGCTAGGAGAGAGTGTGTCCCAGACTGCCCTTGTGTTCGCTGGCCCCTGGACCTGCCATGAAAGGGTCCCTCGGCCCCCCAACACCCCCAGGTCTCCAGGCCCTGGGCTGGGGAAGGCTGAGCAGAGGGGAGTGACTTTCAGGGCCCAGCAGGTGGCTCCCACTGCCCGTCCTCCGCCAGGGAACTTGCTGGATCCTGGAGAGGAAGACCAGACTGGGAGCGGGGCGGGCGGGGGTGGGGGGGGGTGTCCTGGGGAGTAGTTCCTGCTTGGTTCTGTAAGAACATGTCACTGTGAGAGCTAGAAATGGTTGTAAAACCGCTTACTCATTTTGCACCCTCATTACTAAATGATAGATATCATTATTTATTAAATGCTGTGATTCGTTCTGTTTTTAACATTAGGCCTCGGACGTGCGAGGCCTTACAGGTAAGTAATTGGGCTGGAGTCGAATGGAGAGTGGGCGATGGCCAGTCCATCCTGGGGCCCGCGCATACCTCGTCAGAGGCCCGGTGGGCCCGTGGTCGCTCGGAGTCAGCCCGTGGTCACTCGGACTCAGGCCCTTGGTCGGCAAGCGGAGGAGCGGACATTTGGACCAGGCTGGCCAGAGCCCAAGCCCTTGGCTGGCCCCCACGGCCCCTGGGCCACAGCTGCCCCGGAGGGGGACAGGCTGCCAACAGTATTGACCCCGGGTCCCCCCCCAAATGTTCCACGTGTTGTAGGTCCCCATGCCCCAGCCTCTGGCCACTAAGACTTTTGGGGCCCCTCCCGCCCCCAACCCTCCGGGCCTAGGGCTCCCGCTCTGCTGGGCCCTGCCGTCGTGACCCGGTTTGTCCTCCCCAGAGATGCCAGCCCAGCCCCGGCCGTTCGTCCTGACCAGGCCGTCTCTTCCACAAGATGGGGTCTGGAGATGAAGACAGTCTCTGACCCCCCCCACTCCCTGGACCGAGACCTTTGGTCTCGAAGGCCTACTGAGTGCCTACTGGCTGCCACACTGTGCTGGGCCCTGTGAAAGGCACGCCTCGTTCCTGCTGTCAGGGAGGCCCTGGGGACGGGCAGAAAACCAGAAAGTGGCCAAACCCACTGGGCGCATCATTACGAGCGGCTCCTGGCAGGTCACCGGATCCCGTGAGGGCGCTGCAGGAGTGGGGGTGGGGAAGGGCCTTCCCAAGAAGCGACACGTAGGCTGAGACAGGAGGGAGACCCAGGAGCTGGCGAGGCGCACGGCGGGAGAACACAGCGCCCGCGCAGGGAACGGCGACGCGCAGGCCCCGAGGCCGGAAGACCGGGCAGAGCGGAGAGACCAGGAGAGGCCAGCCAGTCCTGCCCCCGGGCCCTGCCCTCACCTCTCGGCCCGCCCCGCGCTGGGTAAACCGAGACCACAAGCCTGGTGGCCAGAAGCGCAGGCGCCCTCGGCAGGAACCCAGGACCTCCGTGTACTCAGTGCCTGGCGCTGGTGTTAACGACAGTGTGGACAGGCGGTGGGGGCGGCAGGCGCGGTGCGTCCTGGAAGGGGGAGGCCGAGCGCGGGTCCCAGGGCTGGCCCTTCCTTGCCGGAGACCTGGGGCAAGGCGGGCCCCGCCCCGGGAGCTGGTTTCCGGGTGTCAGATGAAGCTGCACCCTCGGGGACAAGGCCCCAGGGGCTACCCATCTATCTGGTGCCAGGCACAAGCTGAGTGTGGTCCAGGCACAGTCCCGTGTCCAGGACAGCGGGGCCCAGGGGCGGGCGCAGGAGTGGCTGGGTCCGGCCATCCTCGCCTGGGCCGCCCCCTTCCTGCACAGGAGCAGAGGACTCAGCGGCCGTGCCGCCAACACGCAGGACAGCCGTGGGCCTGGGGCCGGATGGCAGAGCCTGGCGGGGTGCTGTCACATGACCACTGAAGGGTGCCAGGGACCCCGGACCGGGGACGGGGCATCTGTGCAGGAGGAGCCGGGTGTGGGGAGAGTAGGGACCCCTGCTTAGAACCTGGGGTGCCCCCCGGCCTCCTTAAATGGACTCGGCCCAGGAAGGGTCTGAAGGACAAGAGCTGGACCCTTGAGGCCCTACTGTGTGCTGGCCTGTGTCTCTGCCCAGCCCCACCCTCGGCTCCGTTGGGCTTCCCTCCTGTTTCCAGTTTGGCCTCCTTCTCCTGGTTTCCAAAACTTCCAGGAAAGGGCAGGAGGAGGGGAGTGGTGGGTGGGTCAGGAACTGCCTGTTCTCCAGAGTTCCACTGGGGCAGCCCGGAAACTGGGGCAGGGAGGCCCAGACTGAGAGGGGGAGAAGGGGAGGGAGCAGGAGGGGAAGGGAGGGGAGGGAAGGAGAGGGAAGGGGAGATTGGGGGGACCAGGGGGGGAGGGACAAGGAAGGAGAGGAGAGGAGAAGGGAGAGGAGAGAGGAGGGGGGGAAGGAGGGGAGGGGAGTAAGGAGAGGGGGGAGAGGGGACGGGAGACCTGGCACCCCGGAAGGGCACACTTGCTGGGGGGAGGGTCTGGCACAAATGGCTCCGAGGAGGGATCGGTGTGGGCGTGCACAGCTGAGTGTGTGAGGACGAACGTGTGCTTGTGAGAGAGAGCACGCCGGGGTCCGTGTGACCGCGCGTGCAGGTGTGAGGGCAGGCGGGGACGGCAGGCAGAGACCCGGAGGGTGACTTTGGCGCAGACCCAGGCTTCCCGAGGGGTGGGGACCCCCTCACCCCGAGACCACCCCTCGGTCCCAGCAGCTGGGCTCCCCTCTCCTGCCGCAGCCCCGTTTCTCCTGGGCCAGAGGGGACCTGTCCCACCTTGGGGGGCCACCCCCAGGGCCCAGCGCTGAAGTCGCCCTGGCAGCCCCCTGCAGGGCCTTACCCCGTCTCACGACGTGACTGGGGCCCCGCCAGGGTGCAGCTTGGACGGGAGTCTCACCCCAGCGCCCGCCACCCGCCCGGTGGCAGCGATGGCGTCAAGACCAGGAGCAAGCCCGGGAAGGCCCTGGGTCGCTGGCGGGACTTTCCGCAGCAGTAGGTCCTAGGATGAGGCTCGAGGGGCGGCAGGAGCCCTGGGCCATGGCAGGCGAAACCAGGGGACGTGGCTTGCCTTGGGTGCATGTGAGAGAGAGAGAGAGAGAGAGAGAGTGTGTGTGTGCATGCACGCTTGCCCGTGGCAGGGAGGGGAGGTAGGAAACAGGGACACGGGTTCCCAGGCTCGATCCCACCTTCCTTCTGCTGGTTGTCCCCCAGCACTGACCCGCCGTCACCTGAAGCCACACCCCCAGGGCACCTGGGACCCTGATCACCTCGGGGGAGCTCCTGCCCAGGACCCGGGCTCACACTGGCCAGCTCCCCACCCCAGGCAGCCCAGACGGGTTATAGCGGGTTGACGCGTCCCCCCAAAATTCATGATCACCCGGAACCTCAGAATGTGACCTTACTTGGGAAAGGCGACTTTGCAGATGTCATCAGTTAGGATGAGGTCGTGCTGGAGCAGGGCAGTCTCTCCATCCAGGGACTGGTGTCCTTGTGAGGGGGGTTCTCACAGAGACACGAGAAGAGGCCACAGGGAGACCGAGCCACAGACTGAGTGGTGAGGCCACAAGCCAGGGAGGCCTGGGGCCCCCAAAGCTGGAAGGGGCAGGAAGCGTCCTCCCCCAGAGCCTTGGGGGGACCCGGCCCCCTGATTTCGGAGCCTCCAGACGGTGGGAGGGTATTTCCTGTCATTTAAGCTAGTTTGTGGTCATTTTGTGCAGGGCCCCCAAGGACAGACACAGACCGTCCCCTCCTTCCCCGCCCCTCTAGTACTTTGGCGGGGGAGGTTATTTGAGGTGGGGCGGCCCCAAGACCCCCCTCGGAACTCCAGCTACAGGTGGCTGTCCAGGGCCCTGGCTCCCCGCTCAGGGCGCCGCCGGGGACCCCCCGGGTGCTCCGGGCAGTGACTGAGCATGGGGAGAGGGGCACGGCCTGTGATGAGCCCTGTGGCTCAGGACTCCCCCTGGCCCCCCAAGCTTCCAGAATGCTCCCCAACTCCCTCCCTTAACTCACAGACTCCCCCCCCACCGCCAGTCCTGCCTGGACGTCTGCTCCCCGCGGGCCGGCTGCTGGCGCAGGGCAACCCTGTCCGGTCCCGCCGACCCTCCATCCATCTCCCCACGCCGCAGATGCCAAAACTGAGCCTCGGAGCAGAGAGGCCTCTCCCTGGGGGGGCGGGCCCTGAGTGGGAGCCAGAGGTCTGCGCCCCAGCCCACCCCCTCAGCTAGGCGCGCTCTCTCTGCCTCTCTCTCTCTCTCTCTCAGGCAGCTCCCCCCAGCCGCAGGCCTGGTTGCCATGGTGTCGGAGGAGGAGAATGAGGAGTAGATTCCTGAGCCGCATCCAAAAATACACACACACCCCACTCGCCCCTCCTTCCTCACTCCCTTTCTCCAAGTCAAAGCCTCCCTTTGTGCGCCCCCCCACCCAGGCCAGTGCCACTTCCATCCGGACGGACGGCCCAGAGCAAAGGAGGTCAGAGAGGCGCAGGGTCCAGGAAGTGAGTCAGGGGACCCCAGCCCTCCGGGGCTGACTTCCTCCACCGAGATAGCGGTTCCCAGCAGGTGCTTCCTGCCCGGTGCCTTCGAGGTGCTGTTCCCTCCACCTGGAAAGCCCTTCCTCATCCTTCATCCGGCCCCGCTAGGAAATCTCCCCTGAGCCTCTCAAGGGTCCCTCTGATTCTGCACCTGCCTCCACCGCTGTCATTTTCTCGCTGTGTTCTCATGGGAGGTCTTGGGATGGGAACTTTCTGTCACCTGGTGTCCCCAGTGCCCCATATGGGCACTTGCTCAGTAAATGCTGATGATGGAAGGAAGGAAGGAAGGAAGGAAGGAAGGAAGGAAGGAAAGAAGGAAGGAAGGAAGGGAGGAAGGAAGGAAGGGGGAAGGGACGGAGAGAGGAAGGGGTGAAGGAAGGAAGGAAGGAAGGGAGGGGAAAGGGAGGGAAGGAGGGAGGAAGGGAGGAAGGGGGAAGGGAGGGAGGGAGGAGAGAGGGAGGAGGGAAGGAGGGAGGAGGAAGGAAGGGAGGGAGGGAGGGAGGAACAGGCACTCTGGCTGGGTTCCGGCTCTGATCTCCTGTAGAGGCGCCCACTCATCACACTCATCACACCCTCCAGGACCCAGGACTGGAGTCCCCCCCCCCGCCCCCCCGCGGACTCCTGAGCCCGTCCCAGGGAGGAGGCAGAGGCAGCCAAGGACGGACATTTGCCAAGGTCTCGGGCAGCCCCCAGGAGCGCGTGCAGGCAGCTAGCTGAGGGGTTACAGGTGCAGAGACAGGGTCGGGGAGGTCGCTGGCTGTGGGCAGACCCCAGGGTGGGAGCCGGCCGGCCGGACACTGGGCAGGAGCAGGTCTCGCTCAGAAGCCTGGCTGGCAGCCCCGGAGGAGTCCGGCCGGCGTGTCCCCTTGAGGGCAGTCAGGGTGGGGAGAGACCAGCCGGCCCCTCCAGGCTCCCACTGAAAAGTGGCGCCCGGCACGGTGTTGCCTCTGCCGCGCTGGGCAGGGAGGACGGCCGTGCGAACGGCTTACTGCGTGCACTTCCGTGATTAGTTGAATTTTTACCAAGAGCATGTATTATATACATATTTTAAAAATTTTTTAATGTTTATTTTTTAGAGAGACAGAGACAGAACGTGAGTGGCGGGGGTGAGGGGGAGAGAGAGAGGGAGACCCAGAATCCGAAGCAGGTTCCCCGCTCCGAGCCGTCAGCACAGAGCCCGACGCAGGGCTTGAACCGCCAGATCATGACCTGAGCCAAAAGTTGAAGGCTTAACCGACTGAGCCTCCCAGGCGCCCGTATATACATATTTTTTTAATGAAAAGAAAATGAATATCCAATGACCCCAAGGTCCCCGCCTTCCCTAGAACCTTCTACACTGCTGGGCAGTTGTGACAAAGCCCAGAAACTCTGCCTTCTGCAGCCTTCCCCCCGCCTTGGGAGCACTCCCTCATCTCCTCGCTCATTCCTTCGCGCCCTTAGGGAGGCCGGCCCCAGGCCCGCCCTCCCGGATGGGGGGAGACCGAAGTCACAAAGTGGCTAGATTCGGGGCCAGTGGCTGGCGGGTTTTCCTTTGGCCCCAGGACCTTGGACTTGCTCACCAAGGGCACGGCTTTGGGCTCTGGATTCTGACCCACAGCCCCAGGGCTGGAGAGTTTCCGGCTGGTTCTGATGGGCTCCCGGGGTCGGTATCCAGCTGGAGGTCATTGAAGATAGAGGGTGACCGGGCCCAGCTGCACCCAGTGTGAAGGCCAGGTGTGCACAGTGAGGGTGAGGAGGACGGTTCGCTCCGGGGGGACGGGGACACACCTGAGGCCCGGGGATAAGGGGCAGAGCCGGGTCTCCAACCCAGGTCACTCTGACCCCAAGACCGCCGCTGCCCTCCGGCCACACCGCCGCTCTGTCAGCATGGGCCGGGGGCTCAGTCTCCCCGGAGCCCCTTCCCTCACGTCTCAGAGGCCTCCTGTCCCTGGCCCTGCTGCGCTCGGGGACGCGAAGGCTCTGAGTCATGTTTCAGGGCCTTGTCTCCAGAAGGTAGCACAAACGTGTCCTCTGAGCTCCGGGCGCCCGGTCCTTCCCTGGGGCAGTTCCTGACTTTCTTTCCCTCTCTGCACAGGATGGGGTGTCCTCAGAGGCTGGGCGGAAAGAGCGAGGACTTTGAGACACGAGACAGACCTGAGTTCATGTCCGGGCGGCACCCACCGACTTGCAGGAGGGTCTCAGGCAAGCACGTGCTTCTCCGAGCCTCAGTTTCCCCATCGGTAAGCAGGGGGCGGGGGCGGGAAGAGACCCCACGGGCCGGCAGGATTGGGAAGAGTTTGGGCAGGAGAGTCTCTGCTCGGAGCCGGGTGCGGAGCTGAGCTCACCCCCGTCGCTGCCGCCCGGGGTGCCTGGGCCCCACGCTTTCCATCTCATCCGGTTGGGAGCCGCTCACGGAGGGGTGTCCACTGCCTGCCGCCCGTTAGGATGCAAGGGACTCACCCGGAGAGGCAGCCGTGTGCTCGGACCACATAACGACCACGCGTGCGTAGGCAGAGCGGTCTCTGTTCTCTGAGGTTGGGGACGCTGAAGCTACGAGGGCCTCAGAGCTGAGCGTAGGCAGGGGTCCCAACCCCCTTGGGTGCGGAACACTTCCTGCGGGCACCCCTCGCATACGCGACCCGTCCACGCAAGATAAAAGCCGAGCTCTCTGCTCGAAGCAGGGGTGTCGAAGGCAGCCCCGGAGAAGGGTCCAGCATCCCATTGGCCCTGCAGACCTGGATCCTGGAGAGAACGAGGTGGCGCTGGTCCCGGCACTGGAATCAAGGGTAGCGGGACAGAGGGAGAGCGCTGTGGACGTGGCCGGCAGCCGATACGGAGCAGCTGGTACAGGCACGCTTGCTCACGCTCGAAACCGCGTGTTCCGGCTGGCGTGGTTGGGCCAACTGACTCCTGTTTCACAGCGAGACGTCGGTCTATACAATGAAACCGATAATATGTCTTTGGAAAAAGTCATAATGACTTCGATCTTTTAATGTCCCCACAAGTTCTTTTCTTAAACTTGGAGGAATATTTTATTTTCTTTAAACATGTTTATTTATTTATTTTAATGTTTATTTATTTTTGAGAGAGAGACAGAGAGACAGAGCACAAGCAGGGGAGGGGGTACAGAGAGAGAGGTAGACACAGAATCTGAAGCAGGCTCCAGACTCCAAGCTGTCCGCACAGAGTCCCACGTGGGGCTCGAACTCACAAACTGCGACATAATGACCTGAGCTAAGGTCGGATGCTTAACCGATGGAGCCACCCACACGCCCCTTAAATGCTTACTTTTGAGAGAGAGAGAGAGAGAGAGAGAGAGCAAGCTGAGGAGGGTCAGAGAGAGAGGGAGACAGAGGATCTGAAGCAGGCTCTGTGCTGACAGCAGAGAGCCGGATGCAGGGCTTGAACTCACAAACCGTGAGATCAAGACCTGAGCCAAAGTCAGAGGCTTAACCAACTGAGCCACCCAGGCGCCCCTGGGGAGATATTATCTCCTGTATAGAGGAAATATTCACATGAATCCAGCAATTCCATTAGCTTCCCTTTCTTTTTCTTTTGTTAAGTTCAAGTAAAATTAAATTAAATATAGTATCCAAAATAGGATTCTTCTCATTTCATAAAAGTCTTTCCACCCATCTGTTCCTTACCCACCCTTCTGTTTGTGTATTTGCATTGAAGTCGCCCGAGATGGTGTTCACCTAATGCTAATGGTTATTTATGGCTGGTGGGATTGGGGTTCCTTCTTTATTTCCATCTTGGGGGTTTTTGGCATGTTTTAAATTCTTTATAATGAGTTGGTATCCATTTTTTTAACGTGATTTTGTTTTCTTACAAAGTAAGATGGAAAGAAAGCATTAAGATTGTTAACCAGAATTAATTCTGGAACCTTAGAACTGAAGCCACAGATGACTGCTATTTTCCTTTCTAATTTTTCTTTTGAGAGAGTGAGAGAGAGAGCGCGAATGGGGGAGGAGAAGAGAGAGTGGACCCAGAATCCGAAGCAGGCTCCAGGCTCTGAGCTGTCCGCACAGAGCCCAACATGGGGCTTGAACTCATGAACTGTGAGCTCATGACCTGCGCCGAAGTCGGACACTTAACTGACTGAGCCACCCAGGCGCCCCTCTTTCTAATTTCTACAAGCAGGGGAAAACAATTTTACTTTTAAAAAGAAGGGAGGGGTGCTGAGTGGCTTAGTTAAGCCTCTAACTCTTGATTTCAGCTCAGGTCATGATCTCACGGTTCGTGGGTTAGAGCCCTCCACCCGGCTCTGTGCTGACAGTGCAGAACCTGTTTGAGATTCTCTCTCTCTCTCCACCCCTTCCCTGATTGTGTATGTTCACTCTCTCTCTCTCTCTCAAAAATAAATAAATAGGGGCACCTGGGTGGCTCGGTCGGTCAGGCGTCCAACTTCAACTCAGGTCATGATCTCGTGGTCTGTGGATTCAAGCCCTGCGTCAGGCTCTGTGCTCACAGCTCAGAGCCTGGAGCCTGCTTCGGATTCTGTGTCTCTGTCTTTCTCTGCCCCTCCCCTGCTCATGCTCTGTCTCTGTCTCTCTCTCTCTCTCTCTCTCTCTCTTTCAAAATAAGTAAGCATTAAAAATTTTGTTTTCATAAATAAACATTAAAAAAATGAAGAGAAAAAGAAATCACGGAGATTGCGAATCAACAGCAGCTGACAGAACAGCTCAACAAATATTTCTTTAACAACTCGATGCCAAGGTCTAATGTTTACTGTCATCTTACAACGTTAGGTTTTCAGTTACTACCTTTTCTCTTACACTGTCCCTGTAATTGTTATGTGCTGCCACGAGGTGGCAGTAGACGCACCAGTATTCTAGGCTCTGCACGCTCTGCCCAAGTCTGAGATGGGACCAGTTCAAGTCACCCATTACAGATTTATAAGTTCTCATTAACGACATTTTTTGTTATATATATCTATATGCATGTATCTTTATATATCTCTGTGTATTCATCTGTACCTGTTTCTAGACAGATAGTATGTATGTACGTGTATGTATGTACACATACAGATGTATTTTAGGATTGGGAATATTACAGTCGAGGGTCTCAACTATTTGTCTTCCTCAAATAAAAACTTCAGACGCAAGTCAAAGAAGAGTCTAAAGCAAACCAGCATGATGCCTCTGCACATGAGCCAGGGTGGCCTAGAGACAAAGCACCCCAGCTTTGGAAGCAAACAGATATGAGTCCAAATCCTGGATTCACCACTCATTTGCTTCATCTCTTAGTCAAATTACTTGAGCTTGTTTTGGCCTCAGGGTCCTTAACTATATGGTGGGGATCTAACGGAACATAGGTCGGAATTGTAAGAGTTGAGTGAAATAGGATAAAGAAAGGAGGATAGAAAAGTTATTCTTCCTGCTGCCATTTCTACCTAGGAAAATCCTACTTGTCCCTGAAGACCCAACTCAAAGGTCTCCTCCTCAGCGAGGCCCCTGCTGACTTTCCAGCAGCAATTACTTACTGGCTTCTCTGTCCTATATTCTAGTCCTTAACTCATTAGGTTGCCAAGTTTTGCTTTACAGATTTTGAGGCTGTTATCAGGTGAATCCAAATTTAGAATAGCATATCTCACTGTGGGAATGACTCTTTTATTGTTTTGAAATGTCCTTTTTTAACTCCTAAGGCCAATATTGATAACATAATGAAGGCTACTCAACTGGTTGAATACTGGTGGAATATTACCTTAACTGCACCACCTTCGTTCTTTCCTTTTTTCTGTGTTGTGTTTGTTTTAATGCCATATTTTTTCTATGCTTTTCTTTTCAGTCTTCCTGTGTCTTTAAATTTACAATGTGTCTCGTAAAAGTTGCATATAGTTGTTGTTTTTCAATCCAATCTGGCAGTCGTCTTTCATTGGAGTATTTAATCCATTTACATTTAGTGCAATTACTGATTGGAGTTTAAATTTATCATATTACTGTTTATTTTCTATTTGTCCCATCTGTTCTTTGTTTTCTTTTTCTCCTTTCCTGCCTTTTGACTTGACTATTCGAATATCTTAACTCTTTCTCTTTCCTTCTTACAGGTTGTAAATTATGCATTCTATTGTTTATCTTTTAGTGGTTACTCCAGGAATTACAACATGCATCCTTGACTTTCTAGACTTTATTATAATTTTTTCACTTGTCCCTTCCCAGAAAATAGAAGGATCTTTTTTTAAATTTTTTAAATGTTTCTTTTTTTTAATTTTTTTAATGTTTATTTGCTTTTTGAGAGAGACAGAGCACAAGCAGGGGCAGAGCAGGGAGAGAAGGAAACACAGAATCTGAAGCAGGCTGCAGGCTCTGAGCTGTCAGCACAGAGCCCCACACAGGGCCTGAACTCACAGACTGTGAGATCATGACCTGAGTGGAATTTGGACACTTAACTGACTGAGCCACCCAGGCGCCCCTATTTGTTTATTTTTGAGAGAGAGAGAGAGTGAACACGCACAAGCAGGGAAAGGGCGGAGAGAGAGGGACAATCTCTCTCCAACGCGGGCTCTGTGCTGACAGCAAACAGCCCGATGCGGGACTTAAACTCACAAACTGTGAGATTATGACATGAGATGAAGTCGGACACTTAACCGGCTGAGCCACCCAGCACCCTGGATCTTATATTTTAACTCCGTAAACCCCTTCTCTGACTTTCGCCCTGCTTTTATTTTTATTCCACATGTGTTTTAAACCCCATACAAAATTTTTATTATTCTAAACTGTAACATTTATTTAGTTTATATACTTCTTTGCTCGTTCATGCTGGCACTTTTTACTCCTTCTGGAACTTTTGTCTTCTCTCCCATGAACTAGTTCCAGTGTTTCTTTAATGCGGGTCTGCTGGCGACTAATTCCGATGGCTTCTATTGACCTGAAAACATCTCTATTTCCTGCTCACTTTTGAAATATATTTAGCCTACGACGATAGGATTTTTCTCTTCGAGTTTGTTTTTTGCTAGTTTGACAATGATGGGCCCAGATGTGGTCTTCTTTTTTATTCTTCTTCATTGGGATTCTTAGAATTTCTTGAATCTGTGGCTTGATGTCTTTTGTCAATTTGGAAGTGCTTGGCTATTATCTCTCAAGCGTTACTTCCGGCTTATCCTGCACCCCCACGCTCTCCCTCCACGCGGCTCCGCGCTCCACCCTCACCACTCACCGCAGCTGGTGGGGCGGGCATGGACCACTCGGCACCCTCTCCACAGCCTCCCTCCCTCCCCCCTGCCCCAGTGTTGTCCCGGGAGCCGCCAGGTCCCCCCGGGAAGTGCCGATTCTGTTAACCTGCTTTCTGGCCTTCGTCCTCACCTTCTTCCTTCCTGGTCTGCAAGCCCACAGCCTAGAGACAGAGCCAGCCTCTAAAGATGGTAAAGCAGGAAGCTAGAAGGTGCCGCTTCCGGGACCACCTTCCCGGGGTGGCTGCTGCGGCCCTCGGTCGGCTCCTCCTCGGGTCTTCTTGTTTTGGGAGGAGGATAACCCCCCACTGGTTAGGCCACTGTGGTGGGTTGCTGGTACACACAGTGACAGAAATCCTAGTCATCCTAGTCGGCACAAAGAGCAATTCATGGGACACCTCCTCCAGCAAGGCCACCTGGATTCCCCTGGCAGACGTGGTCTGGGCCTCTGCGTGCTCACCCGGGGCAGGCTCTTTCCTCAGCGCAGCCAACGCCTGCCTCCCAGAGAAGCAGGTGCACCTGCCTGTCACCCGCAGTGGAACGCACACCTCCTGGGGCAGGGCCCGCTCGCTCGTGCAGGCCACCCCCCTCCTTTCTGAGCCGAGCTCGGCTGGGAGCTTCCTCACCGTGTGCTGGAACCCGAGCTTGCGTCCAGGTCCCCAGTACCGCGTCCCCGCGCCGGGCCCTCAGGCCACCTCTTTCGGCTGCTCCTTCTCCCGCTACAAAACTGCAGTAAGGCCCAGCTGCTGGCGGCGACGTGCAAGCCCGGTGAGGGACCTGGGAAAGACGCGGGCACAGACCGGCCCTGCTGGACAGACGGGGAGCACCCACGCCTGCACCGCCGCGCCTGGGGAGGGCTGTGCGGTCGCGGTCTTGTTCCTGCGGACCCCAACCAGTGCACACACCACACACAGACCTGTCACAGCACATGTGCCTCCCACACACCGTACACGTACACACAGTGCACACGCCATACACTCTGCACACATACACACACCGTACACACACACACACACTTAGTGCACACACCACACACACACACATAGTACACACACCACACACGTGCACCCATATGCACAGAGGCATGAAAGTAGGTCTTAAGCCAAAGCAACCTGAACTTCCCTTGGAAGCCACCCAAACAGACCTTGACCACAAGACAGTTCATGCTGGATGACGGGGGCTGATTTGAGAACTAGCCGGCTCCTCTCAGTTGTATTCTTTGGGCCAAACATGGTGTCATCACATCATATATTAGCCTTTGGAGCCCTGCTTCCCCCCCTGCCGCCAAGGCACCGGGGGGCGGGGGCCTTTCCGTAGCCTAACGAGCGAGGGAGCTGGGGCCGGGGTGCTCCAGAGCCAGACCGACCCCCACGGGCTCCGGAGGAGGACAGGCTGGCCCACGGCCCGCAGCCAGGGGCAGGCAGGCCGACCGTCCCGCAGGTCTCAGACCGTCTCCGCCGACGGCAGTCTGTCTGTCTCTCCCCATCTCTCTGTCTCCCGACTCATCTCTGTCTCTCTCCATCTCTCTCTGTCTCCCCACCTGCCTCATCTCTCCCTATCTCTCTGTCTCCCCACCCACCTCCATCTCTCCCTGTCTCTGTCTCCCCACCCATCTCTGTCTCTCTCCATCTCTCTCTGTCTCCCCACCTGCCTCATCTCTCCCTGTCTCTGTCTCCCCACCCATCTCTGTCTCTCTCCATCTCTCTCTGTCTCCCCACCTGCCTCATCTCTCCCTGTCTCTCTGTCTCCCCACCACCTCCATCTCTCCCTGTCTCTGTCTCCCCACCCATCTCTGTCTCTCTCCATCTCTCTCTGTCTCCCCACCTGCCTCCGTCTCTCCCTGTCTCTCTCTCTCTCTCTCTCTGTGCCCAGGGCCCAGCAGGAGCTGGAAAACCAGGCCTGGCTCAGGCAGGCTCCATCCCGGCAACAACGGTCAGTCCCTGGGCCCCCGTCCTCGGGCAGACATTGCCTGACCCGCTCGGTGTGTCGGTCCCCGGAGCGCAGGAGCGGGAAAGCTCAGGGAAGGAAAGGACGAGGTGCAAACAGGGGCCTTTGACGCTTCGGGCTTGTGGTTGAATTCCCGCCCTGGCCGGTACCCACCACGTAAGTAGGTTCGGCCAACCTCACCAGCTTTAGGCCCCCCCGAGACCTTTCATAATATTCAAACCGTGCTCCGTCAGGGCCAGCGGGATCCGCAGGAAGGCCCATGTCTGTCTGTCTGTCTGTCTCCCCTCTGTCTGCTTCATCTCTTTCTCTTCGTGCGTGTGTCCGTCTGTCTGTCTCCATGTCTCTCTCCGTGGCTCACTGGGTCGGCTTCCGTCTCTCTCTCGCCATCGTCGCCTCTGCGTCTGCAGTCGCCTGTCTGGGTACTTACTCTGAAGATCTGGAAGTCTGGAAGAGACACGTTCACGCCCGTGTTCACGGCAGGCAGAAGGAGCAGCGCCGGCGGCTGCAGACTGACCGAGGTTCAAGTGCGGCACGTCCGTCCGGCAGAATGCCCCTCAGCCCCAATGAGGCAGGGAACCTGACCCTGTTGACACACGGACGAGCCCCGGGCGCCTGGGTGGCCCAGGGGGTTGACCATCCGACTCTTGATTTGGGCTCGGGTCGTGGGACGGAGCCTCAATTTGGGCTCTGTGCGGACAATGAGGAGCCTGCTTGGGATTCTCTCTCTCCCTCTCTCTCTCTCTGCCCTGCCCCAGCTTGTGCACACTCGCTCTCTCAAAATAAAGAAATAAAAAGAAAACGCGGGCGAGCCTTGGGGATGCCGTGCTGAGTGAGGTCAGCCCGGTGCGGAGGGAGTGCTGCCACTGCAGGCTCCGATCCCGTGAGGCCCAGAGTCCTCGCGTCGGGGACGGAGCGGGTGGCGGGGCCGAGGCTGGGAGAGGGGCGTCCCTGCATCCTGGGGCGGAGTGCCAGCCTGGGCAGAGGAGAAAGTTCTGGAGGCGGACGGAGGTGGTGGTGGCAGGAGGGAACGAGCGCAGTGCCTCGGAGCCGTGCCTGGAAGGGTCAGGACAGGACATTGTGCGCTGTTGGTATTCCATCACAGTGAAAACAAGAAGAATGACCGTTTTATTATCTCTCCGTCTCCATGGGTGTGCAGTTCAGGAAGGGCTGGCCGGGTGGTTCTGGGCGGTTCTCAGCGGTCTGGCCTGGGGTCTCTCGCCACGGCCTTATCTCCTCGAGGGCAGGAACCCACTCATAGTTATCTCGGGGCCCCCAGTGGATGTTTGTTGACTGACTAACCGCTGGCTGCTTCCACAAGGCAATCCCGGCCGTCTCCGGGGCCTCCGGAGGCGCGGGACCCTGGGCAGCCGGGCAGGCCGAAGGAAGGCCAGGAGCCTGGGAGCGGCTCTGGAGCCTCGGCCCGAGGCCAAGAAGGAAGCGCCAAACAATGGTCCCTGAGAGGCTGCCCCCTCTCGCAGCCGGGTTTGCACTTCCGTGGACGGAGGAGGTTTCCTCTGCAGGAAGTGATACCCGAGGGAGGGCTTCCTGTGCCGCAAGCTGGAGAGGGGCCGGGAGGGGGAGGGAGCGGGAGGGAGGGGGAGGTGGGCACGGACCACCCCTGCCCCCACCCCGGACAGAGGCCACTAAGGGCTCACTTTCCCGCGTGAAGCACGGATGCCAGCCCCCTTTACCGCCCTGTGACCCTGAGTGCGCGCCGATGGCTTCCCTCTCTGTGAAAGGGGACACACGTGGCTCAGCCACCGCTGTGCGTGTCATTGCAAATGACCCTGACCCGGACCTGCCCTCGCTGCCTGCTTGCTTTGGGGGGCGGCGGGGGGGACAAACGAGAGTAACCGTGAATCCCGGTGCGGGCGCCGAGGGCACTGGCTCACCCTGCCCCTCTCCCCAATCCTAACAGAGGAGGCAGCTGAGGCCCCAACTCAGAAACCCGGAAAGTGGAAATGAGGCGCTGACGGAGAAGCCGTGAGTCAGAAGCAGATGGGCCCTTGTTCTTCCTTCCACATTCGGTGTCACCGCCCCGGGGAAGGAGCCACAGGCAGGCTGGGCCACGAGGAAGCCAGCCTCAGGCTGGGGTCCTGCTGCCCGGGGTGGGGGGCACGAGGTGGGACAGTGGGACCCAACAGTGGGGGAACCATAGGATCCGGGGCTGGGGCAGGAGGACGTGGCAACCAGCCGGGCCCCAGGGCTGTGTGTGGGGGGCTTCTGCAGGGAGTGTGTGCAGGGAGGAGGAGGGAAGGCGTGGCTGCCAGGCCAGGATGGCAGAAAGGGGGCGGGCCCTGAGCTCACCCTCCCCCCAGGGAGCTAGTCCCTCCTGGTGGGCGGGGGAGTCCTCCAGAGAGGCGCCCCCGCAGAGGGCCATCACCTCTGCGGGCAGCAAGGAAAAGGGGGCAGTGAGGGGAACAGGGAGGGGAGGAGGCGCGGAGGGGAAGGGGAGCCGGCGTCCCAGGGAGGGAAGGGAGAGGAGAGCAGACAGCAGAGTGGAGGAGTGGCCCGAGCTCTTGCACATCTGCTATGTGGGGGCGCTGAGCTGGGCTCGGGACGCACCCCCGAGCTTGCGCTGTGGAGACAGAAGACAGGGGTGCGGGGAGCTCGGTGGGGGGGCAGCCGTGCTGTCGGTGGGCCCCCAGATGGGTGCTCCTCGGGTGGGGGCTGCTGCTATGGGGACCCCGGAGCCCCTGCCCCCGCCCCCCTGCCTCACTGCCTCGCTCCTTCCCACCCCCCCATCCATGACGCTGGGTCCCCACGTGCAGTGGGCAGCACACTGTCCCCCAGAAGGCATGTTCAGGTCCTACCCCCGGGTCCTGCGATTGTGACCTTATTTGGGAAAAGTCTTGGCAGAGTTAAGTGAAGGATCTTGAGATGAGGTCATCGGATTCGGGTTCAGACTTAGGTCCAACGGCAGGTGTCCTTGTGTGTGGGGGAGGGGACACGCGGCCAGGCAGAGGCTGAGGGGCACAGCCACGCGCCAAGGACCGCCAGGAACCCCCAGACGCTGGGAGACACAGGAAAGGTCCTCCCCCAGCGCCTTGGGCGGACACCCTGTCTGCACCAGGACGTGGTCCCCGGGACGGTGGGAGAGTCCATGCCTGCTGCCTCAAGCCCCCCGGCTGGTGGTCATCATTCCTCCGGGACAGCAAGGCCCACTCCAGCGTCTGGACCGGCCATCAGGGGACTGAGTCGCTGGGCTCCCTGACTCCAGGAGCCCCTTCCTTCCCTCCACTCGTCGCAGCCTCTGGAGAAGCCGCGGGAGCCTGGGAGGCGGGGGCACAGGGTCTGGAAGGTAGGGAGCAGGTGGCCGCCAGAAGCAGAACCGCGCTAGGCCCGGCGGACCAGGGCTCTCTGGGCCACTGTCTTCCAACCCGCTGTCTCCAGGGGAAGCAATCTCTGTGAAAGTGTGAAATGCGGTCTGCGGTTGCGGTCAGCGCAGGGAGGAAGTGGGGAAGCGGGCGGCCGCGAAGCGCCTGTGACCCCGGGTCTGGGTGTTGGCACCCTCAGGGGCGGGCCCCTTGGCACCTAAGCCGCAGCTTTACTTTTTCCAGCAAAACTAACGGCCGCGATGTCGGCGAGGCCTCAGGCTTCCAAAGCCCTGCCCCCGTCCCTGTACTCGTTTCTTACAGGGCCCCCTTCCCAAATTATAGCGGCAGCGGGGTCCCACGAGGCCCGGATCCCTCCCCGCTAACACTAGGGCAGAGCACACAGCGCTCGGCTCACAAACGGCCAATCACGTTGAAGTTGCCCCGCGCCTTCTGTCCACTGACCAGCTGCCGGCCAGCTCTCCGTGCGTTCGACCAGCCGACGTCACTGTGTCCCGGCCATGGGCTGTATCCTTGCTCTCCACGCTCAAGCTTAGCCGTGGGGGAACAGGATACACAGAAAAACAGGAAGCAGCGATCCCAGCTGCAGCGTGAGGACCGCGCGGAGAACGGCCGACCCCAGAGACAGCCCTGAGCCACAACGTGTCGACTGACGATGGTTTGGCTCCATGACGGTGTGAAAGCCGTGTGCGTTTGGCAGACATGACACTGTGAAGTTTGAATTTTAATCCTTTCCAGGGCTGGGGGTGTGGGGCATGATCCTCCCCCACCCGGGCCGGCGATGGAGAGGAGCGGTCGTGGCCGCAGATCCTCTGAGCCCGAGACCAACCCGCCAGCGCCCGTCCGCGCCCACACAGCCCTGCTGCCACTTTCCGCACAGTATGCAATGAATCCCATGAAATAGTCAGCACTATTGTAAATCAGGGTTTGTGTTGGACGGTTTTGCTCACGGGTCGGCTCATGTGAGTGCTGTGAGCCCGTTTACGGCAGGCGTGGCTCAGCCGTGGTGGTCGGCGGTCCGTAAGTTGGGTGTGTTCCATGGGTTTTTTACTTTGAGTTTATCGGGACAGAACCCCGCAGTGAGTTGCGAAGAAATCACCACGGCCCCAACCCAGGAGATGACTTCTGGTCTGGGTTGTTGGGTTTTTTTTAATGTTTATTTATTTTTGAGAGACAGAATGACAGAGTGTGAGTGGGGGAGGGGCAGGGCAGACAGAGAGGGAGACCCAGAATCTGAAGCAGGCTCCAGGCTCAGAGCCCTCAGCACAGAGCCTGATGGGGGGCTTGAACGAGTGAACCATGAGACCATGACCTGAGCTGAAGTCTGGCGCTTAACTGACTGCGCCACCCAGGTGCCCCCTCTGGTCTGGGTTTTTTTAAGGACAAGCAGGAATTTGCCAGTGGACGAGGGGAAGGGAGCTTAGGCATAGGGACAGCCCGGGTGACGGCCTGCCTGGCCTGCAGGGCTGCTGGGTGAAAAGAGAGAGGGAAGGGCCTGGCCTGGGGGATAGGGAGAGTTGGGGAGGGGAGGAAACAGGTGCGAGGGTCCTCCAGGGACGTGTCAGCCTCCTGGCGCCACCATGACAAAGTGCCATGAACTTGGCAGCTTAAAATGGCAGCAACGTATTGTCTCACAGTTTTGGAGGCCAGGAGTCTGAAGTGCAGGTGCGGGCTCCCTTGAAGGCTCTGGCCGAGAGTCCTCCCTCGCCTCTTCCAGCTTCCGGCTGTGGCGGTGACACGTGGGGCCCGTTAGCTTGCGGCCGCGTCCCTCCAGTCTCTGCCCCGACGCCTCACGGAGCTCTCCCTGCGGTCCGTGTCCCCTCTCCGCTTCTTACAAGCACACCAGGCATACAAGACAAGGGTCCGTCACCTGATAACGGACACCGTCTCCAAGTAAGTTCTCATCCACGGATACCTGGGGCCGGGGTTTCAACAAACCTTTCTGGGGAGCACAATTCAAACCACAGGACTTGCCACTGATTAGACGGGTGACATGGAAACTGTGCCCCCTTCCAAATTCATATATCGAAACCCTAACCTCCCCCTCCCCACCATGTGAGTGTGTTGGAGACAGAGCCTTTAAGGAGGTTGCAAGAGTCGAGCCCTGACCCCATGTAGATGGATGTCCTTACGGGGCGCCTGGGGGGCTCGGCCAGTTGAGCATCGGCCTTTGGCTCAGGTCACGATCTCGAGGTTCACGAGTTCCAGCCCTGTGTCGGGCTCTGTGCTGACAGCTCGGAGTCTGGAGACTGCTTCGGATTCTGTCTCCCTCTCTCTTTCTGCCCCTCCCCCGCCCGTGTTCTGTTTCTCTCTCAAAAATAAAAAAACATCAAACAAAATTAAAAAAAAAAAAAAAGGAACGGATGTCCTTACAAGGAGAGGAACAGACGCCAGAGCTCGCTCTCCCTACAGAAGGAGGACTCGGCGTAGCTGTCGGCAAGCCAGGAAGCGGCGCCCATTAGTCACTGAGCCCCGTCAACCTTGACCGTGGGCTTTCCAGCCTCCAGAACTGTGAGAAATGAATTTCTGCTTTTGAGACAATGGGGTGGGGCTGGCGAAGCAGGAAGCAGAGAGGAGTTGAGGAGCCCCCAGGTCCGGAGGGCACGCTGACCAGCACGGGCTGTGGCTGGATGGCCTGGCCAGAAACCGAGTTCCGGAGACGTACTGGGCACAGCCCGGGGCCTCCAGGAGCTTGGGGGCAGGCGGGGAGGCAGGAAGGCGCCCCCGGCCAGCCAGGCAGCTATGAGCATGTCTGGGGGACGTGGAGCTAGGACTAGGAAGCAGTCCGAAGGGGCAGGGCAGGCCGCCAAGCAGGGCCCTTGCAACAGAGCAAGAACCCCTGTTCTCACCTGGCCTGCAGCCGCCCGCTGCCCCTTCCAGCCGGACCTCTCTCCCCAGCTCCTGGGCCCCACAAAGGACCACGGCTCAGTCCCCTCTGCCACCACTAACTATACATTCTCAGCTGATTCACTAGGCTTGTTCTCCAAACGGATCTTCCTGCCACCTCCCCCCACCTCCCCGCCCCCGTCCCTGGTTCTTCTAACAGTCCCCTCCTGCCACCTGTCCCCTGTTAGAGCAGCCTCCCCTACCTCGTTCCCTTGCTCGTCTGCGTGGTTTGTTTTTTTTTTAATTTTTTTAACATTTATTTATTTTTGAGAGACAGAGAGACAGAGCACAAGCAGGGGAAGGGCAGAGAGAGAGGCAGACACAGACTCCGAAACAGGTTCCAGGCTCTGAGCCATCAGCACAGAGCCCGACGCGGGGCTCGAACTCACAGACTGCAAGATCATGACCTGAGCCGAAGTCGGCCGCCCAACCAACTGAGCCACACAGGCGCCCCATTGTCTGTGTGGTTTTAGGCAGCAGGTGGAAGAAAACCCATCCCCTCCATCCTGCCTTCGAATGTTCTACAGTCCCCACACGTGCTGGCCCTGGGTTCACGTTGGCCTTGGGCCTCAGTTTCCCCGGGGTCCTGGCTCGCTGCCTTGCCCACTCCTGGAGTGCGGGAGTGGTCCCCGCTGGACCCCCTGTGGCTCCACACCTCTCCTGACCCTCCCTCCCGACCCTGGTCAGATTCTGGGTGGGGAGGGGTGGCCCGGGTGGGGTGCTTGGACGCTCCCAGGCCTTTGGGCTACAACCGCAGGGCGATTCTCATCTCTCTGCTCCAAAACCCGATGTCCCATCAGTTTCCAGGAACTGTTGATTGGTCTTCCAACTTGCTTCTTATATTCGGGGCTTTCCTCCTCTGCGGGTTGTGTTCCTGGCGGATGGGTCACTGCGCACTCCGAGGGGACGTGGCGGCCTCTCCGACGGCCTCTTGCAGACGATGCAAAAGGGTCCTTGGCGCCCGCGCCTTCCTCCTCCCCCGTCTCTTCACACTCTGGTGGCTGGTGGCAGGACCCGGGCTTGGAGAAAGGAGAAGGGAGAGGCCCTCACATGGGGGTCCTACACCTGGGCTCGGGCCGGGGCTCTGGCAGCGCCGTGTGTGGAACGGCAGGCGGGCGCAGGAGCTGGAGGCACCGTGTTGAGCAGGCCGTTGCCACCGTGAATGGTGCCGTCACCGTGTCCCTGCCGGCGCTCACACACGGCACACCTGTCCTAGCCGGTTACAGCGCAGGCCGCGGCCCTGTGGTCAGCTGGGCCGGACCCCAACCCTCTAAGACCCGCTGCAGCCTGTCCGCAGCACCCGGTGCGAGAGCTCCTTGGGACTCATGCGAAAGAGCCAGCGTTTGGACCCGTGCATCAGTCAGGCTGCCCTGACCCCTTGGCGGAGGTGGAGAGAGTTTGTTTCCTCTTCCCCCGCCTAGGAGCCGGCTGACCCTGGGCACTTAACCCCCTCCGTGCCCTCTCTCAGCCTTGGAAAGAGGATGATTGCGGTGCCTCCGGGGGTCGCCGCAGTGCGAAGGAAATGATACACACGGAGGGCTCAGCATGGTCACGGTCACCCCGATGTTAGATCCCCGTAGGAAAGCCGTGGCCGTCACCAGCCTGAGCTCCAGAGGGTCAAATCCATTGGGGCCTTTGACTCGCACACGCAGCCTTCTGCCTCTGCGGGCCGTGGACCTTCTGGAAGACCGGCAGGCTTGGAAGTGAAGTCACGGGTGGAAGCCAGCAGTACGGGGAAACCCTCTGCTCACCGATGGCCTAAGTTTCCCATCCCTGAATCTGCCCTGCGGCCAGCTCAGACCGGCATCTCCTGCCTCCTTCTCGCGGTCACATTGGGACAGGAAAACGCACACGTTAGAGGGACGGCGTGAGCACCCCCTGTTGATTCTTGCACTGCCTGGAAGTCCCCTCCGCTCTGTGCAAAGCTGGGCGGAGGCAAGCGCTTGGAAAAGGTGACATTTGGAGGGTTCGGCCTCACAGATGGCTGGCTCTCTGGGTTGGCAAGTTCCAGTCTGCCTTCCGCGGCTGTGGTCGCGCAGCTGCGGTTGCCATGGCGTTTAAAGTGTGTGCGCACACGCCGCGCCGAGGAGGCTCGCATCCGCGGCTTGAGAAGCTCATGGTGGGAAGGCTGTGCTTGGAGAACAAGGAGGCTGCAGGGCGTGGGAGGGGCCCAGTCTGGCTCTGGCTCCTCCTGCTGATGGAGCCCAGGGGAGGGGGAGGGGGAAGAGGCTGCGGTCTAAGCCGGGACGCGGGGACTGAGGCACAGTGGGGACTTGGGCCGGGCAGGGGTGGCTGCAGGCGTGCCGGGACCTCGGCGGCCCCGGCCGGTGGAACCGGGCCTCAGATGGACAGCCTCGCGCCTGGCCTTCTGCAGGTTCATGCCTGCGCCTCCCACCAGCCAGCCCCCCAGACAGCAGTCCAGGTTGTGTTTTTAAAGCAGAAATGACGTGACTACCTCCTCCCCTCAGCGACCTCTTCAGGGGCCTCCAAGCGCCTTCCAAGCAGAATCCGCTCTCCCTCCCACGGCCACAGACAGCCGGCGAGGCTTACAGACGCAGCGTCTACACAGCTATGACCTGCAGCATCCAGTCCCTGCGTCGCGCCGTGGCCAGAAACCCGTGGTCCAGCATTCGACGGTCGTTCCAGTCCCATAAAGCCCCTTCCTCGTAACTGTCGCATACCGGAAAGGTGACACGGAGTTCGTAGATGTGCTTCCAGAAACCCCTGTTCCCCGCTCGTTCCCCGTCCTCGCCCTCAGCAGCAGCCGCACTGCCTGTGCTCAGCCTCCCCCCACGCACCCCTGCTTCTCCCCTTCCCCTCTGCTTTCACCTGACTCTGGAAAGCCCGAGAATCCATCTGGCCAGAGGAGGTCCGCCTCGAAGGCCGGGGAAGAACAGAGAACACGGGCCGGGGGAGCCTTCTTAGAGGGTAGAGGGCCGCTGGCTCGGAGCCCTCGGCCGTCGGTGAGTTCAGTCCTACTGCGCGTACCTTACGGGGGACCCCACTCTGTGAACGTTCTCTGGCTGCTGCCTGCTGCTGTCCCGAGGCCACCGCAAATGCAGGTCTAGCTGCCGCCGCTCTGACGCTGTGCCTCTGACGAATACACGAGCGTGGATTAGCGGCCCGCCCGCACTGCTGTCTTCGTGGCATTGCACACGGCCAGCTCGCGCTCGTCCGTCTGGGTTTCGCCCCAAAGCCATCTCTTCTGAGACGCCTTTCCTGGCTGCCGTCGTTCCCAGCACAGCTCCTCGTGCACACGGCCCCGCTCTGCAGGGTCCGGAAGGATCCGCCTTAAGCTCCCCCGGTCCCAGTCCGGCGTGTGCGTGCCTCCCTGTCCAGTTCGTGGTAGGCACGGGTAACACTGGACGCACCAGTCGGGAAGTTGGCATATTCCGAAAGGATGGTAGGGTTTCAGAGCACGGCCGGAGAGAAACTCACCCACTGCCGTGTGACCGGGCGCCACGTCCTAGGCTGCAAACTGGAAGGTGCCCATGGAAGGTGGCCCCGAGGCGTCCACGGAGGCCGCCGGACACAACTCGCCCAGTTCCTGCTCCCCTGGGGAAAGCTGGCCAGCTGGGCCCCTGTGTGGCTCAACTCTGGGGTCACCGCTGACGGTTCCCAGGACGGAGGAGGGTCTGGAGGCCAGGAGATCGTAGGGGTCCTCAGGTCGCCAGGACGAGGGTCTTCCTCTGGCCGCCCCGGGGACTGGGGCCAGGCCGGGACACAGGGGGGCCGGGAGACTCAGGGAAGGGCGGAAACCGTGGAGAGTCTCGGGGCCGTCTCCCCTCACGGGCTGCAGGCCCTCGACCGTCCGTCGCTCGGCGGGCACTCGAGTCTCCCGTCTCTTCCCAGGGCTCCTCGGCCACCCGACGCCCCAGGGACCTCTCGAGTCTCCCTGTCCAGACTCCTGACACAGATCAGCCCGCCAGCCGCCCTGGCTCAGCGGCTTCTCCGGGGCTCCCGTCGGCAGTGCGGCCCGCGGGCTTCCTCCGGGACGAGCTGCCCACCCGCCCTACTCTCACCGGCCGGGTCACCTGTGACAGGGTCCCCGGAAGGGAAGGGTGTGCCTGTGCACCCCCTCTCCTTGCCTGATGCTCTGGCCGCCCCTCCCCCTAGCACCCCTGCCTGTGGGCCGCCTTCCGCCCCGGATGCTCCCCGGCCTGCCGTCTCAGCCGAGATGCCGCCTCCTCCGTGAGGCCCCCCAGGTCACCACGGCCAAATGTCACTTCTCTGTTTCTGGAACACCAATCCCTTGGTCCCACTTTGATACTTTGACTTCTTATAATTATGAGCGGTGGACGGAATAATGGAGCCACCTTCTAATCTCCAGGCCCCGTGAACGTGTGACCTTTCGTGGCAAAAGGGACTTTGCGGATGTGGTGAAGTCGAGGACCCTGAGGGGGGCCCAGATCTCCCTGGATTATCTCGTGGGCCCAGTGTAATCACAAGGGTGCTTATAAGAGGGGACAAGAGAGTCAGGGTCAGGAAAGCAGATGTGACAACTGAGACGCATTTGAAGCCGGAAGTGGGGCCACAGGCCAAGGAGAGCAGGGACCTCCAGACGCTGAAAAGCCAAAGAGACAGTGTTTCCTGGAGCCCCCAGAAGGGAGCAGCTCTGCCAGCACCTTGGTTTCAGCCCCCGGGAACCACATCAGGCTTCCGACGGCCAGGCCTCGCATCGTTTCAAGCCACAAAGTTCATGGGACTTAGTTACGGCAGCCACGGGAAACTGATACAGTCAGCCCACGTGGGATGGTTCCTTTGCTAAAGTATGAGATTCTTAGGGACGGACTGTACCTTGCACAGCTCTGCACATCTGCGTACATATTTTAAAGCGTCTTTTTATGACCGCACTGACCTGTCCATTCTTTTTAAAACTTTTTTTTAAGTTTATTTATTTTTGAGAGGGGCAGAGAGACAGAGCACAAGCAGGGGAGGGACAGAGAGAGAGGGAGACCCAGAATCCGAAGCAGGCTCCAGGCTCTGAGCCGTAAGCACAGAGCCCAACTCAGGCTTGAACTCGCAAACCGGGAGATCATGACCTGAGCTAAACTCGGATGCTCAACTGACTGAGCCACCCAGGCGCTCCTGCTCTGTCAGTCAATCATTGTCAGTCTCCCCCAACCTCCTCTGAGCTTTTGCCCCTGGACCAGCCCTGGGGGGACATATTTCCTGGAGGAAAGGAGGATTTTTCCCCCTGGAGTAGCAGCTTCACCACACCCCTCAATGGACGCCTTCTGTGATATTTTTATGAAATGATTCTCTGATGCAATACCGTTCACATATAGTGTAAGGAAAGTATATGAAGCTTGTTTTAATAAAGCCACTTTGGCCCCTACCCCGGCCCCCCGACACGACTGGGAACTGGCTCAAAGGCAACACTCACATTTCCGTGGCTCCCGTGCAAGGCCACACGGTCTGGCCTGTCCTCTCCCTTCCCTCGGTGGGTGTTCCCTGCCGCCACGCCTCCATCCCGGACCTGCACAGTGCCCGGTTTCCCTGAACGTCAGGATGGTTCCAAGCTTCAGACTCTTAACACTTGCGGCTCCTCCAGCCTGGAGCGCCCTGTCCCGTCCTCCCCAGCCCTGCTCTTCTCCGAAGAGTCAACTCAATTGCCATGCGTTCTAGAAAACGTCCTGCACGTGGAGATCAGGGGACCGTGGTTCCAACCAGAAGCTGAGAATTTCGTGGGATGAGCCCTGTGGTCTCCACGCCAGGCTATTACCTTGAGGGGTGACAAAACCTCCCGGGGGAGATGTCCACTCTTGCTGGAAATGTCTCTCTCTCTCTTTTTTTTTAAGATTTTATTTTTTTAAGTAATCTCTACACCCAACGTGGGGCTTGAACTCACAACCCCGAGATCAAGAGCTGCGTGCTCTTCCAGGCGAGCCAGCCAGGCGCCCCTCTTGCTGGAACCTTGAGCTCCCGGCTTCTCTGCATTGCCCCGGCCACAAAGGCCAGCTAGGTAATTTGTGAGCCCCGTGCAGAATGAAAGCGTGGCCCTCTGACTGGAGGCAGGAAGTCTCTCTCCCCTTCCTGTGGGCCGTCGCCTCGGCCACGCTGGGGAACAAGCCCCAAAGGATGCAGCGTCAGCACAGGGACGTGTTTGGTCCCCGGATCAGCGGGGGCGCCGCCGTCCTCCCGGCCACTACTGTGCCCCACACCCCAGGGGTAAGGGCGGCAGCCATGGGGAGGGTGTGGGAAGGTGAGGCTGGACAGGACTCAGGATCCAGGGGGCACAGAGGCTGAGAGGCGGCGGGGGCAGGGCCAGGCGTGAGCCAAGGCTCCAAGCCCCCCCCCCCCCCCCGCCCGGACCGCTTCGTTGTTTCTGGACTTTACCTACAAAACTCAAATAGGGCCTCGAACCCCCATCATAGGCACCCCCCAACCCTGAGCGCAGGGCCCTCTGTGCCCGACTGGTCACCTACCCAGGAAGTCCTGCCCAGACAGGGTGAGCCCGGCGTAGCCACCTGCCGCCTGTGACTGTGGCCCTGCCCATCCATCGGGGCGGCATCCGTAGCTCAGGGACTGGTCACCAGAGGTGCAGGCAGCAGTCTCTGTGACGGCTTGTCCGGCACATTCTGAGTGGCCACGCTGGCCACAGGAGGACACCAGGGAATCCACGGCCCCGATGCAAATATTTCTCCTGTCCCCACCCCAGGCTTTCCAGATTCCATTCCAGCCGACAGGCCGGCTCCTCCCTGCTGCGCCCTGCACGCCTGAGGGAACGGCTCGTGGCCACGGTGACAGCCAGTCCTGACGAGAGCCCCTTCTGCAGGCCCTTCACCCCAGAGGGAGATACTGGGGTGTGGAGGTTCGGGGACAGGCGCCGGTGAGCGGTGGAGCCGGGCCAGCCCTGAGGCCGCAGACCTGCCACGCGGTGCCCTCTGGGCCTCCCCGCTGGGGGCACGGCCATGGCCATAGGCGCTGCTCACTAAATGTACATTAATCACTCAAGACAAAAGGAGCACCTGCGGCTGCAGAGCTCCTCTGTCTCCCGGTGCCTTAGGGCGTCCACACACTCTCCTCCCGGCGGCTGTGGCCCCAGCGCCCGCTGGCTCAGACCTGCCTCCGGTCCTGGGTCCGTAGCGACCTTTTCTCCCCCTTTCCTGTTTCCGTGCGTTCCCAGGCATTTATTAAATGCGCTCGCGGCGTTCGGTGTATTTTGATGCGTGGCTGCTCATTTCCGCCCGCGAGCACACAGCCAGCAGGGAGCCGCCCCCACGCGCCCCGCCGGCCCCCAAGGGCCGCACCCAGCTGCGGCTCGGTCACCCCGATCCACGCCGATGGGACGGTCCGCCGGACCCAGAGCTCCGGGAAGCGCCAAATCCTTATCTGTTTCCTCCCAGCCATCACTTTGTCTTAAAATAGGACTCGGAGCCCAACCTACCGGGCGGGCCACAGCTTCGCGGATTGAGTGAACATCACAGGACGCGGTGGCAGAGGTCACCAACACCGCGCGGCACTGAGAGCAGGGGCTTGGGGGCTGGGCTGCCTGAGTTCAGACCCTCCCTCGGCCTCTCGTTAGCTGCGGGCGGAGGGCCTATAGCTCTCGGGAGCTCAGGGTCATCTGAGCCGTTATGCGGCTTAACGGGGGTTGAGATGGGTGACCCTGGGCCCAGGCAGATGAGGGCTCTTCGACTATCTGCTAAGTGACCCTTCCCTCTCGCCCTCTTGAGTTCTGGACCAATGAGAAGGACACTGGAGATGCAGACAGCGGCTTTGTTATGGGTAAGACTCGACTTACCCAACTTGCCCAAGTTAGAATGGAACTTGCCTCCGCTCCAAGATTGCCAGGGCCCGTCCTACAAGCCCTCTGTGTCCTGAGGTTGCGGCCAGAGGGCAGGACAGGCCAGGGAGGGAAGAAGGGGGGAACCAGGGCCAGGCTCTCCACGCCCCAGTCAGACTGGAGAGGTGCAGAGAGGCCAGGGCTGTCCTGTCCCTTCCTTCACTGCCTTGGGCGGGGGGCAGGGGGGACAATGCGAGGTGACATCTGGTGTGTGGTAGGTTGCTCTCTCCTCACAAACGTCTGACAAGAAACTATCACCGTCACTCATTTTTCAGGCAAAGCAACTGGGGCTCAGAAACGTTAGGTGACTCGCCCAGGGGTCACATGGCTAGGAAGCCGCCACGCCGAGACGGAAGCCTGGCTATTTGGGGTTCTGCGGCATGTGCTCCCCCCACCTTCACATTCTGGCTGTGGTTCCACGGGACCCACTGGAAGGAGGAGGCTAGCTGCGGCTCGGGGAAGAGTTGGCTGAATTTGTTAACAGGTGGCCATCCCTTTTCTCTGTCTTTTTTTTTTTAACTTTATTTTTTTCAGAGAGAGAGAGAGAGAGCACACATGTACACATGTAAGCGAGCAGAGGGGCAGAGAGAGAGGGAGAGAGACAGAATGTGTCAGCGCAGAGCCCGATGCAGGCCTCGAACCCATGAACTGTGAGATCACGACCTGAGCTGAAACCAAAAGTCAGATGCTCAAACCACCGAATCCCCTAGGCGCCTCTTCATGTCATTTCTTTGGGAGGGAACACACTTTGGCCTTGACACTTGGTCGAGGAATCAGACACAACGGGTTCAGATGACGGTGTTTATCTGCTGCCTCCTGTCTTAGGTGTGTCGGGGTCCAGGCTGGGGATTGGCGTCCTTGCGAGGCCCTGCCACTTGTGTCCCCTCTGCCCCCTCACCCTGCCTCTCCCCACACCCGCAGTCTGCATGGGCCTCGGCGCCGCCGGCACCTGCCAGTGTTCTGGGGGCTGTCAGAGTCCCGGTGACCTCCGTGCGCGTCTGCCCTGCCTCGGCGCGGGCCTCGGCGCCGCCGGCACCTGCCAGTGTTCTGGGGGCTGTCAGAGTCCCGGTGACCTCCGCGCGCGTCTGCCCTGCCTCGGCGCGCGCCTCGCGCACAGTAGGTACTCCGTGGATACCTGTATCTTGATTTATCAACTGGAAGGAGGCAGCTGGATGCAGAAGGTGACCCCGCGTGTCAGGCCTCAAGGACGGGGCTCAATTCTCAGTCACACTTGCTACCTCCTGGCCCTTCCGGGCAAACAGCTGTGTCCATCTGAACACGAGTCCTCGACTTGGCCTCTCAGCGGACAGAAAAGAAACACAGGGGGACGCATCCCTCTGGTGCCCAAACTTCACTTTCTCCCGAGAAATGCAAACCAATCCATGCGTTTAAATGTAGGCCACTCTCTTGCATCGAGAGGGGCGGATTCCAGGGTGACGGGTACAGTCTTTCCCCCAAAGCCCTCACTCGCGGACAGCTTGTCCTGCCACCGTCCTAACTCGGCGCCTTTGTCCCGACGCCCTTGTCAACTCCGCGCCTGCACGTGGACTGGGGGCTCTGCTCTGCATAAAGCCTCAGCGGGGTCATGACGCCAAGGGCCTTGTGATTTGTTTGTCCTCGGAACCTGCCCGCTGCCACACGCCAGTCTGCTGGGGCGGGGGGGGACTTGCCTGCAGCATGGTTTCAAAGCGAGCAAGATGATTTATTTATCGAGCATTCGCTGCTGGTTTTGCCATTTGTGCGAGCACGAGGCTTCGTCCTGGCCCTCCGAGAGTTCCTGGTAGGAACTGCTGATAGCCTGTCATAGACGAAATGTCACCCTTTTGTGAGTTCATAGATTCCCGGGGGCTCGCCTAAGTCCTCTGTCCTTGGACAGACCGGGGGCACAAGGCTGCGCAGGGCCGAGTGACAGGAGAGTCGGCTCCGGGTCCCCAGCTGTGTGGTCTTTCCTGAGAGGCAGGCGAGAGCCCACGCTACGTCCCGCCCCCCCCCCCCCCCCCGGGGAACCAGACAGCTCCCGTCGGAGCCGGCCCAGGTCCCAGCTCCCTTCCTGTCCCGGCGGCACGGGTGGCATTCCCACCCAGCTGAGTCACAGGGTTTTTTCCAGGTGGAGACGGTAATTACCAACCAAACCAGAGCCCGAGTTCCTTCGTGGCTCACGGAGGCGGCTCTGGGCTGCCAATTTAGAAACAAGCCTCTGCATAGATACGTGTTCTTTTTTTTTTTTTTTTTAAGTTTATTTATGAGAGAGAGAGAGAGACAGAGCACGAGCAGGGGTAGGGACAGAGAGAGGGAGACACAGAATCCGAAGCAGGCTCCAGGCTCTGAGCTGTCAGCACAGAGCCGGACGTGGGGCTCGAACTCACAAGCTATGAGCCGAAGTCGGATGCTTAATCAACTGATCCACTCGGGCGCCCCAGATACGTGTTCTCAAAGCCCATTTCTGGCACGTGCAGAGAGGCCTGGTCACTCTACCTGACACACGAGATGAGTTGCAAACTACAATCATCCGGGCGCCTGCGCGGCTCTGTCGGTTGAGCGTCTGACTCTTGATTTCGGCTCAGGTCGTGATCCCAGGGTCGTGGGATTGAGCCCCATGTTGGGCTCTGCGCTGAGCGAGGAGCCTGCTTGGGATTCTCTCTCTCCCTCTGCCCTCTCCCCCGTTCTCTAAAATAAAAACAACAACCACAAGACAAACTGCAGACATATTAAGAACGGTGAGCACTCCTGCGCCTGACTGACGGGCACGCCCAGCACCCCTATCAGGTGAGCGTCTGTGCAAGACACACGCTGGGAACAAGACAACATCTCTTTCCTGTGCAGGTGCAGGTCGTTCCTCGTAACAACCCCGTGAGGCAGGCCTGACAGTGATCCCGATTTTAAAGACGAAGGAACTGGGGTGCCTGCGTGGCTCTGTTGGTTGGGCGGCTGGCTTCGGCTCAGGTCATGATCTCACGGTTTGTGAGTTCGGGCCCCGCGTTGGGCTCTGTGCTGACAGCTCAGAGCCTGGAGCCTGCTTCAATTCTGTGTTTCCCTCTCTCTCTGCCCCTCCCCTGCTCCTGCTCTCTCTCTCAAAAATAAATATACGTTAAAAAAAATTTTAAAGATGAAGGAACTCAACTTTAGGAAGCTCGAGCCACCTTCCTCCTTATCCTAAGGAGTTTACTATGCAGGCAAATCAAGAAGATACAAAACGAAGCCGGAGAGTCGACAGTAACACACTGTACATAAGCATGGGGAGTATCGAGTAGTTAGGGAAACCTTCATTCAGTCATTCAACAAACACTGGCTTTAGTGCGAGGGGATCCCCGCTCTTGGTTGGCTTGTGCCCAGAACTCCCGGGTCCCACACTCCTCTGGTGTGAAGTCACTTAAGCCCTGGGTGAGTCACTTCCTTGCCAGGCCTCGATTTCCCCCTCGGGGTGACCACACTGGCTACCCACACTGTCGAGGAGGATGCCGTGAGGACAAGATGCCAGCTGTGGAGTGCAGGTTCCCGGCGTGGGGGGGGGGGGTGCAGGCCTTCCTCTGGAATTGGTTTCTGGCTCCGGTGCTGGCGAGCGCCTCCTGGTCCTGCTGCCCGAGTGTGTGCAACGCCCGTGTGTTGTCGCGTGCATTCATTACCTGGCAGAGGTTATAAAGGACCCCTTGCTTGGGCGAGGCAGCTGTGAAGCAAAGGGCTTTATCACCGTCACGGCCAAACGCAATAGCATAAAGCTGGAGAGGATGGAAAGGAAAATAGCTCAAGCCAAAGAATAATGACACTTCAGAAAAAGCAGAAGCGGCTACGGAGACCATTGCAACTTAAAGTGACAATGCATCCGATGACATCGTTGCCGGCATCCAAGTTATTTCGGGCTGGAAAGGGGCTGGTACCCGCCGAGCCGGACGAGAGGCCCTGTGGCAGGGAGCAGGTTTGATCCTGGGCAGTCTCTTAACCCTTCTGTGCCTCAGTCTTCTCACTCATAAAATGGGACAATCACACTTCACTTGTAAGTGAACAGAATACGAATTCATATGCCTGGCATCTAATTGAGGCTCAAAAATCATAGCTGTCATCATTAAGAGTCCCGGCGGAGGAAGCAAAAAGTGGGAACAGAGTTAATAGGTGCTTAGATTTAATTTCATTTTCTTGGACTAAAACGAAGCTGTTTCGCCTGTCCCTGTCTCGTTTGTTTCCAGACTCTGACTACGTCGTCTCCTCGTGCGGCACATACACAGACCCTGTTCTGCTGGTTAATATACCAGGCTCCTGGCTGCGGGGGGGAGGGGGAGAGCCCTGGTTTGTAGCATTTGCCAATTTCCATGGTGTGCGGGTTCCCACCCTGGCCAGTTTCAAGCTGCCACCGCGGCGTTCCTGACGCGGTCAGGCGAGATGTCGGCAGCTCGGCGTCTCCTTTCTGCGGATTTCCGCCGTGAGGACACAACGGACGCGAGCACAGATGATGGCACTAGGTAGTAAAGCCATTCGGAAATGAGGAGTTTGGGGTATTTACTGCCTTTGTTTTTGACATAATTTACTTAGTTGTAAGCTTATGTAATTTGATTGTTTTTGATGCTAGTGTTTACCGATCGGCTCACAAAATCCTAACAGTCGACGGCACGCCGGCAAAGCTGGCTCGGAGACACCAGTGCCCCCAGGGCACCCGGTGTCGAGTCCAGTATCCAGTGAGAGCTCGACATGTGGCCATCTCTCTTCTCCAGCTCTGACGTTGTCTTATTAACTGTGGGAGTACGGAAAGGTCTAGAAAGGGAAGAGGAAAGAGATGGCAGAAGAGGACGCAGGAGAAGCTAATGGAAGACGGGGCATCGGCTGGACTTGGAGGCTCTGGCCCTTCTGAGACTGCGAACTTCTCGGGGAGGGACCCGAGCGTGGGCCCACGGGGCTGTGTTTTGTGGCTGTCTGACAACGACCCCCTTCCGCGGCAGGAGGCTCCCGGCGAGCGGCCCTGACTCCGCCTCCACCAGGGGAACCGGCGATTCCGCTCCTCCCCGCCGGTGAGAGCTCCGTCCCGTGACGTAGGCGGCCGCTGGACGCACCTGCCTGGGAGCGTGACTCTTGAGCAAGTGGCCGGGAGATAAGATCCCTGCCGGAACCGATTCCTGGTGGTGAGCAGCAAAGTAGCACTGTCCGTCCTGGTCGCTTCGTTCTCCTGCCTGGTTCCGGGAAGCCCCTGACTCCTGCCCAGCGTTGATGCTGCGTCTCTGCCTTTGCTTGGGCTCACTGAGCCCCCTGGTATGTTTTCATGGCAGATCCTCTGGGTGACCTCAATTTCATCCACTTTTTTTTTTTAAGACTCGTAATTTGCTGGCTAAATGATTTCATGTCTCAGCCTTTCTCCCAGCTTGTGTGGCCACGAGCGGGTCCCTGCTAGGGGACGTAGGCACAAGTATTGGCCTTTTCGGGACAGTGCACCATCTGGTCCTTCATCCCTTTTCCTTCCTGTTGCCTGGCATGCGGAAACAATGGCTGGAGCTCTAGCAGCCATTCTAGACCATGAGATGATCTGGGAATGAAGTCATAGATAGTGCAGCAGAAACAGAAAGAGCCTGGGCTTCCGATGAATTTATGGCGTCTCCACATCAGCTCTCTTTTTCCGACCTCTGGACCTTGTTACGTGACAACAAGGCCTGTAGATCGCAGTAGGGTCTCTGCTAATCACAGCTGAAGCTAATCCTCCCATTATGCCTTCCAGTAAAACTCCTTTGGCTACGACCACCAGGGTCAGTTTCTATCATGGTAGCTTCACAGCGGAGTCCCGGACTCCCAGCCCAGCTGTCCTCTCTCCCACAGCCGCAAGCCCCCCGTACTGGCCCCCAAAGCTTGTCAGTGACCCAGCAGAGCCTGGTTCCTTCCCAGAGGACAGGTCTTCTTACACTGTGCCTATACTCTGCCTTCCCCAGGGACGTCCTTCCGCGACCTTGACTGCTTTTAAGATCCCACGCAAACACCACCTCCGTGACAGCATCGCTTGTATGGGTCTAAGTCATAATTACCTGTTTACGTGTCTGTTCCCACCAGACCACAGCAACCCGGTGTTTAGCGTGCTGTGTGGCGCGTCCCAGGGGCTCAGGGCCAGTGGTCTGAACGAGGGCGCGGACATTACAGACACGGGAGGTGGGTTACAGCTCTGTAACAGGACCCGTCGGTCTCTTACCACATGCCTGCCGGCTACCCGGCTCTGTTCGCGCACGGAGATTTCTGCGTGTCATCTGTGCTGACTCCCTGCAGCTCTAACCCATGTCGGACACGAGGTGGGTTTTGAATGGATGGTGCCAGGTGCCATCAGCAGGAGCTGGGTTTTGAATGGATGATGCAGGTATGTTGCATGGTAACAACATCCCCGAGAACAAGGAAATAAAGAAAGCAGTAGTGGGTTATAAACTGAAGTAAAAAAACAAAGATCCACATGTCCATACTGATAGAAAGGACTGAATAAACTAACCAATGGGGGAGAAGAGACAAATCTCCCAAGGCAAGAACTCCCAATAACTTATGCAGACGCTCTGCCCTCAAGGAGGGCGAGCGCGACTCCCCACTCTTCAGGCGTGAGCTGTACACGTGAGTTTCTTCCAAAGCGTGAAGCCTGGAAGGGAGGTGGGGAGAAGGGCTTGGCAGTGGAGAAGGCAGAGAGCTCAGCTGGGGGGTCGGGGCCAGCGTCGACAGCCCCGCGCCACGTTGACGGTGTGAGCTCTTGGTGTGATGACAACGGCTCTCTACCTCTGGCGTCTTCCTCCCAACAAACCACGGCCCGGTCTAATCAGGAGAAAGACACCAGACAAATGCCAGCAGTGGCTCTTCCAAATACACACCCAGCCAGCGCTTCTCAAAACTGTCAGGGTCATCGAACACAAGGGAAGTCTGAGAAACGGTCGTGGCTACCGCAGAGCCCCAGGAGACATCGGTAGGCAGTGTGGAGTCCTGGACGGGCTCCTGGGGCAGAAGAAGGAGGTGAGGTCACAACAAAGGAAATCGGGGGCACCTGGGGGGCTCCGTCGGTGGAGCGCCCAGCTCTTGATTTCAGCTCAGGTCATCATCTCACGGCTGGTGAGTTGGAGCCCCGTGTGGAGCTTTGCGTGGACAGTGTGAAGCCTGCTTGGGATTTTCTCTCTCCCTAGCTCTCTGCCCCTCCCCCACTCACATTCTCTCTCTCTCTCTCTCTCTCTCTCTCTCTCTCTCTCTGCCTCTCAAAATATATAAACTTTAAAAAAAATAAAAAAAACACAAAGGAAATGTGAATAAACCGTGGACCTTAGTAACAGGTATCGATAGTGTTAATTCATTGTAACAAATGTATCCTGCTAATGTGAGATGCTAATAATAACTTTAAAAATTGGGCGCAGGGGACATGGGAACGCTACACGACTATCTTCATTTTCTGTAAGTTTAAAACTGTTCTAGGGGCGCCTGGGTGGCTCAGTTGGTTAAGGGGCCGACTTCGGCTCAGGTCATGATCTCACAGTCTGTGAGTTCGAGCCCCGCGTCGGGCTCTGTGCTGATGGCTCAGAGTCTGGAGCCTGCTTCAGATTCTGTGTCTGCCTCTCTCTCTCTCTATGCCCTTCCCCTGCTTACGCTCTGTCTCTCAAAAGTAAATAAATGTTAAAAAAAAAATTTAAAACTGTTCTAAAAGATAAGTCCTATTAAAACGCAATATCATGTTCCCAAGCCTCGGGGGGAGACAGCGATAACGTCCAGTGACCACTGATATTATTAGGTGCTCATATGTCCCACGCTTGCCCTGGCTGACCTGGGGGAAGCCAGAACGGGGAGGGCGCAGCCCGGCCCAGGGAGCTGACAGATGGCAGCCAGGTCAGTCCTGAACAGGAGCCCACGGGGAAGCTCGGAGCGCTCTCCTGTCGCACCAGCCAGGCTCTGACTGCCGCTTCTCTCTGTGATGCCCCGCAGCTGGTCCTGGGACGTGGCCAAGGGCCGGGAAGGAGGGCACCTGGGCCTCGAGAAACGTGTGCAGGGCACGTTCTGGGGGAGAAGGGGGTCCTGGGACAGAGAAGGGGAGAGGGGCGCGTCCAGTACTCTGGCTGCCCACTCCCCTCTCCCTTCCCACGGGCACATGCTCTCTCTGCTGCGGTGTGTTTGGGCGAAGACTGGCCAGCGCCAGGAGCTGGGGACACCCAGAAAAGGGGCAGAGGCTCCTCCGGGGCTGTCAAGGGGATGGGGTGGGGCCCCCTCGCCACCACAGGCAGAGACCTGGGTGACACTGGGCTCCGGCCAGTGTTCTCCAGGGACAGGCTCAGTCAGCCTGACTCGAGGGGTCAGGAGTCATTTTTTTTTTTTTTAGATAAAAAAGTACAATTTAATGCTTTTTAGGAATTTCAGAGTTAACGCAGCCGTCACAGTGACCTCGGTTAGCATGGTGTTCGGCGCAATTACACGTGGCAGGTGGAGAGTATTTTGTGACACGCACAGTCCCAGCGATGCTCGCGGTCTGCGCGCACACGTGCAGAAGCTGTGCCCGACGTGTACGTGGAGAAGTACACAGGTGAACGGCGACGTCGTGCTTCATGCTGGCGACTGCGTGAACGCTGGCTGCTGGGGTGCCTGGCAGGCTCAGTCGGTAAAGCCCGTGAGGTTTGATCTCGGGGAGGGGAGTTCGAGCCCCACGTTGGGTGCAGAGATTACTTAAAAATAAAATTAAAAAAAAATACAAGAATGCATTTATGTGTTATACAAATTTAATGAGTTAACGACCACTTTAGAACATGACGTTAAAAATAGTTCAGGGGCGCCTGGGTGGCTCAGTTGGTTGAGGGCCCCCCTCTGGCTCCAGTCACGATCTCACGGTTCATGAGTTCAAGCCCCGCATCAGGTTCGCAGCTGTCGGTGCAGAGCCTGCTTCAGATCCTCTGTCCCCCCTCTCCTGCTCATTCTCCCTCTGTCTCTCTCTCAAAAAAAAAAAAATAAAATAAATAAGCATTAAAAAAAGATTTCGGTCTTATTTAATTTTGCTATAAAATTTTGATCTTTATTAATTAACTTTCCATTCGGTCAGTCGAACGTTTAGAAGAAGCCACACAACAGAAACAAAATGGTTGTTTTATAAACATACGCAAGTGTTATGAACTTTTTATTGTCACATTGCCTCTAACGTGTACTTCGGTGGAAGCACATTCAAACGTACGACTTTGGATGCAGTCACGTCTTAGCTCCAACCTGCCGCGCCCGGGGTGAAGGGCGAGCTCGTCCCGACGCTCTTCCTGCTTCACGGGGAGAAAAGCACGGGAATTAAGAGTTTAGAAACTTTCGTAGCAGTTTGACTCTCGCTTTGTCTTCAAATCTAAAAATAAAAAATCAGGGCTTGTATTTTACACGTCTCTGCCTTTTCAGAAATCCCGTTTGTTTCTAAAAGTTAATTTTTATTGCATTTTACGAAGGTAGCCATGCCGGAGTGGAGGGAAGAAGGGCAGCTCCCTCACCGCGTGCAGTTTGGGGTCCCTGCTCTAGGTTACTGAGAATTGCTACGAGCTAAGGTCGCGATGGACAGAGAAGCACCGAAATTGCAACTTGGGAGAGAAAAAACAAAGCCGAGAAGACCGGAGAAACGGGAAATCTTCGAGGGCCATCTGCGTACGTCGCAGACTCGGGAGAGCAGGCGGCCCTCTGGGCTGGGCACAGTTCCCGCGGAATTGGCAGGGACGACTGATCGAAGCGGCCGTAAGGATCGAGCCCACAACGGGAACGGTCCAGGGGAGACCCGGCAGCGGCATCGTCTTTGCTAAACCAGGATGCCCTGCCCGTTGACCCCAGGGAGACATCCGTGTGAGCGGGAGTGGCCGGGGCACCCAGGCGCCAGCTGACGGTGTACCCAGGCCTGGGGCTAATCGCTCGCATGTGTGTATTGTCTTGTAGGCCCCCTGGGGCGTGCGCCTTCCTCCCCACCCTCGGAGGCGTTCATGCTCCCACGTGCCCACTACCCTACGCTAGATTCCCGTGGAAAGTGAAATTTCTTTCTCTTTTTAAATGATTATGTATTAACTTTTGAGGGGCGGAGAGAGAGGGAGACACAGAATCGGAAGCAGGCTCCAGGCTCCGAGTGGTCAGCACAGAGCCCCACGCGGGGCTCGAACTCCTGAATGGCGAGATGGTGACCTGAGCCGAAGTCGGACGCTCAACCGACTGAGCCCCCCAGGCGCCCAGGCAAGTGAAATTTCAAACTTATGGTGAAACCTGCACAAACATGCTAGTCATCCTGTAAGTCCAGAATGTTCTGTCCTGGGCAAGTTACACGTGGCGGTTGTGGCCCATCTCACCATCTCACCTTTACCTGTAGACGTTAAAGGAGGGAGTCTGGCTTCCGGTCCCTCACCCGGCTCCTCCCCTGCCCTGCTTTCCCTTCGAGTATCTTCCCCAGGGGCTCCCATGCCGCCTTCCCTTCTCCTCTTGCAGCCTGCCCCCTCCCTCTCCCGCTTTCCCAGACGAGGAAGTAGAGGTCGGAGAGGTGGAGTGGCCTGCTTAGGGCCCCGGGGCTGTCACGTGGGGGACTGGGGTTTGAACCAGGTCTGCTGGATGCCTTTCTCTGTTCTGCTGCTGTGTCCCTCTTCCTGACCGGTCTCCTGATCCGTGACATGGGAGGCCCAGCGGCACTCCCTTATCTCCCAGGGTGCGGGACACACCTGCAAGTGCCCGAGGCACGGTCTCCTGGGTCCCCCTTATTCTCATTGCAGTTTCTCTGTGCGGACATGCGGGCTGGTCAGCGCCACGGTGTGGGCAATAACCTGGGCTTTAGTGTCTCCTTGGTGCCATCAGCTTCTTACCGTGCCTCCTCCTCACTGCGCTTCTACCCCCAGCCTTCAAGTGTGTTTCTGCTTCCACTATGAGCAAGTCCCTCCCAGGGACAAGCCCTCACCAGACCAGGGCGATGCGGGGGGGGTGATTTTCAAGGGGGAAGTGCTCCCAGGGACCCGGTGGCTGCCTCGCCAATGCACAGGAAGTCCTTCCTGAATGCTTCCCGCAGCAGGTCAGTGCCTAGCCTGTCTGGCACAGTGCAGGAAGGGGAGCAGCTCCATGGTCTCGCGTGTTTTGTTTTTTGCATGGGGTCTGAGTGCAGCAGGGGCTGCACAAAGCTGCGGCTTTGAGCTCCAGCCCCGCTACCCGTCCCCCCGCTTCCTTTTTCCCTTGTTATGGTTTTCACATCAACAAAACGAGGATGATGTTCACCGCGTTCGTGACGCAGGATTGCTGTGGGGTCTGGAGACCGTGGACACAGCACCCGACCCGCAGGGCCGAGTAAAACCAGCTTTTGTTACCACTACGCTCCGGGTGGTCCGTCGAACACCCGCCTCCACGACCGTCAAGATTAATAGAAACCTGTAGAGAAAGGCTATTGCGAATCAATGACACTTCCTGAGGGTGCAGGACACCAAGCAAGCTGCTGGCTGTTTCACAAGGGTCATCTTCTCCCCAGCACAACCCGATGTGTGGAGTTTTCTCTACAAACTCCACCAACAGATGAGGAATGACGTCATGAAACAGCCCGGCGTCAGCGGCTGGCGAACAGTTGAACTTGAGCCTGGGTCTGCTCCATTGTTCTTGGTCTCCTGAACCTGAGCTCTCAGGCACCAGAGTGTGCTTGGGGGAGAAGGAGGACAGCCTGCAGCTCCTTTTCTAGGTCTACTTTTTCTCCTCTTTGTACCTGTTTGCATCCCTTCTTCCTCCTGCCCTTTCCCTAGCTTCCTCTTTTATTCAGTAGAAGAGCAATCCAAGTTGCCCTTCGAGAATATCATTTTCGAACGCTCCCTGGTCAGCTTGAGGAAGTTGAATGCATCGGTTACCTATGGCTGTGTGATTAACTACGCCAAAGTCTAGAGGCTTAAAACCACGGGTATTTTATTTGCTCAGGGTCCTCTGGTTGGCCAGCGCGTGCCGGGTGCAACTGCACACTTCTGCTGGTCTCTCTGGGTCCCCGGTGGCTGCTGCTGGCTGAATACTTGACTAGGGCTGCAGCCAGCGGAGACCCGGTCAAGCACAGCCCCGCTCACGTTTCTGGCAGCTGGTCTCCGCCCTCCTCAGCAGACCTGCTCCGACTTGTTTGGGAGGTGAAAAGAAAGCCACACCACCTCCCACGGCTTTGGCTCAGAAATCACACATCTCATTGCTAGGGCAAGTTAGGAGATCCGTCTAGAGTCAAGGGGGGAACGACTAGATTCTATGTCTTATCGGGAACAGCCTCAACAAGTTGGTGGCCATTGTTAGTCTAATACATGGAGCCCCCCCTCCCCCGCTCCACGCCCCACAAAATACCCTCGCAGAGATACCCTTGCTGTAACCCACTTTGTCCCTCCACTCCCCTCCCTGACTCCTACTCTCTTCAATTTTTTTTAAGTTTATTTATTTATTTTGAGAGAGAAAGAGAGGGAGAGGCGGGGGTGGGGAGTGGTGGTGGAGGGAAGGGCATTGAGAGAGGGAGAGAGAGAATCCCAAGCAGGCTCTGCACTGTCATCCCAGAGCCCGATGTGGGGCTCGAACTCACAAACCTTGAGATCATGACCTGAGCTGAAATCAAGAGTCAGACACTTAACCAACTGAGCCACCCAGGTGTCCTTCTTTTTATGCTTTTTTTCAAAATTTAAAAAAATGTTTATTTTTGAGAGAGACAGAGACGGAGACAGAGCAGGGAGAGAGGGAGACACAGAATCTGAAGTGGGCTCCAGGCTCTGAGCTGGCTGCACAGAGCCCGAGGCAGGGCTCGAACCCATAAACTGGGGGACCATGACCTGAGATGAAGTCTGACGCTTAAGCAACTGAGCCGCCCAGGCGCCCCTCTTATAGTATTAAGAACAGTTTCTCACTTCCCATCACCCAAAGCTGCACTCAGTCACTCCACAAGTATCTCATTATGTGCCGGGGACCCATAAGTGAACAAAGCCCCCGCTTTAACGAATCTAACGTTCTGGGACAGGGACAATACGATCAGGAAATAAAGAACTACACAGTGTAGGGCTGCGGAGGACAATAGGTGCTTCGGAGAACAACAGAGCCGAGTCGGGGGCAGGGTGTGTGAAACCAGAGAGGGCAGGGGGTGGTTCCTAGTACACACAGAGTGGCCAGTTGGCATCTAATGAGGTGACATGTAAGCCCGAGGGGAGTGAGGGAGTAAGAAGTTCCAAGCAAAGAGAAGCGGGTTCCAGGTGGAGCAAACACCCGGGTATAAAAGCCCTGGGGCTGACGCAGTTCCCTGCAATCTTTAATGTAGTTAAACCTCCCCCCCGCCCCAAACCGTAATACATTTCATTAAAGAACAGGAAAAATACTTAAATATAGTAAAACTCTTGTAAGCAAAATTGTTTTATTTCACCTGCTTCTGTTATAACCAGAGTCAAACGATTGCTCCTGAGAACAGAATGGTGGGTTACCTTTCCCAGCTTCAGGGAGCTCACCTTTCAAAACGAGTATGTGTCTAACTTGCCTCCCGGCTTGCGGTGAGGATCAAAGTGACACCATAAAAACGAAAGTTACTCTGCTTCTGGTTTCATTTCCTACCGCAAAGTTGTCACTTTTTTTTTTTTTTAAGAACACAAATCAGATATTACTTCCTGCTTAAAACTCTCCAAAGGCTCCCTGCTGCCTAAAGAATAAAGATGGCTTAACAAGCGCCTGGACGGCCGCATTTTTTCTACCCCCTCCACCCCCAGGCTCCAGTCATTGGTAACCCGCTCCTCTCGGACCTGGCTCTCTTCTCAGCTGCCCTCTGCCTGGTGACTCCCAAGTGCAGGGGGTCCTACTCCTCTTTCTCGAGGTTCAAGACCTAGGAGACCAGCGCCCAGGCCGCACGCAGATGAGGGCTCGGCGGGCGCCTGAGCGGAGATCGGGTCTCGGCTGTGCCCAGCATTAGCGGTGGGGCCACTCAACACATCCCTGAGCCTCGCTCACCCGGGCAGGCGCGCCCCGCGGGGGTTCGGGCTCTGGGGCCCGGCTGCTGCGCGGCCGGCGAAGGAGGCCCTGCGGAGGGGCCGCGTCCGGGCTTTGGGGGCGGGCGGGGGGCAGAGGGCTTCCCCGAAGTCGGTCCCACCCCGCCAACCCAGAGTGCTGTCTGGGGACCCCGACTCCGCCGGCCGCGCCTCCCGCCCCCGGCCGAGGCTCCCTCCCCCCCACTCCCCGCGGCCACGCCCGCGCGCAGCCCCCGGGCGTCCCGAAGGCCTGGCGCGGCCCTCCTGCGCTGTCTCCGGAGCGGAGCCTCGTCGCGTGCTGGGCATGCGCGGGTCGCGGGACGCATGCTCCGTCCTCCCGGGAGGCGGAAGCTCGGCGCGGGGACGCGGCCGGGCGCGCGCACTGGCGAGATCGCGCGCCTCAGCCGGTCGCCGCGCACGCGCGGCCCGCGCCGACGCAGCACGGCCCCGAGGGCGCAAGCCCGCCGCCGCCGCCGCCACCGCCGCCACCGCCGCCGCCGGGCCGGGACCGCTGTGCGCCCGCGGCGTGAGGCGTGGGAGGGAGCGCGGTCCCGGCGTTCGCGGCGCCGCCTCGCAGTCGTCTGCTCTCGCCTCCCGGCGCCCAGCGCCGCCCGGGTGAGTGCGGGGCCGGGGCGGGGGCCGGGGCGCGGGCGGGCGGGCCCGGAGCTGAGGCTTGGCAGGGCCGCGGCCGGAGGGCCGCGAGGGGCCGAGCAGCCGGTCCTGGCGGCGGATGCGGCCGAGACGGGCCCCTCCCGCGCGCGGCTCGGAGGCCGGGGATGTGGGGAGGGCGAGGGAGGGGCCCCGGGAGGACGACGCTGTGGGGAGGCTTGAGATGTGGGGCGGACTGGGGGCTCCGGGAGGCCGGGGGGCTCGGAGAGGCCAGGCACGGGGGAGGACGAGGGGGCGGGTTCTAGGAGCAAGGCGATGGGTGGAGGACGAAGATGTGGGGAGGCCGGCGGGCTCAGGCAGGCCGGGGGACGTGGAGAGGCCGGGGGCTCGGGTGGCCGGGGGGCGTTTGGGGGACATGAGAAGGCCGGGGGGCTCGCGGAAGGAGGGAAGGGCGGTGGATTCGGGGGCCTCGGAGAGGCGGAGGGTCTCGAGGCCGGAGCGCACAGGGAGGCCGGGGGTTGGAGGGGCTTGGGGAGGCCCGCCGGCCTCCTTGGGAGCGGGCCGATTGCCTCAAAAACAAAAGCAGGGAGAGAGGGAGGAGGAGGAGGAAGAGGGAAATCCTTGGGGACCCTGGGGGCATCCCCGGGACCCGGAATGAAGACTCCCCGGCCCTCGGGCAGGGAAGGGCAGGCCTCGAACCTGGATCCGGTCGGCTCCTTTCCCCGCTGCTGGCGCTCAACTTACTGTGGCCCTGTGGTTTTCTGGGCGATAGCCCTGGAGACCTCTTGATTCATTGTGCCTCCAAGTTTCCTCCTCTTCCCAACCCAGCCCCCAGCTCTGCTGCCGGGTTAGGTGGAAGAACGACTTGCTGTTTCTCCCTCGCTTCCTTTTCTTTCTCAGGAGGAGGAGGCTGTGTGTGTGTGTGTGTGTGTGTGTGTGTGTGTGTGGTTACTTGGTTTTATTAATTGCAGGATTTAGCTTAACGCACTAAGGGTAAAAAGAAATTTTTCTTGAGTCATTTCAACAGTGTCTCATTCTTGCATAGTTAGCCTGCAGCTGGGTTTTTGGCAGTGAGACTAAGATAATAGTAATATTGTAGTAATTATGGGAATTGGTTGAAATACGTTCAAGCCGGAGGCGGTGAAGAGTTTGGAGATCGGGGCTTAAGACGACAGCCCGTCCGGATTCTTAGGTAGTCGTCCGGATTCTTAGGTAGAATGTAAACATTTTCATGGCTGGAAAAATAGGCCATTGCTGTTTGAAATGAAATACCAGAGCCTCACCCTTGATATTTTATTTGTGAAACGGGTACAGAAAATAGTCTTGTCCTGCAAATGGCACAGCTGAGAAAGCCAGTCAGCTGTTTGATCTCGGAAAACCCGAAAAACATGGATGAAGTGATCGAAAGATCCATGATGGATTAGCATTCAACTTATTTTTGTAGGTAATGTTTTCTTGCAGGTGTACTTTCTAGATAACTTTTAACCCTGCAGTGTTGAAACACACGAAACTTTTAAAGAAAGTTTGCATTCGAAGGTCTTTAGAAGTGTATTGTTTTATATTCGTGGCTCTCTTCGGACGGGAATGCTAACTGAGCTACCAGTAGTCTTTTGAACACTTTTGTTGTACTAACTGTTGTACAAGCAGCAGATCAAGTAATTTCTTTTAGGTGATTATTAAATAATCCAATTCAATGTTGAAAACCAGGGAGAGATTGTTTAAAACACATTGCTCTCTTGTAAAGGATTCCGGTCAGTGTGAAATGTCAGGATATGCGCTGGATAGAGGCACCTACACATTGTTCAGAGGTGATGCATCAGAAAGCAGGTCCTTGGTTGGGGCGCCCCGGTGGGGGGGCGGTGAGCTCAGGCTGCTCAGCATCTTACTTCCGGTCAGGTCATGATCTTGCGGTTCAGGAGTTCGAGTCCCACGTCAGGCTCTGTGCTCACAGCTCAGAGCCTGGAGCCTGCTTCGGATTCTGTGTCTCTCTGTCTCTCTGCCCCTCCTGCACTCACGCTCTGTCTCTCTCTGTCTCTCAACAATAAATAAATGTATAAAAGAAAAAAAGCAAGTGCTTGGATATATGCAGACATTGAATCCAAAACTTAGTATTTAAGGTTTGGGGCAAAGAACACTGGGGCAGACCCTAGAGGAGGTACAACTTCGGCGTCTTCGGGAGGACGGTGCGCAGAAGGTGAGTTGTGTCAGGTTAGAAGTGAAGTTCCATAAGGGACGCGGCAGGTATCTGGGGAAGCTGGAAGTCAGGGATAGCCGTGAGGCTCACTAAAACATTTCTAACTAAAGTAGTTTCTTTAACGCTCCGTGCCCATTGTCGGAAATTACAGAACTTAATATCCCAGTTCTCCAGATTGGGTTCTTCAGCAAGTCAGATAACTTTTCTTGCCAGGAAGTTGGAGAAACTGTCTAAATAACAAAATTGTATTGTTAAAAAGAGCCCCTTAAAAAATGCTGGTTTGTTCCTGTAGAAAAAAAATTATTCTAGAGTATATCCTATGTACAGAATATATATTCAGGGGCGCCTGGGTGGCTCAGTCGGTTGGGCGGCCGACTTCAGCTCAGGTTGTGATCTCACGGTCTGTGAGTTCGAGCCCCGCGTCGGGCTCTGTGCTGACAGCTCAGAGCCTGGAGCCTGCTTCGGATTCTGTATCTCCCTCTCTCTCTGCCCTTCCCCTGTTCACGCTGTGCCTCTATGTCTCTCAAAAATAAATAAACATTAAAAAAATTAAAAAAAAAAGAATATATATTCAGTAATGTAGTAAAAAACTGTTTTGAAAATTACTGTTCTCTTTTGGATGTTAATTTTGAGTTAGAGAAGTAGGATCTTAGTTTCTGTCTCTAAAGATTTTATGGAAACCGCTTTTCACCTGTATTTTTAAGTGTCTTAATTTTGAGAAAATAATTAAAAATTGTCTTAACAGGGCACCAGCGTGGCTCAGTTGGTTAAACACCTGACTTTGGCTGGGGTCATGATCTCGCTGTTTGAGTTCAAGTCCCACGTCCGGCTCTGTGCTGAGGGCTCAGAGCCTGGAACCTGCTTCAGACTCTGTCTCCTACTCTCTCTGCCCCTCCCCTGCTCATGCTCTCTCTCTCACTCTCAAAAATGAATCAGTATTTAAAAAAAATTAAAAATAATAAAAATAAAAATTGTCTTAAGAGTAGCACAACGAAAGATGAGATTCAAAGTCTTAATTCAATATATACGTCTTGAACTTCTAAAATTAAACATTTTTAGTTTAGACATTTTCAGCTACATTTAAAATTTCAATGTAATTAAAAGTTTTATTTTTATCATTCGTGAAACGAGGGTTTTTTTTTTTTGCTTGTAAATCAGTAAAGTTTAGTTTCTGTAGTAATTTATTTTGCTTTAAAGCTCTAGCTTAAGAGCTTATTTTCATTGCGTCTCTCCTCTTATTAAAATCCCTTAAATAGTAAAAAATTGTTGTGTGGGTCTTTGAGAGGTTTTACTGATACCTATATAAATTATGTAAAATGCAAATTTTAAAACCTTGGGCAAAGTAAATGATTGTGTTTGAGTCAATAGTAATCACCTGCAGGAAGTTCGTGAATGCAGTAAGCCCGCAAACATGAAGTTGCTGGTCTGTCCTTGGAAGGGTCCTCGGTGGACCGGGGTGAGGTCAGTTCCGGGTCATCGTTGGCTGTGCCTGGGTGTCCCTGCCTCAGCCGGCTGTGTTAAGTTGTTTTTTACTTCCTTTCTGTAAACCATGTGTAGTAGTGGATTATTTGAACCCTTGATGTCTTTTTCTCTGTACTAACATTTTGGGCAAAGTTTTGTTGTTTTTTTTCTTCTTCTGTGTCATGACTACCAACAGGCAGCCTAGTGCAGGAGAAATGAAATTCCTGTCTGCCACTTTCTGGCATTGATTTCTAGGAATTGTGCCAAATCTTACCATTCAGAACTGCATAAGTGTGTTTCTGATTATAAAGTAGCAGAAGCCCCTCTGTTCCTATCCGTAACAATTGTATTGTTCTTTTGGGTTTTTTTTGCTGGGCTCTGTGATGGAAATAAAATTCAGATAAGCATATGTAATTCAGCTTTCAGTTTAGATGGAATTTTTAGCACGTGTTGTTAATTATAGTCTGATTTGCATAAGCACTAATGAAATGGTTTTCAGATGAAAGTCTGAAATATTTTCACCTGATTGGCACTGTTCCCACTTTTTAGGAACTGAAAGCCTTTGAGAAGAAAACTAGTAGCGTCGTCACAAAACTTACCGACTTTTCAGGACGTGGAGGCGTTCGCTTACAAACTTGGTGTTTAATTAAAACGACCCCGCCTAGATCTTACTGATATACGTTGCCATTTACTGTTCATTCATTTTTCAGAACAAGAAAAATGACTAAAGTCATACATTTGAATATTAGCCACTGATAGGAGAGAGGTCATGGTCCCGGGTGCCTGTGTGGGTCCCCCGTCGCGAGTGTCACTCCGCTTTTCCAGATGAGTCCCATCTGGGGGCGAAACGTGCCAGACCCGAGCCGACTGCTTTCGTGCCGTGTCTCCGTTACTCCTCACGGGAACCCTGTGCGTGTTTTACAGGCAGGACACGCGGCGCTTGGAGTTCGAGCAGCCCGCAGGTGGCAGACCGTGGCTGGCCAGGCCTGCCGCACTCTCCGTGCGGCCTCTGTGTCTAGAGAAGCCCCCGCCTCACAGATCTTAACCCGGCTTTCTGACGGGGCGGGGACGGTGTGCCGGAGTGACCGCCGTGTCTGGGGGAGTCGAAATGCTCGTATTTTCTATTTGAACCTGACCGTTTCATTTCATGAAGTTATGATCTGGCCACCACAGTGTAGGTAAACATTTCAATGAACATACCAACGTCGTTTCATTATGTTAGTTTAGAGTTTGTTAAATAAAAACGTGTAATGCATGGTGCAATGGTCGATGCTGCTTATTTGTTAAAGGGTATGCTTTAGTCACTTACACATTTGCACAGTTTTTTCATTGGTGACTTTTTCGGGGGGGGGGTGTCAGTGTTGTTTATGAATATCGTTTTGTGGGAAGCAGGCAGTGACATCGGGGAAGAGTGAGCGGCACGTGCTCATACGGGTTTAATCCCCTTGTAGTAAGTCCTAGTAGGTACAGTCGCTTACACGGTGGCGCTCTATAAATGTTGCTGCGGTGAATGTGCTCATTCTCCCCGACGTAGAATTTTCCATCCGGTGTTAAGAGTTGACGTACTCTGTCCTCCTTTATTTGGGGCCAGTGGACTGAAACCGAAGCTCAGAAGAACCTAGAAAGTTGTATCTTTGGGCCGTCTGTGCCTAGGGTCTCCCTTCTGCCTCCATGTTCTATCTTAAAAGTCCTGCCATCTGGTGCTTTGGATTCTGCCGTGGATGGTAGGTGCCTGTTGGGTCTGCTTGTAACCAAAGCACCCTTTGTTTGTCTTTGCTGGACTGAAGGGAGAGCTGACGTGGTTTTATACCATCTGTGTTTGTGATGCCTTGTGTGTCTTACAGAATTTAAGCCCCAAGAGGGCAGAAACTTTGTTTCCTACACTATGGCACCCCCACCATGCGACAGGCGACACAATAACACAATAATACTCGTTGAAGGAAAGGTCCCAGGCAGACTAGTTGTTGGAGAACTGTTACTGTATCAGCTGTCCACTGTCTTGTTTGCTGTGGTAAAGAATCTTACTTAAGAACCAGTAGGACTTGATGCAGGGAAGAACTTGGATTGTCTGTGTTTCTACTTTTGTTTGCCTTATTTTAGATTATAAACATCATTAAACTTGAGCCAGGAAAAAGACAGTTCTCTGTCCCTTTACAATTTCGAATATTTTTTTGCTAGAAAAAATGATTTTGTAGGAATTGATCGTGTGTTCCTTGGGACTCACTCTGTGTTCTGAAGACAGAAAATTGCTCAAGGTGACACCAAATGAATGGGGTTTAGAAGAGACTCTTGATTACCGGTCTCTAGGAGCTCTGATGGATCTTCTGCTAATCAGTTGGTTCATCAGATGCTTTACAAGGGTTTTACATTATGCCCTGAAGCCGTTTTTCAAGGAAGGGTCTCAGCTTCCTAACGCCGTAGTGCGAGGTCTGCGGTGCTCCCGCTTTCCTTCCACCTGCTGGGGCTTTTACGCTGGTAGACAGATAAAACGTTTTGACTGACAAGTCACTTACCTTCGTTCAGGAAGGAAAGTCAATATTTGGGTAAGAAGACTGGTTTGTTCTTCCTCGGCAGGTTCCTCCTGGTCCTGCACGCGTGCGCGCACGCAGACTCCGGGAAACTCTGGGTCATTGGCAGTGGCTCTCCCAGTGCGGCCGCCTGGTTGTACTTGGACCTGGATGGAAATGCGCACGCTCCTGCCCCACCTCTGACCTCCCGAATCAGACTGGGGGTGGGGCCAGCAGTCTGCTCTAACTTGCTGTCCACGAGCTTTTGTTGCGTGCTGATGTCAGTGAACCTCTCCTTTAGAGAGTTTTAAAAGAAGTGCAGGTCCCAGCAGGCAGAAATCGTGGTAAACGGCAGGGGTGTGTACAGCCCCGACCACTCAGCCTGGCCAAGGACATTGCCTGCACTTCAGGACTCTTAAATATGTTTTTCAGGATTTTTAGGGTCTTGGGAAGACCTCACAACTAATTTTGTTTAGGGAGTTTGAATGCTTAATGCTGAGATCATTTAATTCTTTTAAGTCTTGGTTTGGACTTTAAATGAGTAATTTTGCATTAGAATAGCAGTTTGTATGGCCCCTGGGCTTGTGGCTTTTGGCAGACAGCTGGAGAGTGTGTCCATGCGGGTGCCCAGGGCACACGTTCCCCTGGCAGTTTTGTTTTGGTGCTGAGACATTGGCTCGGTTACACTAGTGTCAGGACGGTCTCCAAGTCCTGGGGCGACTCCTAAAGCGGTGTTGTGTGAATTGATTCTGTGCCTAGTGTTAAAGTCATGTCTTAATACATTCTGTTTTCCTTTTGTCTTTTCTTATTTCCTAAGAAAAGGGCGAGGTAAAAGTTAGTTTACAAAGGTGGGATTGGTGACTGCCTCCTGTCTGTTGTGTCTTATGCAGAGTTAGACACACCTGTCGGCAAATAGAACGTTGTAACCTCAGGGACAAGGACTCGGTATTATCCTGTATGTGTCTGTGGGTCCTTCACAGCTTGCTCGGTCTGCTGTAGTAGGTTGGCCCTTGGGGATTTGTTTAATGATTGAAGAAGAGTGTCCCTGCTGGGGGGACCCTGTGGTCTTTAAGTATATGAAAGTTTCACAAGGTGGAGAAGACAGGTTAGGGATAGACGGGTGGAGTGAAGGGTCCTGTAATCTCCAGACAAAGTACAAGGGATGTTTCCACGTGCCTCCTCTGCCCCCATCAAACTCTGAGTCGGTGCTACAAGCTCTGCGATGGAGAAAATAAAAGAAATGAGCCGGTGGGAAGACGCAATCTGGAACAATTTCTTTCTCCTTAAATGGGTCAAGTGAAGTTCAAGTTCCAGTTGACAGTCGGCTGTAGACGGTGAGCCCCGTTGAAGGTGTTGCTGCGTGCCTGGCCCGCAGCAGCTTCTCAGGAAATGGCACTAGACGGAGGCTCCGTCCACTGACTCCGTCCTCTCTCTGGTGACTCCTTCAGCCGCTCGTCTGGTCTTGTGGCCATCTGCCCTCCCCGCCCCTTCTGGTGGTTTCTGGTGTGTTGCCGCCGTGTGGTTGTAAATAGCCTTTTCCTGGTTACAGTGAGGTTGCATATCTTCTTATATGTTTACTGGCTGTTCGGATTCACTGGTTTGTGAAGTGCTCTTTTTTTTTCTATTAGGTTATTTTTAAACTGAGCTGTAGACTTCGTGTGTTCACAGCGCAGGTCCTTTGCTGGGTGTGCGCGCATTTTGCCGCTGTTCCCACGTGGTCACAGTACTTTCACTAATTCAGTGGTGGCTTTGTTTTTGACGAATTGAAGTTCTTAAGTTTAATTAGTGCCATTTATTAGTCTTTTCTTTTGTAGTCGATGCTTTTTCTTTGTTTCCCTCCCCTGAGGTCCCGAACTAATTCCCATTTACTTTCTAAAATGCCTTTTAACCTTTAACTTTATAATTCTTGCGGAATTGGTGTTGGTGTGTAGTCTGAAGAAGGAATCCAGCCTCATCAGTAAGTGGACAGTTAGTTGTCCTAACTCCATTTACTAGAGAGATTATCTTTTGGGGCACTCGGGTGACTCAGTTAGTTAAGCGTCCAGCTCTCGATTAGGCTCCGGTTATGATCTTATGGTTTGTGGGTTCAAGCCCTGTGCTGGGCTCCACGCTGATACCATGGAACCTGCTTGGGAGTCTCTCTCTCTCCCTCTCTTTCTGCCCCTCTCTCTTTCTCAAAATAAATAAATAAACATTAAAAAAGAAAAAAGATCCTCTTCCCTAACGCTCTTCAGTGCCGCCTCTGTTGTAAACGAAAGGTCCGTGTGTAGGTACCTCTGTTTTGGACTCTTCAGTCCCACTGGTACGGCCCACTTTAAGCTGTCTGAGTCCCTGCAGGTTGGTGACAGGTCTTACTGTGGAACTTTTCCCGCCTGGTTCCTCTTCAGACTTACTTCGGCGACCCTTGACCCTTTGCAGATCTAGATCCGTTTAGAATCAGTTCCTAACTTCCGGAAAACGTCTCCCTGATGTTGCTTGGGTTGGTATTGAATGTGATCAGTGTGTGGAGAGTTGTTTCTGGTTTTGAGTTCTTACAAATAGAGCCTGTGCGTAATTTTGTTCAGGTCTTCATGTGGACGTAGGCTTTCATTTCTCCCGGAATGGTGGGGCCTAGGACCGTAATGGCTGAAGCATGTGGTAGGGGTATGTTTGGCTTTCTAAGAAGGCGTCGAGCTCTGTTCTAGATGGCTCGGCCATTTTACATTCCTCCCAGCCTTGTGGGAGAGTTCCAGTGGCTCCAGACCGTTGGAGCAGCACGTGGTACGGCTAGTCCTCGAGCGTTCGGCCATTCCGATAGGTGCGTCCTGGTCTTTTGTTGTGCTTTTAGCTGGTTTCCCAAATGCCTAATGATGTTGAGTATCTTTTCATAGGCTTTTTGCCACCCATATGTCATCTTTGGTGTTCAGATCTTTTGCCTATTAATATTTTTTCTTATTGGCTGGTTCTTCATGTATTCTGGATGTAAGTCCTTATTAGATGCGTGCCGTGCCCGTCTTTCATGCCGCGGCTTCGTTTTACAGCCTCTTAACAGGGTCTCGAAGAGCAGAAGTTACGAATTTTGATGATCTATCAACTTGTTTTATGGACTGTGCTTTTGTGGTGTCGTAGTTATGAAATTGTTGCCTAATTCTGGGTCATGAGGGTTTTCTCGTGTCCCCTACCGGCTCCCTCTAGGAAAGTTTTAGGTTTTCCATTTAGGTTTGTGACTCGTTTTCAGATACTTTTTATTTATGGTGTGGGATATCATTTGTAGGAGTCTTTTAATTCTCATGATTTGTAGGACTCTTGAGGCCCAGGATGAAGATGTAGTCCCTCTAGAAGGCACATTGGTTTCTTTGTTTTTGTTTATTGTTTTTTGTTTTTTGTTTTTGCTTCATTCAGTTTCGGATCACCTTAAACCAAGTTTAAACTTGAGGTTTTTTGGACCACTTGCTGGAATTTTACTGGAGAGGTGATTCACTGCTGGTTTCTCCTGTCTTGAGCTGTGCAGCCTTTAGGGTCCTGCTTACGGAGGGAGGGTTTTGGGGTAGACGTGATGGGGGACCTCGCCTTGGATTCCCAGTCCCGTTTGTAAAAGGGGACTGTTGTAAAAACGACAGTCGAAAATGTTTGGACTCGGCCGGTGGCTTCTGTGCTCGTTCATCTCTTCGGCTCCGATTTCAGTTTAATTTCGGCCTGGCGTTTCTTTGTGGTCTTGTCAGTTTCTGGTTGCTTTTAAGATTTTTAAAGTATTCTCTCCATCTTTTTTAGTCTTTCTCAGGGAGAGGGTTGGGCCCGATACCCTGGCCTGTAGTTGAGGAGCCAAGGAAAATTCTTCATCATTTTACTCCAGTGTTTAGAGTCTAGCCTTGGATCTGCGTCTCCTGCCATAGTCGCTAGCCACGTGTGCCTATTTAAATTGAAATTAAGTAAGAGTTAAAGTTCTGTCTCATGGTCACACTAGCTCCAGTTCAAGTGCTCAGCACTCACACGTGGCTAGTGGCTACCCCAGTGGACATTGCGAAGATGGGGCGTTTTCACCATCACGGAACACTCTCTTGGACAGTGCTGGCTGGCTGGGCTCTTGAGAACCTCGTCAGGGATTTGCAGTGGTGCGTGGGTCTGCGCTGGGGAACCACCAGCACCACTTGCTGCTTCAAGTTTGGCTTTTTCTGGAGTCTGTCTGCAGCTAGAAGAGCTGGACAGATGGTCGAGGCCCTTTGATAGGGGTAGCATGGAACCTCTCCGTAAGGTGTGGTGCGGGGTCTCGGCTGGTGGAGGCGGGATAGTGGGAAGATGTGGTGTGCTGAGTGGGAAACCATGGAGTGCCGATGCTTACACATATCTGCCTCGTGCTTACTCCGGGTGTCTGATTGATTTTTGTTTATAAAAGTAGCATTAACTTGGAAATTATCGAAATTAAGTAATGAGTCAAAAATTATATTCTATCTCTCCCCTAAAGTCTCAGGTTATTAGTGCGTGAAGATTCTAGGCGTTGTAATTTGTGTAAGGAGGCAGGTCTTCTTAATGGAGAGAGCATCTTATCTACGAAACAGGAGGTCTAGGTTCAAGCACTGGTGCTTCGCCTTTAGTCATGTGACTTCTGACACTGTCCTTATCTATAAAGGCTAGTATCTATGATCTTAGCCTTTAGGCTCTGTGTGCAGTCACTATGTAAAATGGTGTACCGATGCGAGGTGCTGGCACCGTTGACCCTTGAACAATGCAGGGGTTAAGGGCACTGACCCCCCCCCCCATAGTTGAAAATCCACATTAACGCATATTTTGTTAATTTTTTTAAATATTTATTTTTGAGAGAGAGATGGAGTTGCGAGCAGGGTAGGGGCAGAGAGAGAGGGAGACACAGAATCTGAAGCAGGCTCCAGGCACTGAGCTGTCAGCACAGAGCCCGATGCGGGGGCTCGAACTCCCCAACCGTGAGATCATGACCTGAGCCGAAGTTGGATGCTTAACTGACTGAGCCACCCAGGCACCCCTTTCTTTTTAAAAAAAATTTTTTTAATGTTTAACTCATATTTTGTGCGTGTGTATGATATACCGTATCCTCATAATAACGGAAGCTAGAGAAGAGGGGATGTGAAGAAAATGATAAGAGAAAACACTGCGCAGTATTTATTGAAAACAATCTGTATGTAAGTGGACCCGGTGGTTCAAGAGCCAGCAGTATTACATGCCTGTCTTGTGTGGGGGGTAGCACCTGTCGGGGCACAGGCAGGAGGGGAGGGCCGCCCACAGTGGGAGTGCCCGAGCAGAGTGCACTGAGGACCTGGAGGGCAGGTCCCCAGTCAGGGTCAGGCTCAGAGCTCGGCAAATTTTCTCTCTTAATGACCAGACAGTAAGTGTTTCAGGCCTTGTGGGCCATATTGGGGGGGGCTGTCACAAATTTTTTTTTTTTTTTTGAACAACGTTTTAAAAAGGTGAAAACCTTTCTCAGTCCAGAAACCATGCAGAATCTGGCTGTGGACCAGATGTCGTGGCCTCTGCAGGTCTGGCTGTCTGCAGGGGTCTGTGGAAACAGTGGGAGCCGGGAGGCAGGCAGGGCCTTCCGGAGGACACGCCCCATGTGGAGGTGCAGAGGTGTGAGAGGCTGGGGTTTGTGGACCCGAATGCTTCGGCCAGTGCTGGGAGGACAGGGCGGGTTGGGTGGAGAAGGAGGTGGGGTCGATGTCATCAGCAGGATCAAAGCAGTGCGTGCTTGACTCTGCCAGGAGCCGGGAGCCAGCAGGAGGATGGTTGCAGCGAGTCCAAGGGTCAGTCAGGGAGGTGTCGCTGACCAGACCCTTGTCATTAAGGAGATGGCTGCCTGGTGTCGCTCAGCTGGTAATGTGATGGGCAAAGTTCAGATGGTTCGATCTAGTAGCCTGTGTTCTTTTAATTACACAATTACGTTGTGCACGCAAGTGAAGAAGGCCTCAGTTAAGGGCACGACTGAGGAACTGGAGAGAGGGGTGATTTGAAGCCTGCTCCTGAGGCCGTCTCCAAGGCTCTGACCAGGGAAATGAGGAGGCAGGGCTGAGAGAGGCGGTGTCCGGGGCGATTCCAGGATGGCCCCCAGATTTCTCCCTCGGTAGAAAGTCTACAGAGATCTTTTTGCTCCTGGCTGCCGCCTGAGCAGACTGTTGCTCGAAGAGGGCGTGCTCTCTCCCAGGTGCTCGAACCGCAGGAACGGGAGTCAGAAGGGTGTGCGCGCACACCAGCTGCTTTCCCTGGGAGGGTTCGCCCGGGCTTTCGTCAGATTGTGCGAAGCGAGCCCTGCCCCAAGCAGGGGGGGCCGCTCCTTGTTGTTAGACTGTAGGCCCTGACACCCCTGCGCAGGCGTGAGGCCGTGAGGGAGGGCTCGGCATCCAGGTCCCAGGGCTCTCACGCGCCCCGGACGGCTGCGGGAAACGCAGGACAGAACAAGACCGCGCGGGCCCAGGAGGCCAGCCAGGAGTTCGGAGCTGCGACCGGCGTGATGTGTCAGCTGCTGCTGTGCGTGAGACGAGGCCGAAGACTGCAGGCTGGTGGGCGTGTCTGAACAGTCACGGGGCTCTGGGGGCTGGACCAGGGTCCCGTTCGGGGGCTGTGCTGACTCCAAAATGAGTGTAGTTTTCCCATCCACCCAGGAGAGCGTTAATAGCTGATAGTTGTAAGGTAGTACTTCGCTCATGTTGTTACGGTTAGTTCTTAACGTCAGGGAACGCGGGAGGAGCTGGGAAGCTGGCGGGTAGTGTTCGAAATAGCACCAGGCGGGTTAACCTGCTGTCCTGGAGTCTAGGGTGGACTGGTTCGTGTCTGGTAGCAGCATTGTGAAATGTACCTCAGAATTACAGACTTCGTGTTGTGGTGACCGACAGATTTGCTCTACTGGGTGATGTGTGGCTGCCCTGCAGGAGAGGAACCTTAGAGGGGAGAGTTTGGAGATGGGTTTATGTCTGAGAAAGTTTCCCCTTTCCTATTAAGAAAAATCGTGACCTCCATTAAGGGCCAAGTGTCACGAACGGCAGAGATCTAAGAAATGCTGTAATTTGGGGCACCTGGGTGGCTCAGTCGGTTAAGCACCGACTTCGGCTCAGGTCATGATCTCACAGTTTGTGAGTTCGAGCCCTGCATTGGGCTCTGTGCTGACGGCTCAGGGCCTGGAGCCTGCTTCGGATTCTGGGTCTCCCTCTCTCACTTCCCCTCCCCTGCTCACACTGTATCTCTCTGTCAAAAGTAAGTAAACATTAAAAAAAAAAAAGAAATGCTGTAATTTGGTGATGGTGTCGAGCTAAAAGCGAACAACTGTAGGCTCTTTAAGGCTTCCCTCCGAAGACTCCATGCTGGGAGTGATCGCGATTCCAGTGTGGCAGAACGTTTGGAATCTCCTTGGCTGTGTCATGGCAAAAAAAAAAGCTTGCTCTCTGCTTTGGAAAAAATACTCAAGTTGTGTCCTAAGGTGTTGATTTGATGGAACAGGTGGCAGGAGTAACTGAGTTTAAATGCAAATTGTCTACAGAAGCATTAATTTTTTTTTTATGTTTATTTACTTTTGACATAGAGACAGAGCATGAGCAGGGGAGGGGCAGAGAGAGAGGGAGACACAGATTCTGAAGCAGGCTCCAGGCTCTGAGCCGTCAGCACAGAGCCCGACATGGGGCTTGAACTCACAAACTGTGAGATCATGACCTGAGGCGAAGTCGGTGCTTAACTGACTGAGCCCCGCAGGTGCCCCCAGAAGCATGAATTTTCGATAGGTCACGATTGAGTGTTGGTCGGGAAAGAGCTGGTGTTTGATTTTCATCTGTCCTTTCAGCCATTCCATTGGAAATTGTAAATTTTTTCATGGGGTGTTTGTCTCCTGCATTCTTACCGTTTTACAGATTCTAGGATTTTAGAAAGCGGTCTAAATTTGGGGATCATCTGGCCCAGAGCTCTCACTTTAGAGCTGAAGCATTGACCCGAAGAGGGTAAATTGCTCTTTGATGTGAAGGAGGGGAGCCCTCAGGGGACGCTTGGCTCTCTCGGCCTGCAGTTCACTGGTGACCCTGTTAGCAGGTGGGGAGGGGTGAGGCAGTTTATAAAACTCACGTTTCCTGTTAATTGTCAGGAGATTGAAGAAAAATGGATGTAATTGTCAAATGGGTCAGAAGTGGATGTCATTGAATCTGTCGCCCAAACTGTATCCGAGTAGTGTGTGGTTTGCATCCCCATCATCTTGGATATTTGAGAAATGACAGACAAGTCGTACACATTTGTATATTCTAGGTCTTAAAGACTAGCGATGCCACTCCTCACTGACCCCGTCAAACTCGAAGCTCCTTTATGAGGCGCTCTTGCGCATTTGCCCTCATGGGGCCTCACTAGCAAGAAGCCTCGGGGCGCCTGGCGGGCTCAGTGGGTGGAGCACGTGGCTCTTGATCTCAGGTTGTAAGTCTGAGCGCCACGCTGGGTGTAGAGATCACTTAAGTAAGTAAATAAATTGAAAAACAAAAACACAAACAAAACAAGACAGTCACTGTCTGAAAGTAGTGTGCTTAAGAATCACTGAGGGGGGCGCCTGGGGGGCTCAGTTGCTTAAGCGGCCGACATCAGCTCAGGTCATGATCTCACGGTCTATGAGTTCGAGCCCCACGTCGGGCTCTGTGCTGACAGCTCAGAGCCTGGAGCCTGCTCGGATTCTGTGTCTCCCTCTCTCTCTGCCCTTCCCCTGCTCACGTACTGTCTCTCCATGTCTCTCAAAAATAAATAAACGTTAAAAAAAAAAGAAAGAATCACTGAGGGGAATGGGTTAGAAATACAAATGCCTGGTGTCGTCCCCGGAGATGTTGAGTCATGATTCATGACGTACAGGCCAGTCACCCGCATTTTAATCTAGCATCCCCACATTCTGAGAAACACTGCTGTAGCGCTGGTGAAAATACATTGTAAATCGTCAAGACCCGGAGTTGGGGAGGCCCTAAGACTGCCTGCAGGTTCCATGGTTCACTAGAAGGACTTACAAAACTCAGAGAAGCCATTATACTCATGGTTGTGGTTTATTACGGCGCCGGGGTGCAGACGAAAGTCAGCAAAGGAAAGGTGCACAGGGCCGAGTTCAGGAGAGGCCACGCGTGAGCTCCAGGCCGTCCTCTGCCCAGGGCCGAGTCCAGGAGAGGCCACGCGTGAGCTCCAGGCCGTCCTCCGCCCAGGGCCGAGTCCAGGAGAGGCCACGCGTGAGCTCCAGGCCGTCCTCCTCCCAGGGCCGAGTCCAGGAGAGGCCACGCGTGAGCTCCAGGCCGTCCTCCGCCCGGGGCGGCCAAGTCCAGGAGAGGCCACGCGTGAGCTCCAGGCCGTCCTCCTCCCAGGGCCGAGTCCAGGAGAGGCCACGCGTGAGCTCCAGGCCGTCCTCCGCCCGGGGCGGCCAAGTCCAGGAGAGGCCACGCGTGAGCTCCAGGCCGTCCTCCGCCCAGGGCCGAGTCCAGGAGAGGCCACGCGTGAGCTCCAGGCCGTCCTCCGCCCAGGGCCGAGTCCAGGAGAGGCCACGCATGAGCTCCAGGCCGTCCTCCGCCCAGGGCGGCCGTGCGGATTTCCCCCCGCCAGCCAGGGACGCTCTCCTGAGCTCGGCGGCCGGGATATTTATTGGCGGTAATCCTGTGGGCACTGTCTGCATGGTCAGTCGAATCTTCGGTCTCTCCAGAGATCAGGCTGGTGTTGTGTGGCCCACGCCTCCACCAGAAATCATGTTGTTAGTGAAGACTAACCTTGGGTGCGACCCACGGCCTCCAGCTAAACATAGACAGCCTTATCAGGCCGGAGGCTCAAAGGGCTGAGAGGTGACCTCCCAGGAACTGGCCAGGGCCAGTCCTTCTTTGGGCAAGGTTAATCCTTTACTGCACGAAGCCTAAGAATGTAAATTACTGTTTATTTCTGTCATTACTAGAGAGTTCAGGGAACCATTGCTTTTAGGTGGAAGGTACGTTGTCACCATGTGCGTGTGATTTACTGCACAACTAAAATACCAGGATTTCTGCGCCTGAGTGAGGATGTCTCCAGAAGAGCGTCACACTTGACACCTGTCGCAATGTTTTCATCAGGAATTGGAATAAAGATCAGGAGGTAATGCTGGGAGGCTGTTCATTTTTAGAATCAGAATTTTAAAATATTTCGACAGGTTGTAACGAAGTGCTAAAATCAACGAGGTAAAATTTATCAGGAACAAAAGTAAAATGGCAGACCTAAGTTGAGAAGAAAAAAAACCCGCTGAGAAGCTCAGGATGCGGGAATCTGCCGTAGCTGTACCTGCGTGAAGAGGACCCGAGGCAGCTGGCGGGCAGGGATCGGCAGGCTTCTCTGTAGAGGGGCAGATGGTAGATATTTTAGGTTTTGCAGACTAATAGGCAAAATGAAGAATATGATGTAAGGACTTATGTAACGAGAGAACACAAATTTCTACAACATTTTTACTGACAGAATTCCAAATAATAATTGAGTGTGTGTGTACGTGTGTATATATTTTATAATACAGGCCCACTAAGAAGAATGGAATGCTTTAAGAAAGGATTTAAGAAAGGAGGGTTGGATGCACTTTTCCTAATAGGAGTTCAGACTTAGCGTTCCCTCTCATCTGACTCAGTTATAGATGCTCATGTTCTAATGCTGATCTGCGAGGAAGGTTTACATACTTCATCCTTAAAAATGTCTTCATACTGATCGGTGCTCTCAGATACTGACACCAGCATGGAAATACATCATTTTAGCGTGTTCATCATTTGGCAGACACGGAACTCCATCAGATTCTTTTTGATATTTGCCTTTTAGCATGTCATTACGTTGCAGATTCATCTCTCCTCCTTGACAGTTAGCTGGACGTACCTCGGTTCCCTGGTGAGGAGGGTTTGGGAAGACTACGTACATTCTCATTGTCCTTGCGTCAAAGCTGGAAAAAGGCTGCCGGAACTGATGTTTGAATTCAGAAAGTCTTTCTGCTGCAGATTTGTGTGGGGGTGGAGATCCTGCCTCTCTTTTAACTTTTAAAAGATTTTATTTTTAAGTAATCTCCATACCCAACGTGGGGCTCGAACTCACAACCCCAAGATCAAGGGTCGTGTGCTCTTTAGACTGAGCCAGCCAGGCGCCTGTCTCTTTCTGACTTTGGATGGCGGGGGAAGTCTGCGACTACACTGGACGCTACCTGTGACTGACACGTTTGTGGTCATTGAAATGACTTCACTGTAGAAGTCCCTCGTGTAAGCACCGTTGTGCCTTGTAAATTTAGGTTGAGTTCATTAAGAAATGTTAACAAGTGTGAGCAAAAGCTAATTTCCAAAGCTATAGTGATGACTGAAGGAGGGTCTTTTTGTTCAGAAAGATTGCAGTCTTGGCTCTGAAATTAAAATGAAGCCTCCCATAAACCATGGAACTGCTGTGTGGCAGGACAAGTCAGGATATTGCAATGAAGTTTGCCACTGGTGCTACTGGTTCGGTGACACATGGGAGATTAAGATACTTTCCATAAAGTGCCTGCTGGTGAATAATAATGTTGAATAAAGATAGTTTAAGAAGTATATTTAAATGCTTTAAGCAGCTTATATTTTCATAATCTTTGTAAATTTTCCAGCTAAACCTTTTCCTGTTTTGCATGTATTTTTACCATTTTCATTTATAACACATCTTAGCAGATTCCACTTCAGGTTGTATGAAATTACTGTTTTCTCAGTCTCTTTGAAAACATTCTCACCAGCAGTTCCACACAGACTATCCTTAGAGGCCAGTTCTTCAGTTTCGTTGACTCCTTGCATAAACAGCCGAGCAGTATGGGTAACTGACACCTGTTGACTCGGCGGCAGCCAAGGGAACCCACTCAGTCACGTGCCTCATTCCTTAACTGTCAGTGTTCTGACATCCTCGCCTCTGAGCACCTGTTCTTGCAGAAAGGCTAGTAGTTTTAAATAAGTATACTTTTTCTCAACATTTCCTCCGCTGTTCAGGCAAACATGATTTAATGAACTCCTTGTCATCCATGTAAACAGAGACCAGTTGAGGATTTTGAGCAGAGAAGTGACGCCATCTGATTCAGATTTGGAGTCAGCCTGCCGTGTTGAGAGTGTACACTGGAGTGGCGGGGGGGAGCAGGGAGCCTTGTCCCGTAGTGCTGCAGTCACTGGGGAGATGATGATGGTGGCTTCTTCTGGATGGTGTTGGTGAGCCTGATGGCAAGGGGATAGTGTCTGGGCCTGTTTTGTGGGAAGAACCAGCATTATTTGCTGACCTGACTGGATGGGGAATGTGGGAGGAAGAGAAGAGGTAGAAATGACATCCTTTGTTTCTTGCCTCAACAGTTGGAAGGGGGGCGTTACGAACAGAGAAGACTATGCCTAAGAAGGTTTGTAGAGGGAGAAGGCCCATCAGCCCCTGAGCTTTGGGCTGTTGGATGTTCTGTTAAGTTCTCTTTGGTGGTGCTCCACTTCTCCAAGGGACCTGGAAGCTGGTCCCAGCATAGGCTGTACCTGCCGGGGTTTGGTCATGAAAACACAAGCCAGTCTAGATCTATCTTTCTTTTTTCTTTTCTTTTCTTTTCTTTCCTTTTCTTTCCTTTTCTCTTCTCTTCTCTTCTCTTCTCTTCTCTTCTCTTCTCTTCTCTTTCTTTCTTTCTTTCTCTTTCTCTCTCTCTCTCTTTCTCTTTCTCTCTCTCTTTCTTTCTTTCTTTCTATTTATTTATTTTGAGAGAGAGTGAACATGAGTGGGGAAGGGACACAGAGAGAGAATGTCAAGCAGGCTCTGAACTGTCAGTGCAGAGCCCGATGCGAGGCTTAATCTCAAAACTGTGAGATCGCGATCTGAGCTGGAATCAAGAGTTGGGTGCTCAGCTGACTGAGCCACCTGGGCACCCTGCTAGACATTTCTTAATACAGGGAATTAGCATCCCTCACTACTATTGGGAGGGCTGGCAGAGTTCAAGAGAGTAATTTTGTTTTTTTCATTTTGCCTATCTTGCCTCCTACTACTTAACTCCAAGCCTGAGTTGTGTCAGGAAGGGGTGCTGGGAAGTGTGGCTCTGCCTTTTCCTCGGTGACGCACAGAAGGTGGAGGTGGTGGCCACGAGGCAGAGCTGACAGCACTCAGTCCAGCACAACAGCGGGGCAGCTGGTCTGAGCTAGAGATACGAGTTTTAAGGTTGTTAGCAAGAACCAGCGTTTGAAGTGAGTGGCCAAGAGGAGAAAGGACAGAGCCTCGGGGCAGTCTGGGGTCAGCTGGTTGGAAGATGAGGGGGAGCACCTGTGAGGTAAGAGGCACAGCATGAGATGGGGAGGAGGAGATCAGCTCTCGCCACTTGCTGCCGAGAGGTCAAGACCTGAGCGGTAGTGACTGGGGTGAGCGGTGCAGAGGTTATCGGTAGTCTCGGATAGAGAAGTTTCCGTGGAGTGGTGGGGGCCAAAGCCAGGGGGTTTAAGAGATAAAAGGAAAAGGAGAATTTGTGATATCAGGTGTGTTGTGTGTGTGCTTGTTTGGAGATTATTTGTAGAGTAGCTGTTTAAAGTCCTTACGGGCCGTTCTAGCATTTGTTTCATCTGGGTATTGGCTAATCTTGATTTTCTTTTCTCGTGGGAATTGTTTCCCTGGCGCTTCCTATGCTGAATAAGTTTGGGGTGTGTCTTCTGCAGTTAGGGTATCATGTTCGGAGACTATGTCACATTTCAATCTGCGGATTTGGTGCTGGTTTGAATTCCAACCTATCCTTCCTTTCTGCTACAGCTAGTTTACTTTTCCGAGTCACAGGTGGTTCCTGCAGGTGTTCCGTCCAGGGTCTCTAGCTGCTGCCTCACCCTTCCTTCCCTAGATCTGGGGCCCTTCACCTTCCAGACCATTCCCGTCACACAGGTGATGATCTCCAGTTTCCGCTGGATTCTGGCGGATGCCCGGATGACTGTCTCTCCATCAGCCTCCGTTCCCAGGCCCTGCAGGAGATTTCCTTCTAAGTACTTCTTGAGTCTGGTTCACGGGTCATTCTTTTGGTGCCTCCTTCAGGTGGACAGCATGATCCGTAGGTATCCCTCAGTAGCCGCTGGGTCTTGCGAGTGTGAATGGTCGCCTTGTTTTGAGTATATTTACTGTGCCTGTTAGTTAATTTGAGGAGAATAGTGATTCTTTCACATTTTTAAGCTTTTGTACAATAGAATTTTCTGGGGATATGACGTTCACTGTAGAACGGAAGTGTGGTTAAGAAGGGGTGCTGGACAGGCCTGCTCTTAATTTTAGATTTGGTCCTTGTTCCCTGTGTGTTCACCTGGTTACTTAGGCCCTATGTCTATTTTCTCGTCTGTTAAGTAGAGATTATCAGAAGTCTTTTATAAATGTGATATAACATGGCTCTTAGTACCTGGCCAGTCATAGTTATAATCGCTTTTTAGGGAAGAATCAGCCCGAGGTTCAGCAAATACAGTTCCTAACAATGTAGTTATTTCTGCTGTGGGATTTAAACGCTGATCCTTAACCATTTCCTCGTTAGTTTGACCAGTGTGTCTAAGAAGTGAAACAGTTTATATCCAGTATTTACTTCACACGGACGGCAAGCAGTTTATTGTTGTTGCTAATCCTGGTTTTTCCGAAAGTCGTAACTTTACCTCTTCTTTTCCCTTAATGTGTTCACCTTGTCCGTAGCTTACAACCGCTTGGGTGGCGACCCTGCAGCACGCACTGGCACAGAGGTGAAGGGGCTGTGGGGACCTATGACCTTTGGGCTGCTCCACAGTCTAGTAGTAGAATGTGTTTGGCTAGAAAATTGAGGGATAGAGAAGCTTTTGTCTGGCTTGATAATTTTCATCATGTTCATATTCTTTATATGTTTTTGGTTTTTCAGAAAGTTACTTCTGACCTGTGTTCTGAAAGGTTGTCCGAGTGCAGAGCTGATGGTAGACTGAACTTAGAGGAGGGACACCCGTGTGCAGTGGTTGTGTAGTTTGTACATCAGAGACCTTCACAGGCGATTTAAATTGTTAGGATGTTACGCATTAAGAAATAGTGGGCTTGGGCTTTATTTGGCAGCTAGCTTCAAACAGACCATTTCTTTGCCAGAGGCTCAGCCTGCATGCTTGATTTAAGCCAAATATCTTATAATTTGTCAATATGCCATGTTGAATGTTACTCAACTTTACTTTAGAATTTTCGTGTCATGTTTGTTTTGGAAAGCCCACATCGTGTCCGTTGTGTTAACGGGGATCGTATCTGAGTAACCTGGGAGCCTGGGGCAGCACAACGAGTCTTTTTTTTTTTTTTTTAATAGAAAGAGAGCGAGTGAGCTTGCGAGTGAGTGGGGGAGGGGCAGAGGGAGAGAGAGAGAAGGAGAACCTTGAGAGAGAGAGAATCTGACACGGGGCTCTACCCCATGATCATGAGGTCGCGGCCTGAGCGACATCAGGAGTTGGATTCCCTGCCCCCGCCCCAGGCGTCCCTGGCATCATGATCCTAGGAGTGATAGTAAGCTGGTGTTTGAATGCCTGATCTCTCCCTTGTTTGCTGTGTGACCTTGGAACTTTTCTTAACTTTGTTTTGAACTTTGCTTTCTCATATGAAAAATGGGAAAAGAGTAGTAACCGATCAGGGCCGTGAGGATTAAGCGGCTGGTGCTCCCGGGCGCCTGGGTGGCTCAGTCGGTGGAGCATCCGACCTCGGCTCGGGTCACGGTCTCATGGTGATCTGTTTTTCTGCCCTATTTGAATAATTTCAAATTTTTATGCTTATATTTTATCAGTCCCATAGTTAAAAAGCATAGTGTCATATTCTCAATAAAGATTAAGTTGTGCGATACATAGGAGTGCCGGATGTGGCCTGCCGTGAGGTCCCGCCCCTGCGCGGACAGCAGGTGAGTTCTCCTAAAACACAGCCTGAAGCAAAGGGCGGTTAGGAGACACCCCAGACCAGCGTCTCCAGTCATTCATTGTTAGACCTTCATGCGTCAAGTACACGTTCACCGATCCTGTAAACATGATTTAGGTGTGGTCCAGTGTATGCTGTTGCTTGCACAAGGGTGAACAGAAACCAGACGTGGGCAGGCGTTGGGCTGCCCCGCCTGTGCGCTTAGCAAGGAGAAGAGAGCCGGTTCCAGCAGACTTGCAAGATTTCCATGAATGACATTTTCAGGATTATAGTCCTAACAGGAAAGAGGCCAAAAAAAAAAAAGGCAACAAAAAAAGGGCTGTAGTCTAAAAGAGCAAATGTTGCTTACCTGCTGCAGCCACTGGGGCTTTCTTGACCTTCACTTTGGCTTTATTTAATAGAGCCTAAATCGTTTATCTGAGATGCCGGTTCGGAGGCTGCAGGGCTAGGGGGCCATCGTCGTGCCCAGAGTCTCGCTGTTTGGGTGGAGGAAGACCCTGACAGGCGAGAGTTCCATCCGCCCACCGTGTGGAACAGGAAGCCACGCCACGGGAGTCCTTCGAGGCAGGGCTGTGTCTCTCTCATCCACTGCCACCTGTCCCAGTGCCTGGTGCCATGCGTGGCGTGTGCCAGTCACTCCGCAGATACCTGCGTCCCATGAAGGAGTGCTGAGGGGTGCAGGAGGGAGGCACCTGGGGGGGCACGACTTGAGCTAGGGGAGGAAGCTCGGGTGGAGGGACCGGCGGATGGCGTGGAGGTGTGAGAGAGGCCACAAGTCGTTCTGTAAACTGCGCATGCCTTCATTTTGTGGGAGGTCGCGTGAGAGACAGACGGGGCTTCATCAGTCCGGGACTACAGGTCATGCCAAGGTGTTGGGGTTTTCTTTTCCACAAAGTATGAATTCTACGGATCCGGAAACCAGGTGTCCTAATGCCCAGGCTGGCACTGTTTCCGTGTCACACGGTGCACGCGATGTTGGAAAAGCCATCGCAGGTCTTGGGTTCCACTAGTGACAGCCGGACCGCGAAAGCTTTGTCAGCCTTGGATGAGCGTTTCATCTTTGGGGAAGGACGAGGATATAGGATAAATACTTGTTTTCTCAGGGGTTAAAATAAAAAAGTTGAAACTGTTTAAAGGCAAGCGAGGACCGTATGTCTTTGGATTCCAGCTCTCTAGAAAGCTAGCAGGGCTGCCCAGCAGATACTCAGTGTGCGAACGAGCGCTGGCGTGTGCACTCCTCCAGCAGGCCTCGCGCTGGGCTCCGGGAGGCGGTAGCTAGGTGACAAGTGGGCCTCCAGAGGGTCTTTCCAGCCAAGGAGGGGAGAGAGGTCGTCGTGCTGGTGGCACAGCGGGTCAGCCCCGTGGCAGAGGTGTGCTCGGGGCGGCATGATGGCGGTTGTCTTTCTTAGATTGTTCGGTTACCCACGTTCTTTTTTTTTTTTTTTTTTTTTAATTTTTTTAACGTTTATTTATTTTTGAGACATAGAGACAGAGCATGAGCAGGAGAAGGGCAGAGAGAGAGGGAGACACAGAATCCGAAGCAGGCTCCAGGCTCTGAGCTGTCAGCACAGAGCCCGACGCGGGGCTCGAACTCACAGACCATGAGATCACGACCTGAGCCGAAGTCGGCCGCTTAACCGACTGAGCCACCCAGGTGCCCCCGGTTACCCACGTTCTTAACCCTTTGATACCTTGTGGCTTATTTCCCCCATGGTTTCCAGTGGCCTCTTAGTGATTTTTCCACGTGGTTGGTCCTGTAGACTCAGCTGTTCTCCCCAGTTTCTCTCTAGGAGATAATTTCCTGGAGATCTCTGTTCTTTTCTGAGCTGGTTGCTCCTTAGACCTTTTATTTTGTTGTCCCTGGACGTTCCTGTGTTCTCAACCTTAGACTTTTCTTCAGAGTTGGGTTTTATGTCTGTGGCAACTCTTGTTTGGTCCTTCTTCACTGACTTCCTCATTTGGGTGGAGTTTGTCATCCAGGGGTTAATCACTTTAAAAAGATGGTACGGTTGGGCCGCCTGGGTGATTCAGTGGTTAAGCATCCGACTTCAACTCAGGTCATGATTTTGCAGTTCATGGGTTCGAGCTCCGCGTCGGGCTCTGTGCTGACAGCTCAGAGCCTGGACCTGCTTTGGATCTGTGTGTGTGTCTCTCTCTGGCTCTCTCCCGCTTGCACTCTGTCTCTCTCTCCAAAATAAATGAACATTAAAAAACAATGAAATGTGAAAAGACGGCACAGTGTCTTTGGGCGAGGTGAAGGCAGCCCTCAGCATTCCCTCCTTTTGAGCAGCCCTGCAGCCACCTGGACTTGCTTCCGCTGCTCCCGGGGCACAGCCACCGCTCATCTCCCCTCCTCGTCCTCCTGGGGGCTCCCTTCTCCCTTCGTGCCAGCTCATGCCCTCCTCAGTTTTTGTGGAAGCTCCCATCTTGGCGGAGGACTTGCTTCAGTGACTTTGACATAGGCTGCTTAGGAGATCAGCTGTTTGGGACCTTGCGTGAGTGAAACTTGGTTGAGAGTCTGGCTGGGTGTAGAGTTCTCTGCTGGTATTCATTTTTGTTCATAAATTCAAAGATTGCCCCGTTGCCTTCTTGTTTCCATGTTACTGTTTTTTGAGTTCAGAAGCTGTTCTAATTTATTCTTTGTATGTAACTTTTTTCCCCTCCCATCTTTAGAAGCTCGTAGGAGTTTTAAAATTGGTCCAAGTGTTTTGAAATGTCATGATGGTATACTTTGTGTGGGTCCGTTTTCATCTACTGTTCTGCACATTCAGCGAGTCCCTTCATTCTGGCAGCTGGTACTCAGTTCTGGGAAAACTTTTTGGCATTGTTGTGCTGAGGTTTTCTCCCTCTTGTTTTCTTATTTCGTCTTTCTGGAAGCCTTGTTATCCAGAACTTGGCTCGTGTGGACCAACGCTGTAATTTTCTTAATACTTTTTTCTTATTCTTTATTTCCTTCCTTCCTTTGCTTCTCCTCCTATCTCTTTCTCTCTCTTTTTTTAATTCTGTTTTCAGGGAGATGACTTGAGTTTGACTTAACCTTTTTCTTTAGTTTTAGTTACTTCTGTTTTCAGAAAGGTTCCTTAGATTTCCAAGGGCTCTTTTTCTGTTCTTTGAAACGAGCAGCCTGTTTCTGCCTGTGGAGGCAGCGTCTTCTCTTCCCTAGACTATTGATAGTTTGTGTCCTCTGTTTCCTCCAGGTTGTTCCTTCCCTCTCCTGTCTGACACAGGATAAAGGTGGGGCCCTTTGACCTCAGGGTATTGTGGGCGGGCCATTAGTTGGGGGTCCCCAGTGTTAGTGTCTTTAGATCTGTCTTCTTGGGTTGATCAGAGTCCCCAGAAATTTCTCCAGTGTCTTTCCTGTGGAATTCTGACTTGAGCATCTGGGAGCCAAGTGTGAGCATGCGTGTGCGGGCCGTGGTAGGGGGGCTGGAGAATTCACCAGTGACTGTGCGTGTGTGCGACGATTAAATCCACCTCTGTTTCGTGCAGCTGCGCAGGGTGACTTCAGTCCACAGACACTGCTCTTTCCAGGGAATGACCCCCCGCCTTCTGTCGGAGTGAAGGAGAGTCACGTGGTGCACGGCATCGGGATTGCAGCCTCATTGGCCTTCCCCAGGTCCACTGTGCCTGGGGCCGCGCCTTCTCTACCCCTGCCCTGCCCGCGCTGGTGCTGCCGGTTCTGAGTTCCAGGCTCCTGCTGTGTGCTGGGACTCAGTTCCCCTGTGGTCCCCTGCTGAATTAGGGTCTGGCTCTCTCGGGCCCGCCGACTCGTTGACTACACTTGCAGTCTTTAATATTCTGTTTCTTCTTTTTTCTGTTTGTTTGGGTCTTGGTCTTCCGTGTTAGAAGATTTTCTCAGAGCTTCCAATATTTTGTCCTTTTTCTACTTTTAGTTCTCCCTGTGCTGTTTAAAACATCCTAAAAATCTTGTTTTAGTATGATTTTAGTGGGAGGGGAGTGAGATGCATGAGTGTACTCATCATACCCCGCACTCACCAGCCAACTTTACACACTATTAATTTATGGTTTTGACATATATTAGTGAGTCTCAGTTGCTTCACATAGGTTTTCTTAACTAGAAGGTCGGTTTGGAGGCAGGGACTTGGTGCCGTTTCTGCCCCTCCTCATTCCAGGTCTTACCCAGCGCCGAGTGTGGGGGTTGGGGGCGGAACTGGCTGAGCTGGTGAGCTCAGCAGAGCTTTGAAAAAGTGAAAGAAGGCTGGTTTTCTATACATATGTTGTCTCTCCTTGTCAGGTTCCCTGATGACTATGGAAAGAGGAAGGAGAAACTAGGAGATTTTCTTTAAATAGTCAATTGACTTCTTCACAGAGTTATCGTGGCCTTCAGAACTGTGAGTATAATTCTCCTGCTACATTCGGGTCTTGGTTTTTTGTTTTGATTTTTCTTTCACCTGTCTTAGGGTTTCTTTGACATGCACTAGAAACAAATAAAAGCTAGTCGATCTTGCAGAGTACGTGAGGGAAGAAATAGAAGTTGTTTAGTGCCCGTTCCGTGTGGACCCTGCAGGCAGGGTCCCAGTACTGGCAGTGGTAATAGTCACAACAATAGCGACAGTGGAAACACTCTGAGTTCCAACTACTGAGTGAGTCTCCTCGACAACCCTGTGAGTGAGGCCACCCTCGCCCTGTTTCACATTTGCACAACCGGAACAGGTTAAGGGTTACGTTAGTAAGCCAGCAAGGCTGGGATCAGACTCAGTTTGGCTTTAGAGTGTGTGCTTTTTACTTGTGTCTTATTCTCGTGGGCTCTGGATTCAGATGTTGGCTTGGCTGCTTACTGACTCTTCGCTAACTGCCGAAGCCCAGCTTTCTCCTCCCGGCTCACTCTTTCCTGCCTGCCTCCACCAGCTCCCTCCTCCGACAAAGGGACCTTTCTCCCGGGGTCGTGGCGAACACGCTGTGAGAAATGTGGAATGTGCTCGGCAGCCACAAAGGTTAGCAGTTAATAATCGGTGGCGTTTCCCCCACGTTAGCGAGGGGAAAACAGAGCCCCAGAAATGGAGTTATTCGTAATTTGTTACCTTGGTGCTTGTGTGCTCTCCATAACTGGGGAGTTGTGGAATTGAGAGTCTATCCCTGTTTGTCTCATTTCCAAAGACTGCTCTTTCCGGTAGGCCTAGTGGTTAAGTGAGAACAGATGTGATAGAAGATTCATAAATCTCTCTTGAGGCGTTAGCGTTGGTAAGCAGTCTATTTTACAGGCACGTTGCTTTGGTAAAAGCCTCATGAGTGTAGACTTCGTGGATTCAGAATCCGTGATAATTTATAATTATGTTGAATTTGACTTTGGGAAGTGTCTTTGTCTTAGATGTTTTTCCATTTCCTTCTGGGGGGTCAGTGCACTTTCATTCTTTGTTCCTCTTTCCCCCCCAAACCCACTTTTGTTTCTGTGAGAATTAGAAGGGAAATTATGTCATGCAGTTTCTATTTCCAAGTAAGGCCTGGAAGTCATGCTCCCGTTTCTCCAATTCCTTCTACCCTTTCTTTGTAATTCAGGGACAGTGCGGGAGGGCCACGCCCAGCTGTTCACATCTGTTGTTGCCCCCCAAGCCCACCTCCATATTCTGTGTTTCCTCCTGTAACAGTGTGTGTTTTGTTTATTTGGGTGCGAGTCTGTTTGTGCTTCTGAGTCTTTGAGGAAAAAGAGTTTGGTATTTCATCTCTGCATCTTTTCTGCTTAACCTGTAGGTAGTTTTCACTAAATCCTGGATGAAGGAATATTTAATGCTTGCCACAAAACAAGTTCTCTTTTCCTGGTAGATTTAAGAGGGAGAATATCAAGGTTATTAGCTCTTAAAAATATTTCATTGTGGCAGAGCATAGGACGGTGTCGTGGGGAGCTAATACTTAGGAGAAACGACACAAGATTTTTCTCCTTAATGTGATGTGCGGTGGGATGAAGGCCTGCTGGGGGGCTGGCGAGGCGATGAACCAAGGCCAGTTCGTGGCTCACCGGGACTCTGGGCGCCGGGACGCCATCTGCTGCTCTAGTTTGGCGCTCCCCTCCCCGTTTGCACATTTGCGGATCCAGGAGAAGAACGTCTAACCGGTCTTCCTGTAATTGTTTTCCCCAGTTCTGGACAAATGGCGAGGCCACACGAGTGAGCCTGACTTTGTGCAGCGTGAACTTAACGATGTTACTTGGAAATGCAGGTCCCTTGATTTACCCGAGTGCCCTGGCCCACCCGAGCCCCTGTAGGATGGCATCAGGTTCTCGGTTCTTGCTTTGTCGTCGGGTGTTGTGTTAGAAGGCAGAAACTCGGGTTGGAGATGTTTTCCAATCAGAATTCTAGAAAAGCAGAGACAAGTTTTGGAGGAGTGGAACTGCTGGCATCTGTATGGACGTTATGTTCGGGGTTAATGGGGTGTGGGGAGGTGGTAGACGGAAAGGAAGACTGCCCCGAAACCCATCTGCAAACCCCTGTTCTGTGAATAAAGACAGCTTTTTTAGCATCAGGGCAGCTGAGAACAATTGACATAGATTGAACCCTGAGGTTCTGTGGCTGTTTATCCAACCGGAGTCACTAGCATCAGGCGGCGCTGGCAGTCGGCTCTGGAGGGCAGCTGTCACTCGGTGTTCAGCGCCGAGAGGCGACCGAGGTTTGAAAAGCTGGCGTGTTGGGAGCAGACACAGGGAGGGGGTGTGGGGGAGAGCCGAGGAGAACCGGAGACCTGTCGGGCAGCTGTGGAGGGAACCGGGTGCGGAGGCTTGCACTGGGCCTGGGAAACCGGAGGCGGTGAGAAGCAGCCGGGCCCTGGATGGCTTTGAAGGTAGACCCGGTAGGATCTGCCGACAGATTGGATGAGGGGTGTGAGAGCGAAGGAGGAGTTGAGTCGGCTCCAAGGCTCTGGGCCGCCCAGGGCGGAGCTTGGTTCAGAGGGGCGGAGGCGGACTCACTGGTAGGCGCTCCGGGCTTGCGGCCTGCAGGGGCTCCCGGCAGGGCTGTCCCGGGGGCAGTTGTCAGTAGGCATCTGGTGCTTGGGAGAGAAGTCTGAGCTGGGAGCGGCAGTGGAGAAGTCTGAGCTGGGCCGAGCCCAGGACCAGCGTGAGCCGTGGTGGGCTCGGAGCAGGTGTCAGGAAACCGGAAGTGCTGGTGCCGTGGGAAGAAGGGAAGAGAACGTTTCGGGACAGGATGCGATCAGCTCTGCAAGGTGTCGGGAAAGGTCAAGATGAGGGTTGGGGTTTGGTGACTTGGAGGCCTCGCTGGTGGCTCCCGGAGTGGTTAGGGGGAGTGGCGAGACCGAAAGCCTGCGTGATGGTGGTTTGGAGGGGGAGAGAGGAGCGAGACGGATTGGGTGCGGGTGACCCAGGTCCAGGGTGCACGGTCACTCTCACGCTTACCCACCGTCCAGGTGCTGAGCAACCCAGCCGGGCCACGTGTGTGGGCCTCGTGGTGGTGTCCTCAGGTCAGGCGCAGGCTGACAGCAGCTCCCTCCACAGCACGTGGCCGGTGGGCGGTGACGTCCGGTGTCAGGCCACCCGTGCCGCCCTCGGCTGCCCTGCCTCCTGGGGGTGTGGGCACCGACACAGTGTCCCAAGAGACTGTTCAGGGGGGAACAGAGTAGTGGTTTAAAAGTTCTCGGAAAACACTTGTCCTGCCTGCCGTGCTTCTACTAGATTATTTCCTTTTCGTAACTGGACATTCCACTTTTGCCGAAGGGTGGTACGTGCGCGTGTCCAGAACAGTGTTGGAAGGTGAGTGCAGGCCCCGCCCGCCTCCCACAGGTGCCAGTGAGCACGCCTAGCTGCTGCTTTCGGCGTCTACACCCGGGTCGGTTCTCAGCGATGCGGGTAGGGTCGGGCCGCTGGTGCGTCAGTTTTAGAAAGAGTTGCTTTCTGAGCGCCTGTCTTCCCCCGAGTTCTAGCACGGTTTGTTCAGGTCCACAATTTGGTTAGTTGTTTTCACTTGCTAGCGTTGCTCACTATTAAGCATGATTCCATTTCCTTTTTGTTCAACTTCGGTTTTCCTCTTTTCTTGGACTTAGAGTCGCCACGCCTTTTTCCTACTCGCTTGACACTCTTGAGAGCTCTCTCTCCGACAGCTTTATGAGTAAGCCCTGTTAGTGACATTTTCCATGTGCTCAAGCATATTACTTCTGTCGTCACCCCCAGGGGCACCTGCTTTCTTCCCCGCGGGACGGGTTGCTCTCTCGGCCTGCTAGAAATGGCACCAGGGTTGAGGTCGCAGGGCCGATCTGACAGGAGCGGACAGACCAGGTAGAAGATGGCGATTCGGGGGCACCCGGGGGGCTCGCTTGGTTAAGCGTCAGACGCCTGATCTCGGCTCAGTTCGTGATCTCACGGCTTGTGGGTTCGAGCCCCACTGTCAGCTTAGAGCCTGCTTGGAATTCTCTCTCTCTCTCTGCCCCCATCACAGTTGCACTTTCTCTCCTTCTCTCAAAATAAATAAAATTTAAAAAAAAAAAGGAAAAAAGAAAATGCTGGTTGGGAAGCCAGTGGTGGGAAGTAGAGAGGGAGGGCACCATGTCTTCCTGAGGGAGCAGGGGTGAGGGGGGTGGGTGGTAGTTGGGGAAGGGCGTTCTAGGTGGAGACAGTGGGAGCGGGCGGGGCGGGATGAGATCACTTGCTTTCTGGTCACCTAAAAAGCCTGTGCGCGGCGCCTTGCTCGGACGCAGCCATCACAGACTCCTTGAAGAGCTGTAGGCAGGGTACGCGGGACGTGGGGCACTCAGGTTGGTCAGCATCTGTCGTAAATGTTTTATTTATTTATTTTTAAACATTATATTTTTTAAGTAATCTCTACCCCCAGTGTGGGGCTCAGACTCACAACCCCAAGACCAAGAGTCGCGTCCTCCACCAACTGAGCCAGCCAGGTGCTCCTGTCGTAAATTTTTAATGTTGTTTTAAAACCTGAGCGTAGGCTATCTCAGGACACTTGAATCCAAGAGGTAATCTCTTTTTCTTTAAATGTTTATTTATTTTTGAGAGAGAGTGTATAAGCTGGGGGGGTGGGGCAGAGAGAGAGGGAGGTAGGATCTGAAGCAGGCTCCGAGCTGTCCGCACAGAGCCCGATGCGGGGCTCGGACCCATGAACCGTGAGATCATGACCTGAGCCGAAGTTGGACGCTTAACCCACTGAGCCACCCAGGCGCCCCAAGAGATAATCTTAAACTATTGATTTCATGAATTGGTTCATGAAAAATTCTTTACAGAGTATCTGTCACAAAGGCCGCCCAGCCACGCGTCATGCAGGGCTGAATACTGCAGCCCCCCCTGCGGTTGTCAGGCGTGAGCAGGATGAGCGACCACAGGACACTGAAGGGGCTTCTCCGCGTCTAGCGGGACTGGCAGGATGGGGCGCAGGAAGCTTGGGGTGTCTGAGGCGTGCCGGCACAGCCCTCACCTGGGTGGCGCGGGTGGGGGAGGGGAGCCAGCAGCGACGAGGCGGTGCAGAACCAAGAGCGATCGGATTGGCTTCCTTTGAGGAGAAGCGTGTCCCTCAGTTTGACGCTGAGGCAGGACTGTAGGAAATAAAGTCCGCAAGCGCCCGTCATGACTGTCACCTCCAGGGCACCTCCAGGGCCGGCGCCTGGCCGTTCTCGCGGACGGCCAGGGCCCCGCGGGCAGTGCAGTGGGTCTGCCGCGTCTGAGGCTCAACTCTTCACTCGGAGCTTCGTAAGAACGCCCCTTTGTCTTTCCAGTCCTGGTTATGTTTGTGATCAAGGAATTATACGTCCTAATCGTGGTACCCACCATTTATGGGTCAGTAATCGTGCGTTTGAATCGTGTTTAGTTTTTTATAGTAACTCGGCAAGGTCGTGATTTCCGTCCTTGGGTCATCGAGCAGAGGCGGGAGCTGGATACCGAGGAGGCCCGAGGCTCCACATGGTGGCGGCAGGCTCTCACGTTCCCTCCCGCGAAAGCTTGGCCCTGTCCTTCCGCTCCCGTGTGCGGGCCCTGGCTGTACGGCGGGGAGTGCTGCCCCCTGCTGCACGGCCCGCAGGCCCGCCTCAGGATCCAACTTCCTTTGTGTCGCACGCCAGCCACGTATCCACGTGGAAACGCGTTGGCGTGGTCGCTGCAAACCCGTGCATATGGTCCTCCGTCGTTGGTGTTCCTGGCTCACACTGAGGAAACAGTGTGCTTTCATCACCCACTTGTGAAAATAGGGAAACGGGTTTGTTCCTGACTCTAGAAGTGAGCGGGCAGCTTTTCCAGGGATTCGTACATCCTGAGTGAGGAACAGAGGGGGCGTTTTTTCTCTCTGCCTTGGCATGTCGTAGATATTCGGAGGGGCACAGGTAGGGGATTGGGAGTGGGGATGGCAAGGAAGCTTTAGATTTTTGTCTACTGCTCATGAATTCTAAGTGACTTAACAAAATAGACAAGCTTTCTTACTTTTCTTTCATGAACTGTCTATTAAAAAAGATAGGCGTTTTAGCAAAAAATTCACTTGAAAAAATGGCCCAAAGATTTGAGTCGTCATTTCATCCAAGTCCTGTAGGTAACGCGAGCACACAAGGTGCTCACCGTCATTAATCATCAGAACGAGCACGTGACAGCCCCAGAGAGGTAGCATTGCAGTCCTGTTAGAGTGCCTCACATTCACACAAAACAAGACGATAAAAGGTGACAGTGCCCGGTCGCAAGGATGCGAAATAGCTACGCCGGTGTCCTGCTTTGCTGGCGGGATCGCAGAGGGCGCCAGCCGCTTCGAAAAGTAGTTTGGCAGTTTCTCATAGAATTGAATATACACTTCTCATCCAACCCAGGAATTCTATCCAGAGGTCTTTACTCGAGAGAAATGAAAATTTGTGTCTACACAAAGGCCTGTGTATGAATGTGTATAGCAGCTTTATTCATACTTAACACGGAGAAGAGCTCAGATGGCCATCGGGGGACGCGGGCGTGGCGCACCTGCACAGCGGCAGCCCGCCCGGCAGCGGAGAGGCGCTGACTGCCGGCAGCCTCGAGGACAAGGGTGAATCTGCAAAGCACCTGTTAGGTGAAAACACAGAGCTCTGTATATCCGTGAGTCCACTGTGATAACATTTGGGTAAAGCCAGAACTGTGAGAGCAAATGGGATCGCTGGTCGCCTTGGGCTGAGACAAGGGGAAGAGAAGATGGAGAACAAAAGGGCACGAGGGCGCTTCGTGGGGGTGGAAACAGGCCGTCGCTTCCCGTTGGGGGCGCTCAGACACCGGATGTGGACGTCCGCACCCATCGAACGGAACGTGTCACTGTATGTAACACATTCAGTGTTCACTTTTCCTCCATAAGCCAGACTTAAAAAACAGGTGACTTACGTATATACACACACGTAGTCTTACACACCTAGGTCTTACACACACAGGCACACACGCCTATACGCACACTTGAGCTCACTTTTTCTTTCCAATGGATTAAATTTTATTTTTCTGGATTAGGTATCCTGAAGGTTTAAGTGAAGTTGACTTCAGCACACAGTTTCTGAAAATGTATAATCTTGGAGTCTTTGGTTGATTTTTATATTTGTTCATGACCTAAAGGCTTTATAACGTGGCATTTGTATAAGACGATTATATATTATAGATATAAATAAAAACACAAGTAAAAGGTTTTTTTAAAGTAATTATTTTAGGATTCCTTCCATATTGCTCAGGCTCTTGTAGCTTTGGAGAAAAATAGTTTTACCAGCTTTAAAAACTAATAAAAGATGTTTTCTCTGCTTCATGACAAACTTAATTATATGGTCTTCAGCTCTGTCTTTAATTAGCTATAATTGTAGGGCGCTATTATATTTTAAACGGCTAGAAAGAAGAATGCGCATGGAGCACGATGCAAGGCGGCCTCGCTAAGCTTCAGGCTTCCTTGTGATTGTAGACCAAGCCTCTGCAGAGGTTACAGGAGGGTTGCTCGTAATTCCTTACCGTGTGGTGCTTTTTGACGTCCTGCAGGACAGTTATTTAGCATTTTTTCCTAATAAATCCTTTTTAGAAAGACCACAACAGTGGGCAGGAGGGGGATTAAAGTGGAAAACTGTGTGTGTGTTTAATTTTCATTTAAAAATGAAAATTTGTTTGACTTTAGAAAATAAGAAGGCCATTCATTTAAATGATAAAGTCTTCATAGATTCTCTGATCAGAGGGTATTGTAGTGTGCGGGTATAACAGAATCAGCGGCATAGTGAGGTGCACTGCAGTTGGACCTCCCTGAGCTGCTTCTGTTTCTTTATTGCATGTGCTGCTCCGTGTTCTTGAGGCTCGCTCTTCTGTCTCTGGCGGCGTGGTGAGTTTCGGTGTGCCCAGACATGGTTGTTGCAGCCTCCGCGCGTGTTCTTCAGGTGGTGATTGTGCGGTAAAGGTGCACTAATCGCCCCCTTGACAGTTGCGTTTGGGAACAGGAGGGAGAGAATTGTTCTGCCTCACGTGTTTTATCGTCTGACTCTGTCCCGTGTTTTGCTCCGGGAATCTCTGTGTTAACTGAACCCTCATTTGAAGGCTTGGGACTGTACTAGGACACTTCTTATAGTTGGTGACGTTTTCAGCTGCTGCCAGCCAGGTGACAGCCCTGGTGCGGGTGTCATGGGGCAGCCGCAGGGATGGGGGTGGCAGTTCATGCCACATCTGACCCGGTGTGAGTGGTGTGTCCGCACCAGACAACGCCTCCCGCTAGGTTACAGCGTGCCTCCCCGTCCCCGTGCACAGTGGTGCCAGTGGACGAGAACCAGAACAGGTGTGGGGCACGAACTTTTAAAATATTTAATCCTGCTTGTTTTCTTATATTTTCCAGAAGGGTACATACTCGGTCTTCAACAAAATGTACTGAAAGACAGGAAAGTTTTAGTTTTTCTAGATGACGTGGGACCCTCAGCATGAACAGCTGTCCCTTCCAGTGTGCCGCAGCACCGCTTCTGCCTCTTTCCTCGGCGTCGGGCTGTGGCTGGCGGCCTCCGCAGGCCCTCCCGCCACCGTTTCTGGTTTGCTGCCCCTCGGTGGTTGTTTTTGTTTGGTAATTAAACTTTGTTTTCTTTTACGGAAAAGTTGTAAGAAGTGGTGTAGTCAACCTACAAATACCCTTCACCTAGATTCACCAGTCGTTAGCATTTTGTAACATTTGCCTGCTTGCCCCCCCCCCCCCTTCTCTCTCTGTCTCTGGACATGTATGGACGCAAAAGCACGAGTGCGCCCGCGCACACACGTTTATTGTTTAAAAGCAAGTTGCAGACATCCTGCCCTTTCACCCTCGGGTACTTCAGTGAGTATTTACTGAGAACGAGGACTTCTCACATAACCACAAAATAGTCAGCATCGTTACCACATCATCTGCTACACAGTCCGTGCGCACAGTTTCCAATTGCTCCGTTATTCCCCCCTCCCCGTTCCTCTCCCCCCCCCCCCCCCCCGGCACAGGATCCAGTAGGATTACATGTATGATCTTTTTCTTAAAATTTTTTCTTAAGTTTGCTTATTTATTTTCCGAGAGAGAATGCGCAGGAGGGGCAGAGAGAGAGAGAGAGAGAAAATCTGGTGCAGGGCGCGATCTCACAAACTGTGAGGTCGTGACTTGAGTGGAAATCAAGAGTCAGACGCTTAACCGACCAAGCCACCCAGGCGTCCACGCCTGCTATTTATTGATGTTTTCGTGGTCCTGTTAGTCTGGATTTGTTTCTCAGCCTTGTTCTTTCTTGACGACAGTTTTAAAGGACATAAACTAGCTGTTTTGTCGGGTTCCTTTTGGGTTCCTTTGTCTTCTCGTATTAAATTCAAATTATGCATTTTGGGGGTCAGACTGTTGTGGGAGTGATAGTGTCCCCTTCTCGGGGTGCCGCAGCCTGTCTCGTAGCCGTTCTATCCGCCTCGGATGGCACACGGGGCCAGTTGGTTCTGTTACTGGTGACGTTGACGCCTAGGAATTTGCTAGGCCTGAAGTGTCTTGGACTCTACTCCTGACCTGCTGAGTCAGAAACTTAGGGTTTGAGGCTATGTTTTCAACAAGCCCTAAAAATGATTCTGATGTGTTCTGAGATTTGAGAATTGCTGTTCTTAGGTGGTCAGTTTGCGTGGCATCTGCCTGGTGTCTCTACTCTAAAATTAGCTTTTATCCTTTGTAATTAAAGAGTAATCTACAGGGAAATATTTGAGGCTGTGTGACCTTTCGAACTTTTCAAACTGATAGTTCGGTCGCCCGCTGGTGATTCTTGCTTGAAACAGTTCTCACGAGGCGGTCGTACGGTGGGGGCCCTCTCGCGCTGCTGCTCCTCCTCGCGTGTCAGCTGGTGCCCAGCCGCCAGACGGCCCCCGTTCCCTCGTTCACGTCGGTCATCCGTCAGCACGTCACGGACGCTCTTCTGACTCAGTGGTGTGTAATCCTTGACTCTCATTATTCATTTTGATGCTAGAATTCTCCCTGGCTTGGCCTCCTCCAGGGTCATCTCCTGTGTTGTTTTGACATGTCCTCATTAATTTCTTCCTTCTGGCACAGTAAGCTAACTCCCAGCGTTTCTAGTCGTTTCTCCGCCCCATCCCGGATCAGCCGTTTCTCCAGGTGTCCCCGGATCCTCGTAGTGGGAAGTGGAATTTGGAGGCGAAGGTCTAGGCGGCAGGCGTGCTCATGTGCCACCAGGTGGTACTGCTTCCCAGCGCCTTCGCGTGTGCACGCACGCACGCACGCCTGTCCTCAGGGCGCAGGAGTCTTGCTTGTTATATTCTGCTGAGCTGATGAGGTCTCTGATCAGTTTTGTGGGCTTCCAGTTGGTGCATTTCCTCCTTCTCTTCTCTTCGCTTCGCTTTGCTTCTCTATCAGGTTTGGGCCTCTGTGTGTGTTGGGGGGGGGTCTCACATGTACGTTTATATTTCGGTGGTCAGTCAGGTTGGGGTAGAATTTATCCTCAGATTTGGGGGTTTATCTTGGGGTTCCCTTGCTTCCAGCTCCCTCCTCTAAATTGCAGTTGGTCTGCCAGCCCCCGTTTCTTTCTTTGGAGACCTCATGCCAGGAAGGCTTTCGCTTTCTGCCACCGGAGCTTGTCCTGGGCTGGGAAGCACGTTTGGTCAGAGGAGCAGCAGGCTGGCGCTGGCACGCACCCCTGGGCTCCCTGGGCTCTCCTGCGTGCGCCTGGTCCCCCCTGGCTGCCAGGAATTTGGGCAGTGTTTGTGTATATTCAGAGTCAGTCGCTCAGCATTTTGAGCCTTCTCGTTTCCACAATTTCCCCCTTCAATTTACAGCCGCTGGGCCGTATGCTATGCTGGCACAGTAAGGCTGCGGTCCTGTCCTCGCCGGGCTGGGGCTCGGGCTTACCGGGCAGGAAGGTCACAAACACTCATGGTTTGTACCAGTGCAGGTGCAGGTTTGAGAGTAATTTCTTCTCAAGTTCTGTCCTGCCTTTGGTCTTTTTCTAGTTCCTTCAGAGAGTTGTTTGTAATGAATTTGTCTGATTTTTATAATTGTGCTCCATCATCTTCGTGTGACCATTACGGAAGGCTCGTGCTCCCTTTTGTCTTATTCTTTCCCCCCTCTGAAATTTAGATTAATCTTCATTTTTGTACGCACCATTTCATTACGATAATTTTCACACAAACAGCAAAGTTGTAAGAATTTACGGTTAATGCCCATGTACTCATCACCCCCTCGATCCCGCCCATCATGTGTCGCTATTCTCGCGTCATCACATACGTCACCAGTGATCCATCCCTCTATATAGTAATCCGCTTTATTTTTTAGGGTGCATTTCAGAATAAATTGCAGGTACCAATACACCTCACCCCGCGTACTGCGGCATGCGTATTGTTTACTAGGGTTCATTTTCCATTTAGGGGGTTTTTCTTTTAGTGTAGAATTGGTACTCCAGCCGCACGTAGCTCAGGTGCACGCTCCCTGAACTGTGACAGACGCATCTGTGTTTGCAGCCCCAACGCTTACGAAACACAGGCAACTGTCATTTCCTCAGAAGGTCCCCTCACACCACGTGTGCTCACCTTCCCGCCCCAGTCCCTGCTGCCGTCCTCACGCCGACCCCTGACAACTGCTGTTTAGTTCCCCACCTCAGGTCAGCTTTGCCTGTCCTGGGATTTCCTGTCAGCAGAAGCCTGTTGTGTGCATGGCTGTGTCAGGCTTTCTTTTTGGCACGTCATTGTTGAGGTTCATCCATGCTATGCGCGTCTGTAGTCTGTTCCTTTTAATTCCTGGTCACACCTTGTTTATCCCTTCTTTTCTTGATAAACATCTTTATTTTCGAAAGAAGCCGTGTAGGATTCTAGGTTGACAGTTGTTTCTTTCAGCGTGCTAAATAAACATGCTTTTCCGTATCTCCTCATTTTCCTGCAGGTTTCTGAAGCTCATTCTCTACAACTTTTTCATCTCTGATCCTCTGCCTTGCAAATTCCAGCTGCTCCGCTTCCCCAGACTGGAAGTGCTCTCTCCTCAGCTAGCAGGCTGCGGTCCTGTGCCTGGGCTCCCTTCCCGCGTCACGGGCCGCGGTTGCTCCCGGCCGGACAGAGATGGGGTACTGAGGCTCACAGGCCTGCGCCACCCACAGTCTCCAGCTGAAGACGGTGGTTTTGTGGATTTTGTCCATTTTTCTTTTCGTTTACCATGAAGAGTTGTTTTCCATACTAATTCCTCCTTCATGACCGAAGTGGATGTCCCGGAGTCCATGCAGTTCGTATACTGTATTTCTTGGTTTTCTGGAAAATAAAATGGCAGAAATGTACTTGTTTCTATATTAGTTTAGCTACTGATTTTACTCTCTAGCATATCGCAAGTAATTTCCATTTTGACAGAGGGAAGTCTCTGCTTCGGCAAAGCTTTCATTTCAGTTATCTTTTACTAAACTGGCCTAGACAGTCGGTGCGTTCTGCTGCGTGATACTTCGCGGAAGGTGGCGTTTCTTGCCTGGGTCACCAGATGCCGTGCTGTTGGTCCTGAACATAACGCCCAGTCCCCACTCCAGGCCGAGACCGATTTGTTCCGGCGCCTCGCCCCGCGTGCTGGCGCCGTGGTGCCCGGCCAGGCCTGGCTGTGCGTGACGTGAACAGGAGGACAGGCGGGAGGGCTGGCCCTGCAGCACATCGTCGAGCGCCTGCGGTGGCCGGGCCCTGCGCTCTGTCCTGTCCGTTCGTTCCTCTGATCTTTCAAGTGATTGGATAGAGATTTGGAATTGTTTCCGGCTCTTCTAGTTTTTGATACAAATTTTAGTAACCGAATCTGTCCCTCTCAGCACACCACACCCTTGTCAGTTCGTGGACTCGGGATGATGGCTGGCCGGTAACGCCAGGACGGGTCAGGCACTGAAGTAGGCGTGCGCGCGCACACCGCGTGGTTCTGTCTGCTGACGGTGGCTGCTCTGAAGTGAAAAGCCCAGTAGAATAATGGTGTTTGGGTGTGTGTATGACATTTGTACATAACCTCGGTACGCCCTAGGTTAGGACGTACTCTAGAGCGAGGGGCTGCTTGGGATTTCTGGGCCCCACGGCTACACTAGTACTTAAAACTTAACGGGAAGGATTGGGGCACCCAAAAGCGAGTTTTCTTCTTGACCTCGGCATCGGTGGAGGCTGTGTGTTGCGTTTATGTAGGCGCTGTTGATCCAAAGTCTACCGTCTTTGGGTGGACTGAGGGCAGATGAGACTTGGTCAGCCCTGGAGTTGAACTTTCCAGCACATACGTCAACAGCACTAGGGATTTGGGCAAACTTAATCACTCTTGGGTGCTTCCTTTCGTCATGAATTCTGTTACAGATTTCTTGAGTGAAAAATTTTGAATTAGTGAATATATAAGATTTTTTTAATTAATAAAAATTTATTGGTGCTTTTGAATTTGACTTTTAATCTTTAGTGTAAATCTTCAAATTTAAAGATTAGGATACACTTTTATTTATTAGGCAGTAAAGATCATTTTCCGTTACCGTGTATACATCCGGGAGATTGTTGGACCCTTCACTGAGGAAAACGTATCCTCCTCTCTGTTCGCCCCCACCCCCACCTTTTCTCCGCCTGACTTTTACTCAAGTAGTTATTCAAGAAAGGCACGGTGTTCCTTTTCATGCCAAAAAATAAATAAATAGAAATAAAAGGACTTAGTTCCTACATGGATTTTATCAAGAAAAAGAGGATAGAAAGCACGGTCAGAGTTTGGCATCAGCACAGCCGTCACGGTGGCCCTTTTCCTATTAGGACGGCTGCGGCCGCGGCCGGGGAGTCACCCCGATGGCAGGGCAGAGCGGTTTCCTGGCTGCAGTTTGTTTTGTGGACTTGGTGACCGCTGCCCTCGGGTGTGAGGGTGTGTAAGGGGAGACCATGATGGGTGCGCACGAGGGGGAGAGTGCGTCGTCTTCTCCGGCACCCATCCCGAGGAGGCAGAGGTCCGCTGGCTCTAACGATGTGGGGGGGGATTGCGTGGAGTTCAGTTTGCGGCGGCGGGAGGGATTTCCGTCACCGGCCGTGTGGAAGGGTTATGTTGTCTAAGTGCGGCTGGTACCTTCAAGGTCACATGCCAACAGCTCAGTGTTCCTCACAGGTTTGGGGACCAGGAATGTGTAGTTACATCTTGCTGTTATTTTTGTGTTCTCTTATTCTTGTTAGATTAGTTCACATTTCTGTTATTTACTTAAAGATAGTATTTGATTTCCATAAAAAGCGTGGAAAATATAAATTAGGACATTTCTGTGCTCAAAGGTGGTTCCTAGGCGGTAAGTCATGCCAACGAAAGGAGTGTACGTTAAGCCGCTTGTAATTATAGTCAGACTCCATGTGTACTGAGAGGAAAAAAACAAATGTGCTTTCTCTCAGAAGTGACTTAAATCCACTTTATGTAGACAGATTCATCCATCACTTTATTTTCAGCAGGATGAGGTGTGGAAATATGTAAAACCATAGTGAAACTACATTACAGTTTCCGCGGGAAGCGAGTACAAAAGTATGCAATAATGAGTATAAGAAGGAGATTGAAACTCTTGTAAAGTATTTTTGCAGTTCCTTGGCCCTTTTCCCTACAATCACTTAATGGGAAATAAATTAGATCTTTTTTAAATGTACAAATTAGGTGTATATATATTTGTGAGGAACCCCTGTGTGATAGGAGATCCGTGTTCCTCTGGTTATAATTAGGTCTTTTGGTTTCCCCCCAGGATCAGAGTTTGACTGTGTTCTGTTATTGCCGTTAGTTATCTTTCCATCTGTCTCCGATGCTCAGTTTTCCTGTTTTTAATCAGCAATCTTATTTTCTATAAGATGCATAGAAAGAGTGCATCCCAGAAGAGCGATAGCCCGTATTGTAACGGCTTTATTTAATTAACTGAAAGAAGTTGTTTTCCTAAAAGATGATCTTCCTAGGAAGTTAAAGAAATGTTCTCCAGCATACCGTCTAAGTGAGCAGAGTGAAGCCTGGAGGCACAGGGGAGTTTTCAGATTTCAGATTTTTGTGGAACTTAAGTTGAATATGTTATATAATGTTTTAATATAATTTTGTCTACCAAAATTTTTTTTAATGTTTATTTTTGAGAGAGAGACAGAGACAGAGCACAAGTGGGGGAGGGGCAGGGAAAGAGGGAGATAGAATCAGCAAGCTCAGGCTCCGAGCTGTCAGCACAGGGCCCGATGCGGGGCTCCAGCTCATGGACCGTGAGATCATGACCTGAGCCCAAGTCGGACACTTAACTGAGCCACCCAGGCGCCCCAATTGTGTCTACTTTTAAAATGTAGTACACTAAAGGACATGGACTATGGGACTGACCTGTTTTTTTTGTTTAATGTTTATTTATTTATTTTAGAGCGGGAGGGGCAGAGAGAGCGAGAGAATCCCAAGCAGGCTCTGTGCTGTTAGTGCAGAGCCCGACATGGGGCTCGAACCCATGAACGGGGAGCTCGTGACCTGAGCCCAGATCAAGAGTTGGATGCTTAACTGACTGAGCCGCCCAGGCGCCCCAAGGGACTGATACTTTTTTAAAAATTTTTTAATGTTTATTCATTTTCGAGAGAGAGAGCGTGCGCTAGCAGGGGTGGGGCAGAGAGAGAGTGAGACAGAGAATCTGAAGCAAGCTCCAGGCTCTGAGTTGTCAGCACAGAGCCCTGATGCGGGGCTCCAACCCACGAACCGTGAGATCGTGACCTGAGCCGAAGTTGGACGCCTAACTGACTGCGCCCCCAGGCGCCCCAGGACCGGTAAGTTTTGAGTTACATTTGCTCTTGGAGGTGTGCAGAGACCAAAGAGTTTCAGTCTGGGAATTAGGTACAAACAGTGTTTGAGATAAATCAAGATTTGATCTGTTCCTCAGCTCAGTTAAGGTCCCTCGAATGTGACAACGGGGGGGGGGTACCCACAGTTACCGTTCCAGGTGAAACAGGTGCCAACCGGTTACTCCTTTGTTGTTGTTGGGGTGTCTTTCACAGTGGGGGCCCACTCCACACCCCCAGCCTTACCTTTTAGCCATTTGTAGACTTTGAGATGCCCTGTGCGTTTATCTGTAAATGCCAGTTTATCTGTGAGAGTCTTTTTCTGTGACCTCTTCAGGGGATTTAGATTTGTAAAAATTAAAATTCCATTGCTTCTCCTCCTGGTTTGCCCACAGTTGATTGTGTTAAAAAAAAGACTTGAGGGGCGCTGGGGTGGCTCAGTCAGTGAAGCGTCCGACTTCAGCTCAGGTCATGATCTTGCGGTTTGTGAGTTTGAGCCCCGTGTCAGGCTCTGTGCTGACAGCTCAGAGCCTGGAGCCTGCTTTGGATTCTGTGTCTTCTCCCTCTCTCTCTACTGCTCCTCCGCTCATGTTCTCTCTCTCTCTCTCAATAATAAATAAACATTAAAAAAAATAAAAGTCTCGAGTTCATGGGTGCTTGGATGGCTCAGTCGGTTAAGCGTCTGACTCTTGGTTTCTGCTCAGGTCATGATCTTACGGTTCACGGGATCCAGCCGCATATCGGGCTCCGTACTGGCTGTGCAGAGCCTGCTTGGGATTCTCTAGCTCCCTGCCTCCCCCCACTTGTGTGTGCACGTGCATGTGTGTGCACTCTCTCTGTCTGAAAATAAATAAACTTAAAAAAAAGACTTGAATTCAGAAAGGTTTTGATCTACTCTTGAAAGAGAAGGACATACTCACAATTAAGATTACCTTGATGGTCAGCATGTTAAAAAAAACATAATTCCCCTTTTTTGGTTTCAAATAATGGAGTGAATCCGAGACAGGGCTTCAGAAACCAGTTGAGAACTGGCTGTCAGCCCTGATTCCAGTGTGGGACAACCCCGTTTATACGCAGGTGAGGTAGCTCTCTCCTGGGAGGACTCGTCCAGTCCGTGGTTCCCACAGCCAGAGAGTCACAGACGCCTCTGAACCTGTGTGTTATTAACACGAGGAATCCCTCAGGATAAATTTTGATGAGACACGTATGCTGCACCTTTGGCGAACCGTATTCTTGATTCTGGATCCCTTCTTGAGTAGTTAATGTGAACATTTTCTTCCTGTTTTCCGTGGTAGCCTGTGCTCTAGTGTCTATGATAGAGCAATCTCCTGGAACCTTATATGGGTGGGAAATGTTGGCTTTTTTCCTCCATTTTGATTCTTTCAGTTGCGGTTGGCTTGCCTGGGATACACAGTAACAGTATACGCTGCTTATGTTCTGGCCTCCCCTTTCCCAGGTTAAAACTCCTGTTCTGATTGGCTGTGCATGTTAAACACGGGGTCTTTGACTGTGGACTTAGGGTGTGTGTTAGAACATTGTATTTACAGTGCTGCTTCAGCTGGTAGCGAATCTGTGTGGTAGGTTGCCTTCAGTTCTTTTAAAACCTTTTAATTTTAGAAAATTTGAAAACAATTTGAAAAAAATAAAGGTAGAATTGGATGATGAACCCTATTTCAACATTCTGCCCTTGTTTGTCCTGTTTCCTCTTCCCCAGAGTTTTTTTGTGTGTGCGTGCTAGAGTATTTTAGAGCTAACCCAGGCATCATATAATCATGAAGTGTCACCCATAAGAGTTCAGTATGTGTCCCTAATAGATAAGAATTATTACCATAATACCTTTACCATGCCTCACATAATTAAAAGTAATTTAAAATCTTTAAGGGGTGCCTGGGTGGCTCAGTCGGTCAAGTGTCCTACTTCGGCTCAGGTCATGAGCTCACGGTTGAGCCCCACTTCGGGCTCTATGCTGACAGCTCACAGCCTGGAGTCTGCTTCGGATTCTGTGTCTCCCTCTTTCTGTGTCTCCCTCTCTCTGTGTCTCCCTCTCTCTCTGCCCCTTCCCCACTCGTGCTCTGTCTCTCTCTGCCTTTCAAAAATAAATAAATGTTAAAAAAAATCTTTAATAAAGCTAGGTAATGTTTGATTTCCCAATTTTCCTTGTTTTTTTTTTTTAAAGCCTTTTACCTGTTGCTTGGCAAATCTCTAACACTTCCCGCTGCCTGTTTTACACTATTTCAGTCTTGTTTTCGAATTACAGCTTTTGATGATGCGCTCGAAGAAATCGTCATTTATCCTGTAGAATTTCCCACATTGCAAATTTGACCGATTGTGTCACGTGATGTCATTCAGTTCGTACGTTTTGAAACTAGTTGCTAGAAGTCATCTAGACTGAGGTTCAACTTTGGGGACAAGAATACTTGCTGTTGGCATGTCCTCCCCTCGAAGGGACAGTCACGGTAATCATTTGTCCAAATGCTGTGGCGAGCCTTCCATCTAGTGGCTTTCGCAGGCACCGGTGCTGGCTGCCCGGGGACTTTGTATCAGATCTGCAGAAACCGTGTTCCGATTTTGTCATGCTGCGCACACCTGTTTGCTGGAGGGGTTTGTTTGCTTTTTTTTTTTTTTTTTTACCTGTTTAGGTGTCCTGAAGTGTAGCCCATACGGAAAAGGTAGGAATACGTGCATAATTCTTTCGTTTCCTAGTTTCAGAAGGAGTTTGTTGGCGCCTTGGCAGTATCCAATGGTGACTGGTACAAGTGAGAAGTGAGAATTGTTTTTAGTATCATAAATGCATAGATTTTAAGATGACCTGTAGATACACACACACACACACACACACACACACACACAGGTTTATGTTAATTTGCTGCCGTCATTCTTTCCTGTGGTCAGACTGCCCTCTGTCGATGTCTTCTGTGTCCTTTGGAAGGGACTGCAGAAATTTTCTCCAGTTGCCCTGTTCGTAGGCCCTGTACGGTGTTCCGGGCTCAATTCTCCCCTTTCTCGATGCGGACTTGAGATCAGCCCTCTGTCTAGGGAGCCTGCGGTCCTTCCAGCGGGAACTGGTATTTAGTGACTGTAACCTGGATACTGTGGTAGTTAATTCTGGGATGTTATTGCTTCTGGGCACAGAGATAGGAAGTGTGCATTTTTTAGAAAGCGAAGAATGAGCCATGAGTTTATCCCGATCCTTCCAAGTTAAATTTAGATAAAAGTGGTTTATTGCTTTGATTTTATGTTTGTACCTCATTTCTGTTTTGCTTAAAATCTTGTGTGTGTGTGTTTTTAAGATTTTATCTTTAAGTAGTCTCTACACACAACGTGGAGCTCGAAGTTACAACCCTGAGATCAAGAGTTGCTTGCTTCACTGACTCAGCCGTCCAGGCACCCCAGATGTTGGTGCTTAACGCCAGCGTGCTTATGAAGTTGCTTCGTCATTCCTGCATATGAAACTTGTGTTCATTTCAGAGGAGCAGTGCCACTGTCATCGCTGACAAGACGCAGCTGACATTCCTTTGCTGCTTCGTTTTGTCTCCATTTGTATTCTTGTGAAAACCAGCATTAGCTTTCCTTACAGCTCTCCTGCTCCGTAGGACGCGTCACAGCTGGGGGGAGCGGTGAGGCCGCAGCCCCTCTCCGCAGCTGTGCCACCACCTCGGGAGTTAGGCTCGTTTGTTTCACGTTTGCTTTCGACGGTGAGGGAGCGGAGGGAACTCTCCCATGAGATGACGGGAGTATCATTTCGTTCGTCCACTTCGGACCGTCGTTTGGCAGCGTCTGCTCCGCTGGAGTGTGCCCCTTGACCTCGCGGTCCCGCTCCAGGTGGACACACAGCAGAAAGGCGTGCACGTGTGTCCCGAGACACCTGGAGAGACTGGTCATCCCAGAGTACTTTGTAGCAGCCCCAGACCGGAGATGGCCCGCTGTTGGTCCCGGGTGGACTGGGTAGAGGACTGTGGTGCCCTCATGCACTGAGGTCGTGGCCAGCAGGGACCGTGGGGCTCCGGGCCACGGCATGGGTATGGGTACTTTGCACGGCTTGCCGTTCGACAAACGGCTGAGCCCCAAAGAGCACACACTGTGCGATTTTCTTGTAAACTGAGTTTCCATATCTAATATACGTACGTACGTATTTCGCAGTGCGGCTTGCCTCGACCACTTGGTTTCATGCTGGACACTGCGTTCCCTCACGTGCTCACCTCCTGTCCCTCACACCCTGCTGTGCTCCGTGCTGTTTGAAGTAACACTTACCACTTGGCAACATACTGCATAATTTAGTCCTTTATGTTACTGCCGTCTGTCTCCTCTGGTAGAATGTAACCTCCATGAGGGCAGAAGTGTGGGGGGCAGACGGAAGGGACAGAGAGACACTAGATAGAACTGGTGGCAGCTGACTGACACCATATTGGTAGCTCGAGACCAAATATGGTGGGCGTGTTTCTACCACGGAAATCCGCTAACACCGCAGCTCGGGGCTCCTCCCCCTGCCTCCTCACAGGGCCGATCGTTCCGTGCTCACCAGCACATCCTGGTGTGTCTCTCTGTCCTCGTACACACACTGAAGTATTTGTGGCGTCTGAACAGTGCCTGGTGTATAGTAGGTGCTCGCTAAATTCTTCGACGAGTGAATAGAAAGCTAACCCTTTTAGGATGGGTTAGGACTTAAGGGTTCGGACTTAAGTTTATGAATTTTATTATTGAAAAAGTTTTGAGGTGCAAATAGCAGAAACTTACCTGATACTAGCTAAAGTTGGAAAAAAAGGAATGTATCATTTTATCTAATTTGGAATCGTTGATATCAGGAAATAAGTCTCTGGAAAGTCAGCCAAGAAAAAAAGTACCCGTAAATGCTAAAGAAATAGTAACTACTTTGGAGAATATATGATAAGTCTAATACCTCTTTGATCCAGCCTTATTTAAAATGACAAGAAATTAAAAATGAGCCCCTAGTTCTCTCCCCCCGCCCCAAACCGCACGCCACGACCTCATCCGTCTTCACCCCGGCCCTGGGCAGCCACTCATCTTTCCGGCCGACAGACTCGCCGCGCCGGACGCTTCCTGTCGTCGGAATCGTGCATACCATATGTGGTCTTTTGGGTCCAGCTTCTCACGTAGCATATATATTTTTTAAAGTTTATTTATTTGACAGAGACCGTATGTGTGAGCGAGGAAGGGGCAGAGAGGGCCAAGCAGGCTCCGGGCTCGAACTATGAAACCTCAAGATCATGGCCTGAGCTTAACTGACGGAGCCCCCCAGGCGCTCCAGCGTAATATTTTGAATGTCGCGGCCCTGTGGTAGCAGGTGTCGGCACCGTTGCTGTTCAGGGCCGAGGGGCGCTCGGCAGTAAGGACCCCGTGCTCGCCCCTCGCTGTCCAGCCTGCCAGAGCCGGGCCCGGGGGTGTGGCGGCGGTGGCCGTTCTCGGTGTGTGCGGCACCTGGAATCCGGCCTCCCTCTCGTTCCCCAAGGTGACGAATAAATACCAGAGGTGAAAGTAGCTGCGCGTGGGCCCGGCTTCCTGCCCTTCGCCCTCTGGAGCCCCGCTGGCCTCTCTCCCTCTCTCGTCCGCCGCCCGGGGCGTGTTCTGCCCTTGTCACGTTTTCCTACTGCCGGCTGCTGCACCATCTCCAATTCAGAAATCTCAAATTGAGTTTTTTCATTACTGTTAAGATTAATTCCTCGATTTAAAAGAAGGAAGGAGGAATCTTCTAATAAGTCAGCCATTTACAAACTCTCCTTGTGTGTCCCTTGCCCTGCGAGGTTCGGTGTGGCTCGTGGATTGGACGCGTAGCTGCCGTTAGTCAGGCCCTTTGCCCCAGAGTAAGAGGGAGAGAGCTCACGATTTCCGCCTCGTTGTAGGAGGCGTGGCTATCCATGGCAAGCTCCGGTTTTGCGAACAGATTCCTGGGGCCTGCCTCCTTTATTTGAATTCAGACATTTGTAAATCAGGGAGTTTGCCGTCCAGTGTAAAAACAGCTGCTGTAACTGTTGCAATTGAGCCAGATAGGCTCTGACAGCTGAGTTACTGTGGTTCTGGTCCTTGAAGAAGAAGCGCTAAAGACCTTTTTGTTCTCAGAAGAGAACTTTTAGAATTGAGTGATTGCATTTAGCATGCTTTGGGCAGAAATGTTTCTAGTTTTACAAACTCCTTAGGTGATAAGGCCTGGGTGTGGGGAGCCCCTGCGGGTGGAGGCGTGTGCCCACGGGGAGGCCAGGGCTTTGGTGAGGCATCCGGGGGGCCGATGGAAACCTCAGGAATCATGATAAGTAAAAGCTTACTGCAGTGTTTAAAAAACAAAACAAAACATTAATAGAAAAAATCCATGAGGCACAAGATGCCAGCGTTTTGAAGGCGGGATCAGTATTACTTAGTTCCTTCTGCCGCGTGCGCTCATGCACAGCTCCGCTCCTTCGTCTGTGTTTCTAGTCGGAGTTTAATTTGCTCTTGTTTTTCTTAGTTCTCAGGGTAAAAACCATAGACAATTGATGTTTTTACCTTCTAAGTAAGCACTTGAAGTTCTAAATGCCCTTCTAAATACCCTTAGCTGCGTTCTTAAGATTTCGACGTGTATTTTTATTATCACTCTGTTTCGAACATTTTCTGATTTTTTTTTTTTGTGTGTGTGTGTTTGACCCATGTGTTGATTACTTTCTTGGGAAATATTGAGGACCTCACTAGATATTTTTCCTTTAAGAGAGTTTCTTTCTATTGTCACTTATTTTTTTTAATGTTTATTTATTCTTGAGAGACAGAGAAACAGAGCATGGCCGGGGAGGGGCAGAGAAAGAGGGAGACACAGAATCCGAAGCAGGCTCCAGGCTCTGAGCTGTCAGCACGGAGCCCGATGTGGGGCTCAAACTCATATATGGTGAGATCATGACCTGAACCGAAGTCAGACGCTTAACCGACTGAGCCCCCAAGTGCCCCCATTTATTATTCTGAACAGAAATACACGTGGCACAACATTCAAATGGGCAGGCAGGGAATCCTAAATCTCCACCTCTTTGACCCGATTTTCCTTCTGCTGAATTCTCTCTGGAAGAGTCCGTGTTCCTAACCGTGTAAACGACTGTGGGTGGTTTGTGATAGGAGGAAGCAAATGTGCACTTGTCTTTTTCCTTCGCAGCAACATAACCACAACTGACATACTTTTCGGTCCCTTTTTACTATTTGAAATCTGTATCTTTAATACCTTTGCATTTTAGGGCTGTGGGTATTGCATTCTTCCTTTCATACAATGTAGACTTTTTTCATTAATGAGTGTTTTCCAGTGTCAGTGAAAAATTTTCAGCAAATACCTTTTTCCAAACTTTATTTACTCATTTCTATTGCCGTGAAGCCTTTTCCTAGTCTTTCAGTATTGCTCATAAACTTAGGAATCATTTGAGCCTCAACTACCTTAACCCTTAAAGGGGGATTCTGGGGGTTTCTCAGGCTCGTCCACCAGAAGCTGGGTCTGTGGGTGCAGCAGCCGAGTGCTTGTCTTCTCTTGGGCCCTGAAGCCTGTGTGTCATTTTGGGATGACAATTCGCCGAACTAACACAGGAGATGCAGAGCGGTGCCCTTTCTGTTTGTAACACGCAATTCTCCCGGCGGCCGTGGGAGGTAGTAGCTGCTGCGTGTAACCTCACTGGACTGATGAGACAGCCTGCATTCTGGAGCGAAGTTCTTTAAAGAGTGCCCGAAGTCGTACATGGAGGCCGTGGCCAGTTGGGACTCAGGGGCTACTTCCCCTGAGCCGAAGGGACAGCAGCGGGCTTGCAGGTCGAAGGTGGTCGGAAGCCGAAACGGTTCGGGCTTTGGAGTCTCACACGGCTCTGTCTTTACAGAGTCTGATCTCAGCCCAAGACCTTTACCTCCCTGAGCCCCAGCTCTTCCTTGAAAGTAGTCTTACTAACCTCACAGGCAACACTGCCAGTCATGCCACCAGCAGAGGTGGGTTTATGTGGGGAGAGCAGGCAGGCCAGCTGGGGCGGGACTGTTCTTTTGTAGGGGCGGGGTGGGGGGAGGGCGGGAGGAGGAACGCTCTGCCACGGGGATGGCGTCCATCTGCAAGGCCCCCTCTCCTGGCTGGGCCTGCCATCAGGGAGGAGCGACTGGGGGTGGGAGCAGCCCCTGCCGCCTCCCAGCCCCGTTCCAAGTGCCCTTCCCTTTTTTTAGTCTTCACAGTGGGTGTGGGTCATTGTCTCAGGTTCGTTACGGGGTTAACTTTTTAAAAAGGCACACGAAGCTCCCCTGTCGTGTTGGACGAGCACCACGGCCTTACCCAGACGCAGGGACCGCAGGGACTGTCGGCCGTCGCTCCCTTCTCCCGCCTCTTGGGCTTTGGGCGCGTTCCTGCTGTCTCGAGGCTTTCCCCCTCATCCACAGAAGTGGACGTAATCACATTCGCCAGTCTGTTGTAAAATAAACCAGAGACACTCCTTTTTTTTCTTTAAAAATTTTTTTTTAAATGTTTATTTATTTTTGAGAGACATAGAGGCACAGCGTGAACAGGGAAAGGGCAGAGAGAGACAGAGACACAGAATCGGAGACAGGCTCCAGGCTCTGAGCTGTCAGCACAGAGCCCGACGCGGGGCTCGAACTCACAGACTGCGAGATCATGACCTGAGGTGAAGTCGGACGCTCAACCGACTGAGCCACCCAGGCGCCCCGTGAGAGACACTCCTTGAAGGCGGCTTTAACACTTAAAAACTTTTTATCGTGATAAACAAAGAAAACATAACGTAACACTTGCCATCGTAACGGTTTTGAGTGGGCAGCTCCGTAGTGTCACACATACTCACGTCGCTGGGAAGCGGAGCTCCAGAACTTGTTGTCTCGCACATCTGAAACTCCGTCCCCGTACTTTTCCGAGGCGACGGCACCGTGGGTCACAGCATCTCGTTCCCACCAGTGGTGCACAGGGCTGCCGCTTCTCCGTATCCTGGCCAACACTTATTTCCTAGTTTCCATTTTTTAGAAACAGTAGTCCTCTAAATAGGTGTGAGGTTGGTTTTAACCCTTTTTATTTATAAAAAGTTTTAGGGAGAATTGGAAAAATGACTACTAATGTTTTGCTAACTTGGAACAGTGTCTGTTGATACCAGTGTGACAGAGCAAAAGCATGGAGGAGGGCCGCTGACCAAGGAGACCAGCCACTGGGTGGCCGTGTTTGGGAAGAGAAGCCAGCGTCCTCAGGGCTCCACTCAGAATGCAGCTGGAGGAAGGGACGGACCCGTGCGCTGCCGCCGCTGCTTCCCGAGAACGGGGTGGGGCGCGGGCGGCGAAGAGGCCGGGCCCGTCTCTTCAGCCTGACTGCCCGTGCGGCCCGCAGGTGGCCTCTGCTGCAGGCTGTGGCTTTTTTTTTTATAGGTTTATTTATTTATTTTGAAAGAGAGCATGAGCTGGGGAGGGAAAGAGAGAGAGAGGGAGAGAGAGAATCCCAAGCGGACTCTGCGCTGTCAGTGCAGAGCCTGACATGGGGCTTGAACTCACGAATCGTGAGATCGTGACCTGAGCTGAAACCAAGAGTCGGATGCTTAACTGGCTGAGCCCCCCAGGCGCCCCTCAGCTGCACACTTGTAACGGAGCACTTTGCTGTCTGCTCAGTAAGGCGACTGATCACACGCTGGATGAATTGGGTTGACAGGGTAGGTTATACAGTGGGGAAGTGATTGCGTTGGCCGTGTGTATGCATGTTCAATGAAAGCTTCAAAGTGCATTTGAATTTTTTGACACTGGAGGGTGTTAACAGTACAATAAATAACTACTTGATCATCTTCTTACATTCGTTGCTTGGTCAATATGAGCAAAAACCCCTCTGTACTTTATAACAGATCATTACGCTGAAAAGTTTGGTGAGTTCTTGCTCTGTTCTGTTATCTGGCCTCTGCTAGTATATTTGAAAAACTAAGGTGGCATCTTCTTATAGATTTCAGGAGGTTTTTTTTTTTCCTTTTAAACTTGATGAAGAGGGGGCGCTTGGGTGACTCATTCAGTTAAGTGACTGACTCTTGATTTTGGCTTAGGTCATGATCCCAGGGTTGTGGGATCGAGTCCCGAGTCAGGCTCTGTGCTGAGCATGGAGCCTCCTTGGGATTCTCTCTCTCTCTCTCTCTCTCTCTCTCTCTCTCTCTGCCCCTCCCCCACGCTCTCATGTACTCTCTCTCTCTCTCAGATAAATAAACTTAAAAAATAAAACCTTGATGACGAGTAACCCCCCAACAGTTTCTAAATCTAGAATTTGCTTTCATCTCCTTAAGAGACGGCCGTTGGTGCCTGTGAAAATGTTCCAGTTCTTTAACCGTCGAAATCCACGACGAGGTGGAATGCTCTGCTTCGTTCAGAGCTGTGGTTGCCCTTCCATTTCGTGGATCTCCAGTTGCTTTGTTCATTGTCGTGCGTGTTTCCTGGTGAGTTTGAGGTCTCTTCCAGGTGGCGGCTCCACGTCCGCACCCTTCCCCGGGGGCTCTTACCTGTGGTCCGGGGTGGGGTTGCCGACTCCAGAGGACTGTCACACCAGCCGTGGCGGCTGGTGAATGGGAGTGTTGCCTGGGGATGCGAGCAGCTCGCGTCTCGATTCTTTCTGTGGGCATGTTTCTCCTCTCCTTCTCTTTGTCCCTCGGGCCCTCACTGTCGTTCATTCATCCTTTGTAGGCCAAGCGGGGCCCGTTTCCGGATTCCCTGGAACCCTTCGCAGCACCCGGAGCGGCGTCCTCGCGGGCGGCGGTGCGAGCGTGTTCCGGCAGGTGCCGAGTGCTGGCACGTACGCACAGGGCCGGCTGGCTGCGGGTCAGCTGATGTCGCTCGATTTCTCTGTTCCTCAGTCTGTTTGCGTGTCGCGTGTGGCTTGTCCACAGCCTCTGTCTCACAGCCAGGGTGTGTTGTGATGATCAGTTGGGTGTTGGAATCACTGCTTGAAAAGGCGGGTGGAGTTCTGCGTCCGACTCCGAGGAGCACGACTGGCGCCGGCCGCCCGCGGTGACTCCCAGCCTCGCTGCAGAGGAGCGCCGTGGCCTTGAACAGGCCCTGAGCTTCCGCCTGGTCGTCCGTTAGACGGGGTGACAGGCCCTCCTCCTCAAGTTGGTCTTTAGTGACCGAGTCCGTAGTTGGGACGTATTTAGAATGGGGCTGGCGCAGGGTAGGTGTTAACTCGGTCTCCCATCGTGTCACTGTCATTATGTTTTCGTTCTTCTTGGTGTCGCTATTCAGCTGTTTGGTGACTAGCACACAGTCACTGCTCGGGTGATAGGTGCCGTCACTGTCTTTGTTTCACAGATGAACAAACTGGAGTTGGGGACAGAGGAATGAGTCTTTCTTTGTCTCCGGATAGGACTGGGGCCTCTTTGTGTCTTCCGGTTGCAGACTCCGTGCCTTCCTCCGCTTCCCCAGAGTTCCTTCAGAGTTCCGGGGTGTGTCGTGTTGTGATACCTGTTTGTCTCCAGAACATGATTAGGTCCTTTCTTAGGACAGAATATCTTCAGTCCTTATCAGGTCTTAATGTTCAGAAAAATTAAGAGACGGTGAGGCACATAGAAGTTATAATTCTGTGAGTCTTGATAGAATTAAGTCTAGGATAGGATACCCAGCTTTCAAGAGCCAGGGTGTGCTGTGATGATCAGCTTCTAACTGGAGGCAGCCTGTTGTAATGGTGACTGTAGCAGTGAGTCTAACTCTCGATTCGTGCAAACGTAAAAGAAGAGAGATTTTGAATTATGTATGCGTAAAATGAATTACAGTTCTGTCACATTCCTCCTAGCTGACTTGAAAGCATTTGCCACGACTTTACCCTTGGAAGAAATACTGCCCTGAAGTCTTACGTAAGGCCCGCGAACAAAACCGTGTAACTCTAGGAGACTGCGAGAGGCAGACTTGGTGTTGGTGTGATTTGCTTTTGGTGACATTTTTAAGCAGCTTGCTTTATTTGTTTATTCATTCATTCATTCATTCATTCATTTGGAAGGGGGGCAAGGGGGAGGAGAGAGAGAGAGAGAGAGAGAGAGAGAGAGAATATGAATGAGAATGTCCCAAGCAGGCTGCACATTGGGATTCGAACCCATGAACTGTGAGATTGTGATCTGAGCCAAAATCAAGAGTCAGACGCTTAACTAACTGAGCCGCCTAGGCGCCCCAAGCAGCATCTTTCTTAATAGTTCTTTCCAGCACTTTCTCAGTTAAGGCTAGGTTTCTGTAGGGAGCTGTATCAGCACTGCACAGTGTATGTAGGGGTTTGGAGTTCCCTTTTCTGCTTCCTGATCTTGCTGTCTAATCTTACACACTGTTTTCATTGCTGTTCTACTGAAGTCTGCAGTGAAGTTCTCTTAGGATCAGAACACTACAGTTGTGTGATTTATTTTTTATGTGGGATGGGGAGAGGTGGTCCACCTGGTTTTCCGAGATTTTATGTCATTTTGCTTTTTTCCATTTTTTATATTCTTGAAAAAGCAATGTTTTTATACTGTTTACTTCCCTTACTCAGCGAGTGCTTGCCCAGTCCCTGGGCGGAGAGAGGGCTCGGAGGTAGAGCAGGGCCCACGGTCAAGGCAGGCCGTGCTGTCCCTGAGCTTAGTGTCGCGTCCTGACACGTAGAACATCCAGACACCTTTTCTGTGGACGTGGCCCCTCAGAGGGGATGGCAGTCCCCTCTGCCGTCTCCTTGTTACCTGCGGGGGACAGACGGGCGTGTGGACACGGCCCGCGCCTCTTACGCACCGTCTCAGTAACGAGGCCCAGAGGACGGTGCGTGCCGAACAGACAGAATTCCTTCCTGCCGCGGAGACCGGGTGGTGGCGAGGGCAGCCGGACGGTCGGCAGACCGTAGCAGTCCGTCGTGTGCTGTTGGAGACGGTGACGGCGCTCTGGGGAAGGGAGGCAGGCTAAGCGCCTGGGAGGGGCGGCGTGCAGGTGGGCACAGAGCTGGCGTGGCGGAGGACAGCGAGGAGCCCAGGAAACGGGAGCCACGAGATGGCGAGACAGGGTGCGGGCGGGAGGGGGCCTTGCCGACCATGCGAGTGTGTGGGCGCTGGTGCCAGCGGGCTGGGGGAGGGGTTGGTGAGTCTTAGCGGAGGAGGGAAAGGGCGTGACGGATGTTTCGAGATGCGGGGTGCAGTTGTGGCTGGGAGCTGAGTGTGGGGCCGAGAGCTGTGGCCGGAGCCCTGGCGGAGCGGGTGGCGGGCCTGGGCGTGCATACACGGTTTGGATTCGTTCAAGGGCGAAATATTGGGCCCTGCTGATGGGTTCTTTGAGGAAAGAAACCGGAGTCAGGAACGGCTCCAGTCTGCGGTCTGAGCAAAGAGTAATGTCTTTCTTACAAGCATTACTGAAAAGCTTACCTGTTAAATTGGACTTGCCAGGGTTGCTTTTAACTGTACTGGCACTATAAAGTTCTCTTACGAAAATTACAGAAGTTTTTCACCAACAATGGCCTTCATGTTAGTATATAGACTTTCTTAAACCAGAGAGCGTAAAGGAACTGCTTGCTTTTTTCACGTTTGTTACCAGTCACTCTAGGCCTTTCTCGTTCTTTCCAAGATGTCACTGGATTGGGAGTCTAAAAGCACAATTTGTCTAATAGTTAGCCAGGAGAAAGTAGGAGCGGTGCCACCGCCGAGTAGCTGGTCCTCGTGTGGTTGTTCAGCCCTTCGGCCTCCCGCCTGCACTGCCGCCTCCCGACCCACGCGCCCCTCTTCCGTAAGCACTGGGAGCCAGTCGCTCCGTCCGCGTGCGAAGGAAGAGACCTGACGGCGTTCACGCGAGGGAGTCTGGAGCGGGGGCCGCTCCTCCGTGTGCGGGACAGCTTCCCCAGGGCTCGCCCTCACGGCCCGTCTGCTCTTCCCGCAGCCCGGTGCTTCCAGCTCTTTGCCCCGGCCGGGCTCTGCCTGCCGGTGTGGAGGGGTCTTTGTGTCTTTGATCTTGTCATCTTTTGTGTCCCCAGGACTTTGCTCACAAGCAGGTACTACTTGGATGTTGAGATAGGATGCACATTAGCTTCGGGGGTGGGGAGAGAAGGCTGCCACCCTCCGGTGACCCTGCAGTCAGAGACCCGGCTTCTCCTCTCCTGCGCTGTCCACCCTCGACTTTCTTTGTCCTCACGAGCTCCCGGGTCTGTCCTCTTGTCTCTCCTCTGCACTGCGGAGGCGCCAGCTGCTGCCACCACCTGCACCCACCCCTCTCTTTTCTGTGTAGGTGGTGCTGTGGCGTCTCTTCAGTCTGGCTCAGAAACCCCTTCGGGGGGGTGTGTGTGCCTGTGTGTGACAGAGAGAGAGAGAGAGAAGGCCCCGGCTTCTCGGGTGACGGTAGGGTCCAGTGGAGGGAGTCTCCGTCGCTGGAGGGCTCCATCTTTGCTTACCTTCAAGGGCTGTGACAGCGCCGGTTTTGCTGAGGGGTTGTGAAACTTGGGTGTGACCGGTGTTCGGTGTGTAGGATATCTTTGGCAACTAGTAAAGGTAGATTTTATTTTCTAACTTTTGAGTTGTAAGTTGCAAGAGTTTGCTTGGGTTGTTGGTACAGGCTGTTAGGTGATGGTTCAGATTAAATCCCCGGCCATTCTCACGGTTCTGAGCCGGATACCAGACCTGCTCCTGGTGTGCTGAGGTTCTGCTATGAAGGCAGCAGGCCTTTCTGTCCCGAGCGGTCCTCGGTAATGGTGATCTGTGGCCTGTTTCTTCTGCTCTTTTCCTGGCTTGCTTGCCTGTGTTTTCTGGAGCCCCTTTTCTTCCCAGTGTTGCCTGGGGTCAGAGTTCACTCCGGTGAGTGATCCGTTTTCACTGGGGCATCTGAGAGGTCACTTGAGCTCCGGCTGCTATTAGGGGGCTGAGTGTAAGGCCTGGAGACAAAGCCATCAGCAAGAGGAGTGTCTTAGAAACGAAACTAGCTGTCCCGGGACGTCACTGGACACAGACAGGCCCCTTGTTCTCCTGAGCCTTTTTCAGCTCTTGTTTTCATAAGTTCGTGAATTCGTAAAGTCTCGGTCCTGTTCACAGTTAAGTAGAGGACTTGATTTTGTCCTAATTTATGGGACTCGCTACTGACAGAGTTAGCCATGTGCTAGGAGAGCGACAGAGTTAGCCATGTGCTAGGAGAGCGACAGAGTTAGCCATGTGCTAGGAGAGCGACAGAGTTAGCCATGTGCTAGGAGAGCCCCCCCGCGGGGAGCCCGAGCGTGTGTTACGTGTGCTCAGACCAGAAGACCGACTCCTGGAGCCCAGGCACTTAGGGTCTTCCTGCTCAGGTGCGGAGCGTGTGTCAGGAGCTGTTTTAGAGGCGACCGTGCCTGTCTCTCCGTTGAATGGACACAGTGTAGGTCGTTCGCATTTTTTAAGAGAAGTTACCAGTGCAGATTGTTATTTTTCTGTCCTGCTTCTCCCAGTGTGGGTGCAGTACTCACTTAGGTTTCGAAATTAAGAAATCATGCATCTTGGATCCCTCACTGTTCCCTCAGCTAATTGTAAAAGAATCTCATAACTTCAAATTCTTGTTTTTATGTGCTTTCTAAATACAGTCTTCTAAATTTGCAAACTTACTGTGAAAGTATCAATCAGAAAAAATACTTTTCCTCAGAAATATCTGGGTTCCTATAGACATATTTTTTACAGACTTGTTTTTCATGCTGATCAAGATTTTTTCCTCCTGGTATTATTATTCATTTTTCATCAGGATAATTATCTTAAGTCTCAAGGTCAGAGTTAGGCTGGTAAAATGCCAAAGGCACGACTTTGAAAACAGAGGTAGTTGAAGGAGCCCTCTACAGGCACGCTCTGGGTCACACTTGGTTTGCAGCTTGCTCAATTTTAGAATCGCCTGTTGGTTTTGTGAGCAGAAGTCTGCCAGATGAGTTGAACAGAAGGGTGGGATTAGCATATTAATCAGGCCCTGGCTGCTGGCCTTCTTTTCCTCCCCCTCCTGCCCCCCTCCCTCTCTCCTTCCCTGAATGAATCTAGGAACACAGGCCTGTGGGGTCATATTACTAGCCGGTTTCATTCTGCTCAGGAGCTTAATCTGGCCAGGATGGTCTGTGTTTCAGATTGCGGAAGCAGGAGAAGATTCTGTAGCTGAGAGGCATTCTTCAAGCTGCTGGAAAATATTACAGAAGGAACACCTCCCAAATTTTGCCTCAAGCTCTGAAAAAAGGAGCACACGGGGGACTTAGTGTGGCCGTGGATCGAAGCGAGCCCTGTGGGAGCGATGAGCGGGGACTCGGTGTGCGGACGCCCGGCCTGGTCTTGAGAGGCCTGAGTTTATGTTGCTGGAACTGGCGGGCCGAGGGGCCCTGAGACCAGCAGGTGCCGTCTGTATGGAGAAGAGCGGCTGTAGTCCATTTCCAGTGTGTTGGGCTAAAGGTATACATAACTTAAAAATCTGTTTGGTTTAAATTTTATTCAAATTCATGCTTTTGCACTAAACAGGTGGATGAGAGGTTTTCAGAATTTATTTCAAATAGATTTCCAATTAAACTTAAGGAAAAATGGAAATCGATGTGGTATAAGGTTTGCAGCTCTTGGCATAAAACCAGCTAGTTTTTAAAATGGTAAATAAAAATATTTTTGTGGAAGTGCATTTTAAGTAAGTTAATCTTTTTTGTGCTTATCCTGTGTCTCTCATAGTTTGCATGTTTTGTTTTATGTTTATTAAGTTTAAGTTTAAGTTTAATTTATTCATTTAAGTAATCTCTACACCCACCATGGGGCTTGAGCTCAGGACCCCGAGATCAAGAGCCATAGGCTGAGCCAGCCCAGCGCCCCTGTTTTGTGTTTTAATTAAGATACCCATGTCCCTTCTGTGATGTGGAAAATTTTAAAGAAGAAAGAGACTGATTTTAACTTAAATGACTGAAGGAAAAAAGAGTGACATGATTTTTCTTATTTCAAAAATTGGTTTTCTTTACTCACTGTAAAGATTGTGTATTTGAACTCTGTATTATCATAAGGTGGGCTTATCACTCAGGGTCAGTAATACCGTGACTAAACATTTTCTAGTTTGTTGTTGTTAAGGGTTTTATTTGTATAAAAATACAAATGTAAAATATAGCACCTTCATCGTAAACATTCAAGACAGTATTTGGGAAGCGTGTCTAGCCGTAAAAATGCTGTATAATCTGTGTGTGAATAAGACCAAAGCAGGTTGCTGCTTCTCTTAATGTACTAGCAGATATTAACCCTGGGAGATGAAGTCCTCCATAAAGAATTTAATACAAATATTTATTATCATTTTAAAAATATGTTCAAGTATCATGTTAATGTACTCAGGAAAGATTTTTAAAAGGAAGAAACCCGTGCTGGGTCAGGACCTGCAGCGTCCTAAGCGGACCTTCGGGCTGGTGCAGTGGAGTGTCTTCGGGCTGGTCCAGGGTGCTGGTGTGCCGGTGCCAGACCGTAGCTCTGCTGTCAGACTGCTTCTCCTCCAGCAGGTCGCCAGCAGCGTCCAGGAGTTCTTCCCTGGCCTTCTCAGCTCGTCTTGTCTTTTCTCTCTCCTTCGTTCCTTCGTTCCTTCGTTCCTTCGTTCCTCCCTCCCTCCCTCCCTCCCTCCCTCCCGATTTTATTCTTAGGTGATCTCTGCACCCAGCATGGGGCTCAGACTCACAACCCGGAGATCAAGAGTTGCCTGCTTCAGCCGAGTCAGCCAGGCGTCCCTTGTAAACAGTTCTGAGACATGTGACACTAGGATTCCTTTAACGTGATGCTCTGGACAAAGCACCTGGCACTTTACTACCCAATTAGGTATTTGGAGTAAAGATTTTGCCCAGTTAAGTCAAACTTTGAATTTTAAAGGGTGTTGGGTATGGGAACTTTTAAAAGCTACAATTTCTGAGGTCAGGGTTGCGTCGTACACTTGAGTGTGCCCCGTGCCGAGACGCAGAGACTTGTGCACTGTGCTCGTGTACGGCTCTGGTCTCTGTCAGTCTTGTCGGGACCTGTACGCACAATGCCACATCCATGGCGTGCCAGCCCTCTCTTAGCACTGAGCCTTGGCAATAAAGCCCTGATTTCACTAAATCTAGGCTAAATTAAGGTCCCCGAATCCAGTACCATTGGGATATTCAACAACTGGCTACTGAGTTTTTAAGAAATTCGAAGTGACTTCAGAAATATGAACTTGGGAAGAAAAGAAAGACTGGAGAGTCTTTTTTTTTTTTTTTTTTTTGCCCGTCTCATCCCAAAGCAATCGATGGAAGCAGTTTCCGTTGCTGATGGGCAGAGCAAATGAATAGAGGCGTCTGTAACTGGAATATCACTTTGATAGAGGTCAGGGTTGGACCAGGTGGGAGAGCAGAGCCACAGGTGTGGAAGGGGGGGACGAGGTAGGGACAGCATCTGAGTCAGAATCAGTCTGTTTGTAAGGCTGGAGCAGGCCGTCCCCTTTGATGGACGGTCTTCCTCCTGGATCGTTGGAGAGGAGGGTTCTGAAGACACTAAGGAGCTTGTCATCCTGTCCCCTTCTCGTGGCTGAGCACACTGCCTCCCCCGGGAGCACACAGTGTGCAGGCTTCTCGGTACACTTCTCTCTACCAGGCCAGGAAGGCAGGAAACCTTTGGTTTTATTCTGGTTAGTTTTTGCTGTGTGACAAAGACAAAGATGTTGGTGTGTAGGAATTGGCCGAATCGGTTATTTTCAAATATAAAAGTTACTTTTTAGATAATGACAAAATAAAAAGCTCAGTCCAAAGACTAAAAATCTCTGTTTGCAGTTAGACATTCGAAACCTCACATTTGATTTTATCGGTCACGTTAACCTCAAAAAACATCAGTGTCCCAATTTAAGAAGACACAAAATACTTAGTAGAACAGGCTAAAAATAATAGAACAGAGCTATATTTGTATACTCGGAACTGAAACCTTTAAGGTACCCTCAAGACAGTCTGTGGCTGTCCCTGTAGCGTAGCTTACCGCGCCAGGTGGGGGAGGCGTCAGGAAACCACCCTAGATCCTTCCACAGAAGAGCGTGTTTTAATGTATTTGAAAGGACTTCGTTATAGCATGTGTTCAGGTCGTGGTTTCCGAGGCGTGTTGGGAGTGAAGGTGAGTGCTCCCGGTGCCGAGTTTGGTTGCGAGGGTGCCGAGTGCAGAAAGCCCTGCAGGGAAAGGTCTTTGGTTACATTAGTGTGTGCTCAGTTTGTTCTGGCTGCGAGAGCCTGGGGAGGACTCGAGGTGTCAGCGCCGCGGTCGTTAGGGGAAAACGTGTGTGCTGACATCTTTCTAAATCTTTCCGTAGCAGATCGAGCTCGAGTATTCTAGACGTAGTTCACTTGTGATTCTGGACCCTGTGATTGAAGTCGTGCTTCTTCTGTATCAGTACTTTATCATTATTATTTTAAAGTTTATTTATTTCAAGAGAGAGAGAACGAGCTTGCAGGAGGGCAGAGAGAGAGGGAGAGAGAATCCCAAGCAGGCTCTGCGTTGAGCAGAGCCCCACACGGGACTTGATCCCACGAACTGTGAGATCATGACCGGAGCCGAAATCAAGAGTCGGACACTCAACTGACGGAGCCACCCAGGTGCCCTCTGTATCAACGTTTTGTTTTGTTTTGTTTTTTTTTAATTTTTTTTTAACGTTTATTTATTTGTGAGAAATAGAGACAGAGCGTGAGCAGGGGAAGGGCAGAGAGAGAGGGAGACACAGAATGTGAAGCAGGCTCCAGGCTCTGAGCTGTCAGCACAGAGCCCGACACGGGGCTCCAACTCACAGACTGCGAGATCATGACCTGAGCCAAAGTCGGACGCTCAACCGACTGAGCCACCCAGGCGCCCCTGTATCAACGTTTTAAACTCCTTCTTTCCTTCCCTCCATCCAGATGGTTCGGGGTGCCGCCTGGCACCCCACCCAGGCGCCTCTCTGACGCTCCTGCCCGGTGGGGTGCATTCATCCTCTTACTCTACAGCTCTGTCTCCGGAACATGATCTGAGCTCCTCACACTCGCTCCCTTTCTGCGGCATCCACTCCGTACTGTGCGGCCTTCATGTCTCTCTGGGCTGTGGGAGCTGCTTCCTGTTACGTGTTCATCCTCACACAGCTGCCAGAGCGAGTTTATGGAAACGCACATCCAGTGGCGTTCTCCCTAAAGCTCTCTGGTGCCTCTTGCTGGATAAATTGCAAATCCTTCATGTGGCCTCCGAGGCCTCACCTGATCTGGCTTCTCCCCGCCGTCTCCAGCTTCGGGCGTTGGCCTCTTGCTCATCAGGGGTGCCGTTGGTTTGACCCGTGAGCACCTCAGACACCCGCAGCTCTTCCCTGTTGGGCCTTTTGCGCCTGTGCTTGCCTTTCCGTCCCGCGCCTTCCCTGCTCCTCCTGACCTCGCAGGTCTGAGCCTGAAGGACCCTCAGCCCCGTCAGCCTAGCCTGCTTTCTCCCTTCCGTTCCCTCCCTGAGCCTTCTGTTGTGGTCCCGCACTGCCCCTACCTGACGGATCATTACAGCTTGAACTTGCTGGCTTTCTGTCTTCTTGCTAGATAGTAACCTCAACACAGGGATTGGGTCAGGTTTCTTCTGCTTGTCAAGGTCTTGGCACAAAGGAACATTACCTTAATGAGAGTAAATTCACAGGCTTAACTAGTCCACATGCCTTAAAAACAGTTGGAGAGAGGAGAACATTGGTGTTTGAGCTTCTTCCTGTGGCCCACACAGTGCATCTAGGTCTCTCCACAGATGGGTCTCGGTCGGGCTCCCAGGGCCCCGTAGCTTCCCTGAGAATGGTTTCCCTGGGCCTCCGCCACTGCTCTGGGGTTCTGGCCATCCGGTCTGTCAGCTCGAGTTGCTAATTGACGTGGGAAAGACAGATTAAAAATATATGTAATACATGTGAGTATATTTATGTAACTATCTAGATCTCTATACATTATGGTAAAAGGTATTAAATGCTTTCCGGAAGAGTGACTAAGTTGTATGAGTGCCCGGCACGAGGGGACAACTCGCAGTGCCTGGCACACGGTAGGCCCTCAGTAGGAATGAATGCTGAGCTGAGTTCCAGTCTGTTCTCTGCCTATGCTGACACCAGCGATGACGGGGCCCTGCCCGGCGTTCCTCTGCCTGCCTCCGTGTGCTTTTGCGGCTCCTTCTGCTTGGAACATTCGTTCTTTCTAAACGGGAAACTTTCAGGACTCTGCCCTAGGGCATGGCTGTGTGTGTGTGTGTGTGTGTGTGTGTGTGTGTGTGTGTGTGTCTGTCTCTCTCTCTCTCTCTCTCCCCTCTCTCTCACCTGGACCACCGCCCTGGGCTCTGCACACACAGGCATAGCTGGTGACTCGTTCGGCTCTGTTTATTTGCTTGTCTCTCATTCCTTGGTTGTAAACTTCTTGCGGGCCAGGGTCACGTCTTCCTACTTTTTGAATCCTCGTGGCCTGATGTATTATCAGCACTCAGGAATCGTTGAGTGAAAAAAAAACCCCGAATTGGCGAAATCTGGGGCATTTGTCTAAAGGGGGTGCTGTTTGATGCCGGCGGGGATGCCGGGTGCTCCGTGCCGCAGGAATTCCGGGGGCAGAGGCACTGCGAAGTGAACTCATTGGGCGTGTGCAGGGGAATGTGGGCCCTTCTCCTGGTGCGGTCGCGGGCTGCACCGGGGTCCCCGGAGTCCCGGAGAGAGGGCAGTAGGGAAGGCGAGCCCCGCCTCCCAGCTTCTCCGAGGCGCGCGAGCGGGGCGCTTGTGAGTCTTCACCCTGCCCTGCTGCTCGGCGCCGTTCTCTTTCCCTGGGAGCCTCTTCCCGTCACCTGGCTTTGCACACCTTGTCTGCCTCTGTGCCTCGCTGCCCGGTCACCGGTGCCTTTCCCTCCGCCTCGGGGCCCCCTGGAAGCCGACAGGCCGTTCTAGCATAGATTCTTCGATCGTTTTCTCACATAGCACTCGTTGCCCCACTTGCTGTCAGTGCAGTGCTGCTGAGTGTCCTCGGGCCGCGTCTGTGTCCCCAGCACGCGGGAGCTGTACGGAGCAGGTGAGCACAGAGCACAGGAGGGAGCGGGTAGGGCCCTGGCGCCTAGTGCAGGGGTGAAGAACAGCGGGCAGGCAGTGCTTGCACAGAGGTCGGGAGTGCAGCCCGCCATGTGTTCTCCACGCAGGGTCCCCGCGTGCTTCTGATGTCCTACCCGAGAGAACACAGTGAGCCCCCTTTCAGCCCCACCTTGGGTATTGTCACCATCACCGCCTTAGTGCACAGAGCTAGTATGGTGGGTGTTATCGTTTCTTTGTCTCTTGGATTCTTTCACGTTCCTCCTTATATTTGGAGTAGAGGCGGCTGCTGTCCCCGGGTTCCCCTCATACCCACCCCGCTGGCCCCTGCCGGAGTGGGTGGCGGGTTCTCTGACTGCCTTCCTGCCGGCACCACTGTCCCCATCTGTCCCTGGTACCCCTCCTGCTCGCCCTGCTCACCAGCTGCCGTTCTCGGGCCGTTGCTGTCCTGTGGGGAGACACCCCTGGAGGCACCCTCGGCCTCACGCCTCCGAGACCCCTAGAGCGCTGAATTCAGTCACCTGGTCTGCTTGCAGTGACAGAGGTCTAAATCACTAGAGGCACACGAGAAGGCAATGGAGGTTTTTGTGACAATTAAAAAACAACTTTCTAGTGTCTTAATGGTTAGTGACACTGATTTTTTAATTTTATTTTTTTACATTTATTTAGTTAGAGCGAGAGAGAGAGTGCATGAGTGCACAGGGCAGGGTCAGAGGGAGAGAGCGAATCCCAAGCAGGCTCTGCACTGTCAGCGCACAGCCTGGTGCGGGGCTCGAATTCACGAACCACGAGATCATGACCTGACCTGAAATCAAGAGTTGGAAGCTTAACTGACTGAGCCACCCGGACGCCCCAACACTGATTGTTTTAAAATAGTGTTCACAAATCTTTGATTTCAGAGTCATCAGTAATTGTTAAAACTATTAGGAATTTATTGTAAATTCAGCAGTTTTCTGTATTTCGTATTTTATCCGTTTTCAGTTAAAGAGAAAAACCCAACTTTATTAAAGCAGTTAGCACGGAGTACTTGTGTCTTGCCTCCGGGTAACGTTTGCATGAGTTTTACAGTGGTGTTGACTTTCGCTCACAGAACTTGGGTTTCTGTTCATGCGGTGTTTGCATCTTTATACCTTTCTTCCTGAATACCTGTGCGGAATGAGTCCTGCTGTGTTTTCTGGCATTTGATGTTGAAAACAGCCCAGCAGCGGAGGTAAGTCTTTTCTCTGAGCAGAGAGAGGAGCGCACCGTGGGCCCGGTGCTGTGCCCGGACGGCCCGGCACGCGAGCTTCCGCGGTGCCCGCGGTGCTCGGCCGTCGGCGGGGTGCGCGGGCAGCTGCTCCGGTTACGGCAGCTTCCGGAGCTGCTGGCCGGCCTCGCGGCCTCCTCTGTTTGGACTGGGGCTGTGCGGAGTCCGTGCTGCGGGCCGGGAGAACTGACCTGTGACCGGGACTGTGACCTCTGGTGGGCCTGTCCGGCCTGCTGGGCCCGCGAGCAGAGCCCAGCGCAGGGGCCTCATGCTGTCTCGATGCTCTTGGAAAGGACAGGTTTTGGCTGTAGGTTTGGCTGTCCAGTTCTTGGCTTGGAATGTGGAAGTAGATCGTCTGGTTAGTGTATCTCGTGCCTTCACTGTAAATTCACCTGTTAGTTCTGGTGGTTCATCTGAGCAAGTAGAAAACCCAGAGAGGTCTATAACCACGTCATCTGAAAAAACCCCTTTTCTCTCCAGTCTTTGTCTTTTATTTCTCTGTCTTGCCCTCTTGCCTTGGCTAGCACCTTCATTACAGTGTCCTTGTCATGTTCTGACCCGAGAGAGAGAGAGCTTTCAGTACTAAGTAGGATTTAGTTCTAGTTTGTCTCTGTTTTTGTTTTGAATAAAATTTTCGTTTTAACCCCTGGTTTTCTGAGAGTTGCTTTTGTTTTTGTTTTTTTTAATCATGAGAGGGTGTTGAATTTTGTCAAGGGCTTTTTCTGTCTTTATTAATCATAGAAACTTTCTGGTATTTAAAATAACGGATGAATTATGTTTGTTGCTGAATCAACCTCGCGTTCCTGAGGTAAGTCCACCTGATCATGATGTGGTATCCTGTTGATAAATAGTTAGATTTAATATGCAAGACTTTGTTTAGGAGATCTGTCTTTCGCGGCCGTCGGCGGGGTGCGCATGTATGGGGGGAATCAATCTGTAATTTTTTTCGTTTTGTGACGCTTCGATACCAGGTACTGTCGTTCTGATAAAACAAGCTGAGAGGTGTCCCCGTGTATTTCCATTTGCATGACCAGTGTATGCGAAGTTAGGAGACACTAACTAGCGGCAGTACCGGAAGTCACAGTCCCATTGATGGGACTCCCCCATTGACGGGGAGCTGTTAGTCAGAAAGGGCCACAGAGCGGCAGTGGAAGTGAGTTCTGTCTTTGGGAGTTGTAGTCCCAAGGATGCGGATGCACACGTGTGTGCGCGCGCTTCTGTAGAAAGCCGTGAACTGTTCACTGCAGACTGGAGCATCTCGCTGTTAGGCTCCGAGGCGGAACTAGCAGAATCGGGCTGTGAACGCACCTCCACGCGTGGCCGTTCTGGACGCCTGGCACTGCTCTCAGTTTGGAAGGGGAAGGTCCTTCACGTCAACACAGAACCTGAACCATCAGGCTGCTAAACCTCACAGCCCAGGGGGAAGACTCTGTGTAGATAAAACCTAAAACGTAGGATTTCAAATGCTTAAAATAGCGGTGTTTTGATTTCCAGACTGTATGGCTGACAGTTGATGGTAGTCGGAAAGTGTGCACGCTGTCCCCTTTGTTACACGTATAATGAAGTAGTACAGCGTTCAAGGAGTTAGTTAGAAAAAATGCAGATCAAAACTTACAACAAAAAGACAGTTTCCAAGAACCAAGAAGTGAAGAAGAGTGTCGAGGCCCGAGCACTGAGGAGGGAGCCCGGGGGCCGCTGGAGCAGAGGGTTCTGAGTGCGGAGTCGGACCGGGGAAGTCCGGACGGGCACAGTCCTCTCGTGTGGCTCTGCCACCAGGAAGGCCGCATGAGGTTCTGTCGGTGGCCGACGCTTCAGGTGGAAACGTTTCAAACTGGAGCTTTGTTTATAACCCCCCCCCCCATTGCTTATATTGTTTTTTTTTTTTTAACGTTTATTTTTATTTTTATTTTTGAGAGAGACCGACAGAGGGTGAGTGGGGGAGGGGCAGAGAGAGAGAGAGAGAGAGGGAGGGAGGGAGAGAGAGAATCCCAAGCAGGCTCTGCACTGTCAGCACAGAGCCCAACACGGGCCTCCCACGAACCGGGAGATCATGACCTGAGCCGAAATCAAGAGTTGAATGCTTAATGGACTGAGCCCCCAGGCGCCCCTCCGTTGCTTATATTCTACACATCTGTGAGGCGTGAAAGGGGTGTCAGGGTGCGCTCGGACGGAAGACCTCTGTAGCAGTCTCCTCCACGGATCGCGCTCCCCCGATTTTCACACCCTGCTTTCCAGACCTAGAGGTGATTTCAGTGCCCTGTAGATGTTGTTTGGATTGTTGCTGGAGACTTTTTCATGCATATGTTTGTTTAATGTTGTATTTAGTTTAGGGGATGTGAATATAAATTTTCCTTATAATAACATTGGCCAAAAATGTAATATTGAAAGGTGTGTGTGTGTGTGTGTGTGTGTATATATATATGTGTGTATATATATATATGTATGTATATGTGTATACATATGTGTATATATATGTATGTATATATATTTATAGTCTGTTTTATATTATAAACAAATAAACACAGAAAAAACCCAGGACCTTGTTAACTAGGGTGAGGTTGTATCTCCCCCAAGGTCTGTTTTGTTAACCTTTAAAAAAATATTTTTTAAAAGAAACAGAGTAATCCTAGAATATCATATATTAATACTACTTTTTTTTCTGTGAAGATCTTACCATTTGGTGAAGTTGACAGAATCATGGAGAAGGTAACACTCCCAGCCTGTCAGGTTTTCTTTTTGTTTTAACTTTTCTGTAAGGTCATGACGGACTGGTATACTGCTGGGATATTTGCAGTTTAGACAACCGCGTATTAGTTGTTGGTAGGGCAGGGTGTAGGGGAAGATTCTCACAGACACCTGTGCTTCGTTTGGTCGTTGGGTTCCGTTATGTGTTCGAAACCTGCCAGGCGCTCTCATGGTAGGAACGATGGTCTGTTGTTTCCTTTCTTGACAAGGCTTCACAAAGCTCTGAAGCATAACAGTAGGGGTGATTGTAGGGCTATGGGAGGACTGTCGAAGTACAGTTAAATGGGGGGTCTCGTGGGATTTCCGGGTAGAGAACACTCTCAGCACTCCCCTCTTACCCGCCTGGAGAATTCAGGTTACGTCTCTTAACTGCTGCTGTCATGTGGTCGGTGCTAATTTTGTTCTAATCTAACTTCACATTTATTATCTTAGCTAACAGGGTAAGGATTATTACTTCCTCTTTACAGACAAGAAACCTCTGGTAACCTAAGGGTCACTCACACAGTCGCGAGTGGGGGAGCCAAGCCCAATTTTCAGCATTATTAAGCAATACGCACTGCTTCTCCGTCAAGGTCTTGCTCCGAAGTCATTGCCTGCGAAGTCTTTGCTGAGACGTGCCTCTTCTGTAGACTCTCCAGCCTTCTTCACTTCGGGGCTCAGGATTATTTTGGGCTTGTGTTTTTAAAAAGTTTTGTGTGATTTCGGTAAAGTTTTAGCTGTCCTAAAATCTCTTGGGTGTCTTGCCCATAGAAAGTAAATGAATGGTTCAAGGCAGAGATCATTTAGTTTGGGTATTCTGAGGGATGTGCCTAACCCGTGAAGGTGTTCAAAGCCGTAACGGCTGAAATGCTGTTGTCATAAGTTACTGTCCTCATCGTGGGTTGTCTGTGTATGTAGTTGTAACAACTTTACCACGGACATTGTGTTCTTGCACTGAGAATTGAGATTAAGTGAAGTCAGGAATGCTTTCTTTCTCTTTGGTTCCTTGAGTCCTGTCAGGAGGCTCTCACCCAACCTTGGAGGGAGATGGAAACATTCTTTTGGAAGGAGACTGGTCCAAGAGAAAAGACAGGATCTAACATTCTGGGGTCTCTAGCCAGGTGGCTGACTCTGCTCGGCACACGGGTCCTCAGGTCGCCCGCATGTACAGGGCTCCTTGGCCACCGGGTATTTGAAGACAGCCGCTGCAGCAAAGCAGAGACGCGCCCTGGGACTGCGTCAGCTAGCCAGCTGCCGCGCAGCCAGGGACGCTGTCGGCCGGACCAGCGGGCAGCCTGCAGCGCGGGGGAAGATACTTGCCGGTCGCAGTTCTGATAAAGGGCGAATATTGAAAATCTGCAAACCACTCGTACAACTCAATACCAAAAGGAAAAAAAAATCTCATTAAAAAAGGACAGAGGACCTGCGTAGACATTTTTCCAAAGAAGACGTCCAGATGGCCAGCAGGCACATGAAAATGTGCTCAGCCTCACTCGTCATCAGGGATGTGCTAATCAGACACAGCGGGCCACCACCTCACACCTGCCAGATTGGCTGGTCTCACAAAGACAGGAAGTAACAAGTGTTGCTGAGCGTGTGGAGAAAAGGGAACCCTCACGCACTGTTGGTGGGAGCGTCAATGGTACACTCCACGGTGTGGAGTTCCTCAGGAAATTAAAAGTAGAATTAGCCACGTGATCTAGCAGTTTCACTACTAGGTACTTCCCCAAAGAAAGCAAAAACATTAATTTGAAAAGATACGTATATAGTATAGCATTATTTCCAATAGCCAAGACGTGGAAACAACCTAAGTGTCCATTAAATTGATGGAAAAAGTGTAGTGAGTGTGTATGTGTCCGTATAATATACACATACATACACTCCCATGTACATACATACATTGGAATATTATTTGGCCATAAAAATCTTTCCATTTGCGGTAACGAGAATGGACCCTGAGGGCGTTACGCTACGTGTAGTAGTTCAGAGAAAGACATACTGCATGATCTCACGCGTGGAACCTGAAAAACAAATGAATAAGACAGAACTAGATACAAAGAACAGAATGGTGGTTGCTCGAGGGGAGGGAGTACGGGGTGGGTGAAGGGGGTCAAGAGGTACCCTGTTCCAGTTAGGAGTGAGTCATGGGGATGGAACCGACTGCGCTGTTCTGTAGTTAATAATATGGTGTCGAACACCCGAAAGTTGCCGAGAGAGTAAATCCTAAAAGTTCTCATCACAGGAAAAATATTTTTTTCATAACTCTGTATGGCGATAGTTGGTAACTAGACTTAGCGTGGTGATGGTTTCCATAGTGTGCACAAGTATCAGACCGTTACCTTGTACTCCCAACACTGCTATGTTATATGCCAACTATATCTCAATAAAAAATAATAAAGACAGCCTTTGCTTTCAAAATGTGAAGCCCAAACAGAGAGAGAGAAAAGTTTTGAACAACGAGGATGAAACAAGCAGAAGGAAGCTAAAAGAAGAAGGTAAAACATTTAAACCTCAGTAGAGGATCTCCAGAGACCTAAAGGAAGATATTGTATTCATGACAGACCAGCAGAATTCTTCCTTCCTTCCTTCGAGAGAGAGAGAGAGAGAGAGAGAGAGAGAGAGAGAGAGAGGGAGAGAGAGACAATGCAAGTGGGGCAGGAGCAGGGAGGGAGGGAGAGAGAGAGAGAGAGAGAGAGAGAGGGAGGGAGAGAGAGAGATATTCCCAAGCAGGCTCTGTGCTGACAGCATGGAACCTGATGTGTGGCTCGAACTTCCTAATCATGAGAGCGTGACCTGAGCTGAAACCAAGAGTCAGACGTTTAACTAACTGAGTGCCACCTAGACCCCCCAAGAATTCTTTTAAAGGTATATTCAAAGAACAGAAGAATTAAAAGTACCCAAAAACTCCATAAAAGTGATGGGAAATAATGTGGAAGATATCTTGCAGAGCACGTATGGGAAAGAAAAATGAGGAGAAAAGACAGAAAATAGGATGATGAATTCAGAAGGTCCAATATCCAAGTAATAAGAGTTGTAGAAAGAGACAAAAGGATTATATCATCAAATACATGATGCAAGAACACTTTCTGGAAGCAAAGGGTAAGTAAGCGTTTCCGGATTGCAGGTCCCCAGACCCCGAAGCCCCACGGCTGCCTCTCAGGGCTCTGCTCCTCCCTGCTTCCCGCAGCCCTTGCAGCGCCTGCGCGGCCGCGACGCGGTGACGCGGAGGGAGTGAGGGCTCCTCCTTTACAACTCTCACTACTCTCGCCACTTTTCCACAGTCCTTACTGCAGTTCTTACGGTAAGTGAGGGGTCCGTGAGCGCGTCTCTCTCTCAGCCAGGCTGAATTCTCTTCAGGCTGGGGTTGGGTCCATAGGCACACCTCTGTTACAGCGCCGAGCCGAGGATTTGGTGAAATACGTATTTTTAGACTGAATTAATCGAGGGGCGGTGTGGCACATTTCATTTGCCTGCGGCACAGGCGTGACCGAGTGAGTCCATGAAGCAGCGGCCGTGGAAAAGCGTGCGGTAGCAATCACAAATCCAGCCGGCCCTTTGCCGAGGACGGCGGGGTGTGGTGACAGCACGAAGTGTGAGTGCCATGCGGCCGTGAGGGCTTTCGAGGGAAGAAGCAGGCCCGGCAAGGCCGGCAGCAGCAGGGCCGGCAGCAGCAGCAGGGTCAGATGAGCAAGTTCATGGTCTCCAGGGAGACTGTCTGGCTTTGAGTCTTTGTCCGAGTCTTTGTGGCTTTGGGCAGGTCACTCCTCTCTGTCCCCACAGCTGGAAAGTGGGGCCAGATAAGGTTATAATGAGGATTAAATTATTTCATTTTTAAGTGCTTACAACAGTCCTGGCCTGGTCAATGCTGCACAGATAATTAAATAAACTCCGCCCATCCCCCTCCCCCGGTCTGGATACAGACCTCCTGTCTCAGGGGCAGCTTGTACCTCGGTGAGGTCCAGTCAGTCTCTGCGGATTAGGCAAGTTTCTCTTTTATTACGCCAGCACTTCAGCGCCACGCTGGGGGTCTTCGCCACTGTGCTAGTTTGCTTTGGCAAAGTGCTCCCCAAAGAGAGTCCCCGCGGACACATTTTCCCAGAGGTAAATTTATGTCCCTTTCTGAGTACAAAGACTCAGTTATAACTATGAAATTACAGGGTTTTAAAAAAGACTTCAGAGAGTCCCAGTCGGAATATCAGCTGCTTCCCCAAACCCCCAAGCCTGAGAGCAGATGGGGCCCACCAAGCTTCACTCCCCTTCCCAGAGGAGGCTTCCAGGCGTCTGGGCCCCTCCTCCCCGCTCCGCTCCGTAACTCCAGGCACCAGGTGACCCCGTTCCCCTGAGTGCGGGCATTTAGGCCTGCGTCGTGCCCGGTGACACATGCCAGACTGAATTAACTCTGCTGCTGCTTCTCTCACCCGCCTTTGTCAGACCAGCAGTATCTGCCCCGCTCGTGTTCCGTGTCTTCACAGACTGGTGTCACTTCGTCACTCAGTGACCTGAGCAAGAAAAATGGTTGCTGACTTTCCTTTAATCTTTTCTTTGTTTAAAAATTTTTCAAAGATTTATTTATTTTTGAGAGAGAGAGACAGAGCATGAGCAGGGGAGGGGCAGAGAGAGAGAGAGGAGACACAGAATCTGAAGCAGGCTCCGGGCTCTGAGCTGTCAGCGCAGAGCCCGACGCGGGGCCTGAACTCACAGACAGTGAGATCCTGACCTGAGCTGAAGTCGGACGCTTAACCCACTGAGCCACCCAGGAGCCCCTTTCTTTTCTTTTTTTTTTCCCCCAACAGTTTTATTTATTTATTTATTATTATTATTATTATTATTATTTTTTGAGAGAGAGGGAGAGATTGAGAGTGTGCAAGCAGGGGAAGGGCAAGGAGAGAGAATCCCATGCAGGCTCCATGCTCAGTGCAGAGCCCTGCGCGGGGCTCGATTCCACGACCCTGAGTTCATGACCTGAGCCAAAATCAAAAGTCGGAAACTTAACCAGCTGAGCCACCCAGGCGCCCTGAGATAGTTCTTCCCAAGGAAAGCGTTTTGATGCTGTATGCAGTGCATTAGATATAAACTAAGAAATGCTGAAGTACAGAAGGAATTATTAGGTTTTTTTACAGTGATTTTGGACATTTGCTTTAATTGTTTTACTTTATATCTTTAACTATATAATTATAAAGTAATATTTTGAATGATGAGGAAATAGATTTCTTCCTGCCTTCTTATTCTTCCCATGGCCAACCAGTCAGTCCCAGAGAGATCGTGGCAGAGATACATGTCACCACCCAACAGAGATACTGGGTCCAGCGTGCCTCTCCATCCTTCCCTGTGCAGGCCTGACAGAGTCTGCTTTAGACCACACCTTCCTTCCGTTCACTCATCCGTCCGTGTGCATTCTGTTATCCCTCCTGCTGCTGTGGCTGCAGTAGTGAGCAGTCGTGTGCACACGCGTGTGTGCATAATCGAGTGAAGTATACTGCTTCCCTGAGCTTGGGGGTTTTTGGGGTAGAGCACGTTGTTGGGGGGGCGCTGAAGGTCCCTTGGTGTTTAGCTGTACAGGGCACCTTAACTGAAAGGGTTTCAGAGCCCCAGGGTCACACTGTCACAACCCAGACGCTGAGTAGCTTTGTGTCCTTGGAATAAGCAGTGTCTTTCATTTTAGGCTTTTGTATTGGTGTAACCAAGTGAGCACGCCCATCTCTACCAGTTGTGCTAAATTAAATGAGATAATGTATGTTCTCCCTTGTGTGTAGAGCCACCCACGAAATGGTACTTTTGATTATTTGTGATGGGTGTTGGTGCTGGCAGACATTTGCCTCCCGTGGCTGGACTGGTGATCATTGAGCTGAGGTCCATGCAGGAGTTTTAAGGGATCCATGAGCTTTGCAGTCAGATATGAAGTGTGTGTTTTCGTATCTCTACATTTTCTCCTGAAAATGTTCTTGTTTTTTAAGAGCTCCTCAAAGATACCTGTCATCAGTATGTGCGTAGATATGTCCGTCCGTCCGTCCGTGTCTAAAGGACTCCTTTCGTAGAAGATGGTGAATGAACAGTAATTTGGCATTTGCAGGCATCATCATTTTACATTTTGCAAAATAGCGTGCTCGTGCGCAGTGAGCGAAGAGGCCGAGGCGGGAGGTGGAGAGCGGTGGGCGCGTGTTACTGTGCCCGTGCGAAGGGCGCCCTCGCCGGGGTGATAGCCGGGGCTCTTCAGCGTTGCACCTTGCATTTGGTCAGTTATTGCGTGAGAGTCTTCTGGCAGAAACTTTTGTTCTCATTTTCTTAAATAAAGGTGTATAATGGAAGTAAAGCACATATACTTTGTGTAAAATGACACATCGTCTGCATCCTGGTGGTAGTTTTGACCGCCCCCGCCCCCCGTCAGTGTTTGCAGTGTTGCCAGCCCGCCAGCCCCTCTCACGGCCCCTTGCAGTCAGTACCCCGGGAAGGAGGCCAACGCTGGTTTCCGTCACCGCGACTCAGTTTTGCCTGTTCTTGACTCCCTTTCGCCAGTCGCGGTGTCTGTGCGGTTCGTGCATGTTGTCGTATGTAGCGCTCGCTCGTTTTTCGTTGCTGCATGTATGGCGTTCCGTTTACGAATACGCCACAGTTTGTTTTATTATTGATGGGTGTTTGGGCTGATTCCAGTCTCGAACCGTGTGCTCAGTGCTGCCCTGCACCCCGCACGCGTTTGGTGAGCACGCGCCCGTGTTTCTCTCTGGCGCGCGCTGCGGAGCGGGAGGCCTGCCCGGGGTGTGCGGGGCTCTTCGGCTGGCGCAGAAATCCTTTCCAAGGCGGCTGCAGCCCAGCCGGGGGGTATAGGAGCTCTGGGTGCCCCACATCTTCGCCACGTTTAGCCTTGTTGGTTTTTAAAGTTTTGGAATGATAAAAAGAGTATACTTAAAAATTTTTTTAATCATGATAAAATTCATGTAACAAAATTCCACATAATGTGAAATTGTCCTTCTCGGAGCGTACCATTCCACGGTTTTAAGTACACACACAAGCTTGGGTATCCAACACCACTGTCCGCTCCTTCGCCCATTGTCCCATGTCACCCCCCCCCCCCCCCCCAGCCTCTGACAAGCACTCACCTACTTTCTGTCTCCCTGGATTTTCCTTTTCTGGAATTTTCATAGAAATGGATCATACAACATATGTCCTTTTTTCTGGTTTCTTTTACTTACACCAGGGTGTTGTCGGGGTTTATCCATGTCGTGGGGGTGTCAGTACTTCCCTCCTTTTTGTGGCTCATGCTTTGCTGCTCTTTGTGTGCAGAGGCCGATTCTCCCTTCATCTTCTCCGCGTTCTTGTTCTGTTAGAGAAGAGAAATGGGCTTGTTAAGCAGCGTCTTTACATTTCTGTCTTTAAAAAAATTTTTTAATGTTTATTTGAGAGAGAGAGAGAGAGAGAGAGCAAGCGTGGAGGGGGGAAGGGCAGAGAGAGAGGGAGACACAGAATCCGAAGCAGGCTCCAGGCTCTGAGCTGTCAGCACAGAGCCCGATGCGGGGCTTGAACTCACGAACCGTGAGATCATGACCTGAGCTGAAGTCGGACACTTAACCGACTCAGCCGCCCAGGTGCCCCTACATTGGTGTCTTGATATGACCTCTGGTTGACTGGCTGCAGCTTATCAAAGTTTGCCTTGAGCAAGTGGAGGGCCGTCTGGGAAGGCAGCTCCCTCCTGTGACTGCAGGTGCTCCTGGAAGCAGTGGAGTGTGTGCGACTTTGGCTCGTGCCCTCTTGGAAGCCCTTCTTTGGTTCGGCCACTCCTGAGCCACTGTCCTCAGCATGGCTTCTCCAAACCCCCTCTCTGTCCATTTCAGTTCCTTTTGTTGCTCTCGAGTTAGCTGGATGTTACTTAGCTCCCAGACAGTGGCTCTGTGACCATATGTAAACACCTAGCTATCCACCAGCAGAGGCAGTTGGTCCCACAACAGTTAGCAAGACACTGTGAGGACCCTCGTTACGGCTGGTTCTCTAGGTGGCTTAGGCCTGAGAGAAAGTCCCTTGGATCAGGTTGGTCCCTCTTGGATTCCAAAGTGGACTTTTTTGGGGGGCGATTCATCAGTTATTTCACTTTTCCTAAGTTATTTGGCCAGGATGCCTGTCGTGCAGTTCCACCGTGGCTATCCGGTAAATAGTCGAGAGGGACTAGAACATCTAAGACTAAGAGCCGGTGAATTTTGTGCTGCCGAGTTGAGCCTTTAGAGCGTGCATCGGTTTCGTTGGTACGTGGGCCGTAGCTGCCTGTAGTGCACGGGTCGCGTGCTCTCGGTTGGGAACTCCCGGCCGGCGCAGGAGCGCTCATACGTGCTGGCGAGCTGCAGGTTTTCAGTCCCTTCCCAGGGGGTTTCACATCGCACTGCTCATAAAATGCAAGTAACCGGAGGGTTCATTTCGAGCCGGTACGCATGGGTCGGTCGTCTGACCTCACAAAGAGTGATGGACTCTGTGAGGGTTTGAGAGGATACACATACGTTGCACGTGGTAACTGGTTTTTAACAGTTAGTCTGCGCCTAACGTTGGTCTGGGTGGGGAATACAGACTCCCTGAGAGAGAGAAAGAGATCGCGTACCAGTGTCTGTGCAGCTCTGTGCAGAAGGGTGTTGGCCCAGCCCGGCGACACCTAGGCTCACGTTTTCCCCCGTTCCTCATGTCCCCTGAGCTCTGTTGAGGCTCAAGGAACTATCAGTATCATTGGTTAGTTATGGGGCCTAGAGCCTAGTTAGGTGTCTTGGGGGTAATAATATTCTGGTACTGAAGATGAAAGGAAATGTGATTCTCAATTTTGGGGTGACCCACAGCACCATTTGGATTCATAGGTTTAGTTCAAAGGTTCTTGCTAGAAAGTTTTAGAGATGGGGGTGCCCGGGTGGCTCAGTCGGTTAAGTGTTTGATTCTTGATTTTGGCTCCGGTCATGATCTCAGGGTTCGAGGCCGATAGCACGGAGCCTGCTTGGGATTCTCTCTCTGCCCCTTCCCCGCTTGTTCCCTCCCTTCAAAGTAAACAAATAAATATTAAAAAAAAAAAAAAAAAGAAAGTTTTAGGGATAGAGAATCAAATAGGCAGTTGGACAGATTGTCGGCGAATGTGCTTGTTCTGGAAAAACAGGGAAAGAGAAAGGGCGGAGAGGACAGGAGCAGCTGGGAGCAGTTGAGTAGACTGAACCAGCTGAAGATAAAGGTGTCTGCTGTCATTTGTGTTTGTTCGAGCCAGTTGGGGTATCTGATTTAAGTCCTTCTGGATTCATTAAATCGAGCTGGACGGCTTTCTTCATGAGACCGGAAGTAGTAGAAGCAGTAAGACCTGCTTGTTGTGTGTATGGCCTCCGGGTTGCTCCTTGTACCCTCACAGGTGTTAGTGTAGGCTTTAAGCACAATCAGTGTGGTTTAAGACATTGTCTCAAATAAGTCATTACTTCCTATCATAGTAGAGGTAATTAGAGGCGTCTACAGAGAAAACCCCTTTGTTTCATAGCATGCTGAACAACCTTGAAGGCCTATCTCCCATTGCTATAGCTTTTTAGCTTGTAAGCCTTAAATGGGAGGACAGATGCCCACAGGGGCCATCAGCACAGCCACCTGAGGACATGGAGGTGGCTTCCGCAGCACAGTGATCAGCTTAGGGGGTCTGGCACAGCGTGTGCCTTAGTTACTTCTAACGTTGTAGGGTGACAAAGCACTCATAAGCATAGTTTTGTTTTGTTCAAGTCCAGAAATGAGAAGGGGTTAGCAGTGTTTGAAATGCCCAATGCGGGGCACCCGGGCGGCTCAGTTGGTTAAGCATCCAGCATCGGCTCAGGTCATGGTCTCATGGTTTGTGAGTTCGGGCCCCGCATCGAGCTCTGTGCCGACAGCTCGGGGCCTGGAACCTGCTTCGGATTCTGTGTCTCCCTCTCTCTCTGCCCCTCCCTGACTCATGCTCTGTCTGTTTCTTTCTCTCTCTCTCTCTCAAAAATAAACATTAAAAAAAAAAAGGAAATGCCCAATGTAGGAAGGGACTGTAATATTAAGAAAGGAAAGATCAGTTTTCCATCTGGCTCGCAGGACAGAATCTCTTGAACATTTGCTTTAGGAGTTGAGCTAATAGATAGATGGAAAAGAGTATTTCTGATTATTTCTAGGTTTTCCTCCTCTTATAAGATAAGGAAAGAGATCAAGGTTGTCGTCCAGTGGTCACTGGACTACCAAGGTAGCTGGTGTGCATCAGGTCTTGTGAACTTATTTTTCTTTATTATCAGTCATAACCTTTCCTTGTTTAGAAATTTTAGCCTGGCTCTGTCTTTCCGAGTTTAAACATGAGCGAGTCGGTTATGATGCACTTAACACGTTGGCTTTCAATTTAAACCTGTTCATATTAGCACTTCATTAAGTGGGTTTTACGAATAACAGATATGTTTATTTATTAAATGTTTATTTACTTATTTTGAGAGAGGGAGAAAGAGAGCAAGCAAGCAGGAAAGGGGCAGAGAGAGAGAGAGGGAGAGAATCTCAAGCAGGCTCCATGCTGGCAGCTCAGAACCTGATGGGAGGCTCAGTCCCATGAACCCTGAGATCGTGACCAGAGCCGAAATCAAGAGTCAGATGCTCAACCGACTGAGCCACTTAGATGCCCCAGTAACAGATATGTTTAAATGGGCAAAAGGTGAGTAAGACCGTGTGTAACTCAGCACAGCTGTGTTCTGTGTATTTCGCCATTCTTCGTTTCCTTAGGACCTTTTTTTTGCAGTCTCCACCAGTTATTCACCAATTACTCTCCAGGTCTCAATGATCTTAGAAATTAATTTAAAGTTGATTTTAAAAACTAATGTTGATATTATCAGAAATATAACATTAAAATTTTTACAGTGATACCTCAAGTAAAGTAAGGGATGTACATAGTTTGCCATATTATCTGAAATTCAAAATACAATCTTTTTTTAAGTTTATTTATTTATTTTGAGGCAGAGAGGGGCAGAGAGAGAGGGAGAGAGAGAGAATCCCAAGCAGGTTCTACACTGTGAGTGTGAAGCCTGATGTGGGGCTTGAACTCCCAGACCGTGAGATCATGACCTGAATTGAAATCAAGAGTCAGACGCTTGACTAACAAAGCCACCCAAGGGCCGGCCCCCAAAAAAGCAATTTTTTAAATAAAGACGTTAGTTGAATTATCATACAGGCAGCCCATGCTGGGCATGGTTCTAGAATGCATAAACATCAGTTTCTGTGGCTCCGTTAAACGATCCCAGTCCTCAACAGAATATGGTTCAGATTTTACTTAATGCGTGTACCAACTGTGAATAATCGTATAAAGTCTAAACTCAGTCCACACATCACTACGTAGACCAGAGATGTGAGGGGCGCCTGGGTGGCTCAGTCGGTTAAGCGTCCGACTTCGGCTCAGGTCATGATCTCACAGTTTCCGAGTTCAAGCCCTGCGTCGGGCTCTGTGCTGACAGCTCAGAGCCTGGAGCCTGCTTCCGATTCTGTGTCTCCCTCTGTCTCTGCCCCTCCCCCGCTCATTCTCTGTCTGTCTCTTTCTCAAAAACAAATAAACATTTAAAAAAAAAAAAGAGATGTGAATTGTGACCAGTGGTCAGTCATGCAACCTCTGTCACGGTCCATTGGTGACTGGCCACTGTGCGTCTGTTACTCAGTGTATACACAGCAAAGTGTGTGGTTGTGTTGCCTTCTTCTTTGCCGGTGATAAACCCGGGACCTTTTGCAAACATGGGTAATCAAAGGAAGGGACTGGCCGACCAAAATGAAATGCAGAACTGAAATAAATAGTAACGCTGGAAAGGGTATTGTGCCTAGGAGACGCGACGCTGGTGGCCGTGCAGCAGGAACAGGAGAGGCCTCGGTTTGCCGTAGGCCGCCGTAGGGACCAGAGACAGGGTTTCATTAATTTGGCCAACAGATCAAGGAGTTAGTTCGACTTGTAACGCCCGTGCGGGGAGCTGGGACAGGCTCGAACGCCACGCTGGACTTGGTGCAGATGGAGGACTCCGGCAGCCGGCCGGCAGGGAGGAGCGGGAGCGTGCGGCACCGACGGCCCTGGAGGGCTCTAGCTGGCAGCGAGTCCCAGGAAAAGTAGCCGACTGTAGGAACGCCGACTTGGCTGTTGACTCAGACTTTCTAGTTAATGTAGTCCAGTGAGCTTAGTAAATAAAGGACTTATTGACATAAGTGACGAACACAGTCGTGACAAAAAAGAGTCCGCCCCTGAGGGGTTCACAGTAGGGGGTTTTCAGAGAGCGCGTACGGCACTGAGCGTGCAAAACTTAGAAAGGAGTGTGACAGTTTGCCAAGGCACTGGAAAGATGCTCGCTCTGTGTCTTCTGTTCTAGAACGAGGTGAAGAAGCAGGTGTTGTTCAAACTACTTTTGTCGGGTCGTCTTATGGCTCCCCGTCCCTGTGCACAGCGAGAACCACCTGTACTTGCTGTCGTTGGAATCCGTGTTCACCTGTTGCTGACTACAAGTCATCCCAACACTGACTTAGTGTCTTAAAGTGACAAGAATTATTTATTTCATTCCAATCTGCAGTCTGGACAGGGCTCACCAGGGGCAGCTTGTCTCTTTCCCCTGGTGGTCACTAGGCTGGCACAGCTGGGAGCCGGAGGGTCCACTGTCAGGGCGGCTCTGCCACGCGGCTGGGACACTGACGCCCGCTGTCAGCCAGAAGCTCAGCTCGGGCTTTGGTTCTCAGAGCTCAGTTCTCGGGCCGCTCGCTCTTCTGGAATCCATGGTGGTCCCATTACATGAGCGAGCGTCCCAAGAGAACCAAGGGAACCTAGTTTTTTGTTTTTTTTTTTAACGTTTTTATTTTTATTTTTGAGACAGAGAGAGACAGAGCATGAGTGGCGGAGGGGCAGAGAGAGAGAGGGAGACCCAGAATCCGAAGCAGGCTCCAGGCTCTGAGCTGTCAGCACAGAGCCCGACGTGGGGCTCGAACTCAAAAACTGTGAGATCACGACCTGAGCCGAAGTCGGACGCTCAACCGACTGAGCCCCCCAGGCGCCCCTTTAATTTGCCTTTTAATACCTGGCATAGGATGTTTCTTAGCCTAGTCAGAAGCTCCCCCAGATTTGAGGAGAAGGAATACAGACGCCACCTGCTGAGGAGAGGGCCAGAGTCACACTGGAAGAAGAGGGTTGGGGACGGAGGTGTCGGTACAGCCACCCTTGGAAAATCTGAGCTGCCACCTGTGCTGGCTTCCCTGTTAGGTAGACCCAGCGCGGGAGATTTAGAATAGTCAGGGTAGGCTTTTTATGAGCAAAGAAACTCAAGTCTTGTGTGAAAGCACAAAATTTGGGAGAAGGAAGTTTTTATACCGGTCTTGTTTGTTTAAGGATTTACTTTAACTAGATCACCACCAACTTCTTAAAAATTCTCCAGACTCGTCTTAAGTTTTTTTAAATTTAGTTGTAACAGTTTGCATTCTTTGCTGCTTCTCTCGAGTTCTGGCAAGCTTCTCAAGTTTTACCGCAGGGCCGGCATATTTCAGGCGTAATCCGTTTGCCGTCTCGGTGGGATCTCAGTGTGTTCGGTCAGGATCACCTCGGGGACTCTGGGCGTGTTTGTTTTCTCTCTCGTTTGTGCCGGTTTTCGGAGCATTTATGTCAGCCCGTGGGGAGAGGCTCAGAGCGAGCTCCCAGCATTTCCCAACACCTCGTTTCCTCACTCCCTGACTTGGGATTGCCCTTCTTCCTCCAAGAGAAGAAAAAGTTAGGCCCCAGGACCCCTGAGGTGTCTCGCCGGTCCGCAGTGAGGCCGGCACTCCCATCACCCCAAGCCCTGGGCCCCCGTGCGGGGCTGCCCGAGACGCGCGGTGTGCGGACTGCCCGCGCCCCCGATGCCTCCGCGGGGGCCCAGCGGAGCGCTGGCCTCGGCGCCGGAACCGGTCCCCATTTACGACGGAATTGGGGTAGAACTTGGTGTAAGCATCTGGCTAGAAACTTTTATAGTGATTTGGCAGTAATTTGACGTTAATTGACTCTGATGATAGAAATTTTGTGCTTTTGTCTTTTATTTTTAAATTTCATTTTCCTAGAGGTTCTTTCTCCTTGCGTTTTCCGTAAGTATTGATCTGTGGCAGATTGGAAATGAGACCAGAACTGGTCCTTCGCCGCGTAGTCCGAGAGGTCTGGGTGTGCGCCACGGAAACCAGTTTCAGTTTTCATCGTCTTTTCCTTTCCTCTTCTGTGACAGGCGTGTGGAAAAGATAGCTCGTGGTGTGCTCAGGGAGCAGGCGCCCCGACCGATCAGCCTTGAGAAGTTCTAAAAGGTGGAAGTGGCCACAGTTCACAGAGGACTGTGATTCCCAGGCCCTGTGGAGTCTGCCTCTCTGTGCTGACACGGCGAAGGCCTTTTCCACCTAGAGACGCAGAGGCCGGCGGCCCCCCCCCTGCAGCTTTAGCTGCGGCCCAGAGCCAGAAGCACACGGACACACAGGGAGTTCTGTCAGTTGCGGGAAACAAAATCGTCAGTGTTGCAAAAAGCCTCACTTGGAACTTGTCATTCCACAGTTGAGACCATCCCTCAAACTGACCGAACCTAGTTTTGTGACTTTTCGTGGTTTCGTGACTGCCAAAGAGGTGGCCTCCATGCCAGGACCTCAGAATCCTCAAGACCCAACGCAAGGACAGACACGAATGCCACTGGCGGGGAGGCGGGTGGCTGTTAACATGATCCGGTACAAAACTATCTAGAAGAGTCATGGAAGGCGTGAAGGCGGAAATATGGCCAATTTGAGACACTATAGCACAGGTAGGATTTTGACAAGCAGATGAAAAAACTAAACTGAAACAAAACCACATTCCGTCATGAAGTGCTCTACTCTGGCAACAGCAGTGGTTTCTCTTTTTAAAAATGTCCTGGCTGACTTCTTAAGAACTTATGAAGGATTTTGCCATTGATTTTGGGCCACAGAAGTATGTTTGTGTAGTGTTTTCGGTCTGGTTTCTCCCTTAACGCACTGAGTGTCATGATCAGTGGTTTTCGTCCCTGGAACGCCAGCTCCTCCGAGCACTCTGGAGATTTGGCGCTTCCTCCCGGGAGTCAGTTGGTGCCGGGTCTAGTCATCCGTCCGTCTAGTTTGGGGAGCAGAAGAGATTGCGCAGGCAGTCAGAAGTATCGTTGATTTCGTTTGATCGTCCAGCCACCTCGCTAAATTCATTTATTAATTCCAGTAGTTTCTCTCTCTCTTCTTATAGATTTTTTTTCATACATAATCATGTAGTCTGTGTGAATAATGATACTTTTATTCCTTCCTTCCCTTTCAACTCCTCTTTTTGCCCATGGGACCCCGCTAGCGGGACGGCCAGAGCAGTGTCCGTTAGAAGTGGTGTGGCGGGCATCCGTGGACTTCCTCCCTCTGGGAGGCACAGCAGGGGGCTCTTTCCTACCAGTATTTAATTTAAGCTTAATGTAGATACTCTTCATCAGATCAAGGAAATGTCTTCCTTTTCTTACTTTGCTAAGAGTTATTTTTATCATGAGCGGTTGGTAATTTTCCAGGTGCTTTTATATATTAAGACAATTAGGGTTCTTCCCATTTCTGAAATATGGCAAATTAATTGAGTGCTTTTTTAAAAAATGAAGACCCTTTTTAGTTTTTAAAGAGCAGTTTTAGGTTCACAACAAAATCGAGGGGAAGGTACAGAGATTTCCTGTGTGTCCCTTGCCCTGTCACGTGCGTAGCTTCCCTGTTGTCAGCACCGCCCCCCCACCCCAGAGTGGCATACGTGCTACAGCTGATGACCCGGACAGATCAGTGTCACCCAGAGGCCGTCGCTTTCCTCGGGGTTTCCTCTCGGTGGGGTACATTCCGGGAGTCTGACAGGTGTGAATGACGGGGGTCCCTCAGTATACGCTCATACTGTTTTCACTGCCCTGAAACTTGTCTGTGGGCCACCTGTTCGTCCCTGTCCCCCCAGCTCTGCGTCCACTGAAATTTCTGCCATCTCTGTGGGTTTGCCATCTGCAGCATTTCTACTATCTCTGTAGTTAGAATCCTACAGCATGATCGGCTTCTCTCACTGGGCAGCATGCACTTACGGTGCCTCCAAGTCCTTTCATGGTTTGGTGGCTCATTTCTTTTTAGCCCCGAATAACATTCAGTGTCTGGCGGGACCACGGATTGCTTTCCCTGCCCGCCCGCTGAAGGGCATCTCAGTGGCTTCCAGCTTTTGTCGTTGTTAAGAACGAATGTTAAACCACCTTCGTGTCCCTTTAATGAACCCCTCTTGCTCGTAATATGCTATGCTTAAATATTGCATGCTTAAATTTGCTAATATTTTGTGATGATTTTTGCACCTGCGTTTATAAGTGAGACTGATTTGTGCCCTTTCTCATATTGTCCTTGTCTGGTTTTGTATCAGTTTTGCTGATCTCGTAAAATAGTTTGGGAAATATTCCCTATTTGTTCAGTGGAAGAAGTTCTGTAAGATTAATATTCTTCTTCCTTAACTTGTGGGAAGAATTCAAATATTCGTTCATGGGGAGAATTTTAATCCCAGATTGACCATTTTTAACGGAATGGGTCTATTTAGACTTTGTATTTCTGGTTTTGGTTTTGTACTGCAGCACTTTCTGCGGCTTGAGCTGTACTCTGCAAAGAACTGTGCGTGCGTGTCGACCTCGTATCCCATGGCGTGAGGTCGCTTCCGTTACTCTCTTACTAGTATCTCCTCCTCTGTTATTACCTCTGACTGTTTACCGTCTCCTCGGTTGTGCCTCCTCCTCAGCGTTGTTAGTTCTCGCCTTCTCTCCTTCCCTTGATCCGTCTTGCTGGGTGCTGTCAGCGCATTATTTATTCCTTTCAAAACAACCTCGATTTTGTTCGGCTTGTAAATTGTATTGCGAGATATGGATTTAGATCATTAATTTCCAGTCTTCATTTCTGGTATACATATTTAAAAGTAGAGATTTTTAGGGCTGCCTGACTGGCTCAGTTGGTGGAGCGTGTGACTCTTGATCTCTGGGTTGTGAGTTCAAGCCCCACGTTGGGTGTAGAGATTACCTAAAAGTAAAAATCTTAAAAAAACACACACATGAATTTTAATCTAAGCACAGCTGTATCTACATGTGGTGTTGATATTTTTAAAAAAATTTTTTAATGTTTGTTTACTTTTTGAGAGAGCGAGCTCGAGCAAGGGAGGGAGGGCAGAGAGAGAGAGAGAGAGAGAAGGAGACACAGAATCTGAAGCAGGCTCCAGGCTCCACGCTGTCAGCACAGAGCCTGATGCGGGCTCAAACTCAGAAACCGTGAGATCATGACCTGAGCGGAAGTCGGAAGCTTAACCGACTGAGCCACCCAGGCGCCCCTGATCTTTCTTTTAATTGTATCCTCGAATTCAAAATACTTCGAGTTCCCTTTTGGCTAATGGGTTACTTGAAATACATTGCTTAATTTCCAGACAGTTGGGGATTTTATAGTTATTTTGCTGTCCAGCTTAATGCTAGACACAGAATATACCCTGAATAGTTTTAGTCCTTTGATAGTTCTTGAACCTTGCTCTTTCACCTGGCATGGAGTCAGCTTTAGTGAATGCCTCGTGTGGGTATTTAGTGGGTATTTCCTGTGGAGAGGTGAATTGTGCTGGGGCGTAGTGTTTTCTGCTGGGTCGACTGAGGTTATTGTCAGGCCGTTCGTGTACCGGGCCGAGGCGGGGAGGGTCTAACCGGTGCATGCCCGGTCCCTGCTGCCGACCTTCAGCTTCTCCCTCTGGGCTTCATTTCGGGATCGGTGACTGTCTTAGGGGACAACTAGCAAAGTTTGTGATTCAGTTCTCAACTCTGTCCTGCTCACCAGAGTCCTGGGGGGCCCGTGCTCGTAAGTCTCGCCCTGTCAGAACCTCAGCTGGTGTCTCTTTCATCCATGGCTCTTTCTTGATCTTCAGGCTTTTGAAGGCCCAGAATTGGCAAAGGCCCTTTGGTAAAAGGCATCTCTTCATGTCTCTGTCTCTGTCTCCTCTGTCCTGGTTGCCTCACAGTGTCTCAGAATATTGTTTGGGCTGGTTTTGAATCTGACTTTCCTGAGTTTTCTCAGTTGGAGGGTTAGTCTTGGCCAAGCTGTTCCCTCACATTCGAATGGCAGTCCTCCTGTCACACCAGCACACATGTGTTTGTTTACTTTCTGGATTAGTTTGGTTTTCACTTGTGACATGTGTGACTCTCTTGCTGCGGGACTGGCCAAACGGGAGGCCGTGGTTTTGGCCGAGGGGTTTTCGTCCCCAGTGCCTGGTACATGTAGTGACTTCTCATTGAGTTTGTGTTGTATGAAGGCAGAACTCGCATCTCACATAAAAGGTTTCAAAAGTAGGCAGCAAAATTAGCATATTTGGTTTTCCTGAGACTTTCCTACAGATTTAAATGCTATGATTTTAAAAAAGATAATACATTTACAAACGAGTTCTCTGTAAACAGTGTAATGGTTAAGTTACATTGTTTATAGGTAACACAGTGAAATTTTAACAGCTGAACTAGGACCCCTGGACTTTTAATCTGCTAATAAAAAATTAACAAATGTTTATTCCGCCTCTGTGAATTAGGTAGTGTTCTGGGCTGGGAGCTAAAGTGCGTATCTCGGTAAATCGGGCATCCGTTTCCGTGACGCTCACCTCGGGCACGTAACACACCACAGGGGCAACAGAGAGCAGTGTCGTTAGTGTAAGGGTCAGCGCATCACATTCTTACTGATTTTAACCACATTTTAATCGGTCTCAAATGTCGTACACTGATAATTTTTTCTCTTACAGAGTATGACAGATACATAGCATCAAGCAAAATAATGGCAGCTGCTTACCTGGACCCAAACTTGAATCACACCCCGAATTCGAGTACCAAGACTCATCTGGGTCCCGGAGTGGAGCGTTCCCCTGGGGCAATGGAGCGAGTGTTGAAGGTCTTTCATTATTTTGAGAACAGCAGTGAGCCAGCCACCTGGGCCAGTATAATCCGGCACGGAGATGCTACCGATGTCAGGGTAAGTGCGTCTTCCTAGAACACGTCCTCCATGTGCGCGTAGGTTAGATAGGCGCAGGGGTTGACGGCACACACCCGAAACAGGTAAAAGTGTTTCTCCTCACATTACAGAGATGTTAGCTTCTTCCTTATAATATTTATTCAGTTAATAGGTGACTGACCAGGGTTTTAATTGTAAAATTTTGTACGAAAGTAATAACTGAACCATATATTATTCATATAATGCCATTGACATGGCGTTTCTCTCTTTTTTTTCTTAACTCTTTAGGAGACAAGAGAACAAAGCGATTAAAATAAACTCAAATCTTAGGAAATAAATTATTTTCTAGAAGGTGAACCTTGAAGGTATCTGCATGACTCAAAATAGGATAGACTCTTCAAAACCTGATAGGTTCTGTAAACCAGACACTCGTCACGGTTCTGGGACCGACAGGGCCCCTGCTTGTACAGCTTCCGTCCTACTGGGGGAGACGCTCCAGGCCTCGGTTGCGGTCTCTGCGGGGGTGCTTCCCGGGGCCCTGGCGGCCCCGGAGCCTGGGAGGAGTGCTGAGCATAGGAGGAAGCCTCTGGGCGTCAGCGAGCAGAGCACCGCGGGCGAGAACCGGGAGAGGCGCCTTCGGAGGCAGAGGGTGCTGAGGGTGAGGATGGAGCGGGTAGCACCGGGGTTCCGGAAAACCGAGTTCAGGATGTCGGTTTTCAGGAAGCGTTCTCTTGGCCGGGTGTTACAGAGCCCCCCCTCCTTCCTTCCCCTCCGCCCACGCCATGGTCGTCTCCAGGGGGGACAGCGTCCAGCGCCAGAGTGAACAGACACATCTTTCTTCTCCCCTGTCTTTTTGTAATAGTGAAGCGAATTCATTTTCTACTCTTTAACTTACATGCATTAACTATTTTTAAGTAAGTTAAAGGGATTGGTAGAATTTAGATTTAAGGCTGTAGTATTACATTCGAATTCTGTGTAATTTCCTGTTACCTCTGTAACATTGAAATACTATCCAGATGGATTAACTATTCAAAGGAGAAGAATTCATCCATTAAATACATAGTCACATCTATTCATGTGCTCTAATTGAAAGAAAATAGTCTCTTGTTACAAACTTTTCATGAAGCCTGATGGCTTTTTCTACTTCTCCGATAGTTTTGTTTTACATTTAGCCTTGTCAACACAGTCCCTTGGTAGAAAGGCCGGCAGCCAGTGTTCTCCCTTAATTGCACTGTTCATACTGGAGAGAAGGCATGCAAATGTAACTTCTATGAGAAGGCTCTTCGTAGGTGTTCTGGTCTTTGTGAAGCTCAGTTCTGGGACTGAGGACGGTCCTTAAAGCAGTGCATCAGCCTGATTTGTGAGCATCACGCCGTCCACGCAGGAGATGGGAGTGTGACCAGACATTTAGCAAGTGTGGAAGACTGGCATATCTGAGAATGCAGCTTGGAAAGGCTCCACGACGGAGGTGGCTCAGTGTCAGACGTGCTGCACACAGGGAGTCTAAGGTCACGGGGAGAACCGGTGACCACTGGGCACATGCCAAGCCCTTAGCCAGTGTTACAATTTACCAGACATCAAAACCTGTATATTGTGAGGAAAAATTTAAACCAGATTCACATACCTAAGTTATGAGAACGTATTTGTTGAACTTTTATGAAGATCAATATAAGCAAATCCACGTGGCTGAAACCAGGTTGTTTATTTCTTAGTAAGCGATAAACGTTGGGGAACTTAGCAGCTCTCACCAGTCGATGGTTTTCAGCTTGAAATCTCAGTTGGCATTGGTTCGCGCAGCTTTCCCTGTGACGCAGGGTGGCTCTTACTCATAACCCACTTTTATTTAAGGCCGTCACATTTGAAAATGCAGTATTATTAATTGAGTAATGGATTTGCACAACTGAACAGAATAGTACTGTGGAACAGGTCTGTGACTTCTCTCTCCCCAAGAAGCACCAGAGAGAGGAACGTTAGACATACAGGGACCAGCGTCTGTCCTTAGGCAGGAGTGCAGTGGGACAGGGCAGCCTTTGAAGCCTGATGACCTACAACAGAAGTGGGGTGGAGGGCAAGTTAGAGTGATGGGGTGGCGGGGCGAGCCAGAGGGATGGGGCGGGGGGAGGGGCGAGCCAGAGGGATGGGCTGGGGGAGGGGCGAGCCAGAGGGATGGGCTGGGGGAGGGGCGAGCCAGAGGGATGGGGCGGGGTGGGGGGAGCTGGACTGGTGGGGCAGGGGGCGAGCTAGAGTGGGCGTGTAGGCTGTGGCAGGAGGAAACAGGCCGTGTAATAATGATAGCCAAGAGGAAGCCAGACCACCTGTTTTCTGAAAAGACCCAGCTTACTGTGATCTGGAGAGACTGGATAAGTAGACTCAGACCCTCTGTTGCTTTGCCACCTGATACGGTAGACGTGTCAGCAACTGAACATTTGAAGGTAGCTGGTCTGAGCTGATGTTTTGTAAGTAGAAACTGCAAGATTTCCAAGATTTATCAGTGTGATAAAAGAGTGTAAGGCGTCTCATCAGTAATCCGCCGTGATGGCCGCGAGAGGGTAACGTTCTTGACCCAGTAGGCTCAGTAGAGTACGTTATTAAAATCGCAACAACCCATTTCTTTTAACTTTTTTTTTAGACATTTAAAAATAACTCATGTAGCTTGCATTTTCTTTCTAGACAGTTGTGCTCTGTAGGAAGTGGTTATCAGAGAGACTGCGTGACGCAGACAACACCTTTGGAGGGGGTGAAAGATTTGTTTTTGCCAGGAAAATACAGGATTCTTGTCCTAAGCCATTGCTTCTCATGCTGCAATTAATATGTTTCCTCCTTTTGCATGTGTGTGCTAATTATATTTAATTAGTTTACATGTTTGGTTGTTGAAAGGACCCATAGGAGCCCACCAGTTTCAGGCACAGTGTGCAAAGCAGCAACAGTAGAAGCTCCTTTATGGAGGCGCCTGCAGGACTCAGGGACAGGCCTCAGAGCCTGAGTGTGAGGAGACCAGAACCTCCTCGTGGGGAGTCTGTGAGGGGTGTGTGGGCATGCTCTGTAGGCGTCAGCCTCGGACAGCACCGAAATCAGGTGCGAGTCCTAAGCCCCGTCATGGTCACCGAACGGTGCTGGCAGGCCGACGCGTCCCACCCCTGCGTAACCAGCAGCCCGTGGGGGCGGGCGTCCCCAACCTTGGCCGTAGTTTGGGCTCGGTGTCAGTAGCATGTTCCAGGCCACTCTGGAGCTCAGTGTGGGGTCAGCCCAGAAGGGTCCAGGTTAACCCGCGCTGGGCTGTACTGAAGAAGATTGGTCACCTAGAAACATTGTAGTGGTAATCGGGATGATAAGGGTGTGTAGAAAGTTCTGTATCCTACCAGAGGAGTCCCCTGCTTGGAGAAAAGAATGACGTTGACAGCAGACTTTTCACCAGCAAGGCTGGATGCAGGCAGCACTGGGACAGTGTCTTCCCAGGGCTCAGGGAGGTGACTCGTACCTCGGAAGTCTTCCAGACAAAGCACCGATCGTGGAGATGGGGAACGCAGGGAGCGTCGGTACCACAGGCTGTCTTGGAGGAGAGTGTTAGGAGACGTAACGGGGCGTGAAGGCCACGGAGAAGTGCTGTGGGGCCGCGGGCGGCGGCCGGCACGCAGCCCCTTGCCCCTCCCCTGCGTCCCCCGGTCTCTCCAGGCCGTGAGCGGGGTTTAACCAGCACTGCCTTTCCCACGCACGTGCCCTGTTCTGACTGGTCTCCCTCTGATCCTAGGACCTGAGTGCCGCCTGGCTGCGTGTACCCCTGTCCTCCATCTTAACACTTCTGACACCCAGGGAACCATCCATGAGTCCATGTAGGGGCTCCCCTTATTTCTGTGACATGGGTCCCTTGGAATCCTCTGTTACTCTTCCTCTGCATACACCTGACGTCCAGTACGTGAGCTAGTTCTGTGCACACGTTTTCCCAGATGCCCCCCGCATCCGCCCGGTTCCTGTGGCCTCTCCTGCCACGCCTTCTTGGAGCCACTGCTGCCTCCACGTGCGTCGCCGCGTGGCCTCCTGCCATCCCCCCATCCCCTGGGGCCCCTCAGTCTCCTCACAAGCCAGCGGCCCGGTGATCCTGGTGAAATGAAAGCCAGAGCACGTCACTCCCCGACCCAGAACCTTCGGGGGCTTCCTGCCTCATCTAGGGGAGCGTCGAGGTCCTTTACGAGCCCCTAAGCCCTTCCTCGCCCGGTCCTGCCCCAGGGCCTTCTGTCCTCCAGCTCACTCGCTCGGACCTGCTGCTTCCTGGACTGTGTCTCTAATGTGTCCGTCTTCCAATCAGTAATTTGCCCCAAAACCTCAAGCAGCTCCCCATTTCTCTCCGAGGAAGGCCTGCAAGGACCTACAGGGTCTGGCTCCTTGTTACCTGTTCTTCCCTCCTTCCCGGTGATTCTTCTCCCTGTGCCTCCCGGCCCAAGAATGCTCGCCTCTCCTCCTCCTTTTCTGTTGCCCGTCACCCTGTTTTGTTATGTTTTCTTCACATGATTTCTCCTTTCTGAGATTGTCGTTTCTTGATTTGTTTGCTTTTTTATTCTCTGTTTTCTTCCCCTAGACTGTAAGCTCTGTGACAGCAGGGGCCTTTCTGCTCCGTGGCATTGTCACCCGTGGCCTCAGGGCCTAGTGGGCACACCGTGTACTTCACAGATTCCGTTTTGAGTGCCTGCATGAAATCCAGGTGAATTGGAGCACTTCTGACCGAAATATAAGTTAGGAAAAGTGGTTGCAGAAGTAGAAAGTAGTAGGATGATATCCATGAAGGAAATCGATGGAGATTACACCCACCCAGAACCATCCCTAGCCTTACTGGTACTTCCAGCAGACCTGCGTTCCTGCCTTGTTAGTGCTTTCTTTCCATCGCAGGGCCTGCAGCAGTGTGTCTCATACCCAGACACCAAATCTAGGCACGTCCGGTAGGAGCTGCTACAGAGTCGGCAGCGGCCGAGTTGTCGGACAATGTTGTTGTTACGTGCAGTGTCTTAGAGTTTGCTAAAGCGCTCTGCACTCTTCTAGCTACATAACACACTCGAAGGTCTCAGTACTCGTCCTGAGCCGCTTGAGAAAGGTCATGTAATTACCCGAACCTGCGAGAGTAAACAAACACGATAAATTCAGTCCCGTAGTTTGCTAAACAGTGAATATAGTTGGTTGGAGTAGGACTAACTATTGTAACCACGCTGGTAGTGGGAAGAATAATGGTAGAAAGAAACATTCTGATCAATATTTTTAAATGTTTATTTATTTTTGAATGGGGTGGGGAGGGAGAGGGGCAGAGAGAGAGAGGGAGGTACAGCATCTGAAGCAGGCTCCAGGCTCCGAGCCGTCAGCACAGAGCCCTCTAGGCCGCCTTCCCTGAGCTCAGCTGCAGATGGTTGCCGGAGGGCTCTGTGTGCTGTGGTCCTGTGGTCCCCAGTGTTTATTGTTAGGTGTCGTCACTGATGCTCTGTGTGTGTCTCAGACGTCAACTCTCTCTCTTGATAGAGGATCAGATGAAGGTGCATTTAAAACTTGAACATTGATTTCTGCGTATCCCAGTAATCTTGGTGCAGGGAAGGACTGTAGAGATCTTAAACTATTCCTTTAATGGATGCAGAGTATCATCTAGGAAGAAAATAGAAAGAAAAACCTTAATGAAAAAAATAGAGTCAAAAGCAGTGTTAAGAAGAGCATGAGACGGGAAGAGTGTGAGAAGGAATTCCCTGTCACGAAACCGCAGAGATGGGACTGCGGGGGGGGGGGGGGGGGCAGAATGACGGCCCCTCAGGGTGTCCATGTCCTAATCCCCGGAACCTGGGCACATGGGACCTCCCGTGGTAGAATGGACTTGGCAGATGGGACCCACGTTAAGGACCTTGAAGGGGGGAGCTTAGGAGGTGCAGACCTTTTCTGGCCTTCTCTGTGGTCGGAGGGAGGGGCCTGTGTGGAAAGGTTGGACGCAACCCCACTGGCTTGGAAGATGCACAGAGGGGCCTCTAGCCGCTGGACAAGGCCAGCCTGGAGGTTCCAGAGAGCATTACATCCCTGCCGACACCTTGATTTTTAGCCCAGGGATTCCCATTTCACCTTAGGATTTTACAGAACTGAGAAGCAAACGCGTGCTATCTTAAACTCGAAAGTTTGTGGTCGTTTGTTACAGCGGCAGCAGGGAGCAGACAGACACTGGTGTGCTTTGTCTCGAGGACTTTTGGGCCGACTCGTGGGCGAGTGCGGAACCAGCAGGAGGGGGGCACTGCTGCTGGAGAGCAGGGCTGGGATCGCCGCCCCTCGTTCTCAGTAACTGAATGACAGGAGGGCTCCTCCTGTGCCCGTGGGGTCAGAGGGCAGTAGAGCTGTTGGCTTCCTTCACGTAAAGAGTGTCGGAAAGAGACACACGCAGCAAAGCAGCCACGCCGCAGCAAGCCGACCAGCCGTGGCGGCCGCGCTCGGCAGCTCCCAGGAGGAAGTAAGAAGACGAGCACTGCCAAAGAACAGCGTGTGGCTTTCGCTGTGTCCCCTCCGGTGACAAAGATTTCGCGCATTACCGCGGGGAGACGGCTAGCATATAGCCAGTTCCCCGCAGACAGGCCACGCCCATGCATGTGTCCAGCACCTCCCTCCTTCTAGACTAAGGCTTTGGAAGCAAGGGTTCCGTCATAGCCATCGTTGTCGTGCTGCCACCACGCGGGCTAGGTGCACGCATGCTCACGGACCCAGCGGGCGAATGAACATTCTCGAGCGAATGAACGCGAAGAAGGAAAGGTCTGCAGGGCTTCTTTCTACCAGCGGAAAGGTCATTACTTCTTCCCAGAGCATTGTCTGAAAGATAAGTGACCAGCGTGAACCAAGCAAAATCATAAAAAGAACTTTTAGAAACGAAACCACAGGCTCATCTCACTAGCGTGTAACAGGGACAGCAGCGAAACGTCCCCCACCTTTTGTGGTCCAGCACCTTGATCAGCATTTCAGATCGATTTTATCCAGCATTGGCGTGCGGTGAAGGACAGCCTCTAATGTTACGTGCCAAGTGTAATTGATACAGTTTCCCTGGTTGGCAGTTTGGCCGCGCTTACCAAATGCCACACGTTACGTAGCTTTGGACCCAGAGCGTCTCTTCTGGGCAGTGCTTCTGCATGGACGATGCCGGCTTCAAGCACGTTCACAGCAGTAGTGTTGCCCTTCCACTCCCTGTTATCCCCCAGAGCCGGGGAACCAGCTAGAACTGCTTCTTTCATTTTTATCCCTAAAAAGACTTCTTTTCCCGTGAATAGATACTGTGAGAGTTAATCAGGAACATTATATATCTTTTAGTTCTGGGGTGTGGTATTGATGAGTAAATGGATTTTTAAAGTAGTGAAGTGTGGAGAGGATTGTCATGGGACGTCAAAGTCAGGATGAGGAACTTTGATTTAGCTGCCATTAGCGACATATTATATAAACCCTTGTCCTGTTATCTCCCTTGAGACAGTCACTTTTCTAAATATACATATCCCAGAAATAATATATGCGTACATTTCCATATGGTAACAGTGTAGGTTTTTCTGAGTATGCATTCCTTACTAAATATTTAGTTTTCAAAGTAATTTTTCTGTTATCTAGAACCAAACGTTTGGTTCTCAAAATTATTTAAGTTACTGAGCGTATGCACTGAGCATCAAATGTGTAAGTCCTTGTGTATTCCTAACCTTGGCTGCCATTCAGACCGAGTCAGGAATATTTCCCGAGTTCCAGGGAAATAGGACAGGACACAATATGGGAGCGTAATGAAAAAGCAAAACATGAAATAGAGGGAAAGTGTCTGTGTATTTATTGCTTTTAATTTTTTGTTGGAAAGCGAAGGTTACAACTTGTTTAGTCTGGAGGCCCTGCAGGGTGGGAGCTCTTTGTTACAGAGAAGCAAACCCGAAGTCTTTCTGGGTGTCTTCAGGTAGTGGGATCGAGTGAACGCACTAAGGTCGTGTCTGTCCCATGAAACTCCAGATTGGGAGTCTGCTCTTCCCCTGGGCTCCACAGTTCTGGACTAAGTGTGTCTACGCTGGCCTCTGCAGGCGCGTGCCTGTGGGCCCCGATCCCTGAGAGGTCACGAGGGTAACCTTTGCCAGGGCTCCCCAGGGAAGGCACCCAGGGAGGGTGGGACCTCTCCCGGGGGTCGACGGCACATACGGTGGCGGGAACCCGTGTGTGCCGGGTCTTCCACTCTGTGTCTGGAGGGAAGGATAGACCTGCTGAGGCGGGTGGCTGGGCACAGATACGAACCTGAACCGGGGCCCCGACAGGAGAGCAGTGGCTCTGGGATCTGTGGTAGCAGGGAGCCGCCATGGACTAACGAGAGGACGTGCTAAACCCGAGCTTTAGCGATGGCAACTGGTGTCACTGTGCACTTGGTCGTGAATGGGCAGAGCTGGGGCAGGGACACAAAGCACCTTTGTGGGGATTCGAAAGAGGCGCCAGCTCCCGTCCTGTGCAGCAGGGACTTGTGTGTTGGCAAGGAGAAGCTGCAGAAGTTACCTCTGGGAGAATTACTAGAAACAGCTGTCCTGCCCCTGAGCACAAGATGTGACGACTGGAGGGCCGGCTGGATTCCGGCTCCCGCTGCCCCTTGGCTGGGTGCCCCGGGGCAGACACAAGCTGCAGCGTCCTTCACGGCGGCCCCATCAGAAACCCCAGGCCTTGAATCCAAAAGCCAGGAGGGACATTTATGCCTATTTCAGTTTTGTCCACAGTCTTCCTGTCCCCAGAGAACTCGTCTTCTTTATGGAATGACCTCCAGCCCAGTCCTTTGTCTGCGCTCCCTCCCCAGGGCCGGACTTCCTCCCTCCCTCCCGCTGTCCTCTGCTCGAGACACAGCCTGTCTTTGGGAGCCAGTAGTCTGAGGGGGACCCTGGCCATGGACAGGTGTCACACATCGCCTGTAGTGTGGACGCACGGCGTCCTTGGTGGGTTTTGCGTTTGGTACGTGTTACGTACCTTTCCTTGCGAGGAGGGATGGGAACATCCTTATCTGTATTATCAACAGCATCATGCCGCAAACACAGAAATACTCAGTGTGTGTAGGAACTTCTAAGGTGTGTCTTACGTTAGGAGTAGTATGTGCCTTCCGTTTATTGCTCATCTTGAAAAACTCGTGCTGATTTTCTTGAGTAGTGACTTCATGTTAACGTCAGCGTCATGCACCAGTAACCGCGTGTGGCCTGGAGCGTTGAGAGGACCGCAGTGGGCTGTGATTAGCGCACCCTCCTGTGAGGGCGGCACGTGACCCCTGTCATAGTCCCACGTGAGTCTTCCACATGTGCCGTCTGTGTACAGATGTGTGCGCGTGGGGCAACCGTGCGGGTACAGAGGGCTGCCCCCTCCCTTTCCGTAGTCCCAGGATAAGCTTCGTCTTCTCTGGGCAGCCTTCCTGTCTGAAGTCACGGAGCGTTGGGTTCGGGGGCCGTCGGAGGCTGCTGCACATTTGTCTGTGGAGAGCACACAGCAGATCGGGCGGGCCCAGCTCCGAATGACTTCGCAGATACCATCCGTGGTGTCAGAAGGGTCTGTCCCAGGCCTTCACTGTCTGTCCCCTAAGTGTGTTTCTTAAGAAATGACATTAAGTTGCTGCCCGGTCTAGAGCAGTGTGCAGTCCTGGGCTCAGAAAGCGGAACCCCCTCCTCAGGCCTAGTCCTCAGCAAGTCACACCCAGAAGGTGGCCGGGACGCCTCGTCAGGTTTTGGGGGTGCGGCAGAGAGAGAGCTGCAGAAATGTATCTTTAGTTTCCATGCCTTGTTTATCACTGGAGAAAGGGGAAGAGCCTCTTTTTGTGTTTTTTCAAAACTTGTCCTTGTTCATAAAAGTGCTATGTGAGAAAAAAGACTCCTAAGAAAAATTAAGTAACTTATTTAACTTGATACTCTTTTACCAAAGATTTCTGATAACTAACTAAAAGAAATGAACATTGCATTAATTTTTAGCATACGGTTTTTTTTTTGTTTATAACAGTCGTTTTTGTGGGGGGTATGTTTTAGGGCATCATTCAGAAGATAGTGGACAGTCACAAAGTAAAGCACGTGGCCTGCTATGGATTCCGCCTCAGTCACCTGCGGTCAGAGGAGGTTCACTGGCTCCATTTGGATATGGGTGTCTCCAATGTGAGGGAGAAGTATGAACTTGCACACCCACCAGAGGAGTGGAAGTAAGATCGCGTACCTACTTTGGTGTGACTCACACTTGATTTGTTTTGCATATTAAATCACACACAGAGGATGAATGTCTTTGCTTAATTTTCATACTGCTTGTAATTACGACTCCTGTCTAAATAAAGTTGGCTGGTAATGATCCACCAGCCATCTCTCCTAGACTTCTGTTTAGTCTGTCTTCGTGGCACCATGGACTTTGGGCTCTGTGGGGACGGCCTCTGGCCTGTCACGCTTCTCTTGTCAGGACCGCTTTGGGTCAGCCTCTGCTCTGAGAAGTCCGCCCCCGCCCCCTGTTCTTCTCCTGTCTGTCCTGTCCGCATCCTCTTGTGCACCCGATCTCCTCACTGGCGGCGGCACGGCTGCTCCACGGTTCCCCCCGCCCCCCGCCCCCCGCAAAGAGCGGGTGCACGTTTGATGTGCGGGACTTGGCCCGACCTGAGCTAAACGGACATGACTGAAAGTGATTAAAGAATTCTCTGTGTTCTTTCCTAATAATTGATTCCACTGTTAAGCAAAGCAGCATGTTAGTAGGAAATTGTACATGTAATACAGTTAATTTGAGAGAAGTATAACTTGTGAAGCTGGGCTCCTTTCACAGGTGCCTCGGTTTTGTGGCTGCTGCTGTGGGGAGGAAAGGCGGTTATGGATGGGGTGGGGACTTCAGTGCCGGTCACTTTCAGTCTGACAACCTGAGTTGTTTGGAGGAGACATTTTAAAAGAAAAACAAATACGCTCAGGTTAATAAATCTCTAGTCGAGGGGCGCCTGGCGGCTCAGTCGGTTAAGCGTCCGACTTCAGCTCAGGTCATGATCTCATGGTCTGTGAGTTCGAGCCTCACATCGGGCTCTGTGCTGATGGCTCAGAGCCTGGAGCCTGCTTCGGACTCTGTGTCTCCCTCTCTCTCTGCCCTTCCCCTGCTCACACTGTCTCTATGTCTCTCAAAAATAAATAAAAACGTTAAGAAAAATTAAAAAAAATAAATCTCTAGTCGAATAAAATCTGGTCCTAGTTACAGTTCACCAAAGAAATATCCTTGTATTTTTGGATTTTTCAAATAGCTGGAACCGACCGAGCTAACAAGATACTCCATGACAATGCAGCTTGGTTAGGTCACATCGATGGCTAGCAAAGATCTGACCTCCAGCTATTCAGCCAGTCAAATAAGTGTTTGAAAGCCAAGAATACCTAAAAGTTAGTTAACAATACCTGCAGGTTTTTGTATTGAACATAATTCGCTTACCTTCTGCTATGGACGCGTCAGAGGCATGCTTCATCATGACGGCGTCCCTGGTGCTCAGTCAGGTGTGCTGAACGCAAGCGTCTGGATCACAAGCTCCGATTCTCCTCTGCTAAGCCAGTTTCCTTGCCTGATTTCAAGTAAAGGCGAGTGGGCACTACTCTGTTTCATGGAGCCTGAACCCTCAAAGACTGGGCGAGGTAGAACCTCACCGAATGCTGTGCTGACCCCGACGCTAACGGAAGTGGTGAAGACTGCGCCCCTGCCGTGTGGGCACCACCAAGTGGCTGCCGGCGCCGGGCGCCGAGCCCGCCGTGTGCTCTTTATGGTCTGTACGTTTGCAGTTCTGAAAATGTGTATTTCACATAGCTGTCCGCAGACCTGAGGAGGTAAAGACCGAGGAAACAGGCACCAGTCTCGATTTAAGTTCCACCTGCAGAGAGAGCTCGGACACAGCTGTGACGTGAATTGAGCTGACTTCCTAGTGCAGGCTTTTAAGACATGCCTGCGCAGGAGGAGTACTGTTACCTTACCTCTGAGCGGTGGCAGGGCTGGTGGGATCAGTGGAGGTGCGTGGACAGTGCGGGGAGGAGAGGAGACAGGAGATGGGGGTGGAGGCACAGGAGGTCCCTTTTGGGGAGGGGCAGGCTTCGTGCTGCCTGTTTCCCGCACATCAAAGAGGGCAGAATTTAGGGCGTCAGTAAGGAATAGGAGCCTATTAAAAAGAACCAAGTAGATTCGGAAAAGAACCAAATTCAAGTTCTAGAAACCACTGGATGGCTCAAATAGCAAGTTAGGTCTAGCTGAGAAAACTCGGAAACAGAAACGCGGATCTGAGAAAATATGCCCGAAAGAGCAACGGGCGGAAAATATGAAAGGAAACGACGCCACGTGGAGAGCGGGGAGGCCAGCCCGTTTCCGATAGGGGCTCGAGGAGAGAAGAGGAGTGAGGGGGAGGAAGTGTCCCCAAAGAGATGACGGCTGAGAATTTTCTGGAATTGGCAAATAACATGGGTCCCCAGAACCAGGATAAATACAAAATCCCAAACATGGTTAATAAAATAAATCTGTACTTCGGTGGACTGTAGTGAAGCAGTGCACACAAGAGATAAGAGGCGGCGCTGAGAGCCACCGGGACAGCGCCGCACTTCTCCACGGCAGCGGTCTGTGCAGGGTGGGGAGCAGGGGTGACCGGCAGCCTGCATTTTTTGTCAGATTCAGTTCCCATTCAAGAGCAGGATGACAGAGATGCATTCTGCAGAGACTGTACCAGCAGAGAAACCTCCTACAAATACACTTCAGGAGAAACGAAGGTGGTCTCCGAAGGAGGGTTTCAGATGCGAGGAGGGGTGTGAGAAAGCAAATCGGGCCTGTAGAGATAGCTAGCGCTGGCTCCAAACACACATAAAATGATAAAAACTGATTTTTTTATAGTAAAAAAGTAGAACCCAAATAGTAGATGCATGTCGGAAGAGGGGTGATCGCAATTAACCCTCCATCAGCCAGTTTCTAAAATTATATATAAAAAAGTTAAAAATAAAATTGTATATTAGGGCAACCATAAAACATTAGAAGTAGATTTTGTGACCCAGCCAGTAAGTGGGTGAGTAGATACTAGAGAAACTCCGCAATCAAAAGGAGGCAGGAAGCGGAGAGGAGCAACGGCCAGGAGAGAGGGTGAAGAGCGGGCCCAGACCGGACGCTAGAGGGCCCCGTGCCCTGGCGGCCGCTGGCCAGAGACTGTTAGTGTGGGGATAACAAATGCAGCCCAGCTCTCTGCTCTTCAGGACATACCTGCCAGTGACGCTCGAGACATTCTTATGTGGCTTAGAGGAAGAAACACTTTAAGATGAAGTACACACGCACAGGTGTGTGTCTCAGACTGTTTGCGTGTAGGTCTGCATGCGTGCTCCGCACAGTCGTACCCAGCTCACGAGTACACCGAGGTCCGAGGTCTCCTGCAGAGCCGTTCTGTGCTCTTCCACCTCATTTGGATAGATGGCTGGCTGCTGCATGGGTACAGGGAGGGAGGGAGGGAGAGATGGGGGGGTGGAATGGGGGGGATGAATGGGTGGATGGGTGGATAGGTAGGTAGAAAGAAAAGAAAAGAATTTCCCTACCTACTAACCAGGGGGGCGAGGGGATTGATAATTGTTTTATTAATATCCTATGAAAAAAGTTTCAAGACAGAAAAGCATTCTTAGGGATGTGGAGGGCAACTACGTAATAATAAAAGGCTCGTTTTGCAAGAATCTGATCAGCATAGAAATAGACGGAGCTGCTAGACTCGTGAGCTCCCAGAGACAGTTCTCAGGATGTATAAAGCGAAAGCAGTCTATCTTCTGCTCAGAATTTAAGTTTCGGGCTGCTCCAGTGACCTCTTTCCACTTCCTTCTCTCTGTAGACCTGCCTTTGGCATCAGGTTCACACTTTAACAGGAGAGACACAGGAAACCCATACACCAGTCACTGCCGTAGCCCGGGCAGGCCTCCTAAAAGCAGGTGGCCCCGGGGCCAGTAACCGAGGGAGCGAGCAGCAGTCACACAGCGGTTTACTAGGGTAGAGCTCATAGGGTTTGCTCAAGTCTTTAAAAAACATAAGCATCCGATGAGATAGGAAAATCATTCCTGCAGAAGCTCCCAGTAGCTCCTCCTCACACCTGGAGTCCACTCCAGAGTTCCCGATCACCCCGAGCCCGTCTCCCCTCGCTCTCGTCCCCTTCCTCCACTCGAGCGGCTCTGCGCTTCAGTGTCGTCTTTCCCCAGCTGCCGGGCCAGGGTCTCCCTGGACCTTCACCGCCGCCAGCCTCCCGGCCTGCCGCACAGCACATGCCTCCATCTCACTTCCCCTCCGTCTCTGAGAACGCTCCCCTTGCTCTGCCCCAGCCACACGGCTCTCTTCTGGCTCTCGAACAGGACTGTGCGCTTGGTGTGACTCTGCTGGATGTGCCCCTGCCATTCCCAGCACGGCTTGGGCCTCCTGTCGCTCAGGCCCAGTGTCCACTGTCCACTCATGCCTCTGGTCTTCCCCGGCTGTCCTGTCTGGAGGGCCTGCCTGCCTGGTGACCTTTCTCCCTCTCTGTTCCTAGTTTCTGGTAGGCTGTGCCTGGTATATAGTGGGCACCTCATAAAAACTTCTTAAGTGAAAATGGAATTAGTGGTGACGACAATGTGAAATGAGCCAAGACGCGAACCAGTCTGGCGGGAGAGGGAACCGTATTCATCTAGGAACGGGCAGCTCTCAGTCATGAGAACGACGGCATTTCCACGCTGACACCCATCGCTTACTATGGTGCGGACCTTGTGCTAAGCACCTGGCTCCCTTTACCAACATTAGTTCTTATGATGGTCTGACCAGGTGGGTACCCACCTTCTGCCGTTTTACTTCCGCGAGGCTTAAAAATGTCCCCGACACCATACAGCTCAAGTGGATGGCAGAGTAGAAGGTCGCGTCCGTGTGCTCAGCTCTTTCTTCTCTACTCCCGTGTAAGATACGTAAGCACAAGAGACAGAACGTTTCCGGTAATGTTTTCCCCTCGCTGGCAGGCACCTTCTCTCAGTTCGTAGGTGGCCTTGTGAGGACAGCTGCTGTCCTGGCTTTAGTTCTGAGAAGTAAGATCTTCTTCAACTGAAAGTGCCAGGACTCACCAGAGTAATTGGGCATCGATTTCCATTCTTGGGAGGTTTTTGAACATAGATTTTTTCATGCTAGCTGCTGTCGGATCTGCTCCTACTGTTCAGTAATCCTGAGATACGAGCTTGCCCACCCGAGTCCTGAGCTCTCCCGACACCTCTGTACGCCTGCTTGTGGCACAGCGTGTGGCTGTGACCGTGTCGGGCAGGGTGACCTTACGGAGGCGTCGTGGCTGGCCGCCGGGGAAAGGAAGGGCTGGTTTGATAAGTGGCCGTCCTGGTGGGAAGAATAAGAACAAAATCAGATTCTGCCCCAAACAGTACACAGGAGCCCACTTAAGGTGGATCGGGTGAGAAAAAAGCTTGATGAAAGATAGGAACGTGCTGCTGGTCCTGGAGTGGGACCAGCACCCCCAGAATGTCACTGCAGAAGGAAAGAACTGCAGGTTTAACTTTATTGAGATGAAGAGCTTCCGTGTATTAAAAAGTGTATTTTTAAAAGTACAAAAGCAAGTTGCAACTGAGAGGAGATAGTTGTAACGTGTAATTGACAAAAGATGGCGCCCTTCTGATGACCGTGAAGGCGCGGACAACTTAATCCACGGGCGGAGACACGGAGGTGTTGTCCTAAAGGAGGAACAAGTTCGACCCATAATCAGAGGCAGACACCGTCAGCGTCCTGGTGGGAAGAATAACAACAAAATTAGAGCCATTAGCCCTCGGGGAGGGGGGTCGAGACCACCAGATCTACACCGTACGGCTGGCAGGAAGCAAGTTGTTGGCGGTGTCAGTAGCGGCAGAGGTGGTGGCTCCTACAGGGTGTCGCCTCCGCTGCTGGTGAGAGAAGGTAGATGGGTGACTCCGTCGGGGGACAGCTGGGAAACAGGCATCACAGTCTGCAGCGCCGCAGTCCCCTGCGGATTCGGTCCCCGAGGGGCCCCAGGTTTCCGTCCGGGGCCGTAGATGCGAGGGGGTCACACAAGTCAAAGTGGATGAACTGTGGGGACGTGCAGCGGTGTGGGGGAGTCTCAGCCTTGTGGCTCATGTGGCGGAGTGGAGCCTCCGAGGGCACGTCGTGGGCGCACTAAGGACCAGTGAGCTCTACGCTTTAAAGGTCAAGTTTTGTGATGTGGATTTTATCTCAATAAAGAAAAAAAAGTAAGTCTCAGAAGATGACATAATGACATACAGCGTGATAAGCTTTCATAAAGTGAAAAGGAAACCCTACAGGAATGTTGTTGGGACTCATCAGTCGGGTAAGACGATATGGACCCAAGGGAAACAGAGCCTCTGCAGGGGAGTGTTCCCCCCCCCCCCCCCGGTCTCTAGAAGGCCCCAGAGAGACCTGTGCTGAGCCGGCAGGTTCTGAGGCAGAGCTCGAAAAGTCACCCCCTTAGAAGACACACGTTCCTACCTGCCTTGCTTCCTGCCCAGCCTGTCCAGGAGGGAGTAGGAGCTGGCTTCCCTGTCACTAGGAGGCCTGGCGGTCCCTGTCACGGGAGGTCCAGTTGAGTAGGTAGTATCTGTTGGATCTTGAGTCAGCCAAAGACGCTTCTGTTACAATGCCATGCTAGCGTATGCTGCAGCAAACGGCGCCCTGCAGTTTCGAGAGATTTCCATCAAACAGACGTCAGCTCCAAAGTTTTGCTCTTAGATCATTCTAGTTAATCACATGATAACCAGATTTCAGTTATCTGGAGTCACCTAGGTGGAGTGTCTGATGGGCCTCCAAGTGGGCTAATCAGATACAAATAGACTGTCAGGGCTTTGGGGGGAAATGGTCCTTCTGATGTTGAATCCAGGGCTTTGAGGGCCAAGTCTAAGAGTTGGCCCTCTTGGCCCTTGAGGCAGTATTTGGGGCTTTGCTGAGCAAGCGAAGGACATCCTCCTCATTGTTAGCGAGACGTGATCCCCACCCTCCTGCTTAGCGCTGCTCTGTTCACTGCTGTGACAGCCCCCCACTCTGTAGGAGAGAGGAAAGGCGGCCTTTTTCCAAGAAGACCAATGAAAATGAATAATGAGAATTTAGGGAGCTTTTGATCATATTTGATAGTTTTCTCTGTTATCTTGGAATGATACACTGCCCGTGCATATGCCTTTGTTTAAAAGCCAGTTTTTCCTTGTAATTCTGCGTTCAACAGTAGTTCTTACAAAGGTTTAAAGCAGAGAGACAATAAATAGAGGAGCACGCTGACAGGTTTGGAAGTGATAGCTTTAAAAGGAGGACGGACTTCCAATTTGCTGGTCTGTTAACGAGACATTTCCTGGATGCTCTGCACCCAACACAGGCAGCGGGAAGGTAGTCAGTTTCCAGTGGGTCTGCGGCGGCAGGCTGACGCTGGCCAGGCTGCTTGGAGACAGGTTCTGGGGGGTGTTATCACCATGGTTACGGAAGGATTAGTCTGCGCCTGTGGAATTTCTTTGTATTCTTGATCCATATCAAAAGTTGCAAGAATAGTTAAGTCCTGTGGACCCTTCACCTAGCTTCCCTAAATGTTGAAACTTTCATAAACATAGTACAGTAGTTGACACTGAAACTAGGAAATTAACATTGATAGAATATTATTAACTAATCTACAGATGTTTCTCAAATTTCACAATTGTCCCACGTAACAGCCCTTTTCTGGCCCAGGATACCACATTGCTGTTCATGGTCTCCTTGAGTCTTCTCTAATCTGGGACAGTTCCTCAGTCTGTCTGTGTCCTTCCTGACCCTGACACTTTTGAAGAATACTGGCTGGTTATTTGTACCGTGTCCTTCAATTTCGGTTTGTCTGGGGCTTTTTTCATGGTTCTATTGAGGTGATGTGTTTTGGGCCAGAATTCGACAGCCAAGCTTTTGTATCTGTCTCCCTGCACCCTATCAGGGCGTCTCCAATGATGACGTGAGTCCTTTCTACAGGGGCTTTTAACGTGGACCATTTGGTTTAAGGTGGTGGCAGGTTTCTCCACCACCTCTCTTAACTACAGAGGAAGAAAGTTACTGTTTTTTCCTCTGTAATTAAGAAATACTCTTGGGGCGCCTGGGGGCTCAGTCGGTTAAGCATCTGACTTCAGCTCAGGTCATGATATCGTGGTTCAAAGGTTCGAGCCCTGCATCGGGCTCTATGCTGACAGCTCAGGGCCTGGAGCCTGCTTTGTGGGTTCTGTCTCCCTCTCTCTCTGTCCCTCCTCTACTCGTACTCTGTCTCTCTCTCTCTCAAAAATGAATAAAACATTTTAAATAATTTTAAAAAAAGAAAGAAATACACTTCTGGAGGGTGCCTGGGGGTCTCAGTCGGTTAAGCATCTGACTTCAGCTCAGGTCATGGTCTCCCTGTTTGTGGGTTTGCGTCCTGCGTCGGGCTCTGTGCTGACAGCTGGGAGCCTGGAGCCTGCTTCGGATTCTGTGACTCCCCTACTCATGCTCTGTCTCTCAAAATAAATAAATAAATAAATGTCAAAAAAAAAAAAGGGAAAGAAATACTTTTCTGGGGAGATAGATTGAGACTCTGCAGGTGCCCCGTTTCTCACTGTATTTTCACCCACTAATCCTCGGTACCATCGATCATTCTTCCTCACAGCTATTACTGCTATAATTTTTGTCTAATGATGAATTACTATTCTTATCCTTCCTTTGAGGATTTTTAAAACATTTTTTTAAATGTTTATTTATTTATTTTAAAAAATTTTTTTAAGTCTTTATTTATTTTTGAGATGGAGACAGAGTGCAAGTGAGGGAGGAACAGGGAAAGAAGGAGACACAGAATCCGAAGCAGGCTCCAGGCTCCGAGCTGTCAGCACACAGCCAGACACGGGGCTCGAACTCACGAACTGTGAGATCATGACCTGAGCCGAAGTCGGCCGCTCAACTGAATGAGCCACCCAGGTGCCCCTCTTTTGAGATTTTTAAATTGGAAGTCTGTTGTAAGAAAGAGCTTAACAATATCTGTGTTGTTCTGGAAATTGTACTTTATTTCGCGACAACACAGACAGGCTGGCTAACTTTTCTCAGTATCAAGCTTAACAGATTCTTTGTCCGAACACTTCCTACTCCTCCCCAACATTAGTTGATCAGCTAATGGGTCTCTTGGAGCTCGTTGTTGGCGGTAAGACCGAGGAGGTTAGTGTCAGTGGCCTTCATAGGAAATTATTACTTAGGAGAAGCCGCAAAAAGATGTTTTTATTTGGGGCACGTTATATGTAGCTGCTATTCAGAAACCCATGGAATGGCGTATAGCAGAACAGTGGCGACGTGTCTCAGGATGCAGCCAGTCTCTTAAATTAGTAACAGAAGGGTCGGGAAAGCGGTGAGGTTCACAGGAGAGAGGGGAGTGGGCATGTCCGCGCTCACGGGCCAGTCGGTTGTGGGTGTCGGGCGCCGTGGTGAGGGCCGAGGTGGGGCGAGGGGAGGCCATTACATCAGGCGACCGGGGCAGTCCCCGCAGGGCCATGGGGGCAGACGGCTGGACCGTGCGCAGTAAAGCAGGGGCCAGGAGCCTTCTGAGGGTCCGCAGCGCTCGCCCGCCTCCACAGGAGCGAGGTCAGTTCGCGCCCCTCTGGTTGTCACCAGGGGCGCCTCTCTCCGTTTCATTCCCGCACGTGCCTGCCCTGGAGGGGTCTGTGCCTGCTGCCTCGTAGCCCTGGGGCCTTGGGCCCGTCCCCTGAGCCCCTGAAGCTGGCTCCCCATCCGTGAAAACAGGTGGCCCTTTCCTTCTCCGCCAGAGTGCTGCACTCGCCTCTGGGCCTCCTGCTTCTGCCCGTGGGTCCCTGGTCTGTCTACACACTGTCGCCTGCCGGGTCTGAGAAACGTGCGTCCTATGACACCACTGCTCTGCTCACAGCGCTCCGAGCCCCACCGCCACGACGCGCAGGGTCCTCCCCCTTCCTCCCTGAAGCCCTTCTATTCCCTGCTCGCGCTCAGCGGGCTCCAGCTGCATCTGCCTTCCCACGCATCCTCCAGCCTCAGGGCCTTCGGGCACTCTCTTCCGTCAGACTTGAACTCTTGTCCCTGCACGTAACTGGGTGACTTCCTCCCTTCAGATCTTCATTCAGAGATCACGGCGTCCCAGTGTCCTTTGCTGGCCACCCTTTGTCAAATGATACTTTATCACGTGTTCTTCCGCTGCCTTGCCTGTTTGTCTTTGTCACTTCACTGCCCCCATCGACACCTGCGTGTGTGCTGTCTGACCCTCGGCACACATTGCGTACAAACTTTCCGAGAGCCGGCGCTCTGCCTTTTTTGATCACTGGTGTCTTCCCAGCCCCGGGGCCGTGCCTGGTATGGGGTCGGTGCTGGAGTCCGTACTTGTCGAGTAATAACTAATGTAACAAGTACGCCTCGGAGCCCGCGATGACCGTGTGCCAGCGAGTGCGCTTGGTGCCGGGCGTTCACGAACTCCCTTTACTCCCCCGGCAACCTGGTGAGGCCACCGAGGTATGGAAGGGCGGTGGCCGACGGCGGGGGGGCCGCGGAGCCGGCCTCCCAGCCCGGGCGGCCCCGACGCAGAGCCCACCTTCTCCCTGCTGCTCTCAGGGCTGTTGCTGGTGGACGGAGCCTCTGTGGGTCAAACGCTTATCGCGGTTTCTGTCAGATCCTGGGTCCCCCCCCCCCCTCCGTCGAGGCCCTCGTCAGCATCACCATCAGGCTGCTGGATGCTAACGGTGTGGACACGCAGCCGGGCTGCCCGGCGTGTGACCTGGGACCTGTGTCCTCTGTGAAAACGGGAGGGCACTAACGCAGAAGCCTCCTGCGTCCTGTGTTTCCAGCCACGCGGCCTCGGAGCCGGTGGCTTCCTCTCGCGGAGTCTGCTCTGCCCAGATCGGGACCTTTCTGTTCTCGGGCTGTTGTGGGCGTGAAGAGAAAGAAATAGTGCCGAAGTCCTACTTAACTGCTAAGTCCTGAGTGAAAATGAGTGAAATCTCTCGCACCTCCACAAGTAATGGCCCCTTGCGGAGCGTCGGCAGGAGACGATCGGCTCGTTCCCAGAGTAGGGGTCAGAGGGGCCCGCTGGTTTGGCGACGTGCATTGTAACCAGATGGCCGCTTAACTCTCAGCAGAACTCGTGTATGCGCGTCTTGGATTTTTTTTTCCACCCTTAACTGGACCAAAAGCGTTGTATTTATTACTTTGCATGTTTTCCTTGTGAGCCCATCATGTTCTTAATTTTTTTTTAATTTTTTTTAACTTTTTTAAATTTATTTTTGAGAGACATAGAGACAGAGTATGAGCAGGGGAAGGGCAGAGAGAGAGAGAGATACAGAATCTGAAGCAGGCTCCAGGCTCTGAGCCGTCAGGACAGAGCCTGACGCGGGGCTCGATCTCAGGGCCCAGATCATGCCCTGAGCCAAAACCAAGAGTCAACGCTTAACCAAGTGAGATAATGACCTGAGCCGAAGTTGGCCGCTTAACGGACTGAGCCACCCAGGAGCACCCCCCATCACATTTTTAAAGACGAGTTCCTAAAACTTTAGAAAAAAGGAAGCAGATCTACCTAGAACCTCGGTCGGCAAATACGAACAAAACAGTAAATGAATTTACTAAAATGGAAAAGAATACATAGGGCTGCATAAAAATTATGAACTTTCTTCCTCCAAAGAGGACTTATTAAAATGAAAATATTTTTAAAATAATTTTTAGGGGCACTTGGGTGGCTCAGTTGGTTAAGCGTTGACTCTTGGTTTTGGCTCAGGGCGTGATCTGGGCCCTGAGATCGGGCCCCATGTTGGGCTCTATGCGGATGGTACAGAGCTTGCTTGGGATTCTCTCTCTCCTTCTCTCTCTCTGCCCTTCCCCTGCGTGCGTGCTTTCTCTCAAAATAAGTAAAAATTAAAAAAGTAATTTTGGGGGTGCCCGAGTGGCTCAGTCGGTTAAGCATCCGACTTCATCTCAGGTCACGATCTCACGGCTTGTGGGCTCAAGCCCCATGTCAGGCTCTGTGCTGACAGCTCAGAGCCTGGAGCCCACTTCAGGTTATGTGTCTCCCTCTCTCTCTGCCCCTCCCCATCTCATGCTCTGTCTCTCTCTCTCTCAAAAATAAACATTAAAACAAAAAGTAATTTTTAAAAGATAACCGTCAGGGGCACCTGGGTGGCTCAGTTAAGTGACCGACCTCAGCTCAGGTCATGCTCTCACCCCTCGTGAGTTCGAGCCCTGCATCTGACGGCTCAGGCCTGGAGCCTGCTGCCAATTCTGTGTCTCCCTCTCTCTGCCCCTCTCCCACTCACACTCTGTCTCTTTCTCTCAAAAGCAAATAAACATTAAAGAAAATAAAAAAATAAAAGGTAGCCGTCAGGAGGGTGAAAGGCAAGCTGTGGAGTGGCAGAAGGTGGTGGGGGTCTGACAATGGCCCCCGCCCCGAATACCTGAAGATCACTCACAGGCCAGCTGGGGGTCAGGGAGGGAGGCCTGCCTCCTTTCAACAAAACAGACGTTTCACCAAGGGAGGTCTCCAGAGTGGCCGTCATCAGATGAGGGTGTGTCCCATGTCATCGTCCATGGGGAAGTGCCAGTCCGGTCCACCCCGTACCTCCCGTGGTAAGCGTCACAGACTAGAATGCAGGATGAATGAATACCAGGCAGAGGCGAGGGCGCCAGGAAGCAGAGCACCCCGTGCTGCTGGCCAGACCATGCGGCTTCCCACCTCCCCGACGGGCAGCGTCTGCAGACCCAGATGTGTGCGTGTTGTGACCGGGGGCCTCTGCTCCTGGGCCACACTCCTGTTCCCAGCAGAGCGGTGTCCGCACGGTCACCAGAAGACATGCGTGAGAGAGCATTCTGGTGAGGTTGGTTGGTTTCGACCATTCTTGAACCTTGGCTTCCTGAGAGACTAAATCATTTTATGTTTCGAGGAGGGAAGAAAAGAGTGTTTATAGCGGTATCCTCGTCATGACCATAGAGTAGGAATAACTCCGATTGGCCCTTCGCGGTGATGTGGGCCGTCCCACGGGGCAGCGTGACTGACCCGCAGCTGCTAGGCGGGCTGCCTCTCACGAGCAGTGCAGCGAATGAGAAAGATCCGGACGTAGAAGAGTCCGTTCTGTGTGACTCCATGCACCCCAGGGCGGCTGTCGGGGGCGGGCGGAGGGCTGCGAGGAGGTGCCGCCCTGGCCCAGTGGGGGACGGTCACTGCTGGCCCTGTGCCTTGTGGACATCTTTCCTGTCCTGTCTCCTCGCGGGGTCACTGAGCTCCAGACACGGACTTGCATGTTCTTGTGCCGAAAAGTTTAAAATGTATGCTTAAGAGCTGGTTGTATTTTACCTTATTTTAAGACTAATACCTCAAGAGTAATTGGCTCTGCCATCCTCACAATAATACTGTGATTATAGACTATGAGATGAGAAAATCACTTTTAATCGTTCTATTTTGTGAATTGTTTTTTAGATACGAATTGAGGATTCGTTATTTGCCAAAAGGATTTCTAAACCAGTTTACTGAAGACAAGCCAACTCTGAATTTCTTCTATCAACAGGTATAGAAGGGTGCTTTAATATACCTTTTTCTTTGTTTCTTTGAATCCTACTTACTACATGGTTTTCTCTTAGATTAAACCTAACATTTGGGAAAATAATAAATTTGTCATAGTATGGCAGTGAGAGTCTTTTAACCAGTGGTAAATTTTGTATTTTTGACTCTTTGTGAATTCTTGTGTGCTTGGGCAAATCTTTTATGTGGTGACGGTAAGTCCTAAGAGATGCAGTCGTTGGTTTGCCTTTAATTCAAGCATGATTAGCATACCTGAATATCAGTCAAGCTGTCAGATGCAGGGTTCACGGTCAGAGCCGGCTACACGGCTACATCCACACAATCTCCAGAGCAATTTGCACAATGAATCCAGAATTGACTTTTTTTACATGGAGTAACTTGCTTTTTACCCCTTAAAATATTGGGCAATAAATACTCGTGGCATAGATGAACCAACACAATTTTATGACCAGATACTTGTTAGTTTTAGTGATGAATGTGGGGGGAGAAAGGTCGGAGGACTATGCGACGTTTGCACACCGTTCTGCAGTTAAACGCACTTGGGAGTGTTTTGTTTTCATAAAGATATGTGTTAAATGTCCGCTCTGGGTTCAGGACGCAGGTGAAATAAGTGAATCTCGCACGTTAAATTCCTCAGCGTGGGGGAGGGTCTCCTGACCACGGTGCTTCGCGTTCGGTCCTCTGCTGGGGGGAGCCCGGGCCACGTGGCCACACGTAGGAGGCTCCGCTGACCCAGTGGGGGTTTGGAACCCAGGGGCTCCCCTGGAAAGTGTCACTGAGTCCCCAGCTTTGTGGATGAGGAAGAGATGGACTTTAGGAATCCTGGTGCCTTTATATCTGAGCTCAAGAGTTTTGAGAAGAGGTGGGTGAGGGAGATACGGCCCACATCGTAAAGAGGGAAGGTTCCAGGTTTTCTCCTGCAGAGGAAAGGAAGCTATTTAAGGAATTTACGTGGTGCGTGGCTTGCTGAGAATTTTCGCTGTTGTGAAGTAAGGCCACACTGGTGCGATGGCAGCGTCGTCTGGGACCGGACGGGTCCTAAGGCTGCGAGCAGGTTAGGAGGCTCTTTGGCCATTCAGGCCAGAAATGGGGCAGACGAAGGTCTAACTGGTTGTGAGCGAATTTAGCGGATGAGTTCAGTAGGACTGGGAGGCCGTCCCAGCGGAGCATGGAAATAAAGAAGAAAGAGGTTGGTCGTGTCCAAGTACCTGGTGTCAGGAAAGAGACGAGGCTTGGGTAAGTTCAGAAGTCAGGCGCTAAGAAGGTAGGTTGGTGGTACTTCCTGGTGAGAGAAGACCGGGTATTCCTGCTTCCAGGATCCGGGCTGTGAGAGCAGGCGGCCGAGGACGCTCTTGCCAGGTGTGGGGTCCGTTTGCCTGTCGTGGGGTTGAGGCGCCATTGGAAACGGGGGGTGTTGGGTTCCAGGCTCGACAGGAGCCTGGGAAGGTTTCCCACGATACGGAGCGGGAAGAGGGGGGTTGCGTTTGGCGAAAAGGAGAGAGTGAGGTCCCCTTAGATTCCGCCCGAGGTTGCTGGCGGCCCGCTCGCACTGCAGACGTGCCTCCAGGTTACAGCCCGCTGCAGATGGCTCCTCGCGTGTGTTTCCGCAGCGCATCCTTAGCGAGCTGGCGGGCTTCGTGTTGAAGTGAGGAGGTGACGGGAGAGTTTCTTACCGCCAGGTTTGCGTCGTGTGTTCCTCTCCTGTAGGTGACGGTCTTTATCGCCGTCACTGTCGGCATAACTTCTCTGAACAGACCCACCCCTGAGGAAATCTGCGATTAAGTCAGTGGCACGGATTTCTGGAATTCATCAAACAGGCCTCATTAGCTCTCGGCCACTGCAGGCCGACCTAGCAGTGGGCGGCGTTCTTGATCCTTCCACACTGTTCCTGGGTGTCCTAGTTTTTCCTCCTAGGAGGCCTCGCTTCTATCTCTGATTAAAAGCACTTCACATGCTGGTGGGGCCCCAGTTTCCTTTACTCATAGGACGCGTCTCGCTGCTGCCCGTGTCGTTCAGTTGAATGGTCTTTATGAAAAAACCCGGGAGGTAGTGAGCGTGCGCACTGTAGTGGCCCTCCACGCGTTTAACCGCTCCGTGAGCCTCCGCTGTCTCATCTGCTCAAAGACCAATGTAGTGAGGTAGGGTGGAGTGAGGTGGGACGGGGCGGGGCGAGGTGGGGTGGGACGGGGCGGGGCGAGGTGGGGTGGGGCGGGGCGAGGTGAGGTGGGGTGGGGCAGGGCGGGGTGGGATGAGGTAGGATGGAGTGAGGTGGGACGGGGCGGGGCGAGGTGAGGTGGGGTGGGGCAGGGCGGGGTGGGGCGGGGCGGGGTGAGGCGGGGCGGGGCGGGGTGGGATGAGGTAGGGTGGAGTGAGGTGGGACGGGGCGGGGCGAGGTGGAGTGAGGTGGGACTGGGTGAGGCGGGGCGGGGCAGGGCGGGGCGAGACGGTCTGCCGCACACGTGCCGGCCCACAGGCAGCACCGGGCCTCCGAGCCTTCGGCAGTTACCATTTGCTTGCCATGACGGCAGTGAGGCTGCGCGTTCCGCGGTGGCGCGTGTGTCTCGCCTTCCTGGATGATCTCCACATGCGCTCCCAGCCCCCCTCCGCTTTCTCCCATTCCCCCACTTTCTCTGCTTCAGCCTGCCCTCTTTTTAATCTTTCACACTTAGTCATACGGCACGGTTTTCGAAAGTCCCGAAAACATTCTAAAACATCACTTAAAGTATCTCTATCCTAATAATTACTTTCATTTTGGGTATAACTTTATAATATTCTACCAAGTACCTGTGTTTTAAAAGAAATGCAAGCGCGGCTCTGATCCCGCCCCTTCCGGGATGTTGATGGCTCCTCCGTGCGGGCGTCCCGGCCTGAGTGACAGGAAACAGATGGAGGTAAAGATGGCGCTCAGAGGGCAGGGCGGAGGGCGGAGGGCCGGAGGAGAAGGCGATGAGCTGTCCAGCTCCCGATGGGCAGGTGCTGCGGGAGGGGACGCGAGCATGTCCCCGTTCTCCGGTTGCGATGTGGCGCCCGCGGCAGTTTCGTAAGCACAAACAGTCGAACACTGGCAGCTTCCAGGGGTGTATTCTGAAGAGAGAAGAAGTACACACGCGTGTAGGCACAGGATGCCCCCAGGGGCGTTGCAGTAACAGGTCGGAGGTCCGAGCCGTGGCAGAGGTCTGTCAGGACGAGCTGGGTTACATACATTCCACCGAGTTTCACATGTTCGGGTCCGCCCTGCGGGGGACGCACAGCCCTGTTCGCGGAGGCCGAGCCTCGCCGCCTAAATGCTGGCGCGTAGCACAGGCTCGCGGAGAACATCCGGGATGTAATCCGCTTAGGGGAAAAGGTGCCTGTGTTTCCATTCCTATCCTGATGTAACGAAGTTTCGAAAACAGGATGGGTTTTGCCCTGCTGCTCCGGTGAGTGCCTGTCAATTTGTGTGACTTCGAGCGCAGCGTCCGTCCCGGTGCAGGTGATCCGGTGTCCTCCTCCGCGGGCAGCGCCCACCTTGGGAACAGGCTTCGTTCCGCTGTTGACAGATGAGTTAGAATTGGGAACGTTTCCCTGCTTACCCACACACAAGCCTGCGCACACGCACGCACACAATCGTGTGAATACAGTTCTGGCCCTTCAGCTGCTTATAGCGAAGATCTGTTTAACCAAGAACGGAACTGAAACATTTTGTAAGAACTTGAGTGTGGAAATTGTTATTGAGTCTGAGAGAATTTATCTTATTCAGGCCTCAGAACTAAATGACACCCATTCTGAAATTTTTAAAATTTTTAAGACTTGATTCAAATATTTAAGATTTATATGTATGTGCGTACTTATATTTTCACTGAATTCCAAGCTAAATGGATCCATTTTAAGGATCCGTTTGAGGGGTTCAGAATTCGCTAACACTGATATATTTTTAAACTTTTTTTTAAATGTTTATTTTTGAGAGAGAGAGAGAGGGAGGTAGGGGCAGAGAGAGAGGGAGACACAGAATCGGAAGCAGGTTCCAGGCTCTGAGCTGTCAGTGCAGAGCCTGACGTGAGGCTTTTTCATTGAAAGATGTCCCGAACGTGGCTACAATGCGAGATACTGCAGATGGTTGACTCAGGTGTTTCTGACCTATTTTAGAATATTTTGAAGGATATTAACCAGCACAGTCTAAAAATAAACTAGAATCTCGTTACAACCCTCTTCACTGTAGAGCAGAAGTTTATGAAAATAAGTTTTGACGCTAAAGCTAATGTCTCATTAGCAAGGGAAGCGTGTCTTACCCTGACACAAGCTTGTCCTTTGCCATGTAACGTTTTATTCCTCTTTATGTCTCTGGATTTTCGTTTGTTAAAGGTGTATTTGATTGGCACCCTTTGGCAAACGGTGGCGGCCGTTAGCCGAAAGAGGCACGCCCGTGTCGAGTCTGGAGATCGTCGTGTTGACCAGATTTGTGCTGATGCGGAGCTTGCACGGAAATCGTTTGAACTGTTGAAACTTTGTTCAGCTCTTGCGATGCATGACTCAGACATGGGGCCATCATTGTTTTCTCTTGGAAATAGTTTAAGATTAAAACAAGTACAGTTGACCCTTGAACAAGGCAGAGATAAGGGGCACTGATCCCCTGCACGGTCGTGGATGCGTGTGCAACTTCTGACTCCCCCAAAACCTAACTACTGGTAGACTGGCGTTGATCAGCATGAAGCTCTACCGACAACAGAAACAGTTAACACACATGTCGTGTGTTGTATTTGTATTATATATGACGTTCTTAGCTTAGTAAAGTAAGCTAAGTTAGAGACAGAACGTGTTATTAAGAGAAAATATATTTACAGTACCAAACGTATGTTCCCATGTCAATGTACATCCATCCATCGTGTCCTGAGAACACTAACTGTGACCTAATTGTGACTTCTGTGGCAAGAGGAGCCCCAGCAGGAACCTGCGAGAAGATTCAAAGGGCAGGACCGTAACTTGCCTCCGTGGCGTCCAGTCTGGACTTGCCTGTGGAGACACGTGGGGCTCCCGGGCGTGCGGCTTCTTGTTGGCCAGCCTGCCTGCCGTTCTTACTCCCGTTTTTTATTCTTACTAGTTTTTATTCAGATCATTGTATTATCAGAAATTGATTTCTTTATCCGCACAGAAATTGATTTATCTGTACTTTCTTGACTGTAAAGATTTCGATACAGTTAAAACATCTTGAAACAGCAGCTCCAAGTGGGAAATTCTAGTTTAATACCTGACATTTTCAATACGAGAATGATGAGCTGTCCTTTTCCAGAAAGAAGGTAAATATAAGTCTAAGTGTGACTTACTAGACGGTATCTTTTCTGTACGTATTTACTAGATTTAGTGACGTACACTCCTCCTCTCTTTCCCCTCACACGTGTTTGCGTTGATCCGAGGAGCACTCGTGTTCCTGAGGCCGTAGGTGAGCCTCGCATGTTTGAAGTGCTCAGCCCGTGTTTCTGGATCACCCTTCTGCACGAAGACTTGAGAAATGGGAGGGCATAGGGGTTGGCCTTCAGCGCGCCGCAGGGCCTCTGCCAGACCCTCACATTGGTAGGAACACCCCGGTCGCGGGGTCCCCAAAATGACCCTCAAGCTCGGTCACTCACTAGGAAGGTTCACAGGACTTGGGTGGTTTGCTTCTCTTGCAGAGTAAGAAGGAAAAAACTCGTGGCTGTACATACAGTACTTGCCACGGGAGGACGTCCAAACGCACCCCATCCCTTGAAGCAGGAAGTTGACATTATCATGTACACAGCTTAGTTTAAAAAGCCAAACAGCAGTTTTCAGGGGTTTTCGCTTTGAAGGCTCTTGCCGATGTGCTGGACTTGAGATCGGCGCGGCGTCGGTGGTCGGGAGGAGCAGGCGGCGTGCGGGCAGCAGGCCGACGGGTGGGGCGTGCTCCCCGCCCGCCCCGCTCTCCTCCCTGCGCCAGAGCCCGGAGACGGGGTGCCACACTCTGAGGCCTGACTCGTCGGGGTTGGCGGGTCTGGTGTGTGAATCCTCGCCGTGTGACCTTGGGTAAATTACCTTTCCTGGTCTTTATGTGTAAAATGGGACTACTAACCTTGAAGAGTTACCGTAAGGGTTACAGGTAACGTGATGGGACGCCTAGGCGACTCAGGCAGTTAAGCACCCGACCCTTGGTTTCAGCTCAGGTCACGATCCCATGGTTCGTGAGTTCGAGCCCTGCGTTGGGCTCCGTGCTGACAGCACGTCACCCGCTTAGGATTCTCTCTCTCCCTCCTTCTCTGCCCCTCCTTCGCGTGTACACATGCTCTCTCGGTCTCTCACAAAATAAGTAAATGTTAAAACAAACAAACAAACAAACAAGAACATACGTGAAACACCTGGCTCACTACCTGGGGCCTGCAAAGTATTCCGTAAATAATGGGGAGCCCCTCTGTTACCACCTTCATTCTCGTTCGGCTTGTCCGAGACCTTGCACGGGCGTGACGGTGGTGCCCAGCTCACAGTGATGCTGCGAGGCTGCCGTGAGGTGTCGTGTGTAAGTCTGCCTGCCAGCGTGCTCAGCGCATTGACTCGAAGAAGTTAGCACGCAAACACACACCCGAATGCTCAGCAGATGACACCTGTATCACAAATGAAAGCAATAAATTCTGCTGGGAGTTAGTAGGAGATGAAAGGTAGCCAGGAAATGTCTTAGGAATGAACACTGAGTATATGTAACCCTGGGTCCAGAAGTAAAATCAGAACGCGAGCGTGCTCGGTGGTTTCAGAGAGTGCTGTCTCCGGAGGGACCGCCAGGGAACGCCATGGGCTCCGCCGTCTGCGCTCCTGCAGGGGAGGCGGCCACGGGGCTTGCGGTGAGGCTGCGGGTGAGCCGAGGGTCTGTTGGGACGGCCTGTTCATCCCACCCCGACTCTGCAGGGCTTGTCGGTCACCCCTGGCCACGGGCACACAGCTCCGAGAGCCAGGGGCAGTAGCCCTTTGTTCAAGGGAAACAACTCTCCGAGCTTTTAAGTCATGTTCGTAGAGGGATCTTCTGCAGAGGTTGCTAACTTAGAATTTTCCCCTTTTGCATTTCTGCAACTAATGTGAATTTGGTTTTGATGAATGAAATAAAGCATGTGATTGTATTTTCCCACCTGTGAAGTGTTTAAAAATTATAGTACTTCATGTTTAAGATAATTTTATTTTGACGCTTTGACTCCACATGTAACTGATTCTCTGCTGTGGTCTCTTTGAAGCCACACCAGACCATAGGCTGCGATCAGCGGTGGGAGTCAGAACAACCATGGCATCTCTCACTCCTGTGAACACACATCTTCATTTATCTCATGTGCCTTTATTCTTGGGTTCCATAGTAAATCTACTTCTGATGCAAAAACTTAGTTTTTAAATTTGGATTTTTTGGGGTTTTTTGTTTTTTCGTGTTTTTTGTTTGTTTGTTTTGGTACATAGGAGAAAGGGCCAAAGGATAAACAAAGTGATTCTAGAATTAAAGCTTTTTACTTCATTTTGTGGACTGAGTAAATCAGTCCCACCAAGTCAGTGTTCAGTGCCCACCAACTGCAAACAGTAGAAGTGACTGTTGCTTCCTTACGTGGAAAGTAATAGTTACACACAAAGGTACCCAAACCCCAATTTGAGGATTTTATTAATTCATTCGTTTGCTCACTCATTTGTCCGTAAACATTGACCACCTCGCTCGCGGTGCTGATGCAGAACATAAGGCAGAGGTTTCGAGAGGACGCCGTGTCCAGATGGGAAGCAGCAGGTGGTCGGCTGCTGCTGGGCGAGTGCCGTTGCCCCTCCCCTGCGGGAGAGGGATGGGCAGGTGAGCAGTGTGCGCGTGGGGTTCGAGACTCGCGGGGCCCTGAAGAGGGTGTTCCTATCTGAAGACTCTCACCTGCTCTGTAAGAAAGACTGTGGCAAACTGGCTGGAGGAAGTGGGACTTGGTGTGTTAGTGCACTTCCCAGGCAGGCGGTGTCGAGCTCCGGGCAGCCCCTGCTCACTGTGTGCGGTTGGCCGTCGTGGACTCGTGGACTGAGGCAGAGCTCATTTGGTCGTGTGGTTTCTCCCGTCGCTCAGCAGTAAGCACGGAGCAGGAGGTGATGGTTGGTTCACATGTGTTGGTTTTCCCGGCAAGTAAAATAAAGGGTGAATGACAGATCGAGCAGCTGAGGGTCTTTGCAAGGGAAGTCCTGATGATGAAATCCGCGATGCAAAGGAGCCAGAGCACCGAACCCGGGCGGGGAGGGTAGAAGTCCTCTGAGCAAGTGAGCTGATGGGCTGGGAGGTAGCAGGATCTTTGGAATTTGTTTCCAGGGCGGAGGTCAACACACTTTTCCTGTAGAGGGCCCAAGAGTAAGTATTTTAGAGTTGAGCTAAGAGGCAAAACCAAGGGTTTTGGAAATACTTGTATAATAAGATACGAGCCGGAGTTCCACAAAAGTCTGCATGCGTGAAGTTTATAATAATCGAGTGCAGTTTTGTGTAATACAGGCCTGCTAATAGTGCAGTTCCTTCCTGGGGGGAGGGATAACGTTTCAGTGACCGGGGTTCAGGGAGTGCTCCCCATTACCCGAGCACTTGCACGTGTCGATCTCTCAGTGCCGGTCTATGGGGAGATTCCCCACCGTTCGTCTCCGGAAGGGTCTTCACACCGGCAGGTGCTTTCAGAGCCGGGACCCGGTCCGTCAGTGACTTGAGCGTAATCGTGACCCAGCAGGTGCTCGCGGAATTGGTTCAGATCCTCCTCGTTTCAGACTTTCCACGCGTCAGGACTTTGTGGAGTAGTCACTTAACGCGGCGGCGAGGTGGAAGCATGCCATTGGCAGAGCGCACACATTTCCTCTGCCCTTGCCGCTGGGGTCCAGAGCCGCCGGGACCGTAGCTGGAGTTCGGGAAACACATCCTCTGCAAGTCTGCGGGGAAGGGAGACCTCCCGTCCGGTTGTCGCTTGTGACGCCGTGGGGAGGGTCTAAATCGGCGTGGTGTTACTCCGGTTCAGATGACGTGGGTCGCTTCTTCAAGACGAAGTGTTCGTGGAGTCTGTGGCTTCTTAGTAAGAGCCTGTTTTATTTCTGTAACCCCTTTTTGGCGTTACTCCTGTGCCTGTCCGGCATCTACCACCCTCCTCGACGCAGCAGGTAGAGAGGCTCTGAGAGGCACTCAGGAGACGGGCGTGGAGCGAGGACCTCTGCAGTGTGCTCTTTTAAAACCGCCTGTTTCCCCGATTCCTCCCGACTGCAGGTGAAGAGCGACTACATGTCCGAGATAGCTGACCGAGTGGACCAGGACACTGCCTTGAAGCTGGGCTGTCTAGAGATACGGTAAGGTGGCGCCTGTGCGTTGAGGGCTCGGCTCATCAGGGGTCCTCATTGGTTTTCGAAATTGTCCAGGTGTTTTCCTTTGTCTCATAAAGATTACTAATAAAATATTGAATAAAATTTGAGTAAAAATTTGAGAAGATTTTGAAGTAGGTTGTCAGTGCTTATTTTAGGAATCTTAGGGTCTTTTAAAGTGATGTTTTATTGTAATTAGAATGGCGTGGTTGGTACCTGTACACGTGCGGGAGCAGGGGTGAGAGCCAGCCCCCGCAGTGGTTTCCTGTGGGGACAGGCGTGCAGCGTCCCGGGTGCCAGCCGCTAGCTGGTGGGCGCTGAGGAGTGCCGTGTGGGAGTGCACATCGCGTCAGCTGACACACGAAGAGTCCCATGTGGCTGGTGGCCTCCATGTTGCAGGTTTAAGGGAAGTGGAAATCTGAGAATATGTTTCTTAATTCCGATAACGTGTCACCCATTTGTCGTGTGTTATCCCCTATGGTACCATTTTAAATTTTGAATGAAAGAATATTTTACCTTTTTTTCAGGTATGCTTTCAATTAAAACTTACTCGGGCTGCTAGTTTAGGGTGAGTTGGTTAAACTAGCCAAACCTTAATTACATGTCCTAGAGACCGTGGTAATTCCTCCCCCCCCCCCCCCCCCCCCCGCCAGCAGCACCATTTTTTTATATTGTGCAAGGCTGCTAAATTACAGCTTCTATGAGGACCCGAGGATGGCCAAGTGCAGCTCTCAGCTCTTCGCGAAAATTTGTTTTCAGCTGTAATTGTACATCCGAATAACAGAGGCCACCCCTCACTAGTGTCCGTGCTCCTGCTCCGCTCCCGGCCCGGCGGTGTCAGCTGGGGGGGGGGTGCGGGGGGTACTTGGGCACGCTCTTCTCGCTACACAGGAGTGCCGGGTGTGGTCTGCAGCAGGGGTCAGGAGGCGGGAGCCTGGTGTGTGCATGGTCCAGGTACCGCTCCTGCTTCTCCACGGCTCGCTCTCCGTCCCGCTCTGGCCTCCCACGGCACGTCTGTCCCTCTCCTCTGCGCCCTGCTCGGCACCAGTGGCTTTATTATGAAATAAGATGCTGCAGGAAGAGCTTGACAGATTAGCCACCCCCCTGGCCACCCTTCCTTCCAGCTCCCCCTTCTGCCCCCCGCCCATGATAGAAAGAAAGAGAACAAAATTAAGTGACCCTATTGGGGCCCTTTTTAATTTTTCATCTAAATCTGGTGCTTTCCATTTTAAGTAGGCCAGAGAGAAACGCATTTAAAAAGCAAAACCAGTATTTGTGTTACCACGGGCAGGTCTGAAACAGTCTTAGCTGTCCTGCAGAATCACTCGAGGTGGTGTGTGGTGTCCGTGTCTCCCACAGCAGCTTGGGCTGGGGCTTGTGCTTTCCTGCAGAGAGGGTCCCCCCTGACACACGGCAGGCTTTGCAGAGCCTGGACTCGGTTCCAGCAGGGCCCGAAACTGCTCGAACGTGCAGTTTGGAGTAAGAAGGCGGCACTCAGACTGAGCACTCAGAGCTGTGGACGGCACTGCGCAGCAGGAGCCCGGCCCCTCTGCCCCGCACAGCCTCCTCTGCCTTTTCTGTCTCCTGTCTGTACACTTAGCCTTCGTCACAGACATGCGTCTTCAGGAGTGGGCGTGACGCTCGCCTGGCCGCGGCAGGGGCCTGCTGTCCCTCAGCCGTCCTGCTCGCGGGCACAGTCTCTAGAGAAGGGACGAGCACAGCGGGCCCTGGACGTAGCTCGTGTCTTTCACCCCTGGAGTCTCCTCTCTCCTCTTTACCGAGAGTCAGAGCTGCTTCGCTGAGACCGTCCGGTAGAGACACGGTGTGTGTGAACCGGTCCCGGCTTCCCTGGGGCGCGGGAATAATGCTGGAGGTCGATCCGGTCTTTATCAACAGTTGGTCAGGATGTTTGTGGCTGAGCCATAAAGTGGTTGCCCTTGAGCAACGTAGACCTTCCTTGTAGTAACGGAGACACTCCTCACTCGTGAGTAAATGTGTGTCTTCCCCGTTCTAGGCGCTCGTATTGGGAGATGAGAGGCAACGCACTAGAGAAGAAGTCCAACTACGAAGTGCTGGAGTGAGTATCCCACAGCCGCGCCGCCCGGCCCGTTAGTTCTCCTCAAACCCTGAGACACTGCTGCTTCTGAAGCCGTCAGGTCTGGAAGAAGGAAAGTTGTTTTCAAGAAAAGGAATGTCTTAACGACAGCAGTTGTGTAAACAGACAGGTTTAAGTTGTTGACAGCTGTCTTCGGGCTGCCAGTGTCTACGGCAGGTCAGCACAGACTTCTGTCTCTGTAGACAAATTGCACTGGGTGAGGTTTCACCTCTAGTTCGCAGCAAATTCAAGATCGCCGGGTCAGCTTTTATTTACATTCTCCGTACACGTTTACAGAGGGTTATTTCAAAACAGGTGGAGACTGTGAATTAGTTGTTGCTCATGTATCAGAATATTTAGAGTAACTGGAAGACTCTCTGATAATGTAATTAGTTTACATAATAGACTGTTGTCTTAAATGCATATAAGCCGTGCGGGAGCGGATGTTGGGGGAGGCTGGAATTCTGTTCTTCATGTTTTTGATACTTAAGGCAGCAAAAGAGTCGGTGCCGATCGTGTCCCAGTAAAGGCCACTGTTAGTTTGATGAGCAGAAGGGCCACCTGTGGCCAGCCCTCACTTTTCCCGGCTGTATTACTACTGAGCTCCTCGTGTTCGGGAGACGTGGTAAGAGAAGGTGGAAAGTTGTCCGTCCCCGCCCTGCTGTGACAGCAGCTTGAACCGGCCTCGGCCGCTGCTTGGCCTGCTCGGAGTGCGACCACCACCGCACAGGCGAGGGTAGCGCCCCACCGCCCTGACAGCAGGCTTCACAGGAGACGTGCGGTCATTCACGTACAAAAGTAGAAGAAGACATCTTTGGACATTAGTTACAGAGCAGGTACAGCCATTTGAACTAATAACGGGTCGTAGCACATGGGGTGGTTATTCTTTATAACCAACACGAGCCTCCTCGGCGGAGGGCCGAATGAGTACCACCCAGGCCGTCTGTCCCATTCGAGGCTCTGAGAGCCGGTTCACGGCCCCGCCGGCAGGAAAATTTAGGTAGCATTTTTCCTGACCTTTAGCAGATGACTTAGAAGTTGTGATGCCGTTAGTAACTTGAAAAGAAAGTAACTAACGTTCGTTATGGTGCAGATTTTTGTTTACACTTGTCACATTCTTCAGCCTTCCAGACTCTTGGTGCTTAAGATACAAATGAGCAGAATTGGAGGAGTCCCTGAAGATCTCGTCTTAGACGCTGTTGGGTGTGTCCTCGGTGCAGACGGAGGTCCGGGAAAAGCAGGAATAGTGTGGCCTGCTCGGTTATTTGCCTGATGGTTCCTTTTGGCCGCTTAGTTCTTTACTCGTTAGTTCATCTAACAGGCGTTGCCGAGCACCTGGGCAGCCATTGGCCGCCGCCGAGTGCTGGGGACTCAGAGCTGAAAAGTGTGCAGAACGTCCACCCTCAGGAAGCTTACGCTAGAGGGGAGACTCCGCCAAGTGAGCAGAGTCGTGGAGTAATGCGCTAGGAGCTGAGCTAGCGGCACCCGGAGGGTGCGTGGGGCGCATGGTACTTGAGGTCTCAGGTGGTGTCACGGGAGGTGTGGTCACCCTGTCTTGAAGATGGAGTGTGGGCAGTGGGGGCGGCTGCCCCGGAGGGGGCGTGAGACTTTGCGAAGGCACAGAAGCAGGAACAGTCAGACAGCAGCTAGAAGACTGTCAGTTCGTTGTGAGGGGCGGGTCCTCCTTCAGAAGGGCTTCGTCCTTGACGTTGCCGGCTGCTGAGCCGTCTTAGGCAGGACAGCGGTTTAAAGAGGTTTGTGATTCAGAGCGCTGTATTCGCGGGATTGGAATTTTATTAATGAAGGTTAAAAATAGAAGCAGAGAACAAGACACCATTGCATCCCTCCTGTCCATTTGGGAAGGAGCCAGGCCGTGTCGTGGGCATAGCAGCTCCAGCCCTAGGCAGGGAGGTGGCCAGAGCTGGAGTCCCGGTGCCCCGCTGGCTGGCTGGCTAGACTTGGGTAAAGCAGCCTGAGGAGGGATCCCGGGACTCTGGTGTCTGTCCCGGGCCACTGGGATGTTGTCGCAGGAAGAGGTTCTGTTTGCGGGGGACCTAGAGAAGCTGTCGGGAGCTTGATTTTCAGTTCAGAGGGAACCAAAATTAATTTTTTTAATGTTTATTTATTTTTGAGATAAAGAGCATGAGTGGGGGAGGGGCAGAGAGGGAGGGAGACACAGAATCGGAAGCAGGCTCCAGGCTCTGAGCTGTCAGCACAGAGCCTGACGCTGGGCTCGAACTCACGAACCACGAGATCGTGACCTGAGCCGAAATATGCTTAACCGACTGAGCCACCCAGGCGCCCCAGGGAACATGCGTGTTTTTTAAATGAAAAGGAGTGAGAAATTTGGGTTTAGGGCTGGAGGGGTGAAAAGCCGGCGGGTAGGTAGACGTGACGATCTGAGGAGTGCCGTGAAGCCCGAGAAGGTCCCGGATTGTAAAGCTCCTGGTGGTCAGGGGCGGTGCAGAAGCCACCTGTGTGTGTCCTCAGGTCACCGAGGAGGCCCGTCTTGCTGCAGTGACTGGGGACAGATGTTGTGAGCCGTATCCTGCCGTGTGTCTGCGAGGCTGCAGCAGGAACTGCGGTGTCACAGGGTGACGTGAGCCAGGCGTACTGTAAAAGGGACACAGAGGACAGGACATCAGGGGCCCAAATGAACCCTCCATGGACAGGGCATTGACGTGTTTGTGGCAGCGAGGACAGACAGTTGGAAGAAAGAGAACGGAGAAGCAGGAACCCACCAAGGCGGGCCGGTGGGCGCTCTGCAGACGGGAGTTTCCAGTTTCAGATCGTTTGGGATGAAAGTCAGAGACGGCGTTAGAGTTGGCGTCAAGTGGCTTGTTTGTAACGATTGCAGAGAGTGAGGGGACAGGAGCAGGGGGTCTGGTGGGGCCCCAACGGGGGCCCGGGAAGTGGGCAGTGTGGCGTCATCGTCCCCAGGTGCTCCTGTCACGGGAGAAACGGGCGAGGCACGGTTTTGGGATCGCACGCCTTGTCGGAGGGTGTGGGTGAAGAGCGGAGTGACCTGTCGTCTTGAGGTGGCTGTCGTGGTTCCTACGCAGGTATGCAGTTTCTGCTAAGCAGGCACGATAGGGAAGGAGAAGAGGGGCGGACTGGGGGCAGAAGTTCGGGCCGTGACCGTGCCCGCTTCCTGTATTGCTGCGGCCCCCTCTCTCTGGGGGACGGGCCCGCCGGCCGCTGCTGCGGCCGAGTATCTGGGCTCAGGTCCCGCTTGCTCGGGGACCGTCCTCGCTGTGTGCTCTGGGGTCCCCGTGCTGACGCCTGCCCCGGCGTGCGGAGTTACGCTGTCCCTGACTGCGCGTTTGCCCACACCACCCGCTGCGATCACGATCCATGAGAGCGGGCCAGCGGTGTGAGCACCAGGCCTCTGCAGCCACCTCAGAGTTTCAGTGAGAAGACGGCACAGAGAAGATATTCAGAGCTCCTCTGTTAACTTAATTTTGAGGCTTTCGAAATGGTTTTTATTTGTGTCCAGAGATGGTAATCGGTTCTAGCTGGGGAGCCCTGGAGCCACACTGTCACGGGAGATAGAAGTCTGCGGATCCCAGCAGTTAGCGCTACCGCCTCACAGCCTTGCAGCCTTCGTGAATAGTCTTAGGGCCCCGCGCAGCACGTGGGTTAACAGACGGGCGGCGACGCCGGACACGCATCCTGCTGCTCTGGAGACACGTTTCCAGTGACCGCCCATCGGCGCGCAAGCCCATCAGACAGTGTGACCCTGAGCGTTTGCGTGTCAGCGCCGGGGTGCGCCGGCCGGCACCAGTGCGAGGCGACGTGTGTGTGTGGCCTGTTGTTTTATGTACTTAGTTTGTTTACTGTCGAGCACCTTCCTGGACGTGGGGCGTTTCATATTCTTTTTTTTTAATTGGCTGTATTTCTTACCCGCTCTTCTAGTATATTTACGTTTATGTAGTATTCTGTATGTTCTTCCCAAATTGTCTTTGTCCGTCCACTGCAATCAGACACTTTCATCATGCAGGACTTGTTCTTATTTTGTTTTTTATGTTTTGTGGTTTTTTTTTGAGAGAGAAAGAGAGCAAGGAAGAGAGAGAGTGCGAGTCAGGGAGAGGGGCAGAGAGAGAGAGAGAGAGAGAGAGTCTCAGGCTCTCTCAGCGAGGAGCCCGACACAGGGCTCGATCCCATGACCCTGAGGTCATGACCTGAGCTGACATCAAGAGTCGGAGGCTCGGGGCTCCTGGGTGGCTCAGTCCGTTGAGCGTCCGACTTCAGCTCAGGTCATGATCTCGCGGTGTGTGAGTTCGAGCCCCGCGTCGGGCTCTGTGCTGACAGCTCAGAGCCTGGAGCCTGCCTCACATTCTGTGTCTCCCTCTCTCTCTGCCCCTCCCCCACTCGTGTTCTGTCTCTCTCTGTCTCAAAAATAAATAAACATTTAAAAAATTAAAAAAAAAAAGTCGGAGGCTCAACTGACTGAGCCCCCGAGGTGCCCCTTTTTTTCTTTGCTTTTTAATGTGGTAACATCTGCCAGTTATTTTCATTTTGGTTTTGAGTTTCGAGACCTGATGTTCAGTCTATTTCATTTCAATTTTTTTTAAAGTTTGTTTATTTTTGAGATACAGAGAGAGACAGAGTGTTTATCTTCTTGTCTGATTGAATCTCATGTCATGGTTCAGTTACACTTCGTGTGCCTAATCGTACTTACTTGTTTTGGGGGGACTTTCCCCGAAAGTCAGCTCGGTCTTCTTTAGGTTAGCACTGGCCTAGTTTTCATTTCCTTTTCTATTACTTTTTCTATTCTTTTCTTATATTACTTCTCATTTTTCAATCTCAATACTTTTAGGCATGTCTCTTCCAAGCTTCATAGAGCGGGGTTTCCCAAATCCAGTTTGCTAATGAATCTTTCTTTTAACTGATGGGTTTCATATATTTGTGTTTCGTGCTCGCCAATCAGTATGACTGATTGCTTTGGACTGGCTTATGTTGTTTTTATTTCTGTTGTCTTTTTTTCTTTAAACTTTGTTTTTTTGTGGAGGGGATTTGTGTGTGTAGGTGTGTGGCTTTTTCTTTTTTCTTTTTGATGTGTATTTCTTAATTGGTTTTCTTATTCCAAACTTGCATGTCTAATGATTTGGAAATTTATAAACTATTTCTGTTCTTTTATTGGTTTCCCTTACATTTTAACCTTCTATGTTAACCACATCTAGATTTAAAATTATCTGTTCCTGATAATTTTAAATCTAGATGTTCCTGAGTGGCTCAGTTGGTTAAGTGTCTGACTTCAGCTGAAGTCATGATCTCAGCAGTTTGTGAGTTCAAGCCCTGCGTCGGGCTCTGTGCCCACAGCTCAGAGCCTGGAGCCTGCTTCAGATTCTGTGTCTCCCACTCTCTCTCTGCCCTTCCCCCGCTCTGTCTCCCTCTCTCTTAAAAATAAACATAAAAAATTTAAAAAAAATTAATAAAAGTATCTTAACCCTGTCTTCTGTAGTGCAAGGACCTTGGGACAGCCTAAGTCTCCGCAGCTCCTTCCAGCTCACACGCCGTCTCCCTTACGTTAGTTCCGGCTCTGCCGAAAGCCCACGGGTTCGAGGGCGTTACGGTTTCAGGCAGACGTCCTTGCTGTGCATTCTCTTCGGTGTCCTCCTTCACACACGCCCTTCCTTGGCCACACGGAGAGGTGACGCTCCAGGACAGCAGCTGACACGTCTGCTGCCATTTCTCTGTGACTGCTCTTCTAGCTTCACCCCTGCCTTGAGCTTGTGTCCCTCTGCTCACCAAGCTGGGAGCGGGACGCGCTGCGTGGCTCTGGGGGTTTGCGTCCGGGAGGTGTGTGCCGGGAGCTCCGCGGCTGCCAGCTTGGGACCTGACCTTGGCGGCTCCGAACCACTTCCCGTCTCTGTTTCTGTCTGTGGTGTGCGTGTGTCCCGTCCTCGGACCATCTTCCAAGCCCTCCGTTCCCTTCTAAATAGTCTTTCTGTGCTACCTCGTCGGCTCATGTTTCATTTCACCGTTGATACTTTTCAGTTCCAGAAGTTCTTTTCTTGGGCTACGATCTGCTCTCTGTCCCCAGTCACCTCTTGGTGCAGGCGTGTGTGTGCGGTGGTGCCAGGCCTGTGTCAGTCCGCTATTACTCTGACTCACTCGAGCCTCCCGGGGGCTTGCATCAGAACCCGGCGGCCCGAGCTCGGGCAGGCGGGGCTCCAGAGGGGCTTCTTCCAGGGCCAGGGGCGACCGGCTCGGCTGCGGCCTCCCTCGGGTCCAGGCCCAGCACGGGGCCCGCGGCCGGTGGTCCCGGAGCCCCGCATCCCCGGCACTGAGGGCGTGCTGGGCCAGGGCTGCCAGCCCGCCTGCCCGAACCCTCTCTGCTCTAGCTCAGCCCGCCTTCCGCCTCGGTTTCCCTTTTCGTAAAGTATGCTGTTTAGAAATTCTTTTAAAGGCATCTTTGGTGGTAGAGTTCCGTTTCTGTCATCTTGAAAGGCGGCTTTACTCCACGAACCATTCTGGGTATTTTCTCAGTACCTTAAACTTTAAAAATTTGTAAAGCGGCTCCCTCTGTTCTGTCTTCCCACACAGCTGCCGGGCAGGCCGGCTGAGGGCTGGTCCGACTCTGAGCAGGTCCTGTCGTCCCGCCCCAGGGACCCGGCCGCCCCGGGCCCTCGGGGGCCTCGGCATTCCTCTTCCCTCCTGAGCTTGCTGCTGACGAGGAGCCACTTAGAAGGGTGTAGATTTTCTCGAACAGGATTCAGAATGTCACTTGTTTCCTGTTAATTCTCGTTTAGGGTTCTCTCTTTCCTTGCCAGTAAGGAGAAGAATTGTGGAATTGTCCCCTCGTCCCTTAGTTTCTGTCAGAAAACGGAAAGACAGTCTGCTTTGTTCACAGCCTGGTGGAGAAGGCCCCTCCCGCCTCACCGCAGCTTGGAGGAACCGCGCACCGCGCTGCGGGCCCCGGGGCGGCTTCCGGCACTTCCTAGGGGCTTCTCGGGCTTTCCTTCAAAGCAGCCAGAGACTTAGTCTTTCTTCCCATGTCTTTGCAGCCTTGGAAGAACCGGCGTGCCCGGTCTGTAGGCAAAGGGGAGACAGGTGGCGGTGACCCCCTGGCCCGGGAACGTGCCCTCCCACAGGCTCCCGCTTCCTGGGCACGGAGTGTGTGCAGGGGTGAGACTCCTTCACACCTGCATGAGCGAAGGCGGGGGCGGGAGAGGGAGGCGCTGCCGCAGGCGGTCAGATCGGAGGTTTGAGGAAACACGTTTTGATCTCAAGCTCGGCAGCCGCACTGTGACGGTGACAGATGCAGCAGGATGGGCTAATAGAACCGGGCGGAATCGCCATGCCGGGTGCGGTAGCGTCGGAGAAGGAATTTTACATGCCGGCGATTCTTCCTTAAACCACAGAGTTGTATGTGAAAATTACTTTACACGAACTATTTAACTTCACCTGTGCTCATTTCCTTATTAAGTGGTTTGCCTTTTTAAAAGTGCATCCTCAGTCGCCTTTGCGTGTATCGTCTCCCTCTGCAGTTGTCGGTGTCCTGTCTCTGTCCTCTGCTAGATGTCAGCCGCGAGGGCGGGGGCCTCCTGCCATCCCCAGCACCCAGGGGTGTCTGACAGTTATCGGCGTTCCATCCATTCGTATTTCTTTTGTTCTTTTTAAAAATTATTTTAAGTTGTTTGTTTTGAGAGAGAGAGGGCACACGCAAGTGGGGGAGGGGCAGAGAGAAGGAGGGACAGGATCCCAAGCAGGCTCCGCGCCATCAGCGCAGAGCCCGGCGCGGGGCTCCAGCTCACCATCAGTGAGGTGATGACCCGAGCCGAGATCAAGAGTCGGACACTTAACCAGCTACGCCCCCCGGGTGCCCCTGGTGTTTCTTGAATGAAAACAAATTCACGATTTAAAATGAACTGAAGCTAATTATAATTTTGCGCTGTTTTCCTTGTCTTTCTTCTTAACAGCAGTCTAGTGCTGTCTCTGGCCGCCTGTGGTGAGGGGTCAGGAGAAGCTGCGTGAATCGACAGTGGCTTGACTAAGGCAGCAGGTCCCTTCTCCTCCACGCAGAGCGGCGGGGGGGGGGGGGGGACCTCCCCGTCACCAGGGTGTTTAACCCGGCCCGCATCCATGGCGTGCCGCCCCGGGCCCAGTCATGTTTGTATTCCAGCCCCACAGAGGAGGGGGAGGCGGCATTCTCCTGTCCCCTCCCTGCAAGGATACAGGTGTGTACAGAGTACCGTCCCTCGGGGGACACCGCTAAGCCTCTGCCACATGGCCACACCTGGCTGCAAGGGAGGAGCGCAGTGAGAGGACTTTCGTATTTATCGGTTTTTAAGAGGCCTGACGCGGTTTAGAGGCTAAATATGTCAGTGGTGTTCTTACATTAAATATCTCAATTCTGAGAGTAGAGTTTGGGGGCAAGGATAAGAGAGATACTATGTGAAAATGCACGTTTTAGTTCTATATATATGTATTTTAATTTTTTAATGCTTATTTATTTTTGAGAGAGAGAGAGAAGGAGCAAGAGAGGGATAGAGAGAGAGGGAGACACAGAATCGAAGCAGGCTCTAGGCCCCGAGCTGTCAGCACAGAGCCCGATGCGGGGCTTGAACTCACAGAACGTGAGATCATGACCTCTGAGCCAAAGTCAGGTGCTTAACCGACTGAACCACCGGGCGCCCCTTTAGGTATATTTTTAACTTCAGTTTTGGTTGCTTTTTTGCCTGGGCTTTAATTCTTTGAGGAATTATGCCCACAGAGTATTAGTTAACCAAGGTCATGGTATTCTCAGAAGTAGTGCCAGAGGGGAAATAAATTTGTCTTGGACACGAGAACTTCTTAATAGTGAAGCTAATTCCGTCCTCGGGTCTCCAGAAGCCTACTGGGTCGTGGGTCTGTAGAGTTGGAGACACACGTACAGGCAGGGCTGCGGGCCAGGGGTGTCTGGCAGGACCCCGTGCGCTCTGGAGAGTTCGTGCGGTGCGCGGTAGCCCCCGGAGCCAGGGAGGCGCCGCAGGAGGTGAGGGCTGTGGGAGCGGCGCCCTCCGCACCTGCCGGAGGGAGGGCTGCGTCTCCTGTCCTGGGCTGCGCGTGTGGGCAGCGCTGGGACGCAGGTCATCAGCCCTGAAACCTGGGAAGGCGCAGCTTTGAGGCCGAGCAAAAGGGAAGGAGAAGTCCTGTCTGTCAGTGACGGCCTAAGTAATTCCTGTGACGGACAGAGGAAAATTCATCGTTTGTCAAGAGAATTCTGGTTTCACATTGATCACAGACGCGGTTTTCAGCCCCAGGAGCCCAGATCTCCACCGGTACATTTATTGGCTTGGGAACCTTGCCGTCTGACGGCACCTTCCGTGCAGTTGGCCGTTGACACGGGTCTCACTGGGGAAGGGGCGCGCGGCGGTTCTGCCCGTCCCCTGACGTGGCGCCCAGCGCGAGCGAGGAAAGGAGCACAGCCTTGCTGTCCCTGAGGCTCCGGGGGAAAGGAGCTGGATCCTGAGGGACCAAACGGACGGAAACCTGCCGCTCCTGAGAGGAGAGTGGGCACAGGCCAGCCTCGCGGACAGGCCGTCCCCGCCGCGGGCGACGCCCCGCCCCCTCCCTGCTCCCGGGCTTCCGGGCCTTCGGGCCCCGTGTGGTTGTCCCGCGGTGGCCGCGTGGCCGCACCCAGCGTCACCCCTGCCCTTCCTGAGGAGCCCCGGACCTGCGACCCCGGGCCCTGGACCCACTGGGCAGCCCAGCACAGCGTCCTACGTGGCAGAAGTGTCTGCGTGCCCAGCTGGCCATGTGAGGCCACCGAGCCCCTGAGCTGTAGCCCCCGTGACAGGGAGCTCAATTTTTTTATTTGTTTGTATTTAAAATTTTAGTTAGTTAACATACAGTTTCAGGAGTTGGGCTCCATGAGTCGTCACTTGCATACGGCACCCGGGGCTCATCAGGACGAGTCCCCTCCTTAGTGCCCATCGCCCCGCTAGCCCCGGCCCCACCCGCCTCCCTCCGTCAACCCTCGGTTTGTTCTCTGTCGTTGAGAGTCTCTTGTGGTTTGGGCGACTAGAGTTTTAGATGAACTCTAACTAATTTAAGGATAAATCGCTTCGCACGGCTGCCGCAGCGAAGAGGATGGCGCTCACCTGACATCCACACCTTGTCAGCCGTCTGCGGGTCGGGAAGGCTCCTCGGAGCTCGTGTGGAAACTGAAAACCTCATGCTTGAGTTTGGGAATTGGGGTTTGGCAGGATTCTCAAAGGTTCTTGTAGATAATTTTTTGTCAAATGAATTTACAGTCGTTTATATAGTAAGGAATTACCTCCTAACAAAGGCCTCCTCGCAAAGTCGTGTTGTGCTTAAGATGTTTGGTTCACATCCTCTCACGGGCGTGGGGTTTGGGCTCAGACGAGTTCCATGGCGCCAGAAGCTAAGCCCGACTGCACAGACCGGAGGCCGCGCCGTGCCCAGAGCCGGGCGCGCACAGCTCGCCGAGGCGGCCTCGTATTGAAAGTGGGACAGGTTGCCTGTTCCTGCGGGCGTCCTAAGAGAGGGTCTAAATTTGGATGTCTGTAACAGGCCCTCCCCGAAATGCAGAACGTAGCGCCTGGGGCGCTCCTGGGGTTTCTCGGCATCCTCCACCACGCTAAGGTAGCCTGGCTTCCTGATTCCATTAATGCAAATGTGTTGTTGAATTTTTTCAATGATTCTGCTTACTTTAGCCTCATTTTGATTTTCCCCCTTGCCCGGTGTCACATTTAAAGAGTTCTAGCGTGTGACAAAAGTTACGGAGACATCGCTCAGAAGTAGTTGGAAAAGCTAAACCATATACTTGTTAGCATTAGTTGGTCTTAGCCTCCCCCCGCCCCCCCAGTGGAGTTGACTTCATCTTGGAAGTAAAAGTAACGCCTAGTCATCGCCTTCGTCTTCCCGGAGAAGTACGCCCTCTCTCATTGCCCATGAGACATACGGCCCTTTTGGTCCGTCTTTAATTTTCCCATTTGTGACAGAAATGAGGATGATAAATTTTTTGCTTTCCACTCGACTCTACGAAAAGTGGATGCATGACGTGGTTGAGTCGTGGCCGTGCTCCTATCACAGTCGGGAGGAGGACAGTCCCGCCCTGGGGCTCCGCCCCATCCAGGCACGTCAGTGGCCGACTGCCTCCTTGAAACCCCCTCGAGGAGGTGCACCTTGCTTGCACCCCACACGCCTGAGACAGACCCTCCCCCACCCCCAGCGTCTCCTCGGGGTGAGGGGTCCTCTCACACGTGTCCAGTCACTGGGCACTGATGGCCTTGTGTGCAGAAGGTCTGAGTCTCTTCACCTCTCACTTCCTCTGCTGCCCAACCCCCCCAGCCTCTTCCCCGTGCACCTGCCAGCCATCCTCCCCCGGCCCTGCCAGCTGTCCTCCCCCGGCCCTCTCTGTATATTCTGCTTATGGCAGAAAAGGGTCACACCCCCCTGTGCTCAGACAACAGGGAGTCAGGCATATGGACCAGACTGCGGACAGGAGGGCCGTCTGTGGTGTTTCTGGGGAAAGGAAACGACCCGCTTAGGGTCGCAGGGACTTTGCACGTCCCCGTTCCACCCTCAGCACCACCGTTCGCGGCAGGACTTGGCCTTCCCGTGTTACAAGTAGGTAACTCCAGCTTTCTCTCTGTCCTGTGGCGAGGAGAAGATCCCAGGCCAGAGCTCTCTGTATGAAAGGTGCTTCTTACGATGGAAGTGTCACCCAAAAGGAGAACGGGGGAAATGCTCAGGAAAAGAGCCTCAGGATTCTAGGCTTTCTCTACACGCCACTGTTCTTGCCTAGAGGCCAGCACTCACACCCTCAGGGCAAGGAGGGGAGGGCCCTGGGGGCACGTTCCGTGTTGCCGAGAGCTGGAGGGTTAGCGGCGGAAGTTACAGAGGGAGGGGGCTCGAAAAATGAAGGTGTAGTAAATGAAAAATATAATAAAATATATTAGGTGAGTATATTAAATATATTGAAATATAATAAATATAAATGGGTTGTGTGAATTAACTGAGTAGGTAGAACCAGGAAGACAGTAGGTCACCGAAGTCGAGAGAGTTTTTGTAAGGATGTAGTGAGCACAGTAACAGCAGTGAGGAAGAACGGGAGCCGAGGCTGGTTTCGGACTTGGCTGGAGCTGGTGGTGCAGGTGCTGAGTGGTAGTGGGATACGAGAATAGGGATTGGCGTTTGGAGATGGAATCGCTCATGTAAACGTAGCGTGATTTCTGCAGCGTGTCTGTTCGTAACGACAGCGAACCTAAATTTATGGATAAAGAAGTCATCCCTTTCATTCCATTTATCTTATAGTTTCCTTATGTAATTCTGAAAAGAGACTGCTGTTTCAGGATTTTCCTTCTCGATCCTTTTATACCCTCCACCTGTCTCCTCACAGGCCTTACCATCTGCGGAGGCTTGATTTTGCGTTATTAGCACATTAGGGCCATCTAGTGGCCAAAGATCCCGGTGCCCTTGGCACCGAAGGGCATGGAAAAGGAGAGTGAGCAAGTCTTTCTTGCGTTTTCTGGGCCAGTGCGCTCTGAGGCTCGCCGTCGTAATGCTTAGGCTACGGACCATCCCTGGGCCTCCCAGCACTGCCGCGCATTTAGTTTTCTGACGTGAGACAGATCGCCCAGTGCCTTGACTTCTGTTTCCTGGATGGAACTGAGACGATAAACTGTGGTTAGCCAAACGAGTTTACTTAAACTAGTCAACTAGTTTAGGGTTTCTTCAAGGAATGTTTTTTAAACTTCCATGGTTTATCCCCGGCCTTTTCCTACTCCGGCCAGTCTGCTTTCTCTGCGAATCTGTCACCCAGCTGAGACTGGTGTTTGCGAGGCTAACCCCTCCCGCAGTGTTCGGGGAAGAGCGGTGCGTTCCTGCACCGCGGTCTGCCAAGAGGCACGGTGTGTACAAGGCAACAGTGAGGGGCAGAAAAGGAAAGAGACGTTCTGCTGAAACCAACCGGCACTGGTATTTTCTACTCACGTCTAGAAGAGGACTCGTCCCACTCCTTCTGTGACTGTGCTGGTAAATGGGGGCTTTGTTCTCCTTCTGCCTTCCTTCCTGAATACTATATGGAAGGACAAAGAATTTAAATTGCTTTTATGTTCTTGCAACAGTGTCATTATATTAATTGATTTGGTGGTGTTATTTGTTAATACACTTCTTTTTATATTTCAGAAAAGATGTTGGTTTGAAGCGATTTTTTCCTAGGAGTTTACTGGATTCTGTCAAGGTAATTAGAATCTGTTTTACTGTAATCAGATGACCACGTTATGTAAGCCCCTCCCCCCCTCGTGGTGTGTGGTTTCCCCCTTATGTGTAAATGTTACAATGCGAAAGAGCTAATAACTGCTTTGCTCATATTAATGGCGAATAGATTTTTGTAGGCACAGCTTTCTCCCACAAAGCCACGGTTTCACTTCTTGATTACGTGTGACACTCAGCTGAGTACAAGACTAAGGAGGTGGCACGCACAGTAGGCTTTGTCACCTAGGTCTGTGTGGCCTCGGGTGCTATGACACACAGGAGTGAAGAAGCAGTGCGTGGAAGGACCACGGTGGTAGCCGAGTGCTTGTGTGTCTGCGCACGCCGTGCACACGTAAGTGCCTCGTGGAGCTCTGTTTTCTCTCGTGTGGACCACGTGGACGGACACTCCTCCTCGCTAGCAACTTTTGTCCGGCGTCATCTTCTCTCCCTCCCTGCGGCGAGAACTCCAGGGGAGGGACACCTGGGGACCATGACCTGTGGTTTCCAGTCAATCCGGAGCACGTGCCGGACATCCAGATAGAGTCCCGCCCACAGGAGCTGTGCCGTTTACGAGCCCCGTGATCTTGGGCCTGTTTCCAATTTCCACGACGAAGAAAATAGTCTTGGGGGGGTGTGTGTGCATATTTAGTAGGTTCATGTGTGCACGTTACTACGGTGCCCGTGACGGTGCGGTTTCTCAGTGGCGGCTGCTCCTGCTCTGACTTCCCAGCACCAAGGTGGTGTTCTGTGCCAGAACGGTCACACGGAAGGCCGCACCAGCAGGATGAGACGCACGCTACAAGAGAAGGTAGCATATCGACTAGAAAATCGGCTCTGAAGCCACACCGCCCTGGTGAAAATTCTGACTTCATCACCGTGAGTCGCGTGGGACGTTGGCCACGTTACTCAGCCTCACTGTGTTCAGTGTCCGCACCTGTGAGGTGGGGACGAACCCACTGTCTAACACGTGGGCTTCGTACGTGCATTACTGGATTCCTGAGCGTGGCGTCCGAGAGCAGTGAACACGCAGCTCCCGGGGGTGCTCCCGCACGGAGCGGGGGGAGCACCACGCCCTCACTCACTCCCAGGAAATGCCGAGGCGGCAGGCTCTGTCACCTTCGGCGTTTCTGCACAGGCTTTCCTGGCCTTTGTGTTGTTACTGTCGGTTCCTCGTGTGTCGTCGACCATGTCCCGTCACCTATCATTGAGTCGCGGCGTTGGTACAGTTTACCAAATCGCAGTCTGTGACGAAGGCCCTGTGTCCCGGGCGTCCGGGTTCTGCTCGCTCTTGATCCCGTCGCGAGCAGGACTGCAGGCACCGGTCCTCGGGCTCCCCGAGTCCGTCTGCTCAGCCTCACGTGGGAGGTGGTAACGGCCCTCCCTCTCTCGCACAGCTGCTCGAGAATCTGACGGGAAGCAGCTACAGAAGCGTTTGTTTGAAAGCGTGAGGTCCTTGATACGAATGTACTGGGACACAGCTGAGGGAGAGGCGTCCTCTCCTGTCACGGTTCAGCCTCTGGTTTCTAGCGTTGCCATCCTGCTCTTTTGTTCGCATTCGTGTTTCTGATCCCCTCCTGACGCGCTGGAGTGAGCGGTCGGGGCGCCTGCTCTCCCAGCGAGCTCCAGACGGCGATAAGGGCCGGGCACAGAGACGGGCGGGACAGGCAGCTCACAGACTTGGCGTGAGCCAGGTGGCTGTGGGGGAGGGGGTGCAGTGAGTGACCAGGCGCTTTGAGTGAAGTTTGGCGTAGTGGGAGGGATGGGAGGTACACCAGAGCGACGGGGCTGTGTCCTCCTGGAGGGCTTCGAGGTGCGGGCTGGCTGTACTCCCGGGGCTGGGGGACGGTGTGACCGGGACAGGCGTGCCGCGGCTCCCAGGAGCCCTTGGAAGATCCCCGAGCGGCAGGGCTGCCTCTGGGTGTGGGTCTGCAGCTTGCCGGTGGTGGGTGGGCGTGGGGAGGAGACGTTCGCAAGAGTAAAAGACAGCCCTGTAGCGAGTTCACATCGTCGCCGAGCGGAAGAGCGCAGGAGCCAGCGTGAGGGAGAAAGCAGGCAAGCGCGTGCAAGCGGCTGCGCCAGGGCGGTGGCGTCCCGAGTGGCGCCCAGGTGTGGGCCCCGCGGTGGCCTCAGGGTCCCTGCAGGGTCCCCCGTGCTCTGTGTGGAGAAGCAGTAGTCACAAGAGACGTGACTGCTGTCCCGTGGGAGTCAGGAAGTGCCCTGGTGCAGCCGTAGCCGAGGTGACCCACGGTGTCCCTCTCCTGGACCTGGGCTTCCGTGGCCTCTCACGGTCTCCTTGCGTCACAGGGACAAGCGGGGACCCCTCTCCCCTCTCAAGACCCTGCTCCGAACCCTCGTCTCTGCTTTCTCAGATTCGGATTCACGGGGAGTTCCTTGTCCGCATTTGGTCGGCCTGCCTCCGCTGTGGTTCAGGTCCCCCAGGGCACGGGTACCGCCTGCCGCGTTCCCCACGGCGAGCGCTGTTTGCAGTCGTGCCCGGCCCCCGGGGACGCAGATGACGAGTGGACAGCATCAGGAGCGGCTGACAGGAGGATAGTTAGCAGAGAGCCCCCTAGAGAGGGGCGGCCTGGAAGGAGGGCGTGCAGGCCGGGGCCCCAGATCTGTCCTGACTGGCCTCCCTGTTCCGACCCTGCCGCTGACTCGGGTGGGCTTTTCTGGCCACCCTGAGACCCCCAGACGGCGTGAGGTCCCCGCGGCAAGCAGCCGCCTGCTTTCAGGGGGCCGCGGGTGCGATGGCTGTGCAGAGTACAGAGCGCGAGCCCGGGGGACAGGGTGGGGGGCAGGGGAGCCGGGGCGGGTGTGCCGGGGCCTCCACGCCAGCAGAAAGGGAGGTGCTGACCTTGGGGAACGTGAGGAAACTTGCCCTGAGCAGTTGTGATTTGAGAAATTCAGTTGCTGCTGATTTTCCTGCGAGTAGGGGAGAAGAGAATTTTTAGCTACTGCTTGGTGTCGACATCGATTCATCTAGAGGTTCTCACCTGAGTTCAGCAGAACTCACTTCTCACCTGCTTCCTGATGAGAGAACCAAGGAATCTTGTAGAACAGGCGAAGTGTGTTTGGTTTCCGAGGTCGCCGAATCGGGGGTTCACGTCTGCAGGCGGCACTTCTCCACCCGGTGGTACAGCTCTCCAGCCCAGCACTGGCTGCCGCCCAAGCCCACAGCGGGCTCTCAGCAGACGCCCTGGGGGCGCGTGTCAGCTGTGGGACGGAGTGCACTGTGTTCAGACCGTCCCTCCTTCAGAACTATTGCCAGCGAAACTTGAGCTAACGAGAGATTCATAGCCATTTCTTGCTGCTTCCAGAACAGCCCTGCAGAAGGGCCAGATTGGTTAATGCTTGCTTCCCAAAAGTAGGTTAGGTCGGTCCATTTGCTTTTCCGAAGGCCGTTCCAGAGGCTCATGAGGAAGGTCTGAGGGGTTAGGTTAGGTTTGGTGGAGCTTCAATGAGCTGTGACAGGAGAGAAGAGGGGATGTGTGTGCCTCAGTTACCATGAGTAATCGACAAGATATTGTAAGTCTCTGTCTCTTCGGTGCAGTAGTGCCAGAGACAGGTCTTTAAAAACCCTGCACCGGGAAGACGAACGGGCCAGCCCAGCCTGGGCAGCGGTCTGCCAGGTGCTGGTGATCACCCTTCGGAGGTGTCAAGGAGCTGTCACAGCTGGGGCCACTGAGGAGACACGAGGAAGCGTGGTCTGAGCCCCAAGGACAGTAGGAGGGTGTTCGTGGGCAGCCCGGTGAGGTCCGAGGTGGAGGGAGTGGTGCCAGTGGCGGCGTGGTACGTGTCATCCCTGGGGCACCAGGGGTGTCCTCGCAGCCCTCGTGTGAATCTAAACTCAGGTAGCAGGTGGAATAGCCAGGCTCCGGCCGATTTGAATACAGTTCCCAGGAGAAGTCTCATTTCAGAAGTAGACTTGCTGAGAGGTTGGTGGTTAGCAGTCCTCCGAGGCTTCGTACACTTCCCGGGCTAGAGTGGTTTCCTGGGGTGCCGTCCGCAGCACTGAGCCGCATTCGTAGAGAAAACGGTCCTCGCCCTCGCTTCTGTGAGGAGCAGGTGACCGCTGCGGGCTTAGCATCTTTGCGAAGCACAGTAGTGCCCAGCTCGGCGCTCGTTTGGCCATCAGTTCCTGGCGTCCACAGGCCAGGAGGGGCGGGCACACCGGAAGAGAGACCGATGGATGAACGGAGAGCCGAGATGTGGCACCTGACCCCGCCACAAAAAAGAAGGAAAGCTTGCCGTTTGCAACAGCACAGATGGGCTTCAGGGCATGCTGCCACGCGAGACGCGTCAGAAGATGACAGACACTGGTGACTTCTCTTACACGTGGACTCTAGAAGCCGACAGAACACTGAGCTCACAGCTCAGAGGGCGCATTGGTGGCTGCCAGGGGAGGGGGCAAAGGGGTCAAAGACACGGATTCCTAGTCACAAAATAGGTAAGCCACGGGGGTGTTGTCCTGCAGGTCACCGTAGGTAATAACACTAGTGCGCATGGGAAAGTTGCCAAGAGAGGGGGTCCTAAAAGTTCTTGTCACAAGAAAACAAAATTGGGAAGTGTGTGCGGAGACGGGCGTTCCCCGGGCTGACTGAGGCGACCCTCTGCCGGCGGGGACAAGCCCCGGACCTCTCCCGGCAGGGACGAGCACTGGACCTTTCCCAGCGGGGACAAACACTGGACCTCCCCCGGCGGGGACGAGCCCCGGACCTCTGTGTCGCACACCCGGGACTGATGCAGTGTTACATGTCAGCCGTGTCTCACTTGAAGAACACGCTTTGTGCGCCGTGAATACATCTGTACTTACGATTTGGTCGGTGGATGGACGAAATAATTCCTCAGTTAATATATTTCCACCTGTTCTTTCACTGCACATTTTCCTGGGCGTTATGTTGTCACCCTTCCACCTGGGAAGCCCTGCAGTTCACTGCTGCCGGCGGCACCTGATAACTACCAGGGCGGCTGATGTAAGGTTACCTTTGTAGTTCGCGGTGGCCGAATAGCAGTGGTTCCTGACGACCGACCCAGCAATACTGCTGCGTCCTGAGGACGTACCACATCTGGGCAGTTTTCTCTCCGGAGACGGACGGACGCCTCGTTTCCTAAATCCAGGCGAACACAGGGGTGGGTGGATGGAACCTGGCCCCCAGCAGTCTTGCTCGTTTGGCTGGTTCCGGAAGTGTCTTGACTTCGGGAGAGTCTGGGAAGTGAGGCCTGGTGGAGCCGTGTCCTCGCTGAGAAAGCAGGAAGGCAGTGGTGCTCACCGTGAGGCCCTTCTTGTAGAAACGGGTCTGGGGCTCCTCTCGGGCCGCAGGGCTCTCCGGTCCTTGTCCGCCACCGGACGCTGTAGGTTTGGAGCAGCACGGACCGTGGGGAAGTGTGGGCACCCCCTCCTGGCCAGGTGCCCCGTGGCGTGCCGGGAGCCACGGTCATTTCTGTGACCGCAGGGGCTGACGCATTACTGCAGGGTCAGATGCAGGCCACATGCGGCTCAGGCCGTCCCTCCGCACTTAGAACTCACTCTCGTCCTCCAGGCCAGACCCAAGGGCTGTTGGCTCCGGTCCTGTCGCAGAAGTGCACGTGTTCATCGGGACACACGTTGTCGTTGTGGCTGGTGGGGGGTGGCTGAATGGAAGGTCAGAAGGCAGGCCGTGTGCCTGGTGGGGAAGGCGGGAGAAGGAGCAGGGCCCGGCCTCCCTTCTCCTCCCTGATGCTGGCGGTCGAGGGCCAGCGGGATTGGGGGTGGTTGTGTCATGGGATCAGTGACGCAGTGAGGACCCACAGGGACTGGGAGGTGGCACGCTTTCCTTTTACACACAGGCACACATCGCCTGTTACATGGGAATAAGTTTATTTATGACCAGCTTTGTCATGTTAACCAAACAAAAAGAGCCTGGATCAGGGGCTCTGCAGAGTAGCGTGGTCGAACTTGCCGTGACCAAGAGCCAGCCATGCGTGAGGCTCGCGAGCACGTGTGCTTCCCTCTCAGTGTTTCCGTCTCTCTTCCGCCAGAGCTTCTGCCCGCAGTTCTCAGTGCTGCGTAGAAAGTGCAGGGTAACGGGGCGGGACGGTGACCTTTCTTGTTCTTGAACCTGTGCATCCCGTTAAAACATTCGTTGGGTACCCAGCAGGTGCCGCATGCCGCCTCCTGCCTTCCCGGCGGTGTGCCCGTCCCGGGGCAGCCGTGGGTCCCATCCTGAGCCCTGTCCTCGTGCCCCCGCTGCTCGGCCTCCAGGCCCATAGCCTCTGGGGGGGCAGCGATGCCCTCATCGGGACACGCTTGCGCCAGGCTGCCCGGGCTTCGGTCCTGGCTCTGCCATGCGGCTCTTTGCTGTCTCTGTGCCTCTGTCTCCTCGTTTGTAAGACGGGGCTGATGAGAGGGTGCTGCAGAGACAGAGGGAGGCTCGACCTCAGCAGCCGTGCCCACCTCAGCCGCCCCGAATGGCCCGGGGTGACATGACCCCTGACTCGGCCGCCGCCCCGTGAATTGAGCCTGCTCTGCCCGCCCACCGTGCCCTTCCCCCTGAGCCCCGCGGCCGAGAGGCGTCCCAGGCTCGGTACTTGCGTGGTTCGGTGATGCAGTGTCTCCCGTGCCCAAGGGTTGAGGCCGCAGCGTGAGGTGATGCGGTTCGTGTTTTAAAAAAAGAGCACGTGGCGGTGTGTGTCGGCGCCCACGGGAGGCAGGGGTGGGGCTCCTGTGCTGGGGGCATCGGAGAACTCCACAGGGTTCTGGAAAGGCACTGCGGGGCTCGGGGGTGTAGCGGATCTGAGGGGCAGGGGAAAGAGGTCACGGCGCCCACCTAGGTTGCCGTCTCAAAGCAGCTGGGAGGTTGGCCTGGGGGCAGTGCGGCCCTGAGGTGGCCCGCCAGCTTGCAGCTGTCCGGGACGTCTGGTGGGGACCTCGGGCGGGGGAAGTGGGGTGAGGCTGATGCTCAGGAGGAGACTTCAGCAGCTCGGCTTTTTTTCTGTTCTCTTTCTTTCCTTTTTTTTTTTTTTTTTTGAGCAAGTGCACGCACAGGTGCAGGTAGAGGAGGGTCAGAGGGAGAAAATCTTAAGCAGGTGCTCAGCACAGAGCCTGAAGCGGGCTCGATCTCACAACCCTGAGATTGTGATCTGAGCTGAAATTAAGAGTCAGGTGCTCAACTGACTAAGCCACCCAGGCTCTAGTATTTGCTCGGCTTTACAGAGGGACTTCTGCCTCTACTGCCTGAGAGAGAAGCATCGCTTGGGTGACACGTTTTTGAAACCGTTACATGAACGACCAGGTCAAAGTGTAGAGATTGTCAGTTGTTTATAAACAAGTAGTTTGTTGGGACTTGGGCACGAGGCACGGAACTGCCTTGTTTTCGGGACCTTTTTGACATGGTTTTCATCGCTGCTGTCATGACTCATCTCTGAGCTCAAGTGCTCCTCTTAGAGGCGCAGAGGACTAGATCGACTTTTATTAATGTTGATAAAAATGAGTGTCGCTGTGTTCTGGTCCCCACGCTCTCTGGACAGCCATCCTTTGCAGGGCCCGCCGTGTCCTAGGTTGTGGTGTCCGAAGCTTTCTGGGGCTTTCTGTGCGCCGGTCTCCTCCCCCGATGGGCCCGCGCACACGCGGCCGCAGGAGGCCCTGCCACAGGCCGTTGAACGCTCCCCGCTTACATGCCCGGCAGGGAAGCGGCCCCAGTTACCAGACAGACCGGAAATGACTTCCGTCCCGTCTGTTTGAGGGCCGCGCTCTTACCCATTCTGAAGCACGTAATTGGGTTTGGCCGTGGGCCACACTCCTTCCTCCAGACTCTGGGAATGACGAGGCCGCTCAGGCCCGCTTCTCACCAACAAAGATCTTACCCAGTTGCCACGTTTGAAAATAAATTCAAGGTGAGGGGGGACCCAGTGCACGTGGTGCTGGCTTCTCCCTGCTGCCGTCCCGAGTGGTGTCTCAGAGGAGGAGGTGCGTGAGCCCACCGCACAGCCCCCTCCGCCCCCACCGTGTCTCCTACCTGACCTCCCTCACCTCCACACCGTAGCTGCTCGGCAGGGCCGTCGGGAAGGTTCAGACCATTTGCACGGCCGGGTCTACAAAGGCCTCCTCAGACACCAGTTTTGTTCACCAACACGTGACAGCCCTGTGCCCGGAGCGCTCCACTCTGCAGGTGTAGACGGAGTCAGAAAGCTTTTCTTGCCAGCTGAACTCCCACGTTTCTTGAGGGCAAGGCACCCATTCTGATCTTCAGTGCTTCCCGAGTGCCAGGCACAGAACAGAATTTCCTAGTGACTTCGTTCTGGGTCCAGAGTAGAGCGGATCTCCTTGCCAGGGAGTGGTTTGCCTTCCGGAAATTCGCAGGATGCTGCTGCTCATTCATAATGAGGGGAGTGCCTCGCAGGTGGGTGCGGACCCTGCCCAGGTCTCCTAAGCCAACCTACACACCCCTGGGGGGCAGTCAGACCTAATAGGCCAGGAGAATGTTTTCAAAGCCTGAAGTCAGAACAGCTGTTAAACCTCATCTCAGCCGCTGACAAGGGTGGCCTTTTCAGTCCTTTGGCCCATGGCCAGTGCTTTGATGGACGTTCCCGAAAACCAGCTTCCCAGACTGCTCTCGACCCCGCATCCAAGGCCACATCTTACGTGTGAACATCTGACCCCGCCCCTGCCGGCCTCGAGCCCGTCCTGCCGCTCTCAGCTTAGATCGTGCCATCTAAGACTGCAGGTGACCCTCTCGACAGCACCCGCGGTGCGCCCTGCCCCACCCCCATCAGGACCCCAGCCCTGGCTACGACAGCTGTCGGCCCGCCCTGGCCGAGGCCCTCTCCTTTCCCGCCTCCACTCGGTTTGTGGGAGCCACCTGTCCGTGCGTCAGCGGGAAACTCTGGCCGCGCTGTCCCCAGCCCTGCCCTCTCCTGAGCTCCACGTCTGTGCCCAGCTGTCTGCCTGATGGTTCTGGTCCAAAGACCCATGGTAACACATGTGTCCAGAATAGGTGTGACTTTATTTTTTATAAATTATCTTTTTATGTTTTATTTTTGAGAGGGAGAGAGAGTGCTAGAAGGGGCAGAGAGAGAGGGAGACACAGAATCTGAAGCAGGCTCCTGGCTCCGAGCCGTTAGCACAGAGCCCGATGCGGGGCTTGAACTCACGAACCGTGAGATCATGACCTGAGCCGAAGTCAGATGCTTAACCGCCTGAGCCCCCAGGCACCCCGAGATGACTTTGTTTTCGCCCAGCCTGCCCCTTCTGCTTGCCCACTGGTCCCATCCACAAACCTCGTCATGCTCGATTGCTTGTTTTCCCTCCTGTCCCACCTGCAGTTGTCTGAGCGTCCTCACCACCTCACCACCACCGCACCACCACCTCAGGCTCTGTGTCAGTGGTGTTTCTCAGGTGGCCCGTTCAGGAACCCGGCTGGCCTCTCTGCTGCTCACGCTGTCCCCCACACCCTGTGTGCAAGGGCTGAGTGGGCCTCTCAGTGAAGGCCCCGTGCCGTCGGCCATCCTCTAGCACCTGCGCCTCCGACTCCTTGAACCCTTCCTCTGCCCGCCTGGGCCTCTCGCACCGTCATCTTCACCCGCAGCTGCAGGCCCCTAGGGCTGCGTCTTACTCTGTGGCAGCAGCTCCTCGCTGTCCACTCGCGCTCTACAGATCCAGTAATCCTTTGAGCACGTGGGGACTTTCAAGCCACTGCAGGCAGGCTGTCACCTCTGTGTGCCACTCCCTGGCGGTCCACCTCCCGGCTGCCTGAGCAGCCTCGGGCCCTGACGTGCTGAGCTGGGGGCGCGCTGCAGAAGTGTGAGGCCCCCCCCTCCTACCCCAGCAGCCTTCTCCACCTGCCGGCTCTGACTCCTGTCTGAGTGCATCTCACGGGCACCCTCCAGGCGGGCTCCTGCTCCCGCCGAGACCCCCTCCCGCAGCCCGCTCCTCCCACAGGCCTGCCCCCTCACTTCGTGCGGACTCTTGTGTCTCAGTGCACCTCGTTGGTTCTGGCTTTCAGAATAAATCTACCACTTCCGCCCCCTTCCTGCTTCCACTTATGTGTCGACCCTGCTCGCCTCCCGCCTGGGTTACTGGGAGCCTCCCGCCTGGTGCCTCTGCTTCCCTCGCGCTGTTCGCCGCGCAGCAGCAGGTGCCCTTTGGTGCCTGTGTCACATCAAGTCCGTCTGCTCGAGGCTCCCGGGGACTTTCCCGCTCCCCGCCCTGGAAGCCGAGCCCTCGCCGTGGCTGTCTGCTCCCAGGCCCCTTCCTCAGGCCTTCTCTGACACGGCGTGGGCCCTGGGCTTGCTGCCCGGACGGAGGGCCCTTCCCTCCCCTGTCCGGATGCTCATGGTGTGGAGGTCGAAGACTCAACCGTGCCGAGTCCGGAAGCTCGCCTGTGATCCCACCACACACAGAGGGCACGTTTGGTCCGTCTCCTCCGTGTCCCGATGCACGTGTGCCCCCGTGCTCACACAGGACTCCGAGTGAGTCCCATCGCCTTTAAGAGCATCTGTCCCATTCGTACAGATCATTTCGCCATAGTATTTCCTGTAACACGGTGGTATGGATTGCTTTTTTTTTAATGTGTATTTATGAGAGAGAGAGAGAGAGAGACAGAGCACAAACAGAGGAGGGGCAGAGAGAGAGGGAGACACAGGATCTGAAGCAGGCTCCAGGCTCTGAGCTGTCAGCACAGAGCCTGACGCGGGGTTCGAACTCACAAACTATGAGATCATGACTTGAGCTGAAGTTGGACGCTTAACCAGCTGAGCCACTCAGGCGCCCCTGGATTGCTTTTGAAAGAGAGAGAGAGACAGAGCATGAGCGGGAGAGGGACAGATTGAGAGAGAAAGAGCATGAGCTGGAGAGGGCAGAGAGAGAGACAGACTGACAGACAGAAACTGAAGCAGGCTCCAAGCTCTAAGCTGTTGGTGCAGAGCTCGATGGCAAGGCTCGACTTCTCAGACCGTGAGATCGTGACCCGAGGTGAAGTCAGATGCTTAACCGACTGAGCCCGTAGGAGCCCCTGCACAGCAGCCCTCAGGGCTGCGTACAGCGTCGGCAGACACACGAAGATGCGTGTAACCCACCTGTTACTATGCACCCTTCTGCTTTGAACCTGCTCGCTGCCGATCTTTGCACGTTCTTGAATCGTTTCTAAAGAGTAAGGCCTTGGAATTTTATTATCTGGATCCAGAGTTGGGTTTTTTTTAAGGGGTTTTTATTTGTGCTGCTGAATTGCCCTTCAGCAACATTGCATCAACTTACCACCTACCGCCGGGTGTGTGAGTCCTTTATACCCAGTCCTTGGTCAGCTTCCCTTCATGTATGTCAGTGGTGCACGCCTGTTAGTGCCTAACTTTTTGCCACATGTTCTAGTAAGCAAATCGTTGCTTTACAAATTTCTATTTAAGAAGTAAAACTTGGAACCACTGAACCGTGTGCTTAAATCGAGTGGGATGCTACATTGTACACTCCGTGTACTTCAGTGCAGCTACTGAAAGAAGAAAGCTTTGACAAATAATGGCATGTCATAGTGACGTCAGCAGGTGGCAGTAGGTGGTGGGAGAGAAGAGATGGTCTTTGATGTGAGCCGTTCCCGCGCTCAGGTGACTTTCGTAATTGTACCACGCAGGCCAAAACGCTAAGAAAGCTGATCCAACAAACGTTCAGACAGTTCGCCAACCTGAACAGAGAAGAGAGCATTCTGAAGTTCTTCGAGATCCTCTCCCCGGTGTACAGATTTGATAAAGAGTGCTTCAAGTGTGCCCTCGGCGTGAGTGTGGGGACGCGGGGGTGGCGGGCTAGAGCTTCGGGCGTGCCTTGGTGTGAGTGCAGGGCGGTGGGATAGCGGGCGAGGTGCGGTTCTTTTGCTTTTTCTTATCCATGTGCATCTAATTTTCTGATTGAAATCTGAAATGTCACATTTTTTGCACCATAGGAAGATATGTCATTTTTCAGTGAGAAAAATGCAAAAAGAAAATGTATCAGTGTAAAGATGAAATCCTCTTTTTAGAAAGTGTGCCGTGTTGATAATTAGATGTTTTATTCCAGCCCAGTGGTTCGTTGGTCAGCTGTTCTCTAATTTACTATTCAGATAATCTTTCCAAAGAAACCATTCCCTTCACGCCCGCCGGATACTGGGTCAGGGAAGTTACAGATATTTTGGGTTACCTGGTTACAGACGAATCACAAGCTGAGGTGCCCGCCCCCCCCCAGCCCCCCGCTTTGGTCCTTTAATGTGTCCATGGCTTTTCATCTAAAATACCTCTTTTTTCTTCCGGTGCCTTTGTCATCACCTGTTTCACCTCCAAAGTCAAGCTGGATTATTTCCGTGGAACTGGCGATCGGCCCGGAAGAAGGAATCAGTTACCTCACGGACAAGGGCTGCAACGTAAGTCTGCGCTGGCGCCATCCGGGGCGGCCCGTGCACCCGCGCACTGCGCACGCGCGGGCGACCTGGCTGTGCTGTCCGCTCCCACACCCCGCGAGCAGCCTCCGCCCCGAGTCCTGCCTCATTGGATAGTGTTCGGTAAATGCCGGATACCGCTCCGGAGAGAGCTGGACCTACACGTAAGAGATGGCTGATGAAAGTGTTAGAAGAAAACACAGGGAATCTCTCCATAAACTTGGGGCAGGCAGCGTTCCTTAAACGGGACTTAAAAAGTGCTGACTCTCAACGACAATTTTGATAAAATAGACATTGAAATCAAGACCTTCTTTCATCAAAAGATAGTAGGAAGACAAGCCAAGCAGTAGCATTAATATCTTTGACGGTAGACTCTTAAATCCGAAGGAAGGGTTACAGTAAATCATTAAGTAAAGGGCGGACGACCCCAGGGGACGTCCCAGTCGTCAGTGGACAGATGGAGGGCTGAGGAGCCGTCACCACGCCCATGCGGGGGGAGACCACACGTCTCTTCTAGGGCGGCTCAGGTGAGGAAGAGCCATGATAGCAAGCGTCGACAAGGGCGCGGGCCGCTGGGGCTCTCCCACACTGACGGCAGGTGACAGCCGGTGACGGCAGGAGCCCGTCGGCATGGCCTCTTCAGGACGGTCTCTGGCATTTTCTGTTTTTTGGGTTTTTTTTAATTAAAATTTTTTTTAGTTTTTATTTATTTTTGAGAGAGAAATAGACACACAGAATTTGAAGCTGGCTGTGGGCTCCGAGCTGTCAGCACAGAGCCCAATGTGGGGCTCGAACCAACAAACTGTGAGATCATGGCCTGAGCTGAAATCAAGACCTGGACGCTTAACTGAGTGAGCCTCCCAGGCGCCCCCAGATTGTCTGTTTTTATTACTCACGGGTTGTTTTAGTTGTGGCGTTTAGATTTGACTGGTGGCCTCCTGTGTTTTCTTGACCGTTTTCTTTGTCCTTTTGACATGGAAGTCTTTAACCCATCTGGGATCCACAGGCGAGGTCACAAGTGGGGCCACTAGTGGGGTCAAGAGGGCAGGCTCAAGTCCCCACCGTGACACGCTCTCACCCCAGCGTCGTGGCTTTGGGGTCCCGCACCGTCGGCTCGTGTTTCCTCATTGGTAAAATGGCCGTAACTGTTTCAACCATGTAATCGGGTTGACAAGAGAATTAAATGCTTTAATGGGTTTGGAGTGTTTAAGGCAGGACCTCGTGCAATGAAATCCCTTAAGATGTGGGCGTCGTCGCAGGCAGCAGCCGGCAGCGTCCATGCGGTTTATCGGGCCGCGTCCTCTGGTCCCTCTTGTGGTGCCCGCCGGCGCCAGGCGCCCCCGCCCAGGGCCTCTCTCCTCACACCTCCTCTGTGCGTCAGTTCTGCTTTGTTCCAGGTCGCGTAGTCTCTCAAAACCAAACCCCTTACTTTCACAGAGGTGCCGTTGGGATTCCCGCTTGTGTGTTAATTCTGTGAACTTTGTGGAAGTGGATACTTTTTTATTTGAATTTTCTGTCCAAGAAGGTGGTGTGTCTTCGTATTTGTTCAGGGTTGCTTTATCTCCTTCAGTAAGATTTCATACTCTCTTTCACACGGATCTTTCCTGTTAAATCAATTCATGAGTTTTTGGCCCATTTTTGAGTGGACCATTTTTATGGACTATTTCCAATTTAAACTGCACACTGCGAGCATAGGAGAATATATCTGCCTGTTCGTGATGCACTCAGCAAGCTTATCATTCATTTACCAAGTCACTTTTCATTGGAATCTTAGACTTTATAGGCAGATAATCCTCTAATTGGGAGAACGAGAATTTTTCTAACTTCTTCCCTAGTCTGTACAGTTCTTTCCTTTTCTCGTATTCAAGGCTCCTGCAGATCCTGTTTAATAATGGGTGGTGGGGGCGCCTGGGGGGCGCAGTCGGTTGAGCGGCTGACTTTGGCTCAGGTCATGATCTCACGGTCTGATCTCACAGTCTGAGTTCAAGCCTCGTATCAGGCTCTGTGCTGATGGCTCGGAGCCTGGAGCCTGCTTCGGATTCTGTGTCTGCCTCTCTCTCTGCCCTTCCTCTGCTCACGCTCTGTCTCTCTATCTCTCAAAAAGTAAATAAACATTAAAAAAATTTTTTTTTAAAAATAATAATGGATGGTGGACGAGATCCCTGCCTCATTCTAGGTTCTGTCCGTTCAAAGTGCATCGTTATTCAAGGTGATGCTTGCCGTTAGGTTTTAGTAACATGTGTCTTCAGTGTTCTTATTTTATTTATTTACGTATTTATTTGTGTATTTAAATTATGCCCTTCTGTGCTTAGGATTTTTATTAGGAGTGCTGCTATATGTAATTAAAGGCCTTTTCAACCGTTACTGATACGATCTTGATTTTCCTCCCTTAATTTGTTATTATTGTATACTATACTGATAGGTGTGTGTGTTGGTATTGAGCCGTTAAGTAACTCCTACTTGGTTATGCTATATAATTATTATTTTGAAATCTTGATTTATTATATTTGCTGATATGTAGAATTTTTCCAACTGTAAGTGAGATTAGTTTTTTTTTAATGTTTATTTGCTTTTGAGAGAGAGAGAGAGAGAGAGAGAGAGCGAGAACGAGTGCGGGAGGGGCAGAGAGAGAGGGAGACACAGAATCTGAAGGAGGCTCCAGGCTCTGAGCTGTCAGCACAGAGCCCGACGCGGAGCCCGACGCAGGGATCCTAACTCAGGAACTGGGAACAGTGAGATCATGACCTGAGCTGAAGTCGGACACTTAATCGACTGAGCCACCCAAGCGCCCCCAATCTAGTCTTTTTCATATTAGCTTTGTAAGGACATGACATTGAAAGTTACACTAAGCTCATCAGGTAAATTGGGGTCTTTCTATAATTTTATGGCCTGAGGTATTTTACGTCAAATTGGAATCGTGATTTTGTACAGGCGAGGTAGATTCCGTCTGTGTGACCCCTGCTCTCCTCCCAGGGACAGGTGTGGGAGCGCCCCTCCGGCCCCTGCCACAGCTGCTCAGGTTGTGCACTTCTTGCATTGGCTTTGGTAACTTACGCTTTGTTAGCATGTCCTCTGCTTTCCCACGTGTTCAGGCTGTTGCCGTGGAGTTGTACGTGGTGACTTCCGGTAAGTTCAGGCCTGTGTGTGGTCTTGCTCCCAAGCTCCTCTCCGGAGCTGGCCCTTGGGGGGTGCGGAGGGCGGGCCTGCCGTAGCCGTGTTCCCAGGATGGGCTCAGAGATCGGGGTCGCAGCGTTTCCGCTCCTTTCCAGGAGCGTCTGCCTTTGTCTTTAGGCAGATCCCCTTTCCTAATCTTGTTTGATTGTTTTTATTGTTTTTTTCCTGCTGTTCCCTTTGGATATTTCTTTAAAATTGATTCTCACTTACTTTGGAGGCCATTTTCTGATGCCCCTTTTCCTGTCTGACCAGTTCTGGTGGGTGGTGGTCCCCTTTTCGTGGTACACCTCTGCAGTCTGAGCTGGCGTTTTTGTTTCCTTTATCGTAGCATCATTTAGGAGGGTGTTAATTTTCGAGTAGCTCTGGGGTTTTGTCTCACTGTCCTGTTTCTAACGCTCCTGGCTGCTGAGCGGAACACAGGCTGTTTACACGTTAGTTATTTCGAATGTGTTCGAGTCTTCATTGTAGCCAAGCATGTGGTTGAATTTTGCAAGTGCTCTACGGAAGAACGTGATTTTCTCTTTGGTACCACAAGGCTCACCGTGCCGTGAAGTGAGAGTTACCATTACGTGAAGGAGGAGGAAGCTAGGTCGGGGCAGTCAGTATAGGGCCCCGGAAGTGCTGTGTGATTCCGCCTGCCGCACCCGGCCTCCCCTGTCCTGGCCCTTCCATGCTGAGCATCTGCTTCTGGAAGCCCACCTCTGGCTATGTAGCGGCCCCTCCGTCTCCTCTGCTCTCTTTCCTGCACCAGTAAGTGCTTCCAGTCTCTTGGGCCGTTCCTGTTAGCACAGAAACATGCGTGCTTTCTCTCATCCTAAAAACGTCGTCCCTGGAACCCATATCCCTGTCCCGCCTCCTCCCAGGCACCTCACGCTTCCTCTCCTTTATTGCAAAAGTTCTTGGCGCGTGGCCATTGAGCGCCTGGAGATGGTGGCTGCGCCAAGCTGGGCTGCCCGAGGGCGCCTCCCGGGCGCCTCCCAGTCTGTCTTCGGCCACCCAGGCTGGGCCTGCCTCCGCCGCCACCCTGACACCCACCCAGCCTCCTCGGCCGGGGCGACGGTGACCCTCGTGCAGCTCAGCCGCCTCCGTCCTCCTGAGTCCTCATCCGCTTCACTGGACGTCTGGGGCACCGTGTTCTCCACCCCCATTCAGTACGAGCACAACACCAGCAGCTTATAAAATTTTAAATGTTCCAGTAACCACGTTTTAAAATAAGGTAAAAAAGAATTCTTTCTTATCCCAGTGTATCCAAGATACTATCATTTCAAGGTATCATTCACATGTAAGTTCTCGAGATATTTTCTCTTCTTTTCGTCACACTGAGATTTGGATGTCGGTAGGCGTCCTGCACTTCTGTCGTGCCTCCGTTTAGACGGGCCACGTGCCACCAGGGGCTCCCCAGCCACATGTGGCTTCCCACTGCCGCCCTGGACGTGGCGGCTCTGCCGTCTCCTCCGCACACCCTTCCCGTCCCTTCGGGCCACTAACGACTCCCGCGTGCCCGTCTGAACGTCGCACCAGCCAGCTTGCACGTGCGTCTGTGCGGCCGCTGGGGGCCGGGCAGCCGTGGGGAGCCGGGGCCCAGCGCAGAGTGCGAGCCACACGGTCCTGCCTTCACGGGGCCCGGCCACCATTCTCATTCCCAGGGGCCTTGCTCTGAGATCGTCAGCTTTCACCCCGCCCCTCGCCCCCACACAGACTTGATACAGCTTTACGCAGGCTGCTCAGCGGCTCTGTGGCGGCCCTTACCACAGTCGTGACCAGATGCTGACTCGTGTGATGTTTATGTCCGGATGCTCGCCCTCCCTGCTCACTGCTGTGTTCCCGGTGCCCAGAGCAGAGCCCACTTCCACGGCCGCCCTTCACCCCTCACGTAACAGGCACGGCCCTCCTTCCTTGCCGGGCAGTGGCGGGACGGGATGGGCGTCCCCCACCCTGTCACCCTCACGGGCCGCTCAGTCCTGCTTGTGAGATCGCATATAAGAAAGAAGACAAGTAGCAGAAATAATCCGAGTGTGAAAGAGGTGGTGCGAGGGTGCCTGGCGTCCACGCAGCGCGCGTGGTCGGCGTGGCCCCCAGCCCTGCCCCTTCAGAAGAGACCTTTCCTAAGAGCCTTTCGCTAACCTGAAATAAAACCGCAGAGGACGCTGCACAACCCGTAATTGCAAAAGCTCTCTCTCAGCACGTCCGCACGCAGCACGCAGATTGCGGACACCACAGGATAGGCCGACACTTAGTAACGAGCCTGTTCATCCGCGGGAGGGTGCCCGGAAGTCCTCTCTCACCAGCAGTGTAGGAGAGCGAGAAGGCAGTTACGCGGCCGACCTCGGGGGGAGGATCATGAGAGGGAGGGAGAAAAACAGCCGGTGAGAAACATGTATAGGGATATAATTTTCATAACTTAAATTTCTCATGGTGCTTTCGAAAAAGCTTTTTCATCATAAGATGAATATTTTGACATAATCATTCAGTGAAACTAGTTGAGATGCCCCTCATTTCACGTGTCAACACCAGCTTCATCACACGGGATTCCTGGTCTGTCAGAAGGCGCCTCGTCCCCTGCTTTACAGACGTGTGCGCGGAGCCGGTGGCTCAGACAACACACATTTCCCCCGTGATGTCATTTTCCCAAATGGCGCACTCTCCTGACAAAATTCCAAAGATAGCAAAGTATGTGTTTTCTAAACTCTACGTAAACTGCCTTCCCATAACCCTCATGTAGAGCACACGTTGTGGTTAAGAGCGACTCAGGGCCCCTGGGGGCTCAGCCAGTCAAGTGTGGGACTCTTGATTTCAGCTCAGAGCCCCGCTTCAGGCTCTGCGCTGACAGTGCCAAGCCTGCTTGGGATTCTCCCTCCCTCCCTCTCTCTCTCTCTCTCCCTCACACACACCCTCAAGATAAACGTAAAAAAATTTTTTTAATCGACTTGGGTTCCAGAATCCAATTTTCATCAGCACGAATAGGCGCCAGGACACTCGAAAGCCGTTCAGGACCCGGGACCTGTGTTCACCGTGCGGGAGTTGCCTGTGCGTTACGTGAGGTCCCGCAGCCCCGGTCCCCGTCCGTAGCCCTCCTTCAGCCGGCCGAAACCAGCCTCTGGGACACGGCTCTGCCCCAGGAGAACTGGGGCGCGTGAGCTCACGACGACAGGCTGGGTCCAGGAGGCAGGCGGAGGGCAGGCCAGGTGGGCGTCTGGTTCCTTTCGCTGGCGTTGTGCCTGTTCGAACAGGGGGCTGTCAGGCCTGACTTACACTTTGAAGCGCCTCCCTGGCTTCCGAGTGGGGCGGTCTGAGGGGACAGACACGGGGGAAGAGCCGAAGGGCTGATGCTCTAAGCACGGTACCATACGGTGATTGCTCTAGAGCGGCAGCTGGGGAGGTGGGAGGAAAACGCATGGACTCCGCGTGTGGAGCTCGGCCGGGTGTGGGTCAGGGACAGAGCGGAGCCGGTGACCGTGCCTCTGCTTGTTGGCTCAGGAGCAGGGTTGAGGGGTGATGCTTGTCACACGCTGGGGAGAACTGGAGGGGGAGCAGGTGTTGAGGGGGGAATCTGTGGCCGTGCCATTCACAGTCGGTCCCCTGCATCCGTGTGGGGGTGTGAGGCAGTCGGATATACCTCCCAGTTCAGGGCCGGAGGTGGTGCTGGCGCCACGGGGCTGGCTGGATTTGCCATAGCTCGGGGGTCCCTCGATCTTTTACAGACGGAGTGGAGGAGAAGCCAGAGAACCTGGGGAAGGCGCCCGGGGAGGAGGCGGGAGTCCCCCAAGGGCAGGCGGCACAGAGGAGGCCGAGAGAGGAGAGAGGGCCCAGGGGCCCTGCTGCGTGCTGCCTGGAGGCCTCGAATGGGAGACTGGGAGCGGTGCCCCGGGCTCCGTCGGGAGGCCTCGCAGAGCACAGCTGTGGATGCGTTCTGTCGTGAGGGGAGCTCGGTCCGAGTCCCTGTTGGAGCATAATCCCTGCCCAGTCCCAGGGGCAGGATTTGGGCCGAGTGGGATGCTTGGTGGCGGGGCCAATCCCCGTGACACTCTAAGAGAAGGAGGCTGGAATCAGGCTAGTCGTCGTAAACAAACGCGCAGGAATCATCACAGTAGCGTGAGCATTGTCACGAAATGCTGGAAAGACATGGGGCAGACGGGCGATTTTTGTCTTAGGAAGAGAAGGGTTTATTCTATTTGGAAAAACGAAGTCTCTCTGGGCCCGTCTTCCTGGGAAGGGTCCTTGGAACACCTGCCGCGCGTCTGGTGCCATTACAGTCAAGAGCCCCGCTCTAGCAGAGGGTGCGCGGGGGGTGGGGGGGGTGAGTGAGTTTCACACGCCGTTCTCCACCCCCACCCCCCGGGCCAGCAAGTGAGTGAAGTCAGGGACTTTCTACTTCCTCCTCCGGTGGCTGCGATTCAGTCGCCCAGCTCTGGGAGAGGGAGCGCTCCTGGCCCTCCGTCGGAGCACAGGGCGCAGGCACTTCCCTCCCGCTGAGGTGCGCAGAGGGTTCCCAGCGGGTCCAGGGCGCCTCGGAAGGAGAAAACCCTGCCAGGGGCTGCGTGGACGAGCAGGCCTCTCCCCACTCGCGGTCTTTGGGACGAGGTCCTGGGGAGAGTGGGATGGGGTGGGGACCGTGACCGTGTCACAGAGTAGCTGCCAGCAGTCTTCACCTGGGGTCCAAAGCGTCTGTCTTCTCTCTCCCAAGCCCACGCATCTGGCCGACTTCAACCAAGTGCAGACCATTCAGTACTCGAACAGCGAAGACAAGGACCGGAAAGGGACGCTGCAGCTGAAGATCGCAGGCGCCCCCGAGGTGAGTCGGCATTCTCCCCCCGCCAGAACCAGCCCCTCCTGCACGGGGGGCGGGGGGGGGGGACTCCGTCACGAGTAGTGAGGAGTACGGAGGGTGACGGGGCGAAGTCAGCCAGGGCCAGCGTTGTCACAATGCTCGGAGGTTCCCGGGAACTGCCAAGAAAATGGCTTCTTGGGATTACGTGAAATCACAGACGCGTTCAGTCAGCGGCCTCATTTCCCAGACTGCCGTGTGTGATGCTCTCTGCTGGGGTCCCCGTGACAGCCTGAGACAGTAAGCACAGCAGCCGCTGTCCTGCGGGGGCGGGGGCGGGAGGACCCTCTGTGCTGACACTTAGCCCAGAAGCCAGGAGTGACCGGGCCGTCCTCAGAGCGCAGCGAGGGAAGTGGTTTGGGCGGCCCGGTCCCCACTCCACAGCCGGGGAGCTGAGCACCAGCGGGGAGCCGGGGTTCGTCCCAGAGCCCACGGTCGCAGGCCGCAGGCTGCGGGGCGCCATGGAGGCGGGCGTCGTTTGGCAGCCACGGCGTCAGGCGGCCCTCTGACAGACCAGGAAGGCTCGCGTGTTGAGTGTGGGCGGCCGTTGGCACAGGTGGCTCTACTTGTGCACACAGCGCTGTCCTGGACCTGGGTCGTGGGCTCCACGCCGCGCACCGGCCTCCTGGGCCGAGCAGCCTTCTGTCCCACGGGCTGACCTGCCCTGCCCCTCGCTTCCGCTTCCCGCTGTGTCACCAGCTACTCTGTGGGCAGCTGGTGACAAATGGCCCTCAGGCTAGGGCATCCCCCGAGCTCCGACTGTCTCCGGGGGGGTCTGTAATGACAGGTCTTCAGAGGTTAGCGGGACTGCGGGTTTGACATCGAAGAGTAATTTCCGACCTCTTAGGCGGAACGTGCTGTGTGCATGCTAGAAGTGGTGAAATTTTACTGATTTTCTTCAGTATTAGAAAAATTATGGCTAATCGATAATGACCTGCTCCACGTTAGTGTGGTTTCTAACAGTAGCCATACTTGAAACACGCGGAGTCTCTAAATCCTCGTCTTAACTAGAGTAGGCCAGAGGGGCCAGACATTCTGAAGGAAAACAGTCTTTTTGCCTCTTTTACTTCTAGAAGGCGAATCTGTTTCTGTCTGGGTGGTCTTCTGTCACACATTCTAGGAACAACGTCCTTAAATATCAAACATCCTTTTTCACGCCAGCCTTGTGACAAGTCCGCACTGCTGTCACTCTTCTCTGTTCCCAGGGCGCCGAGAGAAGTGAGGTCACGGCGCAGCTGCCCCTTTGATTCCTGGCAGAACAATAACTCCTCTTTCTTGGTCTTTTCCCCTTTTAGCCTCTGACGGTGACGGCACCGTCCCTGACCATCGCCGAGAACATGGCCGACCTGATAGACGGCTACTGCCGGCTGGTGAACGGAGCCACGCAGTCCTTCATCATCAGGCCCCAGAAAGGTGAGGCCCTGCCCCGCCGCGAGCGCCCCGCAGAGCTGCCCCCGCGCGCGCCCGCGCCTCTCCTCCTTCCCGTGGACCAGGCTGTGCGCGGGAGGAGCACACACGGGGCTCAGCCCGGGAGAGCTGCGTTCTGGTTTTTCTGGGGAAGCGGGGCAGCGCACAGCCTATGCCTGGTTTGTGTAGAGCTTCGGGGGACTGTGTTGGCGTTCAGGCTGTCGAGATCGAGCAACACACCGGCGTACTTCCTAGGCTGCTGTCAGTGTAAATAAACCTCTGGGATTGTGTTCTGGGCTGGTTTGTTCGTTTTCAGGTATCCTTTGTAACGCCTGTTAAATAAAGTGTCTTTCCTGTTCTTTCTTAGATCTCAAAAGCTTAGAGCAAAAAACAAAATTAGTTCTAAGTCACAATGTATAAAATCAATGATTAGAGTGAAGAATCGTCCTAGAAACAAGCCTCTCGATCACTTCAAAAGCGATGCGGGGTTTTTGCAAGGCAGTAAGAATACCTGTTCCAGAAGGTTCGGATTTCCGAAGTAATCAAACAAAACGTGTCCCCAGCAGGATAAAGGCATAGTTGTGGCAAGACAAATCTGGGCTTTGGAATTCTATCAACTTGTGGGTTCAAATCACAAGTCCCCTGGCTGCCATCGGTAGATTACTTACCCTCTCCGTGCCTTGGTTCTCTTGCTAGAAGGTGGAAAACACAGAGCGGCACCTGTCTGTCACGGTTCAGGGAGGATAAGTGACCTCATGTGTCAGAGGGTTGGAGCTGTGTCCAGCTCATACGGCGGCCATAGCGTTAGGGTTGCTCCCATCACACTGCTAGCTGCAGCGGGACCCGGGCACACTGTGGGACCCTGGACTCTGACGGTCTTCGCGGCGTGTAGGCGGGTCCAGGGTGGCGCCCTCAGAGCAGCCAGCCCGGCCGCAGGCGGGCACAGGGCCCCTTGCCGCCCTCTCCTCCGTGACCAGGGTGATCCCAGAGAAGCAGTCCTGCGGGGCTGCGTGCCGTGTCCCCAGGTGAGGGGCCCCGAGGGAGACAGGAGAGCCCCAGGCGGGCGGGTGAGGAAGGACCGAACTCCGGTAGAGACGCGGCAGGAGGCCCCGCCTGCGCGGCCGCCGAGTCCCCTGTGTTGACAGAGCAGTTAGAGGGAGCACAGGGGCGTGCGAAGCAGCGGAATCATCGGAGCCTTTGTTTAGAAGTTCGTGTCATGGTGTGCTCTGGAAACGAGCTACGGCCGCTGCCGGAAAGCCCGGAGGCGCGTGGACTCCGGGACGCGGCTGCTCAGCAGGACGCTCGTCAGACCCGTGGTCGGAGCAGTGAAACCTGTTCGTTGTGTTTTTTTCTCAACTATAGTGTATATTTATAGCAGCTTTCTTTGTCTGAAACACAGTAACGAAGTTGCTTTTAGGAGCGTCTGGAGGCCGCTGTCCCCGTGAGGACTTGTGCAGACACAGACTCCTGGCTTTTCATTTTGTGCTTTAAGTGGGATATGTACCTTGCAAATATTATTTAAACGTTTTAGGGAAATTCATTTCCGTGAAGTTAATATTTTGTGAAAGTATTCAACGTGACAAATTGCCTGTCTCCTTTTTAGTAAATAATTTTAAAATTTTTACCAGGATTTATCAAACGTTCTTTATCCATTTGTCAGAACACACAAAAATAACATTCAGACATTAAGTATGAAATAAGCCAGCCATTCCGTGTTTAAAACTTCAGCATCTTCCTATGTAGGTTTTTAATTGGCTTTTTTTTGCCTTGGGGATGAACATTCTGATATCAAATCTTGTGAACTGCGATGCGTTAAGTTCTTCATGAGTAGGACAAGAGCATAAGTGAAAATATTTCTCAACCAAAAAAACCTAGTAGGGCCCCAGCTGTGAGCGGTTTTGTGTTGTCTTTGCAGAGGAGGAGATTTGACCTAGCGCCGCACTCACCTCATTCTCCATGCCAGCGTGTTCATTTACTACACAGCTGTTTTGGAATAGATACCTAAAGTGAAGGTATATTGCCTAATGGAAATAACCTTAAATCAAACATTAAAAAATTTTTTTAATGTTTATTCATTTCTTGAATGACTAGCCGTGACGTCCAGGCTAGTGACTTCAGACAGCTTGAATCTGGAAGCATTCATGCCTGACTGCTTTTGTACTTTCAAGTCTTTTTAATGTTTATTTAGTGTTGAGAGAGAGAGAGAGAGAGAGACAGCGCGTGAGAGAGACAGAGACAGAGCGTGAGCATGGGAGGGGCAGAGAGAGAGGGAGACACAGAATCTGAAGCAGGCTCCAGGCTCTGAGCTGTCAGCACAGAGCCCGACGTGGGGCTCGAACTCGCAGACCGTGAGATCATGACCTGAGCCGAAGTCGGACGCTCAAGTAACTGAGCCCGCCAGGCCCCAAAAGAAATGTTTCTACAGCTGCGACACGGGAAGGAAGGTGTCTGTGTCACAGACACCAGAGAGTTAAAATCTCTTCTTTCTCACACGTTCTCCCGGCTCACTAAGACGAGACAGGATGAAAATAGGCTCCTCGTAGAAGGGACACAGACGTCCGGGAAGCACTGGACACAACAGTGCCACACAGCGCTTTGTGCTGTTAGTGGGTGCGTGGGTCATCGGGAAAGATGCACTCTTGCACTTGGTCGCTGTCCCTGCCAGCTGTCGGGGGCCCGTTGTCCACCTCCTAGAAACCCTCCTGCAAAACCAGACACAGGACATCCCCTCTGTGCTGTTTGTAATAGTTCAAAACCGGAAACAGCGTGAGCCTCCACGGAGCGGAGTTAGCCGCTGAGTGAGGGAGCAGCACCCCTGATGCAGTGCTCCGCGGCTGTGAGCGGGATAGGATGGCGCTGTTTTCATGCTCTGCGCGCGCGCGCTGTGTGTGTGTGTGTGTGTGGTAAAGGAGTCCAGGAGTGACCGACCCTGGACAGGGAGCACTCTGGGGGAGGGGAGGGGGAGGTGTGTTTGAAGCAAAGTGGGGGCTTCAGCTTTTCCACTGCCTTTCCACGCTATGTACCTTTATGATTTAGATTTGCTACGGTGTATCTGTTCTGTTTAATTTTAAGAAATAGATAAAAACTTCTATTCAAAAGTTAAAAGTCAAATGTAGGTTAATAGGAAGATCCGTCCTTATTTGTAAAGAATTTATTCCGAGAAGTCACATACCTACCATGCGAACGACGTGAGAAACCGTACGTGCGTGTTCAGCTTTGTGAAATCAAAGGAGCGTTCAAACTTAGCTCCTGGAGCTGGCGTCGTTTCAGCGGGCGAGTTCTGGGTGTTAGCGTGCTGCCGCTGCCGGTGTCGCCGTCGTTCTCCGCGGTCGGTTGCTTTCTTGCTTCCGGAACGTGCGCTCTGCTGAGGTCGTCCCGTGGCTGATGGGCTCCCGTGCCGCCTGCCTTCTGCTCCTGCCCGGCTGTGGGGAAGTCTCCGTTCACCACGCGGTTACTAGCTGGTGTCGTTCTCTCGCCCAGGAAGTAGGCGTTCCCACAGGGAGTGCAGACGGCGAGAGGCCACACTGGTGTGTCACTTGGAAGTTTGTTACTGACAGGCAGGGGTGGATGTGGGCAGGATGTCTGGGAGCTTCCGCGGTGGTCCAACGGTCGGATTTTCCCGTAACTCCGCTTTGGCCTTCGTGGTAGAACTCGGTTAGTGTGCTTGGAATTTGGAGGTCAGAAAGTCGGAGCGAGGGAATGGCATGGAGCGCTGCAGCACACTGGGTCTCACACAGTAGCCGCGCGTATTCCGTGTTGTTCGTGCTACGCTAGCGTCCGTGCACCTTAGACAGTCTGATTTCTCTTTTGTACGTAAATAAACAGTCGTTCAGAAGGAGTCACTCTGGGTCCAAGGCTGATTCAGTTCTTCATTTACCAAGCAGTGGTCCGAGAGCCTTCCGAGCACAGGGTACCTGCGGGGCGTCCTAGACACCTGTGGGCGGGTTCAGCGTAAGCTTCAGGCGGTTCGGATACACGGGAAGTGCCCTGCCTCGAGGCCGAGGCCCAGGGGCTGCCCGAAGCCGCCGGGGGTGTTGCAGGAAGGGCTCCTTTGAGCTCAAATTGTGCTGGAATCGAGCTTTAAGACATTGAGGAATTTGATATTTCTACCAAGTGAGGAATTCTTGGTATTTCTACCCAGGCTGTGTTCAGGGAAGTACGGTCTGCAGTCCCAGAGGAACCGGGAATAGCAGAGAATGAAGCAGGAGAGGCGGGCGCAGGAGACTCCCGTGGCGGGGGCGGGGAGCCGGCGGGGCCGGCGGGGCCGGCTTGTGGGGCAGGTGCAAGGGCAGTGAGTGCTAACGCCTGCCGGGAGGGCGGCAGAGAGATGGGGCATGGGGGGGCAGACACCCCAAAGGTGGAGACAGGAGGTGTGGTGTATCCCGGCAGAAAAAACACAGTGCTTTGTGGGGTAAGCAGATGTGCTTAAATTTCATCTTAAAAACCACTGAAGGGGGCGCCTGGGTGACTCAGTCAGTAGAGCATGCAACTCTTGACCTCGGGGTTGTGAATTGAGCCCCACATTGCATGTAGAGATTGCTTAAAGATTAAATCTTAAAAAAAAAAAAAAAAAGCCAAGGAGAGACACTGCAGTTTGAAGCAGGGGAATGACTCGATGAGTCTGTGTTTGGAGAAGGTTCTTGTGGTAGTAACTTAGGTCAGGGAGGAATTAGAAGACAGGATTACTTAAGTGCCTGTTAGATTTGTCCAGATAAAAGGTCGTTAACCTGGGGGCTCCGTGCTTCCTACTTCCCAGAAGGAGGGTGGGGGGAGAGGGTCTCCCCCAGCCCCCAGACACTGCCCTGTGCTTCGCTGTGATGAGGACCCAGCCACAGTGCCTGGAGCCACGAGGCCCCAGTCGTCGATGGGAGGTGACCCCTGGGCGGAGGGCTCAGGTCAGGGGCTCCGGTGTCCTGGGCTGCTCTGGCGCCAGCTCCTCGGCCTCGGCGCGGCCCCAGGATTTATCTTCCTCTTAGTTGTGTCTCCTGGACAGATTTCGGTGTTGCGACTAGTGAGTGTTTTTATCGAAGTACAAAAACCCCCTTGGGGTAAGCCGCGTTGACTTTGACCATAAGACAGCCGTCTTCGCTCAGAGCCTCCTGGGCGGGGCCTATGCTCTGTTTCGATCAGGCGGTACCTTTTAGACCACACGCACCGCGGTTGGTTTGTGTGTGCTATCAACATTGACAGTGGACCGCGAAAGCCCAAGGCCTAAAGCTTGTTAGTAACTCCTTGTTGAAGCGCTGTTGCTGAGTTGTGGAGTAAGACATCGTCTCTGATTTCCGCACATGGTCTTTTCAGAAGAAACAGAAGGAATCTCATCTCTCTCTCTCTTTTTTTTCTGCAGAAGGTGAACGGGCTTTGCCGTCAATACCAAAGTAAGTGCTGCTCTGTGTCATTTGTTGCTCATTCGTGTCAGAGACCGTAAGGGTTCCAGGCTTGGTTTTCCATCTGCCCGAATAACCACATTTCTGTGTGTGCGACTAGGGAAGTAGAAAACCAGTATTTCCGGAAAGAAGTCAGATCAGCTGTCAGTCTTGTCTACAAGGGAAGCGTCCTTGGGCCAGCGAGCGCGACCCTGACCGCTGCCCTCTGCCGGCCTCACCGGGCTTGCTTCCCCACAGCTCGCACTGTCCTGAGCTGTGCTGACCTGTTTTTAGTTACCGGAGTAGACTGTCCTTTCTTCCCCCTCATGGCCCACTCTTCCTCCAGCCTCCTTGGCCCCGATTCGCCCCTGCTCATCTTTCCGGGCTCTTCCCGCATCACTGTCTCTAGAAACCCCCACGAGCCCCGTCTTGGAGAGCATCGCCGTGTGGGTCCCCATGACACCTCCTGCCTCGCGATAGCACTGAAACTGTCCTTTTGCTTACCCACGGCCCCCTGGCCTCGCGGAGGGCCAGGGTCACGTGGCCTCGTAGACCTGGCCCTGGAAGTATCCGGCACGCAGGAAGCACACAGCAGCCATGCAGGGGTGCGGGGGGGCTGAGAGCAGCCTCGAGCTTTCAGACAGTGCGCTTCACAGACGCAGCGGTCTCAACCGCGTTCACCGGTGCCCCGCGTCGGGCCGCGCGCGACGCAGCGCCCGGAGATCTTCAGATGCGAAAGTCTGCATGAGACGGCTTTGGGGATGAAACCGTGCAGAACTGTGGACGTGGGTGTGAACACAGGTGAGGAGGCAGCAGGTTAGAAGTGGTAGCAGATGCTGTGAACACTGAAGAACCGAAGCAAACTTGGGAAGAGCGGAGTCGCCACAAGTCGCAGAGCGGCGGACGCTCAGGAGGCAGCAGAGTCGTGCCCTGGTGACAGAGTTGTTCGCAGCAGCACCCAGCAGCGCGGCGTGGCCGAGGAAGACCCGCTGCTCTGGCAGCGCGCACGCATGGAGGCAGACAGCGTGACCCGCTCTCGGCAGCGCGCACGCGTGGGGCTCGGGGAGAGTGGGAGAGAAACCGGCGGCGGGCCGCACAGCCACCCCGATTCCGCTTAGGAGCTCGTTAGGTCTCAGCTGTGTGGAGCGGCCGTGGAAGGAGCCCGGTCCCACGGCTGTACGCTGCGGCTGCTGACGTCGAGGCCACGCCGCCGCAGTCCCGTGTTTCCTAGTGTACACTCTAGGCACCGGGCGCGGCTTCTGTCCCGGACTTCTGTGCTGCACGCTGCGTATCCGGAAAAAGTCGTCCTTTGTGAAAGCAGCAGAGTCTCTTGGGCATCCGAAGAGTCTGGGTTCCTTTTATTTCTCTGTTTTGTGTTTTCCAAAACTTTTAAACTGACATACACTTGTATTTTTTAAAAGTAAAACTTGTGGCCAAAATTTCATTTTCTGTGGGCACACGTGTAAAACACAAGTGTCGTTGAGCCGCCTCATGAGACAAGTAAGCAGACGCATTAAGCTTGCTGTTTTTCAGTCTGTAAATAAGAATATATATTCATGTACTACCTGCTTTCTTACACGCACTGAATTTAAGAAGGACCAGTTATACTTCAGCTTTTCAAATGACGTTTAGGAGTGCCGATGTCTGTTCCACGTGATTTTCCTTCCTCCCCCTCATAAATGTGGGGCAGTCCCTTGCAGTCTCGCATTTAAATGTAAAATTTTACATAGCCCGCTACCCACTGGCTGGTGAACAGTGTTGTAGCGCCAGAGCCGCCGTCAGGAGGGGCTTCCTAAGCACAGCTTGGTGTCTCTTCAGTTGTCCATCTTCATTCCCGACTGGTAAACCAGTAAGCAGTCTGCTTACTGCTTATTTTAAAGGCCTCAGGTAGTGCAGTGTAACCTTCTAAAACTCACCCTTGCAATGTCTGGTCTCAGTGGGAAATGGCAGAGTCCCGATGACAGGCACACCGTGTTTGTCGGCTGGGGGGCGGGGGCTCGGCCCGGAGGGCACGGCACTCACGGCTTTGCACCTCTCTGTTACAGGCTGGCCAACAGCGAGAAGCAAGGCGTGCGGACACACGCGGTCTCCGTATCAGGTGAGAGGCCACCCCGAGAGCCCCAGACGGCAGCTGCCCTGCAGACTCCGTCCCGGGGCTACAGGAGCAGCCTGGTCTTTGCTGCAATTACTCTTTCTAGAATAGCTTAGAAAACTTAACGACCTGACTGCCCGGAGCTCCGTAATTTTACCATCATTGAATAGGTTTAAATATGGCTTGCAAGTTTTCTTCAGATGAGATGTGTACGTGTAATGTCAGATCATTCACAAGACTGTATAGAATTCCAAGTTATTTTTCAGTTGCGATGTCGTGTTCATTGTATTTACAGTGAATATTTTTACTTTTGAACTTGCCTTTATAACTTATCTTTGCAATTCAGAATGTAACCGAATATACTTTGTGTATTCGTTGTTTTTTTGAGTTCAGGAAACGTGAAGTGTTTTAAGTGGTTTTTGTCTTTCGCGATTAACAAAGTGGTGTTTGAATATTGCTTTTTTAAAAGATAGTTAAGATACTGGCAAGCCAGTATGTTAACTATTGGCCGGTGTCACGAGCATGGTGTGCTTTCCTTGGCATGTTTTCAAACAACGTGTGCCTTTTCGCCCCCATTTAAACATGTGGAAAATAGAGGAGAGCGAGGCGGGAAGCATCTTCCGGGGACCCGAGTGTGGTGTCTTGAATACACACACGATGGGTGTGGGTATGCACCTCAACACAGATGCGCGTGTGTGTGTGCGCGTGTGCGTACGCGCATACACGCACGTCTGCGGTCTCTCCTGGCTCTACGCTACGCCTCTAAGACGGTAGCTTCCTAGTGACTCCAGGGTCTGATGATCTGACTGCGAAGAAACCTAATTCCTATTTACTTTCCTTTGAGTTAATTTTCCTGAAATTTAGTTTTGTGCTTTTGCCTGCTCGATGACTGTATTCTTTTTTCGTGTTCCAGCGTACAAATGCAGTGGCTTACTTCTGATTGGGCACAGACACCCCACAAGCGCTCCATGAAGGTTTGCGCCCCCCCTTTATGCGCTTGGCCACGAGCCCCTGGGGATGAGCTGTGTGACAGACGTGTGGTTTGAGAAGTCAGGGGCCTCTCCCTGGTGCACAGGCGTGGAGGGCGCTTCGAGTGCAGAGCTTGCGCCCGGGCCTGCGTCAGCAGCTGGCTGGCTGCGGCGTCGCCGGGATGTTCTCTGACACCACGGCCGACCGTGCCTGCGTGCCGCCTTCCCCGGTGGACTCCCCCGACCCCGGCAGTGACGCCGGGGCGCTCAGTGGTGCTCAGCATTCGCGCTTGCTGGGCCCGTCCCTCGTTCAGGCTGCGCTGGGCACCAGGGATGGGGCAGACGTAAACCAGGCCCTCAGGGAGTCCGTAATCTAGTTGGAGAGACGGAAGCCACCCGCTGCCAGAGTGGTGAGCGTGGCGAAGGATGCTGTCTGTGAGCAAGCCTGGATCCGGAGGGCGAAGGAGCCAGGCGTCCCGGGCCGTCTGTAGGGTGTCGTGTGGAGCAGGTGGGGTCCGCTGCGGGGCTACGAGGGGCCCCCGGGAAGCGCCCCGAGCACGCCACAGCCCCTCCCTGTTGGAGACGGAGCAGAGGTGCCCCATTAGGGGTGTCAGGACTCCACAGCCCAAGTGACATAAAGTAGGGCCTGACAGAACCTTCACATCTCGTTCCTTCTCCTGTTTCCCTAACCCCTTTTAGTCATGGGCCTTGCTTCTTAGGCTCCGAACCTCGTTGTTAGCAGCCGATCATCCTCAGACACGCAGGCCTTACCTTCCCTGTCCCCTCCCTTTACTGTCCTGCCTTCACGCTTCCCCCCCAGCCGTCCCGCGGCCCCGGGCCTTCACGCTTCCCTCCTATCTGTCCCGTGGCCCAGGGTCTTCACAGTTCCCTCCTAGCCGTCCTGCAGCCCCGGTCTCTCCCTCAGTCTCTTCTCTGTGTTCATTGATTGCACTGCTATCACACATGTTTAATTGAAATCGGCAACTTTCTGGTCTGAAACTTTCAGCTGTAATTTACGTCAGTCAGAGTTTAGACTCCTTAGCTCAGCCCTCAGTGGCCTCCCCCCGCCGACACATTTTTCAGAAAGTGGGGGCCTGCGCCTCTCCTCCCCTCTCCTCACGGCTGTTTTCAACCCGCCTGTGCTGTTCTCATCGTCCCGCGTCAGTCTTTCCGTTCCTCAGAGTCGGTGGTACTGCTTCCTACGTGGCTGTCACTTTGGCGCCTCACAGCTGCAGGCCAAGAAGAGTCCTCAGCGCTCAGGGGATGTTTAGCGACAGCACCGACGGCTTCAGATTTCTGTTGACCCCTGGTCATTCCACCTGCTGCTTGCCCACTTTGGTGGGATTGAACTAGCAGCCGTGGCGTGTTCACAGCCTCCCCAAAGACCCTGAAGCGGAACATCTGGCCAGCCGGGAGCCTGCCTCACACTTCATCAGAGGCCGTTACGCCGACCCCTAGAAAACCAGTGCTGTGTGGAAACCCGAGGGTTCCTTTCCGTCGCAGCCCGGAGGCCCTGCAGCACGCAGACGTGGTGCTGGCACACCGAGGGAGAGATCGGCCATCCCGGGCCCTGCACGACTCCGCTTACCCCACAGCGAGCCCGTGCGCTCCCCGGGCTCCCAGGGTGGGACCGGCATCCAGCAGCGTGCCAGCCGCGAGCACTGCTTTTCCGTCGTGGCCCGCAGCCATCCCCGCCGGACGGGCGTCAGTCCAGCTTTACTTCTCCCGCGTGCACTCATTCCGCCAGCAGGGGGTGCACGCTGGCCGCGGGCAGGCCCTGTGCCAGACGCTGGGGTACGATGGGGAACACAAGGCCAAGCCCCTTCCTCTATGAGCTGACAGTCTACGGAGGAGACAGGCCAGACACGCTGGACTAAAATCAAGCAGTTAAACCGAGAGCAGTGAAGGGAAGGCTACTTAAAATTCTGGTCAGGGGACTCTTGGCAGCTCAGTCAGAGGAGTGAGCAACTCTCGGTCTCACAGTTGCAAGTTCGAGCCCACGTTGGGTATAGAGATTACTTAAATGAAAAAACATTTTTTAAAAATAATAAAACTGGCGAGGAAAGTATCTCTGAGCAGTGACATGTGGGCAGGTAACTGAATGAAGGGAGAGGCGGAGCCGTGCAGACGGGGAGACGCCGTGCAGACGGGGAGACACCGTGCACCGGGCCCCGGAGCAGAGCATGGAGCACAGAGAGCGGGGAGAGGGCCGGGAGATGCAGCGGGATCGGCAGCCTGGACTCAGGAGCTTGGCCAAGGTCACACACACGGCCAGGAGCTGACCGGACTCTTTTTGCCAAATGTTCGCCGTGGTTTGCAGGACGTTAAATCTTCACGTGCCTTATCGTTCAGTCCCTGCGACAGCCGTACGGGGTCTTGTTCGTCCCCCCGTTTCACAGATAGGAGGACAGAAATTGAACAAGCCTGTTCAGTGTCCCAGTGCGTGGAGTCGGTGGACCTGGGTTGGAACTCGGGTCACTACTGCCCTCTCTGCCTTTGAGTGCCAGTTTAGGGGAGTTTCCCTCGAGTGCGGGTGGAGAAGCCGCCACTAGAGCGTCTCCATTGAGACCACACTTGTCATCGATGTTGAATATGTGGAGAATTTACCTTTGAAATCTGGACAGAGATTCCCTACGAAAGCACATGCAGCGTTGCCGGCTACAGAGAAGGAGCAGAGCGGCGTTTTCCCTGGGCGCGTCTTCCGAGGCCCGGAGGCGTGCTGTAGCCTCCGTACTAAGTTTTCAGGACACACGTGCATGTCATAGGGCTGAGTTAGAACTCGGAACCGAGAGGCCAGCGGGTGCAGGAAGGGGTCTGCGAGTGCAGTGGGGAGGGGTGCGGCCTGCGTCCGAGACAGGGCTTGAGCCGAGCGCGTGTGTTGAAATTCTCCAGAAATGCAGGTATTTCCGAGGGAGGGCAGTGAATGAAGCTGAACTTTAAAGGTGTTTGAAGGCATAAACTGTGGATTTTTTGTTTGGATGGTTTTCGTGTTTTACGGGCTGTTTGTTTTTTAATAACCAAGCCCGTCGTCAACCATAAAACTTCTAGGACGAGAAGCAGAGGCTCGCACATGGCGCTGATGTCAGCACGGTATGAACAGGGCCCCGCTGGGTGTTTGGATTACTTCGGCTCGACCAGAGGCTGTAAAACAACGTTTCTCTTTTGTAGCTCTGCCACGGAAACCAAAGTAGTGACCTTTTTCTATCGATGGAAATGTTTAGTTTGGTTGTTTCTGCTGAGCCCTATGCGATGATGTCTTTTTCAGTATTTATTGCAATTTTTTAATTTTAAAATTTTGGTTTTTTTGAGAGAGAGAGAGAAAGAAACAGAGAGACAGAGCACAAGTGGGGGAGGAGCAGAGAGAGAGGGAGACACAGAATCTGAAGCAGGCTCCAGGCTCCGAGCTGTCAGCATGCATGACCTGAGCCGAAGTCGGATGCTCGACCAACTGAGCCACCCAGGCGCCAGCCCTTATTGCAATTTTAAAAGTTTTTAACTTTACGACAGATTCTTTTACTTTAGTTGTTAATCGTGCATCAGTATTTCCTTTGTTACTTTTAGGGTATTCGAGTCAGTGACTAAAAGTTATTCTAAACTAAAATGTATTTAACAAGTAGATGTTGTTTGCTTTCAGCTGCTTCGTTATAGATTCTATAATTCACTTTATAGAATATGCAGGAGTAGTTTGTAAACTGTCAAGCTCTATGAAAGGTGGTATATGTGCAGTCCATAGTAGATTCTATAATTCACTTTATAGAATATGCAGGACTAGTTTGTAAACTGTCAAGCTCTATGAAAGGTGGGGTATGTGCAGTCCATAGTAGATTCTATAATTCACTTTATAGAATATGCAGGACTAGTTTGTAAACTGTCAAGCTCTATGAAAGGTGGGGTATGTACAGTCCATAGTAATTATTGTACTTTTTTACTCTTTTCTTGTGGTCTCTGAAATACTAGGGCTGTAATTCACTCATTGCTCTGTTCCAGCTTCGTGATATAAGTAGTTATTTATATATGAATGAGGCCCAGAGAGAATGCCTGGTGCATCCGCGGGCATTATCTCGTTTAAACCTCAGGGCAGTCTTCCTCGTGCTGTTTCCACCTTACGGAGGGGAACGTTGAGACTCAGAGTCGAGGTGGCTTGGCCTGGTTCACATGGTAAGCAACAGAAATCCGATTGAAACCCACGTCTTGGACCCCAGAGCCCATTGCCTTCACGTTGGCCCACACCGAGTCCCTCAGAAGCTCGGTGATTCCCGTCTGTGGAACGGGGGGCTGTTTCGGGAGAGTCTGAGTGCGACCGCGGTTTCGCCTCTGCCCCGCATTCGTCAGCGGTAGCACAGTGCTGCCCCCTCCCCGACGCTCTTCTGGTAAAACTTCCGTCTGCCCTGTACTCAAGTTAGAAAGAGTTTCTTTTGTCTGGTTTCCGTGCTAGCTTCAGTTTTGATAATGCTGCGCTTTCCGGGTAGGCTCTGTCTATTACTGAACGTTGATTTTTAACACCAGCTTTTAGGCATTTTTAAAAAGTGCCCTAATTTAGGAGTATTTGTGCCTAGTACACGCAAAGTTAATTTTTGTAAATTAAATGCTCTGTGACACGATTTAATCCAACCGACGCTCCTGGTTACCTGCGTGCACAGAGTGCTTAAGTATCAGATGCTGCTGGCTTGTCCCCGGCACCCGGCTTACTGGAAATTCTCCCATTTCAGCAGTCGTGAGTCGCGATCTATGGTCAGTGTCGTGGTAGGAGAGACTCTTAGCCATCGAGAGGTTCACGGTTGTCTCACCAGGGGTGGTCAGGACGGCCCACGCTGCTGTGCGCGGAGGATCGAAGCCCCCCACCGTGCTGGCCTCCCTCCACCGCCATCATTAGCTCGTTTGAACTCGTTTGTCTCTGCTGAGATTTGAGCAGCTGGACTGTCCGCCTCTCCTCCCTGGCTCCTCGAGGAATTGAGAAAAATACTCTGGAGTCACGCATGTCCCGAAGCACCTACGTCCTACGTTGTAAAGTAGTATCCAGAGCCCACCCGGCGTCCTGGCCCTGACCCTGGCCCTGAGTTGGACTTGACCCCTGGGCTGTGGACACGTGGAAGGACACGCGGAGGCCCCTCGCAGGGAGCAGCCTCAGACTCTGAATTCCGAAGAAGCCCACGTTACGGGCAGAGCAGTAACGACTACGGCAACAATTTAAACAAGACATTCACGGGGCGCCTGGGGGGCTCAGTCAGTTAAGTGGCCGACTTCAGCTCAGGTCATGATCTCACAGTCCATGAGTTCAAGCCCCACATCGGGCTCTGTGCTGACGGCTCAGAGCCTGGAGCCTGCTTCGGATTCTGTATCTCCCTCTCTCTCTGCCCTTCCCCCACTTGCACTCTGTCTCTCTCAAAAAATATTTAAATAAGTAAATAGAAATAAACAGAATATTCGTATCCCCGTGCTCTGTCCAGGCCACACACATCTGTTCCCTTGGTCCTGGGCACTAGATTCCAAACCGGAGAGTGTGCCCCCTTCGCCCTAGGCGTAAGGGGCCTGCAGTGCTCCGAGGGACTTGGGAGAGTGCGCGTGTTTGTAGTACAGTATGCCTCACAGTCGGCCGCCTTTGCGTGTAGTCGGTTCGTGAGCCTTCTTCATCTTCTGGCTGGGCTTATTAACATAGTAATTAGTAATCTTTAATCTTCAAAAATTCACTGAAATGCAAGAAGCCCACATATCATCTTGCCAAATAGAAAAACAAATACTACGAATGTCCAAAGGCCCCTGTTATATTTTTTTATTTACAGAGACACATTTTAAAAGAAGGCTTGAAAATTGTAAAATATAAATTTTAGAACTTGACCTCAGGGCTTTTGCTCCTAGTTCATAGCGTGACGTAGCTGCATGATAATTGTGGAACTTATTAAAACCCAACTCCGTGGGTCAGGACGACACAGCTGGCACTTACACGAGCAAGAAACTGCATGAACAGATGGGTATTGTTAGCCTTTTCAGTTTTCAAATTTTTTTAACTTTTTATCACGGGGACTCTCAGACACACAGAAGCAGAGAGATGGAAATTGTATAACGATGCTCCAGGCTCTCGTCGCTCAGATTCAGCAGCTGCTGTCCTGTGGCCAGTCTGCCCTCACCCCTGCCTCCACCCACTTACACAAGCACATGTTCTGATGACTTTTATTTATTTAATTTTTAATGTTTGTTTATTATTGAGAGAGAGGGAGAGACAGAGCACGAGTGGGAGAGGGGCAGAGAGAGAGGGAGGGAGACACAGAATCCGAAACAGTCTCCAGGTTCTGAGCCGTCAGCCCAGAGCCTGACGTGGGGCCTGAACCCACAGATTGTGAAACTGAAGTCGGAGCTTGAGCTGAAGTCGGAGACTTAACCGACTGAGTCACCTAGGCGCCCCTTGTTGACTGTTTTAAAGCAAATCTAAGACGTATTTCATCTAAAAGATAAGGAGTCTTTTTTAAACAGTACTATCGTATTGCAAAAGATGAACATAATTCCTGAGTCCCAGCTCTCCAGTCAGCGTTCGGCTCCCCGCGTTCCCGTCCTTCTCACCCACGCCATCCAGGCTGCGCCTGGCCTGCCGTGTCTCCCGTCTCCTCTTGTATCCGTTGGTGAGGCCACCTCTTTTTATTTCTTTATTTTGCAGTTTATCTGTTGACGAAGTCGTGTCACCTGTGCTGTCGCCCACACGCTGGGCCCGGCTAGTCATGCCTCTGTGGTGCTGCACTGCATGTGCGGCCAAGTCCCCGTGAGCGTTACACCAGGTGGCCTTAGTGGCCATTGACTGGCACGCCTGGACTCTGTCCCGGGCCGCAAGACGGTGACGCGTGACTTCTGCCACGTCTTCTCGGTTTATTTGGCTGTTCTACTTGTAAAGACAGCTTCCCTTCATCAGCTCTTCCGGTCCCCTGAGGAGTGGCTCCTACTGGAAAGACAGGAAAACCGCCTCGTTCTTTCCCTTCGCTTTCCAGTTTGTGAAATGATGGCTTGCCTTCCCGCCCAGATGCTGTCGTTCTGTATTTTCGTTTTGGAGCCTCGTCACGAATTCGTGGATCTTTAGCGTCATCCGGGGCAGGGGGGCTCCCGTGACGACCCGGGTCGGGCGATCGCCGAGAGTGTGCCCTCACACACCGTCAGCCCCGAAGGTCCGGCCGCGGGCACCGCTGCTCTCCCCGAGCGGCAGAGACGGAGCGGGGCAGCGCCGGGCCCTCGGACTCGCCCCTGCGCGCCTTTCCCCGCTGTGCCAGCCCCTCGAGAAGCCCCATGTCACCCCGGCCCCGCCGCGCGCGCCCGTTGCGTTCGCTCTCCTGCGCTTCTCTGTGCCTCCAGTCACCCCCCCCCCAACCGCATGGGCCCCCCCCCCCCCCCGCCGCCCTCAGAGCTCGGTCTTCCCTGCCGGCTGTGGCTGCGCGGGGACTGGAGGGGAGCTCAGTGTCTGAGTCCTGGCTCGGCCCCCCCTCCCCCCCACGCCCCCGCCAAGTCTCGGGTGATTTCTGTGTTCGTGGTAAGGGGTTCTTCCGACCCCTGGCCCCTCAGCACGGCGGCCCCCGGCCCTCCTCTCGCTGCTCCCTCCCCTGGTGACAGAACTCTGCGCAAGAGGTGCTGCTTCCGGAAATCGGAAATTGTCCTTCCCCGACTCCCCCCCTGCCGCCTCGCTGCTGCCCCCCCTCCATGCTCGAGGACCCCGGCTCCCCGTCTTCGGGCCTCTTCTCTGCCATCGGTCGCCGCCTCAGGGATCTTACTGTGATTCATGCCTTCGTTATGCTGGTGACTCCTGAAGTGCCATCCCAACCGCAGACGCCCCCCTGAGCCCCAGACCCCTGGGCCGACGACGTCCCCGGCATGTCCTCTCTGGGGCCTCACGAGCCTCTCGTACTCGTGCTCGGAAGGGGGCCCTGGCCTCCCCACCCAGCGTGCGCGTCTCAGGCCCCTCTTAGTGCCAGTTCCTTCTGGCGATCGGACCGGAGTCTCTGGGGTGCTTTCGGGTGCTCTGCCGCTTCTTCCCTGAGAACCGGTCGCGTGGTGCATCCTAACTGGCCCAGCGCTCTCAAAGTGTTCAGTTCAGCTTTCCACATGGCCGCCCTCGTCACATGCCCCCACTCCGTGCCCGGGTCCTTGCAGTGGCCTGGCAGCTCTTGCACCCTTTGAAAGCCTCCCAGGAAGTCTTCGAAAGCTAAGGCCAATCATGTTACTTCCTTTCTCACATGCATCTGCCCTGACGTCATTCACAGTGACAGCCAGAGCCCTGACGTGGGCTCCTAGGTCTGCACCGTCGCTGGGAGCACTCACCACCTCTCCCTCACTCTTCTGTCACCCTGCCCGACCGGCCTCCTTGCTCCTTGGCTAGTCACGTGGCCCAGGCTCACCTCTGCAGAGCTGGGCCTGCACAGCTGCTATTTGCTCTGCCCAGATGTGTGTACACCCTCTCCCTCTGCTCCCCGAAGCCTTTTTGCAAGTGACTCCTTCCGCGTTTAAAGTTGCAGCCTCATTAGAAAGTACGCCCTGCCCACTTCTGCCTCTGTTTTTCTCTGCAGCATGTGTGTATTGACACACCAGGTCATTTGCCTTTTTGTTTATTGTCTTGTCTTTTCCCCAAACGAGAACATGAGCTAAATAAGGTAGGAGTTGGGACGCTTGTTCCCCTGCTGTAAACCGTGCATCTGCACAGGCACCCAGTGCGTGGCCGGTGTTCAACACATGTAATCATCTTGAATAACATAATATATCTTAAGTAAAATAATAAGAGTCCTGACAACGTTTTTTTTAGTTTGTTTTATTTATTTATTTGAGAGAGAGTGGGAGCAGGCAAGGGTAGAGAGAGGGGGCCAGAGGATCTGAAGCAGACTCCAGGCCCTGTGCTGACAGCAGAGAGCCCGACACGGGGCTTGAACCCACGAGCTGTGAGATCTTAACCTGAGTTAAAGTCAGACGCTTAACCGACTGAGCCACCCAGGAGCCCCAACATTTGTAACGATGTGGGCTGATCTTGGTATTACCGAAGAAAAGGTATAACGGTAAAATCTTGGTTCGCGAGCACAGTCTGTTTCGGAAACATGCTTGTAATCCAAAGCCCTCGAACATCAACGCAAACTTCGAGAGCCGTCGGCTCAGTTGTGATCATGTGACGTTCGGCGTCACGAACGACTCGTACCGCAAGACCTGGCTCGTTTGCCAAGTGACCATTTACTAGAAACGTTTGCCGGTCTTGCAGACCACTCGCAGAACTAGTTACAATCCAAGGTTTTCCTGCACTTAAAATGCATTTAAAAAACTGTTTGCTTTTTAAGTCGGTGTAAAGAATACTCAGCTCAGTTTAGAAAGAAGCAGCAGAAAAATGGGAACAGCCGGTCCTCAGCAGTGGGGACCCCGGGGACCCCTCTGCAGCTCTTTCCCGGGGGGGAGCCTCTGCCACTGCCTCCTTTCACGAGTCAAACAAGTTTGGTGAGTTTTCCACGGTCCAGGAATGAACAGTGGAGCCAGCATCTCAGGTCAAATACACGTCCTTTGTATTTTTTGTGTTTCCGTAATTGCTCACTTGCAGGACGGTGGTGAGGGCAGTAAAATGAAGCCTCACATGCTCTCTATTCAAACGCCCGGGGTTTTGGCCCACTTTACGCCTCACTCGGCTTTCTCCCTCTGAACCATTTGAAAGCACTCGTGGACGGGGCGTGCCTTCCACCTGTAAACGTTCCGACGTGCGTTTCCTGAGACCAAGGACATCGTCCTGAACAATCACAGTGTGATTATCAAAATCAGAAAGCCTAATGTTGATAGACTGCTCTTCCCTTATCCACAGCCCACGTCCCTGTCTCACCCGGTACCGTCCCCTACAGCTCTTAGGCCTGCGCCCCCCACCCCACTCCTCCCCCCCAGGCCCGCACTCCAGCCAGCCTGACAGAGGGCAGTCAGCCTTCCCGCCAGGCCCCGATCTTACCCGAGACACCACAGGGAGCTGCACTCAGGCTGTGGGGATGGGAGGTGAGATGCTCGGTAATGAGGCCGAGGGCACAGGCTACCCCGTCCAGTCTGCAGTATCACCACGTCGTGTGTTTCAGTTCCTCTCGCTTCCGTCCGCTAACACGTTGATGGTGCCTGTAAGTCGTTGGCCATCAGGTGACCCACTGGCCTTTCTTGCGAGGACCCTTTGAGTGTGCAGCTAAGTCTTGCATGTCTCCTTGGCCTCTTCTGTCACGTGTTGTCACTGCTGCATCTCAAAGAGCTGTATGTCCTTCGGTTAGGCCTCACTGTGCCAGACGCCCGCTGCTTCTCCTGTGCCGCGTGCTCCTGGGGGGCGAGGGTGGGTGGTGTGGATCCAGCCGGCATCCAGGGCAGGCAGGACGGTCAGAGGAGTCCGAAGTACGGGAGCCAGGCAGGCAGTGAATAAACGATGCTGCTAGGAGGGGGGCTTCGCAAACCGCCTCATCACTGGCGTTTATGTTAAGGTAATTTGTTCATAGTGCACACTTAGGTCTGTGAGTCTGCGTCTTTGCCGATGATTTGGGAAAAATTGCTCCTAAGACTCCTTCACAAATATGGATCTGCTAGTTTCTGGCAATTTTTTCTTGCTGGCTGAGTGTTCACAAGGTTCTTGAACTATTTGTTGGTCTTTGTTTTTTGTCTTGTTTCATTTTGTTTCAGTTTTGTTATTTGTAATATTATCTATACCTTCACCTGGCTGGCTCCACAGAGCTGGGAGACTCCTATGTCTGTCTGAAGGTTTCTGTATCTGGTAGTAATCTTTGCTAAAAGACGAACTTTAAAATATTAATGTGTTTTTGTAAAACTCAAGTCAAGTAGAGATGAAGTGTGTCGATAGTGAAATAAAAGCATTGCAACTTTGTTTCTGCTTTTATACATCTGCCTTAAAATGTAACCTAACTTTCCTTTGGTTTTGAATAATGTGTTTCTATTTTTCTCTTTCTTCCTCTTGCCTCTTTACAAGGAGTCAGTCCCCGCCAGCATAAAGTTAAGAAAGCTAGGCGCTTTCTCCCTTTGGTCTTCTGTGCCCACGAGCCTTCTCCTACGGGTACTGCACTAGCTTGTGCCAGCTCTCACTCGCCCGCGCCGGCAGCGGACCTAACCCCACGCTTGTAGGCTGCCCCGAGCACGGTGGCCTGTACTGGGTGTCCGCCGCCCGGTAGCCATACGGGGGGGACGGTTCGCGGTGACCGTCTCTGGGCTGCTCTCCAAGAGAAGACTTTGTGTTTGCCTGTTTGCTGGGTTTTACATGCATGACAGGGCGAGTCGTAGCTTCCTGGTTTCCTTACGGGGTCTCCGTGTTCCGCCTCAGGGGCCGGCAGATACTTGGTTGTGCACTGCGAGCCTCCCGAGTTAGTGAGGGACGACGGCTGGGGTGAGCCCCAGAGGGCTGCCCATGCTTCTCTGGCAGGTGCTCTGGGTGCCACGGGGCAGAGGCCGCCGGGCCACTGGATAGTGTTCTGGGAAGCAGAGACTGTTCGTAGTAAGTGGAACAGGAATTTCTCCAAACACTGCAGGAATTTAAATGGAAGCTGGACGTGTCGTACAGCTTATGTGCTGGGCCTGGCCTGTGGCCCCGTGTACTAGGACCCCACGGCTCGCTGGAGGAGGCCTTCCTGGAGGAGGCATGCCGAGGCCCGGGTCCCTGGCCAGCCTTTACCAGACTCATTAATGACTGGTTATTTTCATTTTTTTTCTGAGAGGATGCAGATTCCCTTTGAGGGAGGTAAAGGCCGTTTTTAGCATTAACTGCGAGAGCCTGTGGGACTGACTTTGCTCAGCGTGGTAGAAACCAGCTTTACAGAACTGCTGCGTAACTGTGTATGACGTGTGGACAGCTTAAAACTCGCCATAATGCCCTTGAGCCGAGTCAACACACTTACTGCTGCGACCGCGCTTTTGAGTTAGACCTGGGGGGTGATTTTTTGTTTTCCTTGTGCTTTGATTTACTTGTCATGTTAATAGTGTGTCTCCCTCTCTCCCCTCTCCCCTGCCCCCCTCCTTCCCACCCTCCCTTTCTTTGCATGCCACCTGGATCTGCAGATGAAATTAGTGGGGACGGTAATCTTTATTTTCACATTTGTGTTACTAATATGAGAATCATTGATTCGTAAATATGGTTCGGTGTTTAATATAAGGCAGAATGTGGTTTTGATTCAGCAAAACAAGTGTGAACAAAGGATGCTATGGACCAATGGCCTCCTGAGCGTGGTTTAGGGCTTTGCCAGGTTCCCCGTCCCTGTCAGTGAGGAGTCTGAGCTGTACACACACACAGGGAGTTCTCTAGATTTCTCTATTAACTTTGAGTTTCTAGAAAGATCGTCACAGTGGTCCCATTCACAAGACTAGTCACAGTGATAGGGGCCCCTGCAGGACTCCCCAGACACCGTGTGCCCCTAACAGTCTTCAGTCCGAGAGGGGACAGTAGAAAGGAAGGAACAGGGGTGATTGTTAAGAAGCGCCCAGACTGGCTGGAGACACCCCAGCAACCGTGCACTGACCGCTCTTGAGCAGTTGAGGCTGGCACTTAATAACCCAGAAGTTCGAAAGTCACGTTTCACAACTTATGTTGCCCACTTCATGTCCGCGTACGTGAAACTTTAACTCTTCACACTCAGAGTAGGGGGAATGGCGTTTTTCCTCGTGGTTAGACGAGAGAATGTTTTCCCCGAAGATTCCGTCTGGGTCATTTTCGTGGTGAGATTGAGAACTTGAGCCTCAAAAGGCCTTAACCATACGTGCCTCTGGGAAAGTGCGTCTCCTCTGTGGGGCTGGCAGCGCGGAGGTCCCCTCCTCGGTAGAGACCAGTTAGCGACCGCTGCTGGCGTGGAGCCCCGCGTGCAGGCGCCGGACTGGGCGGCTCTGGGTGTCAGGTGTGGTCGTGGTTGCCGAGCCTGAGAGGGACCCCCGAGGCCACGGCTGCCGCAGGAGGCTCGTGGCAGGAGGGAGGCTCCAGCCTCGTGCTCCCCCGCCCCAGCCTGTCACCTGCGGCCTCCCTGAGCAGGCCCGTGCAGCTCGCTTCGTCTCCGTGTCTTCATCCAGAAAGGCCTCAGTGGTTGCTGTGAGGGTTACCGTGCAGACTACGTGTTTGTAACGTGTGGTTATGCACGTCATCCATGTAGAGAAGCCACTTTCCCCCACACTCGACTTTCCCGCTGCCGTGGGCCACACAGGGCAGGTGTTGTTGTTCCCACCCTGCAGACGGGTGAGCCGGGCCTGAAGGCGTTAGTCCCTTGGGGGTGCACACACCAAGGCCCGTGGCCAAAACACAGCCCACCTCTTGTTCTTCTCAGACTGGCCCTGAAGCTAAGGACGATTATTGCTTTTTAACGATTGGGGAAAAATCAAAAGAGGAGTAGTTGTGCATCAGAACCATGGGAAATCCCCATTTCCGCGTCCACAAGTGAGGTTTCCTTAGGGCCGCGCCCATCAGCTCCCCGCGGCTGCCGGCCGTCCCTTAACAGCAGGGGCCAGCAGCTGCCACAGAGCCTAAAACACACACCATCCAACCCCTTCCAGACGAGAGCCGCCGAGCCCGGTCCGGGCCATACAGCTGGCTCACATAAGAACTCTGGCTCCCTAGAGAAGAACCCTTCCCCTGCTTCCCAGAGCCTCTCGGCACGTCTCCATTGCCCGGGTCAGAGGAGCGGCCGGGACTCGGCTCCGTCCCGCTGCACGCCCTCCTCAGGATGCCGCTCTGTGGGGCTGCTGCCGCGTCCCGGCACCCCAAGGGCGGGACAGAACCAGTCAGGGCACAGGCTGTCAGAACTGCAGGTGGCCACGCAAGCCACAGGCACCGGGAGGGCCCCGGGGACACCGTTGTTTGCCAGGCAGGTGGAGGAGGTGTGACGGAATCACGTTGTCCGTCCCTCCTCCTTGAGAGCGAGCAGATCGTCAGCATGCGAGAAGTTCATGAGCCCGAAGGCTTCTGTGCAGCTCCTTCTACTGCGAGCCACGGGGCGGTAGCCACGGTCCGCTGACACGCGCTCCCCCGGTTCCAGACGGAGCCCCACTGCAGCGACTCCAGAGCTCGAGACTGACATGGCGCAGCTGTGTCGTTTCGATAACAGCCTCACCTCTTCGTACTTGGCTCTCAGACGAGGACTTGGTTCTCTTCTCTCCTATTTCCTGAGCTGTCAGTTTCTGTTAACACGTTTTCCTGTCACTTCTACCACGTACCGTGATACCCAGCCTTTCCAATTACAGTGGTGTACAAGGTTTTAGGAGTCTCCATTTTTAAAAGAGTTTATTTTGAAACATTTAATTCACGGGCCAGGTCAGGTACCCTGAAGCAGTCTCCCCAGAACACAGGTCCCCTTCTTGCGAACATCCGAGCAGAACAGGGCCTGTGTTGAGGGGGAGGTAGGAGTGTCCCAAAATATCCCGAGAAGTATGCCATGGTTTGGAGCATAAAGTCCCCAGGGGCGCCCGGCTGGCTCAGTCGGTGGAACATACGACTCTGGATCTCAGGGTTGTGAGTTCGAGCCCCACGATTTAAAAATAAAATCTTTAAAAAACCAACCAAACTCCCCACAAACGTTGTGAAAGATCGTAGGGAGGCAGGGAACGTCACAGCCCAGGCTCCGTGCCCGAGTGCCGCTCTGTGTCCCAGCCCACCGCTGATCGGCACCGGGACCCGGGGGACCTCGTGTGCCCTGGGAGTCCCAGGTCCCTGTCGGCAGGGGGCGGGGGGCGGGGGGAAGGTGGTCGCAGTCCCGCTGGCCGGAGAAACGGGACAGTTCCTCACAGTCCTGCTGCCACCCTTGCCCACGAGTGAGGAGCGCGGACCTGGCTTCCCTCATCTGCCCGGGAATCGAACCTGTTTCCCTTGCGTGTGTTTGTTTTCCTCGTATCATGCCAGTATTTTGGGGGGTGGGGTCCCAGGCAATTTCAGGCTGGGCTGCAGTTTCTCAGGGGCCCTTGAGTGTGTAAAAACACCTGTCATATCTGTATCATAGTACTCTATAACCCTAAAACCGGAAAAGGAAAAGAGAAGGAAGTCAGTACCAAGAGTTCTTGGAGAAATACGCCCAGCGTCACCCCTGGAGGCTCCTGGGTCGAAGGTCGCGAGGAAGGCCTTGTAGTCTCTGCCCCTTCAGCCATGTTGCCTTTGTTCCCTGAGAACCGGCTCACGGCGGACACACACTGCAGTCAGGTCTGTTCCCTCACCCCTCAGTGCCCACGTCTACACCCCAGTGTCATCCTGAGTGGTTCCGAGGGAGCTTTGACACCCAGGGTTTCCCATGGAATTCGTATAGCAGCGAGAGGAAACAGTTACAGGTTTGTGAATTAATTATAGGATCTGCAACTCATTCTTTCCCAGGTCAGTTCTGTATGCTAGCCATTTTATTTTCATGGCTTCAGATTGTTTCAGGGTTGGACTCTAGTGAGGCTTTTATAAAAAGAGGCAGTCCTAGAAGCCACTACAGCCCAACCAGGAAGGCCGACCGAGAGTCTCAGCAGGCAGGCACCCCTCAGCTGCCTGGCTCCTTCCACGGAGCCCTCGGAAGAGGCAGAACCACAGGGAGCTCCCATTTTGTGGCCGTCTGTCATGTGCGGGTCCGTGCCTCGGCCTGACGTGCCCCTCCGGTAATCCTCCTCACAACCCTCCCGGGGGACGTGTGCTGTGTCTGTACGTGCGGACACAGCTAGGGCACAGCGGGGGGAGGTGCCCTCGCAGGACGGAGCGGGCCGCCCCTAAGCGTGCGGCTGTGCGCCTGTCCTGTGCACCAGCTCCACACCCCCACCCCCGACCGTCTGCACAGCCTTATACCAGCCACGTAGCTTCTTTGCCCCAGTTTGGTGGAGTGTGTGGTCCCCTCACCACCACTCTCTGCCCGGCATGTGTGTTCCCAGCCCTTCTCTGTGCCGGGCACCGTGCCGGATGCTGAGAGCACAGCCGGAAAACACCCCGGCCTCCGCTCCCCTGGGCTCTCCATCTGGAGGGGGACAGACAGTTGACAGGGGACCAGAGGACGGCCAGATCATCGATGGTGACGGGTGCTGAGGAGAGTAAGCCAGGCAGCGTGGTTAGAGTGATGGGGGGGGGGCAGGTTTGTTGGAGAGCTGGCCGAGCCAGCAGGAGCCCCAGCCGAGTTTGTGCCAGGTGAGAGGCCTGCTCTGATGTCACCAGCGGCGCCACGCCCTTCTCCATCAGGCGGGCAGTGTCCCCACAGCCGTGTAAGGACTCGGTGCCGGTGGTGGCGATTGAGCCGTGACCTCCCCTTATGGAGCTCAGAACCAAGTGCCAGGGCTGCTGAAGCACCCTGGTGACAGGGCAGCTGAGGAAGGTGTGCAGAGGCTGGGTGTCCGGCAGCTGTCCCCGCCGGGGTCCTGCCGCCCCAGGGTCCCCTGATGCATTTGGCCTCTAAAGGCGGGTGCTTTGTAGGGAAGAAGGAGTAGGGGCAGCGCCTGTTTGTGGAAATTCTGCCTCGGCTTTCTGAGGCGAGGGCACACCGTCGAGCTTGGTAAATTACAAAATAAAGGGAGAAAACGATCAGCAAATGGCACACGTGTGATGTGTGGCTTCAGCTGTCCTAGCTGAAGTGCAGAACCCTCTCCACTCGGTCCTTTTTCTTTTTTTTTTTTTTTTTTTTTTAAGTTTATTTTTGAGAGACATAGAGACCTTTTTCTTAAAGAGCCTTGGTAGCTTCCTTCTGTGCCCAAATAGCATTTCAGTGTCCTCTATTAAACCAACTTACACAAAAGCAAAGCTGTGGGCCTAGGACATGTCAGTTCACAGAGAACAGGATAAGGCGGGGAGGGGAGGGGGGAGAGAGAGAGAGAGAGAGAGAAGGATGTAAGGTTTGGGTCATTAGCCCTGTACGTAGCGTTATTTACAACATGTCCACACAAGATTGCCCACCTTTCGCGTGGGACTTAGGAGTAGTTTACACTCGCCAAGTGGTGCAGGGAGAATCTATTTGTTGACTTGATAGTCTGCCAGCTGAGTTAAGAGAGAAATTCTTCCAGTTACACTTAGCTTTGGGCTCCATCATCACCATGGCCACGTGGAACAGTTGATGTCCCGAAGAATGTAGACCGTATGTTTTCTCTCTTTTCTCTAATCTTAGTATCTGAGTGAAGTAGTAATAGCACGAAGGAAAGAGCTTTCAGCTTGTAGTTTCTCTGGGGTCAGAGGCGGTGCCTGGTCAGCTTTTCTCCTTGGAGAGCTCTCTTGAGACGGCCATCGGGGAAGTCGTGCCCTCCTTTCCTGGCCCGGCCCCTGAACCTCTGAACTCCTGGCCGGGGCCGCTGAAGGTTTCCCTCTCCACAGACAAGGCTTAAGTCAGCACACTCGAGACTCAGACGAGCGTCCCTTGCCACGGCTGCGGGTTTCCGGGTCACATATCCCCAGAAGGAGTGGGCGGAGACACGGAAACTCCTGGACATCGTCTCAGAGAGGAGCTTGCTTTGATACGCTCTTTCTTCTCGTTTCATTCTTTTTGTTAGATCTTTTACCCTTTTGACATTAACGTGTAGTCTTCAAATATCTGAGGGAAAAGTGACAGGAGAGAAACCCCGGTGGCTTCCATCCCGAACAGACGAAGTGCAGGACCCAGTGAGTCTCCTCGCAGGCCAGGCCGCCATCCGTGCCCTCTCGGGGAAGAGCCCGCAGCTCCTGCTGCAGAGTCTAGTTATGAATGGTGTCACAGTCCCTGTTTCTGAGATCCTAGTCTTGTTTGGAGAAATCCCACTAGACAGCAGGGGGTTCAAACATGTATTTGGTGTAGACGAGAGGGCGTGTTGCAGGCAGTGCAGATGGGAGCTTTGAATCGTGTGCGTAGCTGCTGCACGTCCCTCTGGCCTTCACAAGGGCTCTCTGTGCGAGCTCTGTGTGCTCCCTGAGAAACGAGTCTGTGTGTTACAACAGACCGCACCATGATGTCACTGTTATTTCCATAAATGACTCATGTGTGAGCAAAAATCGAGTAATAGTGTCTTAAGAATGTGTCGGCATAGCCGGGGGTGTAGGCAGATCATTTTGCCTTTTCAAATGATATTAAAGGCCAGGAGGTCAAACGGTTCACCTCTTCCAACGTATCCGTTTCCTTCCCTACAGAAACAGACGATTATGCTGAGATCATAGACGAAGAAGATACCTACACCATGCCCTCAAGTAAGTCGGTTTTCGATTTTTGTTCTCGTTCGGATTTGACATATACAATTTAACTTTTAAGTATCTTCCATTTAAAAGTTTTAGATATTAGGTGTTTTTTGTTTTGTTTTTTTTTTTTTTTAGAACTGTCTTTACTACCTCATTGAGTGTGCATCACAGAAATACTCTTTTCAGTCTTTAGAAATCTGTTTCGTACTTGACCAGTCCAAGGGCAGGAGCCTAGAGCTCAAATCTATAGTAAATCAGCTTGTTTCCAGGTTTTTTTGTAATCTTGTCTCCCAGCTCTGTGATGATACGACCTTCTTTGATTACAGGATTTCCTCTCTGTAGCATATTCTGTTATTTAAAGTTCAATATATATACACATTTCTGTATTCAGTTTTTGCACTTGCATATTCAGCTCATTGCATTTCCCCTTTGAAGCTCCGTTCTTTGCTGCCCTTGACCTGACCAGCTACAGAGCTTCCCTAAGCCAGCACTTCCAGCCCGCACAGCTTGGGTTGGGAGGTGTGGGGAGGGAGAGGCTTCAGTTACGACTTTCCTGCAGCCTAGAAGCACCAGCTTCTTCTCTTTGTCCTGTGCTGCCTCTTGATTGAAAAGAATCTGGAATCCCCAACTCTTGTGTCGGAAGACAGAGCCCCAGATCTTGAACTGGAGACACACTTGAAATTTCGTTTGCATAAAAAAAAAAAACGTTAAGTGGCTCAGTCACTAGATCCCGCGACTCTTGGTGTTAGTCACGGGTGCAAGCGCCACGTGTGGCGTAGAATTAAAAAAAATTTTTTTTGAATTCATAAAAAAGTTTAAACCTACCTCTCATAGAGGCCCAATTAGGAGTCCACCTCACGCCTCAGAGGCCTTAATAACTCAACATCTCATGTCCCGATTTCCATAGAGCCGTATGTAGTTGTAAAATAAATGTTTCGGGCACTTTATTTACCCTGTCGTGGAACTGTTTTAAAAGATGCTCTCATTCAGGTTAGCCGTACACACCGAGGAGGCGTCAGGCCTGCGCTACCCTGGGGGCCCCCGCGTGCGAGAGCGGTCCAGACAGGGGAAGGGCGGGCGCTTCCTTGCGTGCATTCTGACTTGTATGCATTAGCAACATGGGGAATGTTTAAATTGAGGTTTAAGTTTGGTACGTTTCTGCAGAGAATCCAAATCTGCGCTTGTACATGTATGATTCGGTGGTGAGAAGGAAGCGTCTGTGTGGGGGCCCCCACTGGACCCCAGTTTCTCCAGACCCCACAAAGACGAGGTGCCGGGTCAGGGCCAGGAGATGGAAATTAGAAAGCACTGTGTACGCCACGTCAAGTCAGTTCGAGGAGATTTAGATTTTGCTGGTGTCTAGTCTTTTTCCTACTGACGTTCGTGGTTAAAATATTTAACGAAGTAAATATTGAAATGTACTCTCGGAGTTTGTTGTTGTTAACCTAATTGCTACTAGTTATTTCTAAGCAAGGTCTTCAATTTTTTTCTCCCTTAATTGCAATACAGAAAGCTATGGAATAGACGAAGGTAACAGGATTCCTTTAAAATAACTGCACTTGCAGCCTGCGGAGTGACGTGGATGTTTCCGTTCTCAGTTAACTTTCATCCTTAAACTACCTTTCATTGGTTTACTCGTGCTCTTAAACCAGTGGAACTACTGGCTAAAGTGATTTTAAAGAGGAAGAGGACCATCTCAAATTTGGGTTGGATTTACTGTACGGCTTATCATCTGATCAACTAGGGAGAGCTTTGAAATATTTGGCTATTGTTTTATTCCATTGGCGTTACACTAATGGAATGCCCAGAGCATGGGTGGTGCAGGCGGGTTTCCTGGCCGGAGGAAATCCAAGTGCGAAGAGGGCAATTGGATTAGAGTCCATTGTCTAGGTTCCTGTGGGTATTCTGTTTCCGCTGTGCCTCAGCAGCCTGCTCAGTCATTGGTTTTGTATAAATCACCATAAATTAATATGTTAATTTGAGGCAAATGCTCTAAAAAATACAAAACACTCATGATTTATAATGCGATGCATCTCATTTTGAAATTAGTTTTTAGAAATGACCTCTTTAAACTCTTTTAGCTCCGTGAATAATATAGATAGGATCGTAAGAAGGTGGAAAACTCTTAAACTTTTAAGATATGAAGTTACTCGTGACACAGTTTTTCCGTTGCCTCCATATTTTCAAACTTTAGTTATTTGTAAAATAGTTGCTTTAAATAACTACTTTTTTTTTTTAGCCTTTCGTATATTAATACCTAAACTAATAGCATTGATTACTTAAGCATATAATTTACTGCTTGGAAAAACTATTTAGAAAACCATCTGACAGATATAAACTAAATCGACATTAAAAATACGAAAAGATCTACCTTTAATAGAACTCACATCTTTTTGTAGTTCAATCAATGCCGTAACAGTTTATGTCATTCCTTTTAAAATACTGTTTAAGAGAATTCCACTCCATTTAAAGCATTTTCATAGAGTGTTGTGCCCCCAGTGAGAGTCGTACTCACGGGTGGCAGGGAAATGTGTCCAGTGTAATTTCTGTGTTTCGATTACTGCACTCGCACAGTTTTTCATGTACGGATCGTGTTTTGCAGCCAGGGACTATGAGATTCAAAGAGAAAGAATCGAGCTTGGACGGTGCATCGGGGAAGGCCAGTTCGGAGACGTCCACCAAGGCGTCTATATGAGTCCAGTAAGTCCTCCGCGGCGACCAGAAAAATGCGCCACTTTTGACTCTCGCCCCTTGCTTGTCCTCCCGAGCCCTGCGCCCTCCCCCGCGGTGGTCTTTTACACAGCCCGCCATACACGCCAGCCTACCTGGGCGCTCAGAAACAGGGAAGCGGCACCCTTAGCTCCCAGAGGGCTGGGTCTCTCTCTCTTCTTCATTTGAATCTTCAGCCTCTCTCGTCAGTGACAGACCCCATGATGATCGAGCCATTGCATGGCCTCGACTATGACTTTACTGACGGCTCCATTGCGGCATAAATCACACACTATAAAATTTACCTTGTTCAAGCGTGCAGTCCAGTGGTTTCTTAGTGTGTTACAGAGTCGTACAGCTGCCAGCACGCACATCTCCAGCACCTTCTTCACCCCAGAAAGAAGCCCCACCTGTTAGCGGTTGCTCCCATCCCCCGGCCCCCAGCTCCTGGCAGCCCCCGGAAGCCCCCGGCCCGCTCTCAGCCCGCGCTCTCGGCGTCTCTAGATTTGCCCTTCTGGCTGCTTCACGTACGTGGACTCGTGCGCCACGTGGCCTCCCACGACCTGTTCTTTCAGTTACCATGTTCTCAAGGGCCGCGCGCTCCAGCGTGGAGCAGGACTTGGTGTCTTTCATGGCCGGGTGACACTCGATGGTGTGGCTAGACCATTTGCGTGTGTCCTTTTCCAGCTGCCGGGAGTTTGGGTTGTCACCGCTCCTTCGCTGTCAGGAAGGGCGCCTCTGTGAAGGCTCCGGTACAGGCCTGCGCGTGGAGCTCTCGGTTCTCCAGCGTAGATGGCTGCGGGCGGGACCGCGGGGTCACGTGGTAGCCCTTCCGCCCTTTGACGCTGTGGCGTCTCCACTGCCGGCAGCGGTGTGTGAGCGGGCCCGTCCCTCTGCAGCCCTGCCGAGCTTGGTTACGGAATGTGTGTTGGTTAGCTCAGCAGTTGTAAAACAATAGTAGGAACTCGGACTTTTTTAGCTAAAATCGGAACAACAGGTGTACACAGATGACGCAAGTGAGGAATCACAGACAGTCCCCAGCTTACGATGGTTCTGACCTCACGACGGCGCAGAGTGATCTGCGTGCAGTAGAAACCACACTTGGAATTCTGGATTCGATCTTTCCCCAGGCTAGGGATGCGCGCATCCTCTGTCCTCTGCAGGGTGGTCGCTGCGGTTCCAGTCGGCCCGCGATCGCGGGGGCCCACAGCAGACACGCCGGCAGCCGGCCGCACCCACGCAGCGGTTCTGTCACTTCCAGTAGAGGGTTCAGTGAATTACGTGTGATAGCAACACTTTGTTGTAAACGACGCTCTGTCGGGACGCCTGGGCGGCCCAGGCGGCTGAGCATCCGGCTCGGGTCATGGTCCCAGGCTGCGGGATGGCGCAGCGCAGAGCCTGCTTGGGATTCTCTCCCTCTGCCCCGGCCCGCCGCGTGCGTGCTCTCACGCTATCTCTTTCTCTCTCTGTCAAAAAATAATTAAAATAAAATAATGCTTTGTGTTGGCTGGTTTTGCCCCGTGGTAGGCCCCCGTGAGAGTGTGAGCACAGGTGAGGTGGGTGGGGCTCAGCTGCGGTGTTTGGTAGGTTACGTTTTATGTTACCCCGGCTTTGGAAACTGCAAACGGCTTTCCCCCAGTAGTCCGCACCTGTCAGTTTTCGTCTCCTTACACGTGCGATCGTGCCGGAGTGGTCGGTGCTGGGTAGAGCCGGAGGGTTGCCTGTTCAGTTTTCTTTGCATCAGGAGCAACACACAGCTGCCACCATGTCACTAAACAAATTAGAGGCTCCGTTTTTTAAAATTTCAGTTTTGAAAGTGTTCGCCTTGTACTTACATATAATTCTATCATTCGTTATATATTTTTAGCTGCTAACTTCTAGTTGTTCTTTTTACTGTGCCTGTGTTCTCGTCTGAATTCTCTTAACTCTGTTCTTTGGAACACGAAGAGCCCTGGGCCTAAATTTACTCAAAAGACCCACTAACGTTTCGACCCGGCTCCACATGACTGAAATACAAGACAGGTGAGGATTCTTGACTCGAAATTTAAATTACAGCTGAACTCCCTGGTCTCTGAACTCCCCGCAGCCTCTCAGTTCTTCACAGTCTGGCATTCTGGAGTCCTACGGTGCGGTGACTTCCCAGGGTCACACGCATAGTAGCAGGGTTACTGGACCTTACTGCATGCGTTTTTAAAATAACCGATCCACTTTCGCTGTGAACATACAGGAGCACGATTGTAATAGCCATAGTCTAGTGTTTGTTGAATGAATCCCAGCCCCCAGAAAAATACTAGGGTTCACACTTTTTTGTTGAGTATCTTTCTGATACGTGTTGTACATTAATGTTTGTTTTTAATGTGAGCATCTGATCTTACGGTGCGAAGGAGGCTGCATTCCTCTGGGCCCCTAGTCAGTCATTTTCCAGATCATGTTCGTGTGTGCTCTCTAAGGTCACAGAACACGATACCAGAGTGTTCATGATGGCCCTGAGTGCCGCCCAGCACACACGTCACGGGCGGGAGCCTGCCTCTGATTATTTGGAGATTCGGGTCATTCTTTCAGCAATTATTTATCTGTCACCTACCATGTGACGGCTAAGTGCTGAGACACAATGCTGAACGAAACAGTCACAACTTCTGCTCTCACAGAACTTAAGTTCCGTGTGAGACAGAAAGGGACGGCGGGCACAAAGGCGGTAACCATTGCGTGGGGAACACGTGCCCCGAGAGGAAGCCGGGACAGGAGGAGGCCCAGGCGATGGTCAGAAAGGCCTCCTGAGGGGTGACCGTGCACCAGAGACGTGAAGCCGGGAGAAGGGAACAGTCCACAGAAGGCCGGCGTGGCTGCGGGATGCATGGAGGAGGAGGGCCACGCAGGGGAGGAGACCAGATCGTCCGAGGGGCGTCTCCGGGGCGTCCGGTGGGCCCCGCCTGGAGGCTCGAGGTTCATGCGGAGAGCCAGCGAGCACGGGGTCTTTCTAGGGGCTTCCTCGCACCCGCTGTGGCCTTCCGTCGGCGGGGCCACGGGGCTGCTTCCTTCCCGTGTGAGCGTCTGCCGGCCGGGCTTCTCTCGCCCTCGTCGCTCCGGCCCCAGCAGGCGGACTTCCGAGCTCTTCTTCTCCAGACACACGCGGGGGCCTTTCTCTCGGTCTGGTCGTTAGAGCGCTAAGTATCTGCTCGTCGCTCGTCGCTCAGAGCCTCCTCCCGTGGAGGCCTTCTCCCTGAGCGCCGAAGAACCGCTCCCTCCCCCAGACACTGCTTGCACTTTAAAGGTTTTTAAACATCGTACCTTGAGCGATTACCCAGATATGTTTGATTCTGCTCCCTTTTTAAAATTTTTAGAGGAAACGACAACAACTCTGGAACTCAGGTTCCGGCCTTGCCCGCCTTGCTCTGACTTCTCCAGCATTCCGGGCTCTGACAGCGCGGCGTTCCCCGGGCCTTGCCGGCCGGTGCGGGGGGCCACCTGCCGCAGGCCCTGGTCCACGGACTGACGGCAACCTCCGTTCTGTCGGGGGCGGCCCTTCGTAAGTGTGGCCGCCCGTGGGACCTCAGGCTCAGCACCCGTTTGAACGAATCTGTAGGGAACAGTTTTCTCTCGTGTCTTTAGGCCGTCTTCCTAAAGCACGATGTTCAGCGTTCGAGTATGACTCACAGGATCGGTGGTAGATTTATGGCCTTACAGAAGCCTCCATCGTTGTCACTCGCAGCTCCTGTTGAAGAGAGCGTTTTGTTGTTGCAGGATTCTCGCTCAGAGAGTCGCGACACCGAGCCTTTTATCCAGGAAGCAACTTTGATTCGTGCGGGCACTGCTCAGTTGGGTTCGTACCCAAAGAGCTGAGCGGCCGTATTACTTGGTACAGTTTTTATACATTTTCCCTTTATTTCTGTGTCTCTCATATATGGCGACACACATGAACATGCAGTCTGATCATGTTGTCTCAGTTACAGGGTCATGGGGGACGTAGGCATCTGGGCGCATATCCTGGTGACCTCAAAGTTTTCTCTCCTTTTTTTTCTCTCTCTCCTTAGGGAGGGGTCTCTACCACGACCTCATTGTGTTATTTCTGAAGTATACCAGTCAGCCCTGTGTTTAGATAGAAGTAGAATTCGTGGTCTTGGCCCTAAAGAAATATTCCATCTTGCTAAGGAAAACAAAGACTAACTCATTCAGAGCGAAGTAGTTCCATCCTAGCATGATGTACGGCTCGCAACTCTAAGAAGGCTCTAGGCTCAGACACGAGGCAGGGCAGACGTTCTGTGCCAGCAGCGAGGTCCTGCAGGGACCCGGCCCCACTAACTCCCCCCGGAGTCCCTCGTGCAGGCGTGCCTTGTCTCCAGGTTAAGAAAGGGGCCCATGTCTGTGCTGCAGTCATTCTGCCATTTATATTCCTCTTGTTTGAAAACATGTAATATCTTGGAATGATACAGTGTGCACTTAGTGTGAAATCTAAAATTAACACCATTTAAGATACTTAAGGTCTACCACCGCTGACCTGTAATGGCATCTGCGTTCGGAAGATATCAATAGTGTCCATTAACCCCACAAGTATTTATTGAGCACCTACTATGAATTTGGTTCTGTTCTGACGGGAGCTTTTTGGCGAACAAGAGAAGGTGCCTACTCTCTTGAAACTTACGTTTTTGTGATGGAAAATAGTAATCACATAAACGACAGCATGGATTGCGTGTATGTGACAGCATGTGACGGTGTCGTACGTGTGGTAACGGTAATGATGACACTGTAACAACACGAGAGGCAGTGGTAACGTAAGTAGTGACTGGAAGTCTGAAGCCTGTCAGGGACGATTCTGCACCTGGGGCTTGTGAGGGCCCCGCACGAAGGCAGGGAGCTAGAGAGGAGGGCAGGCGGCCGGGCACTGGTTTAGACGGGACGCTTGGGACGGGGGTCTTGGCGCAGGTTTCCAGCCAGGCAGAACAGGAAGGGCGGCCGCGGGAGTCGACGTTGGAGTGTAGAGAGTGAGGCTGGCTGCGGGGGTGCGGGGCGAGGGGCCCTGGGGGAGCAGGGCGGAGGGCCAGGCTCTGGCCCCCAAGTGTCCTGGGGAGGGGCGGTGTCAGGGAGAGTGGGTCAGAGGCGCAGAGCGAGCGAGGGAGCTGACGCCGTAGCGGGAGCAGGTTCCGGACGCGCCGTGGGCGGGGAGGGCGGGCCTCACTCCTGGATTGTTGGGCCCACGGGAGATGAGGGAAACTGAGGAATCGGAAGTGGCTGCTGGTCGTTTTCCTTGAGCATCCGTGTGAGTTCCGTTTGTCGGGTGAGGTGGAGAAGGCTAGGGAAGCATGTCTGACGGTGGGTGTGCTGGTCCGGGTTCCCCGGGAAAACAGAAGCAGGCGGGTGTGGGTGCTTTCAGACGAGGTCTGTTCGGGATTGGCTGCCGTCCCTCAGATCTGCAGGGGGCCCACTGGGGACCCAGGAGGGCTGGTGGCTTCTTACCACCAGGCCGCATCTGAAGGCCCAGACCCACCGCAGCCCGTGTGGTCGTAGTCCAAGGCCGGAGGGGAAACGGCCCCGGCGCAGAGGCGGTTCAGCAGGACGAGTTTCCTCTTGTTTAGGAGAGGGTCGGTTTTTGTTCCGTTCGGGCCTTCAGCCGATTGGACGAGGCCCACCACGCTAGGGAGGGCAAGCTGCCTCACTTAGTCTGTCAGCTTGCATGTCGGATCCTTCCAGAAACACTCTACGTAACGTCTGACCAGATAGTGTCTGGGCCCCTGCGGCCCGGTCGAGTTGACACGTGAAATTACCCATCGCAGTGGGCCGTCAGGAAGGTTGTTTTGCTCAGTTCAAGTTGAAAGTAGCTTCACCCCATCCCCGCCAGGACAGGGCCTAGGTGGACCGGACACGTGGGTCTGGGCTGAGAGGCGAAGCGAGGACTGGAGAGAGGAGCTCGGAGCTGGAAGTGGGGCTGGGACTCTCGGAGGCGGCTGCTCACTGGGCCCGCCGGGATTGCATGCCGGGATTTCCCAACACCGAGGAGGCAGGAGGCGGTGTCCCGTCCCCGGTCTCCCCCAGTGCCAGTCTTTTCTGCCTGAGGCTGGCTGTCTACGGGGACAGCGAGCGGCTCACGCTCCGGCAGCCGGCAGACTGAGGTGTCGTCAGCGCTCAGAACGTAGCGGAGCCACCACTTCAGAGCCAGGTCTGTGGCAAAGCCTCCGCCCTGTCACTCCTGGAATAGAGCCCTGGGGCAGAAGGGGCAGGCACTCCCGGCAGGGCAGGCCGGGCAAACCGCGGAACCTGGCGGCCCGCGCCGACCCGTCTGTAAAACGGGCGGCCTGGGCCATCGTGGACCTTGTCAGGCTGCCTCGCAGATCACGCAGGCCCCGTGAGAGAATTTGCAAAACGGGCAGAAAGGCCCAAAGCCTGCTGAGCAGTCTCAAGGCTGTGAGACCGTGCAGCCCCCGCCCGGGACCCGTGGCTGAGTGCCCCCACACCTGTGCCGTGGCGCCTGCCTCTGGCCGCCCCCCAGGACGCACGGGGGAGGGTCCCAGGCCGCAGTGCCCCCAGCGCTCTTCACTCCGGAGCGGCCGTCTCTCGGCCTGTGTGGCCTTGTCCCCTCTCCGGGTCCTCTGGCGAGGCGAGGACGGGAGCCCGAGGCAGGGTGGGGGTCCGGGCACGGCAGCCGTGGCACAGAGACCGGAGGTGGTGCTCCTCACGCCTCCTCCATTCCCTGGGCACCCCCTGCGTCTCCCTCCCCCCTCCCGTCCTCCTCTTCTGCCCACTTAACAGAACGCGGGGCACCTTAGGCAAACGTCCGGTGTGAACAGGCCGTGGTTCTACCACAGACAGCGCAGAGCCAAGGATAAGATAAGCCCTTCAGTTGCTAATTGAAACCGTCCACAGGGGGCGCCCGGGGGGCTCAGTCGGTTGAGCATCCAACTCCTGATTTCAGCTCAGGTCACGATCTCCCCACCTGCGTAATCGAGCCTTGCGTCAGGCTCTGCGCTGGGCGTGGAGCCTACTTGGGATTCTCTGTCTCTGTTTCTCTCTCACTTGTGCCTTCTCTCTCTCTGAAAAGGAAGTAGGGTTTAATGAAGTAAACGAAAATCATCCATGGTGTCCCAGTGAGGCGTGGTATGACCTCATGTGTCCTTCTTAAGCTCCGCTGTTGAAATTGTTCCAGAAGGTAGCAGCTTCTCTGGCAGGCAGATCGACACGCCTTCTCGGTTTCTCTCCACCTTGCCGGCCCCCCCTTAGTCCGCCTTGCGTCTCCCCCTCTCCCTGACCTCCCGCACCGCTGGCGCCCGGCCGCTGTGCTCTCGCCCCAGCCCGTGAGGATCCCTGCAGTCCGGGGGGGACCCTGAACTCGGCCGGGTTCTCCTGCCCGCTGCCCTGTGTGCCACGCCGTCTGCCTGCCACCACACCCCTCACGTCCCGGTCCTCCTCGAACTGCTGCCTCCCATTCTTTCACCAAACACCCGCGCTCCCCTTGCGGGTCACACCGCACCCTGCCCCGCCTGCCCCGCCCCACACTCGCTGCAGCCGCAGCCCAGCTGCCGTCCCCCCCCCCACCCCACCCCGGCTCCCAGAGCTGGGGCTCCTTCTCGGCCAGAGGTCAGCCGTGGCCCTGCCCCAGCTGCTGCCCCGGCCGTAGCACCATGACCCTGGCCGTGCCCCCCGCCCCGCCAGCCCCTCCCTCCCTCCCTTCCTCCCTTCCTCCCTTCTTCCCTTCCTCCCTTCCTCCCTTCCTCTGTCCCTGCTTCGGTTTTTTGCCCCGTCTCTGCCTCGCATGTCCCGACACCCTCCTTCCTGGGCCCCAGCACTGTTACCCGCTGACGTGCTCCGTGATGAGCCTGCTTCTTGGGCGAGCTGTCTGTTCTCTGCCGGAACGGAAGCCTGGGTGGAGCAGGGGGCGCTGCTGCCTTTAGCTCAGGGTGTGTTCCGAGCACCTAGCCGACCCCCGGGCCGGAGCAGAGTGTGAGTGTGTGCGGGACAGCAACGAACGAGTGACCGCCAGCGTTTTAACTCGCACGTCCATTTCTTCTGGGATCTTGTCGAGTGTTTGAAGTGTTCTCCTCTTGAGGTTTTCAGTTCTGATTCTGTCTGGTCAACAATCCACACAGTCGGAAAAGAAACAGCCTCTCACGAATGTGCCCGTTGATTCATGTGGAGAACCTCTTTTTGCGTGTGTGTGTGATTCTGAAATTTCCCTGACACAGGAGAATCCAGCTTTGGCGGTTGCAATCAAAACATGTAAAAACTGCACTTCGGACAGCGTGAGAGAGAAGTTCCTTCAAGAAGCCTGTAAGTTTCTAGAAATTTCTGTGGAACTCCATTTGTACTTTTTATCTGTGTAAGATAGAAGCTATCTCTGAAGAAGTAAGAAAAAGAATATTCTGACTCTAACGTGACAACTGCATTTACCTTCTCCCCTTGCAAGTTAACTCCTGTGTCTGTAGAGGCCCGTACCTCCACACCGTTCCAGATGAGCCCTGAGTGTGGGTGTGAGGGCGGACAGATTTCCTGGCCCCGTAACCTGCTGTCCCTGCACCGTTCAGCAGCCTGGCCCTGGAGCTGGACGGACGTAGAAATGAGTCCAGCCCGGATGCCACCAGGCCCTAGAGCTGGGAATGACCAGGACAGATGCGGTCCCCACCCTGAGGGAGTTCACAGACTGGGGAAGGGGCTGGGGTCGTGACCAGGGCGCTGCTCCTGCTCAGGGCCGACCCCTTGGCTGTCCGTTCACACGTCCAAGGATGAAGCCACCGGGAGGGTCTCGTGTGGGTGGGTGTCCTCCGCCGAGTGCAGTCCCACATGGAGCCAGGACCTTGTCCCGTCCATCTGCACGTGTGGGGCTCTTCCCACCTGCCACCAGGCTGGCACGTCCTTCCGCCTCCCCGTGGCTTGTACCTTCTGGTCTGACCACGTGATTAAAATAGGTTTCCCCTTAGGAGGCTTTGTCACAGGACCACGCTCTTGCCTTCCCAAGTATTTGTAACTAAATAATCATTGTCTAAAAGTTATTATCCTGTTTCTCCATGGGGACTCGGACCATGTCTGTTCTGCTCACCACTCAGACACAGCACCCCGCACGGGACTGAACCTGTGAGAAGCACTCAGTAGACGTTGGTCGTGTGAATGACTCTCGGTGTCCTTCACTACATGCACAGCAGCCGAATGCCTGCTCCCCTCCGTTCCAGTAAATATTTACCCCCCGACAGTCCAATAAATTAATAAGTCACAGAGTAAATCATATTTACTTTACCAATACGTTATAACTCCTCAAAATCCTACTGTAACTTTCATCAGGAAAAGTCTAAGTCTTTAATCCTGTTCCTGTGTCTTAAGTACGAGACAGAGCCTGGCAATGACTTCTGTCTCAACTAGTGTACTTCTGCAGAGCGACTAGGCCGGGAACACAGAGCACGTCAGCACCCTTAGCCAGTGGCCCGCCGGGAGAGTAACTGTGGACACTGTCTCTCCCTAGTAACGATGCGCCAGTTTGACCACCCGCACATTGTGAAGCTGATCGGCGTCATCACGGAGAACCCCGTCTGGATAATCATGGAGCTGTGCACGCTCGGAGAGGTAACGCGGCCGCGCGGACGCCAGCCCGCTGTCGCAGCGGCTAGATAGCAGTCCCGTCACTGGGACTCGCTCAGCCTGCGCTGGCTGTTGGGTGGCCTCTGTTTAAAAAGGGGAGTGTGCTAAGGGTGCCCTGGCGGCTTGGGTTCCGAGGATAGAGCGTCTTCATCGTTCCATCCCCGGGAACGCCCTAGCTCCACACCGACGGCCGCAGCACCCTCTCCACCAGAAGTGTCACCAGCGCTGGAAGCAGAGGTGACCAGGGGGTCCTTTCTTCCTCTCTGGGGCTGCTGCCTCGTGCCAGCCCAGGGACCCGGGGATGAGAGAGGCACTCTTGAGGCAGTTCTGGTGACTTAGTGCTGCCTTTAGGTAAATCTGCAGTTCCTTATTCTTTTTGGGAATTCATTTCTTCCTTCATCCATTTCATTCATTCTTTCACACCAGCTGATATTAGTCACAGTTTCTTTTGAAAATGTGAGTAACACGCGTGGACAGATCTCCTTATTTGACTTCCTCCGAACACAGAACCTCTTTACGTAGTGTGTCACCGTCCCCTGGAAGCTTGTCCGAAACCAGCCCTGGGCTGCCGAGTCCGACCCGTTCCCACCTCCGGGCCGCTCTGGAGCCTGCCCGCGTGGGGCGGGCACGAGTCCGCTGCCCAGGTGCCGACACCTGCCCTTCTGGTGCTAGAACTCGGGAGTTTCACCTTCCGAAGCAGGGTATGCATTCCTGGTCTCCTAAAGGACACCAAACAGTTCTGCTTTTCATGGCACTTAGGGGTTCTGGTTTCCAGGAGTCAAAGAGTCTGGATTCTTCCTCCTCCTCGGGGCCGCATCAGCCTCCCTCCCTTCGTACTTGATAACCCAGTTTGCTGGAGGAGGTCATTCAGGTCTCTACAACGTTGCTTCTCCCTCCGCCCTACCTTTCCAAGTGAAACCGTTTTGACATATGTGTTTTGTTCACAATATTTTTCTGCGTTCACTTTTGGAGAATTTGCTAATTTTTCTGACTTAAACTGTCACTAAATGTTTCTCCTTCGTGTTATCGATTTTGTAGAATTAGAGTTAAATTCATCTGCCTTCCTTTGCCATGCTGGCATTTAGCTGAATTGATTATGACAGTAGGAATAAGGGCCGGTGGGGTAAATACCCGACACCCCTCTGCCCCAGAACTGCCTGGAAGGGGTGGGAGAACAGCTTCCGGCCCCCCTTCCTCCTCGCCACCCGATCCTCAGGGGCGCCTGGGGTGCAGCAGCGCGGGGCCACGGCACACTGGCCGTGCTGCGTGCTCGGTTTGTCTGGTCACTAGATCCGTGTGTCTTCCAACTAGTATATCTAGCAGTATTTCATAGTGTGCTTTTATTCCTTTCCTTGCAGTATCTTTCTGTGTTTGTTTGTGTTTTTTTTTTTGAGAGGTTTGCGGGGCGCCTGGGTGGCTCATTCAGTTAAGCATCCACCTGACTTTGGCCCACATCATGACCTCGCAGTTCATGAGTTCAAGCCCCGCATCAGGCTTTCTGCTCTCAGCACGGAGCCTGTTTAGGATCCTGTCTCTCTCATCTCTCTGCACCCGCCCCCCACTTATGTGCACACTCTTTTCGCTCTCTCTCAAAAATAAATACACATTAAAAAAGAAAAAAAAAGAGCACCCAGGTGGCTCAGTCGGTTAAGCGTCCAACTCTGGCTCAGGTCATGATCTCATGGATCCACTGGGCTCTCTGGTGTCAGCACGGGGCCTGCTTCAGATCCTCTGTCCCCTCTCTCTGCCCCTCCCCCACTTGTGCTATCTCTCTGTCTCTCAAAAATAAACATTAAAAAAATTTGTCTACAATCTTTTGTCTACAAAAGATTTCAGTCTTTTTTAAGGTTTTGGTGTTTTGTTTTGTTTTTGGTGTTTTTTTTTTTGAGAGAGAGAGAGAGAGCAAGCAGTGGAGGGGCAAAGAGAGAGGAAGAGAGAGAGAGAGAGAGAGAGAGAGAATATCCCACGCAGGCTCCACGCCATCAGCGAGGAGCTGGACACAGGGCTCGATCTCAAAAACCATGAGATCATGACCTGATCCGAAATCAAGTCAGATGCTTAGCTGACTGAGCCACCCAGATGTCCCGAAGATTCCAGTCTTGTAATAGGATTTCAAATAAAGAATGATTAACCATAATTTCTGAGCTAATATGGTTCATTCGTTACACTTTTTTTTTAGGAGACTCGAAGCCATTCTTCTATAAGTGTGCGTGGAAATGGGTACCGTTGTTGAACGTAGCCCTTCAGCTGTCGATTTCTGTTCTCGGTCACTAACTCTTTTTTATCTCGGTCACTGTTTCCAAAGCTGAGGTCATTTCTGCAAGTGAGGAAGTACAGTTTGGATCTCGCCTCTCTGATCCTGTACGCCTATCAGCTTAGTACAGCTCTGGCCTATCTGGAGAGCAAAAGATTTGTGCACAGGTAAGATCCACGCTAAAGCTGGTAACGGCTCAGGGGCGGGGGTGGGGGGGGGAGTCAGAGGTGGCGGGGGGAGGAGGTGCTCGCTGTGCCCCACGATCCTGCGTACTGCCGGCCTCCTGTGCGCAGGCAGCACCGGAAAGTCACGCTGCACTTGGCCTGGCCAAGGGAAGAGCCGCGGCTCGTGCGTACCCACACTTCGAGGGTCTTCCTCACAGGAGCTCGAAACATTGGTTTGCCTTCAGGAAGCAGATACTGTTGAGAGCAGTGAGTGTGCGGACCTAAAGCAGACACTGTCCTGGGCCTTCCCGGGACCCCAAAGGGTCACGAGTGACATCTGCTGGCGTTCCGTGGAACTTCGGTTTCTCATCTGGGTCCCTGGTTTGAATGCAAGAGAAAGCCCTTAGCTTGTTTCCTGAGACTGTCACCCAGCATTAAAACAGATTGCATCAGCAAAGTGGTTCACAGGGTTTGGATGCCAACGGTTATTTTATGGCATGAGATCTCTTAGCAGCAGCGGGGTTACAGACCCCACTCACACGTCACCGTCTGTCGGCGCAGTCAGGAGGATAATTGCAGGAAAAGCAGTAAGCGGTTTCCTTATGTGAGCATATACTCTGCAACCTTCAAAATACTTATCATTATATTAATAAGTATTTGCCAAAAGGGTCGTATTTGAAGTAAAATTATACCAGTGTCTTTTTTTCAGCGTATGACAGTTTTCCTACTTGCGTTGTCTATAAATTGTCATTCAGAGTGCCTATCAGTATGTCTTCATGTAACACAGATGAGTCTGCAGGTTTGTCTTCCTGGTGTTAAAATCTATTGTCTGAAATTCTCCTCCTCAGGGACATTGCTGCTCGGAACGTTCTGGTGTCCTCGAATGACTGCGTGAAATTGGGAGACTTCGGGTTATCCCGGTATATGGAAGACAGTACTTACTACAAAGGTAAGGAAGCAGAGCAACAAAGACGCAGTAGGCGCAGAATCGGGACTGACTTTGAAGCCCTGAAAAGGTACCCAATCCGCTCAGCTGAAGTGCGACTGGGCCGAACACAAGTCCGGGAAGAGAGACGGCCTTTTCCACACGCGGTGCTGCGGCAGGTGGGCCCGCACAGACGAGAGACGGGCCGCGGCCTGGCCGTCCTCCTCACGGACTCAGAGGGGGCCATGGGCTTCTTTCCAGAACATAGAGCGGGAGAGCTTCTGGAAAACACCGGAGGGATCTTCGGGATCCGGGGCTAGACAAAGGGCTCTTGGACTTGACACGAAACATGACCCACAGAAGGAACCTCGATAGAAGGGGCCTCATCAAGATGCAGATTTTTTGTCCTGCCAAAGACCCTGTGACGAGGGCAGAAAGGCAGCGTGCAGACCGGGAGAGGGTAGTCGCCAAGCACGTGCCCTTCGGCAGCCACGAGCCATTCGACAGAGGGCCAGCGTCCACAGCGTGGAGCGGGCTCTGAGACTTCAGCAGGGAAAACAGGAATACAGACTACGCCACGGACGACAGGTGGGAAGAGAAGTGTCGCCGGAGAGGATACGAGGAGGGCAGGGAGGCCCGTGCAGAGGTGCTCGGGACCCCGCCGCCGGGGAGATGCCGGCTCAGCCGCGAGGAGCCGGCTTTGCACACGTCTCAGAGCGGCCACAGTTAAAAATAGTGACAACACCAAATGCCGGCAAAGAGGCAGAGAAAATAATTACTCACAGCTTGCTTGTGAGAATGCAAAATGGTGCATTTTAAACCTGGAAGAGTTCTGCAGATTCTTAAAAAGTCAAACACGCAACCGCACAACCCAGCAGTTACGCTGCCAGCCGCTTCTCCCGGAGAAATGGAAACCTGAGGGTGACGCTCATTGCGACCTCAGTTCCGGCAGCCAGAGCTTTGGATCCGCCCCGATGTCCTTCAGTCGCTGAGCACAGTGTGACCCCTCACGGCACGCGGGGCTGGGCGCCTTGACTCGCCGGAGCAGGTCAGGCTGAGCTGCCCCCAGCCTGTCCATTCCGCGGGCCAGCGTTGCCGCGTTCGGTGTAGAGCCAGGATCTGGCTCACACGCTGTCTCTTAAACTTTGACGACGGGAATCAGACTCGGTTCCTCAGGCTATTGTAGAGCAAGTCTGTTTACCAGTGAATTTTCGTACTCCTAGTGTTCGAGCTAAGGTTTCGATTATAAATCCTTATCAAGCTCCTAGCATATGTTGTAATTATTGCTACCGTTTTAGAAAGGCCGGTTTCTTTCTCCATTTAAAAGATGTCTATATCGTGGCCAGACGAGCCCGGGTTTTCCCATACACAGTTAGCTTCCTTCATTTTATACCGTGGCTCATGGCTCTTCTCTTTCCTGCGCCCACTGCTACCGCAGCCCGGAAGGGTTGTAACAGTGGCTGTATTACCTGAAAAGAAAATTCTTCGGTCGTTTATTCATTTTAGTTAGTCCTTTAACTTAAAAATGACCAAGTGCCGTTTTCTGCTGTTTTAAAATACATTCCGTATCCTGCCCCAGCCCTGACGAGCCCGGGTCCGGGACTCCCGGTGAGGAGCTGAGCCCCAGGCGGCACGGGGACGGCGTCTGGAAGCAGCGGCTGACAGGCCACGTGCTTGTGGTCGCCTCAGGTCCCTAGCGCAGGGTCCGCCAGCTTCAGGAGGGCACTGCTAGAGCTTAGCAGCCCTCCCTCGGGACCCAGGCGCAGAGTCGCTGGTTTGGAAGGAGCCGCACGGAGGCCTTGAGCTCCGTTGCCACGAAGGTGCTCGAAGCGGGAGCAAATATGTGAAGCCGACGGAGCCGTCTCCTGCCCTGAGTGCTGAGGGCGCTCGGTGCTGCCGGGGGAGGCCTGGCCCCCGCCGCCTTCCGCAGCTCCGCGCCCTCCCCGGCGCCGTCCTGACCCGCTCGCTCCTCGCCTTCCTCTGCGGCCAGGGCACCGTGATTGAGTGGACCGTCTCCACCGCCTGGGACTGGGGGCCCTGGGCTGCTCACGTGGCAGCCCCGCGGCCGGAGGGATGGCGGGGAGGCGCGGAGTTTCCTTCGTGGCCCCGAAGGAGGGTTCGTTCGGCCTCGAAAGAAGGACACCGTCGTCCGTCCTGCCCCTCACGGACTGATGTGGGTGTCGTCGCCAGGCCTACCTGCGCCCCCTGAGTTTGCACGTGCCCTAGTCTCTGATGTCTGCGGCTCACAGAGTCATCCGGTGGTTTCGTGGGAGCAGCGGGGGTCTGGAGCCCGCCTCGGCCAGAGCGTGGGGACTGGCGGGGCCTGGCCTCAAACCCCCTCTCTGGCACCTGGCAGTGGGGCGGCCCCGGCAAGTCGGGTAACTTGTCTGAACCTCGTTTTCTGAAGATCAGAGAGCCTTCCAGGACAAGTTGTTTTTAGGGCTTCAGATCAGAATCGGTATGAGGCAGGTGTGTGTATGTACGTGTGTCCCTAGAAACAGCGGTTCGGGGTTTACGGAGATGCCCTACCATCAGCGAGAACCGCCCAGACGTCCTCAGCAGAGGCTCAGCCCGTGGATTTCCGTCGGGGAAATCACACAGCCCCGCGTAACCAGGCCGCGAGCTCTGCACTGGTCGGGGGGAGCAGGGCTCGCCCGCCCTCGTTGCCCGCCTCTCTGCGGAGGGAAGGACCTCTGTTTTATTTCCCTCTCACGGCCTAACCAGGTCACCCCAGATGACCTCACAGCACCAAGGAAACAGAACGTAGCTCCCCCAAATAAGCAAAGCCCAAGGGGTCAGATATTTAAAGCTTTTTATCTTGATAGTGAAAACCTCCGCTAGCCATAACTGTTCGATTCTGGAGCCGGTAACCCGGGACATTCACTCTCTAAAATTAATCTTCCAGCTTCCAAAGGCAAGCTGCCGATTAAGTGGATGGCTCCAGAGTCCATCAATTTCCGACGCTTTACCTCAGCCAGTGACGTGTGGATGTTTGGTGAGTATTTTGAGAAGTTGGGTGGTGTCACACCGTACGTCATGTCTTCTCCGCAGCGGACAGGGCGCCGCCTCTCGCCCGGCGCAGGCCGACCTGCCTCCCTTGCCCGGCCGCTCCTTCGTGGGCCGAACTGAGCGCCAGCGCCGGGGCGACTTCAGGGGGCCCCGCTCTTGCTCTCTGCTCCTCCCCCTTTTGTCTCGCCGTGCCATCTCTGTACGCCTCCCTGGGAGCAGTCTCCCCTGTCCCTCCCTTCTCTCCTGTCTCTCTCTGCAGCCTCGTCCGTTCCCTCTGTGTGAACGACTGTAAGTGGTTGACCCCTCCCCCGGTTCTGTGACCGCCCCTCAGACCCAGAGCCTCTGCTTCGCTCGCTCTGGAGTCCGACCCCCTCCCGACCTGTGTCACGGCTTCACGGCTCGATCCTGGGTCCTCGGTGGCTCTGCCCGATGCCTGCCGTGTGCCTTCCCGCCTGCTCCGGGTCGGCTGCCGTCCTCCTGCCCCATGGGCCGTTCCGGACCCTCCTGACTGGCCCGGCGGTGGCCTTTGCTCACTCACATTTAAGGTCACTCTCCCTCTTTGGTGCGGACGACACTCCGTCCCCACCGCACTCTTCTGGTGCAGCTCTGTCTGCTGGATCACGTCGTCCTGACCCCCTCTCCTCCACGTGAGGGTCTGTCTGACCTTCAGCTCAGTGTCCCCTCAGTGTCCCCTCTTCCATGAAGCCTTCCGTGGCAGGCGTATCCTGCAGACAGAACCTGCCTTTCTCCGTGCTCCCCACACTGTCTCTGCCACGACCCTCATGTGGATCTCGTGAGCAGTCTTCGTGCCCACTTTCTCTGCTCGATTTTAAACTGAGAGAGGTCCTCGTACAGTCATGTTTCCTGTGATTAGAAGTAACTAATGTGCATCACGTCTGTGTTCTTATTTTACTTCTGTTTACTTAGTATCGATTCCACCTACTGCCCTAAGTAATGATAGGTGAAGGGAGGAACTTTTTACCAGAAGTTCTTCTAGTAGGAGATTGTGTGGCACAATTTAGAAAGGGCTCTGGGGTCTTATGGACGTGGCTTCGTGTCCCAGAGCCCCACTCATCGGCTGTGTGACCCACACTGCAGGTCGAAGTTTTCTGTTAAGGAAATCTCAGTTTTCGAAAAGTCTAAGATGCCTCTTTTTTCCGATTTTAACTTCCCTGGAGCTGGGGCGTGTCGTCAGTCGGTGGCATGTCACGGCGGGTGTTACTGGGATGTGTTGTGCGTGGCGTCCTGCCCGCACTTGTACGGCAGCTGCTGTTTCCTCCTTGGCTGCACGAGTTTGAAAACGCTCTTTGGTAAAGAGTAAAATAATTCTTAGGGGTTACAAAGGCTTGTGTCACATTTTACCCCTTTTTTGGTCACATAAAATAATGGTGTATTTTATAACCAGTGGCATCTTAGATTTGATGGAATACAGGATTTAAAGAAATGTAAGGTGTAACAATTAAGGACAGCATGTAAATTTCAAAGGGGGCCAGAAACATAAGTCTCGAGAAACGATGCCCGGCACTGTCGTTACTAATAACGTTGTCATCGTTTCTGGTGAAGACGGCAGAACCGAGGCGTCAGTTTTGTCATACACCCTTCACTTTGAAATGATGGGAATTTGGGTAACGTCACAATGTGACTCAGGTTGGTGCAGTGCCTCCGAGGAGGCATGCCCCGCGCTAGGTACCGCAGACGCCCAGAGCGCGTCCGCTCCCCTCATGCACGTCACACAGTGCCTGCATAGGACGGAGGCCCAGGGGGAGCCCGGTGCGCTCACTCATCTTTGGGAGCACACCAAAAGGGCACTAGTTGTGGCCAAGTTAACACAAGCAAAGGCGAGCATGTGGCATATTTGGGGGTGTGTGGCGTCCCCCACTGTCCCGGTCAGGCTCCTCTCTCGTTTCCCCGGCCAGAGCTCCGTGTGGTTGTCACTCTCCGCCTCAGGCTCCGTTCGTCTTTCTTTAAAAGCGGGCGCAAAGGTGTTGTTCAGAGGATCCTGAGAACACATGTGGTCCGCGGGACGGAGTGTGCGTGAGGAGGCTATAGGCAGGCCCTCGGGACCCCACGACCAGCTCGTGCATAAGCCAGTGATGTGCACCCTAGCCTCGCAGAAGGAGTCTGGGCATTCTGATGACGTGAGGCTCCGATTTCAGTATTTTCTTTCGTCAGGCCTCAGGTCGGCAGTCCTCAGCAGGTCAGACCACGGTGGGGGGGAGACCACGGTGGGGGAGGCAGAATCCGTCAGCCTGTGGTTCGAGCTGGCTCGTTAACCCGTGAGGGAGCACCGTACTCGCTGGGCCATTTTCAGACCCAGGGCGTCTAGAGAAGTAAACCTCTCCGAAGAGTAGTGGCCTGTTTGGGTGCTCACTTAGTATTCCGCGATTCGCATCCTGTGAAAGTGACGGCACTGCTCTTGTTTACGGCGGCGGTGACGGAGCTGCCGTGTTTGGCCGTTCGGCCGGAGTCCCGCAGCCGGTCCTCGAGCGCCAGCGGCGAAGCCCCCTCCTGACGCCCGGGCAGCCGCCTCTGCCTGCCGAGTTCACAGTCTGTTTCCATGTCCACTTCACAGGTGTATGTATGTGGGAGATACTGATGCACGGTGTGAAGCCTTTCCAAGGAGTGAAGAACAATGACGTGATCGGGCGAATCGAGAACGGGGAGAGATTGCCAATGCCTCCAAATTGCCCTCCTACCCTCTACAGCCTTATGACGAAATGCTGGGCCTACGACCCCAGCAGGCGGCCCCGGTTCACCGAGCTCAAAGCTCAGCTCAGGTAGGAGTGGGGGAGCGAAGGCCAGGGCTGGGGTAGGCGCACGCGGCTTCATTCGCCTCTCGGTCCTAGCGCTGCGAGGTCCTTCTGTCCTCCGCACGTCTAAGGCTGACCTGTGCTTGGGCAAACATGATTACTTTTTTATGGGTTTGCTTTTATTTATACCTTGCTAGATTCCTCAGGAGATTAGATCTTAAGATCTTAATAAACTTCAAATTATGATCAAATGTCTCCTCCCCAACTCCTGACTGACGTAGCACGGCTGACAAGACCCATAGGAATGTCGTCCCCAGCTGCCTGTCCAGTCCCGTCCCCTCCCCTCCTCCCATCGCCGGCACGCTCCTAACTGCTTACGCTTCTCCCGGCACAGCCCGCCGTCCGCCTGCGGCTCCTCTCCCGGAGACGCTGGTCCCCGGGCGCCACCCGCTCGCCACCTCTTCGGGGCTCAGAACCCAGCTCAGATGTTAGCTCCTCCGGGGGCTTCCCCATCGGCCCTGCCCCCAGAGAGACGGCCAGCTTTCCAGTACTCCTGCTGTTACAGCTAAAACATTCCCGCTGCCCGTTCTGCCGTTTTGTGGCTCGCGCTTGGTGCCGCGCTCAGTCAGACCCAGACTTCCGGTAGCTCCCGGTCCCCCAGAGGGAGCACTCGGGGACTCAGTAGCTCGGAGCCCCTCGGAGGGTCTGCCCGGAGCGGCCCTGCCACCTGGCCTGCAGAATTCCTCATTTGCGTGTCCCCGGCACGGGCATCCGATCCACGCGCAGCGAACGGTAGCCGAATCGAAGCCGAGGTTGAGACTTGACGCTGTGTTACATCAGGCGTCTTCATACGATGCGTGCGCCCAGGGCGCTTTTCGTGTGACGGCCGCCACGGTTTAACGTGCGCTGCGCCGCCGGTTCTCGTCCTTCCCTGACTTTATGTGACGCTTGTAAATTTGGTGTATTTTAGGATTTTTTCATAAAAATTACCAAACATTAGGGTCCAGAAGACCCTGGCAGCGCCTCTGGCCCATCCTCGTCCCCCAGTGCTTGAAGCCCCACCGCATCCTCAGGCAAGTCCGCTCACCAGACGAGTCTCCTTGTGAGGGGTGCGCTTCAAGGAAGACTTACTAAGGCTGTGGGTAGAGACCTAAGACATTCGTCCCGTGAGGAATTCTTGGCTGAGCACCCACTTTGTTGTCCGTGAGGTTCTGGGGATTCGACAGAACACAACACCAGCCCCCCGCCCCCCCCCTCACCGAGTTCCCAGTCCGGGGACCAGACGGGCCAGCAGTCACCGTACAGCGAGAAGCACGCTCTGGAAGGAGTCCCTCCTTGGGCCCCGTGACGCTCCCCTGTGGGCCTGGTGGCATCCTGTTGGCCGCACAGAACGGCTCGGCTCTGCCTCCGCCCGGCGGTCCTTCCGCATGGCTCTCTTCAGGCTAAAACCGTCGAGTCTCTTGACTGTCATGCGGCTGATGACGCGTGCTCTCGCTGCTGGAGCTGGGTTTGAACTGGCTTTATTTCATGTTTTGCTCATACTTTTTTTGTTCCTCCTTGATCTTTTCTCAGCATTTGACAGATTCTGTCCTCAAAATTCTTCCCCTCTGTGACACCGGTTCCATCCCCCTGCCTCCCAGACTCCTCCTCTAGCTCGCCGACCTGCTGCTTGTCCACGTGCGATGCGTTCTGAGCACACGTCGTCCCGGCCGCCCTCCTTTCTCAGTGTGCGTCCTGAGCCGTCTTATCTCTCACTCAGCCCGTCCGCAGCTTCCGCCCTGCCTTTCCTCACGAGTCCCACAGCCGCCCTTTAGGTGGCTGCTGGGCGTCCCTTTCGTCCTAAAGCAAGCCCGTTGCCCTGCCTGCTGGGCGGCCCCTGGCCCTCACTTTCCATAGGTTACAAAGGTGCCTTTTTTCTTCATCTCTGTCGTGGAGTGAGCGGTGATCCCTCGCTAGCCCCCAGCTGCGCAGGGGGGAGACTCGCGGCAGTGTCTTCGGTCCCTCCCTTCCCCCGGACTGTCCTCCCTCTGTCCGGCATAGCCGTCCTCCCCTCCCCTCCTCTCCCCTCCCTGCGACTGTCCTCCGTCTGTCCGGCATAGCCCCCCTCCCCTCCCCTCCCTTCCCCTCCCCTCCCCTCCCTGTGACTGTCCTCCCTCTGTCCGGCATAGCCCCCCCTCCCCTCCCCTCCCCTCCCCTCCCCTCCCTGCGACTGTCCTCCGTCTGTCCAGCATAACCCCACCCCCCTCAGGCTGTCCTCCATCTGTCCAGCATAGCCCCCTCCCCTCCCCTCTCCTCCCCTCCCCTCCCCTCCCCTCCCCTCCCCGCGACTGTCCTCCGTCTGTCCGGCATAGCCCCACCCCCCTCAGTCTGTCCTCCATCTGTCCAGCATAGCCCCCTCCCTCCCCTCTCCTCCCTCCCCGCGACTGTCCTCCGTCTGTCCGGCATAGCTCCTTAGTTGATCTTCGAATCGTCACTGTGGACAAGCGGCTGCCTTGCTGGAACAGCTCTCAGTGGGCTCCTGTTACCCCCCGTGTGAGGTGGAGGCTTCCAGGATAGACCGAGGAGTCCTTCCATCCTGCCCCTTTCTCACACGGTGGCCCCACTGACCCCCTCGGCTCGGGACACCCTCTTCTCCACCCGGTGGGATCCTACCCATCTTTCTCGGCTTCTTTTGCGCGCGAGCTCCTCGGCGGCCCTGCAGTCAACTGGCCTCCGCCTCGGAGTCTCCGGAGCACTTAGTTCTTGTCCCGTCCCCCCTGCGCTGCCACAGACAGCGCGCCCGTGTTTGGCCCATTCCACAAACACCGTGGGCGCCGTGAGGGCTGAGCCTGGGGCCCGGTCTCGGGGGCAGGAGGACTACACCTTTCCTGCCCTCGAGGAGCTCACAGTCTAGTATGTCTCAGCCCTACTAGACTGAGGCTCCTTGAGGGCAGGGATCGTCATACTCGCCTCGGTGCTGCCCGCACCCGCAGGCCAGGGGCCTGCACACAGTAGGGCTCACGTCAGGTTCACCGAAGGACTGCTGCCTTCGGCAAATTCGTCCCCAGACTCTCCAAGGTGAAATTTTAGAACTGAATATAATGACTTCCTACACACGCGTATATAAATGCACGCTGCACCTGGACTATGACTTAACGGACTCTGCGCGCAGTCAGCACAGGTCATGGAGCAGCACTCCTGGACGCTCCTGTTAAGTCAGAAGTGGAGTTTACTTTGCGCTTTGAGCATGTGTAATTCGGCTCCCAGAGAGGCCAAAAAATGGAACTTTGTATATAATAGCTCTCTTGGACGTGTATAGGTCTCAGGATGTCACAATGATTAAATAGATTCTTTTATTGAGTATAAAAAATTTTTATTATATTGAAGATTTTGGCCAAGTAATAAATTTCAGATCGTCTTTACCCCAGGTCAGTTAAAAATGATTCCCAGGGGCTCCTGGGTGGCTCAGTTGGTTGAGCGTCCGACTTCAGCTCAGGTCATGATCTCACGGTCTGTGAGTTCGAGCCCCGCGTCGGGTGTGTGCTGACAGCTCAGAGCCTGGAGCCTGCTTCAGATTCTGTGTCTCCCTCTCTCTCTCTGACCTTCCCCTACTCATGCTTTGTCTCTCCTGCTCTCAAAAATAAATAAAAACATTTAAAGAAATGTTTAAAAAATTAAAAAAAAAAAAAAGATTCCAAATCCTATTCTCCGTGACTGTCTTAAAAGAAAAGATCTCAAATGAACTCCAGTTACCGGGGGACTCCACTCATTCTGGGGCCACGTGTTTGTTGTTTACTGTAAGTTGAGGAAAGGCTCCCGGGTGGGCCTTGCCCTACAGAGTCCGATAGTACCGGGTCTCACTCCCAGGGGGGCCCCGGGTTCCCACGGCTGTCCTCCGTGCATCCCGTGTTCTTATTCACGGATGTGAGCCTGTGGGGGTCTGTCGGCAAGCGGAAACACCCCGGGGACCTGCAGTGAGCATGACCCCAGTGTGTGCTGAGGCACACGTGTCCTGTCTGGTGGGTTGTAAGGGTGCACGGAGCAGTTTTTGAATGAAAGCATCATTGAATCCTTGGGTAATTGAGTTAGTTCTTTGGTAGCTAACATGCCACGGAAACCTCAGGACCAACTTCAGTGTCCGCCTTCCTGGAGCTTACACCCCCCCCCAACCCCCCATCCCCGCCCTCCTGGAGCTTACACCCCCCCAACCCCCCATCCCCGCCCTCCTGGAGCTTACACCCCCCCAACTCCCCATCCCCGCCCTCCTGGAGCTTACACCCCTCCACCCCCCATCCCCGCCCTCCTGGAGCTTACACCCCCCCCAACCCCCCATCCCCGCCTTCCTGGAGCTTATACCCCCACCCCCCATCCCCGCCCTCCTGGAGCTTACACCCCACCCCCCCATCCCCACCCTCCTGGAGCTTACACCCCACCCCCCCATCCCCGCCCTCCTGGAGCTTACACCCCACCCCCCCACACTCGGCCTGGCCCAGGGCTGTGTGCCGCCGTGCAGCGAGGTCGTCCGTTTTCAGCTCAGTCCGGGGAGACATGCTGGGTAGTGTGGAGTTTCTTAAATGCTTTCTTGGCAAATGAGGGCAAGAAACTAATAAAATTATCAATTTAAACTTTTACACCATAATTCTTATACTTTTTAAACTTTTTCTTGCCACGCAAAGATGTGAACGTATAAACTGCCAAGAAGTAACGGCTCCCTGGTTTGTCACAAGTCGGGCACACCCGTGAGGCCAGAACACAGAATCAGAAAACAGCCCTTTTCCATGACTGTCCACCCCCCCACCCCCCACCCCCACCCGCCGAGGGCGACCTGGCGCTGACTATGGGCTCGTCCTGCCTTTGAGCTTTGTGTCAGCGGCATCACTCATCACTCGGCGGGGGCTCTTTTGTTCATTGCTTCCTTTGTTCAGCATTTAGTGTGAGACCGCCCATGTTATTCAGGTAATTGCCTCTCTTTCTTCTCGCTCTGTCATGGTCTGGTTGCAAACATCCCATAGTTTATCGCTTCTCCTGGTGGAAATTTAGATGCTTTCCGGCTGGACTGTCCAGTGGGCGTGCACGGGGTGGCATCGGTAGGTCCTGGTGGTTTTCCAGAGCGAGATAGTATGCCGCCCCCAGCAGCGAGCCAGCGCTCCAGTTGCTGCAAACATAGTTGTTTTTTAAACCTTTGGAAAAACTTGCCATTTTCACATAGGAAGGCAAAAGAATATAAGCAGTGGGGGCATCTGGGTGGCTCAGTCGGTTAAGCATCCTACTTAGCTCAGGTCATAATCTCGTGGTTCGTGGGTTTGAGCCCCGTGTCAGGCTCTGTGCTGACAGCTCGGAGCCTGGAGCCTGCCTTGGATTCTGGGTCTCTCTCTCTCTCTCTGCCCCTCCCCCACCCACACACTCTCTCTCAAGAATAAATTAACATTAAAAAAAAAAAGAATATAAGTGGTAAAAGAACATAACAGTCTGTGTGAACTTTCCTGCTCTAGAGAGCGCTGAGCTAGTCCGTATCGCTTAGGAAGGCGCTCGGTGCTTTGAGTCGGCCTCCGTCACTGTGCTCTCCAGGAAGACCCTTTGAACCAAACCGTGTTCCCTGACAGCAGGTCTCCGCCCTCTCCAGTCAGCTTGACTGGCGGTGTCATTGGGAACAGCAGTTACTACGTGCTCTCTGTCGCCAGCCCTCGTGTCCGGAACTCTCACACGTTAGGTCATCTCAGTCCTCACTGTTCTTGGTGATGTGGGTGACGTCACCACCGCCAGTTCACAACTAAGGAGGCTGGAAGGCCGAGCTTAGGCAGTGAGCCCTCCTGAATCCTGGGCCCAGGCGGCCAAGCCGTCGTGCGCTAGGCCTTGACCTGAAACACGGCTAGATACTGTACGTGCTGTGTCACGCTCCGCCTTGGGAATACCACTGGCGGGCACGCTGTCAATGCTTAGTTAAAAAGCAAAAAGAAGGAAGAAAAGAAAAACCATACAGTTCAAAGGAACTCCTGTTCCTGTTTCTTATATTTGTTTTGCGCTAGAACCAGAGAAAGTCCCCAGAAGGAGAGGCAGCACCTGTGGCACACGCAGAGGCCGCCGCCCGCGGGCTTTGAAGGATGACCCGGCCACCATGTGTTCGCGTCACACGTGTGTCCCAGTCACTATATCTGTTTTGCTGTCACCTCCCAAGTGTGGCCCGTTGCCGCCGTGGCCCTCTGAGGCCCCGGATGCAGTGGGGAACAGCGGTGGAAGTCGCTCGTGAGGCTCCGCTCCGGGGCCTTGGGGGTGGGGGCGGGAGCGGGGGTCTGTCATTTTGACTTAATTTTGTCATGTTTGCTTTTTCTTTTAACTTTGTCAAGCAAAGCTGGCCTTTCGAGAGATGTGTTTGGTTAGGAAGTAACTTAGCTTGGAGAGGCTGCGGCCACAACCCGATGACGTGTTTTCTGCACCGCGTCTGAGCGTCAGCTCCAGGGAAGTTGCAGGATGCCCCCGCCCCTGACACGAGCCATGCTCCCGGTGCTCGGGGAGGCGTCCCCCGAGCAGGTGCGGGCACGGACGGGAGCTCACCCTGCTGTTCAGAGTTCCGTGTGTTGTGTTACGGAGGTCAGAGCTGGGATGGAGGTTTCAAGGCTGTGCGATCTTGGGCAGGTGAGGAGCAGAGCCCTGCGGCCCGCCCAGTGTGGTTCTCGGGGTTTCCTGAAACGGTCTGAGATGCTTCCGGCTGTTCGAGGGTCGGGGTCGGCGCACACACCGTCACCGCTGCTCTGGTCGTAGTGACGACAGAGGTGCTCCCGAAGATCTGGAAGGGACCTGGGCATCTCGGGGCACAGGGAAGGACCGGTTACTGTCAGACAGAAATCCGGCCGCGTGGATTCCAAAGTGTTAGCTACGCTTATCCAGATGCCACATACGAACACGTTTCAGAGATGTGTTATGGAGGCACGAGTCTTCCACTTTTAATCTGTGAACAACGTCTTATTCAAGCCTTTTTAATCCTTCTCGATTCTTCAGTTCTCCTAATCCGTGGACTCTCAAAGCTCCAGGTTTGGCAGATGATGCAGGTGTTTGTGCTGCTTCTCTGTGTATTTGTTTTAAGTGGTTCTGTGTTTGCTTCCAAAATTCCTTTCAAAGGTGGTGTCTGCATCTCTCCTTAGTCATCATGCCAGTATTCTTCCCTGCCAGCCCGTGGGGCCTAGATGTTATCTAGAAGAGTGATCCGTTTCTCAGGCTGAACTCCGTACCTCTGAAAATGTTCACAGCGTCTGAGCTTCAGGGCGTTTTTCTTTATTGGGGTTTTTTTCTTTTCCTCCTCAGCCTTACCCATAATTAAAAGTCAAGAGTAAGTTGAGGTTTACTAGGAATCTGACATGACATTGGCATGTTTTCCCCTAAGAATTATGTCTTAACTGTTCACGTGAGGCTCCGACCCGTCCTCGGCTCCTGCCCGTGCGTGCGCGTTCAGAGCTTCACCGCCTGCATTTGTATTGTGACGCCGCCACGGTTCGGTTTTGTGTGAACAGATTTCCAGGGAGCTTCATAAAAATTAGTCCTTCGTACACATGGCTGCAAAGATCATCTTCACACGTATTTCCTTCTTTGATCTCAGAGCAATTCTTTTCATTTTTCATTGTTTATTTTACAGAGAGAATGAGCGTGAGCGAGGGAGGGGGCAGAGGGGGAAAGAGGGAATCTTAAGCAGGCCCCACGCCCAGCATGAAGCCTGACCTGGGGCTCCATCCCACGACCTTGGGCTCTCGACCTTGGCCGAAATCGAGAGTCGGACGCTCATCCACCTGAGCCACCCAGGCGCCCCTGGCTTCACGGCGCTTCTTAGGAGCGAGTAAAGACTTCCCTTGTCGTTTAGGAGCCCGAGGCTGAGAAAAGTCTCGTGACCTGCCCCGGGTTGTGCAGCCACCAAGGGGTGGATCTCAAACCCTGGCCCCTTTCCCCCGCCTCCAACACCAGCGTTCTTTCTTGCCTGCCTGGCCGGGTCGCCAGCTGCCCCAGCCTCCTGAGTTTCCCCACGCCCTCCTGTCTTCCCTCACTTGTGTGCCCTGGAAGGAGATGCCCCTGACCAGATGAAGTGTACATGCCAGGCCTCCACACTTGACTCTGTACGGCCAGAGCGCTGCCCTCCCGGCCCCCAGGGTTACTCTTCCCTCCAGTCCTGCTTCTGTTGCCAGTTTTGTTTTCTCTGCAGCTGTTCTTCGGGATTGTTACCCCTAAAAATGTGAGGGGACAGTGGAGCAGCCACGAAGGTCTCCCCCTCTCTCTGGACAGCAGTGGGTCGTGGCTGCACGTGGCTCCCCCTCGACCTCAGTTCACAGAGGGACCGGGGACTAACTGGCTGGACGGGGGAATGCAGGAAACAGATGGAAACACAGGCTTCGTACCGGTTACAAATTAACAGGCAGCTGAAGCCCTGCCCGGAAGGAAGCAAAGTGCTCTGTGCTCAGTCCGTTTGTCCTCGGCTGAGATTTCGGCACTGGGAAGACGACCCTCCCCCCCGCCCCCGCACCTCCGCTCTCTAAGCCCCACCCCTGCGTTTTAGCAATTCCCTCTGCCTTTTCCTCGTAGCGATCGCTCTAGAGATGCCACCGTGCGTGTCTCACCCTCCTCGTCTCCTTCGCCTCAACCATGCTGCTGTTCTCACCGTGTCGAGTCCTTGAGGCCGAGAAGGCCCGTTTGCCACCGCCTCGCTCCTTTGTGCTCCGGGTGCCGTGGGTCACGTCCGTGTACGTTACTGACCCCTCGACAGAAGGTCGGGCGTGTGTTTTAACTAGTATTTGGGGTAAAGAAGCGGTCTCTCCTGCTTGATTCTGCACAGCAGGCCTTCCCGCAAGGCTGCTCCTGTTCATCTCACTCACCCGAAGAACGCGCACTGGCGGTTGGTTTTGGGGTTCTCACCTGAAAACGAACGGGACTTCACCCCCCGGAACGGAGTCCCGACTTGACAGTGGCGCCGTGTCCGTTTCTGTCAGCGCATCGACGGGTTCTGGCGCTGTCTCCTGACCCCTGTTGTTTCTGAGAAGTCACGGGTCTTTGGAATCACTGTCCCTCTGTGCTCTGTCATTTCGTACTGGCCGCTGCCACGCGTCCCTTCACCTTTGGATTCCAGCAGTTCAACGAGGACGTGCTGGGTGTGGGTTTCCTTGTGCGGGTCGTACACCCCTAGGCATCCCGGCCCCCCTGAATCTGAATGTATGGCTTTCACAGCTGTTGTTCAGGTATTTCTCTGCTCCGTTTTCTTGCTTTTAAAATTCCCATTCCATGTTTGTTACTCCTTTCGATAGCATCCTTCATGTCCCAAGGGCTCTCGTTCTTTCTCTTTTTTCTTCTCTGTCTTTTTCCTCCAAGTCCTTCAGATGGGATCATTCTAATTGATTTATCTTCAGGCTTCCGCAGTGTTCTGTCATCTCCATCCTACCAGTCATTCAGTCCTGCAGAGACTTTGTTCCAGGTACTGCGTCGTTCACTATAGAGTTTTCATTTGGCTCTTTCTAACAGTTCCTATTTCCTTGCTGACGTTTCGTATCTCTCCATTAATTACGAGCAGATTTTCCTTTATGTCCTTGAATATAATAGCTCTTTAAAGTCCTGCCTGCTAGTTCCAACTTCTGAGTCGTCTTTGGAGTTGCCTGTTCACTGTCTTTTCCTCACGAGAATGGATCACACTTTCATGTGTATTTGTCTGTTGAGTGTTTTTGAGTTTATTTGTATATTGAGATCAGGCGCTGGACGTTGAATGATAGATCGCAGAAACTCTGGATTCAGTTACATTTCTCTGAAGAATGGTTCGTGGGTTTCAGCAGGCAATTAACTGGGCTGATCTCAGATCGCAGACTCTCCCCCGTGCTGTGGGCAGCAGCCCACGTCTCAGTTCGGTTCTCTTAGCCTTAGCGGGGCTGCTTGGAGCCTGTCCTCTGTGCATGGTTCCAGGTTCAACTAGAGATTTGGGCCCTCACGGTGCCAGCCGCCTCAGAATTGAGCTGCTCTGGGCTTCTCTCATGTGCCGTCCTAGCTCCATCGCCCGCAGTTACTGTCTGCATGAGTGTTGGTCTAACAGAAGCTACACAAAGTTGCCAGAAACAGAAAGAGGTCACTATTTTTAAAGAAATATTTTTTTTAATGTTTATTTCTGAGAGAGAGAGAGAGAGAGAACATGAGAGGGGGAGGAGCAGAGAGAGAGGGAGACACAGAATCCGAAGCAGGCTCCAGGCTCTGAGCTGTCAGCACAGAGCTCAACGCAGGACTTGAACCCACAAACTGAGACCATGACCTGAGCCAAAGTTGGATGCTTAACCGATGGAGCCCCTCAGGCGCCCCGAGCAAGATTGTAGTTGAAATCCCTTCTATGAAAACTGCTTTGAGTCAGACCGCACCACAAGCAAACAGAAGTGCTCTATTTGCTGCAGTTCGGGAAACACGAAGAGAAATGCAGCCTGGTGCGTTCGTGACACCAGACGTCCAGGCCGCTCTCCCGTGGGTAAGAGACAGGGAGCAGGGGCGGACGCCCGACCACTGTGGGTTTTGCGTTTAGCCACCCAGTCAGCCCCTGACAGATACACAGTCCACAGATTCATCGCAAGTCTCCAGACGGGTTTTCTGCAGAGATATCAGCCGGGGTTTTTTGTCGTTAAAAGGTCAGTTCCATTCCTTTGTGGTGAGGCAGCGTTGGGTAATTATGAGAGATCATGTTTCAAAACTGGTATTCCTGAGAACTTGCCAGAACGAGCTCTTTCCCTCTGGGCTTTTTTTCCTTTCAATCTGGATGTTTTCCAGATTCGCCGAAGTAGCCTGTAAACCCAGACTGCTTTTGTGATGTTTCGGTGATCAAAGTCCAATCTAGAAAAAAAGTTATTGAAGCAGAGAGTATCTCCACTACTTAAAGGAAGAAACGCTGTGTGGTTTCAGAGGAGAGAACAGGCGAGCCGCCATGCACCACAAGAAATGCTACCGAAATGAAATAGATAAAATCTCCCCTTTCCAGGATCCCAGCAGAAGGGCAGGTGAGAGAGCGCAGAGCTAACTAACACTTGGAAAGTTTTACTGGTTTCCCCCCCGTGCTTTGTTGCTCCCCCCTAACGACGGGCGGCGAGACAGTGTTACTGTCGTATGCGAGTGAGCAGCCGTACTGAGCCGAAAGCAGGCCGCTTGCGGCCACGCAGGCCGGCAGAGGCGCAGTGCACGGCGGGTGGCTCGCCGTCCCCTCGGACAGCTTAGGTGGCTCGGGCGTCAGCTGCGCAGGACCGGTGGCCCTTTTCCGCTCCGAAGCCGGTCTGGGTTGAAGAATTGGTTTTGTGTCTGAGCTCGGTCCTGGGAGGGGAGGAACCCCTTGGACCACTCTCTTCCCCTCCATGAAAATGCCTCAGAAGTGAAATCACGTTGCGTCGCTCCAGAACGGAAATGTAATCAGACCTCGTGGAGGGCGCGGGACCCCGAGAGCACGGGCGGTAGCCCCCGCACGCTCTCCGTCCTCGAAATCTGACTCGATTCCTTTGAGGACCGTTTCCCTTGACGTGAGGGAAGTGAAAAATAAAAGAAACCTCACATGCGGGGCCTCTCTCTCCTTTCACACCGTCTCACGAGGCGGGACTGGTGGGTGAGCGTGCGCTCCATCGTGGGTAAAGGAAAAGCCCAGACTCTCGCTGCTTCTTCTGCGTGAGGGCTTGAGGCCTAGAGCCTGGCGTCCCAGGGGAGGCCGTGGGGGCTCCCTGCCAGCTCACAGCAGGCGGCCGGACTCTTTCACATGGAATGTCTCGCTACTAAAAATATTTGCAGTTTGGGAAAATATGTTTAAATGTGACCTCCGTGACCCTCTGCACTCTCCAGCCTGTTGCTCGGGCTCGTGCGCAGCTTTGCGGAGAGAAGCTCTGCAGTGTCTCCGCGTGCCCTCTTCCTCCGTCTACGGAGTAGTCTTCCCGTCGTACAAACAGACCTTTCCTGAGTTATTTATGCTCCTGACGACTCCGAGCGACAGACGACCGTTTCTCAGAAGCATTCTGACGCGGTTATCTTGGGGTGAGGACCAAAGACCGAGTTCGAAGCGCTCTCGCCCATTACCGCTGCTCTGCCGGGGCGTAACCGGCGGGCTCGGCCAGAGGAATCCCGCAGCGCCTGCCCGGCGCACATGCTGTGAACAGACAGGACGGTGGCAGGGCGCGTGCGTGTAGACCCCACGGAGCGGTGACATGGCTCACGTGGTTGTGTGATCGGAGGGCCGTGGCGAAGGATTCGGGCAGGAGAGCATGGGGGCACGCGCAGTGCATGGAAGAGCCAGGGTGGACAGAGCCGGAGAGGGGCTCCTGTGGCAGGGGACCTCACGTCCCTTCTGGAGGTTTTCATGGGGGAACGGTAACCTTCAGATCAGGTGGCCCATGTCACAAAACAAGCCTTGTGAAATAAACCGCCTTGATGGGGCCTCTTAAAATGGGGTTCCCGGGTCATTAAAGAGTGTATCCCGCTTGGCCTTCTCATAGCTTGCCTGTATTTTAATTGTTTGAAAAGTTGGGGGAAAAAGGACAAATTACTTTTCCTTGATTTTTTTTTTTCTTTTATGGATTTTTCAGTCGTTAAAAACTATGAAATGTTTGGGAATTCTGATTCGGGGTCTGTTGCTTACTTTGAGGGCCCTGGATGGGAGGGGGTGCAGAAGAACTAACCCCGGCAGGTCCTGTCTCGGGCCAGGGGCCGCAGGCTGGACTCTGGCTCCCGGTGGCCCTCCCGGAGAAGGGCGGCCCGCAGTCCCTCCCTGCGGACGGGGCAGGAGGCTTGGTGCCGGCTCCCGTCAGCCACTCAGCAGGCGGGCTCCGCCGGTCGTGGCTTCGCGCACCCACTTGCCTCCCAGTGTTTTAAGTTTGAGAGAGAGCGTGCAAGTGAGGGAGGGGCAGAGAGAGAGGGAGAGGAGGAGTAGCAAGAGGGGGAGGAGAATCCCAAGCAGGCTGCGCACTGGGGCTCAAACCCACGAACTGTGAGGTCATGACCGAAGCGGAAACCAAGAGTCGGACACTTACCCGACCGAGCGCCTCCCCCAGGCGCCCCTCACCCCATCACTCACGCACGCAGTGGTGCTCCGCGTCGGCACGGAGTCTGGACGTGAGACCCTGGGCCGTCAGGTCGCAGTTCTCAGCCCAGTGGGAGCAGGAGACGAGCGGACGCACGCCGTCGACGGGGTTCTGGTCACCCACCCCGGGGCCGGGTTCCTGGCAGTGCTGGCTGGGCGCGCCCCTTGCCAGCCTGGAGGGTGACGCTAATTCTTAAGCGCCTTTCAAGTTCTGTGCTCCTGTCTAAGCCATGATCATCCGGCTGGAGCACGAAGGAAACCCAAGTCATGTTTTCAAGAGGGAGTAGTGGAATCTTTGGACTGAAAGCTTCCACTCTAAGGCGCTATCATCATCGAGGAAAACATTCCCGTGCCTTTAAAAAAAAAAAAAAAAAAGCCCTCAAGTCTGTATTAATGGTTTGCTGACTCAGAGCAATTGTGAAATGAATTTCCGTGCTTTCCTGACTTAAAGGTGATCGCACGAGTTAGCTTGTGAGAGAAACAGTCCGCTCTAGCCTCCCGTCAGGCAGGAATGTCTTTCTGCAACAGTTGAGCAGATTCCCAGAGCGGAAAGGGTCTTTGCAGCTGACCTCACTCTTTCATGAGTAATTCTGGGTGGTTGTTGACTGCGCTCCGCCAGAAGGCTCGGAACTGTGAATGAGCGTCATTCTTAGCAGGCGTTCGGGAGGGAGCCGCGGCCGCGGTGAGGACCGAGGGTTCGGGGACCTGCCGCCCACCGAGCCCCGGGGGACCTGCGGACCGGGGAGCTGGGCGGCTGCTCCTCGGGGCGGCGTGCGCGGTGTGTGGGCGGGAGCTGCAGGGGCCGGTGGGGAGCGGGGCCGGGCGGCAGGTGGCCTCTGCGTGGCGGGTGGCGCGGCGGCCTCTGTCCTCATTTTCCCGGCAAGATAAAGCTGAAAGTTGGGGGGGTCGTTGGGAGCAGGCTGGGGAGGCTGTTGGCCAGATGGCAGATTTGTCACCCGGCGTGCTTGTGTAGGGGCCTGTGTGCGTGGGAAGAGCCCGTCCCGAGACGTGGCCGGGCCTGATGAGGGGCCGCTTGGGGTTTCCCGGGGCAGTGCTGTTCTGCTCAGAGTAAGTTTGGTGTACAGCCCTGCCCCCCGGCTCTGCTCCGATTCCCCCCAGCTCTCCTGGTCTTCCCCGCTGCCCTCCTCTCTCCTCCGGCTGGGCTGAAAATGGACTTGCCGTTCGGACCCAGGGCTAGTCTGGAGTCCTCTAGTGCGAGTTAGAAACCTGATCACTCTCCCTTTCTTCAGTGTTCTCTCGTTAGCCAGCTGGTGCTCCTCAGATAAGCCCGGGCGGGGCGGGGCGTGTGCTCGCTCACGCTGGCCGTCAGCTCCCCTTAAACCATGTGTTGTCTCTCTAGCACAATCCTGGAGGAAGAGAAGGTTCAGCAAGAAGAACGGATGAGGATGGAGTCCAGAAGACAGGTCACAGTGTCCTGGGACTCCGGGGGCTCCGACGAAGCGCCACCCAAGGTAGGAAAGGCCCCGCCCCGACTTCAGCACTACTCCTGCTAACTTTGGAGGTTTCTGGGGTAGGCAGCCGCTGTCTGGGGGGAGAAAATCACGCGTCAGGTTGTTCTAGGAGCAGTCACGGTAACACCACTCCCCTTGCCTCTTTGCGCTGCATCTCACCCTCACGGGCACGCGTTTTAACTGAAGGCCGGTTTATTCGATTAGACCCGGTCTCGGAGGGCTCCTGCCCGGCTCTCCCCCCACCCCCATCCCCATCCTCAGACTTCAGCGAGCACGCCAGCTGTGGAGGAGGGGTTCCGCTTGTCAGGGACCTTGCTAAGGACTGAGTCGGGACGAAATCCTCAGACGGACTGAGCCCGGCCCCCGAGTGCCCTGCGCGTCGCTCTGCTTTAAGCCGGGTCCCGTTGCACCGATCCTCTTCCTCCTGGGCTGGGCTGGGCTGGGCGCCCTGCGCGCACTCTCCGCCCCCCGCTCTCTGCGGGCCCCTTCCCGGTCGGGAGCTGGAGGCACGTCGCAGCTGCACGTCAGGATCCGCGGGGAGCACCCCAGGCCTTGCCTGTCCACCTCCCCCAAGTCCTCCAGCCATGCCAGGTCGCCCGGGCCCCCCCCATTGCTCAGCGTCACCGTGGCCGGGGTTTGCACGTAGTGGCCTTCAAAGCCTCTCATGAGAGGCTTTACATACCTTGTGCTTTTGACAGAAAGGTATTTTCACAAGGCAGCTTACGTGCCGTGAATAACCCGGTTCGGAACGTCTTCCGGAATATCAACAGATGTTGGGCTTTGCCTGCTGTTTGATGAGCTAAAGCGCATGAGGAAACTGACAAATTTTTATTTCATTTTCTTTTTGACAAATGTTCAGAAATCTGTTAACACAAAGTACTATTTAAATATTATAGCAATTTTCAGTGATGCCTGAAAGCTTCTGTTTGCTTGGTCAGTGTTTTCAGCTGGGTAGTGGTAAACGTCCCACATCTAAGGTGGCGACGAGTGACTGATGCTGCTCTCTAGAAGTGCAGAGGTGGAGGGTTGCCTAGTCCAGCTTCCTCAACAAGTAGGAAAACTGAGGCCCAGAGCGGGAGGGCCACGCCACCTCGACCGGTGTTCCTTTGAGTGAGTTGGAGTAAAGCCAGCACACGTCCACGACTCCTGACTTCATAGTAATAAACCTGCCATTACCACAGGAACCTGAGAGCCCGTCGTCCCAGCACGTGAGGCCATCCCTCTTTGTGTGTATGCTTCTCCTGTTTCCTAACTCCGGAGCCACAGCCCAGTGGTCCCGGCCTGGGAGGCAGGAGAGTCTGGAAGCTAGTTCTCAGGCCCGAGGGCCGAGCAGATCTCTACACATGGGGCTCCGATGACTGGGCAGCCCCTCCCTGTCCCCAGCCTCACCGTCCTCCCTGCGGAACGAGGGTGTCAGCATCCCTCGCCCCCGGGGAGGCAGTGAGGGCTGCATGAGGTCCTGCATCCGCGGCCCTCGATGGAGTCACGGAGGCGTCAGGTGCTGTGCCTACTCGGTGGCGAGCCCCAGGTCCTGCAGTGCTCCCCCGAAGCCCGCAGAATTAGGACACTCGGTCCGTCTCCGCGCTCTCCTGTGGCTCAGTCCGCAGGGTGCTTGGTAACGCCCGTGTGGCCGAACTTTGGAAGCTGTAGTCGGAGGTTAGGCTTTTTCTGTCTCAGAGCACAAAGGCCTTTCAGATTTGAGATGCTGTCAGAGAGCGCGTTCTGAGGCTCTTCTCTCTAGTCGGAGGTCCGGGCAGCACGCCCACTGCCCGTTGTCGCAGCTGCCGTTTGACCAGGACGAGCTGCGTGCTTCCTTGGCGTATTGTCCCTGGCCGGTCTTAGCCTGCATCCCAGTCACCGTGCGGCTGCACAGGTTAAAATATTCGCTCCTTGACACCTTGAGGAAGAGGGTGGCATCCGCTGGAGTAAACGTTGTCCTGGCCGGACGGTCGCCGGCACTAGTATAAATACGCAGATGCCCGTGGATAGAAACTGCGTGCCGCTCCTCTGGTCCCTCGCCAGCCGGCGTCCGCTCCGGGCCCAGCGGTTCCCTGCTCCTCGTGATCCGTAGCCTCAAACTCTGCTTTATGGTCACTGTATTTGACAAGTGAGCGGGTGAGTCCCTTGTCCCCAAGAGGCCAGCCCGCTAGCCCAGCGTCCCCTCCCGGGCTTTCCTCCACCCCGTGAAGTGGGAACTTGGTCAGTTTTTATAGTTCTGCCTGTGCTGTTTCCGGACAATCAATTCCACTGAAATCTCCAGTTCGGAGCACCTGGGGGGCTCTGCCGGTCGAGCGTCTGACTTCGGCTCAGGTCATGATCTCATGTTTCGTGAGTTTGAGCCCTGTATCAGGCTCTGTGCTGACAGCTCAGAGCCTGGAGCCTGCTTCAGTCCCCGACTCATACTCTTTCTCTGTCTCTCTCTCTCAAAAATAAATAAAACATTGAAAAAAAATTTTTTAAATGTCTTCAGTTCATGTAGGCTCCCAGGCTTTTATAGATGAGCGTTGTGCACTAACGTTTGTAACGTGGCCTGGTTCTTTAGAGGGAAATGCTTTTCTTTCCCACATTCCTAATTCACTTAATTCCTTAATTATACTTAATGGCAAAGGCACTGTAACCACAAAGCTAATTATCAAAACTATGTTACCAGTGTCTTCATCGATACTTAATACCAGTTTTTGCACACAAAATAGTCTTTAGAGAAGTTTGCCGAGAGGAATGCAGCCCGGGGGGCCCGCTCCGGGTCCATTTCATTTTGGCGAGTTGTCCTGCACGTCCTCACTAGATCCCGGGAGAGCCTCGGGCTAAAAATAGCTTTCTCCGCAGCTTTAAAAATGTATGTCTTGGATCTCTGGGTCCAAGAGCATTTCAGAGGGCCGTGAGAGCAACACCCATCTCACAGTGATGCTCGTATGTCAGCGGACGAAGCGGCTGTCCCCTCGGCACGCGCCAGGGTGGTGACGCCAGACCTCGCTGGCCATCCCCGCCTTCTTCACCACCATGCTCACGCGGGGCCAGAGCGACGCCGGGGTGCAGCAGTGACCTCGATGAAGCAGTCACAAGTCCTCTGCGGGGGCGGGGGGGAGGGGACCGGAAGTACTGGGAAGACGCTTGCGGTGCGGCTAGCCTGAGGAACTACCACTTTTCTCGTGGAAGACCAGTTTTTCTGGAGTGGGCAGGCGGCATGGGTGTTCAGAGTTGTGTCTTCGGTGACCGCTTTCTAAGAAACAAAGAATCAAGACTGTCCTCAACAGCAACTGATCATGTTCGTTGCCAATGATAAAATTTGAGTTTTCGAGCAAAAATTAGAAATTCGAAGAACTAAACATCCATCACCATGACCTGACAGCTTCTGAATTCTGAGACTTTTCTCATGAGCTCAGAGTGATAGGAACAAGTGTGACTGTGCGCGTACTGGATCGGGCCGGCCTCTCGGAGGCGCACGGAGCTCGGGGACCCGTATTTTCCAGACGATCGCTGCAGGACGTTACAGAATCACACGTGGGTAGAGAGAAGACCCGTTCACAGTACAGGGTGGGGGGACGGCTTTTAACAGATAACGCTATGTTTCAGATTCCACAGTGCAAATCGCCTTTAGGAAACAGCCGCTTTGGAGTCTGGGTGTAATATGAAAAAACAATTCCCACAGCTGTGCTAGGAAACTGTTAGCACACGGTGCCCTTTCCAGCTTCACTGCTGGGGGAGGCTGGGCGTGAGCAGAGCAGCACGGCAGCCTGAGTAGAGAAGCCGGTGTGGGAGCTGCCGCCTTCTGCAAGGCAGGCATTAAAGGGACTTAGAGACTTACGTGTAATGGGGGCCCCTCCGCTCACTGATTTTTTTTTTTTTTAGTTTTAAAAAAAGAGGTATTTTTTTAACGTGTAATTAGTTTGTTTTCATTTTTTTGGTTTTGTGTGTGTGTGTATTTGTTTTGAGGGAGAGAGAATGAGAGAGAGAGCAAGCAGGAGGGGGCAGAGAGAGAGGGAGACACAGGATCCAAAGCAGGTTCCGCGCTGTCAGCACAGAGCCCGACCCAGGGCTCACAATCCATGAGATCACGACCCGACCCGAAGCTGGACGTTTCACTGGCTGAGCCACCCGGGCGCCCCGGTTTGTTTTTATTTTTTAAGTGTTTTAATCTCTAATAGTGTAAATATTGGTAGATATGTTCCACGTAAACAGAAGCTCTCGGAGTCCTTAGTAATTTTTGAAGATACAGAGCAGGCCTGGGGATCGTGTTTGAGAGCGGCTGTCCCCGAAGTGTTTCTCAGCCCTCACAGGACGCAGCTGGCACTCCGCTTTCGTGAGAGGCGTCTTAGGCTGGACTGCATAGGTAATAAAATGCCTTCCTGATTTCAAACTGCCGGTTCTCCCAGGAGCCCGCGGACTGTGGAAGGAGACTAAAGCGTTACGCACGCTCCTGTAGGAGACGCTCAGGGGTGGCTAGATGGTCAGGTGCTCGCCCGTGCGTACACACCGCAGGTACGTCCGCCACGCCTGCAGGGCCCACGGCCACACCTGAGTGTGCGTTGCCCTGGTCGTGGCAGTGCCATTTCCTGGAAAGGCAAAGAACCTTGGTAAAGGTCAAACAAGACAGTACGCCCGCCGGTGTCCGTGGTAGTTGCCATCGCAGTAAGTTCAGTGTGGGATGAGCTGGGCCACCTGTCACTCGGGTGCAGACTACAGGACTCTGTTGCTGTGTGACCTGTGTGAGGTCGAGTGAGGCATCCGAAAGGGGAGCGGGTCCCGTCCTTCTGACCCCCGGTGCCGTCGGGCTCATCCCAGCGCCCGCTCAGGGACCCTGGACGCCGGAGCGCTGCCCGACCAAGACCCTCTGGTTTAGGTCGGTTTTTCCTCCGGCTTCCCCCTCGGCCAGACTTCCGCAGAACCTCCCTCAGCTCGTGGTTTGCTTTTCTAACCATCTTCAAGTCCAGGTGTGGGTCCTGGAGGAGATGGAGGGACCTGCCGAGTCGCAGTTCAGGGGAGCAAGGGACACTTTGGGGCACCCACGTGGAAGCCATCCTCCACGACAGCCCTGTCCCCGCGTCCTCATCGGGAAGGTGGAGGCGCGAGGTGAACGGCCCTGACCACAGACCGCCCGTGCCGGCATCCTGCTTGTACGGAACTCGAACAGCGGTCTGTGGGGACACGTGCCCTCCACGGCCACCGCTGAGCGGGATCTGGCTTCGTGCAGTCGTCCCATCTTCCAGAGAGCACGTTTTCATCCCTTTCCCGGTCGTTTGATTTTGACGCGGAACCTTGCAAGTACTCTTTTGTTACCCACTCACGTGTTTGAGTCCCTGTGGGACGTTGTGTGGAGATTTTGCCGGCCTCTCATCAGTCCTTTTGTAGTTTCCTCTTCCTTCGTCGAGCCCCAGCAGGCTTGTCACAGGGCGGCCCCACCGCACAGCGGGTTTGGGGTCGAGCAGGTGTGCCAGCGTGCGCGGTGCAGTCCGTTCCCGCGGACTAACTTGCTGAGCCGCGGCGCTCTCCTCTGCGGTAGGTGCTATTGCTCCCTGCTGGCGTTGCCCTTCCGGTTGTCAAATCGTGTGGGAAGCACGTTAGCTCGGTGCACATGGGACCCACTGAGTAAAAGTTGTTATTTTTGCCTGTTACTTACATGCCACCTCCAGGACTTAAGCCACAGGACACAACTGGACAACCCTCAGAGAGCTGCTTACTGTCCTGATTCTTGGCTCTGCCTCCTGCGGTGGTCCACCCCGCCATGGCCCATACCTTTAAAATGAGTGTTCCTGGACACCTGGGTGGCTCAGTCGGTGGGGCCATGGCTCAGGTCATGGTCTCACGGTTCGTGGGTTCGAGCCCCACACCTGACAGTGCAGATCCTGCTTGGGAGGCTCTCTCTCCCCTTGCTCTCTGCCCCTCCCCACTTGTGCTTTCTCTCTCTCAAAAATAAATAAACTTAAAAAAAAAATAATGTTGCCAGTTAAACGTCATAGAACAGAGGTGGTCGAACTTTTTTTCTTTTTACCTCTCCTTTCACTACTTGTTCAAATGAAATCTTTACAAATGTAAGTCTGAAGAGTAGTCCCTTGGGCTTCATGGAACACACTGTAGAAGTTGCCACCCTAGAACACGGAGTAAAGCCGGTGACACCCCCGTGATGTCCCTTTCCTGTTTCCGGGGGCCTTGGGGATCCATCCTCATATTTGGTTAAGTCTGGGGTAGACCGCGTCCGGGCCACCGGGACCTAGGCTAATGGGCTAAGGGAGCATTCCCCCCGCGGAGATTCAGCAGCCTGGCGGTGGCAGGGCTCGGGCAGCTTTGGACGTGGCTGGATTGGAGTCGTGTTACAGAGGAGAGCGAGGACTTAGATGTTCCGTCTGTGGGAGAGATCAGGAGGTCGGATTACCGTAGAAGACTCAAGACAGGGCGGAGCTGCCCAGGCTGAGGCAGGAGGCATCCGGGCAGCGGGGCCGGCGTGAGCGAAGCCGCAGGGTAACGAGAGGTTCCCGGACACCCAGACCTGACTCGAGCCCAGCGTGTGTTCCTCCAGGCCGTGCACGTCCATGGGAAGAGATGCGGACTCTGAGGCGCTTCTCTTCCCACCAGGCTTGCTGGCGCCTGAACCCATCTCCTTCATGCTGGTTCTCATTTGGCTGGAGAATGATGGGTTTCTACTCGGTTCAGTCCCTCAGGTTTAGAAGACTTTATGGACTGATCTTGTATTTCAGGCTAAGCCACTCTTGCTTCGAACGTTAAATTCATGTATGTCACAAACAGACAGAGGATTTGAGAGCTGGGAGTGACTTCGCAGTCCCTCTAGCTCGAGCCCTGTTCGATAGATGCAGAAGCCAGTCGGCTCACTCGACTGCGCACGGTCACGCAGCGGGGACGGAAGCAGCAGGCTCGGCCCCTGCTCCGAAAGCTCCGATCTGCGTTTCCTCGGTGCCGTGTGGGGTCGAGCGTCTTACTGGCCGTCGGTAGATCTCTCTTGGGCCCTTTGCCCACTGTTCAGTCAGGTGGTTGTTTTATTGTTGAGTCGCAAGAGATCTTTGCATCTCCTGCATCTGACTCTCTCCTCGATGATTTGCAAATATTTTCTTAGATTCTGTGGGCTCTTTCTGGGTGACGTCATCCGCAACACAAAAGCTTTTAATTCTGGCCAAGTGCAGTGTATCTTTTCTGTTCTCTCTTGATTGAGATTTCGGCGTCATGGCGACGACCCATTGCCTCACCCAGGTCACAAGGTTCGCCTGACCACCTATAAGAGTTTTGCCCCTCTGCCGTTCAGAGCCACGATCCAGTCTGAGTTCAGGCTCGAGTGTGTGGTGAGGAAGGGATCTGGCCTCGCAGTCTCACGTGGCGACACCCTGCTGTCCCAGACGTCCCCGGGACAGCCCGTTTCCCCCGGAGGCGCCGTCTTTTGGAGAAACACCTTTTTCTGTTCTTTTCAGTACAACAGACGTGACAAAATTATCAGTACTGGTTCATGTGATGCTCTTTTGATCTGTTCACAGCCGAGCAGGCCCGGTTACCCGAGTCCAAGGTCCAGCGAAGGATTTTATCCCAGCCCGCAGCACATGCCACAGACCAATCATTACCAGGTACGCCAGTCCCCACGGATGGAAGATGGGCTCTTCCGTCCTTCACGTTTGGGGTGGGGGGTACATTACGTATATTCATTTTGTATTTCTGTGCTTGCGAGGATGATTTGCACGCAGGAAACTAAGAAAGCTCTCAGCCCAATAACTGTGGATGTCGTGTTGACACCCCAGAGGGCGGCCTTAACACAGCCGGGTGGCTGTCCTGTCACACATCCTCAGCCCCGTCCCTTCCTCTGTTCCGGCGAGGCGCGGGGCGAACCTGGTGGCTCCTGCTATGCAGAGGTGCTAATGACCTGGGTGGTTTTTCTGGAAGGCAGAGATAACATTGAAATTTTCTCGAACACTAGACAGGATGCCATGTGGACAGGTGTGGAAAGACTGTCAGACTTCGGGCAGATCTCGTCCACAAATGGGAAAGCCTGTCCTCGAAAGGAGCAGAAGCAGTCAGTAGTGTTTTTGTTTTTGAGGGAAGAGTATTTGCTCTCTGGAGGTGTCCTTGACTCCGTTCTGACAGAGGCGGACGCCGTGCCCCCACACCACACCAGCATAGGGGACACTTCTGTAAGCCTGCAAGGCCCCCTCCCCTTCCCGTGTCGCCTCTGACTGTTAGGAGATATTGGTGTGGCCTGTTCTCGGCTCCGCAGATAAACGGGTGAAACGGGGCGTACTCCTGGATTGGGTGTGATGTGTGTGCGCTGGCGGCCTGGTGAGGGGTCAGCGATTCACACCTCGTTAGTGCCGGGAAGTAGTCCATCGTGTGGCGGGACCACAGACGGTTTACCCGGAATAGTGTCATCTGGGTGACAGGCCAAGTCACTTCTGGGAAATAAAACCCTCTCTTGTGATTGGTATCGGCTGTGGCTTCCCCATGGCCGTGCCTGCTTTGTGACTGCACTGATGCTCCTGGCCGGCTGGCCTGGTCTCTGATAGAAAGTGCTTAACCAGAGAAGGACTCAGACACTAAACAAACAGTGGGTGGTCCTCGAGTGTCCGTCCAGGGAGGGAGAGGTTCCCTTCGCTGCCGTCTCCCCTGACCGTCTCTCAGGGAGCAGACTGACGAGCCTGCCTACCGTGCCTCCTTCACTCCAGTGAGAACACTTACTCCTTTATCTGCCTCTCAACTCGGATTTAAATCCAGGCTCTTGGGTCAGACGGACAACTCTCTTCCCTGTGGTGCTGGGCTGCCAGGGCGAGTGCGGGCCGCTCCGAGCCAGAAGGGCGGTGCTGGACGGAACGGGGAAGCAGGCACGAGGCAGGCTCTTCACCTGCCGTCCGCCTCCAGATGCTCGCGTATGATTCCGACGGGGCCGGGAGTCTCCCATCGTTACCGAGCACCCCCGGTGACCTGACATGGGACTGACAGCCCTGTTTTGGGGGACCCCGTTCTGAGGCCCCCACTCGCCTGGGGGAGGGCGAGCCACTGGGTCCTCCAGGGCAGCTCCTCATTCCGCAGGCTGGCGGTGACTGACCGTCCTGCGCCCTCCACCCTCGACAGAGGAGCTCCTGGCCCCTCTGTCGCCCTGAGTGTGGGCTAGGGGTCGGCTGGCCGGCTCATCACGGCGGGGATGAAGAGGCCGGAACCCGGACCTAGGACAGTGCTCAGAGCAGCGTGGCAGGGGCGTGGGTGGCCTGAGGAGAGAAGACGGGCCCCGAGCAGGGACTGGACCCCAGACTCGTCGAGAGAAAACGTGGTCGCATCTGCTGACGAGACAGAGCGTGCAGTCAGGGCGCCGGTCCGTGCAGCCTTCACAAGCTGGGGCTCTGGGGCACGTCGGCCAGTGGCTGCGCCCCTGGAGTGGAAACCCGTGAGGACGAGGCTCGTCCACCTGCGGTGCCAACAGCTGTGTGTCGAGGGTTCAGTGGGGAAATGAGAACATTCGGGCTCTCACTGAACCCTCCCAAGCCCCAGGTCTCTCTATGCGGGGCAGTAGGGCACGGCCCGTTCCTGCCTCTCACTTCCTGTTCCTTCTTAGCCTGAGATGCTCATTGGAGCCTTTTGCGTCGCTGGGGTGACCGCCACAGCGTCCTCGAAGTGTCTGGTGTGAATTCCTATAAGTTCTCTGGTGGCAGCGTGTCCCTTCCAACCAAAACTAGTGATAGGACACTTTAGTGAATTTTTTATTACGATATTTTCATTTAAGGGGGCGCCTGGGGGGTTCAGTCAGTGGTGAAGCTTCCGACTTTGGCTCAGGTCATGATCTCACAGGTTCGTGAGTTCAAGCCCCACGTCGGGCTCCGTGCTCTCAGCACAGAGCCTGCTTCGGGTCTTCTGTCCCTCCCCTCCCTACCCCTCTCCCACTCTTTCTCTCTCTCTCAAAAGATAAACATTTAAAAATATTTTCACTTAAATTTTGAGAACTATCTACACATATCATCTGAGTTTATTAGTTCTCAGTATGCAATTTGGGAATAAATCCGTGCGAGAGGTCTAAGAAACGCGCAGAATCTTGGTTGAAGAAGGTGTTGACATTTGGAGATACAGGTTCGGCTGTGCTTTATCTGATTAAAGATTTTACTGACAACTCCAGCCGTGCAGTTCTAGCCTAGTGAGTTATGGACACAATTACTGTATCCGTCTCCTCTTTTTCTCGTGACTGAGGGAGGCAAACGTATAAAGACACCCCTCTAATCTTCCTTCTGCCCTGAAACTTTTCTCCACGTGCACCTGCGCGCCTCCTCTCTGCCGTAGCCATCGCTGTGGGCACACGGGGGCTGACCTCGCTCCCCGCCAGCCCGAGCTCGTCAGGAAGAGGCGCCCCGGGGCCGTGCACCTGGAGTGGCGCTCGTGGCCCCTGTCCCTCCTGCACAGAGGGTGCAGTTACACAGTAAATAGTTTCCGTTCTCCTGAGTGTATTTGCTTTAGTTTTCGATGTGGCCCTCGCAGATTACCTTTTAGGGGCTTTAGTCGAGAACCCGTTTCCTTGCCCTCCCAGCTTCCAGAGGCCCCCTGCATCCCTTGGCCATGACCCCTCCACCCGCCTTCACACCCGGCCGTGCGGGCCCCTCTGAGCCCAGCTGCAGTAGCTGCAGCTCCCCTCTCTCCCCTACTGGTCAGGAACCTGCCTCTTCCATTAGGTCCCCTCAGATAACCCAAGTAACCTCCGCACCTCAAGACTGCTCATGCACAGTCCTGTGTGTGACGTCCCTTTGCCGTGCGAGGTACCACAGCCACAGGTTCTGGGGACCAAGTCGTGGACGTGTCGGGCCCCACTGTTCCGTTCGTCATCTCAGCCGCTCCCCTGCCTGTGGAGAGCACAGCTGTGCCGAACGTGACCCCGCTGCCCCCCATTTGCAGGTGTCTGGCTATCCTGGTTCCCATGGGATCACAGCCATGGCTGGCAGCATCTACCCGGGTCAGGCGTCTCTTCTGGACCAGACGGACTCATGGAATCACAGACCACAGGAGATGCCGATGTGGCAGCCCAGCGTGGAGGTAAGCGTGATGTCGGGCTGGCGCTGGTTAGCACGAAGCTTTGCCCAAAGTACCTTTTATTTCTGAGTCCTAAGAATTGTTGATTTCGGTGGCCTGCTTCTAAGCTCAGGGCGCTCCGTCTGCTCCAGTTCTTCCTAGTTCTGGGACCCCTTTTGACTCAAACGACGAGACGCCGCCACCATTAGCCCACCCCCTGAAAGGCAGCATGCCAGCCTGAGCGTGATGAGCGTGTGCGTGGGGCACATCCCAGGAAGGAGCAGGGGCAGAGCCAGCCGCTCTGTGGGCTGACTTTTACCAGATCTGCCTGATGAACCAGGAACCCCTCCCCTGAAAGCAGGTGTTGTTTCTTGGACTCCCAGAACACCTGCGGCCGCTGCTCGGGCCCTCGTCCCTGGAGTGAGCGTGGTTAGCGATTGCTCACTCCAAGTGTAACCCTCCTTCTCGTCCCCCTCCAGACTGTTTTCACTCCTTCATGTAACCAATGGCGTATTCTCTGCACATTCCTTGGATTGTTTCTCTAGAATAATCCCCGCAGTGGAGCTGTGAGCTGAACGACTTTTCACTTGGTAAAGATGTTTGGCGGGTGTAAGGGGCCGCCTCCGGGAAAGTCGCTCGTGAGCAGAGTACAGGAGGCCCTCTTGCCACCACCCTGCTGTTGGCTCCATTGCTTTGGAGAGACACAGGAAACAGTAGAACTATCCTAAACCGGGCCCTGAGAGCGGACGCGCTGGTCTCCTTTCCTCCCGCCAGGACTCCGCGGCCCTGGACCTGCGCGGGATGGGGCAGGCGCTGCCGGCGCACCTGATGGAGGAGCGGCTGATCCGACAGCAGCAGGAGATGGAAGAAGACCAGCGCTGGCTTGAGAAGGAGGAGAGATTCCTGGTAACGGTGTTTCTGGTAACTCTGGTGACTCCGGTTCTGCCGCGGGGGCCGCGCCGGCCGAGTCTGCTGTACTGCATGCAGGTGGTCGGGAAACTTCGTCTTTTTCAAAACCAGAGGGTTCATTTTACACCTGGTCCCTAACGCTTGCAATAGTGGGTTATTTGCTTTTCTTGGATTATTCTCCAGCCGGGTTTCTGGGATGTTAGTAGTGGTGTGGTGGGCTCGGCGGTGTTAGCGTCCTGGGGTCTTTGCGGAAGCGACCCCCCCTGAAGTGTCGGCTCACACGTGAGAGCCTGCCTCTTGCTGCTGCAGGCTGTGTGAGCAGACAGCCGAGAGCCAGGCTTCGCCGCCCCGGCGCCCCTCTCGCGCTCTGACAGAGACCCCTCCCCTCCCACCTGTCAGGACAACCCGAGTGGCGGCCACGTCAGATGTCTCCTGGGGCAGAGAGGAAGTGGCGAGGCAGAGCAGTCTCTGTGTGTCCCTTGACACAAGGACCCTTTGGACTCGGGGCCCCATGCCACGCGCTCCCATGCCCACTCCCCCGTCCCCCCAACACGGCTGGTCCCGTCTTCCTGGAGTGGCCGGAAAAAGATGGCTGGGCAGAGCCAGGACGGTTTGCACAGGTTCTCGGGTCAGTACCTCTCCCGGGACAGGGCACAGCTGGTCCCTCGTGTTGCGATTGCATCAACAGTCCCTGAAGCCAAGTGACCAGAAACCAGCGGGGGGGGGGGGGAGGCACAGTTCTTAGATGGCTTCCTGGCTTCCAGGCCCTGAGACACTACGTCGCCAAGTAACGGTACCAGGAGTCTGACTTCGCGCAGCGTTTGTCCACGTCATGTACATGTGGCTTTCGTTGTTGTGAAACTGTAGTTTATGATTAAAGCAGCCTGCAGGCTCAGGTTCAGTGAAGCCCGTTCTCATGCTGGAGAGGCCAGTGCCCGGAGCCCAGGACGTGCTGGGGCTGCCCCTCGGCACACCTGCCGTCTCGGAGCACGCGGGGGACTCGGGGACGTCACGTACGCTCCACACGCCGCCATTGCCGGCCAGGACGAAGTCGGCGCCCCTCCGCACCCCCGTGGCGCAGTCCGGTGCTTCAGATGTGTACCGGCCACCACCTGATGTATTTCTCGTGAGGGAAGTCAGCCAGTCTGCCCAGCCACCCCGTGAGGAGGAGACAGGCCCCACGCCCTTTATCTGAAATTCCGGGAGGATTTATGCTCTTCAGAATCCAGCATTGTTGCACTGTTGAAAGCTAATGTATGGTGCGCGTGCCGTGGGTTGTGTAACTTTCCGGGAGCGTTCCAGGGGTAAACAGCAAAACACGAGTGTTCAGGAATGTTAGCGGGTGTGAATACAGACTGCACGTCCATTCGGGTCACGTTTTGCCATGAATTTAGCTTGCTTCAAGTGCAAAGAAAAAGAAAAAACTTACCAGTCTTCAGTGCTTGTTGGGTTTTGGAAACGCGGATAAAGGAACAGCTCGGGAGCTCTCTCGAGGTCACCCCGCTAGCCTGTGGCCGGGCCCAGATTCAGCCCCGAGCCCTGCTGCAGCGCCGGTCCGGCTGCTTTGTCGTGCGGCCCTGGCGCATGCGAGGCCGCGTCGTGCTGGGGGAGTGTAACGCGCACCACGCTTGCCGGCGCCCTCCCGTGCGTGCGTGCACAGCGCGCCGCGGGAAACGTTAGCAGGCAAGGGAGCGGCTTGCTCGCAAACAAACGCTGCGCGCCGTCAGAAGTCTCAGTTACGTGGGTTAAAGCGTGTGTTGGTGCGAGGCGGGCTGCGGACGGCGGCGATGGGCGCAGAAATCTGAGCGACTCTGTTCGGGTATGGAGCGGGCTCCACGAACGGCTGGACAGAACATTGTCTTGCATCGGTTTCTATTTCAAAAAGTCGTTTTTACCGATTCTCCAAACTCGAGTTGCTGTATGTAAATCCACCGTCTGGTGCACGGCTGACCGCTCAGGGTGGCGGGGTGGCGGCCCTGCTGCTCTGCCAGGGGTGCAGCGGGGGCGCACAGGGAGCCTGTGGGTGCCTCGAGGGGCGGGGGCGGTGCCAGACCCTGGAGGTGTCGAGGCTGAAAGACCCATCAGAATTTGCAAGGCATACGGTTCAGGAACTCCCTTCCGGGCGGCGGGAAGGAGCGTGAGTAATGACACGGGTCAGGAGAGCGTCCCCAGAACCCCCCACGCACGCCGGGTGGACGGCCGCTGAGGGGCTCCCCGCTGACTCGGTCTCCGAGCGGTTTCAGGTGTTTACATCCAAGGCTCAGGACCCGGCCGGTGAGTTGGGGCGTTTTCCCGGCATCGAGACGGAGCACGCGCGATGACCGAGCAGGGCCTGCAGCGTGCAGGCGGCGGAGCTCCGGCGAGCTCGCGAGTCCATGTAACCCCCGCCGCCCGTCGGACGTCTCTGAGACTCCACACGCTCCCAGAGCCCGTCTCTGAGGCCCTACGAGATGCGCCCCGGGTCCCGGTCAGCGCCTCGCCTCACCTGCCCGACGGCCCGAGTCCTGGGACGTCTCTGCGCAGTCAGGGCCTCCCCGCCGTTTCCCCCCCGTGTCACTTTGATGACGGAATTTGGCGTCTCACTTCCCTCACTAACTCCCTGCCCGTCCGCTCAGGGCTCCTGCCGCTGCCCCGACGGGGTCTCATCCTCCCAGAGCTCGTCCGGTCTGTGCTTTCTGTGCGGATGCAGGTCATCTTCAGACACGGAGCCTCTGCTCTCCAGGCTCACCACTCGGACTCCGGCCCGTCTCCTTGGGTTTCCGCGTGCACAGACGTCCCTGTCTTCCCCCGTTCTTCGAGGCATAAGGGACGCATGCCGCTTGTTGTAAAGCATTTTCTTTCTCCATTTGCGGTGTTGATTACGTCCGTCACAGTTCTCTTTTGAGGCCTCCCTTGCCAATTTTTATCTTGACTAGGTCCTTGCCTGCTTTTATTTTTAAAGATGTTGTCTATGATAGGTTTTCTATTAAGTATACTGTTGGCTCTGTATCTTAAATGTATGTATTTTTTTAAACTTGTAAGGAGTTTAACACGTGAACAGCGTGAGACATTTTGCTTAGGTTTGAGCTAGCCCTGCATTCCAGAGCTAAATCCCTCCTTAAGGCATAATCGATCTTTTTTTTTTTTTTTTTTTGAGTTTATTTATTTTGAGATAGCATGAGCAGGTGAGGGGCAGAGAGTGACTCCCAAGCAGGCTCCACACTGTCAGCACAAAGCCCAACAGGGAGCTCGAACTCACAAACCATGAGAGCATGACCTGAGCCAAAATCAAGTGTCAGACGCTTAACCGACTGAGCCGCCCAGGCGCCCCAGGCATAATTGATCTTTCTATTAAGGTCGTGGCATATTTCATTAGCATTGTGTTAGAATTTGCTATTGCTGTCCGTGAGAATGACTTATTTATTAACGGTGATGGTCACAGGTGAGTTGGATAGTCCCTACCCCATCTTTGATTCGGGTGTTTGTCAGGTAGGTGTGCAGGCGGTAGGGATGAGGGCAAGCGCAGTCAGGATGGGGGCCTGCTTCCGACGGGAGGAGCGGTCGGAGACACATAAACCAGGAGACGGGGGCGACGTGACCGTCAGTGTCACTGTTCCCTGCCCCAGCCGCGCAGTATTTCTCAAATCTGACCCTCTCGTTCTCCGACTTAGAATCTGCCGGTGGCTCCCGCACAATGACTGCCCAGGCTCCACCAAACCTGTGAGCTGTCCCTCCGCTCTTCTTGTCCTCAAGGTCCAGCCTCCTCACTCGGCCCCTGACGGTGACGGGGAGGGCCAGCGCGGGGACCTGTGGGGGAGAGCATTCCAGGGAGAGAGCACAGCAAGCACAAGGCCGAGGCGAGGCGGGAAGGGGCCAAGTGTGTCTGAGCACAGAAAGACCATTGCGGTGGCCAGAGCCCAGCGGATGAGCGGGGACAGACAACGCAGGGCCCCGTAGGCCTGGGCAGGCTGGCGGGCACCCGGGGCCAGGGTCATCGGAAGTGGCGGGACAACGGAGAGCACGCCGTGCGTTGGCTCTCAGAATGATCGCTCCTGTCCTTGACTTTCTTCTTCAAGAAGGCGGTCCTAGGACGAGTCTGGACTCTGGAGTCAGCCACGTGAGGATTAAAAATCCTAGGTAATATGACCCTACATAAATTGTTCACCATCTCTGCTTTAACTTATGAATCTGTAAAATAATTATAACATGTTCTATCAAGTGTGGGCAATACTTTTCTCCCAGGGCTGGCTTGAGGATTACACACGCAGTTTGTATGCCGTGGGAGAAGAGGGAAGACCCGTTACGCTCTCGTAGGGCCCTCGCTCTCACTGAGGGCGTGCTCCGTGGCAGCTGTGAGACCCCTGAAATCCCCGATCGGATCCCTCAGACAGGCCCAGAACACCCTCTGGCCGCTCCTGACCGAGAACTAAGAGAATAGGCCGAGTGGGAGATTTGAGCCGCTTGTGGGGACTCTGCACAGGCGCACTGCGGCCGTCACCTGGGGGTGGAACGCGCCTTGATTGGCTTTGCTTGTTGTTATAAATAACACTTAATTCCTTCTTGCTGCTGGCAGAGCTCCCACAAGTGACCGTTTTTAGCAGCGGGCTGACAGGCCCGTGTGTTCCTCCCAGGCTGCGGAGCCCAGGGCAGGAAGGTTAGATCACAGCCATCCACCGCGGGCTTCTCCGGCGCTCAGGGACCGAGGGTCTGTGTCTGCTTCTTTTCCTAAACCTTTGTAGGCCTGAGACCCTTGTAAAATAAAATAAAAACAATTACTAGAAAAGAGAAAAAAAAATTTTAATATGCAGAATATGAGCCAAGCTCATTTATATGAACTCCAGCAGATCTAAAAATTGCTGTTTCAGATTTGCTCTAGAAGTGTTTGAAGCTACCTGCCTTCTGCCTCTGTCTCATCATGACCTGGTGGCAAGTCCCCAACCCTCACAGGTCCTTGGGCCGTGCTGGGCACGGCGCCGCTGCTCCCTTCCGTGGGGCGCTGTCTTCTCGTTGGGAAGACTAACTCCAGAGTTGCTTTCTCAGTCGCCCAGGTGTTTCTGACAGAGGAGCGTCAGCAGGTGTCCGCTGAGACCTTCCGGCCTTGACTTACGCCACAGAGCGTGGTTGCTGCCTTTCCTCGCGTACTCACCCAGGGGTGGGGGTGGGGGTGTCAGGGCTCCCCCCTCTCCTCCCCCCCCCGCCACTATCCCGCTTGCCCCAGGCCGCCCAGGCCTGGCCTGCAGCGCCTGACCCTGGCTCCTCACGGTGGGCCTTGTCAGCCCCTTTACAGGACTTTCTTTCCTAGCAGGCACGGCTTAGAGAGAGACTGACTTGGTCACTCGCCAGCCTTCCTTAGAGCGCGCCCAGTACTTCTGTTACGCGGCGCTGTGCTAAAGATAGGGATTTAATTTTAAAATGAGAAAGGCCTGTTTCTACAAAGCCTACTTTGTCTTCTGAAAAAGGAAATGAATGTTTGAGCTGCTTGTCTCCCTCGTACAGACCCAAGCAGTCTACGAATGGGGATTGCCAAGGGGGGTTTGAACGGGGGGGCGGGGGGGAGCACAAAGGCCGCGAGACCGCCTCTGGGCCTTTTCTGCCAAGCCAGGCCACGCCCCTTCTGTGTTCTTGCGTTGGTGACGACACCGCAGTGTAGTGATAGCACACGAGAGAAGAGGCTGCGGTGGCTGGTGGTTACTGCGTCCCCGGAACCCGAGACCACTGTGCTTCAGCCTCACCTGCTGCCTGCGAGGACACAGCGCCCGGGGCCACATGGGACGGGATGTCCACACCAGTGTCTTTTTTGGTACCAGAAACTGGTAACCCACTTGCCCCTTCCTGCAGAACAGATGGGGTCATACAGTGGGACACCGCACAGGAGTCACAGTGGGTGAGACCCCTCCTCACGCCCACAGGGACGGGTCTTACAGAGATCACATTCACGACCCCGACACGGCAGAGCGCACTGTGCAGCCCCTCATGTGAGTTCTCAGGGGCTGCGGGTCAGAAGATCGGTCCCCTTAGGGAGGCGGAGGCTGGCCTCAACTGGAGCCTGCTGGGTGTCCACAGTGTCTTGATCCGGGTGCCGTGGTAGGTGGGGGCACACGTTTATAAAAACACGCTGGGCTCGTGCGCTATAATGTATATAAATTATACCTAAAGAGGCAGAGAGAGAGAGAAGGCATATCTGATGGGGAAAATAATCAAATAACCCCAAACATTCTTTATGTTTGTGACCTGTGTCTGTAAGGTTTCAAATAAAATTTCTCCTTTTTATAGTACCGTCTTCAAATCTAGAGTATTCTGCACGCGGAGCAGAGCCGGAAACAGCCGCTTCTCTCTGAAGACGGCACTGGCCCTCTCGCGAGTTTCCCCAAGCTGGCACCCGCCCCTCAGCCAGGCTGTCAGTGTGTGAGAAGCTTGCGTACCTCCGTTCGTGGAACACATGTGCACTTTGCAGAGACAGGCTTTCTCATTCGAAATCTGAATGCTGTCTTGGGAAAAGGCCGATGTGAGGGAAATACTGTGCATGAGGAAAGAGATGGAGATCCAAGCAGCCCGCGAAAACCCAGGGGACACAGCACCTAACTGTCAGCGGACAGGAAGCGGGAGCTGCTCTTGTCCACGTAAAACAGTAACCGTTTCCTGTGGTCGGGGCGCCTGGTGGGCTCAGTGGGAAGAGCATGCGGCGCTCGGTCGTGGGGTCGTCGGTTCGAGGCCCACATTTGGGTGTGCAGATGACTTAGATAAATCCACTTTTTAACAACAGACTTGCCCCAGGTAGAAGCAGCTACGTGTCTGCCGCCCGACTGAACGCACCGCACGTTGCTTGGGACCGCATGACCGCTCCGGGCATCCGTCACCCTGTCGCGGTCTGCACCTACGGAAGGCGTGCGGCCGACCCCGCGTCCAGCAGCTGTCGGTGCCGTCTGCCCACCAGCGTTCGCTCACGTTGTGTCTGGGTCACGTCTTGGTAATTGTCTCAGCCTTCAACCTTGCTCATTGTTAGTACCTTCAGGGGCGGTGACCTGCGATCCGTATCTTTGAGGTTACGATCGTAATTGTTCTGGGGCCTCAGACCACGCTGTCCTCGGGCAGCCCCGTTCCCTGAGACACGACGCTGACATCAGGCTGGTTACTATCCCTGCAATGGCTGCTAGATGACCCCGTGGAGGGAAAGGTCACATGTCTCTCACTTTAAATCAAGAGCCGGAAGTGATTAAGCTCAGAGAGAAGGCGTCGAAAGCCAGGACGGGCCGAAAGCGAGGCCTCTCGCGCCAAACGGTGCGCCCGGCTGTGAACGCAAACGAGATGTTCTTGAAGGAAGTTACGAGTGCTTCTCTCGCGAACACGCTGGTGATAGGAGAGCGAGACAGCCTAGTCGCGACTCGAGGAAGTTGGCGTGGGCGGATGGAAGCGCCTGGAAGAGCCGATGGGGCACAGCGCTGTCGTAGGCCAAAGCCCCGCCCAGAGCAAGGCCCTCCCTCTCTTCGGGGAGGTGAGGACACCGCGAAGGAAAACTGTAAGCCAGCAGAGGCCCGCTCGGGAGGTTCCGGGAGAGAAGCCGTCTCCACGACACCCGAGTGCAGGACCAAGCAGCCCGCGTTCCAGAAGATCGCGCTCGGATCGTCGGCGAAGGCAGCCGCACCAAGCAGCAGGTTTTCGGTGTGGACAGGACGGCCTGCCCTGGGAGGAGGTGGCGTCCAGGGCCTCCGCAGCCAGGGCGGAGTCTGGGCCTGCCTTAACAGCTTCAGAGCCCAGGCCGGCTCTCTGGTTAGGGGCCAGTGCAGCTGGCGACTTTCAGAGGGAGCCAGTGCTCGCTGACCATGCCGAAGGGCCCCGAGGAGTGGTGCCAGGTCTCCTCTGCCTGTGCCCTCGCAGTGGGACAACAAAGCCTGGGTAACTGCTTACAACACGGTGCACGGAATAGTTCAAGCTTACTGTGGAGACCCACTACTCAGAACAAGATTCCTTTCAGTTTACTGCTCGTCGGCCTTGCACCTGGTCCCCCCGGAGCTCTGATGGAGGCCTCGGGCGAGATAAAGGTGTTCACGTCTGCTAACCCAACTGCTATTCTGCAGCCCACAGGGAGTAACTTTGACCTTCATGTCTTACTATTTAGGAAATGTATTTTGAAAGGCTATAGCTTCGGGGCACCCGGGGTCTCAGGAGGTTGCGTGTCTGAATTCAGCTCAGGTCATGACCTCACGGCTCATGGTTTCAAGCCCCACATTGGCTCCCCACCTCTGTAGCGCAGAGCCGGCCTCAGATTCTCTGTCCCCCTCTCTCCGCCCCTCCCCCACTTGCGCTCTCCCAAAATAAATATATTTTTTAAAACGATTTAATAATAATAAAAAAAGAAAGAAAGGATGTAGCTTTCACAGACCGGGAGTCTTCAGATGGATCCCACTGTTCCAGATGCCGTGAAGAACATTCGTGACTCGTGGGAAGAGGCTGAAATGTTAGCACTAACAGCCGTTTGGAAGAAGCGGATCCGACCCTGGTGGGGGACTTGAGGGGCCCAGCACGGCCGTGGAGGACGGCCCCGCGGGTGCGGGGGGAGCAGGAGAACCAGAACCCCACGTGGAGCCTGAAGACGGGACTGACCGCCGGCATCTCGGGGTAAAGCCGACGGACGAGGAGGGGCTGCTCGGGGAGGAGCAGAGCACCTGCTTCCGGAGGTGGAAACCCCTCCTGGCGAGGACGCGCGATCGGTGGGAGGACAACAGGATTTAGAATGTTCCGGAACCCTCGTCGGTAAGGCGGCAGCAGGGCTTGGAGGACCGTCCCCAGCTGGGAAGGAAGTTCTGTGGGTAAAACGGTGTCAAATGGCAGCACCCGCCCCGGAGAAATCGTTTGTGAGCGGAAGGACTGGTCGATGTGGTTCGCGCGTGTTAGCAATAAGGTGTTTTTTTAATGTTTATTTTGGAGTGAGGGAGTCGGAGAGGGGCACAGAGGATCCCAAGCAGCCTCTGCACTGTGAGTGCAGAGTGCGACACGGGGCTCGAACCCACAAACCGTGAGTTCACGACCTGAAACCAAGAGTCGGCGCTTAACCAGCCGAGCCGCTTGGGAGCCCGGCAGTAGCAGATTTGTTAGTCCAGGTGGTTCAGACGTAATGCTGTTCATTGCCTGCATTACAGTGTAGGATAAACGTAACTTTTACAGCCTCCGGGAAACCAGCCGTTCATCGGACTCACTTTGTTGTGACTTCTGCTCCGCTGCGGCGATCTGGAACAAACCTGCAGTGTCTCGGAGGCACGCCTGTAACTCTGCCTTGAAGCCGCGGTTCTCCATCTGTGGAGCCTGTTGTCCCCCTTGCGTTTTTGTGGGGCATTCCTTCAGCAGATGTTTCCCGAATGTCTGACGGTGCCCCTACTGCCCCGAGCACGTGTTGAATCCTCACAGTCACCGTGTGAGGTGCAGACGAGTCTACCCCTTTTCCAGCCGAGGCGTGGGTTTGGAGAGGCTGAATGCTTTGTCCAAGGGCGTGGCCTCCGTTCACAGGAATATCCACAGTATTGTGTGGATACTTCATTTCCCCCCACCTGTGTGTCCTGCTTTCTGCCAAGTCCTGGAGACCCTGGCGGGAGCAGACAGCCATGGCCTCTGTTCTTCACGGAGCCTGGCGTCCAGTGAGAAGAGGCGGGGATTTCTACTGTTTGGGAAAGGAGGGGGGATTTATGCAGTATTTTGTTGACTGAGTTGCCTCTGTGTTGAAGGACAGTCAGCGGTGGCAGGGCACCTCGAGAGCCTGCCGGCCAGGGAAACCCAGACAGCCCAGCTCTCGGGCAGCCGGTACGCAGGACTGTTCAGGTGTTCAAACCCTCTGACTCAGTCTTTCCATTCTTGGAAATCTGTCCAGGGAAATAATCAGGGATTTCGTCAGGTGCTTGTTCACAGAGTGTTCGTCGACAGCTGTTTATACAAGTGAAAATTCGAAAATGGCCCCACCGTTCAGCAGACAGAATGTTCATTTTTCTTAACACTTTTGTGGCACCGACCTAATACTCTGCCGGTATTAATTCATTTAACCCTCCCATCATGCTGGGCAGTGGGTACTATTACTGCCCCGTTTTGGAGCTGAAGAAATTGAAACCCAGGTCACAGAGCTCCAAGGGGTCGGAGCCTGGTCTGAACCCGGGCAGCCCGGAGCCGGAGCCCGTGTGCCTCACCGCCTGTGCTCGCGCCTGCCTTCGTGCTGGGGGGCGTTGTGCAGCCTTTTAATGTGGGTTTAACCAGTTCCCGCTCATAATGTTCTCCAGAGGTTATGAAGTTACGTGGCATGGTTCATTTCGGTAAACATACATTTATAAGAAGGGAGAGACCGCTCGTTTCTTCCTCAGCCCACAGGCCACGAGTGCTTACGGGTTGTGTCCTCGGTGCCAGGTCCTTGCAGGTGCGGGGCATACAGACACAAAGGAGATAGCGAGACGTTGTCGGTCAGATGATAGAAGTGATCGCTGCCGATCCCTGCCAAGTAGAGGGTATCTGTAGACCCAGAACCGAGCAGTCCCGCCGGGAGAGGCAGGGGGATGACCCCAAGAAGGGGTGTGCGGCCAGAGTGCGGACGGAGGGAGGTGGGGTAGAGGCCACTGCACAGATGGTGGCACGACACCTACTTCGCTCATCACGGGTTTCATGAGAGTTGCGTACTCCCACGTACGGTAAGTCCCGACTGATCGTTTGGTTTCTGTGTCGTGGATGCTCGGGTGGGGAAGGGAGGTGACGTGTGACTGGACTGTTTGCTGCTTTGGCGACACGTCCAAGCATAAGCCCTGGCTCTGCCAGGACGCAGGAAGGGGTTCCTGCCCTCTTCCACCCTGGGCTGGAATTCTCTGTGGGGAGGAGACCGTGCTGCCAGGAAGAGAGGTGAGCTGCGGGCTGTCCATTCGGCGCACATGTGGAGAGGGGCTTTGCTGGGGCAGCGGAGCTGGGCTTGTCCTCACCAAGTGTGAGAATTTTTCTGAGACTGGGGAACTTCCAGCTCTGCGCACTCAGAGGACGATTGTGTCGTAAGAGGAACGGACTTAACACCGGATCCATCCGTGATTTTCAAAGCAAGAACGAAACTGTCCGCTTTTGTCTCCTTTGCCGTAGAAACCGGACGTGCGGCTCTCTCGCGGCAGCGTGGACAGGGAGGACGGCAGTCTCCAGGGCCCGGTAAGCAGCGGCCGGGCGCTCGCCCGGAGAACGCTCAGGAGCTGTGCGTGCCTGCTAGCTGTCGGCGCACGTAAGCTGTCGTTTGCACTCAGCGCGTGGTTCTGAGCCTCCGCGGCAAGGTTTTTATCTTCTGTGTGTTCTGGGCGGAGATGCCTGAGTTCTCGTTAAACAGCTGGTTTGTGATTATTCCAAACGTATTTAAAGTCTGCTAGCGATCGTCCCCAACTTTTTAGGGAGAACAGTTTAAATTGTTTTATTTCCATCAGCAGGTGTCTGAGCAAAATAAAAGCAAATTTCTTTAAACTCGTAAAGAAGTTCCCGGTACAAGAGAAGCCCGGGCCCCCGGGTGAGAGGCCTGTGGGCATAAAGATCCGCCCTCAGAAGGCCTCTAGATTGACTCCTAGACACACACGTGTGCGTACGTGAGACTCCAGCTCCAAGACCCGTGGTCTGGAACGACCTACCAGTGGCTCTCGAATCTGCCCCGCACATTTGCCCCTACAAGATGCGCTCAGTCGCCAGTGCGGGAAGACTGGGCATTTCCCGACAGAACGTGCTGGCACAGCGGGCTCCGCAGCCGGAGTGTCGGCCGTCGCTGGTTCACGAGCACGAAGTCCCGTTGCCAGTTACCGTCTCCGCACATGGGTCTCCTTCCGTAACGTGTCTCGAGTTGGTCAGGCTGAGAGTCAGCACGCATGTAAACCCCTTTCCAGGAAGGGGCTGTCTAGAACACCGCCGATCGGAAATTTTGTTAGAAAAAGGACATTGTGTGGCACGCAGCCGGCCCCCAGCCCGCACGTGGGATGAGCACGTAAGGCAGCGAGTTAGACGTGGGTGGAGGGCTTCTTCAGAAACACCCCATGGAATGGACGGCGCAGGACAGGCCCACCGGCGGTCCCGTAGCGTTCTCCGAGCCCGGGCGCTTAGCGCCGGGGCGAAGGAGCTGTGCTGAGTGCCGTCCTCAGGCCCTCCCCCACCCCCGCCCCGTGGCCTCAGCTCTAGTCAGGCCTGTTGCCATCCACCCTCCACAGAGGGGTAAACCGAGGCTCGTAGGACACTCGCCACGGTCACCCGTCGCGGTGCCAGATGCCAACATGACGGCCCGCCTCAAGGGGTGCCTCCCTCGGGGGGCCGAGAGCACCCTGCAGCCGTGTCAGTGCCCCCTCTTCAGGTGAGCCCTTCCATGGAGAGAACAGTCTGCGCGGCCTCCTCTTTGAGACACTCCAAGTCCGCACTTTGCAAAAGGCACCGTGGTTTCAGGGAGAACACTCTGGCTCGAAGACGGAGACCGTAAGCAGGAACGAGCCGGCGAACAGATAGCCGGCCAGTGGAAATAGACCCCGTAGATTTCCCATCCTCCGTAGAAAGAGGAAACTATTTGGATTTTCAGAGTACCACACAAGTTGACAGCATGTTCCTTTTGTGACCGCCCCGTGGCAGGCAGGCGTTACCAGCCTCCGTTAACAAATTGGAAACGCAAAGCCCCAGGCCGTTCGGTGACTCCCGCCAGGCCCGCAGCTGGGGCCAGAGCGCGACCGGGCCGCAGGCGTCCGGAGGACTGCTGAAAGCAGGGACTCTTCTGAGCCTCCCCTCCCAGAGCCAACGTGTGGAATTGCCTAGCACGGTGCATTGTACATGTCGTTGTGGAATTAATCCAGGATGTTCTTAGGATAGAACTTTCTAGTTAATTGGAATTTCTCGTTACCTGAGTATCAACCAGAAAATTCTGCGTAGCGTATCTCACTGCCTGGACCAGTGAATGCAGCACAGCTCACAGACTACGTCTACGTTTAGAGTTCTGGCCACGTTTCCCGCATTTTTCTGCCCTCACTCATCCTACAGCTCCCTTGGCTGCCTGGTTCCTCACGTGCTGTTGGCCCCTACTGGGGGGGGTCCCCTGTCTCCGGGCCACTCCCCTCCCAGATTTCTTCCTGGCCTCCCTCACCCCAAGTCTGTGCTCTAAGGTCACGTTCTCAAAAAGCCTGATCTTCCCACTGAAACCTGCAGTGTCCTCGCCATGGCCTCCCCCCTCCCCTCCCCTCCCCCCCCCTCCCTTCCCCTCCCTTCCCCTCCCCACTTCCCTTCCCCCCCACTCATCCTCATCTCCCTTTTCTGCCGGGCTTGGCGACGTGCCGTGTTGTCGTGTACACCTGCTGTTACTAGCTTGCTCCCTGGGTTACGTTCACATCGTCTGCTTCACAAGTGGGCAGGGTTGGGGGGGCTCGTTTTGTACCCAGAACAGAGCAGTTCAGTAACTGTCCAGTAAATGAGAGGTTAGGGGCGCCTGGGTGGCTCTGTCATTTGAGCATCCAACTCACCTTCAGCTCAGGTCATGATCTCATGGTTCGTGAGTTTGAGCCCCTGTGTCGGGGCCTTGCTCTGACGGTAAGGGCGCCTGCTTAGGACTCTCTCTCCCCCTCTCCCCCCTCTCCCCCCTCTCCCCCCTCTCCCCCCTCTCTCCCCCTCTCTCCCCCTCTCTCCCCCTCTCTCCCCCTCTCTCCCCCTCTCTCCCCTCTCTCCCCCTCTCCCCTTCTCCCCCTTTCCCCTTCTCCCCCTCCCCCCTCCCCCCTCTCCCCCTCTCCCCCTCCCCCCTCTCTCCCCCTCCCCCCTCTCTCCCCCTCTCCTCCTCTCCCTCTCTCCTTTCTCTGTTCCCCCCTCTCTCTCCCCCTCTCCCTCTCTCTCTCCCTTCCTCCCTCCCCCTCCCTCCCTGTCTCTGCCCCTCTCATGCTTATATGTGCTCTATTTCTCAAAATAAATATTTAAAAATAAACAAACAGGGTAACTGTGAGGTGCTACCCTGAACTGAGCTGTTAAGGAGCCCTCACTCCTCGCCCCACACAGCCGCGAGAGTTTGGCGAGTCTTTAGGCTCAGGGGTGACGGCGCGTGTGGTCCCGGGAGAGGAGCAGTTGCGACTGTGCGCCGTTTCTTAGTCTTCGTGTCCTAGAGACCCCTTCACAGCAGACAGTGAAGGACCTTAAACCATGTGTGTTTGTCAACTAGTGTACTGTGTCAAACTAAGCAAAGTCTCTCCTCCAGAAGTAGAATGTAGGCTTAAAAAGACTGTCCCATTTGGTCCTGGGGTCGGTTGTGTCGGGGGGACTGCGGGTGTGACTGTGCACAGCAGGCCCGGCCTTGAGTGGGGCGGTCTTTGATCGCGGCCCCGGGGTGGGAGTTCTGGCGGGGCGTTGGCTTCTCGGCTGGGCCCGCGGCCTGGTCGGGACCCGAGGGCTCAGTCGCAGCAGGCCTGGGTGACAGTGACAGTGACAGCAGGGGCTCACGGAGCACCAGACAGCCTGGCGCCAGTCCTCCCACTGTCGCTGTTCCCGACCGCACCCCTGCTTGTGAGGAGGACAGACGTCCGGGAGGCTGGGAGGGGGCTTCCCGAGCAGGGGACCCGAGGCGGGGAAGGCCTGGCTAGGCCCTCTGGCAGGTGGACCGGAGGCGTCCACGGATGTAGTTTTTCTTAAGGAGATTTTGACTTGGCCGTGGCCTCTCCTGTCCACGCTCCCGTGCGCCCCACACCCTGCTGGCAGCTTTGCTTTTTCCTAACCCACCCCCCAGCCAGGCCCGAAGGCACCCCTGCCATCTTGCTGGTCACGGAGCCCAGCACTTAGCACAGATGCTCCAGGGGACGGAAGGGGGGGAAGGGCCATCGCCCCGTGGCGCCCGCGGCGCGGTGACGGAGCCTTTCTCTCCCCGCAGACTGGAAACCAGCACATCTATCAGCCTGTGGGCAAACCAGGTAAGTGAAGAAATGACGTCTTTCCAGAAGTTTTTATAACGCGAAGGGAGCGGGTTTCAGTGCGTGCTGTTTCTTAGCTTTGGAGTGTCCGTGACTTTTTACCTTTCTCTCACGGACCAAACCACATACGGCGTTGACCGAGTTCAGCCCCTGACTAGAATATCAGAAATCAGAACCTCCCGTGACGCCTCAGAAACGCCTCCGTGGGGTGCCCTCCAAGATTAGTGTGTGTTGTAGAAACAGGAACCCGGGTTTGGTGTCTGTCTGTGCCGTGTGTTACTATACGTCACTTACGGGGACACCTCCCCTTTCCCAGATCCCGCAGCTCCGCCAAAGAAACCGCCGCGGCCTGGAGCCCCCGGCCACCTGGGCAGCCTCGCCAGCCTCAGCAGCCCCGGGGACAGCTACAACGAGGGCGTCAAGGTGGGTGTCTGAGCCTCTCACTCTGGGGCGGTGACCTGTGACACGAAGCAGAGTCGGTGCCGAGGACGGGACAAGGAGAGTGGCACCGCCGTGGGCCGCGGGCTCCGTTCGGTGCGGCTCTGAACCCGTCCCAGAGTCGGGAACAGGCTTCACAGGAGCCTGTCTTTTCCGTTTTCCTCTCACTGGTAGGTTCTAGGGCCTCAGTCAGAGCCCAGACTCCTGGGTACGTCACCCCTGATCAGCCAGAGTGTTTCTTTGGAATAAAGTGCTGTGATGGCTTCTGGTTTTAACAACCGACTAGGGGCACCTGCAGGCGCAGGCGGTTAAGTGTCTGGCTTCGGCTCAGGTCATGATCTCACAGTTCGTGGGTTCAAGCCCCGCATCAGGCTCTGTGCTGAACGCTTGCTTAGAGCCTGGAGCCTGCTTCGGAGTCTGTGTCTCCCTCTCTCTCTGCCCCTCCCTGGCCTGTACTCCGTCTCACCCTGTCTCAGAAATAAATAAATGTAAAAAAACAAAAACAAAAAAACACCTAATTTACCAGGACCTGGGCGGGGGGACCTTCCGCAGGCCCCAGGCGGTGGAAACCTGCCCCCATTTTCCACGGGGAGGTGGCCCACGTGTGGAGAAGCGGGGTGCTGCGGGCTCCCTTCTCACCGCCTGCGCTGGGAGCAGGGCCCGCGGCGTGGGCCTCGGGTCTCCTGGAGAGGCAAGGGCGAGGGTTCTCTTCCCGTTCACGAGAGGCTCTCTGTGCTTCCCGGGAGAGGTCAGTTACCTCTCAGAAGGTATCCTGTCTCCCAGTTCGGAGACATTTACATTTTAGTGTCTCTGCAGTCGGGTGACGTGCTGGTTTAATTGGCAGCTTGGCCTTCCCTAGAGGAACATACAAAAGTGCCTCCTGCCGCGGATGGCACCTGAGAATCCGGTGACCGTGCTGCCGGGCAGGAGGCGCTGTCTCACCGTACCCGCCGTCACCGGGCACCCTGTCCTCACACCGGCCCCGCTCAGGATGGGTGGTCTGATTATTGTTTCCACTTTTCATGTGAGACAGCAAGCTTCTCAGAGGTTAAAGGGCGTGTTCAAGGTCACAAGCTCTCCAGCTGAGCCAGCCTTTAGCCAACATGCTGGTTTCCAGAGAGAACAGGTGTGATGCCGTATCAGGGTCGGGGAGGCGGCCGTAGGGAGAGGAGAGCCCATCTCCAGACACAGGGTGCCAGGCAGCCTCCAGCCCAGAGGGGCGGTGACTGGGGAGTGAACCGGCCACCCGGCTGCACCAGCCTCTCCCCTGCGGGATGCAGCACAGGTACCACTGGGCCCAGGGTGCCCCTGGGGGTCAGTGCTGCTCCTGGAGCAGGGCCCAGCGGCTTGGCGTCCACAGCGTCCCCAGCTCGTGGGTGGGGGCACCTCCTCACGACTGCTAGTACCACGCAGGGGATTCTAAGCTACTAAGCAGTAGAAATCTTCCCGGAAATAGTATGCTTACTTACAGTGTATTAAGTAAAGATTTGTTTAGTAAGTATGAAGTATTCTCTTCCTTATCCGTCTGTTCGGTAGGGTTACTAAATCCAGCCTCAGAGAGCAATACTGTTTTAACCCAGAAATGTTCATGCAGATAACACTCAGCCAGAGATCGGTGTCTCCTTGGTGGCTTCGTTTAGGTTCTGGACTCTCTGAGGCTTTAAGCTCCCACCTGGCGGTTGGAGCTGTCCATGTCTGTACAGGGTGGTGCTTTATCCTAAGTACCCGCTGGGGGTCTCCAAGCTGTCAGGCTCCAGGAAATAGGAACCCAGGAACAGATGCCTCTCCAGACTGAGCCGTTGCTTTGGGAGCGTCACTGCGAGTGGTCCCTGGACGCACCGAGACCGTGCTTCTGTGCCCTGCCTTGGGCCAAGGGCAGACACAGGAGAACAGAAACTCTAGATAGGTTAGCATAAAGCAGCCTTCGCCTCCGGGAGTCTAGGATGGCGGCGGTTCTTCCTGACGGGGCCCCGCCTGCGGGTCCCCGTCGGGAAGCTGTGCCTTTATGTTGACACGGTCTGAAATGGCCTATGTCACAGGGCTGCACGGGACTTGGTGCAGAAAGTAAGGGACGGGGATTTCGTCTTTGAAGTGACATGGTTAGGAACGACCTTCCTCTCTCTGACACGGGGAAAACACTTGGAGGGTTGTGCCCGGAAATTTAAGATTCTGCCTGACTCTTACATCAAAGGATGCGCTTGTTCCAGATGATTCTAAGGGGCAAGTAGCTTGATCTTTTCAGTTACAATAGGGTAGTCTTGGTGGAAGCTGTGGAGGAAGAAGCGTTACATAAAAGTTGTAAGTTTAAAATAAAGGAGCCTAAACCGTAAGGATTGGCTCAAAGGAAGGGTTTGTTTTGTTCTTGTTCTTTAAAGTTTATTTTTTGAGAGAGCACGAGGCAGGGGAGGGGAAGAAAGAGAGGGAGAGAGAGAACCCCAAGCAGGCTCTGAGCTGTCAGCACAGAGCCCGACGCAGGGCTCGAACTCAAACCACAAGATTGTGACCGGAACGGAGATCAGTAGTCAGATGCTCAACCGACTGAGCCACCCAGGGACCCGTTTTTGTTTTTTTTTTTAATATTTCTCTATGTTTGAGAGAGAGAGACACAGAGCATGAGCGGGGGAGGGGCAGAGAGAGAGGGAGACACAGAATCCGAAGCAGGCTCCAGGCTCTGAGCTGTCAGCACAGAGCCCGACTCGGGGCTCGAACTCATGAACTGCGAGATCATGACCTGAGCCAAAGTCGGACGCTCAACCGACTGAGCCGCCCCGGTGCCCCCATTTTTATTTTTAAAATTAGCTTCTGACGTCTTCAGGTGCAGCCCCAAGCCAGGGGTCTTTACTCCGGTGGTGGGGCTAACGACGAAGCCCGTCTCCAAGGGCTCCGGGGGCCGGGCTCGGGGAGCGAGGTCGGCAGCCTCTCCCGAAGGCCCGGAAGCCCGGTGGGTGGTCCTTGGGGACGGCGAGCACGGTCCGGGGCCTTTCTCTCCCAACTCCTAGTGCTTTGCCTCTCGCACGGCTGCCGGATCGCCCCTCCCGGGCTCTGTGTATTTTCCTCCTCCTCGGTGAAGCCCAGCCTGGTGCGCGGCGGGCCTCCTGACCGGGTGTGCCGGCACCTGGCCGGCCGGGGCTCCCAGGCAGGCTTCAGACTCGCTCCTCTGGCTCTGCTCGTGCGGTTTTGTGGGGGTTTTGTCTGCTGCCTTTACTAATACTGTTTTTCTTTTTTCCCTTTCTCTGATAAATTTCTCTAACTTTTCCTCACCTCCCGTTCAACAATAGCCGTGGAGGGTAAGCACATCGTGTCTGTGTGTCTGTCCCACTCCTTCGCACCTCGCGCTCTGCGTGTGACTCTGGAGCAGAGATCAGGAAGCCCGGGGAGGGCACCGCGCTTGGCCCCTCGCCAAAGACAGCCTTTCCATTTGCCGGAGTGCGGGGCCCGAACATCTCGGCAGGGACTGACTCCTCCTGTCCGTGTCCGTCCCACGGCAGATCCAGGACACCCAGGGCCCAGGCTCCTCGGACAGAGTCAGCCGAGGGTTCAGAGTGGGCCCTAGAGGGTGGACCGAGCGCCGGCAGCAGGCCCAGCGGCAAACAGCTACCGTTACCGCCACGCTCTAGTCTTCCTAAACACACACGGCCATTTCATGCCCGCAGTCCCAGCTCGAGCCTTTAAAGGCCGCCGGGGACTTCACGCAGGCCCCGTGCTCACCAGCCATCCGTGTCCGGCCTATCTTGGGTCACGTTCGTTGGTGTCTCTGTGCCCGGACCCTGGGCTGGGCGCCTGCACACGAGCCCCTTCATGTCACCCTCGCCACGACGGCCAGGCGAGGAGCTGAGGCCCCCGCGTGGTGCGAGCGTGCGGCGCGGCTTCACAGACATGCACCTGCCGGCTCCTTACAGTCGTGAAGGGCACACACACGTTTCCGTTAGGTGGCGTGAGGACCGCCACGCTGAGCCCTAGACTTTACTGCAGAAGTCACACTGATGTAGAACGCTTGGCCAGCCTTCTCTGAAATCCTCAGAGAGGCACCAAATACGTGAATCCTTTCTCTTGGTGAATGATTCTGGAGGGGCCTTGAATCACGTCTCTGAAAGAATCAGGGGCTTTTAGTATAATGTGTGTGATTCCATCTCCTTGCCTTTAACTGAGCTCAAAGTTACAAAAAAGTTGCCTCGGGCACTTGTCACGTGGATGGATTACTTTGTCATCCTCAAACTAAGCTATAGCCCTACAGACGGAAAACTGGTGGGTGCAGTCGCTTTGATCTCTCTTAAAGACGGGCCCCCCCGCCCCCCGCCCCCCCCCGCTGCAGTGGTGTGCTGCCACCTAGTGGGGCCGGCGAGGTGACAGCGGCTTCTGTGTTGCAGCTTCAGCCCCAGGAAATCAGCCCCCCGCCCACTGCCAACCTGGACCGGTCCAACGACCGGGTGTACGAGAACGTGACGGGCCTGGTGAAGGCCGTCATCGAGATGTCCAGCAGGATCCAGCCGGCCCCGCCAGAGGAGTACGTCCCCATGGTGAAGGTAAACGGCCGCAGGGCCCGCACCCGCGGCAGGCGCGGGCCCTCAGGGCCAGGCCCAGTGCTTCCGGAGCCATGCCGAGTCGGGATGGAGGGCTGGGCCTGTGGTGGCTGCCGCTCACACGTACGATACAAGCCTGTGTGTGACGGCTGAACGCACGCGGGCCGGTGCTGTGCGCCTTCAGGACACGCGGCTCTGCCGTGGGAGCCCCGGCACGCACTCGCGGGAGAGGGGTGGTCCCTCTGACGCCGCAGGGGGACGGGCCGTCTTGGAGAGGGACGCTGGGGGCTTTGCCCGTGCTGTTCTCTTCAGCTCTCTGAAGCGTGGGTGCTCCCCGAGTCTTCTCCAGTCAGGGACAGACGGAAGTGAAAATGTCCTGCCGCTAGCCTCGCCTGACCTCCAAGCTGTGCTCAGGGGCGTGGTCCTGGGGGAGAGGGCCAGCACCGGGACACGAGGTCCCCTCTGGGCCGGGCACACGGGCCTTCGCAAGCTCAGGGGTGTGTGCAGCACACGGAGTGCTGGGAGGCTTCGCGCTAAGCCTGTTTCCGAAACGTGCACTTGAACACGCTTTTTTAACATTGTGGTAAATACGCGTAACGTGAAACCTACCGTCCCCGCCACCTGTTAAGGCTACAGTCGGTGGCAACATTCACGTCGTAGGGCTACTAATCTCCAAAACTCTCTCCACCTGGCAAAGCTGACAGCGGCCCCGTGACCGTGAGGAGGTCCCCGTGCGGAGGAGTGGGGTCCTGCCACATCTGCCCTTCCGTGACGGGCCCGGGCCACTGAGCGCCGTGCTCTACAGGCGCCCCACACCGTGGCGGGGTCAGAATGTCCTTCCCCTTCACGGCTGACTGACGTCCCGCCAGGGAACACGTTCTGAGAGTTCAGAGAGCTGAGTCTGAGGGAGACAGACGCCTAGTAACTTCAGATCGGGCTCAGCACTTAGCAAGAGAAAAACAGAAATTTTTCTAGTGTTAAAAAGGAAACAAGACCTAAAACTGAGAGGAGGGGCTGCTCTGGCGTGAAAGTCCTTGGTGTCTGTTCTGATTCGGGTGTGGTCTTGTCCGCTAGGAAGTTGGCCTGGCCCTGCGGACATTACTGGCCACCGTGGACGAGACGCTTCCAGTCCTGCCAGCCAGCACTCACCGAGAGGTAGGACGCGGCGCCCCCTTCTGAGGTCGTGACCTTCCAGCTGGGGAGGCCTGCGGGCTGTGGTTTGCCTGCCAGGACATGACCGTTCACCTTGGAGGTGGCTGTGGGGACAGTGGGGAACAGGGTGCAGAGCTGGGTGAGGACGGCGGGGAGCACGGGTGCAGAGCTGGGTGAGGACGGCGGGGAGCACGGGTGCAGAGCTGGGTGAGGACGGCGGGGAGCACGGGTGCAGGGCTGACTGTGGGGACGGCGGGGAGCACGGGCAGAGCTGGGTGAGCTTGGGCAGAGGTCGGAGACAAGCGGAAAGGAGCCGGAAAGGCGGCCCGCCCTTCTCCCTTGAATTCTCCTGAGAAAATAGAGTTTGCACGTGATGCTGGTCTTGCACGGGTCCTAGTGAGACCGAAGAATGCCTCTTGAGTGAAAGCACGTGTTTCACATTTTTTTAAGGAATCAGAGTTCACCTAAAACGTGGTCTCTCCACAGCAATCCTCATTTCTGCCACGTTCAGCCTCTCTGCGTCGCGTGTTCAGTGACAAGTGAGCAGATGCACCTGCATTGTTTTAATAACGCTCCCGGCTGTGCCGGCCTCCGGGGTGCGCGGGCCTTCAGAGCTCCCCCCCCGCAGGGATGCCCCCCCCACCTCCTGCCAGGGATGCTCCCCCCCCCGCCTCCTGCAGGGATAACCCCCCCCCCCGCCTCCTGCAGGGATGCCCCCCCCCCCGCCCCGCCTCCTGCAGGGATGCCCCGAGGCCTCCTCCTGGGCCGCCAGCACCCCGCGCTGTCCTCGGGGGCGGCCACGCCCGGGAGCCTCACCCTCTAGTCCAAGGCCAGCAGAGCTCCGAGTGCCGCTGGCCGCCCCACAACAGGCTGTCAGTCGGCTTCCGCCTGGAGTGGGTCCCCAGACTCCGTCTTTCTGCCGAAGACTGTGGGCCTGTTCCTCAGAGAGCGTTCATTCCTGAGGTGGAGGTGAGGGCCGACGTTGCCTCCTGATGAGATCCAGGTCGAGTCCTTCTCGGGACATTGCGTCCGAGGCTCCTGGTGTCCAGGCGACGGGTGTCGTGAACTGGCACAGCCCGTATCCGTGCTTCCTTTGTGAAGGCCACCAAGTCACCTGCACAGACCCACCTGGGATCCCCTTGGGAAATGCCGGCCTGCCCGCACGGTGTACTTGTCCGCTCCCAGCCGGTTAGGGCGTTAGTCCTTCATCTGCTTCATTGGGACTGTAATTGGTCCCTTCCACAACGAGCAAGAATTTTGCCAGAAAGTGCAAAGTTCCAAATGCCGGAGGCAAGAAAACGGCGTCCTGACAAATAAATACTCTGGCAGGGCCACTTCTGAATTCCTGCCTCGGCCGATAAAGCTGAAATAACCTCTCCGTCTACCCTGAGGCTTCTGCACCGCCTGCTCTCTCATATATGGTTTTTAATTACTATTTTTTAAAAGAAGGAGAGGACCTTTATTTGATCTTGCTGCCCCCTTCCTCGCTCCCTCTGTCCCCTCACGGGGAGGGGAGCCGCCAGTCCTCCCGGGCAGACTGTCCCGTTCCTTCCCTGCAGCTGCCCCGCCCCCCCACCATCCCGACCCCTCCACGAGGGCCCCGTGGGCTTCAGAGCCTTCCTCGCTCACGTCTCTCTGGCCCACATCCTGCCCTGGCTCCTCCTCTCAGCCGCCCTGAGCGTGGCCGTCCCGAGAGTGCCGCTCCCCCCCGCCTTGTACGGAACACCTTTTCCCCTCGGCGGCTCCCCGCCACTTGGTAGCTCCGAATGTTTCATGCCTCCGACTCTGCTCCTAGCGGGACCTCCGCCCGGGCTGTTGGGCGTCCGCCTTCAGCAGGACATTCTGCGCCTGGTTTTGCTTCCACAGTCGGTGGGGCCACCCCCGCTGCCACTGGGGACCCCCTTCTCCCTGTCCACACGTAAGCAGCCACTCACTGCTGTCGTCAGGCCGCAGGCTGGGCCTCTCCGTCCTTCCTGCCTCTGCCCCCGTCCCCTCAGTTCCCTCAACAGCCTCTGAGCTGCCTTCTCCAGCGGCTCTCCCGCCCCTCCCTCCCCCTTCCACACGGCCACCGGGGCCCTCTTTCTAGAACTCCTCTCCGGATGATGGCAGTCCCTTCCTAAAAATCTCTTAGGCCTCCCCGGTGTCCCAGCGGGACGGAGGTGACTTGGCGTGGCTTGCGAGGCCCTCTGCAGAGGGAGCCAGCCTGCTTGTGCGCGCCGCCGCCTCCTCCGGGGTCTCCTGACCCCCTCGGCGCGAACGGTGCGTCCTTCTGTTGCGGATCCGTCCCGGCGTGTCGGAGGGCGTTGTAGGCAGGCTCTCCGCACTAGGCCGTGCACACAAGTGTCTCAGCCGCGTTCCTGCACCCGCGCCACCACGTCCTCGTGCGGAAGCGTGCGTAATCGGTAAAGGACCGAGTGGTCAGTCGTCGCCGCTGCCCCCGCTCCAGCCTCTTATCGGTGTGGGAGGCTCATGGTGGGACCGGGGTGTCTCGTGACATCCTTCAGCCGTCTCTTGCCTGGCAGAGGCAGGTCCTGCGCCACGGCTGGTCTTGTAGGAAGAGCACTAGGCTGCGAGTTCAGAGCCGGGTTTCTGTCTTGACCCGGAAGCTAGCCAGCCGGGCGACCTCAGTGCACCTCACTGTCTCAGCTGCCCACGCCGACGGGAGGGCGCCGGGCTGGGGGCTCGCAGGCTCCGTCAGAGCCAAAGCCCTCCGAGTGCCTGCGACTCACGGTCACTGGGGGCTTTTGTGGAAGGAGCGGCAGGCCCTGGGCGTGTGCATGGCACACGGGCCCGTGTGCACGCCACTGCCCGTCTCCCAGGGGAAACGCCGAGCGTGCCCCGTTGGCGTCGGGGAGATTTAAGGGGAGGAGGGTTTCTCCCGGAGGCCCGCGGGGAGGGTGCGTGGAGCCCGAGCCTTCCGTGGGACGTGCCCGTGCTGACGCGTCCCTTGTGCTTCCAGATCGAGATGGCGCAGAAGCTGCTCAACTCGGACCTGGGCGAGCTCATCGGCAAGCTGAAGCTGGCACAGCAGTACGTCATGACCAGCCTGCAGCAGGAGTACAAGAAGCAGATGCTGACCGCCGCCCACGCACTGGCCGTGGACGCCAAAAACCTGCTCGACGTCATCGACCAAGCCAGACTGAGGGTGCTCGGACACGCGAGGCCGCGCTGAGGGCCCCCCCCACCCTGCGCCCGGCCGCCGGCGCTCTCGGCGCCCGCGGCTGTGACCGACGGCCGGCTCGCAGCCTCTCTCAGACGAGTTTAACCGCCTTTGATTTGAGTTCCTTTTTTGGTTTTGTTTTTCTTTAATCACAGTGTTCGGAGAAGTCCAGGACCCAACGCGTGGCATTTTTCTGGGAGCGAAAACTGCTCGCGAGGAGCTTTTAGGAGTCGCTGAGGACAGATGGCGGTCCCGTCGGGGCCCGAGCCAGCTCCGCTGCGCCTGGGAGAGGTGCCCCGGCGGGGTTCCGGGAGACCCGAGGGGCTGCGAGGTCTTGCGTGCCGTGGAGGGCGGCCCGGCCCGGGGTTCCCGCCGTGGGGACGCCCTTCCGCCGCGGCTCGCCAGCGCCACTCGGAGAGGAGGATCGCCAGAGCTGTATTCGGAAGACTCGAGTCATTTCAGACACAAACAACCGCCCTTTTGTCTTTCCCGCCCTTTACTTTCCTGTCGGGCACGTGAAGGTGGGGTTGGAAGCTCGCCGCAGACCACACTGAAAACCTCGTCTTTTTTCACCAGAATCACGTGCCAGTCTCTTGTAGCAACGTTCCTTCTCTCGGAGGCAGAAGCGCTTCGTTCCAGAGCACCTCCAAACTGCGATGAGAAGAAGTTCTGGAACCCCCCCCCCCCGCGTTTTCCATTTTTGTATAATTTATAAAGAGAGACGAAAGCCATGCTGACTGTCTGGCAGCCACCGGAGCTCACTAACCCTTCCTTGTGTCTGGCTTCCCAGGGGACGAGGAAGCAGAGCGGAGAGAGTTGGTTTTCTTTTGATGCCCAGTTACACCATCCATTCTGTTAAATAATTTTGAAAAGCATACCCTCCCTTTAGTCCGTCGGGGGCATAAATTATTCTCAGGAAGAATATGATGAACTGTACAGTTACTTCGGCCTATTAAAGAGGTGTTACCAGAAACGTCGCCGGTGTCATAGCCTTTCTTCTGGGCCCTTCAGGCCGTTTCAGGCGTGCCAGGTGGCTCGTCAGACACCATGCAGGGAGGCCCCCGGCGCCCGCTGGTCTCTCTTTCCCGTCCCCTAGACAAGCCCGGGACCTGCCCGCAGGGGGGCGGCGACGCGAGTCAGGCCTTTCGTTCCGTCTCTGCCCGTTTCGTGCAAAGTCGAGGTGGGGATGACGTTCGTCTGGAAGCCGCTCCCTTTGTGGCCTTGATGTTCTCGCGGGCGTAGCGGCCTCGAGGACACAGCCGTGACCCGGCTCTGTCACCAGGGGGTCGTCGGCACGCGGTCTCCCAGACCCGCCCCGGGCTTGCAGGAACCTCCGCGCTGCAGGAACAGCACGGGGCTCTGCAGACGGGGAAGAGCTGGGAGCCGAGCTCCCGAGGGGGGGGGGGTCCCCCAGATAGACACGTGTTCTCCTGGCTGCAGACTCCGCTCCTTCTCCGGCCGTAGGTCGCTGACTTCCTCTCAGAAACAGGCCAGGGGGCGCCACCCTTACTCGCCGGCGTTCTGCGGCCTCTCGGCCCCGCGTCCTCATCTCCGCAGTGGCGACCGCGAGCTCGACGCCTGCACATACGCCACGGGGGGCCTGCTGCCGGGCCAGTGTCCCTGGGGGCAGGGGCCTGGTCACCACGAGAACCAGTCTCCGTGAGAGTCTGCTTGAAATCTGCCCTTCTCCCCCTGATGCGACTCGCCCTCCGGCGCAAAGAACCGCAGGCGGGTCGCGTGCCTCCCGTGCGGCAAAGGAAAAGAGGCGTTTTGGCTGCGGGAGCGGGCGAGCCCAGAGCGGACGGCGTGCTGTTGGCACGGGAGCTGGCCCGTGGTGCGCTGGTGCAGGGGACCGTCACAGGGACCTCTCGGTGACCATGACCTAACGTGACAGCCGGTCCCCCCGTGCACGACCTCAGGCTCTGTTCTTCTCCAGCTGAGTGTTTTCTACTTGACGTTAGAGAGTCCTTGAGACGGACACAGGGCGCACGCACGGGGAGCTCGCTGGGCTGGTCGCGAAGGAACCCGATCCAGAAACGGCGTAGCGCCCACGGTCCCCGGTCCCCGCTTCCCCGGGAGGGCTGCAGCCGGGACCTCACTCACGGTCGGAACCTGCAGAGGAGACGCGCAGAGTAGGGGAGACGCTGCCGTCCTCGGGACACCCTCGGGACACTGCCCTGCCCGCCGCCAGCCCCCGTCCCCCATCCCCGCCGCCCCCCCGGGCGGCGCCCGGCCTCCCGCACTAACCTTCCGCCCGCTTCTGGGAAGGCGCCGCCTGCGCTCCGACTCCTCGCTCGGGGTGACGGCCTGTGTGTCCCGTGCGGCCCACGCCGGGCCACCTGCGCGCCTGCCGACCGCGCTGTTACTGATGCTGCCGCGGGCACGTACATGCGCGTGACACGTCTCCGTATCTCGTGACAAACGGCCGTCGGCGATATTTCCAGAATTTATGGTAAGTGTGTGTTTAACTCAAAGTCCCCCGGACCGTCTCCCTGCGCGGCTGGGCCACGTCGCGCTCTGACCAGCAGTGTCTGAGCCTCCCCGCGAGGCGCCTTCTCGTCGTCCTGACCTTTCGGACTTGGCGGCCGCCGCGCATCTTTCTCTGTGCCGACGGCCACTTCCTCATCTCTTCTGGGAAGTGTCTGCGCAAATGCGTTGCTGCTTTGAAGCGGGGCTGGTGAGCGTCCTGTCGGCGAGTGCCGGGGCTCCCCTCTCAGTCCCGGGTGCCGTCCGTCCCGTTCTCTTACCTGGGTCCCCCCGCAGGGTCTCCGGGCAGCTTCCGACACCTCCTTTCGGAACCCCGGCCTCCAGCCCCGGCGGAGAACACGTTTCCATTGCCGTGAGCCCCTGGCGTGGGGTTCTTTACAGCAGCCCCAGGACACTAGTCCCGCCTCCAGGTTCTTCAGCGCGCCTGAGAGCAAGGACGCGGACACACGGGGGACGGGCGGCACACCCGGGAGACTGCGCGCCGTCCGACGTGCGGGCCCTCAGCGCCGTCCTTCACGCCGCGTTCCCCCAAGCCCAGACCCGTCCCGGATCGTGTCTGCGTGCGGTTGTCCTGGGTTTGCGGTGGTGCGGGTTTCCGGGAGTTTTGCAAGCACGTCGTCAAACCCAGCTGTTACTAGAAATTAAGTCACGTTGGGAACAAGATGATAAGCACACAGAACCCAGCCCTTCCTCACCGTCTGCGGCGTCTTACTGTTCCTCAGCTCTCGGGCTCTGCTTGGATGGTCACGTCGGTGACCTCACCTGGGCAGCGGAACTTAGCCGGGGCGGGGGAATTTCTAGCATGGAAATCGGCAAACGCCGCCTCTCACGGCTTTTCTTCCCCTGGGAACCCGGTGCCCCAGGTGTGCCAGCACGCGGGTACTCGTCAGGCCCCTCTGCTAGGGCTGTAGTTTCGAAGAGCACAAGCCAGTTTGGGACGGTGACCCGGTTCGGGTTTGCCCGAAGGTTCCTCGTTACCAGATCCAGGCCGGCCAGCATGTTCCGTGAGTGGTAGCGTGAGCCCAGCGGTTCCGCTTACTCGTTCTTTCTCCCAGCTTCGAGGGGCCGCGGCCTGTGGTGGTGTTGAGTGGACCAAAACATCCCGGCGTCTGGACCTGCTCGGGAGAAGCCCACGCAGCCCACGGGTTTCCAGCGACTCGCTTTTTATCTGTCACCGGACAAGGTGACGGCTGCAGCATGGGACTCCCCGAACACGCCCTCACCTCTGCTTGGACTTTGCGGATGTTTACATGGACCCGGACCTAAAACGGGGGTAAAGAAGGCCGGGGCGCCTGGCTGGCTCAGTCGGGTAAGTGTCCAGCTCTGGGTTTCGGCTCAGGTCACGATCTCACGATTTGTGAGGTGGAGCCCCGCGTCGGGCTCCGTGCCGACGGTGCGGCGCCTGCTTGGGGTTCTCCGCCTCCCTCCCTCTGCCCCTCCCCCTCTTCTCAAACCAAACAAACAAACTTGAAAACTAAAATGGACCCAGTGGCGCCGGCTTTCAGTTTTGCCCTGCTTTGCACGTTTTCCTGGGGGACCTGGGGCGCAGGGGGCACGACCAGTTACCCAGCAGGCACCCGGGCAGTGTTCCTGTGGGCGTTTCTGTAACTCGGTGTTGCCCGCCCATCCCCAGGACGGTGCGCGCACTCACCGCCACCGCGCAGCCTCACAGGTGCGCCCCGACTTACCTGGGTGCAGGGCACCCCCGTCGGGCTGGTCTTGTTAGAGACGGGCCTCTGGAGAGACGGCCAGGGCCCGGGTCAAGGTCAGCACCCAGGAGTCCCAGAAGGCCCAGCGCCTGGGAGTCCACAGAGACGGACTAAGAACTGCAGCTCGTCCCCGCGCAAGGAGCCCGTAGCCGCTCTCGCCGAGGGGCTTCGGCACCCACACGATCAGCACAAGATTTAACTGACCTTCTGAAAAACGGGGGTGTGCACCAGGGTGAGGGAGGCTCCTCCTTCCAGGACAGAGTCTGCAGGAGGCAGGGGGCGTCACACCCTCCTGCGGCGAACCCCACAGTGTCGGCCTCTGTCCCCTCCTCCGTGACTCACAGCCGCCTCGTGGCGTGTGAACCTCCCTGCGTCCTGACCAGGGCCCACGTACTGGTGCACGCGAGTGTGGTGACAGAAGCGGGCCTGAAGGGCGTGTTATGTGACGCTTTCGTTTTGAAATGTAATTAACTTTATCAGGTAGAAGAGGGTGTTTAAACCCATCGGTATTACTAGATGGATTTCAGCACCTTGAACAAACGTGTTTATTTGCAGAGAAAACAGGAAGAAACATATATGGGATTGTTTGTGTGACAAACACCTACTTTGTCTGCCTCTATGAATCTTACAGTCTTTACAACTTTTCAGGCAAACGACTTAGTATTAACCCAAGACTCAGAGTCCATTCGGCACTTAAAAAATTGTATTTAGATTGAGAAGAAAGAATGAATGAAATCACTGGTGGTATTAAAACGTGTGCAGATACAAAAGACACGAACAGACGCTTTTCCGAAGAAGACATCCGGATGGCCAACGGACACGTGCTCCGTGTCACTCACCACCGGGGGTGCAGATCAAAACCGCCCTGAGATGCCACCTCACGCCCGGCAGGACGGCTCACGTTAACAACTCAGGCGGCGACAGATGCTGGTGGCGATGGAGAGAAACGCAAACTGGCGCAGCCGCGCCGACACACGGTGGGGGGTCCTCAGAAAATTAAAAACAGAGCTACCCTACGACCCGGCCGCGGCACTACGAGGTGATTATCCGAAGGACACAGAAATGCTGATTCGAAGGACACCTGCACCCCCGTGTTTACAGCCGCGCTATCGACAACAGCCAAAGTATGGAAGGAGCCCGCGTGTCCATCAACTGATGAAGGAATAAAGAAGAGGTAGTTTATACATACAATGGACGACTATTTAGCAATGGGAAAGCATGAAATCTGGCCATTTGCAACATGGATGGAACTGGAGGGTGTCGTGCTAAGCGAAGTAAGTCAGAGAAAGACAAATACCATATGACTTCACTCATAGGTGGAATTTAAGATACAAAACAGATGAACATAAGGGAAGGGAAGCAAAAATAATGTAAAAATAAGGAAGGGGACAAAACATAAGAGACTCTTAAATACAGAGAACGAACAGGCTCCCTGGAGGGGCTGTGGGAGGGGGGATGGGCCAAATGGGCCAGGGGGCAGTAAGGAATCTACTGAAATGATTGTTACGCCATATGCTAACTTGGGTGTAAATTTAGAATAAAATTTGCCCAGATAAGCAAGACATTTGATTTCATTTTTATTCCCAAATCAATACACCTTTTATGGAATCTTTAAAATATCGCCAGTATTGGGGCGCCCGGGTGGCGCAGTCTGACTCTCGGTCCCAGCCCGGGTCATTGTCCCACCTGCCCTAAGAACGCACAAGTCAGCGGCCCTCATTCAGTTACCTGCTTGCTTCTACTGTTTCATTCGTATTAGGTTTGCGAAGGAAAATAAATTCAAAATAGCGGGTTGGCAATATGTTTCCACCCATAAAACAAAAAAAGTCATAAAAAAGAGAAAACATGATCGTTGCCTTTTAAACAAAAACTCACAAAATAATTTTGTGAGCGATCGGATCTCCAGTAGATGCGGAGTTTTTTCTATGCAATTCTTTCGTGTTTCTTTTCCCTCTTGAGCCCTGTTAGATGTCCACCGTCAATGCGGGGCAGGGGGGGCTCCCCGAGAGTGTTTCCAGACCCCGCCTGCTAGTCTGCGGCGTGTGTGACGCGGCAGCAGGGCCTCAGGGCCGTCGCGCCCACGTCGCCTTCCTCGAGGGAGGGGCGAGTCTGTGTTTTAAAATGGAAACATTTCAGAGCACCCGGGCGGCTCCGTTGGTTCTGGCTGACTTCCGGTTTCAGCTCAGGTCATGACCTTGCAGTTTCGTGGGTTCGAGCCCCGGGTCGGGCTCTGTGCTGACGGCTTGGAGCCTGCTTGGGGTTCTCTTTCTCTCTCTCTCTCTCTCTTCCCCTCCCCCCACTCACTCTGTCTCTCTCTCTCTCAAAATAAACTTAAAGAAATTTTTTTAATAAAAAAATAAAATGGAAACATTTCGAGGGGCGCCTGGGCGGCTCAGTTGTCACCTGGGCCAAGTTGGTGATCTCATGATCTCATGGTTTGTGAGTTCGAGCCCCGCGTCGGGCTCTGTGCTGACAGCTCAGAGCCTGGAGCCGGCTTCGGATTCTGTGTCTCCACCTCTCTCTCTGCCCCTCCCCTGCTCATGCTCGCTCTCTCTCTCTCTCTCTCTCAAAAAAATAAAAATATCAAAAATAAACATTTAAAAAAAGCTGGAGTGGCCTCTGGAAGGGCCTGGGTCTTTATCTAGAACACACCTCAGGTGACGTGCGTGTCTGGCGGGTGACATAAGATGACCCAAATCTGGTGGCCCACCCCCGTGGTGCTGCTCCTGACCCTGGTCACGGTCACAACCTTTGCTCAGTTGTGTTTCCCATTTACAGGACCTAGTGATCCATGGGTGTCAGGCTGACACTGGAGAGACTGACTCTCAGCACCGGCTGACACCTGGGACACCTGGGACGTGACGGCTCGTCCCCCGCCCCCCTCCCCCGGCTGCCCAGCGCTGTGCAGAGCTGGCAGCCGCACCCCCGAATACACCTGGAACTTCCTCGCGGGGCCTGCAGCCCCTGCCACTGCCTGTCCTGACTCTAGAAAATAAAGGGGCACAGGTCGGAGGTCAGAGACTAGAAGTTACCCTCGGGGCGAGCTCAGGACACTTGAGGTGGGCGGAGGAGGCAACGGTCCCTCCCCTCCCCGTGAGCCCGGGGCCAGGAGCCTGCGAGGCACCATCAGGGCGTCCCGGGCCTAACCTCAGAAAGGCACTGCCGGGTTCTCTTTAAGCTGAAATGACAATTCTCGAAGGAGGCACGGGGTCCGAGGGCGTCCTCCCTGGGATGAACCAGGGGCAGCTGACCCCGGGGGAGGGCATGACGTGTGACAAACGGCTTTCTTTGAACCAAGAAGCATGAGTGTCTCTGAAGACACACAGGGTCCGTGAGCTTTCCCGCTGAAAAGCCAGACAGTAAGAATTTCAGGAATTGCAGACGGTATATGGTCTCTGTACGTATTTTTTTTTTTTTTTTTTTTTAAAAACAACCTTTTAAGAAGGTAAAAACCCTACTTACCTCACGGGCCAATGGAGTGTGTCGATCTTTTAAAATTATAATCAGAATATGCGATGGCCTTTCTCATAACCTCTCAAGGCTTCCCAGCACACTCCTCCCCAGGGCCCCACACGACCTGGGACCTGCCGACCCCCGGCCACATCTCTGCGTCACCCTCCACCTTGGCCACGTAGGCCTAGAACATTCCCGCTCGTGTGGACCCGTCGGTCTTTGCTCTTGCTGCCAGCTTGGAGTGCTCGCAGCCGCCATCACCACGGATGATTCTAGAACACTGCATCGCTTCCAAAAACGACTGTACCCTCGAGCGTCACCCACACCCCCAGTCCCTGGCAATCAGAATCTGCTTTCTGGCTCAACGGGTGTGGCTCTCGTGGCTCTTTCGCACGAGTGGGCTCGCACGACCCGTGGTCCTGGGCCTGACTCACTCAAGACCGCGTTTTCAAAGTCCATCCACCTTCTGACACGTACCAGTACTTCTCCCCTTGTTATCGCCGAATAACATTCCGTCGTGTGGACAGACCGTGACCGGGCGTCCACTCAGGTGGTTCCTACCCGTTTGGTTGTTACGTGTGAACGAAGCTGCTGTGAACGTTTGTGTGGGGTTTTTGTGCGGACTTACGTGTTGGCACAGAGCCAGGAATGGGGCTTCTAGCTCATATGACGTTGCTGTGTTTCACCATCTGAGAACCTGCCAGGCGATTTTCCAGCGGGGCCGCGCCATTTCACATTCTCGCCCCTGCGTGCGAGCTCCTGTCTCCTCCACGGCCTCGTCCTCACTGGTGACTCTCGGAGCGGTGGTTTGGGTTTGTATTTCTCTGATGCCTGACGGCGCTGAGCGGCCTCCCACGTGCTCGCTGGCCGTTCGGGGGTCTCTGGAGACACGTCCGCTCAGTTCCTTTCTCACTGAGGTCTTCAGCTCAGATGTCCCTCCTCTCTGTCGCACCCGCACCTATGCAGCGTCTGTAAATAGTGGTTCCTGCTCCCTTGTTTAGTGCCTGCCATTTCCACCAGCTTCCGGAGCAGAAACGTCCTTGGGTAAGTGAATCCATGAACTCGTTTCGGCAACTGCTCATGTCTGGAGGTCTAACTTCATACGGGAGGCTGGCTTGTCGAATCAGACCCTGGACTTTTTATCCTTAGACGAAGGTCACACGCTTTCATCCGGTTTATTTACTTTTTATCTGTTTTATTTATTTAGTTTTGAGAGAGAGAGAGAGAGAGAGAGAGAGAGAACGGGGCAGGGGCAGAGAGAGAGGAGGAGAAAGAATCTCAAGCAGGCTCCACACTGTCAGGACAGAGCCCGACCTGGGGCTCCGTCCCACGACCTGAGCCGAAATCAAGAGTCAGATGCTTAACCGGCTGAGCCCCCCGGGCGCCCCCACGTCCAGTTTCTTAAATGAGCTGGATACCGTAGCGTGTAAGCAAAAAGACAACTTTGTTTTCTGACTGTCCCTTCCGACTCCCTCTCTGGTCTGCGGCATGGTCCACCCCGGATAAAAGCCCGCTCCGCGTGTGTCCGCGATGATGTCCAGCATCGGCCGCTCAAAGAGTACCGTAAACCAAGCACTTTTCCAAGCCCAGGAGTGAACAAAGCAGGTCAGTCAGTCATAACTCGGCGGCCCCTCCATGTTGACCTTGAAAAGTCAAGTACAGACTAAGAATGGCCTGACTCCAGCTCGTCCTAGGTAATAAAATCCCAACTCTTACCCAGTTCAAAACATTTCTCCTCCCCGGTCAGGCTGGACACGGAGGTGGGGGTGGGGGCTGGCCCGGCGTCTGGGCCTGGGAGTGCGGCTGCCCTCACAGCGAGGCATTTAGAAGCTGAGTGATAGCCTCAAAGCAATGGAAGAACAAGTAAACAGAAAAATCAATGGTTTTTTTGACCTTAAAGGACCAAAAAAAAAAAAAAAAAAAAAAGACCAGGGACTTGGAGTTACAATAAATGTTGCGTGGGACAAGCTCAAAAGAAACACAATCTAACAAAGCAAATTGTTGAGGCACAGCAAACAACCACCGACACCCTTGAGGCTGGGGTGTGGGCGCCGGCTGGCAGGTTTCCAGGAGACGAGTGTGTGTGTGTTTGGGGGGCTCTCCCCGTGTTCTGGGGTGTGTTCCGCGGTAGCAGGTTTGCAGGGAGACCCTGGAGTGCCCATTCGCAGGTGTCCCGAGGGCGGTTCACGCTCCGCACTGAGCAGCCAGTGTCCTACAGAAAAGCCAGGAGGCAGGGGAGGTCCCTCTCCGGGACTGTGCCCGTGGAGGGGCTGGGGGTCTGCGGGCGCCCTGACTGGGGGAGATAACCGTCCCTCTGGTACTGCCATTGGCCTTCCTGGAGGGGAGGGCCAGAGAGCTGGAGTCCTGGGCGCATGACGGGGGGAGGGACCCTGGGGTGCAGCCTTAGCTCCGTCACCACGGAAACCTGGAAGCCAGCCATCGGCAGGGGCCTACAGGCACCTCAGAACGGAGGGGATCAAAACGACGCTCTGCGCGAGGAGCCAGACACGGGGCCACGTCGCATGCGGCTCCCTTCACAGGATGCGTCCGGAACAGGCAAATCCGTGGGGACAGACAGCAGAGTGGCAGCTGCGGGGGCCGGGGGAGGGGGGTTTGGGGGGCTGACTGCGGATGGGCGTGGGGTTCTGGGGCGGATGACGCGGAAATTCTGGGACTAGACAGAGGCGACCAGTACCACTCAAAGTACCAAAGCCACTGAGCTGTGTGTGTGGCGCGTGGTGCGTGCGCTGCTGTGTGTATTTTATCTCAGGAAAAACAGGAGACAAAGATCAGTGCTAGCTCTTCTTGGGGTCCCTGAGTCACTCGTTAGGGAACCGGTTCAGCCAAGTAGCCCAGCCGGCGCCCGGCGCCCGCCCCGTGGGCAGCGCTCTCCCCATCCCCCGCCCTCCGGGTGGCGCCGTAGACGGAGACTCACCAGATCAATCTCCAGAGACCTCGGCCGATCATTTTAACACCCAGGGAATTACTGAGCAGACACAGCGCCCCTTTTATGTCTTGTCTGGAAGACATCAGTCACGTTCCCTTTCAGCAGCGACGCAGAAGTAGACTTAGAACCCGCATCTCTCTTACGTGGCTCCGGCGTCCTGACATCCGGCATCTCAAGGTTGTCAGCGTGGCCCATGTCACGCAGCCGTGGAGAGCACAGTCTCTGGGCCGGGCCGCTGCCCCTGGGACCCCAGCCCGTCGGGGAGCTTGGAGGGCTCCGAACGGCGGGTTCCCGAGGCTCCACTTCTGTAGGTGTTTCTGCGAGGAACAGAGGCCTCCTCGCCGGCCCCGCCTCTTCCTCCGGTGCCGGGACCGAGCTCAGTCGGCCAGGCCCATGAGCCCCCGGGGGATGGACTCTGCAGGATGGCTGCCGGGACACCCTGCATTCAGGGGGGTAGGGCCAGGATGGTGCCCCTTGTGTCCCCGACATGTGCCAGAGGACAGGGTGGCCTTGAGGGAGAAGCTCGTGATAGCGAAGCAAAGACGATAAGAAGCAACTGTCCGAGCGGCCTTTTCAAATGTTTACAAGCAGCTCTCTGCTTTGCTGACCTCTGGACGCGTCCGGGCCGGCGTGTCGCCAGGCGGGAAGGGAAAGCCCCTCTCGGCAGCTGAACGCTGACATTAATGCCGGCAATTCTGTGCGGTCCGGCCGGAGCGTTTTCTGAGACGGTCGCTTTTCTCAGGATCCGCTGGATGAAACTCGTGCTCGCTCTGAGCGGACGGCCGTGAGCTGCTGGGGTGGTTAAATCTCGCCTTTCTAAATCGTTTCGAGAAAGGCTCCAATTTTGGTCAATCAAGCCTCCTCGTAGGTCACATTTTCAAATGTTCAGTATTTCTGCCCCAACAGCAAAAACTGGATATGACGTGTAAGCGTATCCTTCCCCTTCCTCTAATCTCATGAGAAAATCCAAAACTGAGTGGAATTAGTTCTGACATTTTTGCCTGATTTTCATTTAATAATTTCCAGAGCCAAAACTGTACATCGGTCCCCGGACTTCCTCGAGTGACCTGGGCACAGGACTCCAGCCGGCCACACCGCTCTCGCAGGCTCGCAGACTCTCCCGGGGCGGCGGAAGGCCCCCTGGAAAGCCAGGGGATTCCCCGTGCTCCGTCTCCCCCCAAGGGGGGCGAATTGGATCGTCGGCTGCAGGTCGTGACACAGAACTGCCAGCAGGAGAGCGCCTGGCCGATTTCGCACAGGGCGCCGAGGGGCTCAGACAACCCCGCGGCCGCAGCGAAACTTCCCGTCTGCTACTTACACGAACACGGCTCTCAGCGCCGACGGCTACAGAAACGGGAAACGAGAACAGAATGGTCTCAGTTCAGCAACGAGTCCGTCCTTCCCGGACCCGTGAGGTCACGGGCAAAGAAAGCCCCCTCCTTTTCTTCATGACATGTGTTTCCAGCAACATTGTACTTTTCGTGGCCAGTAATTATGATTCCCAGTTAATAATATCGTTGTATCTTTTTCACCAGTTGCGAACTGGTCGTTACAATGGTGAATGACTGGGGAGGAATTTTTCTAACACTGAAAGGCCTGCAGGAGGAAATCAAACAGATTTTAAAATTTCACCTTAGAGATACATTTGTGTTGCAGAGACGCAAGTAGAGCCATCAGTAAGACTTTCCTACGTAAACACGTTAACTTAGGATCAATATCCGCGGGAGACTTTAGCTGAGTCCTGGGAGTGACAGAAAGCTCCAGGACCTAAGCGCTCCAGGAAGAGGTCCCTCGGGTTGTTTTTTCACGGATCCTGTCGGATCCCATCAATGTATGTCTCTTCCATCTGGTTACATTTTAAAAAGTGATTTGACGGTTTTATTTTTAGGCGTCAATATTTACAACTTGCCAGAAATTGTATTCTTTGTAACTATTGACACTTAACAAAATATGTTAGGTGTCAACCTAACGTGTGAGGGGGATACAAAATACTGAAAGTTAATTTAGGGAGTACTTGAACACAGCTGGAGATGGCGGTGCCAAAGGCACAGGTGAGCCTCAGAGTCGGAGAGAACAAGACACCCGGCCACCCAGGTACCCCCGTCGGGAGGGGGCTGCGGTCAAGTTGACGCCACGCCGCTCGGGTTCGAAGCCGGACGCAGAAGTCTGGACAAGCAGGGAGGCAGTCACGCGTGCTTCAGAGAGACCGGAGAGCGGGCCGGAGGACTGGGGAGAGGGGGCCCGAGCCGACTGCAGCGGGTGGGGCCAGAGGCCGGGAGGCGGGCGAGCCAGGGGATGGAGAGGCGGTGTCAGCGACGGTGCCGACGGGCCGGGAGGTGGCGGAGAGGGAACTTCAGGTAAAAACCATTGTCCCAGTGTCCTCGTCCTGCCCTTCAAGAACCCCTGATCTGGTGGGTCTGTGGTGATGGCTCCTCGGGACTGTGACACCCATCGTCCTAACCACCGAGCTGAGTGCCCTTTTCACGCCTAGATTGGCCTTTTGCACTTCTCTTTTTGAAGTGTCTGTCTGAGTGTTTTGCCAAGTTTCTATTGGCTTGTGTTTCCTTAGAAATTTGTAAACTCTCTTATGGATTCTGGGTCTTTTGCTTGTCGCTGGCCACCCGTGACTCAAAGTCTCCTCCTGCTGTCTGGGCTTTTCCACACTTGATGATGCCGTTTTGGACTTTTTCGCATGGAAATTTTCAAATATGTACAAACTTCTATAGGAGAGTGTAGTGACCCCCCTGGGCCCACCGCTTGCCTTCTGCAGCCTCTAGTCCCTACCGGGTAACTCGGACGCAAAATCCAGCAATCACCCCTTCATGTTGGGAAGGGCTTCGGTATAATCCTTTAGAAGACAAGGACTCTTTTTTTTTTTTTACTGACATAATCAAAATACCATCATCACAGCTAAAAATGTTAGTAATTATCCCTCACTATCACCAACAGCCTATCAGAATTCAGATCGTCCTAAGAGTCTCATGGTTTTTTCCCAGTTAAAAAAAAAAAAAATCACATCCAGAAAAGGGGCACACTTAAATGCCTTTTGGTGAACAGTTCTTTCTTTCTTTTAATTTTTAAATGTTTTAAATTTGTTTTTGAGAGACAGAGAAACCGAACACGAGTGGGGGAGGGGCAGAGAGGGAGAGGGAGACACAGAATCCGAAGCAGGCTCTGAGCTGTCAGCACAGAGCCCGATGCGGGGCTCGAACTCGTGAACCCCCAACATCCTGACCTGAGGGTAAGTCGGATGCTCAACTGACCGAGCCCCCCAGGCGCCCCTTTGTTTTAAATTAACCTTCTGACTTGGAGATCATTGCAGATTCACAACGAGCTCTGAGAAACCGTATGGAGCGATCCTGGGTGCCCTTTCTAGTCTCCCCCACGGCCCCATCTTGCAAAACTGCAGCCCAGTGTTAACCCGGCTATCGGCACCCACGGGAGTGAAGATCTGGAACTTTTCCACCGCCGCCGCTGGGACCCTCCTGCTGCCCTTTACAGCGACAGCCCGGCCGTCTCCACCCCTTCCCGGCCCCATCTTGCAAAACTGCAGCCCAGTGTTAACCCGGCTATCGGCACCCACGGGAGTGAAGATCTGGAACTTTTCCACCGCCGCCGCTGGGACCCTCCTGCTGCCCTTTACAGCGACAGCCCGGCCGTCTCCACCCCTTCCCAGCCCCTCCAGACCACTAATCCGTTCTCCATCCCTATAGTTTTGTCCTTTCGAGAATGGCACGTATTATACAGAATCACATCATATGTAACCTTTTGGAATCGGCTTTTTTTCCACTCTGTCTTCTTCTCTGAGGTTCACGCTGGGGGTTGTATGTATCAATAGCTTGTTCCGTTTGACTGGCGAGGAATGTTCCCCGTGGGGATGGGCCACAGTTTGTTTAACTGCTCACCAATTAACGACATTTGGGTTGTTTCCAAGCTCTGGTTATACAAATAAAGCTGCTATAAATATTCACGTGCCGGCTTCTGTGTAAACACCAAGTGCCATTTCTCCGGGAGAAATACCCAGGAGCACGATCGCCGGCCGCAGGGCGGGTGGATGTTTCGTTTTCTGAGAAGCTGCCAAACTCTTTCTCCCTGGAGGCTGTACTGCTGGGCATTTGCACGGCAAGGCGGGAGTGGTCCGGTGTCCCCGCCGCCGCCTCAGCTTGGTCGCCGTCACTAATTTTTATTTCGGGCGCCTGATAGGTGTGTCGCAGGTGCACCTCTCTAGCGGTTAGCGGTGGCCCGTCTGCCATCGGCGTCTCCTCTTTGGTGGCATGTCTCTCCCTGTCTTTTGCCCATGCTCCAAATCGGCTGTTTGCTTTTTTTTTTTTAATATTTTGTTAAAAATTTTTTTTTAAGTTTATTCACTTTTTTAAGAGAGAGAGACAGGGTAGAGCGGGGAGGGAGGGTGGCAGAGAGACAGAGAGAGGGAGACACAGAATCCGAAGCAGGCCCCAGGCTCTGAGCCAGCAGCACAGAGCCCGACACACGGCTGGAACCCGTGAACCGTGAGATCATGACCCGAGCCGAAGCCGGACGCTCAACCGCCTGAGCCCCCCAGGTGCCCTATTTGCTTTTTTTACAGTTGGATTTTGAGAGTTCTTCATATAGTTTAGGTTCTAGTCCTTTGTCAGATATTCCGTGTACAAATATTTTCTCCTGCTCAAAGCTGGTTGGAGCAAAAGCTTTAGTTCTGATGAAGTCCCATGGAGGTTTCTCTCTTCATGGATTGCGCTTTTGGGGTCAAGCTGAAGAATTGTTTGCCTAGCCCTAGATCGCCCAAATTTCTCTCTTTTTTTAAGTTTCATGTTGACATGTGAATTTGTCATCCAGGTTGGGTTGATTTCTCAGGATCTGCGTGGTAGCAGATGCCGCGCCTTTCGCTTTTAGACAGAGAAGCGGGTCCGTCTCCTGGGCACACCCAGGCCGCAGCCGCTCCTGCACTTCCGTGTTCTGTAAGTGCCGCCTCTGCAGCCCAGAGGTTCCAGCGGGGGGGGGGGCCCCCCGGGGGTGTGCGAGGAGGTGGCCCTGGTTGCTGCGTGCTCAGGATTTTTAGCCTCTGTTGGGTGCGCAAAATGACAAGGTGATTTATATGTTTGAAGTAAGTGGTTTCCGTTTAACGTTGGGTTCAGCGTGTAGAAATTGCTTAGATGCATATTTTGTTCCTACTCTGATAGAAGTATTTGTCAACTCACGGCCACACTCTTGAGTTTTTAATTCAGAAAACAGTCACTGTTTTTCTTCAGGGAATCTTAGAACAGTACAGACGGAAGGGGTCCCAGAAAGAGTGCTACCTCAGTGTTTCCCAAAGTGTGCTCCGCGGAACCTGGTGGTACCCTGCGACCAGAGTCGGGTGGCCGAATAGGTGTGGGCCTGCATACTGTCTGTCCCCCTCCGTCCTCTTTGTAGAATCATGATTTAAAAAAATTTTTTAATGTTTATTCATTTTTGAGAGACAAAGCATGAGGCTCGGAGGGGCAGACACAGAATCTGAAGCAGGCTCCAGGCTCTGAGCCATCAGCACAGAGCCCGACTCTGGGCTTGAACCCACAAACCTGGAGATCATGACCTGAGCCCAAGTCAGACGCTTAACCAGCTGAGCCACCCCTGGCGCCCCTGTAGAATCATGATTCTTAACACTTTGTTAAAGGTTCTGAGAAGGTCTGCAATCAGTGAACCAGTTCAGTGCTAACCCAGGGCTTCCCATTTACTTGACCTCCTAACCTTGCTTGTATCACATGGGGAACATGTTTTTGGAACTGATTTATCCCAGTGCCTACAGTTCAGACTTGCAGAAACCAGGGGCCCCAACACAGAGGGCTCTGTGGGTCCCACGCTGTAGGAGTCCCCCCCCCCCTGGGTGTCTTCCTCGGGGCACCCTTTGCGTCTCCCGCAGCCCCTGCTGGAGCCCCTGCTGCACCCCGCGTGCAGGCCCACCAGCGTCCCCGGCCCAGGCTGTGATAGCCCTGCAGTGTTAGCGCAGCACGGGGGTCCCCAAACCCAGAGCAGCAAATTGCACAGGGGGAAAGACCCCTGAGCCGGGCCCGCGTGGCCAACACCCCGGTATCTGACGAGGACCTGGAGGAGCAGAGCGGCAGTGGCGGAGGGGGGGGTGGGATGGGAGGAGGCAGACGACTCTAGAGACATTTCACAGCAAGAGTTGGGGGACTCTATTAAATGCGGTTACCTGCGTTCAGCGGCTGCAGGAGAGGCGGGCAGCGGGGGCCGGGGTTTCCTGCTGGAGGGTGAACCCTCCGGCCGCGCCGGGGAACACGGGGAAGAGCCGGCTGGGAAGGGGGGAGCCGGCGGCCGCAGCCTCAGCCGCGGGCAGACAGAGCCCCGCGGGAGCCGGCGCCCCCTCGCCAGCAGGGGGCGCGCGCGGCCTGCGCCTTCCGGGGCCCAGGCAGGAAGGCAGTTCGCACCGCGGGGAGGCCCCGGATTCGGCGATTTCGGGCAGAAAATACTGGGGCGGGGCGGGGGGTAGAAGGGGGTAGGGAGGGGGGGAGGCAGGCACGGAGCGGGCCCGGGCAGCTGCGGGCTCACGAACGGCGGAGCCGGCACACTCGGGGTGATTGTTTCAAACCCCGCGTGTCGTGAAGCACGCCGGAGCTCCGGAGAACCTGCGCAAAGACCCGTCCCCCGCCCCGCGCTTCCTAGACACACTTCCCAGCGGCTCGGCTCTTTCTCCGCCACGACCTTACGGACTCCCGCTCCGGCTGAAGGCGCCGCAGAACCCGACGCCGTGCACGCGCGGGGCCTGACGAGGGCGGCGCGGGCGGCTCGGACCCGTCGGCGGCCGCGTCACACGCCAAATGCGGGATTGGGGCCGCACGAAAGATGACTGTCGGGTGGAGAGCCGGCCAGGAGGACGAGTGACGTCCGGGGCTTTCCAGGTGGTCCCGGCCGCCTGGAGGGCGGGGGTGGTCGGCGGGGGGTGGGGGGATCCATGGGCGTCCGGGAGGCTGAGGCCATGGTGAAGATCGACGTCCTTTTAAGTTTCTCTCTGGAGGAAATGAAGGTTTCCCGGCCCTTATTTAGGGATGCGCTGGAGGGATTGCCAAGAACTAGCGAAAAACCCTAAGGAAGATGTTACGCCCCCTGCAGGCAGGACTCCTGTTGGTTTCCGCATCGCCCCAGGCAGAGTAACAGGTCCTTGCACCCGATATGCCGAGAGCTCGTGTATAGGATGATGTTAAAAGGATGATGTTAAAAGGATGATGAGCAAAACTGTATTGTATTTCGCCTTCAGACTTCTCATTACCCACCACTTAGGAGAGAAAGGGAACAGCTGGAAACAGCTGGGCGCCGGGGTTTAGGAGGACGGACGAGGGTTTGGGTAGGAGGGAGAACTTTCCCAAGAACAAGGGAGGTAAGTACAGAAACAAGTAGGAGCACGATGGGGTCCCGGGAAGGCCCTGCGAGAATAATCTGGGGAGGCGCCTGAGCGCCGGAGGGGGTCGGTCTCCCCGTCGCCGGAGGGGGGCGGGTTCGGTCTCCCAGTCGCCGGAGGGGGGCGGGTTCGGTCTCCCCGTTGCCGGAGCAGGGGCGGGGTTCGGTCTCCCGGTTGCTGGCAGCTAACATTTGCTGAAAACTTACTGTTCAAGTGTTGGTACACGGACTATCTGGGCTCTCGGCCGGGAGGTGGCGGTGTGGTCGTGTGCGAGGGCCAGCATGCGTTCAAGTTCAAGCTCCCGGCTGGGAGCTCGCTTTCCGACATTCCTGTTTCGGTAATAATTAAAAAAAAAAAAAAAAAAAAGCCAGGCTGGGGCGCTGGAGCGCTGGGGCGCCTGGGCGCCAGGACTCCAACGGCTCGCCAGCGCTGTGCCCACGTTCCCCCGGGCCGAGGTAGGGGGTCAGGGTGGGAAGGGCCGTGCGCCCCCCGCCCCAGCACCCCCCTCCGGCCCCCCGCGAGCAGCCAGAACGCGCTCCCCACACGCGCGGGGCGGGGGGAGGACCAGGGGGGTGTTTTCCTCCTCCGGCCTCGGCGGCGATGCCCGGCAGGCCCTGCTCCGCCCAGTCGGCGAGACGCCGCCGCTCTGAGTGGCTGGCAGGGGTCCCCCGCCCCACGTCCGCCCCCGCGGCGGGGCCCCAGCGCCTGGCCGGCCCGCGCAGCCCCCGCCCCGCCCTCGCTGGCCCGCGAGTCCCGTTCCCCCACCCAGGCTCCCGGCCACCGGCGCGCGGACCCCGCCCCTCCTCCTTCCCCCGCCTCCTCCCTTCCTTCCTCCCCTCTCGCCTACGTCCCTTCCTCCCCCTCGTTCCTCCCCTCCCTCCTCACCCCCTCTATCGCCCCTCCCTCCTCCCCTCCCTCTCTCCTCGCCCCTCCCCTCCCTCTCTCCTCGCCCCTCCCTCTCCCCTCCCTCTCCCTCCTCTCCTCGCCCCTCCCTCTCCCTCTCCCCCCTCCCTCCTCCCCTCCCTCTCTCCTCGCCCCTCCCTCCCCCCCCCCCCCGCCCGCCGCCTCCGCCCGCCGCCCCGGCCGCGTCGGGTAAACCTGTTTGGCGAGGCGGCCGCGCCGGGGCGGATCGTGCGGCCGGCGGCTCCCTCGCGGCTCGCGGCGTCGGGGCCCGTGGCGCGCGCACGGCCGCCCCTCGGCCCCGGAGCCCCTCGGCGGCGCCACCATGTACTCGGGAGCCGGCCCCGGTGAGTCCCGGCGCGGGGGGCGCCGGCCCGGCCGCTCGCGCTCGTCCCCGCGGCGCCGGCGGCGGTTGGCGGTTGGCGGGGGGCGCGGGGCGCGGGCCGGGGCGGGGGGGAGGGGGCGCGGGGCGCGGGCGGGGGCGCGGGGAGGGGCCGGGGCGGGCGAGGGGGGGGCGCGGGCCGGGGGGCCGGGGGGCCGGGCGGGGGCGCGGGCGGCGGGGCCGGGCTCCGGCCGTTGGCGCGGCCTCCTCGGGCCCCGCTCGTCGGGGCGCCCCCCGCGCGGCCTGGGCCCTCCGCGCGCCCCGCGGGCGGAGCCGGAGGCCGGAGGCCGGGCCCGCGTGTAGGCCCGAGGCCCGGCCCGCCTCGCCCGCGCCGCCCGCCGCCCCGCGCCCCCCGCGTCTCCCGTCCCCGGGCCGCGAGCGCCGCGGGGGTCCGGGCCCGGGGGCTCGGGGTGCGGCCGGGGGCCGGGGCGGGGGCCGGGCCCGGGCCGGGAGCGCACTCGCGTTCGCCTGTCTCCCCGCCAGGCTGGCGCGGGCCTGCTCCGGGGGAGGGTCCGGGAGGCCGAATTGGGGCCGGCTCCGGGGGAGGGGGTGGGGGGCGCCGCGGGCCGGGGGGCCGCCCGCCCCTCACACCCGAAAACTGCGCGCGGCTCGTTCTCATTCCAGACACGCCGGCTCCTTCTTCAAGTGCTAATTGCCCTTTGCAGTTTAGCAGAGGAGGGCGAGGCGAGGTGTTGACCGCCTTAGCGCCCTTTCTGCCAGTCAGTCCTCTGTCTGGGAAAGTTCTAAACAACTTCAAGGAGTAACACGTTTCCCCCCTTGCTGTAAATGCGCGGTGGAAGGGCGGCGGAGCCGCGGGGCCAGGAACACGGTCCAGTGTTGGGAAGCGTTTTTTCCTTCTCCCGCCAGGCACGTGGCTCCTCAATTTCCCGGCTGGCCCTGCCACTTGGACGGGGCATCGCCTGTCCCCTTTGTCCGCCAGGCTCCGGCAGGCTGCAGGCCTGGCCCCAGTGCTGGGTGCATTCCCTGTCCTGGCCCCCACAGCCGCCTGCCGATGGGGACCGGGCTCCACTGCTCCAGGTCAGGGGTCTGTAAGCACCCCCTGATCTGCTCAGGCGCCTCCTCGCAGTCCCTGGCTGCTGTGACTGTTCACCCACAGCCCCGTGCCTTGGAATTCTGAGTGTCTTCCTTCAGACGTCACTTATCCTGAAAGGTTTTCCGAGGCTGAGCCCCACCAACTTTTAAACCCTCACAAGGCTCTCGGCAATTTGATTGAAGAATGGTCTTACTCCTGCTCCTGGGAGGTGACTCGGGTCTGGTAGGGTGGGCTCTGTTGGCACAGTCCCGAGGGCAGATCTGACCTCCTGAGACCCCGGGCAGCGGGTTTCCGGGTTTCCCTCCCTTCCCCGCCTCCATGAAAGGGCAGGGTAGCCCCCTCACCTAGGGGAGTCAGGATCCCCCAGGAAGACCTGTAGAGGAACCCCGCAAGGGCCAGTCGCTACACCGAAGAGGCTTTCAAATTGTCGGTTTAAAAGTTAGAGGCCCGGGAAAAGTGAAGAACCTTGAGGGAGGTCAAGGATTTGTGGTGTGTCTCCCGTGAATTAACTCATGGGGCGGCTCGCTCAGTCGTGATGTTCGTTTGAAGGGAGACAGCAGAGGCTCAGGCAGGTTAAGAACCCCGCCAAGGTCATGTGGCCAGTGAGCATTAGGACGATTTGTCTGATCCCAAGCTGACCCTGGACACTCTCCTTAAAGAAGTGGCTTTCAGTCTTTTTGACCTTGACCCACAGTCAGAAGTACCTGTTACATCTAGGCTGGACTGCCGTGCGCATGCGCTCGGGTATAATTGAACCGAGAGCTTCAGGACGCGCCGCTCACCGGGAACTGTGTGCTCTGCGCCAGGGTGTCGTCTCGCCTCTCATCTTCAAAGACCTGTTGTCCTCGGGGTCCCCAGGCTCCCTTCTGGTCACTGACAGCTTTTGGGAGCAGCTCGCTCTGCTTTGGGGCTCTGCACTGCGGCGTGCCGGGCAGAGGGCCCCGTGGTTCACAGATAAGCCTGGACGCGGACCGCGGATGGTGGTTCGCTAAGGGCAGGATGGGAAGGAGCCCAAGTCTCCGGCTGCGCGAGTGCGCTGCGATCGTACATCGGGGGCGCACCTCACTTGTATTCTCCACGCTAGGGCTCTTCAGTTGGCTTAGAAGGAGCTTCCGGAATAGTTTCTTCCATGAAACTCTTTTCGTTGCTGTATTTCCTGATTTAGAATGATGGAAAGACAGTCCGTCTGGATTGTGGAAACATTACAAATAGGTTTGCTACTTCCAGTTCTAATACACTTAGGAAGCAACCTGGTAAATTCATTCAAAAGGTAGAGTTCTCAGTAGGTAAATGTTATGCCCGTGATAAATGCTATTACAGTCTGTGAACTAATGTTTGGACCCTGGAGATGTTACTACTTACTAGTTTTTTAGCTCTTCAGAAGAGTTAGCGGTTCAGGATGGTGGGTTCTCTCCAGTGACCCTGAACTTTGGGAGATGATCAGGTTCCTTGTTGTTTTGTTTTGTTTTGTTTGGTGTGTGTTTGTTTTTAACAACTTAAAGATCTTCAAGTATCTCTGAGGGAGCCCAGGGGATTGTTTCTTTTGGTTTTGTGGCGCTGCAGCTACTGTGCGTTTAAGCCCTCCCGGCCGTTGCAACAAAGTAGCTCTTGTGACACGGAAGTCTTATTGGAGAGTTGCCTAAAGGGACTGTGACTTTGGGAATAACTGGCTTTCAATGTGGTTTCTAGAAGCCTCTGCCCCTGGAGGAGTTGCAGCAGGCAGGGAGGCGTGGGTCTACAGCAAGCCTTTTTTTTTTTTTTAAGTTTATTTATTTTGAAAGAGCATGAGTGGGGAGGGGCAGAGAGAGAGAGAGAGAGAGAGAGAGAGAATCCCAAGCAGGCTCTGCGTCCGAGAGAGAGAATCCCAAGCAGGCTCTGCACCATTCATGCAGAGCCCGACGCGGGGCTCAAACTTTCAAACCGTGAGATCGTGACCCGAGCTGAAGTTGGAAGCTTAAGACGCCGCGACCCAGGCGCCCCTCTGTTACAAACCCTGAAGAGACATTTAAATAAGCGTGTCGGAAAACAGCGTGCAAAAGCTCCAACTCCTCAGACCCACCTGCTTTGGAGGAGCAGGGCGTTGAGTTCTTGTTAACCTCTCGTTTCAGGGCCAGACTCCGAACCATACCAGTCCCGTTTGTTCTTCCCAATGAGTGTTAGGATGCTACTGTAGATAAAATGTATTTTTGTTTTGTGAATTGTTATTATATCTTCAAAATGTAACGTTTGATTTTTTTTTTCATAGTCTGTATTGTGAGACAGTTGAGAGTACGCAAGGCAGGGCGACGGGCACCGTCCTCTCCTTTCCCGTCACCGGGCCTCAGCAGCGAGCGGGACTCTCCGCACGGCCCTCGGACGGGCCCTTTCCCCCTTTTCCGTGGTGGGAATACTTTAAGGCCAGTTCCAGACTCGTCCTTTCACCCCCGACGCTGAAGTGTCGTGTCTGAGGAACAGACATTTTAATCTCTGTGCCGCGTTCACGCGTGACAGTCCATCATCAGTTTCTCTTGTGACCTCAGCTGTGCTTACGGTGGGTCGTTTGGGGTGGTGGCTTTTAATAAAAGTTCACACATAAACTTGGTTTCTTTCAGGGCTCTTTTACTCTGGGCTCTAAGGCTAGCACCCCGCCCTCCCACCCCCGCTGTGGACTTGGGGGAGACACAGTCTTTACAGTCGCTTTTCTTCAGAGTGCGTGTACGCACCCCCCATTTCTGAAAAGAACCCCATGGTTCAGGGTACCTCCGTTCTGTGGAGCGAGGCTGGTTGGAGACCCAGCTGCCTGTGGTTTTAATTATGACACATTTGTCTTTAGTGTTCGTAGACAGACCCCTTTGCATCTGGAATTTTCCGTGGCAGAAGAATCTTGTTTGTTGTGGTGGCCTGAGCAGAAGGGACATTTACGACGTATAGAAAGCACGGACGACACTTGTGACTCTGCGTCGTCACAGAAGACGGAGACCGCTCTTCCCCGGCTGTGGGTGGGGGCTCTCTCCCGAGAGTGTTTGTGACCAGACTCCACCTGACGGTTTGTGACCGTCAGGCTCTGCCCCCACTTTGTTACCCTGTCCCCCGTGGGTGACCCGCCGGCGCTCGCACCTCCCGAGCCCCAAGTGTGGTGCCGCCGGCCGTGGGACAGCCCGAAGCCGCACCGCTCGGGCTCTCTCCCTGCTCTTTCTCTCCAAGTTAAAAACCCGAAAACCACCGATTGGTCTCGGGGGCCTTCCTCTTCGTGACCGAACGACCCCGCCTTTTTACCTACTTTATCTTTCAACAGAGCTGTGCCCTGGCTGCCCAGACAGTTTATCGTCTACCCCGGCGACTGTTGCCAGTGAAGGGGTTGGGGCGTCCTCATCACGTCCCCGAGACGCCGGGTCCAGCAGGGCCGGGCAAGTCGGGGTGGTGTCTCCTGTCTCCTTGACTCCAGGCGGTTCTTCCCTCCGAGGCTCGTGGGTCTGCTCAGACATTTTGTTTTGTCTACTTTTTTTTTTTTAGATTTTATCTTTAGGTGAACTCTACACGCAACGTGGGGCTCGAACTCACAACCCTGAGAATTGCACAGTCCACCGACTGAGCCAGCCAGGCGCCCCAGGGCTTACACGTTTTATTTATTTACTTATTTTTTATTTTTTTTAATGTTTGTTTATTTATTTATTTATTTTTGAGAGACATAGCGACAGAGTGTGAGCAGGGGAAGGGCAGAGAGAGAGGGAGACACAGAATCCGAAGCAGGCTCCAGGCTCTGAGCTGTCAGCACAGAGCCCGACGCGGGGCCCAAACTCACAGACCGTGAGATCATGACCTGAGCTGAAGTCAGCCGCTTAACCGACTGAGCCACCCAGGCGCCCCGTGTTTGTTTATTTTTGAGAGACCGTGCGAGTGGGGGAGGGGCAGAGAGAGAGGGAGACAGAGAATCCGAAGCAGGCTCCAGGCTCTGAGCTGTCTGTCAGCACAGAGCCCAACGCGGGGCTTGAACTCATGCGGGGAGATCATGACCTGAGCTGAAGTCGGACACTTCACCGCCTGAGCCCCCGGGCGCCCCGCATTCTAACCTCGTCGCGCTCCTCAGCGGCTCTGTTCTCACTAGATTCCGCATCGGGGCCGAAGGACGCACGCGTGGGCCTTTGAGCAATTGCCACCAATTTGTAACAACGGGGCTGTGGGGCTCTGGCACCACCCGCTGCTGCCGGCAGGGGCACCTTGAACTTGAAACCCCATGTTTTAGTCCGCCTCGTCCTTCCCTCGAGGTCACGGCTCAGGCAGTGGACAGACAGGGAGTCTGGGCCTGGGTCTGTCCTGGGCCTCGGTTTCCTCACCCGAAAGCAGGGAGTTGGGCCTGGCCGGCTCAGGTCCCCTCGTGTCTACGTTCTGTGGTGCGTTTACTCCTCCTCTGACTCGTGACTTGGATGAGGCTGAGGAAGGAGCCAGCGGACCCTGGGAACCCCGTCCGTGAGCGCCAAGGGGCCGCGTGCAGGTGCGGGGGGGAAGGTGGGGACAGCCCACCGGAGGCCCCATCAGCTTTGCTGGAGTGTCACGTGCCTACTTGTTCTAGAAAGGTGGTTCCGGCAGTGCTACAGGCACACGAGGGGCCGTGGTGGCGGTGCAGGGCAGGGGCATTGTAGGTGGCGGTCAGGCCCTGAGGCAGCAGGACGCCCCCCCCCCCAGGAAGGCTGTGGGTGGGGTGACGGGCAGGTGCCGTCCGAGCAGAAGCTCGGGCCCAGGTTGGGGTCTCGTCCTGTACTTGCTGTAGGTGGGCCCCCCTTACTTAGTCATGTCTGCTCATATCCGGGCCTCAGTTTTCATACCTGGAAAATGACCTGACCTCAGGGCTGTAGGGAGGGTGGACGAGGTAGGCCGAGTGGCGCTGGGGCGAGGGTGGGCGGGTGGCCGTGCGGCGCCTTGAGCCTGCCTCCTCCCAGGGGAGTTCGTGAAGCCCGAATGAGCACGCGCCGTGGGCCCACCCGGAGGAAGCGAGCCACAGAGGGCGGTGGGGAGCTGGCCGCGTCCCCGTTTTCCTGAACACGTCCGTCGAGTGTGGCAGGCGGCGACAGTGTTAACAAAAATAAGAAATGGTGGAAGACCGGCAGGCTTGGGGGGCGGAATCACGTGTGGCATTTGGACGTGTTGAGTCGGAGGCGGGCTCTGGAGAAGGGGTTGGAAGGCCTCAGTGAGACGGCAGAGGGCCGAGTGGGAGCCCACTCCCCTGGCCTAGCAGCTGGTCGAAGAATCTCCCAAAGACCCTAGAAATTAGATTCTGCTGTGTCCCAGGTGATGGCCCTGTGCTGCGGGGTGCGAGAGCCAGGGCTGAGGAGTGGGGGCGGGAGGGGAGTAGAGGGTGAGCCTAGCGCGGTGCCTGGCCATGCACCTGCGTTCCCGGGGGAGACGGGGTGGGGGGAGTTGCCGGCCCTGGGGCCCCGATTCTGGGAGGTGAGAGCGTGGTGCCCCGATGTGGACTTTGTGACGAAACATCACACGTCAGGCTGGTGTGTCTGTGTCCCCTTTTCTGACCCAGCGCCCAGGTCTGATTGACGGTGGTCTTCCCCCCACTTCAGCGGCACTCCTTGCCGCTGCTTGGGTCCAGGTTCCCTGTCACGCTGTCCCTTAGACCTGGGGCTGCTCTCGAGGCTGCAGAACCGTCTCCATCACTAAGGCCCAACCCGGAGCGATAGTAAGCCTTCAACCAGCCTGACTCGGGAATCAGGGTGGTTCCTCCCTGGAATCTCTTTCGCTGTAACTTAAGCCCATCTTTCCTAGTTAATTCTGGGTGCTCGGGCTCTGAGCTCTCCTACAGGAAGTTCGCAGAGAAAAGAGCAGAATCCCCAAGTTCAGAGGTCGGAGTCATTGGCGAGGCTTGTCAGCGTTGAGGCGAAGTGAAACAATATAACCATTGGGCGCTTCCCTTGACAAGTCTTGTTGGGTTGCTGGCGGGGAGCCTGAGCCCAGCGGGCCGGGCACCTGTTGGGGACTGAGTGGGGGCGCCCCCCACAGGGGGATTTTGCTCCCCGCACTCCCGGCCCCGAGGTCGGTCTTGCTTCGACGCAGCTTGTTCAGGACACGAAGGTGGCAGGGCATTTGACGGGCCCGGGCGGCTGCCTGAGTCTCGCGGGCGGTGGCCGACACCCGGGTCCTCTGTAGCGCAGGGTCCGGTCCGCACGCAGGGACTGGCAGCACGCACGGCCAGGCGCCAGGCGGGGTGACCCCTGGGGCTTTAGCGGCAACATTTGTCTGCGAAAACAAAGGAATGATGGAGCAATACCAGCGACCGGTGGGGAGAAGGCACAGGAGGGCGCGGAGAGCACGACGACCCTGGGCAGAGACTGGTGCCCGCGCGCGCCTACAGCCCCCCAGCGCTGTCAGGTGTCCCCGTGGCGTCGTCGTCTTCCCTCCCCTGCACCGTGACACAAACCCGGGGCACAGGCTCCAGGTCGGGCTGGCCTCACTTGAATCCTGGCTTCGTGACCGGGGCGTTCACTGAGCCTCCCTGAACCTCAGTCTCGTCCTCATAGAAAAAGCGGATGGCGGAGGCGCTTTGCTCAGAGGAGATGACGCAGGCGCTCGGTGACCGGAGTATCTGCCGCGTCGGAGTATCCTCGTTTGTTCTGCCCGGGAGCCCCTTCAGGGGTGCTCACGGGCTCCCGGCCTGCCCCTCCTCCTCGCTGACTGACCTCTGGGTCTTTGCAAGCGGTGAGGGATAGAAAAACACTTAAAAACCCTTGTTCCCGATAAACGAACGACCTCTGCCAGGTGCTTGGCGGTGACGGGCGCCTCGTGAGGCTCATACCCGGGACGTGAAAACTTGGCCTTGGTGCTCAGAGCCACCGTTCCCGTGAGCGTCCCGAGATGCTCGGACCCGAGGCTCGTGCTCGTGGCAGTGAGCGTCCCGCTCACTCAGGACTCACGGTAGTCGGGGACCCACCTTGCACGGTCACGCGGGCAGGAGCAGCGTGACGGAGCACCGGGGTCTGTCCCCACACGATGGGCCCACTCCCATCCGGGTGGGACCGAGACACGGTTTCCTGCTTACAGTTTCTACGTGGTGACCCTGGAGTGGCCCTGTCGGTGTCTCGGGGAGGGGGGGACATTGAGGGGGATGCTTTGCTCCTAATGTGTGCTGCCGCTTCGAGAATCACGCGGTTTGCTAAGTGTCAAAGCACGTGGCCCCTACGAGAAATGTCAGCTCACGCGTGAAGGGGCCGCGGCGGGCCTGCGACTGGTAATTACAGCTTGGCCTTGAGCTGCGGGCTGCGACGGCTCTCGGCGATGGCCTGTCAGGAGCTGGCGTGACGGGAGATGGACTATCGAAACGAGACACACACCAGTCAGGTGGTTCTTTTTTTTTTTTAATTTATTTTATTTTATTTATATTTGAGAGAGAGAGAGACAGAGCACAAGCCGGGCAGGGCCAGGGAGATGGAGACAGAATCCCCAGCAGGCTCCAGGCTCCGAGCTGTCAGCACAGAGCCTGACGTGGGGCTCGAACCCATGAACAGTGAGGTCATGACCTGGGCCGAAGTTGACCGCTGAACCGACTGAGCCCCCCAGGCGCCCCAGTCAGGTGGTTCTAAAGCGTGCCTGGGGAACCTGCCGCAGACGAAGGGCCGGTGAGCAGGGCCTGGGGAGACAGGTGGCCCCGTGGAACCGGGCGGTGCAGGCGCACGAGGAGGTGTGCTTGGGGTAAGAACCGGAAGAGGAGGGAGGGAGGTGAGGCGAGGCGGCAGGCAGGTGCAGGCTGAGGGCAGGGCGGTGGGGACGGGCCTGGAGAGCCTGCGAAGGACTTTGTTCCCCGGGTGGCCCCATGGCTGCTGCGTTAGGAACAGGCTGGAGGTGGCCGCTGGAGGTGGCGAGTCCGCCTACAGGAGGTCCCCTGTGGGGCCAAGCCCGGCTCAGGCGGAAGATGGGAAGGATCGGAAGCTTGCGTGGCGCCCCCCACCGGCCCCCAGAGATCCCAGTTCATCTAGAGGCCTCTCTGCCGTCCCCGCGCCTTGTTCTGGCGCGGCCCGGTCATGCCGTTTTATTTACAGACCCTCAGGGGCCAGCTCTGTGGGGTGAGTGTGTCTGTCTGCCTCCTCGCTCCCCCTTCCCCCACCAGCCCTCCTTAGGTGTCCCCCTAGTTACTGGTTGGGAGACAGCTTCTCTGCACATCTACCCAGTTACTCACGTGCTGTAGACTTTAACAGGTGACTGAGTCAGGACCCAGGGGAGCCCCACGTTGTGATTGGTTGTTGTGTCTTTTCGATATCCTTTAAAAAATGACAGCTTTAATGGGGCGCCTGGGCGGCTCCGTCGGTTAAGCGTCCGGCTTCAGCTCAGGTCACGATCTCACGGTTCGTGGGTTCGAGCCCCGCGTGGAGCTCCGTACTGACAGTGTGGAGCCGTGCCTGGGAGCCTGCATGTGCCGCTTGCTCGCTCTCAAATGAATAAACTTAAAAAACTGGCGGCTTTGTTGATGTGTAATTGTGTCCCATGCAGTTTGCCATTTAAAGTAAAACTCCCACCGTCTCCGGGCCCTTGTCCCTCCGGAGAAACCCTGTGCCCGGACAGCCGGGACCCCCGCCTCCCCAGCCCCCAACAGACACGCCCCGTGTCTTCATCTCTAGCTGCCGCCCGTCCTCCTTCCTGCTTCTTGGTGAAAGAAGCTGGCTTGCGTCTGCGGGTCTCCCACAGTCTGGATCGGGCCGGCGACATCTTGGCGTCATCCAGCAGGTTCCTCCGTCCTGTGTGGATTTCCTGCAAGTTAGTGGTCAGGCCCAAAGGCTTGACGCGATGCGCGTTCTACTTGCTTGGGTCGGAGGCCTTCGGGGCGCGGACACCTCCCCGGGCGCTGCTCTGACTCCGGTCTGCTTTTCTTGGCACTGTTGCCCCAGGGCGCGGATCGTCAGGCCGCGTTAAGTCCTTAGTTTGTGCGACGCTGATGTTCTGCCTGATGTTCTGCGTCTACGGTGAAAACTTTCTGGGTCACCTGTTTGGTTGCGGGTGTGTCTTGAAGGCAGAGGAACGGCAGGGACCAGCCTGAAGGCCAGGCGGCCAGCCGAGGAGAGAGACCGGTCTGGCAGCGTCCGGGGCTGTGGGACACTCGGGCCTGCAGGCCGTGGGTGCCGTGGGCCCCGTGGGCCCCGGAGGGGCTGCTTTGTTCTCCAGGTCCCAGGGACCCCCTGTTTAGCAGCTGAGTGACAGGTCGTGTGGGAGGGGCTAAGATCTTTGCCGGAGGCAGTGCAGGGCAGAGGGCGTGGAGGGGAGGCTGCACGGAGGGGGTCTTTGGCCGAGAGCGCCCGATGACTGTGGGTAAGGGAGGAGCAGCCGGGGTAATTTCTCTCTTTTATAGACGGGCTACATTTAAGGCAGTCCTGGGAAATCCAGGAGAAAAAATACCCACAGCATTCCCTTCGCACTCCAGTGCGTTTTGCCTGGAGGTCCGTCTGGCCCCTTCATCAGTTGTCAACTCTGTCTCTCGCTGCCCCGAGTGGTCTTGGCCATCTTCGGTCTGTCACCAGTGTCCACCGTAGCGTTTTCTTCCTTACTGTTTGTTGCATTTAATTGTGTACCATTTTAATCTAGTGACTTGAAACTTGTGCGCCCGTTCGGGAAGCCCCCCCCCCCCCCCGCCCCCGGTGCTTCTCCTGGCGGCGGCGCTCCCGGGCCCTCCTGATTCTGCGGGTCTCGGGGGACGTGGTCTCTCGCACCGATGCTAGGAGTGGAGCGGGGCTCCGCGCGTCACGATGACGAATGTTGAGCAGCTGGAGGGAAGAGGACCGTGGGGGCCACTTAGGAAGTGATTTACTTAAATAGGTAACGGACGTGCACGGGGAGAGTCAAGTCATAGCCCGTCAGACGGCGGACGGGGAGAAGTCCTCCCTCGCCATCGCCTCCCAGCTCCCCGCCCGTGAGGACAGCCCTTCTGGGTGCCGGTGCCCGCCCCGCGGCCTGGTCCCGCTGAGCCTGACGGTTGATCTCGCCGGTGGGGGTGGAGGAGGGGGCTGGCCGCCTCCCTCTTGGCTCCCATCGGTCTCGTCCAAAGCCGTGCCCTCGGGAGCTGGGCCGGAGGTGGCCAGTGCCCGGCCCTCGGCCCCACGCTGGAAGCTTCCTGGGCGCGGGAGGCAGGCCCCGTCCCCTCTGGGCTGTGGAGCCCGGGAGCGCTCCCGGGCCGGTTTGTGGCTCAGGGTCTTCGTGTGTGACACGGGGACGCCCCTCCGCCTGCCTTCCGGCGAGAGTCAGGCACAGGAACCGTGTCCGTGCTCCGAGCACCGGCCGTGGCGAGAGCCAGGATGTGACCGTGGCCGAGCAGACGCGGAAGTCTAGAGGCGGAGTGCGGTGAAAATTCTCTGCGTGGTCAGTGCTCCGAAGTGCATGGAAAAGGGGGTGAGAAGGTCGGCTGTCACGCCGTGGGGTTCTGCGGGGCCTTACTGTTTCATTTGTTGGGCGTTCGAAAAGCGCTCGGTTGACTTTTCGAGGGGTTTAAATTTCATTCCACCGGGGACCACAGAGTGGGGTGCCCAGGCCCCCGGTGGGTCAGGCGGGGGCGGCGAGGAAGGGGCCCCGTGGGCGGGTGGGGACGCCCCCCCACAGGTGCGCCGAGGGTGCATCGCGAGTCCTGGCATGCGGGACACGCGCCGGTCAGCTTCCAGGGGTGCCCGGTGTCGTTCTGGCACGGGCTAACCGGACCGTGGTTTGTATTTTCTTTTTGCCTGTTTTTACCGAAGTGAGGTACCGTCGAGCGCATGTCGTGGAGTGAGGATTGTGAAGGAGTCTTGCAGAGACATCTGTCGGGCGGCTCGTCCTCAGCCTGACGCGGGGAGGTTGACTCCCCGTCCGGCCCCCCACCCTGCTCTCCAGCGGGCACCCTCGGGAGCCCCACGGCGCCCACCGCTGTGCGTCCCGTCGGCATGGGCTTTCCTGGGTGTGTCTGCGTCGCTAACACAGGGAGAAGAAAAAGACTAGATTTTTCAAAGGCAGAAAATTCTTTCAAAATGTCGTAGCTTTTTACAAATTGAGGTGAAATTCACGTAACACAAGGGATTTTATTTATTTTTTTTTACTTGAAGATTTTATTTGTTGCTAGAGAGAGTGTGCGTGCAGGGGAGGGGCAGAGAGAGAATCCCAGGCAGGCTCCATGCCCAGAATGAAGCCACAGCTGGGCTCCGTGTCACAACCGTGGGATCACGACTTGAGCCAAATCAAGAGCGGGACACTTCACCGACCGAGCCCGCCGGGCGCCCGTCACAGGACATTTCAAAGCCAACGACTGAGGGGCGTTTAAGTACATTCGCGGGGCAGCGTGCCCATGACCTGTCACAAGTTCCAAAACATTTTCGTCACCCCAGAGAGAGGCCCTGTGCCCGTCAGCCCTGCACCGTCGCCCCTGGCAGCACCGTCCTGTGCCCCGTCTCGGTGAGTTGCCTAATCCGTATCTTCCATATAAACGGAAGCCTCCACCCCGGGGCCTCTTAGGCCCGGCTGCCCGGCCCCAGCCGGTGTTTTCAAAGCCCCCGTGGCGCGTGTCGGCGCCGCCTCCCTCCCAGGGCTCGAGGGCTCCTCACCGTTTGTTTATTTGTTCACCTCCCGGTGGACATTTGGGTTGTTTCTACCTTCCGACTGTCGTGACTTCTGCTGCCAGGAACATTCCCGTACGGGGCGGCGTGTGGACGTCTGCCCGGGAGCGGAATCGCCGGGTTATACGCCCCGTCTGAAGGGACGGTCGCGCCATCGTGCGTTCCTGCCAGCGGCGGCGAAGGTTCCGCTTCCTCCACGTCGTCACCGACACTCGCGTGCTGTTATCGCTGCCTCTGAGCAGGCGGAGCTCTTCCTGTAATAAGCCGTCCAGGGACCCTTTCTGATTCGCCGCAGCGCAAACACACACTGGGTTTAGGCGTGTTTTGCCCAGATCTACTTGGAGCTGTCAGACCCATCCATTTCTTCATGCCAGGATTTATTTTTAATTATTATTATTTTTTAATGTTTATTTTTGAGAGAGGGACAAAGCATGAGCAGTGGAGGGGCAGAGAGAGAGGAAGACACAGAATCCAAAGCAGGCTCCGGGCTCTGAGCCGTCAGCACAGAGCCCGACTTGGGGCTCGAACTCGTGAACTGCGAGGTCCTGACCTGAGCCACTCAGACACTTAACTGACTGAGCCCCCAGGCGCCCCCATGCCAGGAGTTAGCGTGCGTTTGGGACCTGGAGGACTAGATAGATCCGCACGGTGAAGCCAAACCTGCTTCCCGAGGGCAGGAACGGAGAGGAGAGGCCAGCACCCAAATTCGGGCCTGCTGGTCTCACGGCAACAGTGTTCACTCTGGGAACAAACGCCGAGTGTCAGCCGTGCCTGAGGCGGAGCACCCGGCGCTGGGGAAGCGACAGTGAGTGTGGACCAGGTCCGCTCCTGTCCTCCGAGCTCACGGAGTCACGAACACCAGCATGAACCAAACGGTCACCGACAAATCCGCGGAAGGTGGCCGGTGTGCTGAGCGCAGGCGGGGTGGAGAGCCGGGGGGGGAGCGAGACAGGGAGCTCGGCTTGTCGGAGTGGGGGGGCTGGGACGGGGCCGGACAGGACCGGGGCAGAGGCAGCCCTGGGCACGGTGGTCTTGATCCGGAATGCCGGGAGCAAGTGGGAGACCCCACGTGTGGCCTGTGCGCTGCAGGGGGGAGGGGGGAGCAGACGGGACGCGGCCCGCTGGAGAGGACGGGGCCGGCGCAGAGGTGAGGGGCAGTGTCTGCGAGGCGGCCGAGTCTCGTCCGCTCGGGCGGGTGGTGGCGCCGGGCGCTGCGGGAAGCCAGCAGACTCCGTTGTTCGCAAGCTCTGAGAAGAAGTTTTGAGGGACTTTTTACTGAGGAAAAATGCAAAGGCACACAGGAGCAGAGGGGAGAGTACAAGGAGCCCCGGGTGGCCGTCACCCCGCCCCCGGCTCAGTCCAGCCCCGCGCATCCCTGTCCCCCCTGCTCCCCACCCTCCGTTGCTTGATGCGTCATTTCCTTGCCTTCACACATTCTTTTATCCATTTATTTTGAAATAATCTGAGACGTAGAGGAGAGCGGCCACAGCAGCACAGGGTCCTCCCCCCCCCCCCCCCCCCCCCCCCCCCCCCCCCCGCGTTGGCTTCTGCAGCCGCGGGACAGAAACGAGCCCCGGCTGACACCACCGCCTGGGCTCGCTCAGGGTCGGCCGTGAGTCTGAGTCCCGCCTGAGGTCCGGACGGGCCGCGTCCGTGTTGGGGCCTCGCCCAGCCCGGGGGTCCCGTCTCTTGCATTTGGGCCATCTGCGACAGTGCCTCAGCCCGTCTTTGTCTGTTGTGCCCCTGGCGTGGGGCCCGTTCGCGGCGGGCGCCCGGGTCCTTTCGTCGCCCCCCACGAGCCGGCGCAGGCTCGCCTGTGTTTCTCCCGCCGCGGCCCGCTCCTTCCCCCGGAGAGCGGCGGGAGAAACCCGACCTGGGCGCAGGGGTGCGTGTGCTTTGCGTGTCGGGGTGTCCTCGCGGTAGACGCGCCTGGAAACCCGTGCGTTCGTTCTCACACACACATGCGTTTGCATCTAGATTTATCGGTTCCTCGGAATTTATATGCGAAAACCCGTGAGCTCCTGCCGACAGTTCCGATTCTGCTCCAACACTTCCTCTCTCCTTATTTATGACTTCTTTACCAGCTCCCGAGAAGTCTGTGTCTTGTTCAGACCTGCTGCACAGAAACAGCTGACCCGTATCCACGGGAGAGACGAGTGTACCAACTGGAGAGCTGATCTGGGGGGGGGGGGCCTCGGTTTGTGTTTAGCCGAAGAGCTCGCAGTCAGACCTCGTGGTCCGAGGCCCCTCCCCCGTCCCTCTCTCTGCTCCCTTTTTGGGACCCCACCTGTGCAGCCCGCGTTACTGTTTTCTGTCTCGGGTCCTCACTTCTAGTGCTGGTGAGAACTCCGGTTACGGGTCCGTGGAGGGTAGTAGGCAGTCCGCGGTGGAAAATGACATTGTTCTTAGCGCCGCAGTTCACACCGGAGACAAATCGAGGAGAGCCAGAGCCCCAGCCCCAGGCGGGACTGCTCTGGGTGTCGCTCATGTGGACGCTGGGGTCGCTACCAAGGGCGCACCGGAGCCTGGATAGGACTTGGCAACAGTTGCTACCAAATGCCCGGTGACGCCAATGGCTACATGTAGATGTCGGGTGCGCGCACGGTTAGCAGTGGAGGCCCGCGCCCACCCTCCCCCCACCACCTTCCCCCCCATGCACAGCCCCTCCCCCGCAGCCTCCCCCTCCACACAGCCCCTCTCCCCCAGCCTCCCCCCTCCACACAGCCCTCCCCTGCAGCCTCTTCCTCGCGGAGCCCCCCCACAGCCTCTCCCCCCCAGCCCCTCCCGCGCTCCCCGCTCTGCGGAAACTGGTAAAGGCCGCGCTTATCTCTGGAGCAGGAGCGCGGACCCCTCCCGGGTGGGTGCGGCGGGTCCCCAGGGTGGCTCCTGACCCTGCGGGCTCCCGCCGCAGGCAGCCTTGCCTCCTGATCCTAGTTTTTAAAAAATTATTCTTCCCTTCATGGTAAAGAGAGTAAATCTCATTTCAGAGAATTTAGAAGATACTGAAATAAAAGGAGAAAAAAGTCACCCATAGTAATCCTGGGGAGAAATAGTTAATACGTATGAGTTTTTCCTTTTTTCCTTTTTTTCCACCTTCTCAACCTCGTTCATTACCTTCCTGACAGTGCACTTTCAGTGTGACGCAGGAGGGGGGCTCCCAGGCGTCCCGCACAGTAGGCGGGTCACCTGCGGGGCGACCTTTACCCGCTGGCGGCCCCCGACTCGCTCCTGTCCTTCCTCCCGTGTCCCCTCTGCGCACGTAGATGGTCGGGTGAGCCCACGTGTATAAGCGGTGTCGCTCCCGGCCCCCGGGGTCGGGGCATTTCTGGCTGCTGTCCATCGGGGGGCGGAGGGCCCACGTCGACCGCTCCGCAAGTGGGCAGCGGCCCCCACGGGCCCCAGGCCGCAAACCCCAGTAGCTGTGGCCTGACTCCCGGCCCCTGTGACTCTGTGGCCTTACGTGGTGGGGCGGCCGTGGACAGTCCAGCACCCTCGTGAGGATTCGGTGGCTTTATAACCTGGCTGCCGCCCTGGCCCACAGCGCCCCCGTCACCTGCTGGTGTCACTATCCTTGTTCCTGTCCCCCTAACACAGCCTCTCTCCCTTCAGAGATCTTTTCTGTCCCTGATGGAGTGTGGAGGGGGTGGTTTGGGGCCAGAGGGCAGGACCGCACAGTTCCTGGCTGAGAACAGGTCACCCCGATCTGTCTGCTGGAGGCAGGGGTGTGTGTGGGGGGGGTGCAGGGTGTGGGGGGTGCAGGGTGTGGGGGGCGGAGGAATAAACTGCTTCATAAACGATTAACGCCGAAACATGTCTTCCCTAAAGGATTAATCACAGAAGCCCCCTGCCCTAAACTGACTTCCTTCCTAAGGGGGGTGGGAGGGGGGCTCCAGGACACCGGCTGGGCACCCGCAGTGTGGCTGCCGCCCCCCAAGGGGAGAGGAGGGAGGGAGGCGCTGTCAGGGGCTCTGCCGCTGCGTCCCTGGGCCACTCGAGTCCCGGCCTCCCGCCACGTTGCTTCTCCGTGCCTGTTTCCTCATCTGTGAACTGAGGGGAAGAATGACGGTGCCGATTCTGTTAGTACAACTAATACAAAATTATCCCAGAAGGATCAGGATAATTTCCATAGTATATTTTATATGTAACATACAGGTGTATTTAGTTATAGCAGAGAATGGTTGATACACCTATTCGTTTTAGTTATTGTCTTGGTTGTTAATTATGTAATAGAATTAATTATCTAAGTCTCGTGATTAACAGTCATTACCAAGAAAGTAAAAGGAGTTACTATGTGGAGAGGGCCTCCTGGTGCCTAGGGTGTGCTCAGGGCACGTGACTTATATCAGCGATTCTTTCTCGGGAAGAAATGCCGCACGGAGCTCCTGTGGGCAGCAGGCCCTTCCTTCTGCGGGAATTTGGAAAGGACGCTTCCAGGAGAGTTGGCGCTGGCGCGGCCTGTTGTCGGTGGTCGGTGAGGGCGCGGGAGGCGGGGCACCGGCGGGGGTCCTTGGGGAGGTTTCTCTCCCACCCGGATGGCGGGGCGCAGAGATTGCGCGGATCGGGTCGCAGGGTGCCCGCGCGAGGCTGTGGGCGCCCCAGTGCAGACGCTGCGCCGTCCCCCGAGGTCTCCCCCGGAGCCTCCAGGGCGGCAGGCCCGAATGTCCACAGAAGTTCCGTCACGCTCCGGGGAGGCGCGTCCACGGGCTGTGGTGCTACAGTTTGGAGACTACAAACCCGCGTGGACGAGCGCGGCGCGCTGTTTCTCGTAAAACACCGTCTTTGAACGGGAACGGTTTTCCGATTCTTCCAAGGGGCTGTTTCCCATCCTGGGTCCACGTCGTTGGCTCGAACGCCGTCAGAGCTGTTTTCTAAGCAAAGCCCCAGAAGGAGCAGAGCGGACACGTTCGCGCTGTAACCCAATAGCGTGTCCTAATTGGAAACGGACCTCGCTGTGGCCGGGGTCCGCGACGGGTGCAGAGGGACATCTCTGCGCGCAACCAAGGAGACTGGTGCACAGACGCTCGCAGGAGGCTCGTCTGGATTTTAAGAACAAAACAAAAAACCAAACCCCATCCCGAATGGCTTAAAACTTCATTTGACCGGCTTCTGTCTGTGCCCCCCGACGTGCTGCGGTCCCCAGAAACTCTTTCCCACCTGATGTGGTGTCTCTGTTCTTCCCTAAAATACCTGCTGTCGGCCTGGTAGCGGAGAGGTTCCCTTTTCATTTTGGGACTTTGGCCTCGAGCCTGCCGCTGCTCACGCGGTGTTTCCGTGTCATGAAAGCTGTGCTGTGTGCCGTGCAGACTCCGCCGGGGCCAGGGTGGCGCGAGGGCAGCCACCCTGTGGGCCCAGGGGCTGAGAGCAGGTGCAGACAGCGGGCGGCCGCTGGCCCCTGGTCGGCTGCTCCTGGGCATCCGGACCTGAATCCTGCACGGGGACCTGCTGTCACCGTCCACTTTATTTCGTTCTTGTTTGTTTTAAAAGTGGACTATTTTAAATGCTTGCCTTTGGTAAATCAGGACTTTTAGCCTTAAAACCACAAGTGCTATTTACAGCATGACGATGGGACTTAGGAGACAGAAGGAAAAGGGCACGGCAGGTAGTGACTAGGTGTGCGGCAGGGACCCTCGGGGATGGCCACAGGTGTGTGTGATGAACACGGAAGGAGAATCACACTCGGGAAGCTGGAGGCTTGGGAAGTGACTTCAGCTGTGGAGTGAAGCCCTGGGGGCGGGGGTGAGGGAGCAGGTCCGTGCAGCTCTGCTGTCCTGCGCCCCTGCGGGAGCGGTGCCCACGTGCCGGCGAGGAAGCCGAGGCACAGCAGGAGGTGCCGGAGCCCAGATGCGGGGCTGAGCGGCTGCCTGCAGGGTCCAGGACCTTGAGCCCCCGGGACAGACCAGTGAACCGCTCCCGGTGGAACACGCATGGCTTTGCCATAATTACGCTAACGGAGAGGGTCTTATAGGAGGATTCTTCGTAGCAGCGCAAACTAGAGAGCGATCAGTTGAAATTTTTTTAGAGTGCTCTTCTCAATTAATGAATACTGACTTCAGTTTTAGTTTTGCTTTCTTATATTTTAAAAAAAATTTTTTTTAATGGTGTTTTGTTTTTGAGAGAGAAAGAGAGAGACAGTGCGAGCCTGGGAGGGGCAGAGAGAGAGAGAGAGAGAGAGAGAGACAGAATCTGAAGCAGCTCCAGGCTCTGAGCTGTCAGCACAGAGCCCGACACGGGGCCTGAACCCACGAGCGAGATCATGACCTGAGCCGATGCTCAACCGACTGAGCCCCCCAGGCGCCCCCTGCTGTGTTTTTCTAAACCATGGATCTGTGACGCCCTCTCGGGTACTTTGTGAGGCTCGCCCTGCAGAACTCTCCACACTTTGGGGGGATTCCCACTAACCACTCCTTCGTTATTATCTGAGGCATTTTCTTAGGCCGCCACTGCCGTTACCAATGTCCAAGGCCACTTGCGTGTACTTCTGTGAAGGATGACACCGGGTCGGGTCGGGTAACAGGATGAAAGCTAACAGGATGAAAGCGTGGCCTCTGGGCCCCTAGGTCTCTTTACATCAGAACAAAATGCCTCACGAGGGCGGGGGTCCAGCGAGCCGCGGGGGCTGCGACGTCACCGACTCTGCCTTGCGTTGCTCCCATGGTTCGTGCGCCCACCTCCACCTGGCCCGCGTGATGGTGGCACAGGCCCGTGTTGAGATCATTCCCTGGTGGGCCAGTGTCGCCGCCGTCCCTGTGTGCAGTCGGCACGTTAGTGCAGGGGGGCAAGGGGACCTAAGTTCAGTGTGGGGGCTGTTTTAAGACTGGAGGCCGGCGATCCGCCCCCTCCTCTGGGCAGGCCCACCGCAGGCCGAGCCCCGGAGCTGGGGAGGGGCCGTCATCAGGCCCCTAACCTCCGGCTTAGTCGCGGGGCCAGAAAGCTGTTTGCTCGCGGAAAGTGCTGAAGAGTGCCTGTTTGCTCAAATCTTTTCCCTGGTGGGATTTTATGTGTTCTGAAGTGAATGATGCTCGCCGCCTTTGAGTTGAGCTCTTGATACATAGTTGTGTAAGCTGGAGTCCGTCGCCGAACGAACCCGGAGGCGATCCGATGATTCGCCAAAGCCCCCCCCCCCCCCCACCTCCAAAAAATCAACTTGGAAACGAGCACCTGTCTCTGTTCCGGGATTCCGAAAGTTCCCTGCTCCCGCAGACTCCCTCGGCCCCCCTCCGTTCTGGGCTGTGTCTGTTGGAGGAGAACGCCAAGTGGGTTCATCCGAAGATGTTTGTGAATTCAGCGACCCCGCTGAGGTCTACCAGGGACGTGTCACTAACTTCGCAGCCAGCGAGGACCGTTCCCGCGTCGGTTAACGATTAACTCTGTGTTTGTTCCGTTGACACTTTGTGTGCGTCCGTTTCCCTCTTTCGGTTGGCAGTTTCCTAGAGAGAGGACCGTGTGGGGCCGGCCTTCCCACGTCCAGTGTCCACAAGATGCGGCGCTGCCTGGGGCGGGGCTGTCCTCCCAGCCATCCCGGGGGGTGGCTGTTGTCCCCGCCTGACCGCAAACGTCTGTGGGGCCCCAGGAGTGGGAGTTTCCCGCATGTCCCGTAGAGGCGGGTGGTGCTGTGATTCCCGGAGAAGCCCACGGGAGAGCCAGTGTTTCCAGAAGGTCGTCTGGGTGACCGTCCTCGGCCACAGAGTGATCGGCTCCGACGGTGGTTCTGCCGGCTCTCTGCATCCGGACCTGTGTCGGGTCTCAGATTTAAGGAGCCCAAAGACCCTTGTTTCGGGGCGCCTGGGTGACTCAGTCGGTTAAGCCGCCGACTTCAGCTCAAGTCATGATCTCGCAGTCTGTGGGTTCGAGCCCCGTGTCGGGCTCTGTGCTGACGGCTCGGAGCCTGGAGCCTGCTTCAGATTCTGTGTCTCCCTCTCTCTCTGCCCTTCCCCTGTTCACACTCTGTCTCTATGTATCTCAATAATAAATGTTAAAGAAATTAGATTATTAATGTAAACCTTTAAAAAAGAAAAGACCCTTGTTTCCATGGGTTTTATCTGTTAATATTCGTCACATTAGACAGTAAACCCACGGAGCCTGCAAATAACGCAGCGTAAAGCTGGCGTGGGCTAATAGAGCTGCGTTACTGGGTCGCACACGGTAGGGGATGCGTGTTAATGAGAGTGTTTGTTAATGAAAGGTAACATTTTAAAAAACAAACAAAAATGTAGCGAGAACCGTGTTACTGTTTTACACTTTTTGTAAGTCTCCTTAAGGTTTGGCCTGATGCAAGCAGCTGGCTTTCGCCCGGAGTCTACTGGGATATGGTGTTTTTGTGGAAGTGTAAGGAAAAAAATCTGGCCTCGCACAGATAAATAGCTGAAAGGGAGGAGTATCTGTTTGTTTTGAGAGCGAGAGAGCAAGCATGAGCAGGGAGGGGTGGGGAGAGAGAGCAAGCATGAGCAGGGAGGGGTGGGGAGAGAGAGCAAGCATGAGCAGGGAGGGGTGGGGAGAGAGAGCAAGCATGAGCAGGGAGGGGTGGGGAGAGAGAGCAAGCATGAGCAGGGAGGGGTGGGGAGAGAGAGAATCCCCAGCAGGCTCCGTGCCGTGCCGGTGCTGAGCCCAACGCGGGCTCGATCTCATCTCGGGAATCTAGAGTCTGAACCGCCCAGGCGCCCCGGGGGAGGGGGAGTGTTTTAGTAGCCTTTTCGGATAAGCGAGGCTCTTCCTCTTTGCTGCCACACCCAAACTCAGCCGGTAGTAGTTTCTTAAAAGCTGGTTGTGGCCGCAGGGTGCGGCGGGCGTGGCTCACGGTGTCCCACGGTTGGTTTGCTGACTCGTGCGGGATTTCCAAACGTTGGCGCGTGTCACTGCACGTGGTCACACGTCATTCGTCATATTCGTGGACGTCACCACACGTCTCATCACTGGGAAGTCTTTGTTAAGCTCGCGGGCGGTGAGTACACGTTTTCCACAATTCGGATCTGGGCGTCAGAGCTTGACTCGCGGGATCGCGGGGGTCCCGGCGGCTCCTCTCCTGGAGCGGCAGGCCCCCCGGGTTCCGGGTCGAGGTGGCGCCCGTCCTCCACCCGAGGCCGGTCCTCTCGGGAACAGGACGCGCCGCTCGGGGCCCGACACTCCCGCCAGTGCTTTCCCTCCAGACGGCGAGACGGCCGCCACGTTTCGGGGGACGCGCGCGTCCCGTTTCCGCGCACGGATATGCCAGGGCTGAGGCGGCAGCGTTTCACGAGATGCTCGCTCTCCTTCACGCAGAGCGGTTCCAGGGGAGCGGCGTGTCCAGCATTGCGCCGCCGCCCGGCCGGGGCCCTGTGCCTGCGGTCTCGCCGGCCGGTGACCCATCAGTGTACCGTCCCCGTGTCATGCCGAAAATACTTTTGACCTTGGAAACCCCCCGTCAAAGGCTCCTGGGGACCCCCCCCCCACAGGAATTCCTGGGACCGCTCTCTCTAGAATGGTCTGCGTGTGACTGTCTGACGGCAGAGACTTTTGGAGAGTCTCCTTTAGTTAAGTCGCGTCTAGCCTTACAAACAGGTTTTAATAGAACCGCCAGGGAGGGAGTCAGATTTGGAGTCTGGGTTCTCGCGTGTGGCCCGGCTGGCCTGGCCGTGACCGTGCGAAGGGGCTCGGGGACTGTGCCCGTGTCCTCCAGGTCTCGGGAGGCCGGCTCCGCGGCACAGGTGTGGGTGGGTAGGAAGACGGCGCCCCGTCTTTGGTGCCGAAGGAAGTGGGGCCCAGCGTGCTGGGCCACTGGCGTTTGGGGTTGTTGGTAAGGGGTCTTGCATTCTTCTTGAAAACAGGCAGCTTCACCGAGTGGGGTCTTGAGTTGGGTGAATTCTATGTGTACTTTTTGTGGAAGCGCTTGTAAAAGTTCCGCGAAGAGAGACTCTCTGCCAGCCAAGGCGGGTGCGTTTTCCTGTTGTTTCCGTACATACCAAGTCAGGGGGTTCGTCTGAGAGAGCCTAGCAGTCTGGAAGGGCTGGCCAGCGTCCAGAATGAGTTTAAGACACGTTCTTGGGGCGCAGGGAGTGACCCCCTTCCCTGCCGCCTGTATCGCTGGCTCCTTGTTGCCACTGGATTTAAGCATAAAGCGTCTTCTCCCCATCCCCTCCCAAGGAACGGCCAGAAGCCGCTTGGGGGTTTGTCGGTGGGTGCACTCAGGTGAACCGTGGTCTCGGCGGCTGCCGTTCAGGATGCGCCTGTGCTTCTGCTGGTAGCTTCTGACCTGCTCTAGAAAAAGATGAGTGAGCGGTGTGACCCACATAGAGGAAAGTGTTATAACTGATTCTTAACCAGCATGTGCTGCCTCGTCCCAGCCCTGGCCCGAGGACAGGGCAGAAACCTCGCCGTCTTGTCCGGACGGGTGCGGGGGGGCCTCCCCTCCCTGCCGCCAGTGCTCCCGACCAGCGCCTGCGGTCCGGCAGCCTGCCTGCCTGCCTTCAGTGTGTGGGGGCACCTGCCGCAGGCTGAGCCCTGTGTTGGCTGCCGAGGTGAAGCAGACCGGAGGGTTCCTGCCCTCGGGGAGCTCATGACTGGGGCGCAGACAGCGAGTGGACAGACACAGTGCATCTGGTGCAGGCAGTCAACAGAGAGGGTGGAGAGGGGGGCGTTGGTGCACCGCGGAGCTGGGGGGAGGGGCACGGGGCAGGCAAAGTGCTCAAACCCCGCCGTGGCTGGAGCCGAGGCCAGAGGGCAGTGGGCAGGGGGCCACTATGGCCTGCTGTGGTCACACCGCCTACTTGGCCAGTCGCAGAGGTTGCCAGCTATTTATAGAACACACTGTGAGCCCTGGAGCCTGGCATCACGACCCAGTGTGACCTCACCCGGCCCACGCTAGTCTCTCCTTTTTCTGCCCTGATGCCCTTGGCACGTCTGGTCATGCCGCTCTGGGGGTCCCTGGTTGTGGTTCCGGTCCCGCCCACCCATTTCCTGCTGATGGACGTGCCTTCTCTCCAGGGTCTTCTCAGGGCTTCTCGGGAAGCCTTGCCAAATAGCTAAGTAAGAATGCCTTGGTCTTTTGTCCAGTCAGAGGCTTGTCTCGTTCCCCCGCCAGCGGCCCGATCCCACCTCCCTGCTCCCTACGCTGCTGTGGCCCACGGAGCCAGCCAGCAGCGGCTGGGGTCCCTGGGAGGTGATGCTAGCGGGTCCCACCCCAGTGAGTGTGCAGCAAGGGGCACCAGTGGGAAGGGAGGGGCACTGGATACTGCGGATGGCCAGACAGACGGATGGACAGACAGATGGACGAGGGCTTCGCGGTCAGCTCCTCTGCTCAGCCGTGCCAGCCCTGCAGGGGGGGCCACCCTGACCGCCCTCGGGGCCATTTGGACATCCAGGGTCTGCTCTGTGACCCAGCAGGTGACCCTGGTGTCACTCTTTGGAGCCTCCGGAAAGTAAGAAGTCTGCAGAGACGTCCCTCCCTTTTACTGCCTTCGTCTGGCTCCCTCAGCACGCAGGGCTTCTGGGTGTTTTGGGAACAGTAGGTCAGTGGCCCCGAACCACAGACGCTCTGCTGGCCGAGTGTAGGACTCAGTGGTTTTCCTGGAGCCCGTGGCCTCGAGCGAGCCGCTCAGGGGGAGGTCGCCAAATCTTCTCTCAGCCCGTGCCTGCTCCTTGGGGTTTCGGGGAGTGCCGTCTGCGCAGGCCCTCCGCCGTGTCCCCGCCTGCGGGCGGTGTGCTGGGCCTCCTCCGATGACTGGGAAGCAGAGTGTGGGCCGCTCGGGATGCTCAGGACTGGCATTCCGTCCCCGGAGCGTGTGCCGAGTGGCCCAAGCAAGGGTGCCGACGGGGGCAGGAGGGGGGGACCGGGCTGAGATCCGCGATCGATGCTTAGCCCTCTCTGGTATAACACTAACACTCGAGAAAACAACAGCTTTATTTTTTCAAGATACAGCTCACAAAGCCCCAAGTTACCCCTGTATTTTTATGTGTTGTGGTTGAAGATCCGAGGGGTGAGTTAGTGCCGATCCCGGATCTGGCGGGCGAGCTCCGTGCCGCAGCAGGCAGAGCGGGCCCGTTCCCGGCCGGCAGCGTTGGGCGCCTGGAGCCCAGAGTGGTCCCACATTCCCCATGGGTGTGTAAAGTACGCACAAGGTCAAGCTGTCCGTTTGAAAGCGTACCATCCAGCGGCCTTATGCTCCTACAGAGTTCGGGGACCACCGCCTCCGTCCCGGTTCCAGAACTCTGTCATCCCCCCAGACAGGAGCCCTGTACCCACTCCTGCCGCCCTCCTCCATGTCCCCGGCTGCCGGCACCTGCTAGCGTGCCTCCTGTCTCCATGCGTTTGCCCGTTCCGGGCACTTCCTGCAGGCAGAATCGTGTGGCGTGGGGCTCCGGCACCTCACGTGTCACCGGAGAGTGTCTCCAGGGCCCACCACTGCCGCGGACATCAGCACTTTATGCCTTTTCACGGCCGGAGAATATTCCATCGCAGGGACGTACCACGTTCTGTTTTACCCGTTCACTGACGGCAGGACTTTGCGGTTGTTTCTAATTACTATATTTTTAAATCATAAAATTCTTAATTTTCCATGCCATAAAGCTTTGCCAAAATTATCAGTATGTGTGGCGTTCTTATCAGGGGACACACAGGACGGTTTTGCCATGTTTTCCATGTCGCACCCGGAGCATCGGCTTTTATGTCACTGTTGTCCCGTGTTTGCCTCGTGGGGAGAGAGCGCGGCGGCGGGGAGCGCCCGGGCGCCCGCGTGTGAGCGCGCTGGCGTTGGGGGGCCTGCCGAGGGGTCTCCCCGAGCCCCTGTGTAGAGTTTGGAATCCGCCTGCTGACTTCAGGCAGATCGAGGTGTGGTCGCCGTTTGCAGAGACCCTGCGCGTTGGTGTTTTTCCCTCTGTGTCTGTAAGCACGGGAGGATCTAAATGTCTCTAGTAATCCCTCCTGAGTCGTAAATTTCTTACTGTAGCCTGTCAATTTACCATCATAAGAAAAGCTCTCTGCGTAATCGGTAGTATTGGCCGTATCCAGTGTGTTTCACGACCCGAAGGCACGGACTGTCAACAGCAGGTGGGGCAGCCAGTTATTTTTGACTCTGCTTCACCTCACGGGACTTCGTTGGCTTGTCCCCTCCCCGACGACCCTGGTAAGCCTGCTGTCCCCCCCCGCCCCCCCCCCCCAGGAGCCCCGAGAGGTGCCCCGGCCGCGGCGGAGGCCCTGAGCGGGCTCATAGCGCACCGTCGGGGGGAGACGGCCACAGGAGGCGATGGCCGGGCCCGGGCTCCGCGCGGCGGCGCCCCTCGCACCGTGGGCAGTCCACGCCACTGGTGCCCACAAGGGCCCCTCGTGTGCCGTTCCGTCTGTCAGTGCCAGACTTTCAGACAGACACAGCTCTTACTTCCCAGCCCGCGTGCGCGGAAAGTCTCATGGTCCCCAGAGCGCTCCTCTCGCGGCCTCCAGGAGTCCTGACTCGTGGCCGGTTTAGTTCCTTTCTGGAACAATCAGAAGGAGACCCGACACGTCACCATTCGTCACACGTACTTCAGTGTGTGTCTGACAAGCGAGGACTCTCCAAACGTGGGCTCACGTGCCCCGGCTCCCGGGACCCGGCCGCTCCTCCAGGCCAGGTGGCTGGTCAGCGTTCCGGGCCCCCGTGGCCTCCCACTTGCCTGGTCACCGCTGGCGTGTTCGCGTCAGTGTGTGAACACAGTGGAGCCCGCATGCCTCGGCAGCTTCGCTCACGGAGTCTCGGGTTCGTGGAGGTGAACTCCTAGCTAGAAGCCGTTGCCCGGTGACTTCCTGACCTTGCCCGCGGTGCAGGGTCACTCGAGTGGTTTTAGGGACTCGTGGTTTTCATGGCATCATTTACTTAGTGCCCCCAGCACTCTATCTTCAAACGACAGCTGCTCTGGGCCCGCGGGGCATGCGTCGGGTCGCTGGGGGGCTGGTGAGGGGGCAGGTCTCCTGGCGAGGCCAGGTGCGCTGGTGGCCCGGACGGCTGGGCTCCCCGGGTGCCACTTCGCTCGGTCTCCTACCCCCGACGCAGGAGTCCTAGGAGAGCGGGCGCGAGCAGAGTTCTTTCGAAAGCCCCAGACGGCCGTGGACACCTCGTGTGCGTTCCTTGGCCAGGGCGGGCGCACACCCTGTCTGCGGCCAGCCACCTGCCACAGCCGTGCCACCGGGAGCTACAGCACAGGCCAGCCTCGAACGCCGTGTCCAGTGAGAGCAGCCAGGCGGGCGGGTCCATGTACAGGCAACACCCAGAGCAAGTAACTCCAGAGAGCCGGGAAGCGGACCACTGGCTGCCGGAGGCCAGGGGTAGGAGTGACCGCGTCAGGGGGGTGTGGCTTCTTTTTGGGGTGGGGAAAGGTCCTGGAACCAGACAGTGGTGATGGCCACACAACCTCATGAATGTCCCAAAGCCACCGATTCGTATGCTGTAAGATGGTTAAGGTGGTACGTTCTATGTTGTGAGAATTCTCATACAATTACCAAAAAAAACCCCAAAAACAAAAAAACCGGTCCTGGATCATTTTATGATGACTCCTTCCGGAACTCATAGTTCCAGACTCAACTTTGGACTCGAAGGTGCCAGCAGACTTCTATTTGGAGGTGTGCATTTTTGGTTGGCTGGTGAGCAGCCAAACGTGACACTGGGGTCCCACCTTATGCTGAATGGGGTCCACCAGGACCCGGGAGACCTGGTCTCCAGTCTTCACCAAGCTGCAGAGGGTGCCAGGGAGAGTGGGCCTGGGCCCCCACCTTACAGGTGTCCAGACGAACGAGATCCATCATTCATCAGTGGAGCCCGACGTGGGCGGAAGATGCCTCAACCCTGTTGTTTAAAGACGGACGCGCCCTGCACCAGGCCGGGTCCCTAACCTGAGAAATGTGCAGGTATCACCAATTTCTTTCCAGAACACAGAGCACACGTCTATTTACGGTAAATTGTGGGCTCATCTCTCAATTTAAAAAGAGTCCCGACAGTCCTGGGGATTTCATCTGCTGGATTTTCAACAAATTTACTCCTAATTAATTATTCTGACTTAAATAAATAAATAAGTAAATAAGTAAATAAATAAATAAAGGACCCCTACGGATGCCAGTGTTTAGAAGGGACATTTCAGGCGTCTCGCTGTACCAGGTGAGGGGATTTTCCGACGTCTGCCATTTGGCAAATTTGCTTTCGAGGGTCCCCTCAGGGAGTCGTGTTCATTCCGAGCGAGGGGCCTTCGGGCGGATGGAGCCGCAGGCGCGCGTGGCGGGAGCCTGGCCAAAGCCAGCGGGGGAGTTGCACTCGGAGCTGCAGCTCGTGTCACTCAGTCTTTTCAGAGGCTTTTCTTGGTGGGGGGGCATTCTGGGATCTGTTCCGTGTTTTCGGTAGCTGCTCTCGAACGTGTGTGTCTTCTGTAAAGTGCCGTTACGTTTCGTAAGGCAGAGGGATCGTACTTTAAAATCAGCACGGGGCATCCTCACGGTGAGGTCTGAGATGAAGTGCCGGGTTGCTAACTGTATTGCCGAGGAGAGGAAGTGTCCTTCTTCCTTGGTCAGAGGCCGCGTTGCAGACAGGACCCTGCGGGTGCCCGGGCTGGGGGTGTTTCCATGTGTCACGGGAGCCCGTGTTGATCACGAAAAAAGATATACACAGAAGCTTCCCCTTCATAATATTCATCGGTAACCTCTCTTCTGCTCTGTTTAAAAAGGGGGGCTCCGAAGTGTTCCTGGTAGAAAAGAGTGACTACAGAGAGACCCGATCGCCGGGGTGCAGGAAGCCCTTACGGCAGACTCAGAGCCGCTCTTGCAGGAACCGAGAAGTTTCTGTTTCCCGCACGTCTCTCCAGGGCCGTGAGGGCTGGGTGCTCGGCCCAGTGCAGCCGCCGCAGGGGATGGCCGAGCCCACCCCACCCGCAGGAGGCGGCGGGCGAGTCCCCCGGGCACGAGTGGGGCTCGGGGCCCCGGCGGGCCGAGGGGGCGGGAGCCCGGGAAGTGGTGGAGCTAGAGGGGCCGGGCGATGCCCCCCATGACAGAGGCGTCCCTGACAGGGCGGCTCTTGACCACAGACCTGAGAGCGAGCGAGCGGGCCGCAGGCCTCTGAGGAGGAGTGTTTGGTCGGAGGGAAGGGCAGGGCGGAAGCCGAGGGCGGAGGGGAGAGTAGGAGCTGGCGGGCGGGCCGGGCCGGGGCCTCCGCGGGAGACAGGGGACAGGGCGCTAGGGGTGGGGCGGGAGGGGGGCGTTGAGCGGAGTGGTGCAGTTTGCCTGCCGCCTTCTGGCTGCTGTGCAGACACGGAGTATGCGCGGGGGCACTTAGGAACGGCAGAGTAGTCCCTCGGGTCGGGACCCGTGTGCTCGCAGCGCAGGGGGAGGCCGGTGGCCTCCGGGTCCGCGGTGAGGCCTCCCGAAGTCTCGTCAGGGGCTAGACGCGAGGGAGAGCGTCAGGGCCCACAACAACGTGGTGGCCTGAGCAGTGGCCTCATGACTGAGACAAAGACCCGGTGTGTGTGTGGGGGGGTAATGCAGGGTCTCGGTGACACCGTCAGGGGGTTTCGAGGATGGGGGGATCCGCCTGATCTGAGGAGGGGCAGCGATGATGGGAAGGTAGGACTCGGAGCGCCCAGTGTGGCCGGCTCAGAGGGGCGGGGCGAGAGGGAGGGCGGGAGGCGACTCGGGACACGTTGGAGTCTGCGCCGTGTGCTGGACGTGCAGCAGGAGGTTCCTGGGGGCACATGGACGAGAGAGGCATCCGGCCGTGGTCTGGCCCTAGAGAGTGCTAGAAGCTGTGCGGCCCGGTGCGCTCACAGAGGGCGGGCTGTGGGCCTGGGGCGGGCGGCCAGAAGGGGCAGAGCCGGGGAGCTGGGTTCAGAGGCAAGGAGGCAGGAGCAGCCGGCCCGCCCATCGTCGGGTGCCGGCGATGGCACAGGGGGCGACGGCACAGGGACCGAGGTTGGACCCTGTGATGTGACAGCCTGGGGACAGCAGCTCCGTGCGGGCGGGGAGGGCGGGGACCACAGATCTGGGGGACAGTCGGGGCGGACGCAGCAGCGGATCGATGGGGGAGAACGGGGTCCAGGGACGGCTCTGTTCTGGAGTCTCTCGGGGCCCGCCTTTAACCCACGAACATCGTTGTATTCCTTCGTCAGGGTTTCTCCCTGCGCACGTGTAGGTTGAGGGTTGCTTCGTCTCTGCGCTTCGGCCAGGCTATTCCTCCTTCTTGGGGACGCTTTGCTGGGAAGTCTGCTGCTGTCTGATCAGAGCTGCTTTAGAGCTGACGTGCGCTCTCCTCTCCAGCGGCCTAGAAGGTCTCTTCTGTCTCCGTCTCGTTCTGTTGAAGATGGGAGTAGGCGCAGGGTGTTCGGATGCTGTCGGGAACAGCCTGGTGGAGAGGGGAGAGTCACACGGAGAGGAGGGGTGGCCGGAGCCTCGTCAGTGACTCGGGCGCGGCTCTGCAGGTGGAGGGCGGGGCCCGCGGAGGACCCCGAGGTTCTTCCCAGCGACAGATGCTCATGGGGTGCCGGCCTGGGGCAGCTCTCTTCTTTTCTTCCTTTTTTTTTAATGTTTATTTTGAGAGACAGAGAGAGAGGGAGAGTGGGTATGTGCAAGGCAAGGGCAGAGATAGGGAGAGAGTTCCAAGCCGGCTCTGCGCTGTCGGCACAGAGCCTGACGAGGGGCCGGGTCCCACAAACAGCAAGATCATGATCTGAGCTGAAATCAAGAGTCGGCCGCCCAATCGCCTGAGTCCCCCAGGCGCCCCGGGAGCTCCCTTCCGATGGCTGTTCCGCTCTCCCCCCCACCCCCCACCCCCGTGAAGCCGGGGCGTCCGAAGCTGAGGGTGGGGGCGGGAGGGGTGGCCCGGCCCCGCGGGCTGCCGGAGCGCACGGAGGGGCCCGGGAGACCCGTCTCCGAGGCAGCGTGGGACCCAGGAGCAGCACGGCGTTTCTGTCGTCGGCGGTGGGGCCCAGGCTCAGGCCAGCGCTGCGTCGGCCCCAGACCCCAGGCCCCCGCTCATGCTCGGCTGGGCGGCGCCGCCATCTGATTTCTTTCTGCCCTCAGAGACGTTCCCGTCAGGGCGCCCGTTTCTTCGGGGGGTTTGTGGCAGGAGGCCCCTTCCGTGTGTTGGGCTGTGTGCTGGTGTCCCCCACGCCCGTGAGTGGGACGGGATTGACGGAGGACACCCCGTTGAGCCTTCCTCGGCAACATGCGTGGTTAAGATGTTCTCACGTGGACTTATTTCTTTAATTTATGTTTTATTTTTTATTTTCGATGTATTTATTTTTGGAAGAGAGAGCATGAGAGAGTGAGCAAGCAGGGGCGGGGCAGAGGATCCGAAGCGGGCTCCACACCGACGGCAGCAAGCCCGGTGCAGGGCTCGAACTTAACAAACCGAGCCATGAGATCGTGACCTGAGCCGAAGCCGGAGGCTCAAGCGACGGAGCCACCCAGGCGCCCCGTCACGTGCCCCTCTTTATCGCAATGGAACTGCCTGGCAGTCAGACGTCTGAACGGCCTGTACCGAAGTGGGGGCCCTTGTAGGGAACGGCACGGTGAGCAGGAAGGCCTGGTTGGCGGGCCCTGCGGTGTGTGCCAGCTGCGCTTGGCTGCGGGGAGGGCCCCCCCGGCCGCGTGGGGCGAAGCCGCAGCTGTCGCTCGCGCTCAGGGATTCTCCGGGTCGGAGATCTGGACGGGGCCGGCCGGGCTGTGCTCTCCCCTCCACCCGCCACCCCCGGGAGCGCCGTGGCGCGGGGCCGGGACCGTCGGGAGGCCTCTGCCCGCACGTCTGGCCCCCGGGCTGGGTCGACTCCAACACTGGCGTCGGCAGAGCCCGTCGGCCAGGGTGCCCGCGCGGCCTCCCCGTGCGGCTTGGGCTGAGCTCTCTGAGGAAGCGTCGGGAGGAGGTGTCTGGGGGGCAGCCGTTCCGGGGAGCAGGGTGGAAGCCGCGAGGCCTCTTCTCATCCAGCCTCACGAATCCCCGGCCTCACTCCCATTTCTCCCCTGCTCTGCTGGTCGAAGCCGTCCCAAGTCTGCCGGACTCAAGGGGAGGGGACGTGGACCCCAGCTCTCAACGTCACAGGAGCTGGGCTGCTTTAAAACCGCCGCCGTCTTGTCCTTCCAGAACAGTGAGGACCTACCGCAGGTTAAGCAGAGTCTCATAACTGGCCGTGGTTCAGGACGGCCAGCAGGTGCCTGGTTGTCTTCGACGACGGCGCTCCTGCCTGAGCGCGGTCAGCTCTCTCCTGTCACTCGTTACAGCAGCTGGGAGCTCCTTACCCTTCCAGCTCCTTCCAGACCGTCCTGATCCAGCCGGGGAGCCAGAGGAAGCATCGTGGCTTCCCGGGAAGAGTCCAGACTTGGGAAACAGACGCCGGAGTCCCGGTCCCAGCTCTGTGACTGTCTGTGCAGCCTCGGGCAAGTCCCCTCACCTGTGTCCGTCTCTGTCTCTTTTGCAAGATGGCGATACTCCCTACCTGACCAGACGTGTCGTGAACCTCACAGGAAGGGTGCGGTCCCATTTGTCTGGGCACCTGGCACTCAGATTATAGTACTCGGAAGGCGTTGCCAGGGAACGGCCTCAGTGGTTCAGCAATGTCGTTAATAAGAGCCACACGTCACACCTTCTCCTGGGAGTGTAGTAGGGGATGACCTCCCGGAATCTGCCTGCCTTTTTCTGTGAACACGCGCACACTTCTCGGATCTTTAAGCCCCCTGTGATGCTGACTTACCAGCGTGCGGCAGGGGTCTGAAGAGAGAACACGTGTTGACGTGAGGCCAGGTGCCAGAGCCTGCCCCCGAGTGCAAGACTCATTAATTGAAATACCTTTCAAGCAGATTCTAGCCTTGTCCCTCCTGCGTACCTGCCGTTTTTGTGGTTTCTAAACGACATCTTTGTAAAAGTAGTTTTCCTAATCAGGACGTGCCCAGGTAGAAGCATGCAGAATCTCATTTCCAGCCAGCCGGTCGAATTCCTTCAGCTGTGACGGTTGTCCAGAGTCCACGGTAGTTCTATGTAGGTGGCCGTGTCTGTACGTGGCAGCTTCGCGGTTTTGTTTCCAGTCGTATTCGTTTGTTTCTGTTTCTTTCGTTACTGCACTTGGTAAAATCTGTCGAAGTGGTGGTTTCAAGCCTCATTGTTCGGCTCTGACCTCAGAAGAAATCCTCCTAATGCTTCTTTTGCGAGAGTGAGGTTTCCGGGTTTTTCTTGGGTAACTTGCATTAGGTCCGAGAAGTCCCTTCCAAGTGGCCATGGGCTTTTGTCTGTTTTGTTTGTTTTTGCTTTGTGAACGCTGAGACGGTCTTGATTTTCAGGCAACATAAGGCATGTCTGTGTGCACACCATGTAACCTCAGTAGTTTCAAAATGAGTTTCGATGCTTGGGTCACTCCGAGGTGGGCGCTGAATATCTCGGCTGGAGGGCCGCCTGGACCTCGTAGGTAGTGGGAATTCTAATCCCCGTGAGTGCGAGACCGTCTCTCCCAGTGTTGAGGGCAGATGCACCACCCCCTGCTGGCCACACAGCTTCACAAGGGGGGGGCAACACGAGTGAGCCTCGGGGTGTGTGGGAGGACCCCCAAAGCTGTGATATTCAAGGTAGATTGGGCGCTGGTGTTGGCGGCGTGCACGGGTGATAGAGGCATCGCAAAGCGGGAGCTAAGTTGGAGAATGTGGCGTGTTATCGTGTCGCTCTAGTTGGACACACGGAACAGGAGCAGAGAGCCGAGAGATACACAGTCGGGTGGTCTTGTGAACCCGCCACACCTGAAAGATTGTCCGTCAGGTGGCGTCAGGTGGTGGGGGCTCTGGATGGCTCTGGGCACTGTGGGGTTTCCAGGAGAGAAACCAGCCATGGCTGGTCTCCAGGGGAGGAGCCAAGGAGCCGACCGACCGGCTGGGAGGGAGCGGGCGTGGGGAAGCCAGGTTGGGGACGCGCCGCGGCTCACGGTGTGACCAGTGCGCGGAAGGCACAGCTCACCGAGGGTCCTGCCGCACGGCGGGCTCATTCGAATGGGGAGATGTAAGTGCTCTCTTGGAATGACCGTCAGGCCTGGCGGGGAATGGAGAAGGACTGGGGATTGTCCTGGATAGAATTCTGGCAAAGCCATTGGGTTAAATAGACCACCCGGGGTTGGTCAGGATTTAAGCCGTGTTTGATCTTCTTCCAGGTTGGCAGTGGGTCAGAAGGAGCCCCTTCTCAGTAACTGACCCTAAACCAGCAGATCCCGCCGAGTCCTGCTGCCCTGGTCTAAGACATTTCTCCTTTTCTTAATGTTTGTTTATTTTGAGAGAGCGAGCAAATAGGAAAGGGGCAGAAGGAGAGGGGAGAGAGTGCCTCAGATAGACTCCTCGCTGTCAGCATGGAGTCCGATGCAGAGCTCGAAGTCATGAACCTCAAAATCACGATCTGAGCCAAAATCAAAAGTCGGACGCTCAGTCGACTGAGCCCTCTGGGGCCCCCGTCTAAGATACTTCTTTTGGGTATGTTGGCTTCCAAATGTCTGACAAAGCCTCTGACTTTGTCCTCTGTAAGGGCCGTGGGGCCTGTCGTGTGTGTCCCCTTCCCGCCCGCGTTGCCGAGCTGCTTTGTGGGGCTGTTGGTCCTTCGTGCCGTCTGGCCTCGTTCCTCCTTGTCCTTTCCCTTCTGTGTTGGACCACATAGAGTAATGCGGTGGACAGCTGCTGTGCAGCCTGGGCACCCGCGGTCACCTATCCGTTCCCCAGTCGGGCCCAGGACGCAGAGCCTTGGTTCTGAGTGACACGGGTTGTGTGTTGGCCGATGAGGGAGAGATGATGGGTTTCACTGCCTTGCTGGTAAAAATAGACATTTACTCTTTCACCACGGGCAGAAAGCTAAGACTTCACTCGGTAGCCCTGTGGGACAGAACTGAAATTTTGGGTTTTTTTTTTTTGATATCATTTTTCTCTTACTGATTCCTCGTCTCTTAAATTCATCAGGCCTCCCGAGCCGATACCGCTGGGTCAGGTGTCGGTGGATTCACGTTAGCTAGACAGCCCCGCGGGCGGGTGTTTCTTAGTCCGTTCCCCGAGCTGGGGCTCGAGGTCAGGAGCGAGCTCCCGTGGAAAGAGCCTCGGCTCACGCAGCCAGTCGGCGGCCATGCCTTCCTTCCAGAAGAGCAGACGGTGGGGGGGGGGAGGGGCAGCCAGACCTGTCCCCCGGCTGCCCCAGGGAGAAGGTCGCTCTGCAGCACGCCCAGTGGGCGACCGGTCTGCGAAGGTGCCTGCCCTCAGGCGACGTGCGCTCTCAGCGTCCTGTTCTGTTTTCTTTTCCATTAAAAAATGAACAAAGCGTAGGCGGGGACCTGCGTTTGGCGGTCACGGCTCAAGCTGGATTGTGGGGCCGTCTGTGCGGGCAGCACCCCTGCACGAGTGCAAACGCCTCGCTCCCCGGAACCAGGCAGCGGCATCGGGAGGGGCAGTGTGCACTCAGCATCGGGACCCTCCCCCAGTGGGACCCCCCCAGTGTGCGCTCGGCATCGGGACCCCCCCAGTGGGACCCCACCCAGTGTGCGCTCGGCATCGGGCACCCCCGCTGGTGCCCGCTGGAAGGGGTGCACATGAGTGAGCTGGTCTCTGGCCACCGCAGAAGCTGACTCAGCCCTGCAGCCTGAAGGGAGGAAGGAGGAGGTGGAGCGTGGGGCAGGGTTATAGGGGAGCGGAAATCGGTCTCCTGTGTTGTTTTTTTACTCTCTCTCGCTGTCTCCTGAGTGGGGTACTGGCTGCGCCGATCACATCTTAGTTTTCGTTTAAGTTTGGGAAACGTCAAACAGAGAAGAATGGAGTAGTAAATACCCATTTATCCTCCTTCCAAAATTTGTTCCAAGTTGATTTTGGAGATTTTTAAAAAATAGCTTTATTATTGTTTTTCTAACAATAAATATAACGTGTCCACTGAAGAGAATCGAGGCGTGAAGAAGAGTGGAAAGATCCCTTGTCACGCGGCCACTCGGAACTCATCACTGTCGTTCTACGCCACGTGTGCGTGCGCGTGCGTGCACGTGCGCAAATACGGGACAAGTGGGATTGCATCAGACATCGTTCTGGAACTTTCTCCCGCTTCACAGCACGTGGACACCTTTCTGCGTAATAGTCGTGCGTGTGCGGGGTCTGGGTTCCCAGACCTTCTGCTGACGACGTCGTCGTCAGTCGTTCGGTGAGCGTGAGGAGTTGTGGGGTGAGGACGCCTCGCTCTGTGCGTAGGTGTCTGCGTGCCTGTTTTGGGATAAATGCCTGTATCTCGAGTTACTTCATCAAAGGGCACGTGACTTTAACCGATTTCTAAAATATACCTTCAAGTGCGGCTGGTTTGTGTAAGAGTGATTGTTTTCCCTGGCTCTTATAAACGCCAGGGAGGCAAAACAAATTACTTCCGATTTCAATTTGCATTTTTCGGAACGAGGGCTGAATATGTTTTCTGTTTGTTGGCGGCTAGTGTTTCCTGTACACACTCTCCATGTTTTCCTGTCGGCGTTTCGAATCCTTATAAAAATACGTAAACCGTCTATCCGGGTTTATGTTCTCGGGTTTGTGAATTTATTATGTCACAACATTTTCTGAATTTCTCGGGAAGTCAGAGAAGCTTTACAAACCCGTGTAGTCAGACTCCTCTCTTGTGACCTCTGCATTTTGGCTCCAAGAAAGGGAACATTCCGCCTCCAGAATTTTAAAAGCGTATTCAGTTTTAAAGTGTTTCTTTGGATGTCCTTGTTTCATTGAGAATTGTTACCTATTTACAATTTGTATCCGTTTGGAATTTGTTTTGTAATAAGATGCGAGAGAGCTCATCTTAACTTTCCCTCCAATGCTCAGAATTCCAACTGTCCCTTCTCTCCTGTCCCACAATTGAAATGCCACCTGAGCCCGCCCTGAACTGTCCTCACGGCTGCTCCTGACTGGATTCTCTGCCTGTCGTCTTCTGAAGTGAGCTCCCCGGGGACAGGGACACAGTAGGTGCTCAGAAAACGCTGCATGAGCAGAATTGGACAGGGTCAGTGTCTATGAGGCGTGTAGCCCGAGGCTGGGCACACAGTCAGACCTCGCTCGGCTGAGTGGCAGCTGTTCTTCTGCGCTAACAGAACGAACTCGGGGGGCCTGCCGTACCACGCGTTGCTAGCTCACCCATTTCTTCTGAAAAGTGCGTTTGGCTCAGCCGTATCTACTGTCCCAGGGGGACGCAGGGCGGCCTGGCCTGTGGCGGAGCTCGTGTGCTCTGAGCGCAGCAGGTGCTTGATACACGCGGCTTCTTGCGTCGGGCCGGCGGAGACGGTCTTCGCGCCCGTGCGCCGCGTTTTCGCCGGGAAACGCCTGGCGTCGAGTTACAGGTCGGTGGAGGCGAGCTCTGGTTTCACTCATCTGGTCGTCCGTTCGTCCTGCGGTTGCACAGACGCAGCCACAGCGCTGCCCGGCGGTGCCCCCGTGCTGGCGGGAGGGGCAGCGGCGGGTCGGAGCATCACAACACAAACACGCGGTCACAGCCGGGAAGCGGGAGAGAAACACACCCGTGGGGTCGCTTCGCGTGTCCTCAGGTCGCGCGGCCCAGTGTCCTGACAGCTCTTGAGAGAACCACACGTCCACGGAGCAGGACGCCAGTGGACGGGACCCCTTCCAGCCACTGGGGGGACGCTCGGTGGGGGGTGACTTACGTTTCACGAGTGTTTCCTGCCTTCCTCCTCGAATGTATCACAGCATCTGCGATATTGTCGGCTCAAGACGCGGCGGGTCAGAGGGACGTCTTCAAAGTATGGGGGAAAGTTTATTAAAACCATCCTTATGGGAAATCTTTCCTTTTACAGATCACGGGGGTGGCTCGGGGCCCATTTCTCAAAGAAACTGTTTTAAGCGATGGTGGGAGTTTCACAAAAGTCTATTTAAAACAGTCTTCTGTGGGTGAAGTTCTTGGAGTTTGCAGTGAGAATAAAGCTGAATCTTGTTCGTCACCGGCATGAGGGTCGTTGGGGGTTTGTTTCGTACTTAATCCTGAAGTACGTGTGTGTCACGTGTTCTGTGCGTGCGCACTGCTCACTACAACGAGGCTAAGATGTGTTTAGACCGTTACTCGCTCAACCACAACAGTCGCGCGAGGCATTTTAGCGGCAGTCCTCCTGCCGACTTGGCAGGACCACGCCGTCCCCCGGGAGCCCCTGCCTTGCCCAGCGCCGCGTCCCCTCACCCCCGGTGGCTGGCACCTCCCTCCCGGGGTTGCCTCTCAGGGCCGCGCCTTTGGGGACTGCCAGGAACCGGGCGGCAGCAGATTGGAATTTCCCAGAGGGTTTTTACCAAGAGAGGAAGAAATGAAGAGTTACAGGAACTGTGGCCCGCGTGAAGGTGACACATTTCTAGAGAAGGGCTCTGTGACTCCATGGTCGGCTGCTTTCCTTGCAGGGCTGTCCTTCCGCCAGCTTGTCTGCGAGCCGGCCCGGGGTTTCCTCTGGGCCCTCCTCCTCTCCTCACCCTCATTCGGGGGAGGTGCCGGGCACACGTGCCCAAGGGAGAGGACCAGAAGCGAGTGCCCCTCTAGGGTGTGGACACATCTTCCTGCCGGAGGAAGGGAAGGGGTCACTTCCCGGGCGGGGGGGGGGGGACTCACTGTCGGGGTCTGCGCCAGCCCTGGGTGTCCTCTGAGCCCACCGCCCTCTGGACTAACGTTTACTGTCAGGCCGAAGTGTCCTAGTGGGGCCGGCGGAGTCCTGAGCGCAGACGCCTGGCTCCAGGGTGCTGAGGATGGAGCCCTCCCCCGCGGTGACCCTGCACCCCTGCGAGGCTCCGCCCACCCCAGGGACGCCCCCACCCGCGCAGGTTTGGGCACCTACAAGGTGTGCGCGACGCGGACGGCGTCCCAGCCGGGCTCTTCTCGGCCGTGGGGCCCGAACTGGATGTCAGGGCGCAAGTGCCCTGTCTTGGCAGGTGGCCAGATAAAAAGCCTCTCTCTCTCCGGGAACCCGGGCGAGGTCTGGTTTTGTTTTTGTTTTGCTCACAGCTGGCTCGTCGGTCGCCGGGTCGAACACGGCAGTTCTGCAGAGAGTGTGTCGTTTTGTTTCGTCTCCAGCTGACAGGAGCAGATGCTCCTCTGCATCCCTGCGCCTCGTTCTGAGAACGCCTCCGTTCGTCGCACCAGAAAGCCTGCCGTGGTTGTGTTTAATGTAGCTCAGTTGGCGCGGGTGGCCGTAAGCGGGACCCGCCAGTGTAGGCAGGCAACAGGTGAATTCGCTGGGCGGCCCCGTATGTCCCGGGCGCGGCAGGAGAGGGCTGGTCTGACGGCATCTGTGTTCCGCTCTGTGCCCTGGCGAGTGTCCGTATCCGTCCCTTTCTAGCCCGGGGTGCAGGCGAGGGCTGTGGGAGACCCCCAGACCTGGGTGGTGGTGCAGCCTGCTCGCCACCGCCTGGCCGGGACCCCGACAAGTCCCTCAGCCCCAAAGCTTCTGTTGCCTCCTCAAGAGATGTCCAGAGCATGAGGGAGCCGATGTCCGTGCCCAGCTTGGCCCCCGCTGTGGCACGGAAGGGCTGGATGGCCTTGAACTAGTTTTGCCACTTTCTTTTGCCTTCATAGTTTCTAGCCAATGCCCAGTATCACGTGCACAGAATTCTGGGAGGAAAATAGAGGCTACGTGATGCTGACTGCTCAGGCTCACTTCGAGGTTCTGGAAAGAGCTGAATGTATGGCATTTGGCGGCAAATCTTTAAATACCCCCGTCCCACTGGGACCGGGGCGCTGGTGGGCCGGGCTCCCTCCGGTGCCCTGTGCCAGCCCCGCGGCAAGTGCAGGTGGAGACAGCAGCCCGCTAATACCGAGCCCGAACCTGGTTCGCTTGCCAGCAACCAAAGCTGCTTAATTGAAGAGCCAGACTCTGCATTTATTTAGCAACTCTGTGATGTAGATTTTTCTTGAGGAACGGTTAAGTCATCGAGGAGTGAAGGGTGGGAACGCTGTCTGGGGTGGAGGCTGCGGGGGGGGGGGGGGGGTGGCGGGGGGCGGAAGTCTCAGCTCCCCTCTCAGTTCTCTCCCCCCAGGCACCCCCCTCCACCCCCAGGTGGAACGGCCATGACTCAGAGCAGGTTGGGGAGGGGAAGGGTGAGGGAGCCTGTCTCCTCGGTTTCCACGGCAACGTCCGGCCCCAAATTCTGCTGTTTATTATGTGTCATCTGTGGTCGGGGTGTTCCCTCGGCTGCTGGCGTGAGCCGGCGCTGGCACACTCGCATTTGTCCTGCGGCACCGCAGACCGGGGGGGGGGGGGCGGTGGGGGCGGCCGGCTGCTGGGGAGCCCTCCTCTGCCCGTCAGAGTCCAGGCCTAAAGGGTCGCGCAGGGTTTTTGAAAATTCCGTCCCACGTGCTTAGGTATTTGGAAAACCGTAGGAACGAAGGGCTTCTGAACGGTCGTGCTTGTCTGCTGCCTGCTCCCCGTGCCGGGCACCAGACAGACTTGCGGGGGCCTCTCCCTTCTTCCCCTCGTCTCCTGCAGGTGAACAGGCAGGGCCGGGCGGTCCCGAGGCCCTGGGACACCGGTCGGCCTCACAGACGTAAACACGAGGCTGTGCCGTGAGCAGGATGTCTGCTTTCCCATTCCCAGCTCCGAGCCCCCGCCCGGTAGGCAGCCTGCGTGATGGTTGTCATGGCAGCCAGTAAACCGGGAGCTCAGGCCACGTCAGGGACAGACGCTCTGGGGCCGCCGTGGAGACAGAAAACCCAGTTCTCGGGCCGGCAGGGCGCAGCGCTGTCTGCGGGACCCTCCCAGTCTGCCCTCGCGCGGCCTGGACCCCCCAGGGGGAACCGAGACGCCATCTCCTCTGCATAGAGACGAGGCCACCCTGTCCCCTTAGAGCAGGCGGTTCTCAAGCATTCGGGGGCATGAACCCCTTTGTCAGACCGGTGAAGGCTATGGGTGGATCCCCTTCCAGGATGATGTTTTTCGAGGCACAGAACAAAACCCGTGGGATGACCGGGAAAGCCGGTCACGTCGAAGCACAGTTATCAGAATCTGAAACAGATGCTGCCACATTTGTAACAGTCCAGCAGTGGCCGTAATAAGCATCGTGATTTTGAAGTGGCAGCGAGTTTAAACTTGCTTCGTGGTGGCTGTGACAGCCGCCCTGTGACAGGAGAGTCCCCGCGTCTCCACGTGTCGTGGGTGTAGGTGGGGTTGCTGTCCCACGTTCATAATGGAAAAAAGTGCCACATGTCACTTGGAGACCAGTGCACGTTCACAGATCCTCCGAATTGGCTGCGTGGATCCCGGGCCGAGACCTCCTGCTTCGGGGGTACGTGCTCCCCGTCAGGGCGTTGGCCCAGGGCACTCGGCCTGGTCATGGGACAGCTGGTGGCCGAACTTGGGCCTCAGGAAGCCAGACCAGCCGCCCAGATGAAGGCCGAGGCGAGGGCAGGGAGGGCAGGGAAGCTGGCGCACGCGGCCCTGGTGGCGGCTCCGTGGGCTCCAGGCTTGCCTGCCATGCTTGGTGCGTGTGGCTGCGTGTCCTGACGTGGAGACGGGCCTTGGAGCTCACTCGTTCCTCAAGAAGGCAGGACGTGAAAATGAGAAAAATCACAGGACGCTGGCGTAAACCGCTGGGGAAGGAGGCGGGGCAGGGGGGGGGGTGCCGAGGAGTGGGGAGTAGTGCCCCGTTCCCTGCCGGGCCTGGCCTCCCGGGTTCTCCCGGCGGGCATCTGGGCGGCTCCCGGCCGGGGGCAGGGGCTGACGGCCAGGTGTCCTGGAGGGCAGTCAGCTTGTGTTCGACAGAGCCCAGGACACCCCAAGGCCCTGGCTGGCTGTGTGGGGGATCAGGAGGCGCACTCCCCCGCTGCGCCTTGAGGTGATGGAGGCCCCTGACCTGCAGGGCAAGAGGGCAGGGGGGGCGGGGCGGGGATGACTGACAGCGGCAGGTGGCGGGGTGGGGCACTGCGCCGAGCACACGGCCTGGACTCAGACCCCAGTCCTGTTCCCGCCTCTCTCGAAGCCTGTGCTGCTGGAGGGCCGGGTCGGCGCCCGGCCTGGGTTACTGCCTGCAGCCGGGGCTCAGATGGGAGAGATGAACTGGTCAGCGAGTCCATTGTTCTCGCGGCTGGGAGCCTGGAGCCGGAGCCAGCGAGGGGTGAAGACGGATCAGGAAGGCTGTGTTTTCAGTGTGGGGGGAAGGGCGGGCCGGGAGGGCACGGGGAGAAGGGGGGGGTCCGTGGGAGCCTCGGAAACCACTGACACGCATCAGCAGGAGAGGGCTCGGTGAGCCACGCGGTCACTGCAGACGCGTCGTGGAGAATCGCGTAAGACAATGTTAGAGCAGCCGGGTGCAAATCCGCGTGATTCCGCGTGAGCGCGTGTGCACCTACCTGTTATGTCACGCGGGTGTGTGCGAGACTGACGCTAACAGGGGTGATCTCGGCGGCCTTCTATGCTCTTCCTATTTTTCTGTATCTTCTGCAGTAAAAACTACAGTAAGCGAAAGCAGTCGCCCAGTCTGTGTCTACCGCTGCAGGCAGGGACACAAGACACGTTCGTTTAGGGGGCGGGCACCGACGGGTGCTGCTTTAGAAAGAGCTCCGTGATCCCTAGCCAGGTGAAGAGGGCAGGGGAGGGGCGGGTATCCCGGCTGGCCCCTCCCCCACAAGCTCTTGGTTATCCGGTCCGTCCTTCACGGGTAAGGTGCATGTGAGATTTTTCTGGAAGGGAGCCACCTTCCACTTCTAGGAGGGGCTCATGGCTGTGTGTGAGGTTGTGCTGTGGGCTCCCCTTGCGTGGCCAGCCGTGTCTTCTCTCCCTCGGGAGACTGAAACCTGTGCCCCGCTCCGGCCACAGTGCTCATCACAGAGCGAACGGGTCCGAGCATCTCTTCGGATCCTCAGTTCTGTGGCCTCCCAGGTCCAGGCAGGAGAGAGGAGGGGCGCTTGTGTGGCTGAAGCCTGAGCCTCGGGCCTCGAGCTAGGGTTAGGGCACCGCTCTCTCTGGGGCCTGAAAGAGCTCCACAGCGGGGCCCCGCCCCGGCCTCCAGCACCGCCTTCTGGAGCCCTCCCGGCCCCTCCCCTGCACCCAGCCAGGGCCTGGAGGTCTTGCCCCGGCTCCTGAGCCCAAAGCAGCCGCGCTCCTCGCCTACCTGCCGGGGGCTCTCGGGGGGCCGCAGGCAGGGGGACCCCAGCATTGCTCCCGGTGCTCCCTGAGGCCCCCCTGTGACCTGGCACAGGCTTGCCTGTCCACAGCTTGCCGGTCCCTACAGTCTGTAGCCCCTGCCACCCTGGAGGTAGTTGGATCTAAGTGAGCCCCAGGAGAAAGTTCTTAGCAGGGTCCTGCTGGCGGCTTGTCTTCAGGGCGGCCTGCACTAATAGGCCCTGAGCTGCTGCGGGCCTCCCGTCCCGCCCCGGGGCCCCCACCCATTTGAGAACGTTCAGGAAATCTTCCCTCGTCCCCTCTGGTCACCCCAGTTTCTTGTTCCGGGTGCCAGCCCTTCCGTCTTTTCCGTCCCTTACGGAGGGGAGGGGGAGACGAGCTCCACCCTGCCGAGGGGGCTGCAGGGGCCAGGGTCCACAGCCTGCCCCGGGGCCCTCCTCTGACAAGTTGGTGACAGCCCAGACCCCGTGGGGCGGGGTTCTTTAGGACCAGCGCCGCCCCCCAGAAGCCTTGCTTCGAACCCAAGGACGGGCCCGCCTTCCGTGGCTTCCGTGAAAAACACCCCAACCTCCTGGTGGCTGCGACCCGGTTACTCACACAGGAAGTCGGTTACTCATTCACTGCGCTCCCCTTTCACTGACTGAGATGCGGTTCTAAAAGTGGATCTTTGAAACACGTGTGCCGGCTTAGCAGCAGCTCCGCACACGCTCGCGCCCGAGTCACCCGGCGCCGTCGGACCCCCTCTGGTCAGGAGTGGGGACTGGCGGATGAGCCGGGGACCAGTGGACAGCCGTCCCCCCGCTCCCCCGCAGCTGACCGTCCAGGGTTCCCCGGGTGAGAAGGGAAGGACCGCCGTCCCGGCCCCGCGTCCTGCCCCCCAGTGCGGAGGTAGAGCCGACGCAGACACAGCGGGAAAGGCGTTCCCAGCAGAACTGTCTACGGAGCCGCCAGGCGGGGAGCGCGGCCGCTTGCGGGGGGTAGAGGGTGCAGGCCCGGGCATCCCTGCACGGCTTTCCCGGGAGGACGGAACCCGGATTTCTCAGTGAAGGATGGAGAAGATGCGGGGGGGACCTTGAAGGTGGGGAGGACAGCTCGGCCTGGCACGGGCTGGCCGGCATGGCCACGGCTGGGGAGGAGGCGGGGTCTCCCTGCAGGGTGGCAGGGTCGCGGACCAGGTCCCTGCTGAGTGGCAGGCAGAGCCGTGGCCGGCTCGGTGGGCTCTCTCTGGCGCAGTTCCTCCCAGCTCCTCCTCCTCTCGGGCTGTCACTCGGGCCCTCGCTTGCTCCGTGGACATGGACGGTGCCCGTGCACCTGGCCGTGGAGGCCCAGACCAGCACCGTGGGCAGAGCGCCTGCTTGCCGGTTCCGGCTCGGGGTCCCCCCTCTCCCGCCCTGCGCTGTGGCGCGTCTGCAGTCAGACTCTGTGCCTCATGCAGAACCGGTGAGGGGAGGGAGGCCGAGGGCCGGGCGCGCTCGGGCTGTTAGTCTCCAGGCGACGCTGGAGTTAATTGCCGGAGTCATCTGTGCCAACAGTGATGACGGTGTGTGCGCTGTTGGCGTTTGGCTTCCGGCAGCATTTGGTTTCCATGCCTGAACCGTATCCGCCTGTTGGGGCCAAGAGCTGACGGTCCCTCAGAGTGTCCTTCCCCCTGCGTGCCATTCTGTCCCGTCCTCACACGCTGGCGCTTCTGGGCACCGTCGCCGGTACTGGGTCCTCGCTGGCGTTTGGTTAGTGAGTCCTGCTTGTCTTTGTCCTTGACACTCAAGACTGACTCGCTGTGAGATCTCTCCTCGGACTGAGGCTGGGGACTTGGGGCGCCGGGGCGGCTCAGTCGGGTCATCATCAGACTCTTGGTTTCAGCTCTGGTCATGATCTCGCGGTTCCTGGGTTCGAGTCCTGCGTCGGGCTCTGCACTGACAGAGCGGAGCCTGCTTGGGATTCTCTCTTCTTCTCACTGCCCCTCCCCCGCTTGTGCTCGCTTTCTCTCCAAATTAAATAAACTTTAAAAAAAAAAAAGTGCTGGAGCCTCTCTCCACTCTGCTTTGAAACCTGTGAGAGCTTTAACTCGTGATTGTATTTTCCGTACGCCTTCCCGTGAGTTCTCAGTATTTTCATCATTAAAATCTAGAAGCAAGGAAGAAATATCATGTGAAAGTAACATGTTTTATGAACATGTTACCATTGCGTTTTTTCCACTGCTTTCATTAATACAAGTCAGTAACGCAAACCCGTGGACAGTTTTCCGTGTTTCTACATGTCGGTGGAGTGACTCGTGCTGTGGGGATGGAAGAAATGGGCTCAGCCAGAGAAATGGCTCCGGGCGCCTCTGTGCCAGCGGAGAGACTGAGGCAGGTAAAATCACCCGTGTCCAGCCCGGGCCGGGCCGGGTGGCAGCTGACGACGGCAGGAGGAAATCTGGGCTCAGAGTTGGGCGCCTCCGCCCTCTGTTGCCGTCTGAGCCCTGCACGGCTTCACTTTTCAAAGGGAACACCTTGACTCCGTGACCGGTGACACAGTTAAGGGTGTGAACGCCCTTTGTAACCTGGAAGGCCCTTCGGTGCAGAGAGCATTCTGGCTCCTGGAAGGGACCGCGGGCACCAGATGCCTCTGGCTCTGTGGCTGGCCATTTCTCGGGGCACAGATGTCACTCCTGTGGTTTAACTGTGCTCCTGTGTTCGCAGCATTCCCCTTGCTGGTTCAGCGTCTGCCCGAGAGCAGGACCCGCGTGCTAGTGGGCTCTTCTCAGGGACAGAGCTGGGCGAGAGGGAAGCCCACTCCTGGACGCGGTCAGGGTCCGTGCTGGGAAGGCTCGCGCTCGAGGGCGCTCAGACGCTGTCCTGGGAGGCAGCACGCGGGCTGCCTGAGAACACCGTTTATTTCCGTCTCCTCGGCCCCCGGCACGTCACCCGGCACGTCAGGGGCATGCGAGCTTGCTTGTGGCAGGGACACTGCTCTGCCCTCGTAGGTGCTCAGTGTGACGGACCCGAAGGTCTCCGGACGGTGCGACGCAGTGAGATCAGTCACCTCTAAACATGTTCGTTTTCTCGTAGGAAACAAGACCGAAAACAAATAATTCAAGAGCTCTGGGTTTTTCTAGGTCAGAAATGCGGTAAAAACAGCTTATTTTTAGTAACATACTCTTGTTTCCAGTAAATGTCAGTAGGAATTGAAGAACACGGATTTTTTTTTTTTTTAACGAGGAGGATTTTTTAAAAAAATGAAGACACGCGAGCAAAAATTAAGAATATTCTGTTAGGGGCCCCTGGGTGGCTCAGTCGGTTGGGCGGCCGACTTCAGCTCAGGTCGTGATCTCGTGGTCTGTGAGTTCGAGCCCCACGTCGGGTTCTGTGCTGACAGCTCAGAGCCTGGAGCCTGCTTCGGATTCTGTGTCTCCCTCTCTCTCTGCCCCTTCCCCTGTTAATGCTGTGCCTCTATGTCTCTCAAAAATGAATAAACATTTAAAAAAAAATTAAAAAGAAAAAGAATATTCTGTTATTGGAAAAATACTTGTTTTTTTCCTAAGCCGCAGTTTGAACTTTACTAACAGAATTGCTAAAAGTTTGAGTTGGGATGAAGTTTCTTTCTGCCGTCTGGGAGTGGGGGTGGGCAGGGAACATTCCTTGATTAAATCAGTGGCCTAAATAGGAATGGAGGAGGGACACCACCTTGAAGATTCTGGTCCCTTTACTTACGGAAGGGCGTACTACGCCGTCGGCATTGTCTCCTTTTTTGATAATCAACACCGCCCTATCTTCTAGTCTCTCGTATGCAAAGAGGGAACAGCAGTGTACGCAGCAAATACACAACTAGTGAGTTACTCCGGGTTCTTGTTGTTGTTGTTTGTGAGACAGCGAGTGAGAGAGCAGGGGAGAGGAGCAGAGGGAGAGAGAGAGAACCTGAAGCAGGCTCCACATTCAGCGAGGAGCGAGGAGCCCAGTTGGGGCCTCGATCCACGATCCTGGGATCGTGACCTGAGCTGAAATCAAGAGTTGGCCGCCCAACGGACTGAGCCACCCAGCACCCCCTACGGTGCATTTTCAATAAAGAATTGCCTCGATGTTGAGACCCCTCCTTTGCGGAGATGCGGTATGGGTCTCTTGCAGAGAAGGGGAGGAGCCGTGGTTTTCAGGGGCGGGAGAGGTCGAGTGGGTAGTGGAGTGCCCACGTTGACCTGAACTCGGCTGCCCGAGGCCCCTGGAGTGGGGGCTAGCATGTGGGAAGTGGCTCTTGGGGTGAGGTGTGGCAGGGGGCGCGCTTCTGCGGCGATGGCGGGAAGGCTGGGCTCTCTCGTCTCTGGAGGGCGTGAGCATCTTCCTCCCCGACCTTGGAGGCCCGTCGTACAGGACGCTTTCCGAGTGACGCGGCTGGGCCGCCATCCCGGACCTGCCTGAACCCCGGCTTCTGGAGGCCCACCAGATGTTTCTGGCCTCCTCTGGCGCACGGGGTGCTCTCAGACCCTGGGGCAGCCAGATCTTCTTCCTCAAGTTGCCCAGGGCCAGCTGGAGAGACGGCCCAGCCGCGTGGGATCGCAGCGCAGCGTAGCCGATTTCTCCTGGGACGGCGAACAAGGCAAGCTCGAGACGGGAGAACAGGGCGCTGTGAAGAGTGAAGGCTGGTCCCCAGGACCGAGGAGGTCTTGGAGCGGCGAAGACAGGGCCGCGGCCACACCTGGTAGACGTGAGGGCTCATTGTCGGAGCCGGGTGCCGGGCAGCTGGGTGCTGGGCAGCCGTGTCGTTTACTTGGACCCGCGGAGATCGGACACTCTGGCCTGGAGTGTGGGAAGTGGGTGAGGGGGTCCCCCGATGCCGAGACCCCGTTAGGAGGCTTCCCTCACTGCCTGAGCTGGGGCTTCCAGAGGAAGCAGGGAAGGTGAGGACAGTTGTCGTGTGATTGGCTGTGCAGATCACGTGGGAAAGGCCTTGGTAGTGGGTGGACCACGGCCTCACTGATGGAGGCACGAACTCTGGTGAAAGCGGTTTAATTATGGGTGGAGTTTCAACCGTCTGTGGGCCTGTATAGGAGATGAAGGGGGCTGGATAGAGAAAATCCACCGTTCCGAAACTCTGGGCAGAGCAAGGAGAGGACCAAGGAAGGAACAGTTTGGAAAAGGCGTGTGGCATGGCGCAGTGCCCCACGCCCCCGGGGAGCACAGGGTCCCCGGAGCCTGGCAATGTGGGGGGGGGGTCTCTGTGATGACGCAGACCTGGGGAGGGGCAGGGGCGTGAGAGTCGGGCTTTCCCTGGAAACGGGTGAACACAGGGAAGGAGGAGGGGAGGATGAGCGGATGGGGGGGCACGCGGGACAGCGGGGGTCCTGGGGAGCGGGCGGGGCGGAGCGCGTGCAGGTGGGGTTCAGGGGCGCGCTCGAGGAGGGGGGCCAGTGTCTCTGTGTTAACGGGCGTCCTCTTGACCGTTGCAGTGCTTGCGCCTCCTGCGCCGCCGCCGCCACCCATCCAAGGATATGCCTTCAAGCCTCCGCCTAGACCCGACTTCGGGACCTCCGGGAGGACAATCAAGTTACAGGCCAACTTCTTCGAGATGGACATTCCCAAAATCGACATCTATCATTACGAACTGGATATCAAGCCGGAGAAATGCCCGAGGAGAGTTAACAGGTACTCCGCCCCCTCATCCTTCGCTGAGCTCGGCCGTGACGCGGGGGACCGGCACGCAGACCCACCATCGGGCACTAACCGAGCCTTCCGGTCCCAGCGGGTCCTTCCCCGGAGGTGTCCTGGTCTCGCGTGTTCCGTTGTGTCTGGATATGGTCGTTGAGCGTGCTGCTCGATGAGCTTTGGCAAACGCGTGCGGGTGCCATCAGCCTAGACGTCGCCTTGCGCCCTCGTCCCCGCCCCGGGAGACCACCTCCCCCCACCCGCTCCCTTGACTCGGCCTGATGATTTTGAGATTGACCCGCACTGCTCTGTATTAATAGCTGCTTATTTTTACTGCCGAGGAATATTGCACGATATGAATATTTCATAACGTCTTTATTCATTCTCTTGTCGGATGCTTGGGCCGTCTGGGCCTTGCCACGACGAACATTGTTCTTCCAGTCTTTTCCGGACGTACGTTTTCATTTCTCTGAGACAAATACCCAGGAGAGAGATTGCTGGATCACAGGGTAGGTGTAGCCTCGGCTGCATAAGACGCTGCCAGAGTGGGTGAACCTCATCCCCCCCCTCCCCGGGGGGGGGGGAGGAGGAGTCTGCGCGCCCACGTCCCTCTCAGCATGGGGGACGGTCCGGCATTTCGAGTTTTGCATTTCAGTGGAGTCTCATGGTTTCTCTTTGCTGGTTTTAGTTTTCATTTCCTGGTAACAAGTGAGTTGAGCACCTTTTCATGTGCTTAAACCGTAATTACATTATATTTCCGTCTTATAGCATCGCTAGTATTTCTAATAAAGTGTCTGTTGCAGCCTCTTCCCTATCTTGTTTCTTTGTTACTGATTTGTAGGAGTCTTTAATATATTTAAGGTGCAGGTCTGTATCGGGAGTGTTTTCACCTGATTTGAGGCTTGCCATTTCACTCGTTTTTTATATATCTATTTACTTTTGAAAGAGAGAGAGAGAGCAAGAGAACAAGTGGGGGAGGGGCAGAGAGAGAGGGAGACAAAATCCAGGCAGGCTCCCGGCTCCAGGCTCCCAGCTGTCAGCACAGAGCCCGGCATGGAGCTCAAACCCACGAACCACGAGGTCATGACCTGAGCTGAAGTCAGACGCTTAACTGACTAAGCCACCCAGGCATCCCTGTTTCACTTTCTAAATGATGTCTTTCAATGAGCAGAATTTTATCATTTTGTTGACATCCGGTCTATAACATTTTGAAAATGGTTATCATATTGTGTGTTCTCTCCAAGGAGTCTTTGCCTACCTGAAGGGTACAGGGTGCAGGTACTCTTTTTAATTTTTTTTTTTTTTAAAGCAGAATTAAAGTTTGGGCTTGTATATTTCTTTAGGCCTGTGATCCATCTTGGATTGATTTTGTCTATGCTGGGAAGTAAGGGTCTATGGAGAAGACTTTTCTTCCCCTCCGATTTCCCTGGGCACCTTGGTGGGAGGGGGCTCAATTGATTTTCAGTGACTACCAGAAAGTCCCCTGGAATTTTTTATTGTGATTGCCTTGAAAGTGTGGATAAATTTGGGGAAAGTAGATGCCATCGAGTCTTCTGGCCCGCCCGTACGCGTGGCTGTGTTTCCCATTCGTTAGGTCTGCTTTCATTTCTCGCAGAACTAACTCACATTTTTCATCATAGAGATCTTTCGTTTTGTTTATTCTAAGTATGCTGTGATCTTATTATAAATGGTATTTTAAAATTTCAGTGTCCAGGAGGGACTGACTGTTGACACGTGTGGGGTTTCTCTTTGGAGTGATGACCCATGTTCTAAACCTTCGTTGTGGTGCTCCCCGGGCGACAGAAACCCTGGGAATATCCCAAAACCGTTCCACGGTGCACTTCACAGAGGCTAAAAAGTTTTGTTGTTACTCTTGAACAAAGATGGCTTTATATCTTTCCGGTTTCTTAAAAGCGTTTTATTTTTTACTTGCTTTATTGCGGTGGCTAAGAAGTCCAGTATAAATAATGTGAGTGTATGTGGTGAGGACAAACATCCTTGCCTTGTTTCCACTTTTAGGGGAATCGTTCATTCCCTCGCCTGTTAGTAATGTATTCTCTTAGTTGCAGGATTTTCCTGGAGACCCTTATCGGGCTGAGAGAGTTCCCTCCCTGATTTGCTGAGAATATCCTCATCATTGGGTGTTGAATTCCGTCAGATGCTTTGTCTGCGTCTTTTGGGCTGATCGTGGAGTTTTTCTTCCTTGTTTCCCACCTGTGAATGTGGTGTAGTAATTACATTGATTTTTTTCATGTTATAAAGTGGCTTGATTTTCCCAGAGTTAGGACGTATTATTTTATATACGTTGGTAGTCCTGACATATTATTTTTGTATATTGCGGTGCTTAGTTTGTTAGCATTTTGTTGTGAATTGTTGCGTCTGCTCTTGAGAGACACGGATGCGTGCTTTCCTTGTTAGGTTTTGGCAGTGAGGGCACGTGGCGTTGTGAAGTCAGCGGGGAGGTGTTCCCTCCTCCTCCCGGTACTCAAGGAGGAAGGTCAAAGAATGGTATAGTCTCCTTCTTAACCGTTGGATGGAATTGGTCATTGAAGTCATTCGGACCTGGAGTTTTCTCTGTACAGTTTAAGTCTTGTATTAGATGTCAGGCTGTTGGGCATTTTCTCTGTCTATCTTGGTAGTTTGCATCTTTCAAAGCACCTATCCATTTCACGTAAGTTGTTGAATTTACTGGTGCAGCATTGTGCCTGGTGTTCCTTTACTGTCTGGAGGATCCCTTTTCATTCCTGGTTTATTTTTTTATTTTTATTTTTTTTTTCATTCCTGGTATTTTAATATTTTAATGTTTATTTTTGAGAGAGAGAGAGAGAGCTCATGCACAAGTAGGGGAGGGGCAGAGAGAGAGGGAGACACAGAATCCGAAGAGGCTCCGGGCCCTGAGCTGTCAGCGAATCGAGAGATCGTGCCCTGAGCTGAAGTCAAACGCTTAACTGACTGAGCCCCCAGTATCATTCCTGATACTTTAAATTCGTGTCTTTTCTCTTTTGCCTTGATCGGCTTTGCTGGGGTTTGTCACTGATACTCATCGTCTCACGGGAGCAGCTTTTTACTTGATTGATTTTTCTCTTTTGTTGAATACCCCCGTCCGTTTTCTTTTCTCTGATCTTTATTACCCTTCTATTCGTTTTGAGGTCAGATCATCAAATTTAAACCTTTCTTTTTTTTCCAGTCCATTTGTTTAAAACTGTAAATTTCCCTCTGAGCCTGGTTTTAGCTCCAGCCCACAAGTTTCGATACACGAGAATTTTCATTCAAAATGTTTTCTCATTTTTCTTGCGGATTCTTCTCTAATCCATGGTTTTTTGTTTTTTTTAGAGACGTGGTCAAATTTTAGCTCTTTGGAGATTTTTATTTTGATACTCTGTTGATGTTGATTGCTAACTTAATTCCATAAACCATAACCGTAAAGTTCAGAGAACATACTCTGTACGTTTTCAGCCTTTTGAAGTCTCCTGGGACTGACTTTATGGCTAAGCCTGTGACCGATCATGTTACGTGTTATTCACGCGCCTGAAGAGAGCGCGTCTCCTGCGGTCGGCGGGTCTGGAGGAGACGGAACTGGTTGACAGCATCACTCCGGCTCTTTATGTCCATTCTCGTCGTTTTGTCCGAGAATGGTGTGGGTTTGTCTGTTTCTCCCTTTAGTACTATTTTTGTTTCATGGGTCTCAAAATTCTGTTATTAGGTGTACACGTTTTTATAATTGTTTTGTCTCCTATGATGAATTGCCCCCTTCATCACTAGGAAGTATTCTCGGTACTTTGTAATTCTTCTTGTTTAAAAAGGCTTTTCTGCCTGATCATTAATACAGGCTTGTAATCATTCTTTTTTTTTTTAATTTTTTTAATGTTTTTATTTATTTTTGAGAGCAGGAGAGACAAAGCATGAGTGGGGGAGGGTCAGAGAGAGAGAGGGAGACCCAGAATGTGAAGCAGGCTCCAGGCTCTGAGCTGGCAGCACAGAGCCCGACGCGGGGTCGAACCTCGAACTCACAGACTGTGAGATCATGACCTGAGCCGAAGTCGGACGCCTAACCGACTGAGCCACCCAGGCGCCCCCAGGCTTGTAATCATTCTTAGGCTTACTGTTTAGCTGACGTACATCTTTGTACAGGCTTGCACACTCAGCCTGTGTGTGTGTGTGTGTGTGTGTGTGTGTGTGTGTATTCCAAGTGTGTCCCTTATATATATCATATAATGGGGACTTTATTTCTGGATTTTAATTGGCATGTTAAGTTTGCTTACATATAATGTAAATTTAAATTTAATTATCTGTGGTTGGATGTAGGTCTACCACCTTGCTATTTTTTTAAAATTTATCTGTTTTTTTTAATTCTTTTATTTTAAATGTTGATTTATTTTGAGTTGTGGGGCGGCAGAGAGAGAATCCCAAGCAGGCTCCACGTTGTCAGCATAGGGCCCCACATGAAGCTTGACCCGAGCGGAAATCAAGAGCGGGACACTTGACTGCCTGAGCCCCCAGCTGAGGCCCCTGTGAGAGCTGATTACACTGGGGTGATTCTCTGTGCTCCCCTGAACTTTCGCTCTTGTTGTCATGCATTTTACTTCTTTATCCGTTATAAAGTCCATGGTACAATGCTGCCGTTTTAAAGAAATTAAGAAAATGGTCTGTTGACCCACGTAGGAGCCTCACCTGGCTCTCTGCGGATCCGTGTTCCCGCCTGGCGTCCTTCCCGTCCGGCCTGAAGAACGCCCCTTAGCCTTGCTTGTTGCACACGTGTGCCCGTGGTGAATTCTTCCAGCACCTTTTTGAAACCTACAAATGTGTTTGTTTCCTCCTTATTTTTGAAGGCTATTTTTGCTGGATAATAAATTCTAAATTGACACCCCCCCCCCCAACACCTTAACGTTGTCATTATGTATGTGTTTTAATCTTCATTATTTCTGATGAAGTTTTGGTTTTCTTTTCTTATTGTACTTCCCCTGGACGTCATTTGTCATTTTTCCTCTGAATATTTTGCTTTAATTCTGCTTTTCAGCAGTTTGAGGTGCTTCATCGGGATTTTTTTTTTTTCTTTCTCGGTGTTTATTTGAAGTTTTCTGGATTTGTATGCCGATATCTTTCATGAGACTTGGGTGAAATGCTATCATTTCTTAAAATACTTTTTCTGCCCCATTTTCTCCTCGCTGGGATTGCAGCTCTGTGTATTCTAGGCCATTTTTGCGTGGTCTCCTGATCATTGAGCCTGTGGTTTTTAAAAAAAGTCTTTCCCTCTTCTTTCTGTAGTTTGGATAACTGTATTGATGTCTAAGATAACTTTACCTGCCCCGCCTCCTTTTTTGTAGCGTCCAGTCTTCTGTATAATCATCTAATAATTGTTTTTCATGCAGATACTGTGCTTTTCAGTTTCAGCTTTTGCATTTGGTTCTGTTTCATAGTTTATGTTCTGTGCTAAGAGTCCCTATCTGTTCACTCATTGCTCCCATCTTTTTCTTGATGGCTTCTTGAATGTACTTACAGTAACAGCATATGTGTTAGGAGTCCTTGGCTGGTAGTTACCGCACATGGGTCATTTCCAGTTCTATTTCTGTTGACAGGTTTCACCTTAGATGACACCTCACCTTTTTTTGCTTATTTACCTGCATAGGAAATTGTTGTTGTTGTTGAACGTTCTGTATGTTACGTTTAGGGGGTCTGGCTTTTGCTGTCTTGTCTGGCACCCCGCCCCCCAAATTCTGGGCTCTTTGCAACCCCAGACTTTCCTCCCTGTCTCCTCAGTGCAACAAGACTGCTCTCTGGTGGGCCTTCCTCCTGTGTTGTGGTTTGGAAACCGCTCCCGGGCGGAGTGGATGTGTGGCTTACCTCAGGTGTTTCCCTGCCCTCAGTAATCACAGTCTCGAGCTGCGTCTTTTTCAATGCCAGAAATAGCCGTCTCGTATTTTCTCTAGTTTTGTAGTCGTTTAGGGTAGAAGGACAAGTTCGATACCAGTTACTCTGTCGTGATCGGAAATCGAATTCTCAGTTGCAGTTTAAGAACTCAGGTTGGTTTCCCAGTTTGGGATAGTGCCTTCTAACGTGCTCTTTGCTGTGACATTTTTTTTCCTCTGATTACAAACTTTAGAAGAGAAAGAATATTTGGGGATTCAGTTCCCTTCTCTATAAAACCAAACCGTTGGATTTGCTTAGTGTGACCAATACGCATCGGTCCAGGCTCTGTAGAGGGCGATTTGGTGTAAATATTAAAATAAAAACAGGGGCACCTGGGTGGCTCAGTCGGTTAGGCGTCCGACTTCGGCTCAGGTCATGATCTCACGGTCTGTGAGTTTGAGCCCCGCATCGGGCTCTGTGCTGCCAGCTCAGAGCCTGGAGCCTGCTTCAGATTCTGTGTCTCCCTCTCTCTCTGACCTTCCCCTGCTCACCCTGTGCCTCTATGTCTCTCAAAAAAATAAATAAACATTAAAAAAATAATAATAAAATAAAATAAAAACAGTGCATACCTTTTGACCCGCCAATTCTGCTTCCAAGTATTTATCCCAAGAAGGTATGGCTCCAAAGAGACAGTACTTGCCGGTCATATAAGATCCTTTAAAATATGTGCTTCCTAAAAAACGTGTTTCTGAACAAAAGCATTGGACACAACTGGCGTAAACACCTTTTTTTTACTGAAAGTCTTCCAAGATCTTTCATTGAGTCTGCGCCTTGAGACTCTCCCCGAATGGGCTCGCTCGTTGCCGACTCTCCCGGAGACAAACACGCGTGCGGATCTGCGCTGTGAACGCGCTCCGGGAGCCGGCACCGAGGCGCGAGCAGCCACGCACACTTTGGGGCTTTCGATTCGTGTGGTGGCAGTCGGGCTCTTAGGTGACGAACCACAGCGTACAGGCCGTTTCCTTTCATGGAGGAGGTGTGACTAAGACTTGCTCGTCTGGCAGCAGAAAAAGGCTGCTGGTGATCACGATTTGCTGTCTCTAAGTGACGACACTGCCACATTCTTGGGGTTAGGTCTGCAAGGTTCTAAAGTTCCCCGGCATTTGGAAATTGCCTCAAGTCAAACGAGTAGGTAGTAAAGGTGGGGTTGGAGCCGCATTTTTGTGGCCGGGGCCAGCCCACTTGCCGGCACGCCGTGCTTCCCCCTGGGTTTGGGGCCAGCCCGAGGATTGCTGCCTCGTTAACTGTGTGAGCCTTCAGGATTCTGGGTTTTACCCTTCCTTCTGATGCACTTTGACTGCGGTCCAATCTCAAGATTGTGGACGAACCTCCCGTTGTGAGGCAGGTACTGTGGCCCCGGGCGTGCGGTGCCGGCCGGCTAGACACCCTCTGTGGCCCTCGTGGGGCGGGGTCCGGCCAGCAGCCGGTGGGACCCCGGCGTGCGCAGCTGGCGGGAAGCTCAGGGTGGAGCAGGACGGCGGCAGAAGGGCACGGAGCTCAGGCTGTGGTCTGACTGTCAAGGCAGCCTCCACATCCTGTTCCTTCTTCCACACTGCCGTCGCTGTGACAACAGGGACCGGGTCTTAATTCTGAGTTCTTAAAACTCTGTGCAGTGCACGTAACAGCTGTTGAAGAAGTTCAACCCGAAGTTCTGTGCAGAGCTGAGTGAAACGTGCCATCCATGTGTGTTCACGGGGAGTCACCGTGAGCCCAGGGTGCCCTCCGTCTCTGGCCATCCCCTCGATCACTGTTCACTGAGTGGCTGCTAGGGGAGGGATTAAATACAAGACAAGGTACCTCTTCTCCAGAGGCTTCCGGTGTCGTCGTGGGTACAGAGATGGTCACACAGAACGGTCAGAGTGTGGTGCCGGCCTGGGTCGTGTGGGCCTCACCCCGCGGGTCAGAATCAGCAGCCTTCTGCTCGGCAGCACAGGGTGGACTACAAAAGCAGTGTGTTCCTTGTCTTTCCCCTGTCCTTTCCTCTGCGCCCCTGGCCCTAGGAGAGCCCTGCCGAAGTGATCCCTCTGTGGTGTGCGCGCGCGTGTGCGCATGTGTGTGGCCTCCGTGTGTGCGCTCCTTTGGGGGGTGCGGGGGGGTGCAGTGTGACCGTATCGTTTACTTTGGGCGCTGTCCACTAGAGGGGCTGAATGTTGGTCCAGACTTTTTAGAATGTGGTTTGGTGTGTATGCCAAAATTAAAACAGTATGTACACCCTTTACCGCTTTTTCTTTCTTTCTTTCTTTTATTTTTTTTAAGTTTATCTGTTTGGAGAGAGAGCGCAAGTGGGGGAGGGGCTGAGAGAGAGGGAATCCCAGGCAGGCTCCGTGCCGTTAGGGCATCCCGCAAGCAGGAATGGAACCATGTACGTGAGTTAGTGGGCTCAAACTCGTGAACCGTGAGACCATGACCTGAACTGAAACCTGGAGTCGGACACTTAACCAACTGAGCCACCCAGGCGCCCCTGTATACCCTTTACTTCTAGGTACTTATCCCAAAGGGAGGTGTGTGAGCATGTTGAATATTGTGATGGGGGAAAAAACCATCTACATCATCTACAGGTCAGTCAGCAGGGAAGGAACGACGGACAGGTCAGCAAGGAGGGAACCACGGACAGGTCAGCAGGGATGGAACCACGGACAGGTCAGCAGGGAGGGAACCACGGACAGGTCAGCAGGGAGGGAACCACGGACAGGTCAGCAGGGAGGGAACCACGGACAGGTCAGCAGGGAGGGAACCACGGACAGGTCAGCAGGGAGGGTGAGTGAAGCATCCTGTTCGTTACTGCAGTGCAGCTGTGGACAACAGCGAGATGGAGTTTCACATGTAACCATTCAGTCTGGAAACAGACAACTAGGTCATAAGTGGCCTGTTACCATGACTTTGTGTTGTAAGAGACAGTCACGTCTCTATTTCTAGACTCGATGGCCACTTTGTATCTAGTGACAAGGCAAGGTCTCAGAGACCCTTAGTGGGAAGACAGCAAGCTCCAGAAGCTTGTGTTTGATGCCGTATGTTTAAAAAATAATGATACGCTGTATTTCTTTTTATGTACCTACATATTTATGTCAATGCATGGGTTTGAAAAGCATAAAGTCACTTCCGAGAGGAGGATCGTGATGAGGAGGTGGTCTGGGCAGACTTCCAGCATGGTCCGTATTCGAAATTGGCAGTGACAGTGTAGTCATGCAAAACTCGAGTAGCTCGAGGTTAACAAAGGGATGCGTTTTATTTTCTAACGAGAAAACATCCCCGTGGGGCGCCTGGGGGGCTCAGTTGGCCAAGCTTCTGACTTCGGCTCAGGTCCTGATCTCACAGTTCTTGAGGTCAAGCCCCGTGTCGGGCTGTCTGCTGTCTGTCGGCACAGAACCTGCTTCCGATCCCCTGTCCACCCCCGCCGCCCCTGCCCCACTCATATTCTCTCTCTCTCTCTCCCTATCAAATTAAATGAATAAATTTAAAAAGAGAGAAAGAAAACTTGCCCAGAATTCTGGCAGAGGGGCACCCCGAGACACTGGCAGCGTGCCAGCCTGCTTGGATCGGCAGGCGTTGCAGGTCTCGCTGCTGCCAGCTGGCAGCACGTGAGCTCGTGCCTCTGTGTCCTGCACTCGAGACGGAGAGGACGGGGCCCGCCTCCGAGGCCGCCGCGAGGTTCAAGTCTGTGGACTGAGCACCGAGAGCCTCCGGGGGCCGAGGCCTTTCGAGTGAAGTCGGGAGCCCGGCCCGAGACTCCTGTTTAGCAAGGGTGTCTGTCCGGGAGCCAAACTCCCCTAGTCCGGGAGCTCTGCTTTCGGCGAAGAGCTGAACGCAGGGACCGGCAGGTGCCGGTCGCATGCCCCTGGGTCGGTCCTCCGGGAAGTGTCTCAGCAGTTGCTAGGGAGCAGCTAGTCAGCCCGGTCCCTGGGGCTCGGCGGAGGGGTGGGGGGGGAGCATGGAGGGGGTGCAGGCCTTCCCTGAGGAACCAGTCCTCGAGGCGCACGGTGGTGGGGGTCGCACGGCAGTGTGACTGCCTACTGCCCCAGAACCGTATGTGTAAAAATGACTGAAATGGCAAATTTTATGTCGCTGTATTTTACCACCATTACACCAGAGAGAGACCGAGAAACGGGAAGGCAGGTCGGTCGGTCACCAGCCAGTCCCTGGGAGCCGGCCACTGGTGATGAAGGGACCTCCGTGGTTTACGATTCGTGGCCAACCTGTCATGAAAGTTAGGGGGGTGCGACCGCTGCTTGCGTTTGGCACAAGATGATGCGAGGCGACGGCGCCTCCCTTCCCGGGAGAGTCCGCCTCTGAGGCCCGGGAGCAGGACGTGGGCGATGGCCGTGCCTTCTCCCGGCCCCGTGCTGGCCAGGGCTCTGCACGAGCGGTCCCCCGAGCAGGGACGCTTTGTACCACATCGGGGCGATCCCGGCTCGCGTGCCGAAATCCGCCAGGTGCGGGATGTTCCTCACTGTGCAGGATGTGACTCCTGCCACGGAAGAGCCCACGGTTTGGTACGCGAGCGGAATCGTCACGGCGACAGTAGGATTGGGTTCAACTTAGGGCAGCAAGTGTTGGTGCAGACACATGTTTCAAGGGGCCAGGGCAGGGCCTTACTGCTCTGAATACGAGGCCTCAGCACAGGGTTTTCAGGAGCATGCCCTGGTCTCTTTTCTGTTCCTCGTGCCGTAAAAGAAGTGTCTGCATGCCCACGGGTCCTTCTCTGGGCTCTTGATTCTGTTCCGGGGTCGACTTGCCCTTCCCTGCTTCGTCCCTGTCGCTGTGACTCTTCCGCGTCCACCTGTTCCTGCTCAGGGTGCACCGGCTCGCCTCTGTGCTTCCTGTTTCCAGCGCGCGGCGGGAATTAGTCAGGGGCGCCCGGGGGGCTCAGTCGGTGGAGCGTCAGACTTGGGCTCAGGTCACAATCTCACAGTTCGTGAGTTCGAGCCCCACATCCGGCTTGCTGCTGTCAACGTGTCAGCACAGAGCCCGCTTTGGATCTCCTCCTCCTCGCTCTCTCTGCTTCCCCCAGGCTTATGTGTGCTCTCTCTCAAAAAAAATGCATAAAATATTTTTAAAAATTAGTCAATTAAAGTCATCAAGTAAACCCCTCCGGATTTTATTGGGATTGAAGGAGCGGTTTTGTCTGGGAAGAACTGACTATTCCAATCCGAGATAACGGTATGTTGGTTGGTTTATTTCATTTTGGTTTTTGAACACTTCTGGTATTTCCAGTTCCGAAATAGAGGGTTTGCGTGTGCTGCTTGGAGCCAGTTGGCCCCTTCCTCACTCCGTGCACACTCTGGGTGAATCCATCCCTCGTCGGGACATAAACGACCACCCCACAGCCCCACGTGCTCCTTGCCCACCTCAGCGCCTAGAGGGACCGCAGGGTATGGCGCTTTCCTTCTGGAAGGTGGGGGAGGGGAAAGGGGGAGGCCGGTAGGCACGGTGGCCACTGATTCTGGAAACATGCACGAATACATAGCCAACGGTGTATGGGTATTTCGCGGCGTTATACAGTAAGATAGTTTAAATCTGTGTTTCCAGACACCATCCCGTGTAGCCCAGTAACTCAGAAAGTCCCCTGCTGACTCCTATCAGAGTGACCATGAGATGGGCTCCCAGGAGGAGAAAAAGTGTGACTCCGTAAACGCAGATGCTGGAAACCAAAGCTCTGTGGTACATGTGCATTTTACAGAGAGGCGAGAGGGTGGGGCTGTGGGCGCACCTGTGTGCGGGGGCGGGGGGGGGGGGGTGCAGCCCCTCCCCGCATGACCCTGCGGGAGACTGAGCTTCCTGGTCTCTTGATGATTGACTTTGCCCACGGGCTCCTCCCCTCCCTCACCACTCCCCCCTGAGAAGATGAACAAATGAGAGTGAGCGAATGAACAGATAAAGACTTCGTAATAAGTCAGAGAAAGACAGATACCATGTTTTCACTCATGTGGAATTTGAGAAACTTAACAGAAGACCATGGGGGAAGGGAAGGAAAAATACGTTACAAACAGAGAGGGAGGCAGACCGTAAGAGGCTCTTAAATACAGAGAACAACCTGAGGGTTGACGGGGGGCGGGGACTGGGGGGGGGGGAAATGGCTGAGGGGCACCGACGAGGCCGCTTGTTGGGGTGAGCACTGGGTGTTGTATGGAAGCGATGACTCATGGGAATCTGCCCCAAGAACCAAGAGCACACTCTACACAGTGTATGTTAGCCGATTTGACAATGAATTATTTAAAAAAAAGACGAAGAGGAGGACTTAGTACTGGGGGAAATGGGTGTGTTTGTGGGCATTTCTGGAGAATCTGCCGCGTGCTGGGCCCTGGAATCACACAGAGAAAAAGGCAAGTCCTCTGTGTGAAACATACACGGCTTTTGTGCAGGTTCGTCTGTGTTTTCAGCTGACCCAGCCCTAACGTCCAGCAGTCATGGTCGTCTTTTCGTCATTACAGTCCTTGTCCCTTGCTTACCTGCGTGGTGACCGTGGCCTGCAGCCCGGCACCGCGCAGAAGTGGCTACAGCAACGTCTTTGTTTTGCTGTGAATCCCGGAGGGCGCTCTCTGCCAGGCGAAGGACAGTTCCATCTGTTCCCTGGTTTGCTGATGCAAAGAAAAAACAATTGTGACTAGGTGTTGAATTTTAGTAAATGCTTTTTCCTCCATCTTTGAGATAATCATGATTTAAACTTTTTTACGTTAGATTTTTAAAAGATAAATTTATTGAGATACAATTATGTACAAGAAAATGCATCCATTTTTGGTTTATAGTTAATGAAGTTAGTAAAAACATACACGCACATAACAAGGACCTCAGCAGAGGTGTGGGACACCCCGACCGCCCCAGGGCTCTCTCCTGCCCCTCACAGCTAGTCCCCCGTCCCCTGCCCCTGGGCAGCCGCTGAAGTACCTTCTGCTCACGCGGATTCCTTTTTGCCTGTCGAGAGTCTCACACAAATGGAATCACACAGCGTGCACTGTGTCGTGCCTGGCCTCTTTCCTGAGCGTGTTTCTAAGACGCAGCTGTCACGTTGCAGGTGCTAGTAGTCCTCATGGTGGGATGAGTGCCCCGTTACAAAGCTGTGCCCTCCTCGTGTCCAGACGTCGGACTCGTGTCCAGTTCGGGGCTGTTCGAAACATTTGCATGCAAGCGTTGATGCAGTTGTGTGTTCTCATTTCTCTTGTGTCCTTACTGGGTACTGCTTTCCCAGCAGCTCTCTGTGCGATCGTCTCCCTGCACTTCCTCCATCAGCCCCGGTCCTGCTCTGTCTTCGTCATCTTAGCCCTAGCTGTTGGCTGTGTGGTGGTGTCTCTCTCTGGTTTTGTTAGTATTTTCCTCACAACTGATGCTGAGCATCCTTTCCTGTGCTTAGTGGCCATTCGAGTAGCTTCTTTTGCAGTGTGTCTGTCCTTATCTTTTCCCCATTGTTTAAAGTTGGCTCGTTTGTCTCACTGAGTTATGAGAATTTTTAAAATATATTATGCATGTCCTTTGTCAGATATGTATGTGTGTTTCTCAAATATTTACTCTAATCCCAGTGTCTTGCCTTTTCCTTTTCATAATGATATCTTTTAAAGAGTAAAAGTTTTTAATATTTTTAAACATTTATTTTTGAGAGAGAGAGAGACAGATAGACAGAGTGCAAGTGGGGGAGGAGCAGAGAGAGAGGCAGACACAGAATCCCAAGCAGGATCCAGGCCCTGAGCTGTCAGCACAGAGCCCGACACAGGGCTCAAACTCACAGGCCGTGAGATCATGACCTGAGCCGATGTTGGATGCTCAACTCACTGAGCTACCCAGGATCCTCCAAAATTTTTAATTTTGATGATGTTTTTGAATTTATTAATTTTTTTTGGTGTTCATACTGTTTATGTTCAAAGAAATCTTTGTTTATTCCAAGGTTCATCAAAGATTTTTCTCTTATGTTTTCTTCCAGAAGTTTTACAGCTGTAGATTCTACTTGATGTCTGTAATATGTTTTGCGTTGGTCACTTTTGTCAGATTAAATCCAACTTTTCATTCCTGGCATCTACCCAACGTTGACATAATGTCTTATTATTTTTTTGAGTATATATATAGTTTTAACTTATTTAAATTCAAGTTAGTTAACGTAGTATAATAACAATTTCAGGAATAGAATTCGGTGATTCATCACTTACACAGGACACCCAGTGCTCATCCCAGCAGGCGTCTTCCTTTCATCCGCTATTACCCCATCCCCCACCCCCAACACCCTGCCAGCCACCCTCAGTTTGTTCTCTGTATTTAAGAGTCTCTTATGGTTTGTCTCCCTCTCTGTTTTTATCTTAGTTTTGCTTCCCTTCCCTTAGGTTCATCTGTTTTGTATCTTAAATTCCACATGTGAGTGAGATCATATGATATTTGTCGTTCTCTGACTGACCTATTTCACTCAGCATAATACCCTCCAGTTCCACCCACATTTCTGCAAATGGCAGGATTCCATTCTCTCTCAGTGCCAAGTAGTATTCCATCGTATGTATAAACCACGTCTTTATCCATTCAACAGTTGGAAATTGGGACTCTTCCCATAATTTGGCTATTACCGAAGCGCTGCTGTAAACATTGGAGTACATGTGCCCCTTCGAAACAGGACTCCTGTATCCTTTGGGTAAATACCCAGTAGTGTAATTGCTGGCTCTGAGGGTGGCTCTAGTTTTAATTTTTTGAGGAACCTCCATACTGGTTTCCAGAGCGGCTGCGCCAGTTTGCATGCCCACCAGCAGTGCAGAAGAGATCCTCTTTCTCCGCATCCTCGCCAACATCTGTCGTTGCCTGAGTTGTTCATGTTAGCCACTCTGACAGGTGCGAGGTGGTATCTCAGTGTGGTTTTGATTTGTGTTTCCCTGATGATGAGTGACATTGAGCACTTTTTTCACGTGTCTGTTGGCCATCTGGATGTGTCTATTATAGAGAAGTGTCTATAATAGAGAAGTGTCTATTCATGTCTTTTGCCCATTTCTTCACTGGATTATTTGTTATTTGGGTGTCAAGTTTGATAAGTTCTTCAGAGACTTTGGGTACTAACCCTTTATCTGATGTCGTTTGCAGATATCTTCTCTCATTCTGTTGGTTGCCTTTTAGTTTTGCCGATTGTTTCCTTCGCTTTGCAGAAGCTTTTTATATTGATGAGGTCCCAGGAGTTCATTTTTGCTTTGGTTTCCCTTGCCTCCAGAGACATGTTGAGTAAGACGTTGCTCAGGCCGAGGTCAGAGAGCTTGTTGCCTATTTCCTCCTCCAGTATTTTGATGGCTTCCTGTCTTACATCTAGGTCTTTCATCCATTTTGAGTTCATTTTTGTGTGTGGCGTAAGAAAGCGGTCCAGGTTCATTCTTCTGCATGTCGCTGTCCAGTTGTCCCAGCACCATTTGCTGAAAAGACTGTCTTTATTCCATTGGATATTCTTTCCTGCTGTCAAAGATTCGTTGGCCATATGTTTGAGGGTCCACTTCTGGGTTCTCTGTTCTGTTCCATTGATCTATGGGTCTGATTTTGTGCCAGTACCAGACCATCTTGATGATTACAGCTTTGTACTACAGCTTGAAGTCCGGAATTATGATGCCTCCAGCTTTGGTTTTCCACAATGTCTTATTTTTAACATGTTGGTAGACTCAGTTTATTAATACAGTTGACCCTTGCACAACACAGTTTGAACTGCACGTGTCCACTTATACATGGATTTTTTTTTCAATAAATACAGTCCTGAAAGTAAATGTATTTTCTTTTCCTCATGATTTTCTTAATAACGTTTTCTTCTCCTTAGCTTACTTTATTGTAAGAATATAGTGTGTAATACATGTAACGTACAAATGTGTATTTATCAACTCTGATACCAGTATGTGTTGGTCACTAGTAAGCTATTAGTTGTTCTGTTTTGGGAGTGTCTGAAGTTTCGTGTGCGCGTATGGGGTGTTGACTAGGGGGTGTGTGCGCCCCTAACCCTTGTGTGGTTCAAGGGCCAACTGTACTTTGTTTCTTCATCCGTGTTTATAAGTGAGACGAGCTCTTGATCGCCTTGTCGGGTTTTGAGATAAAAGTTTTGCTAGCCTCATAAAATGAGTTGGGGGGATGTGTCTTTTTAATTCTGTTCCCGATAATTTTGAATTCATTTGGATGATTTTGTTCTTTGAATGTGGGCGGAACTCCCCAGTGGAGCCATCCGGACCTTGGGTGGGCAGTGACATCTTGACCAAGAAGATGATGACTTTGAAGCTCGGAGAGCGGTGCTCCGGAGACAGCCCGTCTCCCATGGCCCAGAGCAGTGTGTAGAGACCCAGGAGAGACTGCCCCGGCTGCTGGTCAGGACCGGCAGACTGGGAGGTCAGGGGTGCCCCGGTGGTTGTCGGGGCCTCACACCCGCCCGGGCTGTGATCTCCCGCTCCTTGTTAGAGGCCTGGTGCTTTCCCGTGGAGCGCATCAAACAAGATGTCGCCCGGAGGCTCTGTTTGCCCCAAGGATCCCCCGGGCAGTGGGTGTTTGAGCAGGGTTGGCTGGGTCCCTGGAGACTCCTCCGCCGTGACCAGGACAGTTGGAGGTCAGCTGGGCAACGCCAGTTTGAAGGCGGCCAGCCTTCTCAGGCCAGCTGTCCTCATATTCTGGAAAAGGGATGAATGGGCTTCTGACTCCTGCTTTCTGAAGGATGGCCAGGCTTTGCCCCAGAGAAACACCCTTAGACCCAAGCAGAGCTCCGCCGTCCCTTGCTGGGGGCGGCCTCTCGACGTCCTCGACCTCCCCTCTTGCCCTGCCCCCACAGCGCATCTCTCCCCGTCTACCACACCCTGTGAGCTACTGTTTCCTGATAATGGCTGAGATTTGGAGCCTGTCACAGTCGTTTGCTATCAGTCCTTTGCACGTGTCCCTTACGAGGACCTTCGGGGGGAGGGGGTGACCGGCAGGCGTCAAGGCCTTTCCCATCTGTACTTGATTAGGCATCGTGTGTAAGGAGAGTCAAGTATTTGGTGAGTTGAATTGAAATGCACACAGGGGCTCAGTGGGGCCGTCCTGGAGCAAACACGCGGAGAGGGTGGGCGGGCATCGCGTTCGCCTGAGCTCGGAGCCGGCAGGATGCTTCGCCGTCTCGGGCCATCCAGAGTGTGCTGCCGCACGCCTCTCTGCCGAGCTCTGGACAGGTAGGCGCGGCGCGGCGAGGAGGGCCACGGACCTCCTTGGAGCTCACGGAGCACCTCCACAGAGCAGTCTCTTCACGTCCCCTGGAACCTGGTGCCGTGATGCCAGGGGACACGCAGCAGCAGCAGCCGAGTGGCTGAAGACAACCCACATCCTGTTTGACACTCATGGCCCTTCAGCTCATTGGACGTCCCGGCCGGTCAGGCCACACTTGGGCTCTGGGTCGAGTGTAGGGTCTTTGTAGTGGAGCCCGGACTGAAAGGGCATCGGCACCCAGGCTGGGTACTTAGAGCGGATCACAGGAGCACGAGAGACCGAGCCAATCACACAGACCCCCCCGGAAGCCTCTGCCTGCGTCAGATCCTTCGCCTTTCCGGTGACCAAAGCAAGCCCAGGGGCAGGCTGGGGTCATGCCGTGCTCTGGCGGGAGGACTGTAGGGTCACACAGGGACACGCGTGGTATCCGACCCCACAGCTTTGGGATCAGGAATCCCATCCGTGCTGGTCTTCTCTTCAGTGCCTCCAAGGAGGTTCCGGACGCGTCTGTGGTTGGTTCTACGTCACATGCACGGTGCCCGGCATGGAGAACGTTCTCCCGTGTTCGAGCAACCAAATGAACGAACATAAACCCAATGAAGGTTCTGGTCTGACTGTTTATGTAAGAAAGTCGAACATCGGGTTACTCTTACAAGCCGCAGATCGTACAAAGTCGCTGATAAGCCGGTGGGAGCAGGCCGTCGTCTTTCTGGGCCGTTCCTCTGGTTTTACTCACCTTTTGCTCGAATCGTCTCGTTTCAGGGAAATAGTGGAACATATGGTCCAGCACTTTAAAACGCAGATCTTTGGGGATCGGAAGCCGGTGTTTGACGGGAGGAAGAATCTCTACACAGCGATGCCCCTCCCGATTGGGAGGGACAAGGTAAGCGCCCAGGGCTGCGTTTGGATCGAGCAGTGCGCAGCGAAGGAAGATGCGGACCTGCCGTCGCAGGCTAAGTCCCCGGGGCGAGCGCGCTACGGTCGGCCCTGCACTTCTTCCTGAGGTCCCCAGAGACTACCTTCCGTGTGTCGTGTTTTCAGTGTGGGAGGCTGAGTTGGCCAGGTTCAGAGACAGGAGCTCCATGGAAACGACACTTTTATTTTATTAGTTTTTTGTAAAATTTTTTTTAATGTTTATTTTTTCAAGAGGGAGACAGAGCACAAGCAGGGGAAGGGCAGAGAGAGAGGGAGACCCAGACTCCGAAGCAGGCATCGGGCTCTGAGCTGTCCCCAAAGAGCCCGACACGGGACTCGAACTCATGAACCGTGAGATCATGACCTGAACCGAAGTCAGATGCTTAACTGACTGAGCCCCCCAGGCGTCCCTGGAACAACACTTTTAAATGTAAAACACACCCACATCACACGTGCCACAGACCACCATCAGACAGAAGCCCGGGTGGTAAAGACCTTTGGGAAAGTATGTTTGCAGAGGTGAGGGTGTGTGTGATGGTGGCTGGCTGACATAATAATCACTGATTAATGAACCAAGGCGGGTACTGGTTGTTTTAAAATGTCACCTTTTGTTATTGCTTTCGTCCTTATCGTGGCTTTACTTAAAGAGGGACATGATTTCTGCCTAGAAGTTGTCGCTGCTTGACACATCGTCCACCAAATGGGCTGATCCGGGAGGTGACGGGGGCTGCTTATTAACGGAAGAGCAAAGATTCGGCTCAGGCATAACCTTCACACGAACCGTAAAAACGAAAAACACAGCAAAGAAACTGGTAACTTAACAGCTGGCCCAGCGGGTGCAGTGAAGTTGCTTCCTGTCGAGACCGACGTGCCCAGTTAGCTTGGGGGCCCCGGAGCCCGGGGGGGAAGGCAGGCAGCTCGGCGCCCACGGCGTCGCACACCGCCGGCCACCGGGCCGTGTTCTCCGAGGGCAGCGAGTGTTTTTGCTGTTGTGGGTTTTGATCATCTTAACATGACTAAGCTCCTCGCGCTGGTCCGAGTTGCCCGGAGACCGGGTGGTTTTGGCGCCAGGCGGCGGCCTCCGAGTTGCTGTGCGCTGATAACGGTAGAGCACGCCGTGGCCGAGGGAAGGCGGGTGCTGATAAGAACTCCTCACCGATGGTCTCGACGGGGCCCCGAGATAGGAGTGGTGCCCGCGGGCCCCTCCGGGCTGGGCGCCGGGTGATGGACGTGGGCGTTCTGACTTGGAGGGAATGCCTGGGCGGCGAGCGGGCTCCCGCCTCCCCTGATAAGCGTGCTGGTGCGTTTGCTGTGCGCTGATTGTAGAGTGTCACGTTTAATCTGCATGTTCGGTTTTGTGTGAAGTCGTATGAGAAAAAGCATAAGGAGTTTATTCGCAGTTTATCTGCGCATATTTGTAAGTAGACGCCAGGCGGGGCACAGGAAGAGTTCTCCTGGGGAGGGCTGAGGGGAGTTGATACGGTGTTCACGTCCGACGCGTATCGTCGTGGAAGCTAACCGGGGTCCGGGGTAGAACCGGGTCCATCCAAGCCCTTGCTGTGCCCTCCGCTGTGGCACGGCACCTTGGGCCAGCCAGCCCGCCTGGCCAGGCCCCGGGCGCCCCCACGAAGGGGGTGGGGGGGTAGCAGCCACCTCCCAGGGTCTCCGTGAAAGCGGAACGGATCCTCCCGGAAGAGCATGCCCACCAGGGGCGTGCCACCTGTGCCCCGGACGCAGTTTCGGGGGGCGGCAGGGGGCCTGCGTTTCTAAGGCACGGCTCCAGGTGGTGCCCATACAGCCGGTCCCAGGTTATACTTGCAGTTGTCCGGGCTGAACGTGTGTAAGTGTGGCCCCTGGGACGTGGCACATGCCTGGCCGACACAGGCGGCCTCAGAGGTCTGCCCCGTACCTGGGGGACGCTCGGTGTCAGGTTTAACCCCACCCCTCCGAGTGTTCTGAGCACGAGCGTGGAGCGCCTGCCCAGCCAACTCCTTCCGGCTGCTGGGTTTCCGTCCGATGGCCGTGGTCTGTTTGGGAGCCCACCCGAAGTGGCCGCTTCTCTGCTCCCCTGGCCTCACCTCTGTAGCAAAGTGTCTCTCGTCGATTTCTCTTACGTTTGCTTTTCTCCGTGAAATGCTTTCTGTGCGTCGTGGGCGCCTGCGTGGTAAGGTGTGCCCCGCACGCCCTGTGTCTGCCAGCGGCCGGACGGGGCCTGCGGGTGGCGCTCGCCAGGGTCTGCGCGCAGAGCGTGGCCCATGGCCCTTCAGAGGAAGGCAGCCCTCGTCGCTTACCCTCACTCCGTCCCGCCTCAAGAGCCCGCCCACCTCACCCCCAGCCCTGTGTGGAAGGAGAGGTGCCCTAGTTGGGGCCCAGAGACCCCGTGACCCGGGCTGGGCCTTCACGTGTCACAGCGGACGGCTGAGAGCTCGGAGGACTTGCTCACCGTTTTGGGTTTAACTCCCGGGCGCACTCTGCGAGGTCGGGATACATGTCGCTGGTGGTTCCTGGCGCCGGGCCTGGCCTTGGGCCCTCTCTTGGGGTCTGCAGCTCCTCGTAGCGACGGCGTCTCTGTCTGTTCAGGGAAAGCACAGGTGCCTCCTTCCTGGACGCAAGTGGCCTGTCAGGCCAGGTGTACGACTTGACTGGGACGCAGACCCCGCGTGGGAGGTGAGACCGCACTCACCTCGGGGGAGACACCAGGCAGGAAACCCTGGCACTCCTGCCTCCTCACCCCTGTGCCGCAGAGCGAGCGGGCCCGAGAGCGCTCGCCCCGGGGGCCACCGACCTGAAATGAAAGGTGTTAGGGGCTCCAGGCAGGGCAGCGGAGCCTCCGCGCTGGCTCGGGGCTCAGTCGGGGGGGGGGTGGGCGGGGGGCCGTCCTTCAGGGCCCTTCCTTGGGCAGCACACGGGTGAGGGATCCCCTAGGCCTCGTCTGCTCTTGGGGGCGACTCCGCTGCCTCTCAGCGCCAAGGGGGGCCCTCCAGTAGAGACACAGCACGTGTCACAGGGCCTTGAACCCAGCTGGCCTGGCTCAGACCGACACCTGACCGACCGGCCACTTACCCCTGCTCGCCTCACCCCATGAGGGTGACCGAATTCCCCACCCCCATCTCCATGTGCTGGGACGGACTGTGGTTTTTGTCCAAAGTAACTTGGAGGGACGACAGTTGGCCTTTTGAAGACATTGGTTGCCGTCCAGTCACAGGAGGCCTTCGTATCCGCTCCCTGCACGCATCTAACTCGAGACGGGACCTGCGCCTCCCCCTCTGGGAGGGGCCCAAGGTCCGGAGCCTGGGCACCGGCTGCGGCTGGCTCAGTGCACGACCTGCCCCACGCACCCTCGACTGCAGGACAGCTGAGTTTTAGACAAGAAAACCCTGTCGAAACACACCTGCTTCCTCTGTCTGCAGCGCCTCTGCGTCCCTCGAGGTGCTGTCGTCCCTTCCTCCGCTTCCTGGCCGCGCAGCCCCCCTCCCCCCGCTGCAGCTCTGATTCTGTCACCCAGAGGCTTTCAGGTGGAGCGAGTTGAGCGTGTGGCTTTGATCCGTCTGGAGACCCTGGTTTCACAGCTGGCGCCCCGTCCCCAGGCCGGGGCTGTGTCCCTCTGCTGCCGTGTAGGGTGTCCGTGCTCAGGAGAGTTCCTGTGTCACAGCTTTTTACAGGTGTCGCCACAGGTGCCCTGCGAGGCGGGCAGGCGGGCTCGTGGCCCGTGTGTGCAGCGGGGGGTCTGTCGGTGGCCGCAGGCTGCTGCGTTATTGGGACTGAGAGTGGGGGGTCCTGGCCTGTGGGCGGACTCTGCTGGCCGTGGCCCAGACCGACACGAGTGTGTCCTCAGGCCTGTCACAGCCGCAGCCCCGTGCTGCCGTGCCCGCGACGGGGCATTCCCGCCAAGGTCTCTGCTGCCCCCGAGCCGTCAGGTCGGCGCGCCAGGCGGCCTCTGGAGGCACCACGTCCGGCGGAGGCTGTCGTGGGGCCTGAACTTGTGCGGCTCTGCGTGTGGGCCCAGGGGAGGCTGCAGTCCACTGGCAAATACACAGAGGCGTCCTCTGCTGAAGGAAAATGCGGTCCCCGCAGTGCTCGGAGGCCTTTCTTTCCCTGGCGGCATCGAGGCGTAATTGACAAATAAAATTGCACATATTTAAAGTGTCGTGATGATCTGACATCCGCATACTCGTGGTGCGTCGGTCACCGCAGTTAGGTTAGTTAGCACTCCGTCACCTCGCGTGATTACCGCTCTGTCAGGTTTTCCGCTCCGTGGTGGTTGACCGCGCAAAATGGAATCGCGATGCTTTGCTTGCAAAGAAAGTTTGGTGCGTCTGTCCGAATGCCTCATTACTTCACAGAAACACCGTTCGGGCTCGAGGCCAGACCAGGACCTCGCGAGGGCCGCTCTCCTCCCGCCTCGGCCCCAGGCGGCCCTGCCCCCGTGTTCACGCAGGACGCGGGGCCCCTTCCCCTCGGGGCTCCAGAGACCGCGGCTGCGGGGCGCGGGGGGCGTTTTCAGACTTTTATTTTGTATAGTTGGTATACCATGTCCTGTTGGTTTCAGGCGTACAACGCGGCGGCAACAGTTCTGTACGTTAGGAAATCTCCCCGTGGTGAGCGCGGTCACTGTCTGTCACCACACACAGTCGGGACAGTACTATGGACTCTCTTCCCTCTGCCGTACTTTTCATCCCCACGACTTCTCTCATAACTGGAAGTTTGCACCCCTTCAGCCCCTTCAACTAATTCACCCATCCCCACTCCCCCCGCACCCCCCCCCCGTCACCCCTAGTTTGATCTCAGGATGCAGGAGTCTGTTTCTGGGTTTCCGTTGGTTCCTTCGTTTGGTGTTTTAAATTCCCGACATAAATGAAACCGTACGGTGTTTGTCTTTCCCTGTTTCACTCGGCGTAATAACCTCTGGATCCGTCCACGTTGCGAACGGCAAGACCCCACTCTTCCGCGTGGCTGAGTGACATTCCGGGGTCCCTGCGCCGCCTCTTCTTTATCCAGCCTTCAGGTGGTGGGCGCCCGGGCCGCACCCCGGCTGCTGGGAGAACGCTGCCGTCAGCACTGGGGCGCGTGTTTGTTCGAATTAGTATTCTCGTTTTCTTCAGGTACAGTCCCAAGAGCCGAATTACTGGATCACGTGGTGCTTCTGTTTCTAACTCTTTTTGTTTGTTTGTTTAACGTTTGTTTACTTTGAGAGAGAGCATGCGCACGTGAGAGCATGCAAGGGGCAGAGAGAGAAAGAGAGGGGGGAGGGAGGATCCCAAGCCGGCTCTGCGCTGTCAGCACAGAGCCCGACAAGGGCTCGGCCTCAGGAACCGTGAGATCGTGGCCTGAGCCAAAATCCAGAGTCAGGCACTTAACTGAGCGGCCCAGGCGCCCCACTTCTGTTCTTAACTTTTCGAGGCCCCTCCCCACTGCTGTCCAGAGCAGCCGCGCCAGTCGGCGTTCCCGCCGGCAGCGCACGAGGGTCCCTTCCCTCCGCGTGCCCGCCGGCACTGGTTACTGTTCGTGTTTTTGAGTCCAGCCACTCTGACAGGTGCGAGGGGACCCCTCGTTGTGGTTTTGGTCTCGGTTGGGGCAGCCGTGTGTGTGTCCGTAGTAGAGTGTTTCCTTCTGGAAGGGGCCCTACCGGAGTGCCCTTCCGTGGCTTGGCCGCCGCCGCTTGGCGGTCAGGCCCACGCGCCTGCAAGTGCGTGTTCTTCTCTCTCGTTGCTCTCTCCTCGGCCGGGCCTCGGGCCACGTGCAGTTAGTGGCCGTCAGGCACGACGGCACTCTGAGTGCTGCCGGTGTGCGGGTGACTTCAGTGCAGCCCGCTGGCTGCCCTCGCGGTGTTTGGACGCAGTGTAGCGAGTGTGCGAGGGCGGAGGTTCCTCGGGAGTTGAGGGTGGGCGGCGGGAGCGACGGCAGGCCTGGCGCCCGGGTGAAGAGTGAGGGCTGAGCGACTGAGTGAGCCCGGCGCGGCCACAGTGCTCCACCTGGAACGTGACCGCCGGCTGGGGGTTTGCTGGGTGCCTGGTGGGCGGGGGGTGGGAGCCAGGCAGGTGGCACAGAGGCAGAGGGATGATGGAACCCTCTTCCTTCTGGAACTTGGAGGCCTGGGGGGAGCCTGATAAGGTGGGGGAGAGGCTGGGCACGTGGGCGGTGGTGGTGCGTGTGTGTTGTGTTGCCCAAAGGGTGACGGCCTCCAGTCAGCACGTCGCCAGTGGAAGGGCCCAGCCTGGCTCCCAGCCCAGCCTCTGCTCTTTCATAGCCGTGTGGCCTTGGGCTGGACCTTCAGTCCGATCTGTGTTTCCATGTGTAAAAAGTCCTGGGGGTGCCTGGGGGGCTCAGTCAGTTAAGCGTCTGACTCTTGATTTTGGCTCAGGTCACGATCTCACAGTTTGAGAGTTCAAACCCCGTGTCGGCTCGACGCCGACAGCTCAGAGTCTGCTTGGGACCCTCTCTCTCCCTCTCCACCCCTCCCCTGCTTATTCTCAGGCTTTCTCTCAAAATAAAGAAAATAGGGGTACCTGGGTGGCTCAGTCGGTTGGGTGGCCGACTTTGGCTCAGGTCATGATCTCACAGTCTGAGTTCAAGTCCCGTGTCGGGCTCTGTGCTGACAGCTCAGAGCCTGGAGCCTGCTTCTGATTCTGTGTCTCCCTCTCTCTCTGGCCCTTCCCCACTCATGCTCTGTCTCTCTCTGTCTCAAAAATAAATAAACTTTAAAAAAATTTAAAAAAAATAAAGAAACTAAACATTAGAAAAGAAAGTAGTGAATAAAGGCTCGGTTACTGGGATCTTTGGATATTTAAGGATAAAAGATGTAGAATCTGTGATCTGTAGGAGACTTTGCGTAACTATTGGGAAGTATTGTTGCAAATACGGAAATTGCTTCAGTCACCAAGTGTTGCACCTGCCCTGTGTTCGGAGTGACGTCACGATCACCAAACACTGAACTGCTGCAGGATTTGAAGCGGTGGGCAAAGCGGTGGGGGCGAAGGAGATCCAGGCATCGCGCGGCGCAAGGGTGGGGGGAGGGGGGCGAGGGGCGCTTCTGAGCCGGGAGGAGAGAGGGGACTCGCCTGTACTGCAGGTGCCGCTGTCCAGCACGCCGGCCGCTGGCCATGCAGGGCTATATAAATGTAGGTTCGTTAAAAGTTAACAAAGCCGAAAACCCGGTCCCCTCCCCGCCCACGCCATCCACATTCAAGTGCTCAGTGGCCACACGCGGCCAGTGGCTGCCGTCCTGGGCAGCACAGGAAGAGACTGCTTCCATTATCCCAGAAGGTTCTATTGGACAGAGCTCTCGTGGACCGGTGAGCACTATTGTGGCAAATGGTCTGAGGTTTTGCTAGGAACTTTAATGTCTTCCCAGGAGATTCTCCTGGGCCTTGTAGTTGAAGCTTTTTTCTCTGCCTGTTTTGTACCCGGAGATGCCGGTGCCGCTGGGGCACAGGCCGTCCCGTAGGACGGCTTCTGGAAGTGTTGGTGGGCGAAGAGCCCCCTGCGCGCCCCCATCACCCACATCCTTTATTCAGACCCTCCTCTTCCCTCATGAACCTGTTCGTTAGAGAGGAGAGCCGAAGGCGTCCGGTCCAGGACCCACAGCGAGCCTCTGTTCCACCACGTGTCTGTTCTGAGAAGGCACCCAGAAAACGGGAGCCCCCAGGCCGCTGCAGCCTGTCAGTTCCGCTGGGAAATAGCTCTCCAGGACCCCCAGCTAGCTCCCAGGCCGCCTTCCCGTGTCGCAGAAGCAGGGGCCGCTGGGCGGCTCAGGCGGCCGAGCATCTGACTCTTAGCTCTGGTCTTGATCTCACGGCCAGGGGGGAGCCTGCTTAGAAAAAAAAAGGGAAAGCAAGCAAGAAGAGGCCAGGGTGAGTGAGCGTGTGTTCCGGATGTCCCCGCAGGTGGAGCTGGAGGTCACGCTGCCCGGAGAGGGGAAAGACCGCATCTTCAAGGTGTCCATCAAGTGGGTGTCCTGCGTGAGCCTACAGGCGTTACACGATGCACTTTCGGGGCGGCTGCCCAGCGTCCCCTTTGAGACGATCCAGGCCCTGGACGTGGTCATGAGGCATCTGCCGTCCATGAGGTGAGGACCACGGAGCCAGGAGTGTCGGCTTCTCACCCCGAACCATCCCCGGCGAGTATGAAGTCTCTGTCCAGGGAGGAGTGGGGTGTTGGAATCGGGGTGGTCATGGTCCTGGATTTTATGATGAAAACTATAACAATGCTAACACGGAAAATTGTTAATACAAAAATAAATCACCAGGGGCGCCGGGCTGGCTCGGTCAAGAGAGCACGTGACCCTCGATCTCGGGGTTGTGAGTTCGAGGCCCACGTTGGGCAGAGAGATGGCCTGCCTGTCTCTCTGCACTCCGGCCACCATTTTTTCACTCGACTGACCTCGAGAGCCATGTTGTGTCGCTCTGTGGCCTTCCTGCGTGGGAAGACCCCCTCCACCCTGGGTGGAGGCAGGAGGGCATCCCCGGCCCCACACTTGGCTGAGCACCCACCACACGGCGGCTCAGAGATAGCAGGCGGCCCGGTGCTCGTCCACCCTGTCGTGTCGTTCCACAGGCTGCCTTTCCCGCACGGGTCACGACGCTCGAACTTGGCGGGACAGAGGGTGGGCAGACCCTTGAGTGGCTCACAATTTTCCAGGTGGCGGGGCTGCACTGACTCCTGTGTGAGGCCGGTTTGCCACCCCCGGGCCTCGGGTTTCTGACCGGGGGTGCCTGCTGCTCCCACATGTGTGGCACACGGTAGAGCCTCGGGGACAGAAGGAGAAATGAGCCCCCATGCCGACCTCTCCGCGGACCGACTGAAGCTGTGAGGTTGAGGGAGGGCGGGGCCTGCTCTGCCCTTCGAGGGTGGGAGAGCGGCTGTCCGAGCGCCTTGGTAGATTCCGAAGGGACCCCGGGGTCCTCAGTCTCCAGATCGGGCAGGGCGATCAGGTACGTGGCAGGCTGTCCCTCCTGGCAGGGACCTCCCTCCCCGCCCCCAGGGCAGAGTCCGTGAGTGCTCGGAGCTGTCGTTGGCAGGCAGGTGGGTGCAATGAAAGACAATCTGGACGGGCAGTCGCCGAAACGTTGACTACGGTTTTCAGTGGGTGGCTGGAACTACTGTGAATTCTGAATTTTTGCCTTCTGAGAAGTTCTTTTGAATTAATTACATTGTTACTTTTATAACCAGGAGGAAAGCTTACTTTTGCTGTAGAAAAATAATAGAAAAAATAGCAGGATGAGCCTGTCCTAGGGGAGCGCAGGCCCCCTCCCCCAGCACAGTCCTGGGACGGTACCCTCGTAGAGGGGGGTGTGGCCTCCACACAGCGCGTCTTCCCTCTGGACGCTTAGCCACGACGTGGCCCGGTGGCCGGACACCGTGGGCACTGCTGCTCTGATGACATGTCTGCTTCGCTCAGGGAGTCCCCTGCCCTCAGCCTGCGGGGGAGGAGGGTGTCTCTCCGAGAAGGAGCCGTGTGTCTGCAGGGAGGTCTCTGCGGGGCTGGTTCCCTCCCACTGCCTCGGGGCACCCGACACGGCCTGTTTCTAGAAAGGTGTGCACTACAGCGTCAAGGGGGACAGGGGGCCGCGCGCAGAGCCGGCTCACCTGAGGACACTGCTCTCCCTGCCCCGTGGCGAGGCCACGCGTCCCCAGGGCTGTGCCTTCGAGGGCGTAGCTCGGTGACAGCACCTCGTGTGAAGACGGCAGGATTCTTGGCGAGAGTGAGCGTTGCTCGCCCAAGTGACGTGTGGACAGCAAACCTGGCGTCAGCCTGTTCCTTGTGGGAAGGAGAAGCCTGATCCGACGAGGGGTCTCTCGTTGCAGGTACACCCCCGTGGGCCGCTCCTTCTTCACGGCGTCTGAAGGCTGCTCCAACCCCCTGGGGGGGGGCCGGGAAGTGTGGTTTGGCTTCCATCAGTCCGTCCGACCTTCTCTTTGGAAAATGATGTTAAACATTGACGGTAAGCAAGGCCCCGGTCTTTGTGGCAGGGGGGTGGCGGGGAGGGGGATGGCAGGGGGGCGGAGAGGGGGGCCGCCTGTTCAGCCAGTTCCAAATGTGGCCTCTGTCACAGCCAGAGCTGCCATGTCGCACTGGGCCTTTCTCATCTGCCGTGAGGTTTGGGCGTCGGCTCTCAGAGCCAGTCAGAGCCGCCCGCAGGGCTCACTCTAGAGGTCGGGGCTCAGGGTGCTGAGGCGGGCCCAGGGGTCTGCCGCTCGGCCAGGCCCTTCATCTCACCTTGTCACATTCAGCCTGCCCCCCGGGAGCCTCTCTCAGCTGGATCACGCACAGCCACAGTACACTCGAGAGAGCTTTACGCCCCAGACACTCAGAAAGCCCAGAGTTGTGGTTGTCGTGATCTGGTGGGGTTTCAGTGGGATCCCGATTTTATTCTCGGAGGGCGGCTATGGGCTCTGCCAACCCCTTCCCGTTGGCCCTGACTGGAGGGAGTATCGGGCAGCCCCCTCTGGCTCTGTCCACCTGAAAGGCCCGAAGGTGGACTCCGGGGATCAGGGGGACAGAGCCTAGGTGGCCAGCATGGAGGGGGTGCTGCGGGGCACCTCCCACATCATGCTTTTCTCTCCCCCCCCCACCCCCACCCCCGCAGTCTCAGCAACTGCGTTTTATAAGGCACAGCCGGTAATCGAGTTTGTGTGTGAAGTTTTGGATTTTAAAAGTATTGAAGAACAACAGAAACCTCTGACAGATTCCCAAAGGGTGAAGTTTACCAAAGAAATCAAAGGTGAGTAACAGCCGGGGTCCTGCTCCCCCGGCGTTTCCGGAAGTCCTGACGGGGGCGGGAGGGGAGGGGCAAGAGGTGGTGGTCAGGTGAATTAGTGCAGAGAGAGTTAAACCCATTTCACAGAGCGGAAATGATGATGCTCTAAATCACTGGCTCTCCGTGTAGGGCGAGGAGCAGGTCAGTGACCAGTGGCATCCAGGTCGTTGGCTGTTGGGGCCAGAGAGCGTCACTGTGGTTACAGTCAGTACCTCGCGCTGCTCTGGAGTGGGGAGCACGCTCTCATGCCCTGTCAGGCGGTCCTCACAACGGCGGCAGCATCCGCACCCACCGAGTCAGGGTTCCACTCCGGAAGACGCAGCCCGAGTGCGGCGGCCCGGCTTGGGCCCAGCCTCGGAGCGCTGGCCGCACCTGTCGCCCACCCCACAGGCCACGCCCCCCTCACCCGGCCTTTCGCAAGGGCTTTCTAAAGGCCGTCGCACGCACCCGTTGCTAAAAATAATCCTAGAGGAAGCGACGAGGTCTCAGCTGAGCCAACATAGTCTCTTTCATCTTTAAGAACAGTGTCCAGCCTCTGGCCGTGGCATTCCTGGGGCTGAAGGCGTCCCCGTGGGTGAGATGGGCCCAGCCCGACAGTCCCCTCCCCCTCAGGGCCAGGGCAGCCTCTGTCCCAGCTGGGGCGCGGGAGGCGGGGCCGCGCCCCAGGCCCGGGGTGAATCTTGACCCTGAAGCTCGCCCGCCTTGTGTTGTCAGGTCTGAAGGTGGAGATCACGCACTGCGGGCAGATGAAGAGGAAGTACCGCGTCTGCAACGTGACCCGGCGGCCCGCCAGCCACCAAACGTAAACGGCCTTACTGTCCCACCCGCGTTGGCGGTGGCTCTCGCGGTCACTGTGATGACCACAGTCTAGGGCGGTGACCCTTTCAGAAAGGGTCATTTCATTCTAGCTAAAAATGCCAGCACTCTGTCTTTGGCTCAGTCGAGCCAAGCTTCACCTACTGAAATAAAATAAGGGAGTAGCACTTGCACAGGGTTGGGGACGGGTTGGCGGTTCCCTGTCGGCTTTTCTTCTGGAATTTTCAGGCGAGTGAGGGTCATTTTTGTTTGTCTTCCAGTCCTCAGTGCTGAGCCAGTGCTGGGAGGGAGCGGGGGTCCGGAGGCCCTGCCCCCGATCACAGGCTCGGCTGGGGGAGGGGCGGCTGTCTCCTGCCCTGAGCCCTGAGCCCTGGCCCAGCATTGGCTGGAACGTGCCCAGACCTTCCTGATGCGTCTTCATTTGTCCCAAACCCCTCACGTGTTCCGCAGCCATCTGTGGTCTGTGATGATTGCGGGTTATACTCAGAATAGTTTCCTTTCTCAGCTCCAGAGAGGACAGAGAAGGTTAGAAACTACTTACCCAGAAGGCATGGTTTGGTTCGGACCCCTCGAAGGTCCCCGGTCACGTGCCCCACGCATGTCGCCGTACGCCTCGTTCGGCCCCGGCGAGCAGGCCTAGGTGGGCTGGCCACCTGCAGGGTCCCCAGGGGGGCTGCCGGGCACCGGCCCGACCCCTCCTGTGTCTCCCTAGATTCCCGCTGCAGCAGGAGAGCGGGCAGACGGTGGAGTGCACGGTGGCACAGTACTTCAAGGACAGGCACAAGCTGGTTCTGCGCTACCCCCACCTCCCGTGTTTACAAGTCGGACAGGAGCAGAAACACACCTACCTTCCCCTGGAGGCAAGTCCGTCCCCTCTGTGCTGCTCTGGGGGCGGAAGCGCAGCTGCGGGAGGGCCCCGGTGCCGGTGACGCCTGTCACAACTGTTTCCCCGTGAATGAAACGGTGCGTGTGTGTGGGGGACGAGCCCCGAGTGCCTGGCGGGGCCCTCCCACCGGCTAGAAGATGCTCGGAAAAGCCACAGTTTCTTCTCTTCTCGTCTAAGATTTACTTCCTGCAGGAAAAACCCTGGGAAGTTTAAATGGTAAAGCCGAGGCCCCAATTTTAACTCTTGCCTGTCAGTGCCTTCAATTCTCCGTCCTTGTCCAGTTACTCAGACACCCAGCTGGTTTCCCTATGCCCCGGTCCCGAAGGCCAGCCTCGTTCCCATCGGCAGGCAGCTTCATGCTCCCACCTTGGGAGGGTCCCAACTCCTGTTGGCGCCGGGCTAGGCTCACCCAGGAGGGTCTCCAGCGCCAGCCACAGGGCCCCTGAGCGGCCCCTGCAAGCGCGCTGTTCCCGGTGGGCTCCGGGGCAGACACCGTGGTGGAGAAGAGATGAACGCAGGAGAGGCGGAGCCCGGGCGCAGCCTCAGACCCCGCGCCCCGGCTCTGTCCTCCGTAGGTCTGTAACATAGTAGCAGGACAGAGGTGTATCAAAAAGCTGACCGACAATCAGACCTCAACCATGATCAGAGCGACCGCCAGGTCAGCGCCAGATCGGCAAGAAGAGATTAGCAAGCTGGTGAGCGGCGGGTCCCCGGGGCCAGCCCTGGGGTGGGGACACCCGGGGAACGCAGGACGAGGCGCCCGGGCCGGGGGGAGCCCCTGATGCCTCTCATTCGGGCAGACTCAGCTTCCTTCTTTTTCCCTTTTCAAGATGCGAAGTGCAAGTTTCAATACAGATCCGTATGTTCGTGAATTCGGAATCATGGTCAAAGACGAGATGACGGATGTGACCGGACGGGTCCTCCAGCCGCCCTCCATCCTCTACGGGGGCAGGGTATGTGCGCGGCGGGTGGGCGGAGCAGTCTCTTTTGACCCTCCGAGGCCGGGCCCATCACCGGAGGCGTAGACCATGGTCCGGGCGAGGGGCTCCTCCCACGCTGGGCGAAGCCGGCACACGTGAGGGGAGGATGGGGTTGTCCCGGTGGTGGTGGAAGTTTTTCAGAATTACCCTGTATCTTTTCACCAGCTAATTTTTATGATTCCGTCAACATCTGAGAAGTATTATTCTTTGCGCGATGGGTACTCTGCCAGCGATGAAGTATTTTCCAGAAGCTTATGCTGCTTTTCTGTGTTTTTTTTTTTTTAACTTCGGTTTCAGAGGTATTTGTTGGCAAGTAGAGCTATCCGTCACTCATGTTTTCGTTCGTTGGTTTCCCGTGAAATGCCTGGCTTTTATCAGTGCGTCATAGGCTGTCCTGTCCGTGGAGCCCTGACAAAGCTCATGAGAAGGGTCTGCGTGCCCTTCCGCGGGGCCGGGCGGGCGCCGGGGCCTGGGGACACTAGCCGCACAGACCGCCGGCCCTCACGGCAGCCTTCCAGCGGGCTCTACCTTTCACGCTCGTCCTCAGGACCCGTGGCAAGGCCTGCTCTTGTTTGTAGGGTTTTCCCCTTTCTTGGTAAAATATAGGCTCTGCTTTTTTAAATGTTCCAAAGCTCAGAGGCGCCTGGGAGGCTCAGCCAGTTGAGCTTCCGACTCTGATTTCAGCTCAGGTCATGATCCCAGGGTCGTGGGTTTGAGCCCCGAGTCGGCCTCTGCGCTGACAGCTCGGGGCCTGGAGCCTGCTTCGGATTCTGTGTCCGTTTCTCTCGCCCTCCCCCATTCATGCTCTGTCTTTCTCTCAAATATAAATAAAAAGCATTAAGAAGTAAAATAAAATAATAAATAAAATAAAATGTTCCAAAGTTCAGAAGGTACACGGAACTACGGGAAGGGGGCGCCTGGCTGGCTCAGTCGGAAGAGCATGCGACTCTTGATCTTGGTCGTGACTTTGAACCCTCCGTTGAACACGAAGCCTGCTTAAAAAACAAAACAAAACCAAGGATTACAGGAAGAAATCTCTTCCCTCCGTCTCGGTTGCTTTCCCAGAAAGTGACCGGCGCGCTCTGTGTGCTCTGTAAACTGCCCGGCGGTCACTCACGGTTTGCTTCCCGCCCCTCCCAGTGCAAACAGTGATGTATTCCGTAGACTTCTTTTTCCTTAAAACTTTCTCATCGAGCCCATAGAGGTCTCGGAGATGCTTCCATGTGTACGTGATGCAGGGCGCGTTCTTCCTCCTACCGCATGGTGTTCTTCTCTGGCGGGGTCCCCGTGCCTGTCCCCATCCCCCGGACGAGGACTTCTGAGCGAGGCTCACGTGTGAACCTATGTCCAGACACCGTGCAAACGCAGCGCCTTTCTGAACGCTTCTTACAACCGTAGGAGGAAGAGCGTTTGATTCTTTTGCACGAGCAGGTGCCCGGAAGGGCCCTTGTTACGGAGGGAAGCCAAGGCCCCAAATCTGGCGTTTTTTCACTGCCCCGGCACGCGCCTGTGTCAGCGTCCTGCCTCTTAGTAAATACAGGCGTGATCTGGAAGATAAGTTTGCTCTCGCAGTCTGATCTGGCGAAAATATTAGATTATAGGGATTGAAAGTTTATAATGCTTCTTTAAAAAAATTTTTTTTAATGTTTATTTATTTTGAGAGAGAGAGCGCGCCCGCATGCAAGCAGGAGAGGGGCAGAGAGAGGGAGAGAGGAGAGAATCCCAAGCAGGCTCCGCGCCGCCAGCACAGAACCCAGTGCGAGGCTCCATCTCACGAACTGTGAACTCGTGACCCGAGCCGAGGTTAAGGTTGGACGCTTAACCCGCCGGGCCCCTCAGCTCTCAGAAGCGTGAAGGGTTTTAGTGAGAGCGAACACTCCTCGTCACTGCCCTACTTGTCCATCGTCAGAGCGAAACAATCCGTGCCCCCCAGGGGATATTCGGCAGTGTCTGGAGGCTGGCATCTGGTGACAGAGACTTCCGACATCCTGCAGTGCGTAGGGCCGCCCCGGTGTCAGCAGCGCTGAGGTTGAGAAATGCGGGTGTCGTCAGAGCCCTCGTCTGTTAAAGTGTGTGTGTGTTCACTGGCCTGGAACACCAGACGGGTCGTGGTGCCAGCTCACACACGGAGCCAGTGGGACCACGGCAGTTGTCACAAAAAAGTATAGGAAAGAGAAGCGTTTCCTTGTGTAATGTTTGATGTGTACGAGGGGGTTGTGTTACTTTTGTAAGGTAACAGTGTTTTCCACTAAAAACACTCCTGCAACTGAATGACAGGGACTCAGATGCGGCCCTGTCCTTTGGTGGTGCCCATGGGCCTGAGTGGTCCCGTCCTCCTCCCGGTGGCCCTTCCCGAGTGTCCTTGTCCTCCAGAACCCCTTCAGGGGATTCAGAGTTTGCCGGGGTGGTGTTGCTGAGGCCCGGTCCTTTCTGGTTTAGAGATGACAAAATCAGGTGGACACATCGCAAATGGGAGCGGCTCCCGTGAAGAGCCGCAGGCAGCGGCATGCGGAGTGGCGTGGCGGGGTCCTAGCCGGCCCGTCTGCTCCCCGGCCCGGGACCTCGCCGTCCCGTCCCCGGCCGCCTCCGGGACCCCAGAGAGCACCTTCTGAAGCAGGGAGGCTTCCGGTAGCATCCCAGGGCGCTTCCATTCTTCCAGGCTCCGCTCGGGGTTGGGTGTGACTCTGGGCCTCTCTGCAGTTCCCGGCCTGTGTCCGCTCCTCCCTCCTCCAGGCATCCTCCAGTCTCTGTCCATCCACCCATCCTTCCTCCTCTGTCCCCGCATCCCTCCCTCCCTCCCTCCCTCCCTCGTCTCCATCCACCTCTTCATCCGTCCACCCAGCCATCCCTCCTGCAGGTAACTCGGGCCCACTTGCAGCGCTAGGGCAGGTCAGGGTTCTCAGCCTCGGGAGCCCTGTCTGGTCGGGGGAGCGGCAGAGGCAGGGAAAGTAACAATCCAAGGTCAGAAGGTTGCATGTCCCGTTATCCCTCACTCGAAATGTCTTGCTGTTTACAGAATAAGGCGATCGCCACCCCTGTGCAGGGCGTCTGGGACATGAGGAACAAGCAGTTTCACACGGGCATTGAGATCAAGGTGTGGGCCATTGCGTGCTTCGCCCCCCAGCGCCAGTGCACGGAGGTCCACCTGAAGTAAGCCTGCCTGCGGGGCGGGGCTGAGGGCGGGGAGGGGGCGGGGCTGAGGGCGGGGAGGAGGCGGGGGCTGAGGGAGGGGAGGCGGGGGCTGAGGGAGGGGCGGGGCCGCTGGGGGCAGCACCCGGGTAGCGCAGGAGTTGGTGGTAGCCTTTCCCTGCCAGAGGACATGTGCCCGGCCTGGGCCTGGCAGGAAACATGGGCCGCCTCGAGGCTGCTTTTACTCTCAGACTCACTAGTGGAGGAGGGTGGAGGCTCAGTGTGGGTTATATAAGAAATAAAGTGAAGAATAAGTTTGAAAATTAGATGCAGAAGAGAAGATTATATGAGGAGAACTCAAGTTACTTTAAAAAAACACTTGAGCTTCCTATCTCTGTATCCTCTCGGCCTGGCCCAGGCTGCAGACCCGTAGTCAGCACCGTAACCGTGCAGCTTTGGGGCGCCAGGGCCTCCATCTCACCTTAGGTCCTGATCTCAGGGCCGTGAGTTCAAGCCCTGCACTGGGCTTCGCACTGGGCATGAATCCTACTTAATAATTAAAAAATAAAAATAAAAACCGGAGAGCTCTGTTACGTTTTTGGGCCAAACAAACCTCCCAGGGAGAAGAAAGCTTTCACCTCCCACAGGTCTTGGGTAGAAGCAGGAGGAAGTATAGCTGGTTGACATTGTAGCCAAGCGTGGCTCTGAAAAGCGGTGGCTCAGAAAGTTCTCGAGAGCTGACGTCAAGGAGACAGGCTGTCTGTCCGAGGTGTCCTGCATGCCTCCAACAGAATTTGCTGGAAGCACAGAGCAGCTGAGCTAGGAAACAAAGTAGGTTAGGGCGTGAACCCCGGTGCCCCTCTTCCCCGCGCCCTGGCCTTGGCTCCTTCGTTTCACGTTGCCGGGAGCCCGCCGGCCACGCGGCGAGCCCACCTGTGGATACAGGCGCAGACCCAGAACCGCAGTCACACACGGGGGTCGAGTCCCGGCCCGGGGGGATCGCGGTGGCCTCACCCTTACTATAGAAGGCGACGCTATTTTTATTCCTAAGTTTAAAATAGCAGCTGCTGATCTGTGTCTCCCCCATCCCCCCTCCGTGGCTTCACCAGGCCTGTTGGCTGTCGCTGCTGGTATCACTCTAGCTGTGGTGTATTTTGTTGTCTCCCACAACTGTGGCACCCCAGTCCGGTTGTACGCACAAGAATGGGGGAGGGGGAATCCAAGGGGACAGGGCGTTCACAGTTTTCCTCTCTCTGACATTGTGGGCCATTCACGGAGTCCTGCGTTCTGTGCCAGAACCTGGGAGCTGGCCGGGCCTGCCGAGCGGGTGGCAGCTGCTCTGGGCGTTGCTCTCAAGGGACAGCACTGTCACTGCACTCTGGAGTGTCACAGGGTGAGGCACACGGGTGCGTGTGGTTGGAAGTCTTCTGTTTTATCAAGGCAAAATAGCCACAGGCGACTTTTCCACACGTATACTCCGTGTACCCCGCACGTGTCCTCAGCAGACCCCTTTTCTGTGAGTTAGCACGTTGACAGCTGGGTCCGGGTCTTGAACCTGGATTCTGATGTCAGTGAGAATGGTTTGCAGTTGCTTGCTAAAGCCGTGCCCTTGACTCGGGCCTCTGGCCGGTCTGGATTCTTCGGCACTGCCAGTGCGTTCTAGTCTAACGACCCTTCTCCTTCAGATCCTTCACGGAGCAGCTCAGAAAGATCTCGAGGGACGCCGGGATGCCGATCCAGGGCCAGCCGTGCTTCTGTAAATATGCCCAGGGGGCGGACAGCGTGGAGCCCATGTTCCGGCACCTGAAGAACACGTACGCCGGCCTGCAGCTGGTGGTGGTCATCCTGCCCGGCAAAACCCCCGTCTACGGTAGGCCGTGGCGGTCTGGCTGGCTTTGCCCGTGACCCCCGTGGGTGTGTGGTGCGGCCGGAAGCCTTTGTGGTTTTGCCGCACAGGGGAGTGCTCGTTTCTGGCCCGTCCATGAGCTAAGAAAGAAGAAGGGTCTCTGACAGCTGCCACCCGCCCGGTCTCACCTGAGGCCAGAGTTCCCGGAGGCGAGCACGTGCACGGTTATTCTGTCCCCACCCGCTGTGAGGTTCATTCAGTGAACGCACGGTGATGGCGGGGGCACCGTCCGTCCTCCTCCCTGTGACGTCTCTGCCCACCTCAGAGCTTTCTGGGAGCTCATCAGGACAGAAGGGGGGTTGCACGTCCATTCAGCTGACACTTACCTGGTGCCTCTGATGACGCCCCAGGCCTGGAGAGCTCAGAGAGGGACAGGACCCGGCCCCCCAACAGGAAGCCCCAGGGCGGTGGCGGGTATAGACCGGTGACGCCAGGGCAGGCGGTGGGGGAGGTTGCTGTCGGAGGGCCATCAAAAACTGTAAGGGTTGGGGCGGGGGTGGCGCCTGGGGGCTCGGTCGGTTAAGCGTCTGACCCTTGGTTTTGGCCCAGGTCATGATCTCATGGTTCGTGGGATCCAGCCCCACCTTGGGCTCTGTGCTGACACTGAAGAAGCTGCTTGGGATTCTGCCTCTGCCCTTGTTTTTCCCCTCCCCTGTTGCCCCTCTCTCTCCCAAGAAAAAGAGAGCCCTCCGGGAGCCCAGCGGCGCCCAGCAGAGAGGGTGTTGGAATGAGAACTCGGGGTGGGGGGGGGTGCCATGAGGCTCGCCAGCTGCTTTCCCAACCAGACAGTGACAGGATCAGATGCAGAAAAGCCACAGTTCTCCCTTCCAAGCTACGCATGCAAAGAATAGAGAGAATGCCATCAGCGTTTCCATCCCCAAGTCACCTGTTCCCACAGGCCTGCCCAGGGGGCAGCCGACAGCTGCTGCGAGAAGGCATCCAGAGCCCCGGGCTGGGGGCCTAGGGAGCCCTTTGATGTCAGGCTTGCATTTGCTGCGGATTTTGGGGATTCCAGGGTCCTTATTTTTAACCGCCCTGAGCACCATGAAGGGGGTGGGAGGGGAGGCACACCCTCCCTTCCAGCCTGGCTGTGCCCAAACCGCCCGCAGCCTGGAAGCCGCTGAAATGGTCTTCCTTCCTGCCGAGGAGTGAGCCCTGCCCCCAGCCTCCCTGCCCGAGGTGGCCTGGGCCTTGCCGGAGCCAGAGCTCAAGCCCGGGGCCTGACTTCCCTGCACCCTCCGGTCACCCTCTTCCTCGGGCTCGGCCGCAGCCACAGATGGGGCAGGGCCAAGTAGGGCTGCTGGGCCCCTGCAGGGGCGGGGGTGAGGGCACGCTGAGGAAGAGGTGCTGGCGAGCGCCGGCAGCGAGCGCGTCTTTCCTGCTCCGCAGCCGAGGTCAAGCGCGTGGGAGACACGGTGCTGGGGATGGCGACGCAGTGCGTGCAGATGAAGAACGTGCAGAGGACCACGCCGCAGACCCTGTCCAACCTCTGCTTGAAGATCAACGTCAAACTGGGAGGCGTGAACAACATCCTGCTGCCCCAGGGGAGGTGAGGCCCCGCCCCCGCCCCGCCCCGCCCTGCCCCCGCCAACACCCGCCACGTGTGGGGGAGTCCGCGTGATTCCCGGCGGGGCGGGGCGGGGCGCAGGCTGCCCACCGTCCCGGGCGCAGCACACCCGGAAGTAAGGCACAGGTTCGGCTGCTCGTAGTCTAGGGAACAAGGGGCATCCTGGGGGTCACCGAGTGCCATGGCCAGGTTCCCTGAGTGAGGTGAGGGCAGAGAAGGGCCCCGGGTCCTAAAACGTGGGACTGGTGGCTGTGCCTTGATGGGAGTGAGCAGGGCAGAGCCGGGCTCAACTTCAACGGTTGGGACACGAGTCTCCCCTGCGGAAGCTCGCCTTCTGGGACAGGCTGGACAAGAGCTCACAGAAGAGCACACCGTCGGCAGATCCCAGACCAGGGTCGGGGTCAGGGGCTGGCAGGGGGAGGGGGCGGGGCTGCGGGGTCCTCCGTGACCCCCTGGCCTGGCATGGGGGTGCTCGAGGGGAGGGCCAAGGTTAGGGTCTGTCCCTCCTGAGGGTCGGCCAGCCTCTGCTGCAGCAAAGAGGGGTGTCTGTGATGACAGACGTCATCGAGGAGGTTTTCTCACTGAAGAATCTCGGCGGTCAGGTCGGCATCTGAATGTGAAACGGGTAAAAGCAGGTTGTTGGACACATTCTCCTCCGGTGAATCGATCCCACTGCCTGTGGGTAGAAGTGGCGCTCGTGAGGACACAGTGGCCATTGCTGCTTCCGTGTGTTTGGGGGAGAGGGGCTGGGAGGCACCAGCTGTGTGCGGAGCCCCCCAGCCTGCCCTCGGGCCTTGTTAAACCGTGGAGGTTCTGACCAGCACCTCTGGACTGGGACCCAAGCAGTGACCTTCCTAGCAAGCCCACAGGGAGGCCGTGGTCCAGGACCACACCCCGAGGAGCCCGAGGTGCACTGTTAAGTGGGTTTAGTAGGTTGCCTCCCTGTGGGAAAGTGGAAAGAACCTGAAGTTAGAGCCTGACAGACTTGAACTTGGAGGCTGGTTCCGCGAGGTGAGGTTGACCCGCTCAGGTTGTGGGAAGGAGTGAGGAGCTGGGGAGACCAGGTGGTGAACCCAGCGCGCCGTTGGCTCAGTGAGCAGGTTCTGTGTTTATCGAGCTTGGGCCACAGCAGTGAGTACAGGAGGGAGAGTCCCGCCCTCTTGAGGGAGGACCTGGCACGTGGGACTTGATGGGAGCACCGGGTGACATCACAGGAGGATGGGCCCAGGAGGGAGACGAGCCGGGGTTTCTGTGGCCAGTCTGCTGGAGAAGGTGGCACTGAGCAGATGGTAGCAAAGGACCAAGGGGCCCCAGGCCGCTGGCAGGGGCCGGGGACTCCCCCCTCCCCACTCGCCCCTGCGCCCCCTGCCCAGGACCTCTGGAGGGTCCAGTTGTAGAATGCTGCTCCAGCTCTGGGTGGAATGGGACCAGGAGGCACCTGCCGCATCTCGGGAGGGTGCCCAGAGACCGGGTGTTTGGAAGAGAGCGCTGCAGGGCCTGTTTGTGGGTCGGGCTGTGAGCGAAACAGGAAAAGTGTGCTGGAGCGGGGGCTCACGGGTGGGCGGGCGGAAGCAGGGAGCTGGATTCGGGGATGCGTGTTAGGGGAACCCAGCAGAGAGTGGTATTAAAGCCACAAGGCTGGTGAGATCCCAGATCCCCCAGGGCAGGGTGTAGACAGGATGGATGCCCAGCCTACTACCCTGGGGAGCTCAGGGTTAAAAGGTTGTGGAGACGGGGAGCAGCAGTAAAGCCCCCCGCCCCCCTCCCCAAAAAAGGAGATCCAACAGGTCCTGGAACCCTAGGGCAGTGCTTCCTGTGTCATGTGTCACGTGTGCCGCCAGGGAGCCTAGTGTGATGCCATCGTGTGGGGGCGGGATCTGGGGAAGAGAGTCTCGTTGCCGTGGCAGCAGGAAGCCTGGTGGGCGGGGCCTGTGACTGGTTGGGAGGTGGTGAATGGGTTGAGCTAATTAGGAGCTTGGCCACTGCGAACTAGGGGGGGCGGGGTGTGGAGTTGGCCGCCAGGCGTGGTGTTCCTTGTGGAAGGTGTGAGTCAGGACTGTGGTGCAGACGCTCCCAGGAGTAGGGGAGCCGGGAGGAGGGCTGCAGCGCTGAGCAGGCTGCTCCTGCTGGAGCCCCTGCCTGGTCTCTGCTGGGGAGAGAGAGGCGAGGCCCCAGAGGCACACGGAGAGGGTTGGGGGGCCGTGGTCCAGGGTCAGGGCCCGGAGGCAGGCCAGTCAGCCAGGCCTGGCAGCACCTCCCCCGAGCCGGCCCCTCCACACGCGGCGGTGGTGGGGACTGTGGGGGGCGTGCCTGCCCCCCTGCCTGTGCCCTGCTTCCACGTCCCGGGTCCCCAGGGAGAAGAGCCCCCCCCCCCCAAGGTGTGCTGGGAAGCCCTGAAAGGGGACACCTTGTCCACGCGTTGTGGAAACTCACGTGGCACACACACTTGAAGCCCTAACCCCACCCCTTGGCTGCGGGCGGAGGAGCTCCGTCCCACAGGAGCCCCGCAGGGTCCTCTCCCCGGTGACCTCACCTGCTGCCTGGGCTGGCGAGCACACGGTGCTTCCTGTCACTGAGCAGCAGGGACACCTGTGTCAGCAGCTCCTAGCGAGCGTGGCGGGCCAGGCCCGCCGAAAGCACTGCCACGCGAGTCCTCACGGCGACCGTGTGGGGTCAGCATTCGTGTTGTCTCCATTTTCCGGAAGAGAAAAGTGAGCCATAGAGAGAGTGGGCTTCAGAACGCAAAGCCAGTGAGCGACCCCATGCTCCCGCCGACGTGCACACGGCCTTTTCCAGAAGGTGCTGGGAACCCGGCATTTGACAGCGGCAGGGAGGCCCTCGGCGAGCGCGCTGCTCACCTGGGGCGGTTTTGCCCCCAGGAAACGCGTGCTGCCTGGAGACAGTCCGGGGTCGGGACGGGTGAGGGATTTTACTGCCCATCGTCTCCGGGCGCGCGATCGCTGCGGACACGGTCAGGTGTTGACAGACGTAGACTCCTCGCTGAGCCCGGCCTCTCGGGCTGTCCACACCGGACCGGTGCTGTTAGTCTACGCTCCCCTGCCCCCCAGTGCTGCCCTGGGTCATTCAGCAGGTCTAAGACCCCGCATCACCTTGTCAGTGAGGTCTGTGGTATGGACCCTTAAAACATAAGACCTTTTTTAGACACACAACCGCGGTGCCTGTGCCCCCTGAGTGACACTGGCGCCGGTGTCCTCGGGGGTCCAGCCGCAGACGGTCCCACTTCCCCCCGCAGGCCGCCCGTGTTCCAGCAGCCGGTCATCTTTCTGGGGGCCGACGTCACCCACCCGCCCGCCGGGGACGGGAAGAAGCCTTCCATCGCTGCCGTGAGTATCCGCGCTTCCCGCCGGGCCCTCCATCGGTGACCTCCTACCCCGTGTGGGGCCCTCGCCCCGGCCGAGCTGCCTGCGGGGCGGGGGCCCGGGATCCCCCTGTGGCGTGTGGCCAGAGCCTCACGGAACACGGGCATTTGGAGGGGACGCCGCACGTGGCTACCTCTGCGTGAGGAGCAGTGAGCCCGCCCGCCCGGAGGCCCGGCCGGACCACGCGGCCCTGGCAGCAGGGAGGCCAGCGGCGCGGCGGCTCCCGTCCTGCCCGCCCGCCTGCGGCTCAGGCTCCCGGCGGCGCGCCGCTCGCTGGGCCGGATGCCGCAACCCGGGTTTTTTTAACGTTGCACCTTCTTGCACACGTTTTCTGTTTTTTATCGTAAAATTCTAAATATGAAGTAATTACACCGTCCAGAGTTCAGTGTGGCCCCTTCCCTCGTTCTGCCTGTGAGTTCCGTCAGGGCGTCGCGGGGGCTTTGCCCCGCTGACCCCGAGCCCCCGAGCTCCCTGTGAGCTAGCAGGCCGCGTCCGGCCCCCAGGGGCTGAGTGAGGCGCCGCTCTGCGCCCACAACTGCCTGCTCTCGGGAGGGGCAGCACAGGGGCTTTTGTCCAAGGGGCCCAGACAGGCACGCACTCAGCATTGTGTGGACTTGGCCTGTGGAGTGCGGCGCCGAGGGTGTCACCTCCGAGGTGTCCTGCCGCCAGGCAGCCAAGTGCAGGGAAGGAGGTCTCGGGCTCAGGGTCTGTGTCCCCCACATATCCAGGGGGGACTGCCGGAGGGACTTCGGGGCTGCGGTGTGTTCTGTCGTTTGCCCGACGACACCTAGCACGGCTTGTCGCCCTCCAGACTTGTCAGAGAACGTCGCCCCCTGCCGAGGACCTGCTGCCTGCCCAGCTGTGGGCTGGGGGCATAATCACCCTGAGTCACAGTTTGGCGGGCTCAGTGTTCCTTCCTCCTCTTACACGTGAGTCCAGAAAAGCCAAACTCGGAGGCTGGGGAGAAACCGCAGAAAACCCGGCTCAGGACCCCCAAGGCCGGGGTGAGGTCTGAGCCGTGCCGAGCGGGGCTGGTGTGCCCTCAGGCCCCTGCGTGGAGGGGCTTTGAGCCACGTGTCCTACTCGCTAGAGCAGCCGCAGGTGCCGGTCCCTAGCATGTCACCCGTGCGGACACGGCCTCCCTCTGGCAGCCCAGTACTTCTCTCCAAGGCGTAGCCGATCCCCAGCCGGGAAGGCCGGGACCACCACGAGGCTCAGGCTTCCCTGGGGACCTTTGCGGGCCCCCAGCGGGGTGCGTCTGGAGTTAGGGGCCGTGTTCCTGTGTCAAGTTAGCGCCAGGTCATGGGATTGCTCCTGCTTGTAGCTCAGAGATCCAGGTGCCTCCGCCTCCTGCCTGTGCCGCAGCCTTGCCCTTGTTAGACCATCTTCAGCCCTTCCTTGTTTGATTAGCAGAGAGCACAGCAGACCCCGGGGTGTAAGTGCGTCTTGTTCTCCGGGCTCCTTCCGGGCGGCACCTTCGGGCCACTACCTATGTGCCAGTGTGCCTTTGGGGTGGCTTACCATTTGTGGGGTTCACAATCTCGGGGCGTGCACTGATATGCAGATAGTCTCTCTGGGTGAGCAGTGTGCTTTGAAAATCCAGGGAGCCCGAAGCAAGTTGCTTTCTTGGGGCTGATGTAACTCAGCCCCACGTGGTTACAAGCAGCGTAGAGGCTCAGAATGACTGCCTATTTGTTATTAGATACTTTCAGCAGACTTTCTTTTTTTAAATTTTTAATGTTGGTTTATTTTTGAGAGAGAGCGTGAGTGGGGCAGAGAGGGAGGGAGAGAGAGAGACAGAGCATGAGCAGGGGAGGGCAGAGAGAGAGAGAGACACAGACTCTGAAGCAGGCTCCAGGCTCCGAGCTGTCAGCGCAGAGCCTGATGTGGGGCTCGAAGTCTTGAACTGTGACATCATGACCTGAGCCGAAGTCGGCCGCCCAACCGACTGAGCCACCCAGGCACCCACTTAAGCAAATGTTTATTCTTGGCGCCACATTTATGAACACCGTTGCCCGCATGCTGAACAGGACCGTAAAGGCAGCAGGCTCACGTCTGCCGAGCCGCCGGCCCTTCCCCGCGCTGCGCTGCGAAGTGGAGGGTGGAGGCTGGCGTGCCCGGCCCCGGCCCTCCTCGGGCACACCCAGAGGGGGGGCTCCCGGGAAGCCCCCCGACGCGCCTCGCACGTCCCGGCAGGTGGTGGGCAGCATGGACGCGCACCCGAACCGCTACTGCGCCACCGTGCGGGTCCAGCAGCACCGGCAGGAGATCATCCAGGACCTGGCCACCATGGTCCGCGAGCTCCTCATCCAGTTCTACAAGTCCACGCGCTTCAAGCCTACCCGCATCATCTTCTACCGCGACGGCGTCTCGGAGGGGCAGTTTCAGCAGGTGGGCCGCCGTGGGGTCACCCGCCCGTCCTGGGCCGTAGCTCGTCCGGTTCTCTGGGGAACACAGGGGTGCGGTCTCCATCTGCCCCAGTTTATCTGGCCGGGGCGCGGACGGTGGGCCTGGGACGCGATGTCGGGCCAGCTGGGACGGGAGGGGAGGGGAGGGGCGGGGAGCTCGGGGCGGCTCCAGGCCTTGAGGGGAGGTTGAGTCTGGGTCAGCACGTGCGGCACGAGGCCTTGGCTGTGGAGAGTCTGCGGGGTGGGGACACAGCTTTGTCTGGGGGCCACCGTGTGCAGCGTGAAGGTGGGCTGCAGCGGGGAGGGGGGCAGGGGAGCAGGGAGGGGGGCTGGGCAGGGGCCTCTTTGGAAGGAAGGTTAACAGGCCCAGCCACCCTCTGGATGTGGCGGAAGTGGTGGTATCTCGGGTGATGCGTGGGTCGCGGCCCGGCTGGCTGCCGTCAGACACGGGGAGCAGTGGAGCGGCGAGGGAGCGGGCACCGCGAGGTTGAGCTCTGCCCCCGAGCGCCTGCCTCCCCTGCCAAGGTGACCCGGGGTCGGCACGGAGTCCGCCCTGGCCCAGGGCTCTGGGGCTGGATGCCTGGGCCCGGGTCCGATCCTGTGGGGGAAGGGAACCCAGAGGGGACGGGGCCCGGGAGCCGTGCTGCTGTGTCCAGAGGCCCCCCGGGCTGCCTTGATGCACAGGCCGGATGGCACCTGACGAGCCATAAGCAGGATTGCCCGGGGCCTTCCTGGTCCGGAGTAGAAGCAGCTCGTTCCCCCTGAGGCCCGCGGTTGGCGGGAAGAACAGAATCAACCCCCCCTCTTGTGGTGGGGGCCCCCAGAGCTTGTGCGGGGGTGGGGCCGCTCCCGTGCCGTCCCCGCCAGGGCGTGCCGGCCGGCCCGGACGGCTTCTCTTCTGCAAAGCCTCGTGGGTTTCCTCGGTTGGAGATGTCCTCCCCGCTTCTGCGCCCCCAGCCCCCTCGCCCTCTGCCACGGCCGTCCCTACCGAGGAGAGGTCTGTGCCTTCCTGTTCTGTCACTCGGAGCTTAGGCGGGGTCTTACAGAATTAGCCCAGCTGGCGTTTGTGAGACACCCCACCGTGACAGGGCGTTTGCCTGCGACCTCTGAAGCAGGCGGCGGGGACGGCGTCTCAGTGTCTCTGTAGCCCGGCTGCCGGGGGCCACGTGCCAGGCGCTTTGCGAGCTACTTCAGTCTTCTCGGCAAGCCCGTGGGCGTAGGACGTTCCCATTTTAAAAGTGAAAAAAGTGGGCAGAGAGCGTATGTGGTTTCCCAAAGCCACACGGCTGCTTGGCGGTAGGGCTCGGGTTTGAACTCCGGTCTGGCTTCCGGGCCAACGTGTGTTCCACGAGATTCTCTCCCTCCTCTCAAGTAATGAGTTGTGTGAATGGATTTGTCCATGCATCCGTCTCCCACTGTGCCCCATTACTCCCGTGTATGGTGGGTGCCATTCACTGAGCACTTAGAACATTCCAGAAAACATTCTGAATGTTAAAACACTATAAGGTATTAACTCATTTAAACCATTTAACCACGATACCTGGGTCTCATTTGCTCGATTGCATTAATGAAAAAGCACGTGCAGGAAGGCAGAGGCTGCAGCTGATGACGGGCGGGGAGGGTGTCGTTTCCGAGCTACAGCATTCGTCAGGGAGCCCCCGCCGTTACTGAGGGACGTAGCTTAAGGCAGGAAGAGGCCATAAAAACAGAATAACGCGTGGCGCCCCTCGCCCCCAGGTTCTCCACCACGAGTTGCTGGCCATCCGCGAGGCGTGTATCAAGCTGGAAAAGGACTACCAGCCGGGGATCACGTTCATCGTGGTGCAGAAAAGGCACCACACGCGGCTCTTCTGCACCGACAAGAACGAGCGGGTGAGGCTCCGGCCGGAGCGCAGAGGGTTGGAGGGCGGCCCTGGGAGGCGGGGGCCGCAAGGGACGCGGGTCTCTGCTCAGCCCTGGGCTGCAGAGTGCCGGTGCCGTCCCTGCTGTTGTCCTGGGTGTCTCGGGACACCCCGTCCGGGGGAGTTCCGTGGGGACCCAGCCTCGGGCACAAGAAAAGGGCTCTCCTCCGTCTGGGACGTTTGGGCCTGAACAAACCCTACAGGCCTGGGACGGGTCCGGGCAGGAGATGCCATTTGTCCAATAAAGAAATTACCGGCAATCTGGCTCTGGAAAGGTCCAGTTAGCAACCATGGCAATGAGCAGAGTAGGTGGAATATGGCAAACTGGGGACCCTTAGGGAGGTTGGAGGCGGCTCTGGGGAGCTGGCCCAGGGTTACGTCTCCCGGGCGTCCCAGAATAAGGGGCACGAGGGAGAAACAAGGTGCGTAGGTGTGAGCGCCGAGAGTTCTCACAGTCGAGGACAGGCGACAGTCCTGAGGCTAAAGGTATTTTCCTCGTTTCCAACAGGAAACAATATATTTTAAAAAATTTAATTTAAATTTATTTTATTTAAAAATAAATCAACACGTAGACATGTCGTTCTAAACCGCACAGCGTCAGGTAGCTCCCTAAGGAAAGGCACCCTCCCAGAGGGCAGAGACCCTGCCCTGAGGACCTGCAGGCCTCCAGCTGGTCGGCGTCCGCAGCACCGAGGCAGGGACGGCAGCCGAGGAACGCGGACTGTCTGAGCGGAAGACAGAGTGCAGATTGTTAGTGAGAGAAAGGGGTACATGGTCACAGTCACAGGGATCATCTCCCCAGAAGACGTAGCTTGGACGTAGCACTATGACTTAAAAAATATGTAAAGGGGGACAGAACCAGTGTGGCAAGGAAGCAGCGGAATTCCAGGGAGAAGCGGGCAGATCCACCATCGAAGAGGCATACGTTAACACCCTGCTATCGGAAACTGAAACAAGCACAGATGCGTAAAAGCTGGAAATGGGAAGCATGAAGTGACCACGCCGGATCTCACGGTTAGCGAGGACCCGGCACGGACCGCAGCGGTCCCGTGGGAGGCTCGTGAAAGCCGCCTTGTACCGCGTCACAAAAGCCATCTCAGGAGATTTCCGGACCTCAGTATTGGGCAAACCACAATTTTTTTTAATCAAAGAATTAAATTTTAAAGGAACAATAGAACTAAAGAGACATTTAAAAAAGCCTGAAGTGTTAACTTCTCTTCTAAGCCGCACGTGCTTTAAACATGTAAAGACGATAAAAATACGAAGTACTCACAGCTGAATAAAAACGAGCATTTCACATCAAACTTGATGCAGTGCTTGGAGGGAGCATACAGACTTAGATACGTTTGTTGGGAAACGAGAAAGAATCACGAAAGAAGCCCGAAGGTACGGGAGGAGGAAAGCGAGGGGTCAGTCCCAGGCGTGCAGGGAGGCTGAGGGGGGATTGTGCTTGGGCTCCCTCATTCCTTGGCCTGCAAACCACTCCTCCCAGGAGTCCAGAGACCTCAAAGTCTGCTGTTGCTACCCCACCCGCCTCCCAGAATGGAAGACAATGAAGTAGAGAGTGAGGACAGAGCGGATTAACACAAACAAAACCTTCTTTGAAGATAGGAAAACGTAGCAAGACTCGATAAGGCAAAAAGAGGAAACTCCGACCGTTTTAAGAGCAAATAGAGAACTAGTATGACCTCAGGAAGGGGTGTGTGTTACTTAAATCATGATGGGATCTAACAGCTTTATGCCTTAGATACCTTAGAAAACTCAGAAATAGATACAAACGATTGTGTAATTACATAAATTACTAAAATCAGCCCAGGAGGATAATCCAATCATCATTTCCAAAAGGCATCAGGCCCAGAGAGTTTTACAGGCAAACTTTACCAAACCTTTAAGATTAGATGATTTTGAACTGTGGCAGAGAATAGGAAAAAAGAGGAAACTACTTAGTTTCTTTTGTGAAGTTTCTCTTGATTTTTTTATAGGGAAGTTTTACCAAAGTTTGGAAGAATAATGTTACACAAAGTATTTTAGAGAATGGGGAAAGTCGGGGCTCATAAAGTTGTCCTGATGATACCAAGTGTTGCCGTGGTCGGGAGCACGGGGTCTGGAGCCAGAGAGCTGGCTCTCGCCTGCCCCTCGGCCTCTGGACTGCCCGACCGCAGGTGTCAGCCTCCCTGCACCACCTTCCTAAGGATGTCGCGAGGGGCAGTGGAGCGAACGCACTGATTATTACAAAGACTCCCCCACGCTTCTGATGGGAGTGCAGAGCGATGGGCAGCTGGGTGCGGTTGGGTAATTCTGGAGACAGGCCCTGGAGGACCCCCGCCTGTGTGGGAGGAGACGCGTGAGGGTGTCTGTGGCAGTGCTGTTTCTGATGTGCGGGTGCTGGTGTACTGTCCAGCAACGAAGATGAATAAACTCTATGTATCGTGTGAAGGTGTGCAGTTTGGACCCTGGGAAGTAACACAGTATAGTGCCCGCGGAGACTCAAGTACGTAGTGAAAAGTGATAAAGTCTAAGTCTGAGACTGCAACATAGAAGGAAAGCAGGGGGGGCACTACCGAGAGAGAGAGAGAATTGGTGCGCGCAGCCGGAGGGGTGAGAGAGAGAGAGAATCCCAAGCAGGGCTCGAACTCACGAATGTAAGATCGCGGCCTGAGTCACCCCGGCGCCTCCTGCCGTGGACGCTGTGTGCGTGGATGGTGGCCTGTCCAGTGTCCGTCACGCGTGGGTTTAGACTCAACAACAACGAAGAGCCTGCGAGCATCACAGGCAGATTTTCCAGCAAAGGGACGACGCTGTGTCTCCCGCCCGGGCCTTTGCGAGCCCCGCGCATAGTGCCTCCAGCCTGCACACAACAGGAACTTATTAGTGTCTGCTGGCTGGTATTTATTAAATCTTATTCTAATACCGTAGCCAATTTAAAGACTTCAAAACGGGGCAGCCTGTGGGTGGGAAGGCCTGGCGTCAGAGGGCAGCGTGGGCGAGGCTGGTTTGCTGGCTCTCCTCTCTTGCCCCCGGACGTGTCTGACGGGTCCCTGTGTTGGCAAAGGTTGGGAAGAGTGGAAACATCCCAGCAGGCACGACCGTGGACACAAAGATCACCCACCCGACCGAGTTCGACTTCTACCTGTGCAGTCACGCTGGCATCCAGGTGAGGGCACGCTCTCCGTGGCACAGGGAGGAGCGCCGACCCCGCGCTGGGCACTCCCGTGGGCACCGGGATACGTGGCGGGGACGGCGGGGCCGGGGCTCTTGCCCGCGGGGCGGTGAGCCGGTGAACAGGTGAGGGTCGGGACCGTGCGGGGCTGGGGAGGAAGGACCCCTGGCGCGCTGCGGCCTGCGGTCCCCGTTTTCAGTGAGATGAGGTCAGGCGACGGCGTAGCAGGAGCAAGTCCAGGTGCGCCGGCGAGGCGCGAGGGGCGGCCTGTGTGCCTGGGGCCGCCGTGGGGATGGGGAGGGTGCAGGCGGCGGAGGCGCCGACTCCAGGCCAACTCACCCCCACTTGGCAGGCCTCAGCCTTGTCCCCTGCCACGCACGTCACCTCGTGACCCATCGTCCCCTCCGGGCTCCTCGTTGGTCTGTGTCGGCGCAGGGACCCGCAGTTTTTGTCACTAAACGTTCTGGCGCCGTGTCCTCGGTGAGGGGCCGCGGGGCCGGAGCAGGGCGTGGCTCAGTGGTCGCCTCGTGGAGGCGAGTTCTGCACGCCTCGCTCGCTCGCACGCTCACCCCCCCCCCCCCGACTCTCTGACCCGCTTCCAGGGAACGAGCAGGCCCTCCCACTATCACGTGCTCTGGGACGACAATCGTTTCTCTTCCGACGAGCTGCAGATCCTCACCTACCAGCTGTGTCACACCTACGTGCGCTGCACGCGCTCCGTGTCCATCCCGGCGCCGGCGTACTACGCTCACCTGGTGGCCTTCCGCGCCAGGTACCACCTGGTGGACAAGGAACATGACAGGTGAGTGGCCTGCCTTTACCGGCCGGGGTCACGGCCGGGGTCGCTTCCGAAGCAGGCGTGGGCGGCGGGGCCACGGTGGCCGGAGCCGGGAGGGGGGCCCACACGCCAGCGTCTTTCCTGCCGCCCGGCGGCTGCGTGGGTGCCTCCCCGGGTCGCCGGCGCACTAAAGGCCGCACTGTCTTTCTGTCTGTCCTCCCGCGCCCACAGTGCTGAAGGAAGCCATACCTCCGGGCAGAGTAACGGGCGAGACCACCAAGCCTTGGCGAAGGCGGTCCAGGTTCACCAGGACACGCTGCGCACCATGTACTTTGCTTGACGTGTCTTAGTGTTTACGATGGTGTACGGAGTCGGATTCACACGAGACCAGCTACACTCAGACCAACAGACGCCCAGCCCTTCCGTGACAGCCAGCATCGAACATGAGACGTCGTCGATTTTAGCAGATTCTCCACTTTCCAGAATGCCTTCCGTCCCGGATTTCAAACTTGGATTTTGAACTGCAGACCTGTATGAGACCCCAATGTCGTAGGAAATATGGTTTGCCAAAATCTATAAGCTGCTTATTAAAACAGAGTCCCGTGTTTCCTAAAAATCTCCTAAAACCAGTTTATGAACTCAGGGCTTTAAAACATTTTTAATTTATTTGGTCATTCAACGTACTTGTTTTTAACACATGCTTCTCTATGAAATTGATGGGCTCGAACTAGCTGTGAACGTTCTCAGAGAGTGGAAGCAACGCCGAGCACGGCAGTGGTTTTAAAGCCTTGAGCATTGTGAGGTGGTCGCTGACGTCTAGGCCAGAGTGACCCTAGTGTGCTCCTGACAGGGCTCACACAAGCCCTTCGGGGCCGGGGGCAGGCGGCCCGCCGAGGCGCCCACGGCGTCTCGCTCTGTCACCACCCGCCGCTCACTCAGCCTGAGAGATCAGGGGCGGGGGCGGAAGGCGGGCCGTGCGTGTTTACAGCATTTATAGGTCCAGAGAGATTGGCAGACAAGTGCCATTTTAATAAAAATTTATTTAAAAAAAAAAAAAAAGAAAAAAGACAATATGCCGACAGTCTAATCATAAGATTTGTCCTATAGGACTGTGACGTTTATTTTCCAAAGTTTCTAAAGAATACGGGTCTGTGGTGATAAATACAGTACAATCCTTTTTCACTGTTATGTCTTTAATGTAAGAGAAAAAATATATATATCTGGTTTGCAGTATTAACGTGATAGGTAGATGCTGTTTTTCATTTTATTGACTACGGGGTGCTTATTGTCATCTGTTTAGCATATCAAGAGTGTTCTGGAGCCTGGAGCCTGGACCGCCTCGGGTGGTTCTCGCGCTCACCTACAGGAGTATGCAATCGACTCAATGTGACCGCGACCCGCCTCCCCCGAGTAGAGTGCGTAGCCTGTACCTTTGGGGGGGCCCGAGCGCGCGCGGCAGCCGCTCGCCGCCACCCCTCCTCCCGCCCCCCATGTGTTGTCCAGCCGGTTAAGCACAGATGGGCTGTGTTTGTTCTTCCGTTTCTGGGAAGCAAGTCCCCGTGGCGGAGTGCACTTCCCTCTGCGTCTGGCTCTCCGTCAGACGAGTCTCGTGGGATCTATGCACTGAAGCGCGCAGAGCCGCGGCGGGGGCCCCCCGTCGGGCGCGAGGCCAGCGGCCCGCCCCGAGCCCTGCCCGCGAAGCCCGCAGCAGAGATCTGCATTCGGGGCCCCAGACGCGGGTTTGCCAATCTAGAAACCTTTGCACTAAGCGTGGTTCCGCGGACAACTTGGGAAGGGTAGCCGCAGACAACTCTGTGCTAAGCGGGCTGTGTGTCCTTGTAGACAGTTTTTTAAAAAACTCAAATCCACGTTCAGTGTAGAGATTTGGGGAAGGAGACGAGCCCTTCCCCCCAGTGCTGCTCTGTGCTCTGTAGGCTTACCCCTCCCTGCTGATGGCCCTCCCCGGCCCCCCGACACTGACCTCCGGCCCCGCGGTGGGGCGGGGGTCCCAAGAGGCCGCCTCGTGCTGGAGACAGCGCGCCCCTCCATCCTTGTCCGCCGGCTCTGGGTGGGGGGGGGGAGGGGGGGCTGTGACGGACACTCGGCCTAGATTTTGGCGGCGATGACAAAGGGGTGACTATTGTTTGTGAAGATATATACTCAGAGTGGTGTGTGCGTGTGTGTCTGTGTGTGCATGTGGGTGTCTTAGGAATGGCATTAGCCTCTTCTTGCTGTATCTTTTATGTTTTGGGGATTTTTTTTTTTTGTTGTTTGGTTGTTTTTTTTGTTTTTTGGTTTTTGGTTTTTTTTTTTGTTTGGTCTTTTTAAACGAACAGAAGCCTCTACTCTAAGAAATGTTGCAATTCCCTGTCGTTTTATTGGCAAGTGGCACTTTCTCCTATTTTCAGAAGGATACCAATACACTCTTGGCTTAAATCGCCAGGAGCATCCAGGCTAAGGAGGGAATCTTTTCACTAATACACTTTGGAAATCCGAAATTAGGTTAGTTTCCAGCCGTGTTTACGGTCATTCAGAACCGTGTGTCTCAGAGGTGTGTTTCCACGGGCTGCCACCGGGTCCTGGCGGTCGGGGGCATGGCGGTGCTGGGTAGAGAGGCAGATCCCTGAATCAGCCGGGGTTCCGGGGCTGCCCGAAGTCTGAGGACCCCCTTCTGAAGAGTAATCTCCCTCGAGCACTGAGGGCCCAGCCGGGGGAGCCCTCTGGCAGTGCGGGCAGGTGCTTCCTCAGCTAACGCCTAGGGAAGGTCTCAGGCTGGCAGAAAATTAGACCTACTTTTTTTGTTTTCTTTTAAATAATTGGAAAGAAAGGCACTCCTTTCTTTCCGTGGGCCAAAGTACTTCCAGAAAGGTACTTGGTACAGCCCTATGCTTGTTTTAGAAAACCTTTAATACTAAAAGCATTAACAGACCAAACGTCTCCAGCTGAGTTAGGTGCATACCTTTGTACACATCTGATGATTCGGAATTCGAATGGCTGTGGTTACAGTTTCTCAGGTAAACAATTGTTTCCCCAAATTTCTACCGATTCCCCCATTATTAGGATCAATTTAGAGACCGCGTAAAACCTCATAGTGCAGTAGACTAAGTCTGAGCCCTGTTCACGTGGAGGCCAAAGGAGCCTTGCCCGTCGCTGACTGTGCTCGCACCCTGCCCCCTGGGCTACCTCGGCCCTCGTGGCCCCAGATTCCCAGGGGAGCCCCGTCCTCCGCCTGCATTCGGTCGCCGGAGGCTTGGGGCCCAAGTGGATTTGAGAGGTGTCTGCTCGCTGGCTTCGCCCCGCCCCACTGTTAGGTGAGGTGTGCCTTGCTCCAAGCAAAACCGAATGAGATCATTGCGAGGTGGAAATCTGGATTCGTTAAGGGGGAAAGCTGGGATTTATCTGGTCTCTTTAAACGAGGTCTCCCAATCAGATTCTCATACCGGTACTCTTCTGGTAGCTTTGAAGATGTTCACTTTACGAGAAATGACTCTGCCCCCATCCCTTCCCCACTGTTGTGTCCGCCCCGCTCTCGCCCCAGTGACAGCAATGAAGGGACCCCGGGGGAGCCGAGGGCGGCCGCCGCTCTGTGCCAGCGCCCCTTGGGGACGCTGACATTCCAGCCCGCTCGTGTGCTGCAAGCTCCGAATCTCCTGGCGCAGACGCGTTTTGTGAAACCGGGCCTGCCTGTACTTTTAGAAAGGGACGGTTTGGTGGGGGTTCGAGAAGCCTTCACGCACACACTTCTGACACAGCACAGGGCCTGCTTTTACTTTCTACCGTGACGACGTTGTTTGCTGGTGTCCTCACACTCCCGCGGATGAATGTTTGCACTCTAGACCCACAGGCGGCCCCCGGGCGGGCTTGCCCGAGAGGGACGCGGTGGGAACGGAGTGACTTCCCTGCTCTCTGAGCTCGGCCGGGGTCCCTGCCCTGACTCGTGTTCGCCCTGGCTGCCGAGTGCTCGTCGGGGAAGACCGTGTGTTCGTTCCTCGGTTCCTGCAGCGGGGTGGGGGGGCAGATTTATTGAGGTCACGTTGTATGTTGTTTTTATTGTTGGTAAATGCAAATGTTGCTATTTATTTTTTCTTTCTGCTCTGGTTCGATCCGGCCGATGTGGCTATCCCAGTGCATGTGGTACCTGATGGATATGCTAGAAATTTCTTTTCCCGGACTTTTATAAATTGCCTAATGTTTACCTGCAAGTTTGCTGGATGATTTTATTTTTGAGAGCCACAAATGTAAATTTTTCTGGATGAATTGTTTTTGTTATATATGCAGCAATGTACTTTTACGTTGATCTGCAGGGTGATTTAAATTTTATTTTTACAAGTCAGTTTTTCAGTCAAATTATATATTTGATACGATATGCTAAGGGTAGACCAGCCAAGCGTCCTGCAGCTGGGACAGCAGACGGTCTTGGGGGGCCCGGGGGGCCGGGACAGCTTCTCTCGGTTGCTCAGCGTCGCGGAAGCACTTGGCTCGGTCCGTGGAGCCGTCAGGATCTGGACGTACTCCTTCAACGGGACTCGGACGTGTTGGACAGTTAAAAGGATTTTTCATGGGCATTTTCCTACACCTAAGGCAGTTCCATTAGGAGGAGCTCTAGAAGTTGACATAATCCAGACAGAGGACAATCCCAGTGGCCCAGACAAGCCATAGAAACTTCCCTGTGACCTCTCTTTGACTCATCTCTCACGCTCATGAGAAAAGGAATGTACAATAAAAAGAAACTTCCTCAGTGTTCATATGCCTCACTTTCAGAATGCAAATAGTTTATTTATATCTTAAGCCCTTCCCCAGAGTAACCAAGACTATTCTCCCTCGAGCTGCCCTGCCTGCGGTTTCGGCTGCGGTGACGTTCTCTCCAGTGTAGACACGGTGCACGTGTGACTTTGTAACGGGGCTGTCTGTGTTACATACACACACACTGACTCTTTTGTAAGGAAGATTTTCAACTCAAAATAATTGCACTGATTTTTTGACGACTTCCTTTTTATTATGTCCAACTTTGCATCTGCTGTACTTGTTTGAAATGATTGTAAATAGATTTAGGACCGCAAACACGAGGTGATCAATGCGTCGCTGTGTTGTAGGGTACTGCCACGTTTTCAGTATTAGGGTTAGAGTTGCGTGGACTTCACTCTGCCTCTTTAGCCTCGCGTCTGCTGGCCATTCATGAAGGACAAATCAGCCTCGTCGCCTTGTTTCTCAGAAAGGAAGTTTGCAGTCTGTTGGAAGGAGAGTATGCACTCCCCTTGAGGTCTGTCTGAAGATTTCAATTTTAAGAGGATGAATTATAAATCCTTTGAACACTCTCTTTGGTTCTGTGTAATTCCTGGCTACTTTTCATGGCTCCTTAAAGCAGTTTCTTCCCTCCAGCATCTGACAGTTTGGATAGGAAGCATCTGCGTGGCCAATGTCGCTAGCCAGTGAGGGCCTCTCTCGCTTCTCTTTGGTCAGCCATCATTTTAAGGCCATGAGATCACTGTTGTGTCAAAGCCGTCACCTGTGGCTTAGCCCATCGATGCTAGAGAGACCGGGAAGCCGGCGCTGTTCCCCTCAGGCCTGGTGACGCTGCTAGATAGGAGGCATGCGCCTCAGCCCGCACCCCGCGGCGGGTGAGCGTTTGCGGTCGGGCTCCCCACACCCAGTACCAGGGGCACAAGGCGCTCCTAGACCCGAACCAGTCATGAGTGTGCGCGGACGTGGCGCCGGTGCCATCGTGGTGCCCTCTATAATGCTTTTTTGGTTACATTTTGCCATTTTATTGTCTACAGTGAATGTATTGGCTTAGCCAAATCACTACAGAAGGTGGTTTCTAAATACCTTTTAGTTTAAAAAATAAGTAAATAAATGCAGATAAAGGCTACCTCTGAATTCTCAATAGATTCATGTTTGCTCTTCAGCGTAGCTGTCCACACTGAAAATAGCCAAAACGTTGCCTGAATAAACGGAATTGTAAACATCTCTCTCTCTCCAGTTCTGGCTTGAAAATGTGTGTGCCATACTGTGACCCGTGGCCAGTCCCCTCCTCCCGCTCGGCGGTAGAGGCGGCGGGCCGGGGACTCCTCGGGGCCGGCACGAATAGAGTGGAAGAGCCCCCTGCGCTGTCCGCCCGGGCCGGCGGGAGCCTCTCCGTGCAGGGCCGTGCGCCGTGAGACCCCGCGGCGGCCCGCCGTCCCGGCTTTGTCCCCTTCCCCGTTTGCTGTAAGAAAGCACTTTCTTCTCCGCTTCACTTGTGAATGGGCTGAAAATGGCTCCCTCTGCGCTTTCCTCCCTTTTTATACGCTCTGTGAAATCACGAAGGTGCTTGAACACCGACTCTTGTGCAAAAATAATCCATCTAAAGTGGCCGTGTGGTCACCGAAAACAGTGCGGTCATGATCAGCCTTTGATCTTGGAACCTTGAGTTACTGTCACTCCCTACTTAAAAATGACCTACGGTTTAAAAGCAAAATGTTCTGTCCAAGTCCAAGGCCCTTTGTTTGAAAGGAACATGAGGGCCCACGGCCAGCATCTTGAAGTCAGAGTTCCCGGGGCACCTGGGCCGTCTGACGCTAACTCACAGGCAGTCTGTCCCGAGAGTCTCTTACCCACCGCTCTGAATAGCCCTCTTTGTGACTGACCACCTTGCTGTCGGAATGTCCTTTGCCCACACGCCGTGGGTCCATGGGATCGCCCTCTGCCCTCTTCACCTCGTGTCTTTAGGTTAAGTTCTCTCATCGCATTTGCTGCAAAACATCTCTCGGTTTGCTCTTAAATTCTTGAGGGACAGGCAGGTGGTTCTGCGGGAACAGACGTCTGTTGGGCTTGGAGGTTGCTCTGCTCTCTCACTGGACACTTACCAGATACTGACTTTGGCCCAGAGAGGTTCCAGATGTAACATGACCTGGAAGTTTTTGCCTTTAGCACTGTCATTTCGGGTTTTGATGCTTTTCATGCTGCGTGGCGTGCTTTAATTCTGAAAGAGCTAAGTGTCCTTTGCAGTCTTTCTACGAATGTTTTTAATTCTGCGACTACATACACTGTTTTGTAGACACAGCCCTCCCCAAGATGCACGGGTGTTCAGGGTGGGTACCCTCAATGTCTGCTGGCCTGCTTCTGGAACTGCTTGGGCACGCTGGGTTGGCCTCCTCTTTGACCAGAATCCCATTCAGGGTGTTTTTAGGGGACACTGCACGGCGGCCCACTCTTCGATTCAGTAATGTGAGCTGCTGAACTCAGATCTGCCCATCAGCTTTGTGCGGAAGTGTCTCCAGAATCCTGGGGTGGGCCTCTCCTACCATTTTTGCGTTCATGAAAAGTTGTTTAAAAAGAGGGAGCTGAAGATTACTGGTGCTTTTGTTACCACTTTCCTCTTACTGGTCCATGTGAAAGAGTTAGAGCTAAAACACCAAATATAACTCTTCCCCCTCAAGTGTCTCCAGGAACCAGATGTCGAGGCCACTGTCATTAAGTACCTTCTGAATCAAGGTCCTTAAAACTGGGAGTTGATCCCAAGACCACCCCACACCATCGGACCAGGGGGTGCGATGCAGGCCAACTGCGTGGCTCCTTGGCAACACTTGGCAGACCTAGGTGCTCGTGTAGGGGAGCCGAGCCTCCTTTGGACTCTAGAGACTGTGGGAACAATCTGGGGGGTGGGGGAGGGCAGGAGAGGGCAGGTCCCTCTGACCCAGGAAGCAGGTGGCACCAGGCCTTCCTCTGGTCTCCATCGGTACCAGACTGAGCGTGTTCTGGATAGACCCAGTTTCAGCCTCTGTGCCTTTACAAGTCCGGTCCTCAGTGTCCTTTTGGAATCATGTTGGGGCTGCGTTTTTATTGGGAAGTAAGCCTGTATCATTCCACAAGTCACTCATTGACCTTCTGCCTCTGAAGCTGCGTTTGCTCCTCAGCTCCTGACTTCGTAAACTGTGATGCCCGTGCACACCGTCTCGTGTCAGAAAACGTTAGGTTCTTGTAGTTGCAGGATTTCCTTTCCACGTCCACGTCTGCGGGGATTCCGGGAAATCAGTGCAAGATCCATCTTTTAGTCAGGCATTGACCGCCACCGTCAGCAAAACCTGGTCTCGTGGTTTCGTCCTCATAGTTGCTCGACAAGAATATTTCGTGTAATGGAACTAGATTTTTAGAAAAGGAATTGGAATCGTGTCTCTGGTAAATCGCGTGTGAAGTCCTCAGACGTAAGGTGCTATCCAGTCCCACTGTCCTCGTCGGGATGCTTTTCGTTAACGTTGCTGTTCTGTGTGGTGTGCAGGGAAGCTGCTGACTTGGGTGAGCCGTGCATATAGGACTCCCGATGGAGACATACCTAAAATGCAGTTTTTCTCTCTAACTGGTCCAAGCCAGGTTTTGAGCAGTTTCTTGGCTGATGGTCTAATTAAAAAACACCTTATCTTGTCCAGGATGATTTTATTGCTTTTAAGTGGGGGAAATAATCCGACGTTACTTATTTTTAAAACGCACAGAAATCCCTTGTTGGTGGCTCCTCTTAGCCCTTCCTTCTCCCAAGCTCTCCTTTTTGAAAGGCAGTGAATGGTCTTTCCCTCGGCAGAGGTGCTGGCTGCAGAGGGGATGATACATCCATAATTTTGGATCTTCTCCAAAGCCAAATACACGCGTGACTAAAATCCTGAGAGTATGTAGCTTAGCACTAAAGTGAAATTTGAGTCCTCGGTTTGATAGTGGGTTTTAATGTAGTTGCTGAAGGTATGAATTCATGTTTTATAACTATAGAGGCAAGTGAGTTTTTACTTTTTAAAAGGTTTTAAGAGAATAATTGTTAAGTTTCTGTGCAGCAAAGTGGCTAATTACTCATTAAATACAAGAAAAGAATGTAGTGTCTAAATCCAGATTTTTCTTACCTCTGATACACTTCAGATTACTTACCTAATATGTATTGAGGGGTTTTAACCCTGAGTTTTATCAACTTTTCTAGTTTTATTTTATTTTTATAAAATAATTGAAAAAGAACCAAAAATGAATTCAAAGGTTCCACAGGTAGATCTTGCCCCTTCTTAATTTCCCCCCACAATAAAACATTTTAGAAGATATTTTGAATCAAAATGTATTGTGACCATTGAAAGTTTACTATTTTCTAAGAAGCTGAGCAGCTACAAGGGCCTCATTTCAGGCGGTACTCTGCGTATTGTCTACGGACCGTTTATGCCTGTGCGGTGGGTCTATGTGACGATGTCTTGTGCTTGCAATAGAGAAACCGTGCAGTGCTGTTTTGTAAACTGAAAGTTCCTGTATAAACTCGTATTTATATACATTGGCCTCTCTGTATAATTTCTCATTTGCTACATGAATTGTAAAATTAATTATAAAATTATAGTACCTGCTAAATACAATTCGGAGGCTTACGTCCTTGTCTTTTGTTCACTACCATTCCGTGTGTTCTGAGGATGCGCAATGCCTGCATGGCGCGAGGTGGTGATGCCACTTTAAATCAAGCCTTAATCAGATGTTACAATTGTAAGTTTCAGCGTATGCAAAAACATTAGGCAGAGTGGGTTTAAACTGTGCGGATCAAGACGCTCTAAGTCACGCGGTCTCTTCTCCGAGTTCCGAAGGGAGCTCTCAGGGCTCCCATCTCCCTCTCGCCGCTCTCTGGTCTGGCATGGCTGTTGCCGCTGCTCCAGGAAAACGGACCAGTGTGCATTTCCGTGGCAGTCAGTCTAAATGACCTGTGTTGGAAGTCTAGGGACTTCTTCAGGGTTGCTTTTAAATGTTTGTTTTCTTTCCCTCCAGTCTGAGATTTATTTATGGCAAATGGAGAGTGTGATTTGGGCATGACTCTTGCTGGACCTGCTCACGTTCGAAGCTTTCTTCAGGCAGTGCCGCCTGCCATCGCTTCTGCATAGGATTACATGGATTTTTGTTTTCGTAAAAGCATCTTAAACTTAGACATAAAATGGAGGGGACCCAGCTTTCTTTACCATGCGGATCTACCTCAGTTACACAGTTGGGTGCTACTTACTAAGTCTGTCAACTTAAATTGGAAAAAGTAACCAAACAGCAAGATACAACTCCACACAAAGCTTGAAATCATAATTTCCGTTTATTTAAGAATCTTTTATTTATTTTGTGCCTTTTGTGTTGAATCCTAATGCATTGAAATTAAAATTTGTACATTGCAGGTGGGGAGAAAAGCCCAATTGGCCATGGAATTTGATAGGGTGCCCCCAGCCAACAAGTAAGGTGGAACTGAAATCCCAACTGCCCTCTTGCAAAAAGAAAAAAAAAAATGACGTCCATGAGCAAATTAACATTTTACAAACCAACCCCAAACTCTTCTATGCATATTCTTACAGCTCTCTCTTCCCTTTCTGTGCCAATGGAGGGGCAGCCAGAACGACTCCCACCTACTCTGACTGTTGCGGGTTTGGCCGTCCGTGCCCCCCTCTGCCTCCGGCGTATTTTATACATTTGTTTCATAAGCAGCAAATGGACTGTTGTCGATTTCGTCTCTCCTGGTGGAGGTGTTGGTGACCACGGGCAGCCGGAGGAAGAGTGGGGGGTACGGGAACCAACTGGAGAACGGGGTGGGGGGGGAGGCCTGCGTTCGGCAACAGCCCCGGGGTTGCCCTAAGTTCGGCAAGCTTTCTGGCAGGTGAGAAACTAGGGTAGGAGATCGATGACTTTCCATGCTTTTATATTTGGCAGTTTACAATTCTAGACTTTTCCTACTGTGGTGATCTTTTTTAACTTAATTCTTTGGAGGTAACACAATATTTTGGAGTCTTAAGAATTTGATTTTATACCAATAAGAAATAAAAATTAGGGATCTTTCCTGTAGTATATAGTTTTACTATTTTAAAGAGATCTCTGAATTTTACAAGAGAACCAACATTCCTTAGTGGCAAAACTAACTGAGCGTTGATTTGGGAGGCTTTTTGCCGCGGGATCTCCAAAAACTGGGGTGACTCCAGTTAAATGTTCTCGTTGTCAGGCGCCCGTCAGGTCAGTACGCGAGCTCGGTTTAGTAGTCGCTCACCCTTCAGTATGCTGCACACACAGGTCGGCGCCGTTGCACTTTCTCGGGGGTGAGAAGCGCCCCGCAGTTGGCTCACCAGTAAGCGTCCTGTTCTCACCTAGCAAGAGTGCTCTGGGGCAGGCGATGAAGTTTATATAGGTACCTCAAGAAACAGAACCTGAATATGCTGCATTTTGTTCCTTTAGCTTTGATATGTAGCATTTTGTTTCGCTCTTATTATTTTGTTTAGAGCTATGCTTTTTGGACCCCAACAGACTGTTGAACGAAATTTTAAAGTTACTCTTGTCGGGATACAGTACCCTTTGTTTTCGTCTCTTTACCTTCAGTGTCTGGTTCCAAGGCTGCCCACCATTAGTATACTACTTCACCCGAATATCCCTGAGAAGGAGGATACCCAGTGTGTCAAGTGTGTAAGCAGACAATAATGTTCCCAGTCCTTTCTGTTCATGCTGCTTCCTTAATTCCGTTCTCCATGTCAAGAGGTTGGATAACTTATTTCTAAGGTCAGACTTAAACATTCTGGCATCTTAATGTTTTCAACACAGACCTCACAAAATTGCCATTGAGTAAGTAGCATGATCCAAAAGGAGGCGCTGGCGTCAGGCAGCCGGACGGATCTGGTCTCTGAAGAGCCAGTCGTCACGTCTCTCCATCCCCGGCACTCACCCTCACCCAGCAGATGGGGAGTGGTCTTGATGGATGAAAGACAAACTGGTGAAGAATGCCAAAGGCTGAGACAGTGAGCATCTACTGTCGTGTTCAAGCTTAGCTAGCTGGGTCCTTTCGAGTCTGTTTTACAGCTTACTAGGTTAAGTAGTTTGCACTATTTTTGCAATAAATTCATGGAAAACCTAACAGTTACTTGTTTTGTTTCTTACTGTGTGTATATAAACTAATACTGAAAGTTTGGCAGAGTGTTTTTCACTCCTTACATGACCCTTAACATGCACAGAATGCTGTAAATCTGATAAAACATGATGTGAATGAGATTTTATAACGTTATTTTGTACGGTGTCAACTTTGTTTTGCCTCATAGTATGTCAGCAAAAAAAATAAAATAAAATTCCTCATATTTACAGCTGCCTCTCCCAAAGACCTTCAATTACTCACAGATTTTATTTGGACACTTTCTTCAGTAAGGTTTAAGACTCCAGGTTTCCGAGGCGGGAGCACGCCTCCGGGGATGCACGTATTGGACCTGTTCCTTGAACAATGTATTCAAAAACTCAAAAGGGCTAGGCATTACTCCCTGAGAATTTGGAGTGGGGATGAAAACCACAGGAATGAACTAGAAAAACAAATGTATCTAGGGGGAGTGGGGAGTTTCCTCCTCTAAATGAAGTAAAAAGCCACAGAACTAAGCCCCAACCCGATGCAAGCCCTGAGGTCCACGTTGTGTGGGACTCAGAACTGACCACATCCGAGTTTCTCCTCCTGGTGCGCCACGACCCCTCCGCCCGGGCTGGGGTTACACATGCTGCTGCCGCTCTGAAGGCCCTGCTGGCCCCGCTCTGGGCTGTTTAAGACTCCCGCCGTCTGCACCCTAAAGACTATGTGCTGTTGGGGAAGGAGGGCGGGGCTCAAAGCCAATGATGGCTGAAAACCCTATGGTATGCGTCCGTTGTTGCTAAAGCAGGCCAAGGTTTTATCGTTGGGGGTTGTTTTCTGATTTTTAAGGATGTGTATTAATTACAGAGAATGTGAAAATTCAGATGAACATAAAGATGAAAATTTTAAATTATAATAACAACACTGATAGGTATTATTAAAATTTCGGCTGTATTTTGTTCCAGTCTTTTTTTTCCTTTCCTGACAAAATCAAGATGAAGTTCTTCCCACCATCCCCTGCCTAATGTATCCAGGACCCTGTACTTCTCACTGACTTACTGTCCAGAACCACAGAGCACCCTTGTGCCCACTGGCCCCGGGACATCTAGCTGCTACTGGAAGAATATAAGAAAATGATGAGAGCTCTATAATCTCTTAATTGATATGGGCTGACCTTACTACACGCTTGCCGTTTAATTCTCGTTTACTGAATGGCCAGAAGCATTATAGTCACAATCTGACTACAAAAACCTAAGTATTAAAACTGTGATGGTGGGGTGCCTGGGAGGCTCGGCCGGTTAAGCATCCAGCCCTTGACTTCAGCTCAGGTCATGACCTCCCTGCTTATGAGATCAAGCCCCGAGTCACGCTCTCCACTAACAGTGCAGAACCTGCTTAGGATTCTCTCTCTCTCTTTCTCTCTCTCTCTCTCTCTCTGCCCCTTCCCATTTACATGCTTTCTCTCTAAATAAATAAAATTTAAAACAACCTATGGTGGTGAGTGTTATGTGAATTAGGAAATAATTTCAGAAAAGCAAGCTGCTTGACCAAGAGGGTGTCTCTGCTCCACAGAGGAGGAGGACCCACATCAAGAGGAACGGAAGTTAAGGTCGGAAAACTTAAGCATCTACAGCAGAGTAAGATCAGTGTTCGGGGCCTTGAGTGCCAAGAATGTACAGCACACAGTGGGGAGAAATGGCCCTTTTTAAGCTGCACGGTTCAGTATAGAAAGTAGTCCGGGGTTCAAATCCAAAGTGGCTTTCCACCACTTCCTTCCTAGGTGTGTCCTGGACTAGCTCCTTGCCCTGACCTTCCATTCCCTTCTTTGTAAAACGCAGACACTGTACAAGCTGATGGGGGGACTCAATGAAATGTACACAGTATTAGAAGAGGCGTGGCTCCCACTAGCTACTTTAACATTTCTGACAGGAAAAGATTACTCTTCACCAATCTGTTTTGGTAATTCGTTACCAGCATGGAAGAGGAAGAGGAAGGAGGCTGTAGAGCTGGGGAGGGAACCAGCGAGGAGGCCACCGTAGCAGACGGGCGTGTGGCTCCGGGAGGAGTCAGGGAGTGCTCCTCAACAACTGGCTCAGAAATGCTTAGGAGGACTTAAGAATGTTCAGCTGGTTCAACACAAAAACCAGTGAGTGTTTCTCCTGGGGATTTCTTAAAGACTCTCGAGTCCTGGGGGCACAGACACTAGAGGCCAGGCACGGCACTTAAAGAGGTGACACCCAGAGAAGATCTCTGTGACTCTGGGTTTGAGGACGAGCTTTCAGATATGATCAGAAAAGCACGATCCCCAGAGAAAAAAACTGATGAACTGGACCTCCTCAAATTAAGAACTCTCAGAGAAATCATCATTTCTGCTCTTTGTGAGATGCTGTCAAGAGGAGGAAAAAAGCTACAGATTGGGAGAAAATACCTGCAAATCACATAATCTTGCAAAGGGCTCGTTTTCAAAATATATAAAATTATCAAAACGCAACCAAAAGGAACCCCAATAAAAAGATGGGCAAAGATTTGGACACTTTACCAAAGAAAATACAGTAAATAGGCAAATAATAAGAGGCTCAACGTTTGTTATTAGGGAAACAGCCAGTGAAACTCCCTTACTGCTGATGGGAATGCAAAATGGTGCAGCCACCACAGAAGTCTGGCAGTTTCTTAGGAACTTAATTCCACAACTTCACTCCCAAGTATACACTCAATCGAAGGGTTATGTTCACACAAAACCTGCACACAAACGTTTCTAGGGCTTTACTTGTAATCATCAGCGCTGGAAACCACCCAAACTGGGGGCTGTCTGCTGGCCTGGGGAATGGTTAAACTACGATACGTCCAAAGTGGGGGAGACTGCACGGACATGAACCCCCGTGCATTACGCTGAGCAGAGCAGAGGGGCTCACGGGCTCCGCGCTCCAGAATTCCATCCTGTGACCCGGGAAAGACTGGCCAGCAAACCGTGGTCTGCGAGTCAACGGCCCGTGAGCTAAGAATGGTTCTTACAATCTTAAATGTAAGAGAAGATCAAAATAATATTTCATGACCCATGAAAATTATACAAGGTTCAGATTTCAGTGTCCAGAAATGGAGTTCTACTGAAATATAGCCAAGCTCATTCCTCTATGTATCATCGATGGTTGCTTCTATTACAACAGCCTAGTTCAACAGTGGTTACAGATTATATAGCCCGCAAAGCTGAAAATGTTTTTGTTTTTGTATCTTTATTTTTGAGAGAGAGGGAGAGAGACAGAGTGCTAGCAGGGGAAGAGCAGAGGGAGACACAGAATTGGAAGCAGGCTCCAGGCTCCCAGCTGTCAGCACAGAGCCCGACGAGGGGCTCGAACCCACGAACTGGGAGATCATGACCTGAGCTGAAGCCAGATGCTTAACCAACTGAGCTACCCAGGTGCCCATGGTTGTTTTTTTGTTGTTGTTGTTTTGTTGTTGTTTTGAGAGAGCGCAGGGGACGGGAGGCAGGGAGAGACAGAGGGAGAATGAGAATCCCAAGCAGGCTCCACACAGAGCTCAATCCCATGACCCTGGGATCATGGCCTGAGTATACAAGAGTCGGACGCTCAACCAACTGAGCCCCCCCGGTGCCCTTATATGGCCCTTTCCAGAATAAGTTTGCTGACTCCTCTGTGGGTAAAGAAGAGGTCAGGGGTTGCCAGGGTAAAGGCTTGGAATGAATCTGGCCATGAGGAAATTTGCGGGGAGGTGACAGACTGTTGTATCTTGTGATTACACAACCCTGAGTTTGTCAAAGCTCATAACGGTACACCAAAACTTGGCTTTCTAAAAATGTTTAAATAGGGGCGCCTGGGTGGCTCAGTCGGTTAAGCGTCTGACTTCAGTTCAAGTCAAGATCTCGTGGTTCATGGGTTCGGCCCCGCACCAGACTCTGTGCTGACAGCTCAGTGCCTGGATCCTGCTTCGGATTCTGTGTCTCCCCTTCTCTCTCTGCCCTTCTCCAACTCATGCTCTCTCAAAAATAATAAACATTAAAAAAAATTAAAAATTTTTAAACAAATTTTAAAAAGAAGAACAGAAAACGTCAGTAATTACCGGAGGGTGAGTGAACAGGCTCTGGGGGGGGGGGAGGAATATGTGGGGGGACAGGCCTGGCCTACATGCTGGTTACTTACATAACCAACAGATAAGATGTTAAAGGGTGACTTTACTGGATGTAAACTATAACTCGATTTTTTAAAAAAGAGAGAGACTAAAGCGACAAGAACCAAAAATTTACCCTGTGTTAAAAAAATATATGGCTTATGGTTTTCTCATGAACAATAAAAACAAATTACTTTGTGTGTAACAAATAAAAGGATTTTTTTAAAGATTTTCAATATACACAATGTTTTAAAATGTTTTTAAGAAATGGGGCGCCTGTGGGGCTCAGTCGGTTGAGCGTCCGACTTCAGCTCAGGTCACAATCTCCTAGTCTATGAGTTCTAGCCCCGTGTCAGACTCTGTGCTGACAGCTCAGTGCCTGAAGCCAGTTTCAGATTCTGTGTCTCCCTTCTCTCTCAAAATAAATAAATACTTAAAAAATTAAAAATGCCTTTGCAGAGATAATTAAATCGAATGCGAAAAGAAATATTAACGAGACTTTTTTCCTCTGGGAATGAAAACGTTAGAAATGCTTTTTATTTATTTATTTTTTTTAAGGTTTATTTATTTTGGGAAAGAGAATGTATGTGCAAGTGGGGGCGGGGGGGGGGGGGAGGAGAGAATCCCAAGCAGGCTCTGCACTGCCAGTGTGTGCCGGATGCGGGGCTGAAACCCACGAACCAGGAGATCATGACCTGAGCTGAAATTGGACACCCAACCAACTGAGCCACGCAGGCATCCCAGAGATGCTTCTTTTTAAATTTCGCGGAAGTCTCAGGTCACAAGCAAGGCATGAGACCAACAGAGGCTCTAAATCTAGTTCCATAAAGCATTTACTATAAAATTATGTACAACTTCTAATAAAGAAATTTATTTTTCAGTTAATAAAAATGCACTATTTAGACAAATCGTCAAATTTTCAAATGTAACATACTACCCATAAACTATATTTTTAGCTCAAACTATATCTAGTTGTTCACAAGAGCTAGTCTCCAAATATCCATCTATGAATTCACACGACTGATATTTAGAAGCTCTTTAAAATCTATCCGTAAATTAAAAAGTGAAGCCGACTGGTCTGCCTCTACAGCTTACCCGCGGCAGATGAACCAGGAGCGCCTGGCCGCACAGGCAGCCTTCTCGGTCTGCGCTGCCCCAGGCCTGCGGCGAGGGCCCTTAGGGAAAGGCGTCTGTCCGGCTCCATTTCCGGCTGTCCGCCCACGGCGTGGCCGCGTCAGGCGCCCTGATGCCGCTGGGAGGACATACAACGCACTTGAAGTCTCGGACAAGCGAAGAGTCTACAGTCTTGCGGTGCCATGCTTCCTTCAAAGCAATGGCGCCAATCCGGGAGGCCACTCGGCAGGCTGGCCTGGGGTTTAGGACTCGGCTTCGTCCCCATGACTTCCGTCGTCCGTGTCATGCCCCTCCTCGTCCTCTTCCCTCTTCTCTTTAAGCATTTTCAGATATTTACTAGCTAAAATCTTCTTCGGTAATATATCTTAAAAATAGAAAGCTAACATCAGCAATTGGTTTTGGCAGACCTTGAACACAGCAACACAAATTGCAAAACGTGCGAGTTCCTGCTCAGAACTCTAGAATAGGTTCCAAAACACAACAGAATGCCGACCACGCCCCTGGGGGACGTTGCAGGACACCAGCACTGCCTCCTAAGGCTAGAGACCTGTTTCCATCCCACGGCCCGCAAACCGTGTGCTCCCGTGTGCTGGGAACGTCGGTGAGCAACCCCGCCCTGCCTCCCCGAGACAAGCCGGCTGGCCCCGGGGGGACAGATTCAAGTTCTTTTTTAGCTGTGGCCCACACAGCCTGCTCCGTGGCAACCACTACCAGTTTCTCTGTTTCTGGGGCCTAGCAGACCAGCCCGGAGTTCTCCCCGCCGCGGTAAGGAGTCGGCCAGGCTCACTCACCCAGCCACCCGGCCAGCCAAACATCCTTATGCAAGCTGTTAACTTCATTATCATTCTAGGTGAACCACACTAGGAACGCACTCTGACAAAACTAAGACTGTCTTCCAGTGCCAGGTCATGGTAAACTTTGGCACGGAGAAAGCAGCAAATAAATAAATAATAAATAAATAATTAAATAAATAAATAAATAAATAAATGAAATGAAAATCTATTTCCGTGAAAGCAGGGGGAAAAAAGGCTGTAAATTACTACGCCTGCTTTAACCACAATGTTTCAAAGGCTAAGTACCTGCAAGAAACTGAAAAGTTTCCGATTCCTCTGCAGTATTTGATAAATCACTGTAAGTGAGTGCTTTCGTTTCTTTTCCATTGCCATGTCTGTAGGAATAGGTGGCTAGATACTGAACAAAGAGTTCCTAAAACAAAATGAGAAAGTAAAATGAAAAGGATGCTCTGAAACCTTACCACGGATCTTAATTTTTTAAATTACATTAAGTTTAGATGACTGGATTATCTGGGTTTCTCGAATTACAGGAAACTGCTGGGGAAAGGAGAACCAGGAGGTCAGAAAGCAGGCAAAGGTGTATCAAAGTTGGCGGGGGAAGAAGGCATTGCCCCAAAGTTATTTTAGATTTCTAACTCAGGGAAAATTTTTTAAATTCAACAATGGATTATAAATATGTGAAAACTATAGTTTTTTGGGGGCTTTTCTTTTTCAAGGTGCAAAGGACCATTCAAAAATTCTCTTGGACTCAGGAACGCATTTTTAAAATACGGTGTCTCAGGTGGTGGCGTACAGCTTTAACGGTCAAACAGCCTGAGGCTGAGAACTGAGGCTTCCCATTTTGCCCAAACACCACCTCTAAAGCAACAACCTGGATCGAGCCTCTCTCTTGCACTCGCTCTAGGTCGGTGGGTAAGGAATGAAAGCCCACAGGAAAGCTCAGTATCCCAGGCCCACACGCTGATGGGACGACTACCTCCCTGGGCTCGGGGATCAAGCCGGCGGGAGGTCTTAGCTCTGTCCCAGCACAGTGCAGGGCCACCGCACTGGGACCCGAGGGGCTGCAGGGTCAGGGCAGGCTTAAGCACGGCGCAGTGCAGTAACACAATGGGTGCTGGCGCACTACAGCCCAGACCAAACCCAAAGAGACCTTGATCTATCTGCACCTAGGACGGCGCTAGCACCTCGGGCTGGGAAACAGAGGTCGGTTCTGGTCGAGGGCTGTCCAGCCTAGCTGCGCGGACAGGGTGCGTGAGCGGCGGGGCGGACTGTAACTCCAGAAGCCCTCTCACTGAACCCTGAGGAGCTGGGGCCCAAAAACCACGAAACAGGCCGGAAGCGGGAAAACGGAAGGCTTTGGGGCCCAGAGTGCGGTGACGCCCGTGGAGGAGACGCCACAGGAGGAACGCGTCAGGCCGCGTCAGCCAGCGCCACCACCCGGTCCTCGCGCAGGGGAAGGCGGGAGCGGCGCGCGGGGGAGGGCGGGAGCCGCGCAGTGGGCAAATGGCACGCGAGGCAGGACGGGAGCGGCGCGGTGGGCGGGGCGGTGGGCGCGAGGGCGCCGGCACGCGCGCTGCGAGGGAGGGGACGAGGCGTGACGCCGAGGGCGGGCGCGCTCCGCGAGCCCGTGAGTGGGGGGGGCACTGGCGGCGGGGCAGGGCGCGACAGTTCCGGCCCCCCCCCCGGCCGTTCCCTCCTCCCCGCGTGGCCCGCCTCACCGTGGCTTTGGCCGTGAGCACCAGCGCCTCCTGGTTGATGCTGGACACCTCGGGCGAGCTCTTCATAATGACCCGGATGCGGGACAGCGGCAGCGACACCAGCCGCTGCTCCCCGCACCTGTCCCTGCCCGCGACCGCGTCCGCCATCTTCGCGCCCCTTCCCGCGGCGGCCGCCCGACCCGCCGCGAGCGAGGCAGACGGCCTGCCGGCCTGGCGGGTGCGGGGGCCGAGTCCCGCTGCCCCGTGGGAGTTGTAGTGTCGGGGAGGCGCGGCCGCGGGGGCCGGCAACCGCCCTTCCGGGACAGAACTACAAACCCCGAGATGCCGCGCGGAGCGGGCGGAAGGGCTGCCGGCGGGGCGGCGCCGCCGAGGGTCTCGAGCGGGACTTCCCGCCTGTTGCCCGCGCGGTGCGGGGCTGGGGGTTCGGCGGACGGAGCGGGTCAGGGAGCGGGGTGCGCGCGGCTGGTGGCGCAGCGGCCCTCGGAGGCACGGGGACGGGGTACTGTCTTCAGAGCGGGGGAGGGAGACAGAGTGCCTCCCGGGGAGGAGGAACAACACCCGCGGAGGCCCCGAGGCCGGAGCCGTTCGGGAAAGCTCCAAGGGGCCGCTCGTGGAAGTCGGCGTGCTGCAGGAGGACTGAGGGGCAGGCAGCCAGGGGCTTTTATTCCAGCGCAAAATGGGGAGGGGGTGAAAGCTATCAGGGGTGCTGGGATAAGTCTCAAGTGTTAACAGGATCCCTCTGGCTGCGGACTCCGATTAGCCCAGGAGTAGTTAGTTGTAAGGACGGAAGCAGAGACCTAGTAGACGGTGATTGGAGGTGACGAATAAGGCGCCAGTGTGGCGAGGGTGAAGTGAGCCGGGGAAAGAATAGGAGGAGGCAGCCCGGCCGGATCAGGCAGGGCTTTGTGGATCCTGGGATTCCGGCCACGTGAATGAGTCCCGAGGCCCTGGGAAGGGTAAGGAGGTCCCGCTAAAGTTTTACAAGGAACACTCACGCTGCTGTGTGTGACTAGACCGTCGGAGGACAGAACAGAAGCAGGAAGGCTGTTGCTGGGACAGAGACGATGGCGCGGGAGACTAGAGTGAGGTGGTGGCAAGGAGTGGGTTTGGGATCTAATGTGAGGACAGAGCCAACAGCACTTGCCAGTGTGATGCGGAGCGAAAGAATGGCGATGCCATGTACGGAGATGGGGAACGCCTCTGGAACGCCAGAGTGCTGGGAACGCCACTTTGGCCAAGAGGCTCGGTTCCGAGCAAGTTAAAGTTTCAGTTGCCTGTGAAACACTAGTGGCAGTGTTGAGCGGAGACTAAGACGTTCAAGCCTGGAGTTCGGGCCGGAGCGGTTAACGTAGAAACCGGCATCGTCTGGGTGGTGGTTAAAATCCCAGACGTGAGTGAATGTATTTAGAAGGAGGGTGTAGACAGAGTGGAAGGATCTAAGGACTCCAGTCTGGGGTACTCCCAACATTTCAACATGGAGGGAGGAAGGAAAGTTCAGCAGAGGAGCCTGGGAAGAAGTGGCCTTTAAATAGGAGGGAAACCAAGAGATCGGGTGACGGGAGAGCCAGTTAAAAGCTTTTCAGAGGGCGCCTGGGTGGCTCAGGTCATGATCCCAGGGTTCGTGAGTTCGAGCTCCGCGTCTAGCTCTGCAGTGACCTCACGGAGCCTGCTTAGGATGCTCTCTCGCCCGCCCTCCCTGCTCCTCCCCACTCACGCCTGTATGCATTCTCTGTCTGTCTCCAATAAACTAAAAAAAAAAAAAAAGCATTTCTGAAAGGAGAAACTGATCGACTGGGCAGAAAACGACTGAGAGTCAAGTAAGATGACTGTCCTACCACTCACAGGCAGTGTGACCCCAGGCAGCAGGTGCTGAACCACTCCTCCTCTGCAAAGATAAGACCTGCCCACCCATGTTGGGGTTGCTAGGAGGTGCGGAAGCGCCCGGCTTAAGTTCCGCGCCCTGACGATGATACCCCACCCAGCGCCGCCTCTCTCTCGGGCCAGCGCCGAGCCGCGAAGGGGATGGGACGAGAATGGCCGTCATGAACTGTAAAGCACCCTCCAAAAGTCTGAATTACTGCACCAAGTTTCCGTGTTCCTGCTGCAAGGTCCTTTCACCCCAAATCGATTTTGATTTCAAAGTTCATATAAAAAGGAGCACCCGGCTGGCTGAGTCGTGGAGCACACGACTCTTGGTCTCAGGGAGGGTTGTGAGTTCAGGCCTCGCGTGAGGCTGGGCACGGAGCCCACTTTTAAAAAAGCTCGTACAGAAAAAGTCAGGGAAATTGAGAGCACGTCTGGTTTCGCCTTTCTGATCTCAACGCCGTTCGTCACGTAGGTGGTGATTACGAAACATAGGACACGCACAGCACGTATCTACAAGTTTAGTAGGTTGTGAAAGTTGCGGCTCGCTGTTCTTCCTGCGGAGGGGACCCGAGACCAGGTATCAGGCCTTCCAGATCACCGGCCTTAGTGGTATTTGGGGCGTTGTCACACCTGCATTCAGCCGCAATGCCCCGGTAGTCTCAGCGCCCGCTGTGTGCTGCGGAACCGGAAGGCCAAGGCCGAGAGTACAGGGTGTTGTCTTCACCACCGTCACCTCGGGTCCTGCTCCAAATACGCGTCGGGCCCTGCGAGGCACAAAGGTGCAGCCCGTGAGCAAGGCGGCTTTCAGGTACAAGGGACGCAGGGGAAAGTAGGAACCTCTCCTCTGGTAAGTGCTCGGAAGAAGCCCATGTGCGTGGTAGGTAGCCTTTCAGAAGTGAGGTATCCGCCCCGCGGGAAGCAGGGAGCAGCCAGCAGTGCAGAAGGGCTGGGGCGGGATGAGCCTCCCCAGCAGGACGGCCTGCAGGAAGGACACCTGAGCAGGAAGATAACCTCGGCGAAATGGAGGGACCGGAAGGCCAGGGTGGTGGGCGCTTAGTGGTGGAGACGGGGTGCGGAGACCTGGCACCTGCCGAGGCAGGCAGGTGGGACCAAGCCCTAAGAGCTGGAGGCGAGAGCAGATCCAACATAAAAGGCCGGCCTGGTTGCCAAATGATGCCGAAGCGGCAGCGCGGGGCAGAGAGGACTCGGCTCTTACTCCGGGGACGCTCCTTCCTCCGTAAGTGGTTGACGCTCCAGGGTGAGCAAGAAACTGCTCAAAAAACACCCACTACACAGAGAAGTCCTTTGGTCCACATGGGGAGCAAGCCGTCCTGCTGATGTATTTTAAAGTTCCTAGACATTTTGTTTCACTAGCTGATTATTGCTTTTTTTTTTTTTAATGTTTACTTTTGAGAGACAGAGCACAAGCCGAGGAAGGGCAGAGAGGGAGAGAGACACAGAATCCAAAACAGGCTCCAGACTCCCAAGCCGTCAGCACAGAGCCCGACACAGGGCTGGAACCCACGAACCGCAAGATCACGACCTGAGCGGAAGTCGGACGCTCAACCGACCAAGCCCCCCGGGCGCCCCTGGTTACTGCCTTTTGTAAGGTTTGTCTTTTTCAGCATTTTGGAAAGCAGGTTGTGTTAAGATTAGGAGACAAAACGGAAGAGGAAGGGCTCTGGAGAGCCTAGAGAGCCAGAAGAGTTCAAGAAGTGGGAGACGAGCTCAGTTTAGGGGATTTGCAGGGGACATTCAGTCATGGATCGCGTTGAGAAGTAAGGAAAATTGAGAAGGAGGAACTCTTCAGAAAAGCGGGAAAGTGCTCACCACTTTTGAAATGAGGAGTGAGCTTCAGAGGGCGCCTGGGCGGCTCGGTCGGTTACGCACCTGACTCTTGATTCCTGCTCAGGTCACGATCTCGTGGATCATGGGTTCGAGCCCCATGTCTGGCTCCGCGCTGACAGAGCTAGCCGCGTGAAGCCTGCTTAGGATTCTCGCTCTCCCTCTCCCAAAATAAATAAACTTAAAAAAAAAAAAAAAAAGGAAACAAGCTTCAAACTTAACACAGTAGGAGAATTAAAGAATCTTCCAGTCCTCGGGCACTTTCCTGCACTAGGAGAAGCACCGTGAACTAATATATCATTCTGTCGTTAGAAGCGTTCTCCATTAATGGCGTACTTTATCTTCACAACACCTCAAGAGGCATGCCCCTCGTTTCTTTTTTTAAGATTTTATTTTAGGGGTGCTGGGTGGCTCAGTTGATTGAGCATCCAAGTCTCTTGATTTCAGCGCAGGTCATGATCCCAGGGTCATGGGATCAAGCCCTGTGTCAGGCTCCACACCGAGCGTGAACCTACTCAAGATTCTCTCTCTCCTCTCTCCTCCTCCTTGCCCCCCACCCTCTTCCTGGCTCACACACTCTGACTCTAAATAAATAGTTAAAAAGTAAACGTTCTATTTTATATTTTAAGGAGGCTTCCTGCCCAGCACAGAGCCCAACGCTGAACTCACAACCCTGAGATCAAGACCTGAGCTGAGATCGAGAGTCGAACGTCTGACCGACTGAGCCGCCCAGGGGCCCCTTCAAGATTTTATTCTTAAGTAATGTCTGCACCAACACGGGCTTGAACTTAACGACCCCGAGATGAGGAGTCACACGCTCCACCGTCTGAGCCGGCCGGGTGCCCCTAATGCCCCTCGTTTCTGATGCCTCCGCACAGTCTCCTTTCTTGCTGCCGTCCTGTGTCTGCAGCAGGCAGTTCCCTCCCCTGCCGGCTGGCCTCTGGTCAGGCTGTGCCAGCGGGAGGCCCGGGCGAGAGGTTGCAGTGGAGAGGAAGGCGCAAACGCCACCCTGCTTGTACCAGAGCGCCGGCAGGTGGGGACCACCAGCGGCTGCAGCAAATGCTCCCGCAGAGGCGCTGGTTCGAGCGGGTTCACCACGGGCTTCTGCCAGGCTTCGGCAGGCACCCCTGGGAACTCACCGGGGAGCCTGGGTTCCCAGCCGGGGGTGGCACCAGCTTCCTGGTCTCCGGGTAGCCCCTCCTTCCCCTGAGCTTTCCGAGCGCCCCTTCCTCACGCCCCTGCAGCTCCAACGCCACCCTCGGAGTCAGTTCTCGGCACCAAACCCCTCTCTGTTGGAAATAAGCGGAGAAGTTCCTGCTTTCCTGACCGAACGTTGGTCCGAGGAGACCGACTGGGGACGCTGGGAATCGAGGGTTGGTCACCTGAACTGACCGTTGCTGGTGCGGAGGTGCCTTCGCTGGCAGCATGCCCAGGCCAAACAGTTACTTAGTTTGTCGCCTGCTGTTGCCCGGATGGAGTGCTCCGTGAAGGCGAGGTGGCCGCAGGCGACTGTCGTGGTGGGAATGGAGTCTCTCACGGGATAGGCGGGCGTCCGATCGCTTTGGAGAGCGTTCGCAAAGAAGACTGACGCTGCTCGGGGGGCTTTCGATCAAGCCTGACCAGAGAACCGGCTGTACGATTCCTTACCTTTTGTAGTCTCAGGGCTCGTGGGGCTAAGGATCAGACCCACCTTTGATTCTTTCTGAGGCCGAATTCCTACATAATTAGAATTCACAGCCTCACCAGGTCTTTCCTGTGAAGTTAGGCCATTGATTGGGAAGCATTGATTGGGTGTCCTGAGACTGAGGACAGAGACAGTCGGAATGATCCAAGGGGATCTTTAACCCTCATCCGTCTGGGCCTTTTTGTCGGTGGAAACGGCCCCCGCCTGAGGAGTCTAGTCTTTGACTGCTTCAGAGTCCTGTTAATGAGCTTAGTCAAGGCGCTTACCTGGCCAGGGGACACGGAGTCTTCTCGCGGCTGGCCCTCCTTACCTCCAGTCCACAATTGGAGTCCGCTCCCAGCGTGCTCTAGGGCAACAACGGCACAATCCAATTTAGAAGAGGTTCACACAATAAGAGAATGGGAGGGCATAAGTGCATTTTTATCAGCACGAACTTCGGGGCGCATGAGGAACAGATCCTAATGGCGTCAGTCCAGGTGGACTGAGCGTTCTGTTGGGTTGGGCTGAACTTTCCAACGTAGCCGACTTGCCAGGGTTCAGGGATTCTGGCCTCGATGGGTTTGCTTTGCTAAATCGTTGGGGTGAGACTTGGCGTGTCCTGCACGGGTGGCCCTGTGCCCAGGAAGCACTTCTGCGCGTGCTGCTCTCAGCCACGCGCCGGGGAAGCCCCCAGACCTGAGGGGGGTGTCGGGCAGGTCCCCACAACAGGCACGGCACAGTCTCCAAGGGGTTCGGAGCAAAACTGTAGCTTCTACAAATAACTGTTCTCCCTTGGGGAAGTAGCTTTAGATTGTTGCCCCTGGACACTGGTAGAGGCCAAATGCCAGAGGAGGAGAGCCCAAATGGGTGTGTGAGCTGAGCTGGGTGTGATACGGACCCCACGTGCAGGGGAAGTGGACGCACGTCGGCCCCGAGCAGGTCCCTGGAGCGCAAGGGAGTCACCTGAGCAGGCGGCGGCGGCTCCCACAGCATGGCCTTCCCACCCTCCCTCTGCCCATACCCCACAACGGCGGTCTTGGGGGAAGAAAAACAGACCCCATTCCCAGATTGCTCTGTGAATACCCGACACCACAGGGACAGGAGTGCTGCGGCGTGACGCTTCACGCGAGTGTGCAGAAAGGAGGGGGGGAGTGGGAGCCCTGCCAGTGGCCTGCTGCCTGGACGGAGAGAGCCGGAGGCACAGGACCGACAGCCGCTCAGGGGTGGTAGCTCACCACCGTCCGGGAACACGGGCAGAACAGGATTGGAGACTTCGAGACAAAAAAGTCTGGGGAAGGGGTTGTAGATGAACTCAGAGTTGGACACCTTCCTTCCTCACAGGAGGCCTTGAAGGAAGAAGTGACCAGATGCCACACTCGGACACATCACTTGTTGTCTTTTTCCAGTCACCGGATCTTTGTGTCTTTCTGCTTCTCGTTCTCGGCATGTTGGTTTCAGGCTGCGTGCTTCTTGCCTCATGGTTCCAAAATGGCTGCTGCGGCTCCAGAGTTCATGACTGTGTCAGACAGGAACCAGGAAAAAGGGAGAGAGGCCAAAGGCTCTTTGCTCATTAGGTCTCAGAACTGCCTTTTTACGAGGAGGGGATGAGCTCGACAGTCGTTCTCTTAACTCTCCTGTGTCAGAATTGGGTCATTAGCTCACCCTGAGAGCGATCACGGGCCAAAAGAAATGAAACCAGTCAGACTGCTTTGAACCAATTAAGTTTCAGTCCCTGAGGCTGTCTCCGTGAGATCAAAGGAAAAGTGACCCCTGCAGGAAAACGGAGGTGGGTGGGAGAGGAGTCCTAAGGCAGAGACAATAACCAGCGTGCCCCGAAGTCGCGACTTCCCCTGTAGGAGTCCTGTGCCCTCGGGTCTGCCATAGACCCCACCGCCCCCTGTCATCACCTGTACGTTTAAGTCATTTCCGCCATCAGCTTGGCCCCTGCCTTTGGGTGCGACGCAGGCTTAGGACATCGTGTTGGTGTGACCCGTTTGCCGCGTGTTGCTCCCCCGGCCGTGCAGTGTCTGCCACGTAAAGCCTAAGCGAGCTGGGTTCGCGGTGGGGGCGGAGGGGCAGAAGCAGCCTGTCCTAAGGAGCCAAGCCGTATTGCGCTGCGACCAGAAAGGCTTAACTCTGAACCTCACCTCTGCTCTTACCGGCTCCTCCTGATTCTGCTTCCTCGTCTGTAAAGTAAGGATCACAGCCTCTGTTCCCCGGTGTCCCTGAGAAACTGCGAGGTCGCGCACATAAAGCCCCAGGCAGAAAAACCACAGAAGCTCCCCGTTCCCCCAGAAGGAAGAGCAGCCTGAGCCGAAGTGCATTTGAGACAGAACTAGGAAAGACGTGGGAGCGCCGAGGCCACGTCTTACTAGCTTCGAACGGCTGGAAGTGTTAATAAATATTTAATGATAATAATGATCATTTCACTGGGTGGAGTGTAATTATACAAATTGTAAAAACATAATTCTGCCAGGCTGTCATTACCGATAATGGCTGGAACGCAGGGGTAACGAGCGGCGAGCCAGAGCCCACCAGCGGCATGTTGCCGGTTGCAGTGCTGACGCTGATGTTTGCGTGGGGGGTCGGGGGGTGCAGGAGGCGTGGGGGCCAAGGGCAGGGCTTGGTGGGAGCCAGACTGCAGAGCCTGCGGCCCGGGATGTGGTAGTGGGGAGTCACCGGAGAGCTTTCAGCACGAAAACTTGTCATGGCAAGATATCACAACTTAGGGGCACCCGGGGGGCTCAGTCGGGGAAGCGTCTGACTCTTGATTTCAGCTCAGGTCACGATCTCACCATTTGTGAGTTCGAGCCCCGCATCAGGCTCTGCGCTGACAGCTCGGAACCTGCTTGGGATTCTCTCTCTCCCTCTCTCTGTGCCCCTCCCCTACTCGCTCTTGCTCTCTCAAAAATAAATAAACATTAAAAAAAAAAAAAGATACCACATAATAAAATGTCCACTGAAGGGGCACCAGGCTGGCTCAGTCGGAACAGCATGCGACTCTTCATGTCCAAGTTGTGAGTTCAAGCCCCACATGGGGGTGGAGTTTACTCAAAAACTCAATTTAAAATTTACCGTTGAAGCCATTTTTAAGTGTCTGCGCCAGGGGCAGTAAGTACAGCCACACCGCGTCACCGTCGTCCACCCGTCTCCACAACTTCCATCCTCCCAAACTCAGACTCTGGACCTTCTATTTTTTTAATGTATGCATGTATGTATTTAAAGTAGGCTTCACGGCCAGTGTGTAGCCCAAGCTGGGCTTCCCGAGATCCAGACCTAAGCTGACATCAAGAGTCAGACAGTCGGGGGCGCCTGGGGGGCCCAGTCAGTTAAGCGTCTGGCTTTGGCTTGGGTCACGATGTCACGGTTCCTGGGTTCCAGCCCCACACTGGGCTCACTGCTGTTACTGCAGAGCCCATTTTGGATTCTCTGCCCCCCCACTTCCCCTTCTCCACTTGCTCTCTCTCTCTCAAAAATAAATAAACATAAACATTAAAAAAAAAAAAGTATCAGACCCTCAACCAACTGAGCCACCCAGGCATCTTGAAACTGTACCTTTCTTTTTTTTATTCTTGAAATTTTTTTAACTTAAAAAAATTTTATTTTAGAGAGAGCGCACGAGCAGGGGAGAGGGGCAGAGGGAGAAAGAGAGAGAATCCCAAGTGGGCTCCGTGCTGAGACGGGGCTGGATCTCATGACTGTGAGATCATGACCTGAGCGGAGATCGAGTCGGACGCTCAACTGACTGAGCCCCCCAGGCGCCCCCAACTCTTTCCTTTTAAACACTAACTCCCCACTCCCCGCCCTGCCACCCACCATCCTACTTTCTGTCTCTATAAGACTTTCCTTTCACCACCGGGTGGTCTTGGCACGCTTGTCGAAAATCATTTGGCCGTCCGCACAGGGTTTCTTTCTGGGCCGCGTTCTGCTCCGCCGGTCCATGCGCCCGCGTCCGTGCCAGCGCCGTGTTGTGCTCATTACTACAGCTTTGCGGGAAGTTTCGAAATGAAGGGCGAGGTCTCCAACTTTTTTTTTTTTAAGTTTATTTTTCTTCGAGAGAGAGAGAGCTCAAGAGTGCGAGCCGAGGAGAGGGAGACAGAGCCAAGCAGGCTCCGCGCCATCCCCAACTTTGTTGTTTTTTTTTAATGTTTATCTACTTTTGAGAGAAAGAGAGAGCGTGAGCGGGGGAGGGGCAGAGAGCGAGGGAGACCTAATGCCATCTGAGTGACAACTTTGGAGGACGGGCCGCAGTCACAGCTGTGGCTGCAGCTACACAGAGAGAATGGCCAGGACCCAACCTTGTGATGCGGGGCGGTGGGGGAGGAGACGGGGAGGGGTGCAGGACCCCGCTTCGATGTAGGAGCCAGACCGTCGTCCCCGTGGGTCCAAGCCCTCCGGCTTACAGAACTTAGCTCTGGACCCACAAACCACCAAACTCTTAATTCACCCGTCAGCGCTGAGGTTTAGAAATAACTGGTGGGAACCAGGTCCCCCAGGGCATTTGCGTGTGGCCCGCATGGCCAGAGTCCTCTCCGGGCAGCGTCCCCTAAGTGTCTCCCAGTCACCAGCAGCCGCGCTGTCTTCCCGGCTGGTGCCCATTACGGCGAATCCCTTTTGGTGTTTCTTTTTTTTTTTTTTAATTTATAATTTTATTTTATTTTTATTTTTGAGAGACAGAGCGTGAGCAAGGGAAGGGCAGATAGAGGGAGACACAGAATCCAAAGCAGGCTCCAGGCTCTGAGCCGTCAGCACAGCGCCCGACATGGGGCTCGAACTCACAGACTGTGAGATCATGACCCGAGCTAAACCACTTAACCAGCTGAGCCCCCCCAGGCGCCCTTCCCTTTCGGTGTTTCTAACCAGACCCGGGCCCTTGCCTGGATCTGGGTTAATGGCCGGCTGGAAACCAGGAGGGGCTCGGGAGGAGGGGCCCTGGGGGCCCGGAGGTGGGGGCTGTCCCCCTGAGATGCGGACGCACAGGGCTGTTGTCCCACTGGGCACCGAGGATCGTAGGGTACCTGCACCTCACCCGCACGCGCCTCACCCGCACGCATCGGGCTCCAGGGAACGGACCGCAGCCTGGGGGCATTTGCAAAGCGCTCAGACCCAGCAACCTGCTCCGGGGTCTGGATGCCTCTCAGCTCAGGGCCCCCAGGCACCCTCTGCTCCTCTGGGCACTTGGCCGGCCCTCCCCTCGCGGCCCCCCCCCCCCCCCCGCCCGCCCCAGCAGTGTCCAGGAGCGCTCTGCGTCACCTCGGCTTGTTTGGATGCTAAGTTTTGTTATCACTCAGCTGGGACGGGTCGCTCCGTGTGGCCTCGGTCAGATCGCTTTGGCTCTCTGGGGGCCCCCTCCCCCAGCCGTAAAATGCTTCTTTTAGATGGAAGGCAGGCTGTGGGGCTGCGGGCGCAGCGTGGGTACAGCCACACCAGCTGGAAACTTGGGTTAGGAAAAGTCTGGGAGAGCCTTTGGGAAATAATTTTTCACAGCTTCTCAAGTTCCCGCATGAGTCTGGTATTAAGGACTATTACAGAATCTCCGGTGTATATTCAAGTGTCTTTAAGCAGAAACACACATGCCACAAAGTTGTTCACTGTCCAGTCGACGAGGGCGTCGTAATCAGAGGCTTGCGCCGACCCCATCCCCCGCGTCCCCCAGGAGCAGCGGCTCAGGCTTTGTCGGTTCAGTTTGCAGCAACTCTAATAACTACCGCGAGTCGTGAATACCAGCCGTATTATAAAGCAACAAGAAACGTGTGCTTTCGTGGTGAGAAGCGTCCCCTCGAGTCGGCCGGGCCCCATGCCCTTCTGTGAGGTGCTGACGTCCGGGTCCTCCTGACCTCCGATCAGAGCCGCTCGGCTGTCCTGCCTTGGTCCGTGCGCTGCCATCCCCTTGGGAACATTCCTGAACTCTGCCGAGTCTCAGTTGTACAGTGAGAATAACCTGTCCTCGGAGGAGAGACAGCCGCGAGCCCCTGCCCCTTGCCCTCAGCCGATGCTCTGTCCTGTCTGCCGCTGTGCTGCTCCTGGCCGTGGTCCTGTCACCAACCCTCCTGCCCCCCTCTGCCCATTCTGTAGTCGGCACGACGGGGGCTCACGCGGAGTCACGTAGTTAAAAGGAGGTAGGGCCGCCTGGCTGGCTCAGTCGTAAAGCACGCAACTCTTGATCTCAGGGTCATGAGTTCAAACCCCACGTTGGGCACGGAGCCTACTTAAAAACAAGAAGAAGAAGAAAGAGAAGAAAAGACAAAAGTAGAGGCAGAGGTAAGATTCAAACTCAGGGCCGGCCGACTCCAGACACTGGCTTCTTCCTACCGCAGTTCATAGGTAGTTGAGTCTTCGACTCTTTCTGCATCTTTTTTGGAAACGCTTACATTTTTTTAAGTATCTGTATTTATTTTGAGAGAGAGAGACATGGGAGGGGCAGAGAGAGAAGGGGAGGGACAGACCGAGAGGGAGAGAGAATCTAAGCAGGCTCTGCACCATCGGCGCAGAGCCCGACGTGGGGCTCGAACTCCCGAACTGTGAGATCATCACCTGAGCCGAAACCGAGAGTCGCACGCTTAACCAGCTGAGCGCCCCAGGCGCCCCGGATACACTGTACCTGTGTGCCAGCACGCCGCCTGGCTTAGTCCCTTGTCATGCTGAGCTGCAGCCACAGACCCGCTGCCGTCCGAGGGAGCTCTGGGAACTGTCCCGGTCCTCCACGACTCCAAGCCCAGGCTCGTCGTGTGTGTGAGTTCCCTCCCAAGCGTCTACCGTGCGCAGGGCAGCTTCTATGTTGCGTTCTTGCTCTTTGTCCAATTTGGCGTCCTGCATTTTTGCTTCATAATAAAGTATTTCTCTTGCTCTTTTTAATGATTGCTCACTGTTTATAGACAAGTAGAAGGAAATACGTTTAATTGCTACCAGTGGTTGTGTTATACTAGTGCAACTACGGAATGATTTTTTTCTCGCCCTCGTTTTTAGATTTCTTGCAATACATTTATGAAAAAAAAATATGGCTGGGGCGCCTGGATGGCTTAGTTGGCTAAGCGTCTGACTTTGGCCCAGGTCATGATCTCACAGTTTGTGAGTTCAAGCCCCGCATCAGGCTCTGTGCTGTCAGGGAGGAGCCCGTGTCGGGTCCTCTGTCCCCTTCTTTCTCTGCCCCACCCCACTTGTTCTCTCTCTCTGTCTCTCTCTCTTTCTCTCAAATTAATAAACATTAAAAAAAATAAGAAAAAGGAAAAAAATATGGCTCAAATGTCAACCCTCAGCAGTCGATGTATTCACTCCTTAGCCATCCTGTCTCAACAGGTTCCTTAGCCGTCCAGACCTGCATTAGCCTGTTTGAAAGATAGCACTTGTGGGGCGCCTGGGTGGCTCAGTTGGTTAAGCGGCCGACTTCAGCTCAGGTCATGATCTCGTGGTTTGTGGGCTCAAGCCCCGCGTTGGGCTCTGTGCTGACAGCTCAGAGCCTGGAGCCTGCTTTGGATTCTGTGTCTCCCTCTCTCTCTGCCCCTCTCTCACTCACACTCTTTGTCTCTCAAAAAGAAATAAAATTTTAAAATTGGAAGGCAGGCAGGCAGGCAGAAAGAAAGGAAGGAAGAAAGGAAGGAAGGAAGGAAGGGAGGGAGGGAGGGAGGGAGGGAGGGAGGAAGGAAGGAAGAGACCACTTCCGGAGGTGCACCCCAGATGCTCTCACTCTGAAGTGCTGAAAGCATGGTCTAAACGGTGCCTGTGTCTCCGGACGGGAAACATCCTCCGACAGCCCGGTCACTCATGGTGGAATTCTGTTCCCTCTTGTTCCCCAGTGCGTTTTGCAGGTGCAAGGCCGTCCTTGAGCTCCGCAAGCAGGGACCGGTGCTTGTGCGTGAGCCGGTGCAGGGCCCGGTACACAGGCGGTGCTGCGGACGTGTTTGGAGAATGAGGGCGGCTCACTTAGTTATAAGTCACCGCGCCCCTGGGGAAGGAATTCCAGGCCCATCCGTGCTTATTTCAAGGGATCCAAGTGGAGAACAGAAAAAGAAGGCTTTAAAGTTCATGAAAAAATCTCTTTCGATCAACAGTCAGGGGGAAATGCCACGGCCGCGGTCCCAGACAGCAGTTTTCCCTGAGTGCGTGAGACCGGTCCGGCCAGAGCTGCTCTCAGAAACCATCTTCTCCCGGCTGAGGACACCAACGACGTGCCTTTTCGTGAGAAACTCCTCAGGAGCCAGACAGGAGAACACGGAGCTCTGGCTTCGTTACGCATTTTCTGTGGAAACGCACTTTTTTTGAGCGTCCTCTCCGAATCTATATTGAAGATATCGACTAAAGTAGATTTATTTCAGGAGTGAAAAAATAAGAGGGTAAATTCACCGGGACCGGCCCCCCCGCTGCTCTAGGAGTGTGTACGATCGGCTGGACGCTCGGAGGTGCCTGCGGGTAGAGGCGGGTGTGCACGACACACGCCCCTGCGGTGGGCTCCTTGTGGCCCCAGAGCCGTTCCCGGCCTAACCCCAGAAACCGGTGACTATGTCAGGATGCGTGGCAAAGGGGAGTTAAGGTTGCAGATTAAATTAAGTTGCTAATCAGCTGACATTCACAGAGGATATTATCCTATATCGTCCGAAGTCCCTAGTGTTATCACAGGGGTCTTTACAAGTGCAAAGGGTGGGGGGCACGCTTGGGTGGCTCAGTCGGTTGAGTGTCCAGCTTCAGCTCAGGTCTTGATCTCACGGCTCTTGAGTTTGAGCCCTGCATCTGGCTGTCTGCTGTCAGCACAGAGCCCACTTCGGATCCTCTGTCCCCCTCTCTCGCTGCTCCTCCCCTGCTCGCACCCTCTCTCTCTCAAAAACAAATAAACATAACAAAATAATGGTAAAATAAAAGTGCAAGCGGGACTCAGAGTCATCAAAGTCATACAGACAGAAGTAGAGTGGTGTTTGCCCGGGACTGAGGGGAAGGAGGTTTGGGGGGGCTAGTGTTTAGTGAGCGTGGCGTTTCAGGTTTGCCAATGAAAAGGGTTCTGGAGGCGGCTAAAGGGGACAGACGCACACCATTGTGAATGTACTCCACGCCTCCGAGCCGTACAGTCGGAAATTGTTATACTGGGCGTCTGGGTGGCTCTAGATTTGGGCTCAGGTCATGATCTCAGGGTTCGTGGGATCGAGCCCCGCATCGGACTCCACGCTTCGGTGTGGAGGCTGCTTGGGATTCTCTCTCTGCCTCTCCCCTGAGAGGCACACACTCTCTCTCTCAAAATAAATTAAAAACTTAAAAAAAAAGAAATGGTTATATACTAAAAACTACTCAATTGTACACTTTAAAATGGGACATTTATATGAATTGTATCTCAATTAAAACAAAGAAGTATGACACTAAACGACCCCTTTTTTCCTGCCCTCTGGGTTTCATACCTGAGGGTGTGATGCAGAGAGCAGTCAACCACCAAGAGGGGGACCCCCAGGCCCTCGATGACATTGATGAGCCCTGGAAATAAATGACGCTCCCCTGACTTCTTGTAATGTGACATAATTAATGTCCCGATCGTCAACGCCAGCCAGCGGCCTCCCCCCACAAAGCCCTGAATGCATTGTCTATGCTGTGGACCGTCTACCGTCTCTCCTGCTGGGGGAGCATCTTATTCCGATTGGCCTCTACCCCCTTCCCTGGGGGGAGCCCTGGGCCTGACCACAGAGCCCCACACTGGCCCCAGCACTCAGCAGGTCCCCGGGGATGGCTTATTGAGCGGACGAAGGAGGTGCGAGCGACTCTGTCACAGTGCTCGTGATGAGACGGTGCATCTCTGTCGTATGCGGGGATTCGGGCAGCGGTAGTACCGAGTGGACCTACTATGCGCAGCCCCCTGCGGGTACTCTGCAGGTTCTCCGAGGACTCTAACCTTCGCAGATGCCCTGAAGGAAGCACCACGTCTGCATGTCACAGATGAGGAGGTGAGGCCACGTGCCCGAGGTCACACAGCTGCCAAGCCGACGGGCTGGGATTGAGACGCACTTCTCGCTAACTCTGAACTCCTGAAAAGAACGCTAATACAAAGATAAACAGCTGACCCTTGTGTGGGCCTCACCGCGCCCAGGCGCTGCTCTCCGGGGGGCTGCGTTAGCCCCCTGGGTAGGTGGGGAAACTGAGGCCCCAGAGGGAAAACATCCCATAGGGAAGTGGTGGAGCCCAGCGTGGGAAGCTGGTGGTCGCTGCGGATCCCTGCCGCCGCCGCCCCCACCCCGAAGCACCCGGCCTCTAGCTCACGACTCGGGGCAAGGCCTGCACTGCCCCCCACCCCCATCCAGCAAGGGCAGGGGTGTATGATGAAGGCGTTGGGTGGAGGACAAGCCGTCAGTTCCTAAAGTGTTTTTAGCCTAAGAGACGCTCACATCTCAGGCGGGTGCTGGGATTACAGAGCGGGCGGGGGGCTGGGGGGCTGGGGGGCTCTCTTGGTGAAGCGACAGGGCTGCCCGGAACCAGGGCACACCCCCCATGACAGGTGCACGGGGTGAGTGACAGGAGAGCGGTGCTCAGGCCAAGGGGAGCGAATGTTCCAGAAAAGGGGACAGAATGGGGCATGCAAGTGGCACGTTTGGAGCCTGGCTGGGAGCTGCCATCAGACAGAGGCGACGTGGTGTCGTTAGTCCCCCGAACCAGCCCCACCGCGGGCTCTGGGGTGAGTGTCATTGTCCTGACAGCACTGTTGACTACCCGCGGGCCCACGCGGCCTCTCTGGCTGTTGAAATCTGGCAGACCTGGGTTCTGCGTCTTACTAGGACTTTGACTACAGACACGTCGCTTCCCTTCCCTTCCCTTCCCTGCAGTCTCCCGGAGCGTTGAGTGGAGGATGACGTGTCCACGCAGGCCGGTGCCAGGGGCAGGAGTTAATACGGACCGCCGATAACGCATTCTCTGACCGCCAGCTGCGGTCTTGTCACCAAAGTCCGTCCGCTTCCTCGTCCCCGCTGGTCAGTGCCCGACCCCAGCGCCCTCTCGCACGGCCAAAGCGGCTTCGTGGATGTGCTGAAGCTGCCGCCTGGGGTTGGAGAGATTATCCGGGATTTTCCAGGCGGGCGCAGTGTAGACTCGGGCGCCTTGAAAAGAGGAAGAAAAAGACAAGAGTCAGAAAGATTCAACATTCGAGCGAGTTCGACAGCCGTGAGAGGGACTCCGTCCAATCGGTGGCTTGGAGGATGGGACAGGCAGCCTCTGGAGCCTCGGCCTGGGCCCCCCCTGACAGCCGGCAAGGAAGCGGGGGCTCAGTCCTCCAACCGCAAGGGACCGAATTCTGCCAACGCCTCGAATGAGCCAGGCAAGCGGATTCTTCCCCCGAAGTCTCCGGGACCTGCCCATCACCCAGCTGAAGGATAAAAAAGTTGTGTTGTTTTAAGCCTTGAAATTCGTGGCAGTCCCCGCGGGCGGGGAGAAAGGAGCACTCTCCTCCAGCCCCCTCTCCCTCGGGAACGCGGGCTTGGCTGCCGGGCGAGCACCGGGGCCCCAGCCCTGCTCTCGGGAATCGGCCTGAGGACTGTTCTCTGCGGCCTCTGGCGGGGACGTGGGCAGGACGGTGGAGTCTTGAAAAGGCCAAGCTTACTTGGCTTTTCGTGCCCAAATAAAGCCCTGGCTATGGGTGTACTGGGAAAAAAAAAGAAAAAAGCTGAGTGCTGACCCACTTCTTCCTGACGGCTCTGGCTCAGACGTGTCCCCCTAAAAGGGAGTTTATTTCCAGGACGCGCCGTCCCCAGGACCGGCATTGCCCACCTCGGTTGGAAAGAGAAGTGCTCACCAGGGCTCTCCAGGGCTGGCCCCCAGCCTCTGACAATGAGGCCGAAGTTCTGCAAAAAGCTGGCATTTTTTTTTTCTCACCTCATCAGCCTGGCAGCGGAGGGGCTGGGAGTCTGGCCCGAGTTAGACTCTCCAGCCGGGAGAAACGCCACATGGCCCGTGGTCCCGGCACCGCGGCCCTCCTGGCGAGCACGGGCCGACGGCGGGCCGAGGTCGCCGTCCCCACCACAGGCGGGCGCAGGGACGGCTACGAGGACAGAATGTCTCCTCTGGAAGCACTGTGTCTTCCGGCGGCCACCTGTCTCCGAGCAGGGCTGGGCTTGGCCCAGGGTGGCCCTGCCGATACCCCGTCAGGGTCCCCCACGGGGCTGAGTCGGGGAGAGAGCGTGGGCCCTGGAGTCCGCCAGCCTCCTCTCACCAGCAGGGGGGGGGGACCTTACAAGGAGCCTCAGTTATCCCATCTGTAAGATGGGAGTCGTCCTAGTTCTCTCTTGCCGCTGTAACAAATCTCCATAAACCCGACAGCTTAACCAATGCAATGTATTATCTTAGAGTCTGGAAGACCGGGGCGCCTGGGGGGCTCAGTCGGTTCAGGGTCTGACTCTCGATTTTGGGTCAGGTCACGATCCCAGGGTCATGGGATCGTGCCCTGGGTCAGGCTCCGCTTTGAAGGTGGAACTTGTTGGGGATTGTCTCTCTCCTTCTGTCCCTTCCCTGCTTGCGAGCACTTCCTCTCTCTCTCTCAAAAAAAAAAAAAAAAGTTCTGGAAGACAGATGTCCATGGGGATGTGTTTCTTCTGGAGGTTTGTTTTTTTTTTTTCAATGTTTATTCATTTTTGAGAGAGAGAGAGAGAGAGAGAGAGAGTACCAGCAGGGGAGGAGCAGAGAGAGGGAGAGAGACACAGAATCTAAAGCAGGCTCCAGGCTCCGAACTGTCAGCACAGAGCCCGATGTGAGGCTAGAACTCACAAACTGTGAGATCATGACCTGAGCCGAAGTCAGTCGCTTAATCGACTGAGCCCCCAGGCACCCCCGCTTTGGAGGTTCTAAAGGAGAGTTCGTTCTTTGCTTTTCCCTGCTCATAGGAGCACCTGTGTTCCTTGGCTTGTGGCCCCTTCCTTCACCTTCATAGCTGGCAATGCAGCCCCTTCAAATCTCTTTCTGTGACAGTGGTCTTGTTGCCACATCTCTGCCTCTCACTCCAACCTTCCTGCCTCCTTTTGTAAGGACCTTTGCGACCCCACTTGGCCCCCAGGCCAGTGTCCCCTCACCAGACCCTTAATTCAATCACATCTGCAGATGCTGTTTCTCCGAGGAAGGTCCCCCATGCCTGGTTCCAGGGATCCGCATCTTGGTATCTGTGGGGCCATTGTATTGCTGTGATCATGCCTATTAAAAATTTTGTTAATGTTTATTTCTAAGAGAGAGAGAGGGATAGAGTGTGAACAGCAGAGGGGCAAAGAGAGAGGGAGACACAGGATCTGAGGCAGGCTCCAGGCTCTGAGCTGCCAGCACAGAGCCCGATGCAGGACTTCAACTCACGAACCCCGAGATCACGACCCGAGCCGAAGTCAGACTCTGAATGGACTGAGCCACCCAGGCGCCCCTGATTGTGCGTATTTGGAAGGCTGTTGGGAGGCTTCAAGACAGTTTGTTAGGGTACCTTCTGTAGTCCCCCATTCGCAAGTGGGGAGCCCCCTGTGGGCCTGGACCCTGTCCCCTGGTTTTGTGTCCTTTCGTGTCTGGCGTGGTGCACCCGCAGTGCCATTCCTCTCCTGGACTGAGCTCCCACCCTCCTCCGCCACGTCCGGGTCTCCCACACTCCTTCCCGCTTCCGTTCTGTTTCTCCTGTTTCCGGTCAAGAGGATTATGGACCTTACTGCTTGTGTATTACATATTCTTACATTTCCTTCTTCTGTATGTGCTGCATCGTTGCTGTGATTTGGAACAGAAGGGACTTGTCGTGACGAAGCCCAAGTTTACCCCCAGCTTGACTGGAATTCCGTTTCCTGAGAGGTTGTTCTGCTTCACCAGTGACCATAAGACTTTTTGGAGAAGTCTCAAAAATGACATAGTTCTCTAGTGGGTTTTATGTAGATATCTCAATGTCTTAAATTTAAGCAGTTGCACAGGATGTGAATTCCAGCATTTATAAAAACTGATATTTTAGCACAAAATATTACTAGGGGCGCCTGGGTGGCTCAGTTGATTCAGCGTCTGACCCTTAACTCAGGTCATGATCTCACAGTTCATGAGTCTGAGCCCCTCAGTGCAGAGCCTGCTTGGGATTCTCTCTCTCGCTCTGTCTTTCTATCCCTCTCTCACACTCTCTCTAAATAAGTAAATAAACACCTTTTAATGTTACTTTTAACTGTATCCAAGGGGACTGTAAATACCAGGCATCACAACCCACTGGAAACATATACACGTATAAAGCTTACTTGAGCCTTAAAGTCCTATTCCCATTCCACTTCTTGCGCCAAGCTTTGTTCTTTTTTTCCCTAAGTTTATTATTTTTGAGAGAGAGTGCGCAAATTCAAGTTTGTGAGTTGGGGAGGGGCAGAGAGAGGGGGAGAGAGAGAATCCCGAGCAGGCTCTGTGCCGACCACAGACCGACTCCGGGTTCAGTATCATGACCGTGAGATCATGACCTGAGCTGAAACCAAGAGTCGGACACTTAACCTACCCAGGTGCCCCCCGCCCCCTGAGTTTTATTCTTTTACCAATCACCCAACGTATTTCCTTTTGGTAAAAATATCTACACGAATTGAAATTTTAAAAAAACTTTAAACTTCCTAAGCCCATAGATTCGAAGAATTAGAATGTTTTTCTTTTTCGTTGATTAAAGTTACTACAGGCACACATTGACCAAAGCATCACAAATATATTATAAATATTGGTAAATATTAAACCGACATAAACATTTCATCGGAAATAAATCTCAAAATAAACATGTTAAAGTTATTTTATGAATCTGCAAATATTTTTTTAAACTAAGCTCTGTGTCCAACATGGGGCTTGATCTCATGACCCTGAGCCAGACAGGTGCCCCCAAATTTTATCCCTAATTTTAGCTTTGGTGTGTACATGTTGAGAAACGTATTCACGTAAGTAAGTGGATGGGAGGGGCGCCTGGGTGGCTCAGGCGGTTGAACGTCTGACTCTTCGTTTTCGCTCAAGTCATGACCTCACAGTTGGTGAGTTCAAGCCCCGCATCGGCTCTGTGCTGACAGGGCAGAGCCTGCTTGGGATTCTCTCTCCCTCTCTCTCTGCCCCTCCCCTAGTTTTGTGCTCTCTCTCTCTCTCTCTCAACATAAATAAATAAATAAACTTTAAATAAAATACCTTAAAAATAATAAGTAGGCGGGAATAGAAGAGCGTGCTGTACCAGTTCTCTGGACTTCCATAACAAGAAGCCAATGGCGATGCAGGGGAAGATCGTTTGTAGTGATTTATCAACTACCAACTCAGCAGGCCTTCCTTCAGTTCGGTTGGAAGAAAATAACTTAAACTGGGTTGTTTGCAAAATGGTTTGTTACCTGGTCGTTAGAATCACTCGAGCTCTTAATTTCTGGGCAAAACAACAAGAGTGCAAGATTTCAGGGCAGTGCTGCCGAGAATTAGCACACGACTCTTAGAGACACTTGCGAGTCTTTGACGAAGAAGCGTCCGGTTTGACCCAGCGTCCTTAGAGGAAGCCGGGAAAATTGAAGTATTGTTCATCCCAGTTCACCTGTGACGAGTAAAAAAAAATTAATATTAATTAATGGTATCCAATAATATTTTGGGAAATGTTCACAAAAACAGCTGCCGGCTAGGGCTGAATAACGGTTCCGAAAAGTGTACTGAAGTCATGTACGTCTCCATAGAACAGCGATCTGTCAAAAGCAAAATGAATCTTTTTTTTTTTTTTTGCCAAAAGAAACTGTCTTCTTCTTCACTGAAATCATGCAGGGTATGCAAATGAGTTACAGTTTGAGCTGGTGTGGGGGGGAGTAAAAATAACCGACAAACCCTTTCTCATTGCTGAGAACAGTAAAAACCAATGAAAAAGCTTTGTAGAAAATTGCTTTTTGCCTCAGCATGCTTCTGGCACCTCTCAAAAATCCTAATTGTCAGGAAAAATGATCCAACACTTGGAAATGAGACAGAGTTACCATGAGTTCTTGCAGAGTCCTGCTGAGCGCTGGTAGGGCTGGCCTGGTGGTGTAAATTGGGGCTTTAAGAAAGATGTAAGGTTAGGCGTTCAGTTCTAGAAGACAGAGATGCAGGATTTTCGAGCTCGAGCGAGGCACGCGAATATTGTCTCACAGAGGTGTAAGTGGGAGGATCGCGATCTGAAACTTGGAGCTTTATTTTGTATTCATTTTGCAGCCTTATTTCTGTATTATTTCTTTCGGGCAATTTCGATTTGCTTCTCTTTTACATCCGTTTTTGGAAACAGCTTTATTAGCCTGCCGTTTCCTTCTTTGAGGAGCTATGTTTGATCCGGGTTCATTTTGTGTCCTTGTTACCAACTTTCCTGCCTATGTTGTTACATATGATAAAATGTACCCATTTTAAGGGTAGAATGCAATGAGATTTGGTCATTGTGGACACCTGCAGAGCCACCGGCACCGTCAAAGTGCAGCCATTTCCACCAACCCAGAAAGCCCCTGTGCCCCTTTCCGGTCGACTCCGATCTGGGCCCCAGGCAACACATCATCTTCATGTCAGGGTAGACGAGCTGCGTCTTCTCTAGAGTCTCGTGTAAATGAAGTCGTTTGCTCTTCTGGGGCCGGCTGTCTGTCACCAGCACCTGGAGAGACGGCCACACGGAGGCAGGAATCAGTAGTTTCTCCTTTCCGTTGGTCCGGATTGCCCCATTTTCCTGCTGACGAATGCTGGGTTGGCTCCCATCGGTGGCCGTCGTGAGTGAGGACGGGGGTTACTGGATCCTACGGCAAATGTGTGTGCGCGCGATGGAAACGGCCACATCTTCGCCCCAAAGCCTTTGCAGCCTGTCACATTCCTGCCAGCGAGTCCGAGGCCCAGTGCCCCAGGCTGGGACCCAATAAGGGGACACTAAGGGGAGAGGGAGGGCTCATGCTCTGGCCGCACAGGTGCTCCTGGCCGCCCAGACTGGGAACTCATGGCAACTTTGGGGGTAGCTCTCCCCAGCTGTCTCCTTTCCAGCCTCTGTCGCCTCAACACCGTGCAACTGGTGGTCTTTGCGTTACCCCCGTCGGGCCGTGGGTCGGGCCGGAAGGGGGCGATCGCACCGAGTTCCTCTTTTGTTTCTCTTCTGTCGGGGAGCTGCCCTGTGGGTGCATGTGGCTCAGTGTCTGAATACAGGTTTTTTTCCTCCCAGTTTTCTTTCTTTTTTTTTGGAAGTTTATTTATTTCAAGAGAAAGAGAGAGAGGAAGTGAGCATGGGGGAGGAGCAGACAGAGAGAGAGACAGACAGAATCGCAAACAGTCTGTCAGTGCGCAGCCCCACGCGGGGCTCAATCTCACGAACCATGAGCTCATGACCTGAGCCGAGATCGAGAGTCAGGCGCTGAGCCCGCTGAGCCCCCCGGGCGCCCCGCCCTTCTCGTTTCCTAGTCGGCCGACGGTAGGTGGATAGGTCCGAACGCTCTTATTCTCCCTATATTTGTTTTTCACTTTTTGAAAATCGTACTTTTACGTGATTGTGACACAGGCGCGGAGCCACGGCGCGGGGCTTTGCCACGAGGAAGTGTCACCTCCGCTCTCGGCGGTACCTGCCTCTTCCCTCCGTGCTCTCGCAGACTCTCCCCTAGGATGCGGCAGAGACCGTCTCCCGCTGCGGACATAGTCTAACCAAAGTCAGTGCTATGAAGGAGTAAGTGTGGACATTGGGATTTTACTAGGGAAACCGAGTCCCTTAAAACAAAGAGACAATGCATAGAATTCAGCATATTTTAAGCAATCAATACATGGTAGCTATTAGTACAACATAATAAAACAGGCGATTCTGACTATTAGTGACTGCCTTCTTTGTAGCCTGCTGCTTTATCCGCCGAGGCCCCTGGGGTCGTTATGTTATCCTCGCCTGCCCAGGGTTTCGGATTCAAGCCTGCCTTCTCTGGGCTGCAGCCCATATTCCAATACCATTACGGCTTACTTACAAAACAACTTTCCACTGAAGCCCTTACCCATCCTGGTCCCGGTGCTAGAGAAGCTCATAGAACAAGGCGGCGGTCAGGGGGACACAGAGTGGAAAGTCTTACAGCAGAGAGACACAGTCGGGTGGAGGGAGCCCTGAGGACAGAGTAACTTCCTCTGCCTAGGGAGACAGGGGGCTTCGCGGAGGGGGAAGGACTTGAGTTCAGATTCCAAGAGTGAGTAGAGATTTGCTTAGTGGGCACTGCAGGGAGGAGAAAGGACAGCATCTTGGGGACGCAGAGGTGCTGGAAGAGTGGCGTTCAGGAAACTGAACCAGGGAGTGAGGGTGGGGCGGCAGGGGTGAGGCTGGACGCAGGCAGGCGGCAATTTTTTTTTAAACAAGTTTATTGAGGGCGCCTGGGGGCTCAGTCGGTTAGGCGTCTGACTTTGGCTCAGGTCATGATCTCACAGTTTGTGAGTCTGAGTCCCGCATCGGGCTCTCTGCTGTCAACACAGAGCCCGCTTTGAATCCTTTGTCCTCCCCCTCTCTGCTCCTCCCCTGCTTGTTCTCTCTCTCTCCCTTTCTCTCTCTCAAAATAAATCAATAAACTTAAGAGAAAACAACTTTATTGAGATAGAAGTCACAAGGCAACAATTCACCCATTTGAAGAGTACAATCCATTGGCTTTTAGTGTCTTCAGAGTGGCGTGTGACCACGGGGAGCGATTTTTGAAGCCCTTGTAAGGTCCTATTGAAGGCGGCTCTCCTGGGGCTCTCTGAAGTATCTTTTAGGGGTTGTGCGGGCACGCAAGGACTCACGGGGGAAGCCGGGGCGGCATTTGGGTCCAGGCAGAAAAGAAAGGAGAGAGTTACAGCAGTTTTCCCAGGGATGACAGGAAACAGTTTTCTGGGGGCCCCAGCCCTCCCACCACGAGCCGCAGCTTCTTTAACCCGAGGCTGTGTCTTAACACAGGGGACAGCAAGAGTGCAGCCCCGGGGCCATGCTGGGGCCCCCAGAAGTCCTCCCTTCTGGGACCTTCAGAAGGCTTAATCGAACCAGGCGGCTTGAGTGGAACGGATTTCTTAAGCTGCCCCAGTGAGGACCTCGGGGGAAGGACGGGGGAGGAGACGCATCTGCAGGTACAGGCCACTCTTCCTTCTCTGCGGCCGCAGAACTAGCTGCTTTCCAGACCTGACTGTGCTTTGAAAAATACATATTTTTAATACCTCCGGCGTTGTCATTCGGTACCTCTGAGTCAGGCCAAGAAATCATAGCGCGTTTTTAACCGTTTCGACTTTCTTTGGAATTCTCTTTTTAATGATTTTTGTTTCAGCAACCGCAAACTTGTTTCAAGCATGGTACAAACAACTTACTCCTGAGCCATTTCAGTGTGTGTGGCTGGCCTGTCGCCCCACCACCCGGGAGAGGGGAGTGTGGACTTTCCACAAAGACATTCTCCTGCATAAACCACAACCATCGGAATCAGGACATTCGCGTTGATACATTAGTATCGTCTGATCCGCAGACTGACTCTATTCAAGTTTTACCCGCTGTTCCTCCTCCTCCTCCTCCTCCTCCTCCTCCTCCTCCTCTTCCACCTCCTCCTCCTCCTCCCCCTCTTCCTCCTCCTTTTAGCAGGATGACCCAGTCCAGAACCATGTGTGACCTTCTGTTTTCCTGTCTGTTCACTCTTCTCTAACCTGGAATGGTTCCTCAGTCTGTCCTTCACTTGTATGACCTCGACGCCTGCTTTTCAAGATCAAGGGTCAGCTATTTTGCGGAATGTCCCTAATTTTGGCTCATGTGTTTTTCTTCATGATTAAATCATGCCATGCACCTTTGGCAGAAACATCGCATGAGCTCTGTGTTCTCTTTAGGGCATCCTCGAAGGTGCATGATTTAAATTTGTGCCATTAGCATTGATTCGGTTTGATTCCTCTTTTTTTAAAAAAAATTAAAAAAAATTTAAACGTTTATTCATTTTTAAAGAGAGAGACAGAGACAGAGTGCAAGCAGGGGTGGGTAGAGAGACTGGAGACAAAGAATCTGAAGGAGGCTCCAGGCTCTGAGCTGTCAGCACAGAGCCCGACATGGGGCTCAAACCCATGAGCCGTGAGATCATGACCTGAGCCGAAGTCGGACGCTTAACTGACTGAGCCACCCAGGTGCCCTCATGAAAAAAATTTTTTTAAAAAACAATCTCTACTCTATACACGAGGCTCAAACTCGCGACCCTGAGATCAAAAGCCCCATGCTTTACTGACTAAGGCAGCCAGGGGCCCCTCCTCTGTTTATTTTTTATTTTATTTTAAATTGAGATATAACAGGTAACAATGTGTAAGTTTAGGGTGTGCAGCATGTTGACTTGATACACTTATATACTGCAGTAGGTTTATTGCTGTCGTGTTAGCGAACACATCCCATCCCATAATTGTTTCTTTTTTGTGGTGGGAACATTTATGATCTAGTTTCTTAGCAGCTTTGAAGACTAAAATACAGTATTGTTGACTATAATCAACTTCTCCATCTTCTAATTGCAAGTTTGTACCCTTTGACCAACATCTCTGCAATTTCGACAGCGCCCGGCCCCTGGTAACTCACCATCCTACTGTTTCTACAGCGGTCTGGACCCTCTTTCTCTGCTTCAGAGAAAGAAATGGAAAAGGTATGGATAACTGAAGTTAAAAATACCCTTCTACTTGATCAATGTTTTTTGAATAATTCAATTGATGTTCTTTGAGTAATTCAGATAATCCAGTATCAAGTTGGCAGATAGTAGAGACATGGCCTCAGTCTTTCCTTTAAAAATTAGCCTTAGGGGCACCTTGGTGGCTCAGTTGGTTGAGCATCTGACTCTTGATTTTTGGCTCAGATCACGATTGTAGAGTCATGGCATGGAGCCCTGCATTGGGCTCTGTGTTGAGCATAGAGCCTGCCTAAGATTCTGTCGTTCTCCCTCTGCCTCACCCCTCTCCCCTGCTCACACACTCTCTCTCCAAAATTAAAAAAAATAATAAAAAAATTAGCCTTAATGCCATAATACTTAAAACACACAAAAGGTATAAAGAATACTATGACTTGAATTATAATAACATATGTAATATGTATAAAATACAACATACATTTCCAATTGGATTATTACATATTATCTCATACGTAACATATAAAAATCTAATACAATATATAATATAAAAGTTGAATTCTCCAGCTACTGACGTAACATATAAAAATCTAATACAATATATAATATAAAAGTTGAATTCTCCAGCTACTGAGTTCAGGAATTAAGCCACTAACCAATTCAGCGAAGTCTCTCCTGGGAATTGCTTTTTAGCTTCAGTCGACTATGAATTTGCCCAGAACTGACTGACCTAGGTTTCCCTGACACACTGATAAAATCCAAGGTTTTGGAGGCAATTTAAGGCAATTAGATCCTAACTCAGGCCAGACAGGATGCTTGGGGTTTTTTTTTGTTTTGTTTTGTTTTGTTTTTAGTTGCTACTTAGCTTATTCCTCCACCTGGTGGTCACATATGGAATTGCAGCTACCATGATTCCCACTTCTCAGGATTTTTGTCTTAAAAACATTTTCTCCCTTTATTTAAACTTGACTTTGAAATGTAAAATGTGCGAGGGGACAGGGTGGCCATTGAGGGTCCTCATCGGGATCCTAGGGGTGCAGTTTAAAAAAATTTAAAAATGTAAAATCCAATGTTCTTAAGCTGAATATTACTTATCTTTAAATCTCTGGTTCTACAAGCTACTGCCATGTATTGGTCAGAACTCATAAGTATTAGCTGCTCACATTGATAACTTTTCAGTCTTTGATGTATGTAGTTTGTGTGTGTGTGTGTGTGTGTGTGTGTTGGGGGATGTTTTCCTTTGTTGATTCCAAAAACATTGCTAATATATGACAGACACAGAGGTGGACGCTAGCAGGAATGAGAATGATCTGAATATCAAATTAACTTGATGCTTCTAATTATACTTCATGAAACAGGAAACCTCTTTATTAATCTTTAAAAGAAAGAACCCCAACATAGTAAATGATCCTTACTGGTCACCTATTATCTGGTAGCTGAACACATGTCATTTCTGAGAAAACGTCACAGCCCATTTGCATTGTTTGAAATGTAGTAAATAGTATATCGCAGTCATTACTAGCCTGTTTGGCAATCACTCTTGAGATTCCTGTGGATGTTAAGTTCGTTGGTGAAAGTCTGACGGAAAATAGTCTATTTACAAAGTCTCAAAGTATCTTCACAAATCACTTATTAATCACAGCAGGAAAAATAGTAAACTTACGGTGGAGAGACAGCGAGCTCCACCTTAGCCGCGTGATCAGTTGTCACAATGGCACAAACCGACATCGTGTACGGACTGAGATCACACAGGCGCTTGCATCATTTCTGTGGCATTTTTCAAAAAAAGACACAACCCGAATTTAATCATGACAAAGCATTAGATAAACTCAAATTGAGGCATGGTCTAGGGAATAGCTGGCCTGTATTCTTCCAACATGCTAAAGCAAGGAAAGCAAGGAAAGACTGAGAAACCGTTCCAGATACGAGATCTGACCGCTAATTGCAACAGGGGAAAATAGCTACAAAGTACACAGCTGGGATATGTTCATTTATCTGCATGTATCTATCTAGAGAATGATAAAAAACAAACTTGGCAAAAATGTAAATCATTGGTGAATAAGGCTAGAGACTGTATGGGAGTTCTCTTTACAGTTCTTTGCCAGTTTCCCGTGACTGAAATTACATCAAAATGTTAACCCAAAACAGCGTTCTCCCACACAAGCTCTTTGAGGACAAAGAACTGGTCTCTGTAAAATGAAACGACTGTACACTTCTAGAAGAAAGAGGGAGGCAGCACGGGACGGTACAAAAGGGAAAGCCGTCAGTCCGGGAGCAGCGCTGCCAGGGAAGGTGCACTGCGGCGGAAGGTCGGGGGCAGGCCTGTGCTGGGGGGAGGGCCCCCTGCACCGAAGGACCACGCAGAAAACACCAGAAGGCGCGGAAGGGCATGGCTTAGGCAGGTGGAGAAAAAGGCCACCGGTCTGCCCCCGAAGTCCAGGCCTGGGTGGGTCGCCCGGCCGGCTGCAGAGGGAGACGGGCGCAGGACCCAGCGCCCCCCTGCGTCGGGGTCCCCAGCGGCTGGTACCCAGCAGGCGTCAGTCGCGTATTTCTGGGAGGAAAAGGGCGTGCCCACGAGGCAGGCCGTAGGTCCCTCCCAGTCTGCAGCGGGCCGGCCCCGCGCGCGGGGACCTCTGCGCCGCTGACGCACTCGGAACGCCCGCGCCGGGCCAGGTTTCCCGGGCAACGAGCGCCGAACCGCGGTCCTGGCGCTCGCGCCCGTGCGTCACTTCCGGCCGCTCGCCGCGTACGCAGCGGCCTGTGGAGAGGTTCCAATAGGGAGCATCTCTCCTCGTGTAGCTGCGCTGTCGTGACGGGGCTGGGATTAGCCAACAGCAAACTCTGATTCTGCGGGAGGAGCTTTTGGGGACGCAGGTGGAGCTTGGCTTCTGTCGCCCGACCAGTCGCTTTCAAATCCGGCCCCCGGGCGCCGCGGTTAAAGGACGCCTAGCGCCTGCCAGATCTGGAGCATGCGCACTACCCACCGACGCAGGTTTAGGGATACTCTGCTCCGGGATTTCTGCGCAGCCGGTGGGATTGTAGAGGGGCGGGCCGGGGGCTTGTCGGGGGGGGCGTGTCGCGCGTGAGAAGGCTCTGATTGGTCAGTTAGAAGCCCCGCTAGTCGACCCGCTGTCGACCTCTGGCGGGCTCTGGAGTTTCATTCATTCGCTCATTCACAGAATGGATTGATTCACTCAACTTTCCCTGAGAGTACGTTGTGTCGGAGCTGGGGATTTAGACCCGAGTCGGACTCCAGGAGTCCACGATTTGGCTGGCTCCCTCCTTTGCAACCGTGTGTGGCCTCTCTTCTCCGCCCTTGCAAAGGGAGGGGACACCCATCCTATCGTCCTGCAAGGACCTCGGCGGAGAGCTCCTCTCCCCGCCCGAAAGCAGCAGTTGAACACGGAAGTGTCCGACTTGCGATCCGGCCCAGCGCTCAGTGACCGAGCCACTTCCATCACTTTACAGCCACCTCGGAAAAGAGTGAGTAGCTCTTCGCGCGGGGGTCGTGAGGTCTAAAATGACCTTTGGCGCTTATCGTGGCGTTGAATCCCGGCTCTGCCCCTCACTAGCTCGTGGCCTCCGGTTGTCCAGCGCTGGCCGACTCGAGTCTGAATAATGCAGAAGTGGAGGATTTCGTAAGCCAAAATCAAATTTTGGCCTCCAGGTCCGAAGCACCTTGGTTATAATAATACCTATTATTGGTTATTGGTTATAATAATACCTATTATTGGTTATTGGTTAACTATTATTGGTTATTGGTACTATTATTGGTTGTCGAACCAACACATTGGTTATAATAATAATATTATTATAATAATAATAAAACTGAGTTGTAAATATCTTCTGTCTGATTCTGGGTCTTTTTTCTCGATTGTTCCACACTCAGGAAGGGGAAAAAAGGAATGTTATTGCTTAGTCCCCTTAAATCAGAACAACCTACTTTGCAAAGCCCTCCTGAGGGTTAAATGAGAAATTTCATGACCAGCACGTTGCATATTACCTGCCTGGTAAGCGGTGGCTTTTGTGATTTTATTACTTTGAGGGAATAGATGGGAAGGACCTGCTCCAGTGGCTGGTGTTTCCTGGTAGTAGGTTTACGGAGCTAACTAAATGAATCTCGTCCCTTTTCTCCTGGGAACTAGAGCGCCCAAGCGAGACATGGCACTACAGACAGGGTTTGAGTAGACTGCAGGGTAGAACAGAGCCCTACAAGATGGAAAGGAGTAAGAAACCCTTTATCCTCTTGGGGGATCAGAAATCCCGAGGAATGACGGACTTGGCCCAAAGTGGGGAGATCATATCACTTGACCAGAACTCTTTTAGTCAGGACAACAGGACAGCAGGCACACACTGGGATTGTTCCGGGCATATCAAGATATGTGGTCACTCTATCCCAAAGCTGAAGAAGCAGCATGTGACAGTGTTGAGGCTGAACCTCGGTCTGCCCCAGTGTGTCTCAGAACGCTTTCTCCCACGCGACTTTATTTAATCCTGGTGACCACCCATGGAGTGATTGCCCTCATTTCATGGATGAAGACAATGAGGTTGTGTAGTTAGTGAGTGATGGGGCCGGTGCTCTGCCTGCACTTTTGACTCATGGTTCAGTGACAGTTCTCGACTCCACAAAGCCTCTTGGGTGTTGGTCCCCATCTTTGAGATGTTTCTGATAAGCCTCTAATCCTGCCTCGATTACTGGGGAACTTTCTACTAGAGCTCTGTGTCACCAAACTTCCCACCTCCGTCAGGACTTTTGTAGAGGGGATCTGGTGTGGGTGAGGCTGACCTGATTCCTTTAGAGGCTCCTTCCAGTCCAGCTTGAACCCAATCTACAGACTCCTTGAGAGCCGGTTTTGCTACCTTCTTTGAATTCTCAACATTCAGATGAGACGCTCAGGAAATGTTAAAGCTATGAAAGAGGCACAACCGAAGGAGCAAGACAGCCCTGGACTGGCGTGGACACCCCCACGGGTCAGTTGGATGCAAGCCCCTACATTCTCGGAGCCTCTGTCTTCTCGCTGGTCAAAATCTAGGATAGTCTCCTCTCTGTCTCACAGATTTGCCGGAACAATAAAATAAATTAGTATCAGTGAGTACACTTAAAGAGAAACATTGTACTAAAATAGCAATGTTTCCCTTTGCCAGCTTTCAACCTTGAGTTTTAATTGGTTGTCTTATTCATTTATAAAGAGAATAAGGACTGAGGACTATGGAAAGAGCACAGGCCGTGGAGTCAGACAGCCCTGGATTTGAATCCCCAAGTAACATCAGCCATTTGTGTAACCGCAGCCAAGTGGTGTGTCCTGTCTGGACATCAGCGCTAAGAATAGTTACCCTGCATGGATCTTAAGAAGACTGTGAGCTAAGTAATGGAGCTCTGTTCCTGGCACACAGACCTGCATCAAGGGTGGCTCAATAGAAGTCTGTTTTCTGTGACTGTCAACCTGCATTCCTAGTGCCGTGGGGCAGCCACTTTGGGCATCTTTTTGTGTTGTCGTGAAGGCACTCTCGCCCAGTCCCTGCGTGCCTCTGTTGAAAACACTTCCTTCCTGGCTCTCTGGTGTGCTGGGAGTTTGCTCTCCCTGTTCTTCCCTGAAGATCTGTTCTGCTTCTAACTCATTCCTACTCTTTGGAAAACAATTCAATAAAAACTCAATTGGTTTTCCACTGGCCCTGGGCAAGGACGAGGGATAGCATATTATTATTTTATAGGAAATACGAATAATAAAGTAAGTCATAAAACAGCACTGGGCACATAGCAAAGGGTCAATAAATGCTTGCTGGCTTAAAGCGAAGACGATGGCTCAGGATTTTCATGGCTGCTGTATTTGCTGAGGGGACCATTCTTGTCTTCCGTTACATTAAAAAAAAATTAGAGTTCATCCCGGGCTGGGAGCCCATTGCAAGGACTGAACTCAGGACCCTGACATCAAGACTTGAGCTGAGGTCAAGAGGCCAACGCTTAACCCACCCAGGCGTCCCTAAAAACATTTTTTAACTGAAAAAGAAATACAAGCATATGGTAAAATATTTAAACAGAACACAAAGACACACAAGGGAAAGAGCACCTCCCTCCCTCCCTCTCTGTTCTCGCTGCCCTCTCTGGAGATGCCACAGTTAACAAGTCCTCGTGCATGTTTCCAAACAGGCTGTGGATGCTCGAAGGTACGTATGTAAATTTCTAGAGAAGTTTAAATCCTTAAGTGGCTTCTGCCTTCTGGAACATCTGTGCCCCCCCCCCCTCCGCCCCCGGGGCCTGTTGGTGGGGGGTGGCCCTGGGTGTGGATGGATTGCTGGGGCTCTCTAGGCGGGTAGAGGTTCCAACCACGAGGGACGCGGAGCACGAACCTGCTCCGGCTCCATCCTCCGCCTCGCGCCCCTGCGCAGCCCCGGCTGCTGCGCGGGTAAAGCACCGCCGGGAGGACGCCCAGACCGCACGTGCCTCAGTTTCCAAGCCTGCAAAAGGGGGAACTTCTACACCCAACAGGTAGTACTGAACATCAGCGATCGCTCCTGTGGGTGCTTGGTCCCCGGGGCAGCGGGGAGCCTGGCAGGGGGAGGGGGCGGCGGGCTGACACTCTAGGGGTCTTGGCGCGGCCCCGGCGGAGGCGTTGAAATTTGAGCCGCGCGCCTTGAGGGGGTTAGAAAGTGGCGCAGAGACAGGGCAGGGCCCTCCTTCGGGGTGTGGCCTCAGGAGCGGAGGTTTTTTTCGCCAGGTATCTGCTGTCCCTCCCCTCCAGTCTCCTCCCCTCTCCCTTCGCCTCCCTCTTCCCCCTCCCTGCAGTCCTCCGCGTCTCTCGTAAAACCCGGAGCGGAGCACCGGCCCGGCCCGGCCCCGCGCATGCGCAGGAGGGTGCCGGCGCGGCAGCCGGTAGGAAGCGCCAGCTCTGAGTAGGGGGAGCGGCCGCAGAGGCTGCTCGGCCCCGCCGCCCGCCAGGCCGTTGCTCCTGCTCCGGGCCCGGGGCGCCGGCTGTGTAAGTGCGAGGTGGGGGGCTCCGGGCCGGGGTTCGGCCGGCTGCGGGAGGGCTGCCCGTGTGTGGCGGCGAGCGAGGGCGCGAGTCACCCGCACCTGCCGGGGCCGGGGTCCAGTCCGCACCCGCCCCGGCCGGTGACCCTGCCCGGCGCCCGCAGCACACCTGTCCACGGCCGCGTCCGCACCTGCCACCCTGGGGTCCCGGCCCCTGCTCTCCGCGGCGCGCGGCGGCGGCCCCCTCCGCTCTTGCGCCTGCCGCGTCCTGGCCCCCGGGCCGGGTGGGGTCGGGGACCCCCGGCGGGCGCCGGTCTGTCTCCCCGCTGGGCGCCCGGCCGGCCCGGGGCTTCCCTCCTGTCGTGGGAAGTGCCCTCCTCGCCGTGCTCGGGGTGGAAAGTGCCTCCGCGCGAGCCCGCCTCCGTTTCCCGGGACGGGATCCGCGGGTGGTCAACTCCAGCTGACCCCACCGGAGTGGCGGGGACAGACGCGTGCGCGCACTGTGCTTGCCTACGCTCTTCTCCGTCTTGGGATCCGCCCGCGCAGATGCCTTTTAACCCACGGTTTTCTGGGGTTCAGATAGGGTGCTGTTGAGGTCCCATGTTTTTTATAGGTAGAGGGATTAAAATGTTGAAAGCAGAGCTCGCTTTAGTTCAAAATGAGCTGAAGGCGTGGGGCTGTGACATCCTCCTTCCCCGCCCCGCCCCCCGCCGCCAGTTTAAACTAGTGACTGTCAGTTTTTGAAAAATAGTGACAGCCAGTTCCTAATCCAGCCCAGCTAGTACTTGTGAACATGATACAACAGCATTGGAGGCATGATGTTGGAGACCCAGGAATATTGCCACAGTTAAAAATCATCTGGCAGGGCTCTGTTTGTTCGTCTTAAATTGTGTGGCAGGCAAGTAGTGTAGAGGGAAAAATAGTTGTCAGGAAATGTAATGATTTATTTATTACTTATTATTTTATTATTTTAATTTTTAAGAATGTTTTTGAGAGAGAGACAGATGTGTGAGTGGGGGAGGGGCAGAGAGGGAGAGAGGGAGGGAGACACAGGGTGCTCAGTGGGGGAGAGGCAGGATCCGAAGGAGGCTCCAGGCTCCAAGCTGTCTGAGCACAGAGCCCCACGGGAGGCTCTAACTCACAAACTGTGAGATCATGACCTGAGCCGGAGTCGGAGGCTCAACCCATTGAGCCACCCAGGCGCCCCCAGAAATACGATCTTTTAAATACCTGCTTTATTGAGATATCACTCACATACCACAAATTCCGGCCTTTTAAAATGTGCAGTCGTGTGGTTTTAGTGTATTCACAGTCGTGCGACCGTCACCGTACTGGAACATTTAATCAGTTCAAAAAGAACTCCTTGCTCCTTGGTAGTGACTCGTTCTCTGGCCCCGGAGCCCCTTCCTGTCTCCACGGATTTGCATTCGTGGGCATTTCATATGTATGGAGTCACAATCCGTGGCCTTTTGCGAATGACTTGTTTCAGGTCGCATCGTGTCTTCAAGGTTCATCCGGAGTGTAGCTGTATCATCAGTACTTTGTTCCCTTTTAGGGCTCATAGTCCGTTGTTGGATAGACCGCGTTTTGTTTATCCGTTCATCAGCTGATGGACAGTGGTGGTGTTTCCAGTTTTGGACTGTTAAGAATGAGGCTGCTGTGAACATTTGTAGGGGAGGTTTCGCACGGATGTTTGCGTACCTCGGGGTAGAATTGCTGTTTATATGGTAGCTCTATGTTTAGCTTTTGGGGGAACTACCATATGAAGAAATATGTTTTTGATGTCTTAATACTGTATTCGGCGAGTCTCAGACACTTGAACTGGCTCAATGCCAGGTCCTGTTTCGTCAGCTTCTCCCTTGAAGGAACCAGCGGAACGGCATGAACCCTGGCACCTGGCTCCAGCCTGGCGCTTACCCGTTAGGGGACCGTGAGCAGATGGGCTGAGTCTTCCCTCGTCTGTAAGACTGAAGAGAGTAAGACTTATTTCTGAGGATTGACAGGGAGTCTAAAGAGAGTGTATCATAGAGAGCCCAGTGGGTTTCCTTTCTCCAGCTTGTGTGAGACCCGTTTCCTTCCTTCCTCCCGTGTTAGATGCATATTTTGAATTTGGGGCAAAAGTGACCAAGAAGTTTACCGACCCTGAGCCGCCTCAGGGATAACCTTTGCTTGAGGCCGCCGTAAGGTTTATTGGCCTGTGGCGTGGATTTGATTGCTGGTGTCTTTTAGTGCCTTGTTGGAACTGGAAGGGGCCCCGAGGGATCATTTAGTTCAGGGCGACTTAGTTGTCTCGGTTTCATAGATTCGTAAATTCCAAAAAGCCGGGGGCCAAAAATAGGGATGTCGGTTTTAATTTTTGCCTAGGTAGGACAATGGAAAAATAACCACCACCTCTCCTCACCGACATTTTATAAAAGCCACCATGTTTGAACGCCAAAAAACATGGAAGTTCATGACCTGAACATCAGTTACGATAGTAGTGAATATTTATAAAGCACTTACTCAGTTTGCGTAAGTTTAGTGTTATTCTGACTTTTCTCATACTTCAGGCTAGGGAATTGGAACCCCTGTCCCGAGACCCCCGTCCACTCATCCTCAGGCAGAGCTGCGTCGGTAGCCCACTGGCCTCGTTCGTGGCTCAGTTTTCTTGCTCAGAGGAGAAGGTATTGCAGGACCAGCAGGCTGACCTGCCGGCAGAGGACAGGCGCTGAGGCCAGGCTCTGAAACTCGTTGACCTGGGGACGCCTGGGTGCTCAGTCGGTTGAGCATCTGACCCGATTTCGGATCTTGGTCTCAGGGATGCGAGATCGAGCCCAGCATTGGGCTGGGGCTCCATGAAGAGCCTGCTTGAGATTCTCTCTCTCGCTCTCTCTCTCTGCCCCTCCCCCATCTCTAAAATAAGAAACAAACAAACAAAAAACCCCAAAACAAAGCTAGTTGACCTGCTGACAAGTAGGCTGTAAGCTCCTTGAAGTCGGACCTTCTCCCTTTTGTAAATCTTTAAAAATTTTAAAATACAGACTATAGCGAAAGTATACATAATGTTTATGTAGAGTTTGAAGAATGGCAGAACGCATGCTGCCGTGTCCGCCAGTCAGCTGAAGAAATGCGACAGAACTGCTCCTTCTGAAGCCTGCTGTGTCTGTCGCAAACTACAGCCCTCTGTGCCATTTGGGTAACCACTACCCAAATTTATTTCTCTTCATGGTTTTACCATGCGTGGAAATATCCCGCAACAGTATAGTGCTTTGCGTTGCCTGGTTTTGAATTTTATGCAAGCGGGGAGAATTGTGCTGATTGTATTAATCCCCAACTCTGTCTGCCCATTGTGTTGTTGAGATTCAGCCGCGTTCCTGCAGCGTAGCCTTGGGTCATTCGTGTTCACCGTTCTGTAGTATTCCATTCTCTTGGAAGCCACAGTTTATTCATCCATTCTCCCGACAGTGGACATTTGTGTTGTCTTTAGTTCTGGCTTTTAAGGACCTTTGTTGGTGTCTCCTGCCATCTGTAGGCCAGAGTTGCTCTTGCTGGGAAATTCCCGGGCCTGGGATGTACCAGTCTGTATGCCCGCTGTCACAGAGGAGAGTTACTTAAAAAAAATTTTTTTTAATGTTTATGTATTTTTGAGAGAGAGAGACAGAGAGAGAGAGAGAGAGACAGAGAGAGACAGAGCAAGAGCAGGGCAGGGGCAGAGAGAGGGGGAGACACAGAATCCACAGCAGGCGCCAGGCTACGAGCTGTCAGCACAGGGCCCGACGCGGGGCTTGAACCCACAAACCGCGAGATCATGACCTGAGCCGAAGTCAGATGGTTAACCAACTGAGCCACCCAGGCGCCCCAATAAATAGTATATCCATACAATGGAATACTACTCAGCGTTCAAAAAGGAGGAAAATTTGACCCATGTTACAACACAGATGAGCCCTGAATACATTCTGCTGAGCAAAATAAGGTGGCCACAAAAGGACACATACGGTATCATTCCACTTACACGAGGGAGCCAGAGCAGCTAAGGTCACAGAGACAGCGGGGCGCCTGGGGGCTCCGTTGGCTAAGCGTCCGACTTCGGCTCAGGTCATGATCTCACAGTCCGCGAGTTTGAGCCCCATGTCAGGCTCCGTGCTGACAGCTCAGAGCCTGGAGCTCCTTCAGATTCTGTGTCTCCCTCTCTCTCTGCCTCCTCCCCTGCTCATGCTCTCTCTCTCTCTCTTTCTCTCTCAAAAATGAATAAACAGGAAAAAAAATTAAAAAAAATTCACAGAGACAGAAAGTCAGAACGGTGGCGCCCAGGGGCTGGGGAGGGCGGGGTTGGGGGGTCATTGCTTCCTGAGTGCAGGGCGTCAGGTGGGAAGACGGAAAACTCTGGAGGCCGTTTCACCACAGTGCGGATGTGCTCAACGCCGGAGTGGCAGATCTGTGTATACTTTACCACAGCAAAAGTTTTATTTTGTCCATTTATTTTGGGCACGAAATGGTCCATCACTGTGGCTTTAATTTGCTTTTTCCTGATTGTCATTGAGGTGAGCATCCTTCTGGACGTGTCTTGGCTGTTTGAATTTCATCTTCAAAGATACCTGTTTGAGCATTGCCCCCATATTCTGATTGGTTATGTGTCTTTCTTAACCCATGGGTTTCCCATTGTCTCAGTGTCACTTATTGGGGAGTCTGTCCTTTCCTACTGCCCTACAGTGGCACCTCTGCCATTTCAAATGGCCGTGAGCGTGTGGATCTGGTTCTGGGCGTGATCGCAGCCCATCTTTCTTTTTTGCCCTGAGCCAGCCCTGGGCTGACCACAGCTTTTTATTTCGTCTTTTTTCCCCTCCATGGATTTATGGAAATGTAATTCATATGCCATACAATTCACTCATTTAAATCCACAATTTGGTGGTTTTTAGTGTATTTAGAGCGCGTGGCTGCCACCAGTTTTAGAACATTTCCTCACCCCCAAAAGAAACCCCGTGTCCTGTTAGCAGTTGTAGTTGTATCCGGTCTTGCTGTTGGGGTGGGGGACAAATGCCCCTCCTCAGTGGTGATTCCTCAGAAGTTTCTTGGCTGCTCTTGACCGTAAATTAACTTGTCATATTCCATGAATACCTGGTAGGAAGTCTAATCAGAACAGCACTGAATCTATATAGCAAGTTGGGGAGAATTAGCATCTTTCTTCTCTTTGCACTCGCGAATATGTGTGGGACCCTGTCTCTTCCTCTGCACGGAGCCTGGCCCGGGGCAAGTCCTCACTAAATGTTGGGTATGTGAATGATGAACTTTTATGCATCACTAATTCTGACCAAAGCCTCTCACAGAAAAGAAAACTAAACCTTGGTGAAACTACGCGACTCATGGTCATGTAGCGCGGTCGCCAGGGACGCGCTCGAGGGACCCGTGCCTGCCTCCACCGACCTCTGCCGCCTAACGGGCTAGCAGCATCCTTTATGGTGACGGTGTGTTGCTTGGCCACTTTGAATTTCATCGAGTTGGTCTTATCCGTGGGTGGCTTTGCGTAGGTGGGCCTAGGTGTGACGTGTGCACTTGTTAATCAAGAACTGTATTTGGGAGAGCTCGTGGCTTCGTAGTGCCTGGCACCGAGTGCCCGCCGCGCCCCTGCAGACCCTGGGAGCGCCATGGCAAAGGCTGGCGTTTCCATTATGACTCAAAATTCTCAACTTCTGTGACCTGTGACCCCTTGATTTTGGGTGCAAATGTACTGAATAACTTGGTGACACTCAGTGCGCCGCGCCGTGGAGAGAAGGCCTGCGCGCTTGTCCTCCGTCGTTCCTTTTTTTTTTAATCCGGGCACTTGTGCTCCTGGGCCTTGTGGACGCTTCGTGCTCTGCAGCGCCCGGGGCTTGCAGGTGCAGCCGCGACGCGGTCCTTGTCAATAGACCTGTCCTTTTTTGTAAGGCCTGCCCTTGTCCTTGTCTGTAGGGCCTGCCCGCGGCCCTCGTCTGTATAGGGCCTGTCCCAGCTGCTGTGGGCCTCCCTTTGTCTCTGTGCAGTGAAGGCCTGGACTAGATAAGTGTTTTGCTGTTGCTTTTAAAGCCATGCTTCCTTTTGAGAAACACAAAACCTTACATCTCCACCTTGAGCCCCGGCCCTTTAGGGTTTGAGGGGTCTCCCACACTGCGGTGGGTGTGGTTCTTTCGGAGGCGGTGCAGAAGAGAATGTTGGGAGAATGGCTGCTGGGAGTGGGTGGGGGGGTGGGGGTGGCAGGGCTCGGGCTCAAACACTGCCTCTCACGGGGCTTCCCTTTGCCTCAGGTCCTTCACCAGTGGACTTGAGGTGGTGTCGCAGAGAGGTTTAAGTGAGATACTACATGTGTAAACCATTTATGTCCTGGGTAGACTGGCGTTCAAATCCAGCTCTTCTGATTCCACCTCATGGTTCTTTTCGTCCTGTCCCGCTAAGGGGATGAGGGAGCAGTTCGGTCGCTCAGTGAACGCTTTTGAGTGCTGCGCGTCCTTCGGCACCTGGCTAGGTGTTGGAAATTGAACACTTTTCCTGCAGGACCTCAAGGCCTAGGCCCGGAGCTGCGGTGCCGTGATGAGAGCCGTGGTGGCCGGAGTCCGAGGACAGATTGTGGCCCCGGGCTTTGCGGGGCCTCGCCCTGCCCCCCCCCCCCCCCCCCCCCCCCCCCCCCCCCCGTGGTGAGCGCCAGAACCACCCCATCCCAGGGTGGGCCGGCCGCCGTCGCCACCCGCGCACCTCCAAGTCCCCTCTCTCTCTTTGGGCAGGGCCTCCACCATGAGCGTCCCTGACTACATGCAGTGTGCCGAGGACCACCAGACCCTCCTCGTGGTGGTGCAGCCCGTGGGCATCGTCTCGGAGGAGAACTTCTTCAGGATCTACAAGAGGATCTCCTCCGTGAGCCAGGTCAGCGTGCGGGACTCCCAGCGGGTGCTCTACATCCGCTACCGGCACCACTACCCGCCGGAGAACAGCGAGTGGGGCGACTTCCAGACCCACCGCAAGGTCGTGGGCCTCATCACCATCACGGACTGCTTCTCGGCCAAGGACTGGCCGCAGACCTTCGAGAAGTTCCACGTGCAGAAGGAGATGTACGGCTCCACGCTCTACGACTCCCGCCTCTTTGTCTTCGGGCTGCAGGGGGAGGTCACGGAGCCGCCGCGCACCGACGTGGCCTTCTACCCCAACTACGAGGACTGCGAGGCGGTGGAGAAGAGGGTCGAGGACTTCATCGAATCCCTCTTCATCGTGCTCGAGTCCAAGCGGCTGGACAGGGCCACAGACAAGTCCGGGGATAAGATCCCCCTGCTCTGTGTCCCGTTTGAGAAAAAGGACTTCGTGGGACTGGACACAGATAGTAGGTAAGTGTCCCCAGGGCCCCAGCGGCTTCGTGCTCGGGCTTCTTCCGGACCTCGGGAAGGGGTAGGCAGGTAGTGGAGTTTTGCTGCAGCCGGGGGCGGACAGCGCGGTCTGTGGTTTCCATACTTGTGCAAACGGGACAGCCTCCGGTTAAGGGAGACCTTTCAGGGTTAGTGTGTACACGTACTCCCCCGCTGCTGTCCACCGTGGTAACCACTCGTGGCTCGTGAGCACCAGAGGGTGGCCAGTCCGAGCCGAGATGTGCTGTGAGTACAGCGCACACGGGTATTGAGACTGACGATGGAAAAAGAGAACAGTTCATTAGTGTATTTTTTATTTTTTTTAATGTTTATTTATTGTTGAGACAGAGAGAGACAGAGAGCACAAGTGGGGGAGGGGCAGAGAGAGAGCTGGGGAGAGAGGATCAGAAGTGGACTCCGAGCTGTCAGCACAGAGCCTGACACGGGGCTCGACCCCCGAACCGCGAGATCGTGACCTGAGTCGAAGTTGGACGCTTACCTGACTGAGCCCCCCAGGCGCCCCGTTAATGTTTTCTACGTATCAAATGGTCATATCTTACATGTGTGTGTTCAACAAAATATTAAAATCAGTTTCACTAGTTTTTTACCTAAAAATTTTTTTGTGTAATGTTTATTTACTTTTGAGAGAGAGAGACAGAGCACGAGCAGGGGAGGGACAGAGAGAGGGAGACGCAGAACCTGAAGCAGGCTCCAGGCTCTGAGCCATCAGCACAGAGCCCGACGCGGGGCTCGAACTCACAGACCATGAGATCATGACCTGAGCCGAAGTTGGCCGCTCAACCAGCTGAGCCACCAGGCGCCCCAGTTTTTTACTTTTTAAACTGTGGCGATTGAAAATTGTATTTCCGTGGCTCACATTCTATTCCCATCGGATAGCACTGCCTTAGCGCCCAGGTTGGAACTTTTGTTTGGTCTCATCCCTTCGATTTATAGATGAGGTGCCGAAGCAGGAGAGACAGTGGGGCTAGGAGCTAGCTGAGCTAGCGGGAAAGGAGCTCCGGCCGCCGAGGCTGGGCGCGGCACCTGCGTCAGGTCCTTTCTTCTTAGCTGGTACCTGACAGCCACAGCGTCCGCCTCCTCGCTTACAGTCAGCCGAGGCGAGCGTCAGGGTGTCAGAAACACCACTGGGGGCTTCCCGAAGAGCCCCTCACCCAAACAAAAGTGTGTTCACTTTCTCTGTGTTAGAGGGGGTTGTTGGGCAGCCGGGCCTCACATTTCCCCTGAGAGTCACTCAACGACCAAACCTCGCCCCGGAATTGCAGGTTAGCTCTCCTCTGCTGTTTGTTCCCCTCTCTGTCCCCTGCTCTGCCTCCCTGTGCTGTGGCCACTGTGGTGTCCATGCGCAGAAGGACGACGGGTGATGGTTTGCCTAGGGGAGGTCCCCTTTAGGAAGGGGGAGTGTCGGCTTCGTGGCCTTGGGCACTGAGTCATTCAGTCCCCTTCTTCTTCTTTGTTTTAGTATTTATTTATTTTTTAATATTTATTTTTGAGAGAGAGAGACACACACACACACATGCAAAGAGAGAGTGAGTGTGTGTGCTAGCAGGGGAGGGGCAGAGACAGAGGGAGATGGAGGATCCACAGTGATCCGAAGCGGGCTCTGCACTGACAGCAGCGAGTCCCATGTGGGGCTTGAACTCATGAACTGCGCGATCATGACCTGAGCCAAAGTCAGATGCTTAACTGATTGAGCCACCCAGGTGCCCCTTATTTTTTTTTTAAAGTTTATTTATTTCAAGACAGAGAGAGAGAGAGCGAGCCAGTGCGTACAAGTGGGGAGGGGCAGAGAGGAGAGGGAGAATCCCAAGCAGGCTCCGCGCCGTCAGCACAGGGCCCGTCGTGGCTTAATCCCACGAACCGTCACATCACGATCTGATGCTTAACTGACCTGAGCCACCCGGGCCCCCCTCTCTGTCCCTTTCTGTAGATTGTGGATGAGGGTCTCCCGGGCGAGGCGTAAGCGACCCAGCGTGCGTGCTGGCAGAGTGCCCGCTGCAAAGCAGGTGGGCAGTAAGTTTCTTGAATTTGCCTAAGGTCAAACACTGCCTTCCTTTCTGCTTGTTGGTAAGGTGGAGGAGAAATCGTCACAGAGCCGAGAAAAACCAGGCCCCGGGCCGGCCCTGCGAGTGGGGAGCACAGAGCAGCCCGAGTCCCGGCCGCCCGTGGTGCTTTGCAGGGTCCCGATGGTTTCATTTCCTCGCCACGCACGTCTGCGCGGCGTAAGGAGAGGGCAGGGCGTGTTGCACCTGTGACCTGTACCCAGTCCTCACAGCGGCCCTGTGGTCTACGTGCACCGCTCCCCTTTTATGCCTCGGGGCCAGGGTGGGGGCGAGGTGTGGGAGCTGGGCAGCCTTGAGGGGCAGAGCTGTGGTGCACCCTGAGCCCTGGCCACAGCGGTCCTCGGTGGGGCGGGCGCCCTGGCCGCTGTCCCTTCCCACCTGGGGGTGCACCGTGTGCACAGCCCCCCGCACTCCCCGGCCGTGGAGGCCTGCGGCGCGGGCACAGGCTGGCTTGTCCCTGCTGCCTAGACCAGTGGGGGAGCAGCTGAGACCTCAAAGGCAGCTGGGAGCCCTGCCCTGAGCCCGTGACCGGGGCATTCTCCTTTGCTCCACGAGGCGCCGGTGACATATTTTCGTCATCGACTTCTCGGCTCCGAGGGTGCAGATCCCTCAGAGAATGCCAGCTTGTTCTTGCCGCTTGAAATCTACGCTCACAGTTTGGAGGGAGTGACCAGGCTGTCCTTGGACACTGCCTGGCACGTACCGGGCAGCGATGTCCACAAGTGTTCAGTGAGGGCCTCCGTGTGCCAGGCGTGGCTCAAGGCCCCAGAAATGCAGCAGCGAATCGAACTGGCCTCCCGGTGGGTCCGCTCTGTCCTGAGTGCCGTAAACACTCAGCTCTCTTTTGACCTCAAATCAAATGCATTCTTCCCTAATCCCTGTTAACACCGTTGCTCCCACGCTCGCCAGAGTGGGCCCTGTTCCGGGCTCTGTTCCCGCAGCGCTTCGTAGGAGTGTCCCGCTGAAATGAGATCGCAGTTTGCAGCTCGCAAGGAAATGTCTAGATGAAGGCCAGGTTTGGGCTGGTGCACCGGCCACACCGATAGGCTCCGTGGCCGACCTGGCGAAGTGCGGGCCCCACGCTTCCCAGGAACACGGGCTGCGGGTGTGTGTTACTCGAGCGTCACGGGTGCCCCTGGCCTCCCGAAAGCCCGCGGTAGATCCCGGACGCGCGGTGTTGTAGCTGTCAAAGTTATTTTTGTTCCTGTGTGTTTCTAATTTTTGCTTGTTCCTCTTTCTTTTCTTTTCCTTTTTTTTCTTTCTGTCATACCGCCCTGTGAGTGTGTTGTTGGGTCTGAAAAGGTAGGCTGTGGTCATACTGCATTGCCCTGTGTGCTGCCGCCTCACTGCCTTTACCGCTGTAAAAACCAAAACTTACTGCTGCCTGGATCCCTGTTACTCTGATCGTCTTTTTGTTTTTGAATTTAAAAGATTTTTTTTTGCCTTTTTAGCACGTAACCCTTTGGTGTTTGATACCCGTTAAAATGTTTGCTTTGGGGGACTTGTTTGGTCTAACTTCGTATTTGGTGACAAACGAGCCCCGATTCAGCTTTCCTGTTCGTTCGGAGGCAGCGAGGTGCTCGCTGACGGGCGTGGCTTCGCAGGGGTTTTCACGGGGCCTCTTCACCTGGCGCCTCCGAGACTGCAGCGCCTCGCTCCGTTCTGGCTTCTGAATGAGCACGTCGGGCGCGCACTTCGGCTGTTGCTGCGTGATGTGCATGGCGGGGCTTTGGCGCCCGGCGGTCGCCGCGCGGGGACGCGGCGGAGGGACGCCGCCGGAGGGCACGGTTGCCAGCTGCCTTCTGCTCTCACCTTCCGCATGCCGTTTCCTTCGCTTCCCCTTAGCAGCTCTCCCTCCTAAAAGGGCAGAGACCGTCCAACAACCTGCACCCGTCTCTTGTCCCCTTTATGACGGCGACTCTTCTAAGCAGTAGGGAGACGTGGCCTCGCAGTAGCCGGTTCATCCGGATCTCGTGGACACAGGGCCTCTGCAGTCGGCCTCCGTTAGCCAGTAAGCACGCGGAGCCAGGCCACGGGTTCACCGGCACGGTCGTACGGGCCCTTACTTGCTCCAAACTTACTCTTAATGTTTGTTTATTTTTGAGAGAGCAAGAGAGAGAGACAGAATGCAAGCAGGGGAGGGGCAGAGAGAGAGGGAGACACAGAATCCGAAGCAGGCTCCAGGCTCTGAGATATCAGCACAGAGCCCGGTGCGAGGCTCGAACCCACAAACCATGAGATCGTGACCTGAGCCTAAGTCGGATGCTTAACTGGCTGAGCCCCCCAGGAGCCCTCCAGCCTTTACTCTTAAGGAAACCCTGTGTTGGTGCGAATTAGCCGTTTCTGTGTTTGCTGAGGCTAATGTCTGTCCCTGACGGGCATGTCATGAGTTTGCCGCAGAGGAACTCCAACAGTTGACCGAGGTCCGTCCTGGAGGGAGAGTCTCGGGCGATCTAGCTCCTTGTATCTTCCCCCCACCCCCTGCCCAGCTCCCCCAGGGGGCGAGGTTTTGCCGCTATCACCGTGCTGGCCAGGAGGCCCCGTTCTTCTTTAATGCTCTGGTCTGAATGGGGATACTCAGTCCTTCAGTTAATTTGCCTCAGTTGAGACAGGCTGAGGCTTTCAGAAAGATTCCATCATGTTCGGGGGTGGGGGGCTGAGGCAGGAGTGCAGTGTAGCAGGTGTAAGAAATTGGAGCTGGCCACCTTCAGAAAGGCAGGGCAGGGGTGCTGTGATGGCCGGGTTGTGCCCGGACCACAGGACCTTGCCCGTTGCTCCCCAGGCCCCAGGGGACTGGTGGTAAGAAAGGTAAGCTTTGCCTGGCTTCCTCCCTTGTCACCGCTGGCAGGTAGGTCCTTTCAGCGGGAGCTCTTCTAGGCCTCAGACCCTTCAAAGTTCAGATGACGGGAGAGCCACGAGCCTCTTTTTCTGGGCCGTCTTCTTGGCCTCCCGTGTGAGACTCCGGTGCTTTCCCTCAGCGTCGGTGCCGGGAGAGCCCTCCCTCCCTTCAGAGGGCTGTGACACTCGGCACACACTTGCTGTGAGCCTGCCGTGTCTTGCGCTGGATCCCGTGGAACAAAGTTGAGGTGTACTTAGGGACAGAAATGTCACGGCTTGTCGCTGATTATGGTGTGGGGCCGGGGTGAGGAGAAGAGGAAATCGAATAAGACACTCAGGGTCTTGACCTGAGCGACGGGGCATGTGGCGGGGCTGTCTGCTGGGAAGGACCGGGGTGCCCGCTGGGGGTCAAATTCCAGAGCACACGTCAGACGTGTTTTTACATGCCTCTGTTCGTTTGACATTCGAGTGACCATCTCGAAGGGGGTTCATGAGCCTGGAGTGCAGGTGACACGGCGGACTGGAGAGACACCCTGGGAGGTGTTGGTGTGTGGCTCGGATTAGAACCAGGGGTGTGGGCAAGCTCACCTAGCGCAGTGTAGACTGGGGCGGGAGGGAGGGCCGGGCCGGGGGTGTCACTCAGAGGAGGCAGAGATTTTAGGAGCTGGTGGGCAGGGTGGCTGCTAAGGAGATCCGAGGGGAACTGCCCCCTGGGAAGGCCGCTCCTGCAGCTGGAGGGCCGAGGAGAGCCCCCTGGGAGCCAGAGTCTGTGGGGCTGCGGATAGAGCCGCTGGTACTTGAGGGAGGGCGCGGGGGCCTGGGGAGCGGGGGAGTGCCAGCCTCCCGGTCTGTCCCGTGAGGCAGAAGGCGCATTGGGTAGGGCTCTGGGCGGGGTTGCAGGAGCTGACTTGTAGGATTGGTGGATAGTTCTGGAATAGACTTCCCCCCCAAAAGACTGGAAAAGAATCTCCTGAGTACATTGATAGTTACTTTGGAGGAAGCAGTTCTTTTTTGCTCCTTCTAAGGGTAAGGCGCTATCTTTGGGGATTCGGAGATGAGCGAGGGTCTGTCACAGGGCTTCTCCCACGAGGGGGAACGGAAGGGGGCAGGGGCGGGGGAAGGTGCCAATCAGCCATGCAGCCTCCGTATGTCACTCAGCACGGTGGCAGCGTTTGTAAGCTGAGCCGTGTGTTGGAGGTTGACAGTTATGTTACCGGAGGAGGGAAATGTGCGTTTGGATGCCGAGTCCTTTTCCGGTTGGAACGGAGAGCACTCGAGGGAGCGAGCGGCGCTGACCGCCTTCAGAGGGGAGGCCCTGGGGCCGCGGGCCGGTGAGCTGGCCGTGGTGCTCATGCGCGCAGCGGCGCTCGTCCCGAAGTCCTGTCTTATTTTACATCGGGGAGGGCGAGAAGTCCCTGCATATGGGTATCACAGTGAGATCTTTTCACAGGGGTTAAGTGGAGCTTTTGTTCCCTGTCAAGCCCAGTGGCTTGTGGCACACTCGTGAGGATCCTTGAATTTGGGACTTGGGCTGTGTTTGCTTGTGGTTCCTCCCTTGTCTCCTCTCAGCTTTTTCCTCTCCCCAGGTGCTCTCAGAGAGGCCCTGCTCTTAATGGGGTGGATGGACAGACACCCAGATAGTAACAGTACAGTCGTGTTGTGGGGTGCAGCCCAGCCAAGACCTAAGGGACACGATGAGGGGAGATTTGCAGGAGACAGAGGGCCCCGGGTTGCGTTCTGAAGACAGGATAAGAGTCAGCCAGGTGAAGGGGCCAGGAGGGCAGCTCGGGTCGGCGGAGGCCTGGAGGCTTGTGGGGTTGGGGTTGAGGAAGGTGCCTGTGCTGGGGACTCGGGGGGGGGGCGTCCATGTCCCAGGCTTCAGGGTAGAGGCTGCTCCCGCTGGAGAGGACACTGGAGAGGGCCTGTCGTGCAGGGTTTCGGAGGAGCTTGGGCTTATTAGAACTGACAACAGAGAGACGCAGTGAAGGGTGTCAGTGGACAGCGGCCTTTAGGAGAGGGTTCTTGGCGTTGCGTTCTGCAGAAAGGGGGTTGGGCTGGGCAGGAGCAGCTCGGTCCCTTTGGGACCCATCCGTTCATCTGTTTGTTTATAACGAACCTGCTGGGGAGTGTCTGGGGGAGAGGAGTGGATACACAATAGTGAGCAAAATGGACTTGCCTTTTTGGGGCTTAACGGATGTCAGAAGGTGATTCAGCTAGAATGTTCTGGGAGCACAGCAGGGACACCTAACCCAAAGTGCAGAGGTAGGAGGCAGGGAAGGCTTTCTTGAGAAACTGACGATCAAATGAAATGAGGCCTAAGGAGAGAGCGAAGTCGCTAGGCAGACGTGGGGCCCGCGGTCACTGGGGTAAGGTAAGGCTGCGGGGCACAGGGGGGCAGCAGGCTTCGAAGTGGGGGACTTAATCAGATTTCTGCTTTGGGAAGGCTGCTCTGGCTCTGGGTGTGTGTGAGCCTAGCAGGGACGTAGTGGAATGGTGGGACGGAATGGGGGCTTGGGAGGCGCTCATTGGACGGCTGTGGAGGTACCCAGGAGGAGAGAGATGAGGGCGTCTGGTTGGGATGGCAGGGCGGTATAGGTGTGGAATTTTATCGTGGGGAGGGCTAGCTCGTTGTTGGGGGGGGGCGTCCTAACACTGCATTGTGGCCACGAAGGAGACTGGGGTTCCCTCTTCTCTCCTCCCTGCCGTACGTGACGGTCTTAGTGCAACCAGTACTGGGAAGAGGAAAACTAAATCCTGGGGCAGCCAAAGAGTTTGTAGAGTTTGTTAGAGTTAGATCTGTAAAGAGATCTGTCAGTAACATTCGATTAGCTAGAAACTTCATGTTTTTTGGATTCCTGTAGGGGTTTTTATTCTTGATACGATTGGTTTCTTGGGGAGAAAAAAATTTAATATAGCTGTTATTATTCTTGAAAAAAATTATCTTTTAAGAAATTTAATATCCAAAATACTAGGAATATTTAAAAATGATAAAGGAATATTTTGATATAATTTCTTTGGCTTTGAGTTGGTATGGAGTGAGAAGCCTTGGCGTTCTTTATAGCACATCCTTGCCAATATTCAAGGAGCCGTTGGCGGTGCCCCGCGCCCCACCCCCTCGAGGCGTTACTGAAGCTGGCTCTGAGTGGCGAAGGCAAAGGTCTTATTTGCAAAAGCCAGTGGCTGGCTTATGATATGCAACGTCACTCTCTTTATAAAATAATAATAGGTTTGAATTTGAGAAAGCGGAAGCCGATTGATTTTTTTAAAAAGCCGAAACATAAACTTTCTTACGCTGACGTTACAATCGGAAAACTCGCGAAGGGGAATCCCGCTCTGTTATCGTCTAAGGGAAGTACGTGGCGGCAGTCACCTGTGCCTCGTACCTCTAGAAGATAACTCGGCGGGTGTTTTTGAGGTCGGGACCGTTCCAGCTCGCATACTGGCAGTGATGGTCGCGCCTTTCAATCACAGAGCCTGAAGTTGCCTTCTTAGCAATTTGTTATTGTTTATTTTTTTGTAGTAAGAGAGTTGAATAGCGCTTAGCCAGTGTATTTTGGGGGCGGAAGCCGACGTTAGCAATGACAGGTTTCCACACGTTGTGTTTTTTAGACACTACAAGAAGCGGTGCCAGGGGCGCATGCGGAAGCACGTGGGGGACCTGTGCCTCCAGGCCGGGATGCTGCAGGACTCGCTGGTGCACTACCACATGTCCGTGGAGCTCCTCCGCTCCGTCAACGACTTCTTGTGGCTCGGAGGTAAGGTCGTCTTGTGACGATACCCGATACGGAACGTAGCAACCGTTACTTGCGCTAAGAGAAAACAGAAGAGTGGTTCTAAAAATGAAGGACGAGGGAGGAGACGCGGTCGGCCGTCTGGTCGGTGTCGGGGGTCCACGGGGACAGCCCTCCTGCCGTGCCTGCCGCCGCGTCCCCACCAGGGCTTGCCGCGGCGTCCGGTGGGCGCCAGCACGCACTCTCCTGGAGGATGGGCCGCCTCTCCGGGTTCCTCTGGGTTTGTTTGTTTTTAAGCACATCTTGCCCTCTGCTAATGCCATTCCCCACCGTAGTCACTTCTTACCCTCATTCTTCAAAAGGTGTACGCGACCAGTGGATGGGTCAGCCAGATGTGGCATGTCTGCGCGGTGGGATGTCGTTACGATGTGAAGACGTGAAAAGAGACAGCCCAGGGAGTTTAGTCGGTAACGCCGCGGAGTGGTGGCACCGGGTGACCGTAATACTGTAGAGAGGTGACAGAGGGCGACCACACGTGTCGTGAGGAGCACCGAGGGGTGTGCAGAGTTGTTGAGTCCGTACGGTGTGCTCCGGAACGGAGTATCCTGTTGTACGTCCTCTACACTTCAGTACAGTGAAAGGCATAAAGTACGACGGACCTCGATAACACCTTGTAAAGTCAGGGGGGCTGGGCACAAAGGACATTCCTATCTGTCGCCAGGGGTGGAGGTGGCCGTGGAGTTTCGTTCGGGGGTGACGGAGGTGTTCCGGAGTTAGACGGTGGTGACGGTCGCGTTACTGTCAGCGTACTAACGACTGCTGACTGGGGCACTTTTCAGCGGGTGAGTTTTATGGTGTGTGAGTTACATTTCAATTTAAAAAACTAAAGAGAGAAGGAAAAAAACCTACCTCAAAGGGTAGCCTTTTCCCAGCCCTCCAGGCAGTGGGGGCCTGCACAGTCGTGTACGGAGCCCTGTCTGTCGTGGGCTTGCACTTTGTGCCGAGGTTGTGTGTTGACGTGCGTTTTTCCCTCCGGGACCATCTCCTCGCAGTGGGATGGGATACATGGTCCGTGTGTGTCTGCAACCCAGCCTATTGTACATGTTCCATAATGCTTGCTAAATAATCGTTGTGTGAGTGAGGAGTGAAATCAGGTTCTCTCCTGGGAAGGTTAGTCGGGGGCCTGCCAGCTACTTACGATAAATATAAGCCACAATAAAGTAATGAAGCGAGTTCTGTAATGGGAGTTCGGCAACGTGAATGATTGAATATCAGGAAATCTTAAAATGGACTTAAACTTCATAATTCGGGTTGAAGAGGCTAGAGATTGGTTGGTGAAGCATATCCACACCCCAGCGAGCTGTCACATGAGGGCCCCTGTGGTGGGCACTTAGCCAGAGAGAGTGGTCCCTGCTCACGATCCGTGCGGGGACCAGCTGGGTTGGTAGGGTCCCTGGAGAAGGGTGAGGGGACAGCCCGCTGTAGGCCGTTTGCCTCCTCTGGCCTCTGACGGACGTGTGGTGCAGTTTCCCAGAGGCTGCACGACCTGCGACGTCACCACGCTGAACGCAGAGGCAGACGGGAGCACCCCGCTCACCGTATCAAGCCGCACATTAGGGATGTTTGTCAGAATGTAAAACAGTGCCACCCTTCCAGCAAACAGTTTGTTTTGGAAAGTAGTTATTGTTCAGAAATCTATAACATGATGGGATTTTCATTAGTTTAAAAGGAACGAACACGTACGCATTTGAATCTTCTTTTAGTTTTATTTTCAAATATGGTGACTATCTGTTGATGTAACCCACATGGAAAAATTTCTTTGTGGTCCTCAGTGAGTTTTCACGGTGCGAAGGGGTGTTACGACCGAAAGGTTTGGGGACCGTTGCAGTCATAGAGAGGACACCGTGGAGCAACCTAGAAGGTCCGGGGCTGAGCCTGACTCATAGGCTCTGCCTGCCTGCCTTACTCTAAGTGACCGTGGCCGCCTTTGAGGAGGAGACAGGCTTACAGGTGTCTGCTCCAAGGAAACCGATGCATTTAGGGCGTATGGTGGGGCAAGGTATGGTGGGCCTGCTCTGCTGGTCTTATTTTTGAATATTTTCCGGCCAGGCGTCCGTCACTCCCCAGCTCTGTGGCATCAGGGTCTGGCATGGGGCTCGGGTGCTGGTTACGAGGAGGAAGAGGCTGGGCTGCTTCATGTGTGCGCTCAGCCTCTCGTGAGACCTTGAGTCTCCCAACAGCATTTGCGTTGCCAGCTTTGGTGCAGGCGTGGGAATGGTAGTGGGTGGCACGCCGCTGTTTGGAACAGAACTCGCGATCTGGAGGTACCGTCTTTGCTTTGGGGAAAAAGTGGCATTTCTACATAATCAAATTGTTCACCGTTCAAACCATTCTTAGCCCCTGCGGGTTGAGCTCATGAGGGACCACTAACTTTGCTGATCATACTTTTTTTTTTTTTTTTTTTTACACCCAGCTGCCCTTGAAGGCTTGTGTTCTGCGTCGGCCATCTATCACTATCCTGGTGGGACTGGGGGCCAGACCGGAGCTCGCAGGCTCCAGGGCAGCTCACTTCCTGCCGAAGCAGCCAACAGACACCGACCAGGTGAGCTCTGTGCCTTCTCCCACCTCTCAGCCTGCAGGCGTAATCGACTGTGTGTCCCTCTGAGAGAAACCGGACTGACGACTGACGTTTAGATAAAATATAAAATCTGCTGAGTCAGAAATCTTGAACGAGGCGTTTTCTTCTGATTTTATTGAGTACCGATCTTACAGAATCTTACTATTGATGGATTACAATGATTGGTTGATTTCTGGAACACTTGAATAAAGTTTCATGGTAGACTGGCCTCAAAGTTCTGTGTCTGGGGCTTTTCCTAACTTTTGTGTCTTTAGGGAAGCTAGCTACACGTGTCAACTTGAACAGCTAACCCAGGGCTCGGGCTGTTCCTTAGTTTTCAGTTTGATGACATTCTCTCTCTCTCTCTTTTTTTTAAACTTTAGTTATTTATTTAGAGATAGAGAGAGCACGAGTGGGGGAGAGGCAGAGAGAGAGAGGGAGAGGGAGAATCCCAAGCAGGCCCCTTGCTGTCAGCACGGAGCCCTACGCGGGGCTTGGTCTCAAGAACCATGAGATCATGACCTGAGCTGAAATCAAGAGTGGGACGCTTACCCGACTGAGCCACGCAGGCGCCCCGATGAAGTTCTTTTAATAAGTTCAGTTTGATTTGCTTATGTTTGTCAGCACCAGTGAGGACTGAAAAATCTTCTTGGAGGAGCAGACTTACGAGTGAGTGCTTGTCGAATGAACTTGACCCATTCGACCCTTAATGGATGGACTTGTCGTAGGCTTAGGTCACGAAGATAAGAGCAAAACTGCGGAGATCAAGGCCGTGGGCACAGCCTCGAGGCGGTTTTTGATCCATGAGGTTTTTCAGCCCCTTTCCCCCAGAGAGAAAGCCCAGGGCAGTCAATGTGGATTGGGTAGGGGAGAGGCTTGGATGTATTTCGTCCTGAGTTACGCCTTCGCCTGTGACCCACAGAGATGAGACGCGACCTTCAGGAGCTGGTTTCCTGCCACAGTACACTTGCCTGTAGGGCTGCTTGGTGGCTCTGTAATGGTTCTAGAAGAGAAGATAATTTATCCTTCTTCGGCCCAGCGTCCTGGGTGACTTCAGTCGTCCCCCAGTTCCTTGAGGGGAAGGGAGAGCCAGCCGAGAGGCTGAGTGTGTGGCCATGGTCCTGGCTGTGGTTCTGGTGGCCCTCCGGTGGGGCTCTGCCTTCTTCCCCGGTCAGCCTCCCGTGCTCTCTGGGGGTGCCTTCTGTTGGGGGTGGTGGTTTCCCTTGTGATTTGAAGTGTTCTGATGTGTCGAGACTGTTGTACTGATGTCATTCGTGAGACTAGAGACACTTTTTAGAGAAATTTTTCCCCTTTGCTGAATGTAGGCAAAAAAAAAAAAAAGGTTTAAACTTTTCTGAGAAACGGCTCTGTCGGCAGTAGAGAAATGTCTTTCTTGAGCCTCGTGTCGTGTGGAACGTTCGGCCACTCCTGCGTTGGAGACGCCGATGGAAGCCTGTGGGGGGCAGCCCAGGTCAGGGCCGACGGGCAGGCGGGCTGACTCTACTGCCCTGCACGCGGAAGAGGGTCCGGTGTGCTCCTGTGCTCAGGGTCACGGACAGCTGTGTTGTTTTATCCTGAGTAGTGGCTCCAGGGCTGTCCGCAGCCCCTCCTCTTATGTCAGGGGCGGGTGGCGTCTGCTAGCCGAGGCGAAGCCCAGACGGGCCGGTGCTTACCATTCTCCCCTGCGTTTGCATCCGTTCCTTCTTCAACCGCAGAAATGCGTTGTCATTTACCATTAGTGGGACCTGGAGCATTTACTCTCCCGGCGCCTCAGTTTCTCTGTCTCTAGAACGGGAAGGGAGTGACAGTGCTTCCCTCCCAGGGTTTCTGTGAAGGGCCCGGGATGCACCTGTCCTACCTGGCATTGGATAGCTGTTGGCGGCAACGTCACCGATCGCGTTAGGGTGAGCGGTAGGCGGTTTTAAGACTCGGCGACGTGAACTAACGGGTACGGTTAGAATACCCTAGACATCCAGCTCCAGGCGACATGGGTCTCCGGCAGACGCCCTCGGAGAACGGGAGATCGTTTCTCTCCTAACATCAGTTATTGTAGTTGCAGAAGAATTCTGTAGTCCCTGTCTCTTTCGCTTTCATTCTCTCTCCTCCCCGCCCCCCCGCTTTTTTTTCAACTTTCTTAGTGTTCAAAAGTTAGAAACCACAAATTCTTTTTTTCTGGAGACTTGCATGTGAACCTGTAAGTCTAATTAACGGACAAACTTGGTGTATTAAAAAAAGCAGTGGGACGTTCTGCAGGCATCGTGAAGAGAAATGCTTTTTGATCGTATGTGTTTCTTTGTGGTTACTTCTACTCTTTGGTCTGTCTTCATGCATTAATCATCGCCATCACGGTCGTTATCAGAATAGCTATGGATTACTCGGCACCTGCCTAGGCCAGCGGCTGTGTTCAGTGCTGTCCTTGTGTCCTGCCTCCCTGCAGGCGTTGGAGGGCACATATCAGTATCTCCTTTCTGCTTGAGGGAGGGATTGAGGCAGAAAGAGCCGTGCCCCTGTCCCCGGTCCCGGTTGTGCAGCCGGCGAGGGCGGGCTCGGGGCTGGGGCCCAGGCTGGTCTCACTGTGCAGCTTGTGTTCCGAGTTGCTCCTCCGGTCAGCCTCCCATTGTCTGGTTTCCCGAGCGTCGGCGAGTTCCTCAGTGCCAGATTTTAGTGATCTCAGCCTGACGAGGCCTTAAAGGAAAAGAGGTCAGTGAGATCATGAGACAGAGGGACATAGATTGAAATGACATATATTTAAAAAAAATTTTTTTTTAACATTTGTTTATTTTTGAGAGACAGAGTAGGGGAGGGGCAGAGAGAGAGGGAGACACAGAATCTGAAGCAGGCTCCGGGCTCTGAGCTGTCAGCACAGAGCCTGACACGGGGCTCGAACTCACGAACTGCGAGATCATGACCTGAGTTGAAGTCGGATGCTTAACTGACTGAGCCCCGAAGGCGCCCCCGAAATGACATATTTTTGCAATTGATTTAGTCTCAGCCAACCATGCAAAAAGTTGACACTTTAGTTTTAACTCTGTAAGCACTAAAAACATTTACGTTGATTACAGTGCAAAAGAAAAGTGGGCCTTGAAAATCTAGCCGTCGTTGCTAATGGCTCAGCCCTTGCCAAGCTCTCTGGTGATGCTTCTTGGGAGAAAAACTTACACAGAATGAATTGGTTTTCTATAGCCAGTAGTATGGAAGAAAAGATTAAGTTAGTGAATGTTGAGAGAAAGGAAAAACCTAGACTCTTCTCTTTCTGTCGGTGAGCGTGCAGATTCTGTGGGACTTGGGACTTGTCAGCCTTGCTTTTTATGGCCTAAGTATATTTCCTCACCTGTGAAAGTTGAGTGCTGGTATTTAATTTGTGTGATTGTGAGAGTTAGCTACGTTGTATACAAAGCACCTAAGAGGTGCTCGGTAAGCATTTGCGTCCCAACAGCGTAGACTGTTGGCGAGTATCCACCCTGAATACTGGCGAGGGCGGTGTGTTTCTGACGCACGTTCATACGTATGTGCTTACGATAACACGAGTATGATTGTACGAGTACCTTGTTTTAGTGCGGCAGGAAGCTTTGATGAAACCAGTGTCGTTCTAGTGAGATAGGGAGTAGCTAAATTGCCTTAAGCTGGAGAACTTAAAGATGTTTTTACGACTTAGAACCCATATTGCCATGTAATCATCCACTGAAACCTTGACATTCCATAGCCAGTATGCTGATAAAACTGATATTGAGCTGTTTCCAGGGAATAAGCTTATTTCTTTGGTGAACGAAGAAAATTTTGGTTTTTGTTGGTACTCTTAGTAGGTTAGAACAAGTCAAAATGTTGTTTGACATCCCTCCCTTTTTTTAAATAGAGGGAATAAAAGGGGGCACTCATGCCGTTTTACTATGTAAATAAACATTTTTGTATTTCAACAAAGTTGTATGATTTATAGTTACCAGCTCTTTGGGAAGTACTTTGCAAGACACTTAGAGTTCCTACCCACTGTTAGAAAAGTGCTGTTTTTGTGACTTTTATGAATACAGGGTTAAGATCTGCTGGGTTTTGGCAAGTCCAAGATGCAAGGACTGGGAGTAAGCTTTGCCCCGGATGGCTGGAAGGACAGATTCCCTGGGCCTCAGTCTCCCTGTCTGCAAAACGAAGAGGCTGGACCAGACGCCCAAGACCCCTTCCTGTTAAGATTAGTTTCCGTGAGCCTCTGCCTTGTTTATGTTCAGCAGTGCTAAAGGTTCGGATCGCGTGCTGAATACCGCCCGCTTCCCCGAAGCCGAATGTCATGCGTGCTGGCTAAGCTTCCGGTCAAGGCCTCTGAGCCCCTGTTTTTAAAAGCCTTGTTGATCTTTTTTCTTAGCACACAGGCAGTTTCTCTTACACCTTTTCCAGCAACTTAGGAGGCCTGTCCGTGGCCGTAGGTGGCGCTGTTGCATCTTTGAAAAGTCTTAGTCTTAATTTTCCTGTTTGTAACAAGATTTAGCCAGCGGTCCTTTAATTTGATTTTTTTTGTTTCATGTTTCAGAATAGTACAGTGTCCGTTCTGTCTAGGTGTTCCACTTACATCTTATTTTTATTCTGTCGTCTCGGTGTGAAAATTTCAGATGTGCGGTGTGAACCGCGGTGAAATCGGGCTTTGCTTCCCGTGTTAGAAACCGGTCAGCCCTGGTTTCGTAGAAGAGGTGGGAGCAGCGTCCGGAGCGCCTTACGGCCGCAGCGCTCCGAACCCCCCCCCCCCCCCCCCCCCCCCCGGGGCGTGAACTAGAGTCAGTTCTCGGAGGCTTTTCCTCATCTGGAAAGCGAGGACGCTAACGGCTGCTTCGGAGCGTTGTGAGGAGGAGGGAGGAATTTCGCGGCGCGTTCGGCACCGCGGTTCTCTCATGTTCGGGGTCCGTGAGCTTCAGCCGTCAGGATGCATAAAGCCATTGTTTCATAGTCTTCGGTGGTCACCACGGGATTAAAATATGAAATGATGGTTTTACAAAGAAAGATGCAATTGGGAAAGGAGTGAACCGTTTGAGGAGGGTCGGGAGTCCCCTGGTCACAGTTTAGCGGCAGACATGGGGCTGTTACTAGTCACAGCCCACCTGAAGTCACAGAACCAGTTGTTAATTAGCCAGTGTTGGGGCTTCAGGGGCCCAACAGTTGCACTCCTGTTTTCTCCACCGGCCGACGGGGCCACGAGGTGGAAGAGGAGGCAGGTGGAGACAGACGGCCCCTTTTTTACTGACGGAGCCCCATTCTCCATGACCTTTATGGATGCGGGGAAATGGGCATGTTCCCACCGTATCCGGAAGTGGACAGACTTGCCCAGGGGACTCTGGGCCTGAGAGGACCTGCCCCAGTCTTCAGGGCACCCCGGGGAGGAAGAGGGGTTCAGACTTCCCAGAAGTCCCAGCACACACGTGAGGAGGACGAGCAGGGGTGTGGTTGGGAGTGCGGTGGGGAGGACCCTCCTCGTGGAGACCAGAGCAGTGGGAGGGGGTGGCCCCTCCCCCCACTTTCCGCAGGTCACGGGGTGGAGCAGAAGGGTGCTCCCCGTGAGACCGTAAGCAGGAAAGCGAGGAGCTCTGGAAGATGACTGCAAGGGAGATTTGTGGAATCCCCTTAGTAGTTACCATTCGCTGAGTGCTCAAAACGAGCTTCTCAGAGCTTCCGTCATGTAACCCCCTAACCCTCACAGCAGCCCTGCAGGGCAGGCTTGATTACTGCCCCCACTTTACAGATGCGGAAATCGAGGCACAGAGAGGGTGAGCAACCTGACCGAGCTCACGCAGCCGGCGTCGGAGCAGGGACCTGGCTGTGGCAGTGTGGCCAGGCTCCCAGAGACCGGTTTCAGGTGTTTTGGGGATGTCAGCCTGTCTGCAGGTCTACACGTGTGTCTGTCTGTCAGGGCTCAGCCAGCCTAGAAAGACCGGCAGAGGGAGAGTTACACAAGCGGTGACTGTGGTGTCCCTGGGAGTCACCGTGGTCAGCCTTGATTGTTCGTCCAGGCGGCAGGTCTGTCCCCCTAACAGATATTTAGTCCCGGTGAATCTACGGAACCCCCTCCTGCTCTGCTTCTGCCCGTGCTCGCCACCTGACCTCTTGCCCGTGATCGGGCCGTCGAGGGCAAGTGTGCTCTTCCCCTGTGATGTTTGGTCCGATCGATAATTTTTCGTCTTCTCTTACATTAAGAAGTTCAACCTCCACTATTCTTACATTAGTCTCTTATGAGTTTGGTTAATGTGAAATCCGTCCATTAGAGCCTCTTGATGCTGACAGTCAAATCTCAGAGCCCTTCAGGGTACTTGTCCCCGGAGAGGCCTGGCTTGGGACACCCTGTCTCTCACTGTGTGGGATCCTCGGACAGCACCCCTTAGTCCCCTGCCCCCCTCGCCTTCCGAATAGGCCGGGTAACAGACTCGGGCTGCTCTTCCCAACCAGAACACTAGTAAGTGGCTGGAAGTGACTACTAAAAGGAAAGGCTCCCAGGAAGTCCAATTAGATGTTAACGTCCATTTGGTAAAGAACCGTCTAGGTTTTTTTGTGGCTGAGCTTTTTCTTTGCCTTTTGAAGAAACTATCTGGGCCAGGTGGCTTACAGACTCACCCGGGATTAGATGAAGGGAATTTAAAAGGCAGACGAGGGTTGTTTTAGGCGGCCCGTCCACACCAGTGAGAAGTGTTAGTCCACTGCCCGTGTGAGTCAGGAGACAAAGACTTCTACACATCGACGAAGAGAACCTTAAAAGCTCTGCACTCGCAGTGCACTTGGCATGGGGCCCGGCTCATCACTAGATGTGCCGAGAGGTCAAGTAATTGATGATTGTGTTAATGACTCTGAGCTTAGGCAGAAAACAGTTTCAGTCTCCTTCCCTGTTTAACAGACAAGGCACAGTGTCATGTAGTTGAGCAGGTTTTCCAATGAATGAGAAGTTTCTAGGGTTCTCTGGAAGCCCCAGCTTCCCCAAGGGTCCACACGGCCGAATGTCCCCTTAGGGTAGGTCTGTGTGCCCTGTCACAGGACATGGTGTCTTGGGGAGTGTGACGGTGGGGCATCCCTGGCCCCTCGGAGCCACGGTCTCCTCGTCGGCAGTGTGGGGTTGCGAGAATCACACAGTCACACACAGTGTTGTCAAGCATGGGCTTGGGGTATAGTTGGTATTCAGTAGAAAACACCTGTTTATTTTTAATTATTTGATTATAGTCACAGCTTTTAGATTGTAGGGATTTTTTTGGGTCTTATTTTAACAATAGAGATTGCAGCACACAGAATAGCTCTTAAATAGGATCGTGGGACCTAGTCTCTATATAAACAATTGAATGGATCAGCCGTTTCAGTAAGACCAGCTTTTACTGGGACATGCGCTTTTGAGCTCGCTAGCGTATTTACAAATGATCGTAGCTAATGATAAGCACAGCTCTTAGAATCGGCGCTTCTGCAGGTGCGTTTTGCCCTCATGGGAAATTCCTAATTGGACCTCACTGATGTATGCGTAGGCTTTCAAAAGCTTCTTGACGGTAATGAAGTTGACTGTTTTATACTGCACCTTCTAGAAGCTGGAAATCCTTAGCTTGTGAAGTGTCCAGTAATTCAGCGTGTAAGCGTGAGATTTCAGAAGGGTGAGCTAAGTTCATATAACCTTCCAACAACTTTCCCTCCATTCCAAGCCGTGGGCATATATTTGCACAGAAAAAAATTACCGGTCCTGTGTCGTTTGGCTCATTTGTGGGAATAAGGATTCTCCTCCTTGGATAAGGCGCGTGGGGGAGCGTGCACTGGGAAGGTGGGAGGGCGGCAGGCAAGAGGCTCTTCACGCTTTGGACAGGGTGTGGGTAATGGCAGCCTTTCCTTTTTTCCTTCCAAAGCAAAAAGGCACCGAACTCGTGACATAGTGTTCTTCAGAATTGCTCTCGTGATCCGATAGAAGCGCCTCAGACCCAAGGCGGTGTGAATCATGAAATGTGATTAGTAGTTGTCTTTAAAATAGTTTTGTTTTCCAAATAAAAGACCAGACTCTGTTCTTTCTTGCAGGGGCACAAGAAGTTCTCATTGACCCAGGTACAGGATCTATGTGCTCAGTTTCTTTTGGTTCTTTTTTTAAGTGCTTGTTTCATGCTGGTGTGAGTGAATGGTTACAATGTCCGGATTATGATCTTTGGAACATTCTGATTTAAGTAACTTTAAATCAGAACTGTTAAATACTTGATTATTGTGTGGTCTTTGTTTGATGGGGCACCCTGTTGATTTATGTTGTCTGTTGGAGAGGGGTATTCTTCGTCCAGCATGGTTAAGTGAATGATTTGCAATGATTTAAAATTCTTTGAATGCATCGAGCATGCTTGTCCAGTTAATCGTGAATTTATTCATAGTAATGATTTTGCTTTGATTTTGTGGTTTGTGCTCTCCCAACATGAATTTGAATTCTTCACTGCATTTCGTATGTGTGTTCTTAACAGAGAAAGAAATTTTGTGTTTTGCAGAGGTGGGGTTTTCTTTCTTAACTTCTGTAATTAATGCAGCAAAATCTCTTTTATTGCCGTGCCTGATTATTTCATAATGAGCTCTATTATTTTCTGGGTTAATTAGAATCAATGACAAAAGATAAATAAAAGGGAATGAACATCTTTCTTTGAGGAGTAGAAATCAGACAGTCATGCTAGGAAATGTTTTGTGACCAGTGCATTTATTTTAATCTCATAGTGTGTCTCCATTCGGAAGTGAAATTGCTTTAGGTTGCAGATTGTCGCTTTAACGTCCGTGTTGAATCCTCCCTCTAGGAGGTGTTTCATGATAGTTTCTTTCTTCCTTTCTTTTTCTTTCCCTCCCTCTCTCTCTCTCTCTCTTTCTTTCTTTCTTTTCCTTCCTGCCTTCCTGCCTTCCTTCCTCCTTCCTCCCTTCCTCCTCCTCCCTTCCTCCCCTCCTCCCCTCCTCCCCTTCTTCCCTTAGGTTATTGAGATATAATTCACATACGGTTTTGCTAGTTTCCTGACTGGGTTTGTGGAAGGTGTAGAGAAAGGAAAAACAAATGGCTTTGTTTTCAGGAGACCTGGGTTGCCGATGAGGAAATAATTCGGGGGCGGGCTGAGGAACTGAGTGACCTCTCCCACCCACCGCCGAGAAGCTGAACAATTACATCGATGTTGGGCGCACTGGGATTTGATCCGTAGAAGTTGCGGAGCCCAATCTGGCTATTTATGCCTGATGGAAGTACTGAACTTTAGTGTGTCAACCACGACTTGCAGGAGTAGATGCTTATACCAAAGGAAGTAGCTTTGAGCTGTCAGAAAACCAGTCCTTTGTCGAGATAAAAGAATACATCTTTTTTATTTCTGAAACTTTTTCAAAATAAGGTTGAATGAAGACGAAATTGAGTTTAGAGTGATGGGAGTAGAACAGGGTCAGTGGGTTTTGTCCTGCGGGGACGCGTGGGGATCCTGCTGTGGAGGTCGAAGCTGCCGGGGAAGGACACAGAAACCAGCACCGGGTGTCCGAGGGCATACTCTGCAGCGGTCCCAAATTAGAAAAATGTGGACTCCATCTTTGTTCCCAGGGGAGCGCAAGTAGCACGTTGCCGTCCTGCTCTCCCCCTACCCTCCCGTTCCTGCCGCTTGTGCCTTCCCGCCTCTGCTCACGGGGCCTTTGGTGCCAGGGCTGCCCACAGCCTCTCCCCCACTAAGGCCTGATCTTTCAGGCCTTCGTCTTGAGGGGGTTCAGAGCAAGCTCTCCCCAGACTGTGCCTCTTCGGCATGTGGACTATTTTGAGTCGAAGGCAATCGGAGCTCCGTGGGATCAAGAGAGACTTTTGTTTCTCCCTTAGCTACCTAGAAGAATCTCAATTTGGTATCTTTCCCAGAATAAGAGTAATTACCAGTGATAAGTTTTATGTACATAACCCATATGGAATGCAAACTGGAGCAGCCACACTGGAGAACGGTATGGAGGTTCCTCAAAAAACTAAAAATAGAACTGCCCTACGATCCAGCAATTACACTATTAGGCATTTCCCCAAAGGATAAAAAAATCCAGATTTGGAGGGGTACACGCACCCAGTGTTTGTAGCCGCACTATCAACAATAGCCAAAGTAGGGAGAGAGCCCAAAAGTCCAGTGACTGATGACTGGGTAAGGAAGATGAGGTATATATATATTTACAGTGGAATATTCATCAGCCATCAAAAAGAATGAAATCTTGCCATTTGCAGTGACATGGATGGAGCTAGAATGTGTTATGCTAAGCAAAATAAGTCCGTCAGAGGAAAACAAATACCATATGATTTCAGTCATATGTAGAATTTAAGAAACAAAACAGATGAACATATGGGAAGTGGGGAGAAGAGAAGAGAAGGAAAGAAACCACAAGAGACTCTCAAGGATAGAGAAAAAACTATGGTTTGATGGAGGGAAGAGGGTGGGAGACGGGCTACATGGGTGATGGGCATTAAGGAGAGCACTTGTCGGGATGAGCACTGGGGGTTGTACGTAAGAGAGGAATCACTGGGTTCCACTCCTGAAGCCAATATTGCAGTGTGTGTTAACTAACTCAAAATGGGAAAAAAAAAAAAAAGAAAGAAAAATGACCCATATGGCACGGGCAGCTGTACGGCAGGGCGTTTAGCTAGTTACCAAACGTGCTTCTCTTCTTCTTCTTCTTCTTTATTTTTTTAATTTGTAAATGTTTTATTTGTTTTAGAGAGAAAGAGCATGAGCAGGGGAGGAGCAGAGAGAGAGGAGAGACACCGAATCTGAAGCAGGCTCCAGGCTCGGAGTCGTCAGCACAGAGCCTGATGTGGGGCTTGAACTCACAGACTGCGAGGTCATGACCTGAGCCGAAGTCGGACACTCAACCAACTGAGCCCCCCAGGCGCCCCCACACGTGCTTTTCTTCCTACTGCCCTGTGAATTGTGCCCCTCCCCGTTAAAGCCCCGGCCTATCCCATTCCTTAGCGCAGGATGGCGTAGGTTGGTCAGTTTACCTTTCTGTCTTTGTACCTCATGAACATGGGGTTCCCGAATGCATGAAATTAAATGTGATTTTCCATTAATTTGTCACATATCGGGGGAACCTGGGTGGTTCAGTCAGTTGAGCGTCCAGCGTCAGCTCGGGTCATGATCTCATGGTTTGTGAGTTCGAGCCCCACATCAGGCTTCAGCTCGGGTCATGATCTCATGGTTTGTGAGTTCGAGCCCCACATCAGGCTTGCTGCCCTCAGCGCAGAGCCTGCTTTGGAGTCTCTGTCCACACCTCTCTCTCTGTCCCTCCCTTGCTCATGCTTTCTCTCTCAAAAATAAATAAACATTAAAAAAATTTTTTTGTCTCATGTCAATTTAATTCTTAGACCATCCAGAAGAAGCTTTGAAGGGTAGAGGAAAATTTTTCCTCTGTAACAGTTTCTTTTCTGGTACTGTTAGGGAATCACTTCATAACTCCTAGGAGTAATGCAGTGTGGTTCTTCTTTGTTTCTAAATCCGAACAGTGAACGTTCTCTCCGGGGTTATAGAATTGTTCAGCTCCCTAGAAAACCCGCCTACGTGAAGTCACGACAAAATTGCATCACTTCCATTTTATTTTTGAAATGTAAATGGATATACTATTCAAAGCAAACTTTCAGATTTTTTTCTACCTGCTTTTCCTACAACTATCTTGAAGGCCAGAGGGAGAGTTTGACAGTGTTTGGGCGCTTCGTCGGTGTTTGTTTTAAGAACCAAGGTTCTCCTCAAACGGTGTTGGGAAAACTGGACAGCGACATGCAGAAGAATGAACCTGGACCACTGTCTTACACCACACACAGAAATAAACTCAAAATGGATGAAAGACTTAAACGTGGGACGGGAAGCCATCAAAATCCTAAATGAGAAAACTGGCAAAAACCTCTTCGAGGTGGCCAGCAGCTGCTTCTTACTGGACGCGTCTCCAGAGGCAAGGGAAACAGAAGCAAAAATGAACTGTTGGGACCTCATCAAGATGAAAAGCTTCTGCACAGCCAAGGAAGCAGTCAGCAAAACTAAAAGGCACCTGACACAATGGGAGAAGATATTTGCAAATGACAGAGCAGATAAAGGGTTAGTATCCAAAACCTATAAAGAACTTACCAAACTCAACACCCAGAAATCAATAATCCAGTGAAGAATGGGCAAAAGACACGAATAAACACTTGTTCCAAAGAAGACATCCAGATGGCCAACAGACACATGAAACAATGCTCAACATCCTTCATCACCAGGGAAATACAAATCAAAACCACAATGAGATACCACCTCACACCTGTCAGAATGGCTGACATGAATAACTCAGGCAACGGTAGATGTTGGCGAGGATGCGGAGAAAGGGGAGCCCTTTTGCACCGCTGGCGGGAACGCAAACTGGGGCAGCCGCTCTGGGGTAGAGCCACACTACCCTCTGATGGACTCGCACTGCTGGGTATTTATCCAAAGGATACAAAAATGCTGAGTCGAAACGCACACGCACCCCAGTGCACTATTGACAACAGCCGAAGTATGGAAAGAGCCCAAATGTCATCATATATATACATATATGTATGTATATTATATATACCATATATATGTATGTATATTGTACTGTACGTATGTATGTACCGTGGCGTCCTGCTCAGCCATCAAAAAGAATGAACTCTTGCTATTTGCAACAATGTGGATGGAACTGGAGGGTATTATGTTAAGGGAAGCGAGTCCGTCAGAGAAAGACAGATATCCTATGATTTCACTCACATGTGGAATTTACGAAACAAACATGAACATAGGAGGGAGGGAAGCAAAAGTAAGATAAAAACAGAGAGAGAGAGACGTACGATAAGAGACTCTTAAATACAAGGAGCAAACTGAGGCTTGCCGGAGGGGAGGCGGGTGGGGGGTGGGCTGAGTGGATGACGGGCATTAAGGAGGGTACTTGTAGGGATAAGCACTAAATGTCACATGTAAGTGATGAATCACTAACTTCTGTTCTTGAAATCATTGTTACCCTGTATGTTCACTAACCTGGATTTAAAAAAAAATTAAAGAAAGAAGAAAAAGAACCAAGTTTCTCCTTCTAGTCATTTCTAGCAGCTAGACTTCTTCGGAGCCCTTGATTTGCATTTGAAACAGAATGCTTCCTAGTGTCAAACTGTTTGTTTTTTCTTGTCACTTCTGAACATGTCATGTCCATTCAGCAACTGTTTCAACTGTTAGCCAATTTCAGTTCATTCACATTCGGTTTCCTGTTTTCACATTGAAAGGTTTTTTTTTTTTCTGCCTATAATAAAAATAAGCAGGAGGCGCCCGAGTGGCTTAGCTGGTGAAGTGTTCGACTCTTGATTTCGGCTCAGGTCGTAATCTCATGGGTCATGAGTTCAAGCCGCACGCTGGGCTCTGTGCTGACAGCGTGGAGCCTGTTTGGGGTTCTCTCTCTCTCTCTCTCTCTCTCTCTCTCTGTCTCTCTCTCTCTCTCTCTCTCTCTCTCTCTCCCCCCCCCTCCCCCTCCCCCTCTCCTCTCTCTCTCCCTCTCTCTACCCCTTCCCCATTCGTGCTGTCTCTGTCTCTCTCTCTCAAAATAAATAAACTTAAAAATAAATAAGCAATTTGTGTTTACTGTGTGAAGCACTGCTCTAAGGTGCTTTTTTTTCTTTAAACAGTTTTAATACAACTTACCCTTTTAAAGTGTACAATTCCGTGGTTTTCACTGTATTCCCAGAGCTGTGCACACATCACCGCATCAGCCTTAGGACATTTTACCTCCCCAGCTTGAAGTCCTGTGCACCTCAGAAATCACTCTTCACTGCCCTGTCCTCCTCCCTCGCCCCCATCCCAGGCAGTCACTCACTTGTCCCCGTGTATTTGCCTCTTGTGGACATTTTGTGAAAATGGAATCAGACAGCGTGTGGTCTTTTGTGACCGACTGCTTTCACTTAACATGATGTTTTCAAGGTTCATCCATGTCGTAGCATGAATCGGTACTTTTCTTACTGCTGATAATATTATTCTGTATGAAAATACCCCTTTTTGTTTACCCATTTATCAGTTGATGGACATTTGGGTTGTTTCTACTTTTTGGCTGTTTTCAGTAATGGCGCTGTGGGCATTCATGTACAAGGTTTTGTGTGGGTCAATGTTTTCAGTTCTGTTATGTATCAGCCTGGGAAATGGAATTGCTGGCTCACATGGTAACTCAGGGTTTAACTTTGAGAGGAACTGCCCGATTGTTTTCCAGAGTGGTTGTACCGTTGTATGTTCTCATTGGCAGTGTCTGGGAGTTCCAGTTTCTCTACATCCTCACTCGTACTATCTTGATACTTGTTACTCTCTTGATTGTTGTCATTCCGGTGAGCCTGGAGTGGTATCTCCTTGTACTGGAGATTTGCGTTTCCCTTACAGCTAACGATGCTTAGCATCTTTTCATTGTGTTTATTGGCCATTGGTGTATTTTCTTTGGAAAAATATCTATTCAGATCCTTTATCGAACCTGTTTTACTTGAGTTATTTGTCTTTCTATTATTGAGTTGTAACAGATTTTTAAAAATCTGGATACAGTTCCCTTATCAGATATATGATTTAAAAAATTTTTCTCCTATTCTGTGCATTGTGTTTTCACTTTCTTGACGGTACCTTTTGAAGCAGAGACTTTTAAAATTTTGATGAAGTCCAGTTTGTCTGTGTTTTCTCTGTTGCTTGTGCTTTTGGGTCATATCTAAGATATAAGGTGTTGTCTATAAATTTTACATACGAAGCAACTTAATCCTTACAAAAACTGTAGGAGGTGGTTGCTGTTGTGATGCCTTGCTTATAGATGAAATTGAGGTGCAGAACAGTTCACTGACTTGTTAGTAACTAGTCCCAGCTAGTAAGTGGTGATTCGAACCCCTGAGTTCGTCTCCAGTATCTGGCCTCTTAACCACCATACTCTGTTCCTTTCTATAGGAATCATTTATGAAAAACTCTTTGCCTGTTTGATTTCTTACTATGTTTTTTTTTTTTCTTCCTCATTGGGACCTCATCTCTTCAGTCACGTTGCAGAGTTCAGTGTGGGTTTATTTAGGTCTCATGCAGGTGGAAGCATTGCTATGAATGAATTTCTGCATTGCGCACCTTCCAGCGATGACGGTTGCTAATTGACCTAAGAAAGTTGTGCTTAAGGCTTCTCTAGTCATGACAGTAAAAGTAGAGTCATAAGTACAGAGCATTCAGAGAAGACATTGGGTTGATTTCATTTTGCTAACCAGTGAAATAGCACCCCTCCCATGTTGAAATAGATTATAAGTCTACCAGAATAGGATCACTGTCTTCCTTATATTCATTTTGTTTGCTTATGTAAGTGTTTGGATAGTGCCTTTTGTCTAGCAGATTAGTTAGAACACTGTGATCGTGAATCACCGTCTGTAGTAACAGAATTTTGACAACAGTATCTGTTGTTTGTTTCACAAGGGAAAAGATAATGTAGAAATACTTCTCAGATCTATTTGAAAAGCCTGGAACTTTGAGAAAAATTCCACAAACCATACAAAGCTATTTTCTCTAATTTTAGATCTATCCAAGATCTTTTATGGTTACATAGCAGAGTAAATTTCATTAACTAGACTTGACAGGAGAAGTGTAATATTGATTATTTGTCTTAATTAAAATATTCTGCTTTGGTTAAACTAATTAGTGCTGTGAGTAAACAAAAATAAGCTTGCATCTGTCTGTGGCACGGGGAGAGACTTCCTCTCTCTCTGTCTGCTTTTCAGAGCATTTTTGTAGCTTTTCAACAATGTTCTAACTTTAGAATTCTATTTTAAAAAACCATCACTTTGTCTAGTGCAGTTGGTACTGAGTTTAACCTGTCTCATGCTCAGAATTCTACTGTCTCTAGGGTAAAGATTTTCCTCTCATTATACTGAGTTAGTGTCAGAACTATAGGAATTGTGATTTCTAGGCCTTTCCTGTCCATGTGCTTGAAGTTGGTTGTCAAATATGATTTTCCTTCATTTCTTGAGTTTTCATTATTCAATTATAATTTTTGAAAATGAGTATTTTAATATGTTTTATCGGTTTCCATAGAAACTTCATGTGTTTGTACTTCTAAGTTTTCAGTTGATGAGCAACTTAAATGTACTCTTGTTTGTTGTTTTTTCAGTAACTATTTGTTTACTTCTTTATAATTTTTTTTAAAGTTTATTTTAGAGAGAGAGAGCACACGTGTACCTGCATGGTAGAGGGGCAGAGAGGGAGACAGATGATCCAAAGTGGGCTCCGTGTTGACAGCAGAGAGCCCAATGCATGGCTTGAACTCATGAACCATGAGATCATGATCTGAGACGAAGTGGGACATGAGACCACTCAGTGCCCCTACTTTTTTATAATTAATGCAATTTTAATGAGTAGATGTGCATGTTTTATAAATACCTTATATTTCCTTGTTGTAAAAGTCATGTTCATTGTAGAGAATTTAGAAAATAAAGATAAACAAAATCAATTTAAGCATTAGTGGTAACTTTCCCACCTAGGGGTAAGTTGTAATCGGTTTTGAAACTGGGAAATGTAAGTCCTCCAAGTTTGTTCATATTTTTCAAATTTGTCTTGGCTGTTACGGGTCCCTTGAATTTCTCTATGAATTTTAGGATTCAGCTAGTCAATTTCTACAAAGAATCCAGCCGGGATTATTTAAATATTCTTTTTTTTTTTTACTTTAGAGAGAGGGAGAGAGAATGTGGGGGAGGGGCAGAGGGAGAGAGAGAGAGAGAGAGAGAGAGAGAGACAGACAGACAGACAGACACGGAGAATCCCAAGCAGGCTCCACATTCAGTGCAGAACCTGATGTGGCTTGATCCCATGACCCTGGGATCATGACCTGAGCCAAAATCAACAGTTGGATGCTCAACTGACTAAGCCACCCAAGCGCTGGCTGTTATGGGTCTCTTGAATTTCTCTAGGAATTTTAGGATTCAGATAGTTAATTTCTGCAAAGAATCCAGCTGGGATATTGATAGAAATTACATTGAATTTCTGGATCAGTTTGGGGAGTATTGCCATCTTAAGAATATTAAGTCTTGGGGCGCCTGGGTGGCTCCGTTTGTTAAGCATCTGACTTTGGCTCAGGCCATGATCTTACGGTTTATGAGTTCGAGCCCCGCACGGGCTTGCTGCTGTCAACACAGAGCTCGCTTTAGATCCTTTGTCCCCCTTTCTCTCTGCTCCTCCCCCAGGCATGTTCACTCTCTCAAAAATGAATAAACAATAAAAAAATAGTTTAAAAAAAAGAATATTAAGTCTCGTGATCCATGAACATGGGATGTCTTTCTATTTATTTAGGTCTTCTTTAATTCTTGTCAACATTGTTTTGAGTTCCCAGAGTATCATTTTATGCTTTTCTTGGGTTAAATGTATTCCTAAATATTTTGTTTTTTTTGAAATGATTGTGAATGCAAAGGTTTTCTGAATTTCATTTTCAGATTGTTTATTGCAAGTATGTAAATGTGTAGAAATAACAATTGACTTTCGTATATCGATCTTAAATTCTGCAGCCTTGCTGAACTCATTTATTAGATGTAATAGGTTTTTTAGTGGATTTTTAAGGCTGTTCTATATACAAGGTCATGTCACCTGAAAATATTGTGTTTTCCTTTTCAATTTGGATGCCTTTTACTTAATTTTCTAGTCTAATTGTCATGGCTGTAACTTCTAGTACCTTGTTGAATAAATGTGGTGAAAGGGGACCTCCTTGTCTTATTCCTGATCTTAGGGTGAAAGCATTGAGTTTTTTACATTAAGTGTAATATTAGCTATAGATTTTTCACAGATGTTCTTTATTAAGTTTATTCCCTTCTATTCCCAGTTTGTTGAGTGTTTTTATTATGAACGGATGTTGAATTTTGTCAAATGCTTTTTCTACATCTTTTGAGGTGATCGTGTGGGTTTGTCCTTTAGTCTACTGGTAGGGTGTATGATATTTACTGATTTTCGTGTGTTAAACCAGTCTGAAATAAATACCGTATGGTCTTATTGTAGAATCATCTTATATGTTGCTGGATTCAGTTTGCTAGTATTTTCTTGATGATTCTTGCAACTGTATTAATAAGAGGTATTGGTCTATAGTTTTGATGTCTTTCTGGTTTTGGTATCAAGCCCACAGAATGGCGAGTGTTCTTTCCTGTTACATGTTTTGTGAAGAATTAGTGAAGAATTGGTGTTAGTTCTTTAAACATTTGATGGAATACATTAGTGAAGCCATCTGGGCTTTTTTGTTGTTTTGTTTTGTTTTGTTTTTGTTTTTCCTTTGAGAAACTTTGCTGGTTTAATCTCTTTGTTTGTTATGGGTCTATTTAGTTTTTCTGTTTGTTCTTCAGTTTGTTTTGGTATTTTGTGTCTTTCTAGGAATTTTCTCATTTCATCTAGGGTATATCATTTATTGGCATGCAATGGTTCATAATATTCCCTTATAACCCTTTTTATTTTTTATTTATTAAAAAAATTTTAGGTTTATTTATTTTGAGAGAGAGTGAGAGAGACAGTGAGCAGGGGATGGGCAGAGAGTGAGTTGGAACTCTTGAACTGTGAAATTATGACCCGAACTGAAACCAAGAGTCGAATGCATACCGACTGAGCCCCCCAGGCACCCCATAATAATCCTTTTTATTATTTAATGTTGGTAGTAGTGTCCATTCTTTTAACCCTGATTTTAATTTTTAATTTTTTTAAGCTTTGTTATTTATTTATTTATTTACTCACTTACCTTATTTACGTAATCTCTACATCCAGTATGGGGCTTGAACTCACAACCTTGAGAAAATGAATCACATGCTCTTCGACTGAGTTAGCCAGGCACCCCCTTTCATCCTTGATAATAATTTGATTCTTCTGTCCTTTTTTTTCTTGGATATTTTGTCAATTTTACTACTCTTTTTTAAGCAACCAACTTTTAGTTTCGTAGATTTTTCTCTACTTTTAAAATTATCTATTTCAATTACTTCTGATAATAAAGATAATAATCTTCATTAGTTTCTTCTTTTGCCTTTATTTTAGTTTGTTGTTATTTTTCTAGTTTCTTAGGTTGTTGACTTGAGGTTTTTTGTTTTTTTTGTTTTTGAGTAGGTATCTATGGCTATAAATTTCCCTCTAAGCACTGCTTTTGCTGCATCCTGCTTTTGATATATTGTGCTCTTATTTTCATTCAGCTCAAAGTATTTTCTAATCTCCCTTGTGATTTCTTCTTTGACACATTGGTTATTTAGGTGTGTGCCATTTAATTTGCAAATATTTGTGAATTCCCCAAATTTCCTTCCACGTTTTTGATTTCTAATATCATTCTGTTGTAGTCAGAGATCATACTTTGTGTGATTTCAGTTCATTTAAATTTGTGGAGATATGTTTTATGATCTAGCATGTTGCCTCTCCCGGAGAATGTTCTACGTATGCTTGAGAAGAATGTGTATTCTGCTCTCGCTGGGTGGGGTGCTCTATAGATGTCTGCTAGTTCTACTTGTCATTGACCTCTTCTGTCCTTATTTTACTGCTGCTCGGGGATTTTTATCATACTTCCTCCATCTTCCTTCTGCTTGCTTAAAAACCACAACTTCTTCAGTATTTCTTCCTGAGTCAGTTTCTAATTCTCTTGGTATGTCACCATTCTTATTCTGGGATTTTTACTTTTTCAGAGAAAAGAAATTAGATTCTCATGGCAGACTTGGTTCATTATGAAGGGTCTGGCAGTTGTCATGGTCGCATTTTTATCATGGGGCATTTATGATAAATGCCCCATGAGCCACTCAGGTGCCCTTGTATGTATGTATTTATTTATTTAAAAGTAATCTTGGGGTGCCTGGGTGGCTCAGTTGGTTAAATGTCTGACTTTGGCACAAGTCATGATCTCATAGTTCATGAGTTTGAGCCCCCATCGGGCTCTGTGCTGACAGCTCAGAGCCTGGAGCCTGCTTCAGATTCTGTGTCTCCCTCTCTCTGCCCCTCCCCTGCTCGTGCTTTGTCTCTGTCTCTCAAATATAAATAAATATTAAAAAAAAAAAAGTAATCTCTATGCCCAGTGTGGGGCTTGAACTCATAACCCTAAGATCAAGAGTCCCATGCTCTACTGACTGAGCCAGCCAGGTGCCCCCACATCCTGTTTTTAATAGACTTGTTTTGTGGTTGGATTTACCAGAATTATAATTTTTTTTAACTTCCGATTTTGAAATAACTTAAAACTTCCAAAAATTTTAGGTTTCAAGAACAGTGCAAAGAAATCTGGTATACTCTTCATGCAGATTTACCATTGGTATCGTTCGCTTTATTATTTGAACTCTGTCTGTGTGCTTCCATACAGCTTTTAGGGACATTCAAGAATAAGTTGCAGACCCGATGCCCCTACCCTGAGTACCGACGTGTGCATTTCCTAAGGACAAGATCATTTATATACAGAAACACCGTGTGGTGATTGAAATCGGGACGTCGAGAACTGAGAATACGTTTATCCCCTGCGCTAACTGCTGCGGGGCAGCGGTCTGTCTCTCGAGTCAGGATCCAGCTCGGGCTCGCTCATGGCCTGCCGTTTCCCCGTCCTTTAGTGTCATCTAATCTGGTCCAGCTTTTCTGTGTCCTTTGTGATACCGAGATTTCTGAAGAGTATAGACCGTTTATTTTATAGAATGTTCCTCAGTTCGGGTTTGCCTGAAGTTGCCTCGTGGTTACGGTGTTACGCGTCTTGCTAGGGCAGAGGACGCGGAATAAGTGATGTTGCGTTTCATTGCAGTATATCAGGGAGCACGTGAGGTGGGTTTGTCTCGTTATTGGCGATAACTTTGTGGAGTTGGCTAGGTTTCTCCAGTGACCGATGAGTGTTTGTGGAAAGATACTCTGAGATGTGTAAATACCCTGTTTCTCATCAAACTTCTGTATAGCAGTTTTGGCATCTACTGACGATTTTTACCTGCGTTGGTTGATGGTTGCCAAGTGTCGATGGTCTAACTTCATCATTGCTTATCCACTTATTAGTTAGTGTTCTAATACAAGTAAGAGCTCGTCTGTTCTTCTCTCTGTCCCTTCCTTCCTCCTTTCCTCCCTCCCTTCTGTCCATCCATCCCTCCCTCCCTTTCTCCTTCCGTCCCTCCCATCTTTGCATCCGTTCATCCATCTGTCATTATGATGGACTTAGTTTATTCAGTGGGTTCTAATCCATTGCTTTCATTCTTTATCATGTGGCCCGTTGGTTAGATCTGGCCAACGGCAGCTCTTCGCGCCGGCCCTGGTGTCCTTCCATATGCTCCCCATCGTTTTCTGGGCACTTCTTTACTTCTGGATGGAGATATTTGTGTACATTTTATACTTTCCCTGATCCGGCTTTGAAGTCAGACGCTCCTCTCCCGCGTTCCAGCTCCTTTTGTCGGCGGATGGTATTCAGAAACCAAAACCTGGGCACTAAATATGCTGTTGCTTCTGGAGCCTTTGAGAAGTTCGTAGTGTTGTCGAGAGGTCATACTCTGTGGTCTCTGATTCCAGTCCGAAACCCTAGGAGTCTTTCTAGTTTTTCCCTGTTTTATGTTTATGTCTTCCTTCTCCAACAGTGAGAAATCTGGCTCCCAGTGTTATCAATATACACGCATTTTCTCGGTCCTACAATATATAGAAAGTAGTTTCAGAATTACTAACCAATATCACTATAAAAACAAACCTGTAAGTAAAATTTAAGAATTGTTTCTGCTCTTTTTGTCTTTATACTGCTGATAAATATACAAGGTACTGCGATCAGAAGTTGATTGGGTTTATTCTTTAATCTTCCCTGTCAATGTAAGTATGTTATTTATTCGAAATAGAGTTAGGTTCATTTGTTTCTGTTTGTATGCCATTATAGGGTTCCCCCGTCCTTACTGATTGATTTTATTTGTTTTTACTATATAAACATGAACATGACTCTAAAAGCCAAAACCTTACAAAAAGTTATACCCAGAGAAGGGTCACTGCCTCTCTTATCCCTCCCGCCTCATTCGCACCTACCGCTGTGGGTAAGTAATCTCATCTCTTCTGGTTTTTCACTCTTGAAGGGGCTGTTTGTTTGGGATTTTGTGTGTTGTTGTTGAAAAACGCCCGGATAGGTGTTCGGATGTCTATTTCTTGTCCTTATTACATATATTCTTTTACATTTGGCTTTTTTTGTTCAGTTCTGTTAATTAGCCTGTCTTGGAGACGGAGCCCTATCAGGCTGTGAAGAGCTTCCTCATCCGTTTCCGCAGCTGTGTGGACACAGTGTGGGGGGGGTGGGGGTGGGGGTGCGCACCGTACGTATTCTGTTCGCCAGTCTCCTCCGCGTGGACGTTGGGTTTCCGATATTTGTGATCACAGCCGCTGCTGCAGCGAGTAGCCCCACCCACGGGTGCTTCTGTGTTACTGGGCTCGTGCCTTCAGCATAATTCCTACAAGTGGAGTTCCTGTTTCAAAAGGTTAAAAAATGTATCTAGACACACTGACTAGATTTTACCAGATTTCTCTCCGTAGGGGTCACACCCCTTCGCACTCCCAGGAGGAGTGCACGAGGGTGCCTTTTCTCGCAGGCTTGTCCGCCGACTCCTTGTCGACCTTCCACGTTCTTGCCAACTAGAGAAGTGTGAGAAGTGGTATCTCCTACCACAGGGGACGTTCTGCCTGGTTTTAAATGGCGAGGGCCGTCTTTGTATTTTTCTTTTATGAATTAGCTGCTCATGTCTTTGGCTCATTTTTTTCTTTTGGACTTTTAGCTTTTTTTCTTTCAATTTTATGAGCTCTTTATATATTAGAGCTCTTAGCCCTTTGTGATATATATCGCAAATATTTTCCCTCAGATCGTCATTTATGTTTTGGCTTTGCTTGTGGTATTTTTGCTGCGTTGTCACATAATTGAATTTATAAGTGTTTGGATTCGGATCATATTTAGAGAGCTTTCCCTCTCTCCATGTTTTAGAGGAATTCACCTAAGTTATTGAACTTGTTTTGTGGTTTTCTGTTTTACATTTAGATCCTAGTTCATTTGGCATTTACTCTTGTGTTTGGTGTGAGCTACTGTTTTCATCATTTTCCAAATGGCCATCTGGGGGTCCGGGTAGTATTTGTGAAAAAGTTCATCTCTGCCCCCGTCTTCGAGGTGCCGAGGCCTGCGCTTGCCCAGTTCGGCATCCGGACCGACTGGCAGCCCTGTCCTCCTTGCTGGCCCTCTGCCAGTGGGGTGAGGGGTGCCCACCTTCCCGGGCTTTTGCTTTCCCGTAGGACAGCGGCTGTAAGTGACCCAGCGCCACCGCCGGATCAATGCCACACCAGCTGGTGCCTGCCTCATCTGAACCCCGTTGTTGCGCTTCTGCTCGCGGTGTTGTCTCTCTCCCCTGCCTCGTTCGTGCCTACTTTATGCGCTCTGTTTCTGCTTTGATTTATCTCTGTGTCTGTTGCCTGTCCAGTTTTGTGCCTTGGATGCGGTCTCGCACGGGAGAGGACTCTGTAGCTCTCTCCCTCTCTCTTAGATGAATGAATAATAGTTGGATGGATACCTGAGAACCGTGTGATTATGTCGTTTTCCCAACTTCTCCGCCCACTTCTTAACTATGCTCTCTCTTTTCCTCTCCTCCTGGCTGGCTGTCAGCCTGGCTGTTTCATTGATTTTTCCCGTTTGTAGACTCCAGGCTGTGGTCTTACTGACTCCTTGTTTCACTGGTTCACACTAACATTACTTGCGGGCTGTCAACACTTTGTAGATGTCAAGGAAGACCGGACCTGTTGCATACTAGTATTTTTAGACCTTGTTATTCTTTTACTGAACAAAATTAACTCGCTGTGACCCACTCAGCGCTCTCGTGAGCTCTGCCCTTGTTAGTTTCTGACATATTGTGCTGTTCTGGGGTGTGGCATGGGCGTTCCCCCCCAGTCTCAGTGTCGGTGTTTAGGTGATCATTGAACAAACCCCCTTCATCAGTGGTGCCATTTCTCTAAAAGATGGAGGGGCGTTTGCTCCTTCTCCCTGGCTGGGGACCTCTTGATCGTGTTTGGAGGAGAGGAGGTTCCATGCGAAGAATGAAGGACCTACTTCATTCTGGCCCCTGTTATCTTTTCCTCCCTTTCTTCAAGGGAAAAGAGTAGAATCTAAGGACGGTAAAGACAAATTGTTAGAGCCTATTAAATAAATCAAGACTGCCTATTACTTATTAAATATTTTAGCCAGAAATAAATGTATTATTTATAGGAAAACACGTAAAGCACCAAGGTACAATGGGGAAAAATGCAGGCCCAAGTTCGGATCTTACCCCGGAGACGCTGGCTCTGTAATTCCGAACACTAGTAAGGATACTCGGCCTCTCCAGGACTTGTTTCGTCACCTGCAGAAATGAGACACACTAGGCGTGCCGTCCTCCTGGAGTGGCTGGTGGCTGTGAGTGAGGACGTGCGTGGCAGTCCTTATTACTATTAGCACAGCGTCTGGTTCCTTCTCAGCGCAGAACAGCGTATCTTCGGCTGTGATGGTGTTACAAACACTCCGCGAAAGCGCTCGCTGTTCCAGAGGGGCGCCTCGTGGCTCGGAGGTGGAGTTCGCAGTTCTGTAGCGCTCAGGGATTGCGTCGTCGGGCCTCGGTGATTGGCATCTGTTCGTTAAAAAGTGTCTATTTTAGTTTTTTTCGAGCATGCCCTTTTCTTTTATTATTTAGAGTCCTAGCCTCTCATTCCTTGCTGTGGTTTCCACAAGTTCCAGAGGAAACAGGATCCTAGGCCACCTGGCTCTTCCTAGTCCCCTGTTGTGGTTCTTTCTTCCCTAACGAGAGGAGGATTTTGCATAGGAAATTTTCTTCGTTTCCCTTTTCTTGGAGTCTTTCTGTCCATTTGTCACCTGTCCATCTGTCTTTCTATCCACGTATTCTTCTGTCTTGTTTCCAAAAGCATTTGAGACAGCCTACAGAAGAACAGAATGTCAAACAAGCAGGTGAGAAGCTTGGGCCAAGGTCAGAAGCGAGGGTAGGAGACGAGTCGGCGTGTGTGGAGCGGGCAGTGAGAGGCCCGCCCGTGCCCCGTGAATTGTCCGGATCGGCCGCAGCCCCGGGCCCGAGCCCCCAGCAGGCGCAAAGGCCTGAAGAGTCTGTCCGGGAGATCAACCAGCCGCTTAGCAGGAGCCCAGCTCTTCCTGCTGCTGCGGCGTAGGAGAGTAGCTTCTGGGTTCTGTGAAATCAAAAACTACTTTTCTTTCTTTTTTTTTTTTTTTTCCCTGTCTGAGTTCTGTGTATAGTTGGTTATGTTCTGTAAATGGAGATTTCTCCAGAACTCTCCCCCACGTGGGTCTGAGGGCAGGGAATTAGGCGGTTCTGCTAATTGACAGGCGTTGGCTGGAAATAGACAATGGCAACCACAGAAAAGATCCTAGCATTTGCGAGTTCTGTTTCTTCAGGGCTGGACGGTTCGGAGAATGCTCTCATGTAGTTGGTGGTCATTTGAGGAGACAGTGTGGCCTCCTGCTGGCACTCAGAGCATACTGCTGTGAGACAGTGCTCGCCGCTGGCTTGGTCTTCCACATGACGAAACTGGTATTATGGGCACGGTACTTTTCTATCATGCAGCCCACATTCTTTAATAGAAAGTTTCAACAAGGAGGAAAACTTAGTCTGAGTCACTTACCATTTCATATGGTGCTTCGATGGTAAGACTTCTAGGGGATATATAAGCTCGGAAGGGGGCATATGAGCTAGGAAGGGGATATATGAGCTTAGGAAGGTTTAAAAAACAGTGTCATTATTTGAATTGCAGTAGGGAATATTTAGGTTTTATCTGGTTTGTGCCCCTCTTTCAAACAAAGAAGCAAGACGGAAAAAGTAAAAGATTATTTCTTTTCTTCCTTTTGGTTTGCAGGTGCCCTCACAACCAACGGCATAAACCCCGACACCAGTGCGGAAATCGGACGTGCTAAGAACTGTCTGAGTCCTGAGGACATAATTGACAGATATAAGGAGGCCATCTCCTATTACAGCAAGGTGATTTTACTGCTTCGTACGTCCCCTAAATAATTGTGTCGTTTCAGTCACGGGTTCTTGGTTTCCACTGTGAAGATTGCAGTGCATCCCAGTTGTTTGGTTCTGTAAGCATTCATGTGTCAGTCTCTAACGCATGATACTGCATTCTAGAACTCTTCTTTATTTCTGATTCAAAGTAGTGTGTATTTAATTGAATATTCGGAAAAGGGGAAAAAGGATGATCATAGAGCCCACTACTCGGAGATAGCCGTTTTAACATTTTAATACCCACTCTTTGGTCTTTCTGTCAACGTGCATTGCCTGTATCATAAGAGACAGCAAGCATCCCTTACTCACTGTGTGGAGACCTGCGTTTTTCGTGTGGAGTGTCAGGTGTTCCTGTCTGGAGTTAAGCCTTCCACGGCCTGATTTTTAACTAAGTACGTAGCATTCCGTCTTCTGGATGCACTGTTCTTGTTACTCTGGATTTATTTACTTACTTAAATGTTTATTATTTATTTTTGAGAGACACAGAGACACAGCGTGAGCAGGGGAGGGGCAGGGAGAGGGGGAGACCCAGAATCCGAAGCAGGTTCCAGACTCTGAGCTGTCAGCAGAGAGCCTGATGTGGGGCTGGAACCCGCGAACCATGAGATCGTGACTTGAGCCAAAGGCAGACGCTTAATTGACTGAGCCACCCAGCGCCCCTTGGATTAAAAAAAATTTTTTTTAATTTCAAATATGCTTTCTGAAATACTGAAAACAAGAAGTCCAGCTGTACAGAAGAGCGGTAGCGAGCAGACGAAGCCCGCCCACTCTCCTACCCTTGTTTCTTGGAGTAACAGTTGTTAACAGTTTGGTACAGATCTCTCGTGACCTTTATGCCGATGAAATATATGTATGTGCGCACGCTCATCTCTTATTTAGGAAGATGAGATGACACCACGTGTGTTGTTCTGCAGCTTGCTCGATTCTTTCAGAGAGGGTGCAAAGTCTTCTATTTTTTTTTCAATGTTTATTTATTTTTGAGAGAGAGAGAGAGAGAGAGAGAGAGAGACAGAGCATGAGCAGAGGAGGGCCAGAGAGAGAGGGAGACACAGAATCCGAAGCAGGCTCCAGGCTCTGAGCTGTCGGCACAGAGCCCCGCGTTGGCCCTGACGCTTAACCGACTGAGCCCCCCAGGCGCCCCTTGGGTGGAAAGTCTTCTAGAGCGTGGATGTAGTCATTTGTCAACACCTTTTGTAAGAAGCCATCAGGAACCCGACCCAGGGAGCAGACAGCACCCAGAGCAACGCAACGCCTGCTCCCACCGAGCTCACCACTTGCTGATTTGCTGAATCCTTACCTTTCGATAGATGCTTAGGAGGTCTCGCTTCCCCTATTAGGAAAAAATGCCTCAGGGAACATTCTTGTACGTATATTCTTGTGTTCTTGTGTGGTTATTCCTTTAGTTACAGTTTCTGGAAATTTGGGGTGCCTGAGGGGCTCAGTCGGTTGAGTGTCTGATTTTGGCTCAGGTCATGATCTCACGGTTCCTGGGTTCGAGCCCTGTGCCTGACTTTGCAGTGACAGTGTGGAGCCTGCTTCAGATTCTCTGTCTCCCTCTCTCTCTGACCCTCCTCCACTCATGCTCTCTCAAAAATAAAAGCATTAAATATTAAAAATTAAGAGAAGAAGATTTCTGGAAATTTACTCACTGGATGTGACATTTACATTTGTGGGAAGTTACTTTCAGGTTACTCCCCAGATTCCTTCTCCAGTAGGGAATTAAAAGGTGTAGATTTATTTAACCATTTCTCTCTTACTAATAATATTTCATTTCAGTTTTCCTTCCCACGGTTGCCAACAGTGCTGTGATAGACTCCCTGGTAGAGAAGTCTTTTTGAACTGATTTTTTTTTTTTTAAGGGAATAGTTCATAGCAGTGGACTCGAGTCACAGAGCATGTGTGGGGTTTTGGGGTTTGCTTACACATTGCCATAGTGTCCTTCCAAAAGGTTAACAGTCTGTGCTCTCACAAACACCAGCTATTACAGCCTTTTAAAATATTCGCCACTATGAGGGCGAAAGTAACTTCTCATTGTTTTTGTTTGCATTTGATTACCAGTGAGATATTGGACATTTTTTGCTTGTAAGTGTTTATATTTCTTATATGAATTACCCATTTGTGTCCTTTGCACACATTTAAGTTGCAGTGTTTTTGTTGTTGCTTTGCTATAGCTCTTTATATATGGTGAACACCAGCTTCTTTTTTTTCACTGATACCTATTACAAATCTGTTTCCTAAGGTTGCTTGCCTTCTTTTGTTCAGGAGCTTTTCTTTTTGGTCGTGGTCAAAACATATTTTTAATACAGTAAGTTTTTTCCTCATGGGTTTTACCTTTGATATTATGCCTAGAAGTACCTTAACAATAAAATAAAACCCTTTTCCTCAGTTTTTAAAATAAAGGTTACTTATTTGAGAAAGAGAGCACATGTGAGTGAGGGAGGGACAGAGAGAGAGAGAGAGAGAGAGAGAGAGAGAGAATCCCACTAACCGTGCAGAGCCTGATGCGGGGCTCAATCTCATGAACCATGAGATCATGGCCTGGGTTGAAATCACGAGTCTGACACTTAAATGACTGAGCCTCCCGGGCGCCCCATCCGCGTGTGTTTAAATATCTGCAGTGGGGACGATGGTAGTGTCTCTCTGAGAGGGTGCAGCAAGGACGACCAGAGCTAAGTATGTGGAAAGGATTGTATTTGATGTTGTTACCATTTTAAAATATTTATCTCCTCACCTGTAATTTATTTTGTGTACATGATGACACAGCAGTAGCATTTATTTTTTCCAGGTTACTATCTAATAATTGTTCCACCACCATTCACGGAATTCATACTTTTTGCCTCTGATCTAAATGCTGAGTACGTACACATACTGGAGTCTAATTCTGAGCTTTTTATTCCTTTCTACGAATATTTTTTCTTACTCCAGCATCATGATGCTTTATCTCCTGTGGGCTGTTTAATATGTAGCAGTGTGTCTAATTTTCTTTAAAACCCCTTCCTCCCATCCCAGATTTTCTTGGCTAGTATCATGAATAATAATTCCTCAAGAATCCTGAAATATTTCGTTCATGTTACAAAAAAAAAACAGATTGGAATTTTCATGGGGCTTGAAGTAAGTTTTTGAATTATTTTTAGGAGAACTCCTATTACGAAGTTTCTTTCCCTGTAGAATATGTTAATGTCTCTGCACTTACACATCTTATTTTAAGTCCTGCAATACCGAGCTGCAGGCTTCTTCATAGAGAATGTGAGCATTGTTTTTAAGCTTATTTCTGGTTATTGCATGCGTTTTTGTTAATTTTGTGGATGAGATTTTTTGCCATTATATTTTTGAATTGCTCACAGCTGATATGTAGAAAGGCGAATTGAAGTTTTAATAATCATTTTGTAACTGGCTGTTTAAAAATTGTAAATATTAAGTACTTTTTCCAGACTCCTTTCTTTTCTGTCTTTTAAACTTTGTTTCCAAGATTATCAAAGTGATCATAGCTAAGTTCTGTAGGTGGGCAGACAGATGGAGAGAAGTCACATGGCTCATGTAACTAATTCTGGCCGTTTGGTGACTGCCTTTGGACAAGAGAAGCAGAAGGAGCCAGGGTGAGACCAGGGAAGGCTCTGAACGTGCACAGGAACCGGCGGAGCCCGCGGGCACGGCAGGTGGATGGATGGCACCTCACCAGCCATGTCTGATGGACAGTTAGTGGCTGCCCACGGCACCGTGTCAGCCAGAATTCGACACTTCATCTCGGTGGGAGAGACTTGTCTGCTGTGGGCACAGCGAGGGAGCCAGGTGGCCATGGGTTTTAAGTTTTCCAGTCCCTAGAGTGGAAAGAGCAGGCTGGAGCAAGACAGAACTGGGTTCGAGTCTCTCCTCCACGGTCTCTGTGCTGTCTGTCCTCAGTCCTGTCGTACGCTCGCTCAGCACGGCTTTCTCTTCTCTCAGATGGTGAGATGAAGGCCTACTGCATCAAGGTTTTTTTAAAAAAGTTTTTAAAATGTTTATTTTGAGAGAGAGAGAGAGCGAGAGCATATGAGCTAGTGGGGGATGGGCAGAGAGAGAAGGAGAGAGAAAATCCCAGGCAGTCTCTGTGCGGAGCTCGAACCCATGAACCGTGACCTGAGCTGATATCAAGAGTCTGATGCTTAACGGACTGAGCCCCCCAGGTACCCCTGCATCGAATTTTTAATGAGAGTAAACAATTTATATATATAAAACGCCTGTTTCTGTGGCAGACTCATTCGTATTGCTCAGTAAAAAATTGGTCTTCGTCTCTCCTTCCGTGGTTGAGTATGCGCTCAACAAGCCGTCAGGGAGGAACCAGTTCCTAATGTTATGTATACGATGCAAGCAGACAGAGCAAATGGAGGTCTCGCCTTTCTCTGGTTGTAGTTTTATTCATTTGCTTCATTTTTCTCTTAGCTCCTTGTCTTTCCTCTTTTACGTCCTCTCCCCCCGTGAGATGACAGTGATAGAAGAAGATCCGTATACTTCCCAGATACGATTTGACCCTGTTTTATTCATGCACACACACACACACGCACACACACTTGCACACACATGCGTACACACCCGCACACACACACATGCACACACACTTGCACACACATGCGTACACACACGCACACACACATACATGCACGCACACGCACACGCGCACACGCACACGCACGTCAGGCTGCCTCCCACCTACTGAGGGGGAAACACCGCCTTTTGGTCTCCATTCACCGTGAGTGACAGTGAAATCTCCTAAGCAGATTCTTGGTCCTGTCTCCCCCCGTTACTAGCTCTGTGACCTTGGGCAAGAAACTTTACCTTTTTAAGTCTCATTTTAGAACCTAAAATAAGGATAATCTTTATTTTAGAGTTTTTGTTTTAGAATTGAATGAGAGAGTTCCCTCCTTTATCCCTGAAATATTGATTGTACAATTCTGTGCTGGGCCCCAGCACAGGCCAGGGCGGTAGATAATACTACGGACTCAGTGGTGAGAACGGGGCTTGGTCCCCGCGTCCCAGAGTTCACGTTCCGGGAGAACGCTCGTAGGAGAGCAGGTTTGGGGGTTTTTAGTAATTATCTGTTCTTTACCGAATCCCCGCCGTTCATGGATACCTTTCTGCTGACGTCTGAGCAACTTTTTATGACTGCAGCTAAAATCTTTGTAATATAATTAAAAATATGTAACAGAACATAAACCTATGTGAAAAAAATGGAGTTGGCTTTTATTGTCACTTACATGGAAGTTGTTTTAAGGGTTTTAAAGGAAAAGAAGTTATTTAATCCGTGAAATAAAGTCCTTCCCGGGTGTTTTGTTGTCGTGTTGTTAAGTGGTATATAAAAGTTGGTAATTTCTGACTTCAGTGTTGGTGGTTAGGAAAGTATAGTTTCTCTTTATGAGCGTGCCTGGTGGTTTTTGGAAACGTGCCACAAATCACGTACGTGTGACATACCTGAAAAGAGGGAAGAACGGAGGCTGCCCTTCCCAGCACAGCACTTTCCTTTTCTCCCTGTAAAGATAGTTTTAGTAAGAAACACGAGTTTCCTAACAACCGGTGAGCGGGCAGGCTGTGCTCTCCCGGGCATGTCTGCCGGCCAGGCCTGCGGGGGTCTCAGGAAATACTCGTGCACGGAATGGGGGGGCTCCAGTGTTCGACGCCTCTATAGGAGTATCGGTGAGGGACCTCCTCCCCCTCGGGTGGCTTTGGGCCCTGGTGTGCACGGACTTATCTCCGTAAGACTTTTCTTCAGCTGCAGGTTTCTTCAGATACCTCAGTTGGAAATCCCTCCAGCTCGGGATACTGAGGAAGAAAACAAAACCGGGCTGGAGTGGAAAAGAAAACAGAACAGCTAGCGTGCGGTTTCCCCGGCACAGCCTTGGCCTGGGGGAGGGCGCTGGAGCGAGGGTGCCAGGCTGGCGGTGGGGGGGCCCGGCGGCCACTCCACAGCTGCTCCAGGCTCCGAGCCACATGGCGTGGCGGCTCTCGTGGCTTGACGTTACCGTGGGCAGAACTGAGAGCACCGGAGGCGAGGTCTGAGGAGCACTGGGCCAGTACTACTGTCGAGCAGGGGAGCAAAGTCCTCAGAGCCTTCTCTGTCTCCTGTGTCTTCGTTCGTCGTTCATCTCAGGAGCAGAGAAGCAGAGACAAGCAGCTCGGAGAGAAAATCAGAAAGGCATGGGACGCTTAAGCCAGGGGCGTGCAGTGATGCAGGGAGCTAGAGTGTTTGCAACAAAGCCCAGCGAATTTACCGCTTCTGCAGGTGTGAGAGGGTCTCAGGGTGTCTTGGAGTACAGGAGAGGCTAAGGGGAAATGGAGGGCAAAGTATCCGCCGATCATACTCTGAAATTTTGTAGAACACCCAGCCGTCGTGGTTGTATTATTTGAATGAATGCATGCATATTTATATGGGCACCAACCTCCTCTGACCCCATAATGATAGACTTCCCCAAATACAGGCCTCCCTCCCTGCTCCCCCCTGTGGGAGGGGCAGTGGGTCCCGAACTCGGGGGAGCGCCCTGCGGGGTCCTGGAGTTCCCTGCGGCACGCCGGCCTCACCATACGACAGAACACCGTCTTTGTTGATGCGGTCCCCCTTTGTCCCTACAGTACAAGAACGCCGGAGTGATTGAGCTAGAAGCGTGTGTCAAGGCCGTGCGTGTCCTCGCCATTCAGAAGCGGAGCATGGAAGCTTCAGAATTTCTCCAGAATGCGGTGTACATTAATCTTCGCCAGGTGGGTGTGCGTCCTCCTCTGGTGCGTGAAGTTAGCGCAGCTCTCCGGAAGCTCGTCACGACCCTGCTGCCGGCACTCGGCACGGCTCGCTGTGAGCTCTGCAGCCGGAACTCGGCGTCCTAAACACTGCTTTACGTTATGATACCTTACTTTCAAAATTCCGATTTTTCTTTTCTTTTTCTTAAATGTTTGAGAGGGAGCCCATGTGAGTGAGGGGGAGGGGCGGAGGGAGGGAGAGAGGGAGAGAATACCAAGCAGGACCCATGCTCAGCGTGGAGCCCGACGTGGGGGTCAATCCCACAACCTGAGCTGAAATCAAGAGTCAGACACTCAATCGGCCGAAACACCTAGGCACCCCCAAAATGCAGAGTTTTCTATCCTTAAAAGATTTTCTCGATTAGAGAAAACACTTTGCCTCTCACCAGCTTTGTGACCTTGGTCCAGCCCCTGATGAGTTGTATTTATTCCCGGCGGTGATTCTGGCCGCTGTGGAAGTTTTGAGAGGAATGGAGGTAACGAACCTTGTAGGTACTTTCTGCTTTAAGAAGCCCTGTGCAGACGTAAAAACAGACAAAAACCTGCTTGGATCGAGTGGCGCCGGGGAGGGTCTCGCAGAAGTCCTCTTGTTCGAGTCCCGGGACGCGGATTGATCTGTCATTCCTTAAGTCGTTTATGGAAGCGGTTTGCGAGAATTCTCTCGCAGAGCGAATGGTAGCGCACACTTCGTTTAGTGACTGTAGATTTGTGTATTGGATGCCCGGGCATTGCAGGCAAATGGGAGAAGTCAGGGGAGGGGCAGCAGCCCTGGCGCCCCGGCCCCGGGTTCCCACCCTCGTTTTCCTTGCCGTGTGACCCTGGACTGACGTGTGACCTCCCGTAGCCTGTTTGCGAATCTGTAAAATGGGAACGATGCTGTTCAGCTGTTTCTGGATTTGTTGTAAGTGTTCATGGCATGATCGCAGTACTCGTTCAAGGGCTTTTAACATGCCGCTCGGCGCACAGAGAGTGTTCTTTCTGTGTGCGTGTCTGCCCCACGGATCGCGGATCAGAGCGATAAAGGCAGCTCATGTTTGTGGAGGCTCTTTACTAAGTTGTGAATTTGTTGTTAGCCCTCATGGCCCTGGGTGCTAAGAGCAGTCATTCCTGTATACTGAAGAGGAGCCTCGGGCTAGAGAAGGGTTACGTAACGTGTCCAGCGCCCCTCGTCATCTCAGAGGCGCAGGGGCCTCTGGCTTGCCGACACTTCCCGTCACACGACCCTCCCTAGCAGAGGCCGGGCGCAGTGTTGCAGTCTGCGAGCACTAGAATATTCAGCGGGTGACAGGGCAGACGTGGCCGGCCTTACCGTCCTGCTTGCGTGTAAGGCCTGGGGGAAGCAGGCACTAGCATACATAGAATAAATGATTACCGACCATGAGCGGTTCTACAGAGGAAAAGAACCTGCTTCACTGTGCAGAGCTGGGGAGTGTTCTCGCCAGGCTGCTCTGGTGGCGTTGATCCCGGTGACCGCAGTTCCGTTACCAGGCAGGGACCGGAAGGCAGAGCCGCCCCGTCATCAGGCGAGCCGAAACTCGCCGAGTATCCCCGAGAGTGACTGTGCACTTGACTAGGTGTGAAGAGATGTCGACCATGTCATCATAGCAACTGTGCTGAGTAGCTTAGTGTGGAAGTTGTGGAGAAGAGCACGTTGGGGACGTGACTTTGCCGTGTGCCCGTGCCGTGTGCCCATGCTGGGATTACCTCGGAAGCACCACCACTGCTGTTTAAACGTGGTTGGTCGTGACTCCGAAGTCTGAGGTCTGTGAACTGCATCACAGAGCTTTCCCCAAATGACCCAAACGACTGAAATTAATTTCTTAATTAGTAGAAAATGGTTAACAATAAGAGAAAAGTGGTAAGAAATTGAAAAACTTGGAAAAAGCCCAGCACCCTACCAGGTTTGAGAACGAACCGTAGGGCAATGTTTGGTCATCCCAGCACGGACGCCTGCTAGAGGCCTCGTGTTCAGGGACGATTCTGGGCCGCTTAAAGAACATTTTGGCTCGTGATCGGTGCGCTCTTTGTCTCCGGTTAATTTTCTCTTCAGAGCCACTGGGGTTTTGTGCGGGCTACTCTGTTCAGATATGAGCATAGTCTCTTTAAACACCTGGCTGCGGCTGCTTAATGAAGCCGTCGCTAAGGAAACCCGGTAAAAGTGGCAGATGCGCACATGGTAATTGTAACCTCAGAACTTCGTGTCAAATTAAGCCCCAAATCAGAGGGATGGGGAGATTCAGGAAAGGCTTGTTAAGATAGAGGGGGAAAGTGTAAAGATACAGCCTAGGTAAGACCGAGACCTGTCAGTCCTGGCCAGCAGGGCACCCGGCTCTCCAGGTGGCGTGCGGGGGATTCATAGTTCTCGCAAAGAAACAGTTGTGTGGGGAGGGAGGGAAGTCGAGTTCCTTACCGAGAAGGGAACGGAGAAATTTCTGGTTGAACATGATACGGCATGGCGTTCTTGTATATGGCAGAGGGCTTCTGCGGGGAGCAGTCATAGAAGGAAATGTCTTGGTGAGAAGTCAGAGCTGCGGAGACAGGAGCAGAGCACACTGGGGGGCCCCTGCCGCCAGCTGGGGTTCAGGGGAGGAGCCGCCCTCCAGGCTCGGGGTCTGTCTCACTGGTTGGCATGGGAGCCCGGTGAGGTGAGGACAGAGGGAGAGGGCCGATGCCAGGGGAGAGTCAGAGACAGATGAGGGGCCACACGCATGTGGGTGCATCTAACTCAGGGGCACTGAGAATGGCCCTCCGTGAGAAGGCTGCGGCAGAATTCCCGCGTGGGGACGGGCGGCAGCTGACCCGGGTCTTTGTGCCGTGGGCGCCTGGCTCTTGTAGCTCATTGTCTGTTTCTTCCGCATCAGCCGTCAGAATCTGTAGTCTGCTTTAAACCCTCACACACGCGTCGTGGCACGCGTTAGGATTTGCTGCCCCCCTCCCCCCGTCTCATTTAACTGTGAGTCCTCGACTTTCTCTTCACCCCCACTTTTGTCCTTTTGTTGTTATTGTCGCTAAGTCGTGTTTAAAAAGTTGATTTAGGTTTTGGTTTTTTTTAGAATGGGGCCAATGTAAATAGCATCCCACAGTGCGGTCAGGCCCCGCTTGGCCCATTCATTCATCGGTCGGTGGAGATTGGGCTGTTCCCACCTTTGGCCGTCACGAACAGCGCTGCCGTGAACACTGCCGTGCAAGTTTTCATGAGGACGTATGTTTTCAGGCCCGCTGGGCATATATGCCCAGGAGTAGAGTTGCTGGGTGACTCTGAGGAGTTGCCGGACGGTTTTCCACGCCCCGTGGCACGTGTCCCCCGGCACAGTCTTCACATCCACGCCGATGCTGGTTACTGTGCATCTTAGGGTTGTGGCCGTGCTGCTGGGTGTGCGGCGTTGTGTCACCTTGGTCTCGGTTTGCATTTCCCCGATGGCTAATGATGTGGAGCATCTTTTCATGTGCTTAGGGGCCGTTCGTATATGTGCGTAAATTCTTTGCCAGTTTTTAAATTGCGTTTTGTTTTCTTTTTATTGTTCATTCGTAAAAGCTTGTCCTCTATCCTGGATGCTAGTCTCTCATCAGAGAGACACTTGCAAAATCCTTCTCCCTTCCTGTGGATTGTCATTGCACTTTGTTGATGATGTCCTTTGCAGCACAGACGTTAATTTTAACGAAGTGAGTTTACCTGTCGTGTGTCTCATCACTCACGTGATGGGTGTTGCATCCAGGAAAACGTAGCCTGAGCCAGGGTTACGGAGATTTACTGTCTCCTTCTCAGAAGTCCAGAGGTTTCGTTTCTACAGTTAGGTCTGCGAGCCCATTTTGAGTTCATTTTGACGGTGCGCAGTGGGCTCAGGTGCCCTCTGTGGCGGGTGGACACCCAGTGGTCCCGGCGCCCTCTGTGGACTACACATCCTTCTCCCACTGAGCGCTCTTGGCACCCTTGTGGAAACTCGACTGTAAGCATAAGGTTTTTCTGGATTTTTAACACCATTCCACTGATTTATATGTCCATCTGTGCCGGTGCCATACTGACTGATCACAGTAGCTTTGTACTAAGTCGTGAAGTTGGAAAGTGTGAGTCCTCTATCTCTGCTCTTCTTTTTCAAGATCGTTTCGGCAGTTCTGGGTCCCTCGGACCTCTGCGTGAATGTTGGGGTCAGCGTGCCAGTTTCTCCAAGGAAGCCTGCTGGGATTTTGATAGGGGTTGGGATGAGTCTGTAGGTCACTTCGGGGAGTTTCGATGTCTTAATATTGCCTTCCGTCCCATGAACGTGAGGTGTCTTCTGTATGTTTAGGTCTTTTAAAATTTCTTTCAGTGATATTTGATTGTTTTCAGCGTACGTACAAGTCCTAGACATTTTTGTTAAACTTATCTCATTACTTTATTCTTTTTAATGCTATTGTTTTTAATGCTAAGCTTCTTGAGGGTGTTTATCTGTGTATTCCCAGGATTTTATTCATAGTAAGTGCCAGATGTATATTTGTTCAATGAATCTATTCACAGTTGCCTCTTTCCCCCCATTTTATAAACGAACAACCCAGACTCAGGTTAAGCTACTGGAGCACGTATGTGCCGGCGAGAAATGAGACCCTTGGGTGGGGTGCTGTGCGGTACTGGGAGCTTATTCAGGGTGGATTCATCTTAATCCTTTGGGTGTATTTAGTCAGATGCTTTGAGTCAGAGGCGTAGAGTAGCTTAGGGCTATCAGTTCCAAAATAAATTTCTGTAAGAGTGCCGTACTTGAAACCTGATTTGTGTGCGTCTTTGAAGAGGGTCGCGTTCGGGGAGCTTGCCTGATGAGCACTTGCGTTTATTAAACACCTCCAAGTGTAAACGATCAGCAGCACTTGTGAGAACAGGGCGCTCTCCCCCGCGGCCGTGTTGGTCCGCTGTGGTTGTAACCACAGCCAGTTCGACCTCTTCTGTATGCCCGTCATGACCCGCTGAGGTGAGCTTACTGAGTATTTGGCCAGTCACCTGCTGAAACAGAGCCACAAGCGCTGACTGCAGTTCAATGGGTAGAAGTCAAATAAAGAACAAGACTTGGGTACCTCCCGTGAAAGCATTTTTCTGAGGGTTGATCCTGGATCTGTGTCAAGGAGGGTGACCGTGGAGTCCATTGTGCGAATGGGATTTATGTGGCACCGTACACCTGCACGGGGGCCCAGGGTTATACAAAATTTGAATTCTAGTCCTAAGGACTAGTAGGTGGAAAGCCCCATGGTGGGAGGGAGGGCGGCCGCTTAGAGTGTGAGGCTCACGGAGCGCGGGGGAGGTGACAGGAAGCTGACCGCCACAGGCTTTGTAGGCTGTGTGCAGTCTCCCGCAGGCGTTATCCTGAGAGCATGGACAGCTTGAGGACTCTAAGCCAGGGCCTACTGTGCTGTATGCGATCATTCTTTGTGTGTTGAATGCTTGGAAACCTGTGGAAGGCTGGGCGGGGGGTGACGGGGTGACTTAGAGGAGGTGACTTTGAGGCCTGGCTGTCAGGTGGATGTTCAACCTGGCTCTGCCACCTAGTAGCTGTGTGACGTGGACGGTGCACCTGAGGAAACAGAATTTCTCTGATCAGCGGGACCGCTAATGCCCCATGCCCCAGGCCTGTTACGGAGCGTCAGTGACCTAACCTGTGTGCAGTGCGCAGCACGGCGCCTGGCTCAGGCTGCGTGTTGGTGAACAGCTATCAGGGGAGGCACACTTGATAGGACGTGGTCCCTGATCACAGGTTGTGAGGGAGGGGGGGTGCGAGGAGGATGCTGAGCTGGGGGGGTGTCACTGGGGGCCGGTGGCTGGGGGCCCCGGAGGAGGACAGCTGTGGGAGGAGGACCGTGGGGATAGCTTTGTGCAGGTGGAGGCCTAAATGCCTCTGGCGCGTCCCGGCCAGGTGGCATGAGCGAGCCGAGTTGCGTGGCTGTGGCACTCACCGAGGACACCTGTCCCTGAGCTGAGCATTTTCATAAAACCCTTCATCCCTAAGGACCCGCAGTGTTGATCGCTGAACTCGGTGACCTGGTTTATAACACGAGCAAATTAGTGTTGTCATCTCTGTCGCCGAAACTCCTGTTTCTTTATCGCTTCTTTCACTGGTTGGACACTTACTGAGCATTCACTTGTATGGCCCTCGCCTGTCCTCCGGTGCCACGGCTGAGGGCCAGCGAACTGCCCAGTCTTCAGGGAGGAGGCCCGTGTCGTTGGTAGCCTTTCCTGTAACTTGCCAGCTTAGAATTCCAGTTTTTGTTTTCACTGGTTCTGTTTTATGTTGGCCATTTCCTGACGAGAGAGACGTCTTGTGTCATTGTCATGTGCAGATTAGGTGTTCCTAGGAATCGCTGACCCCCCCCCCCCATAGCGTGTGTGTCTTACTAACCCTTGCGGGGTGTTTTCTTGTTTCCCGGCTCTGCCGCTTTCTTAATTTTGTATGCCCCTCGAAGTCTCTATCCTGTTAGGGACCTTAGTTATTTTATTACTTGCTTTTAAAAAATATAAAATTTGTGTATAGCTGACACAGGTGTTACTTTAGTTTCAGGTGCAAAGCAGTGATTCGGGGAGTTTGTACGTTATGCTGTGTTCACCACAAGCACGGCTCCTGTCTGTCCCTGCATGTCACCGTTACAGGGTCGTCGACCGTATTCCCTCTGCTCTGCCTTTTATTCTCACGACTTACTCATTCCTACGTGGAAGCCTGTGTCTCCCACCGCCCTTCACCCATTTTTCCCATCACCCTACCCCTCTCCTCTCTGGCAGCCATCAGTTTGTTCTCTGTATTTACAGGTCTGAGTCTGCTTTTTTGCTGTTTGTTTGTTTGTTTGTTTAGATTCTACACGTGAATGAAATCCTATGGTATTTGTCTTTCTCAGTCTGACTTATTTCACTCAGCACAATACCCTCAAGGGCCGTCCATGTTGTTGCAATGGCCCGATCCTGTCTTTTTTTTTTTTTTATTTTTTGCCTGAGTAATATTCCACTGTGTGTGTGCACGTATATGTCTGTCTTATCCCTTCTCTATATACTGTCCTCATCTATAAGTGTCTATCAGTGGACACTTTGATTGCTTCCCTATCTCGGCTACTATAAATAGTTCTGCAATAAATAGAGGGGTGCGTATATATTTAAATTAATGTTTTTGTTTTCTTTGGGTGAAAACCCAGTAGTGGAATTATTTGATCATATGGTATTTCTATTTTTAATTTTTAAAAAATGTTTATTTATTTTTGAGAGAGAGAGCGCAAGCATGCGTGCATGAGCAGGGAAAGGGCAGAGAGAGGGGGACGGAGGGTCTAAAACAGGCTCCACACTGTCAGCGCAGAGCCCTGTGCAGGGCTCAGACTCTCCAGCCGTGAGACGTGACCCGGGCCAAAGTTGGATGCTTAACCAGCTGAGCCACCCAGGCGCCCTGAGAAATTGTGTTTTGAATGAATCAATGAACAGTCAATACAAAAAGGTCCTCACATGGTTCTGGTTCAGGATGTTAGATCCCAAACATATCAAGATTGCCTTTCTCCCAAGGTCTCATTTAAATATCCAAAAAGATTTTTCTAAAGGAAAAAGCTACCTTCATAATTATATCCATCGATATTATAATATGCTAAGAATTCAGAGGTGAATATGAGATAGTCTTCTCTTTTATGGAGCTCGGATTCTGTTTGCGGAAACAAAGCTGTGTTTTGTGAGCTCAGTGGAGGGAGGTGTTGTTACAGTGAGGCAGGAGATGATATTAAGGAAGTGATGATGGGTCGGTGACAGTTCGCTTGTTTATAGACTTGCTTAGTTGGCTTTTAATTTCAGGCTCCGTGACTTGTCATTGGAAGGAATAGATTTTATGGTGGATATACTTAAACTCAGGACTCTTTAGAATTAAAGAACAGATGCTGAGAAAGACATAGTCAGAGTTCGTGCAGTCATCTAGTTGCACGTAAACCTGCTCGCTCACTAAGTCCAAAGTTGGTAGAGGTAGGCAGTACTTCTTGAGGCCGGATGAGCTGGTTTTTTAAGATCATCTAGGAATGGATCCAAGGGAACCGGGACGAGCAGAAGAGCAGAGTCCAGGCTCTGCCGCTTTTGGGTGGGACCCTTACCAAGCCTTGGCAGTTTATAAGGTTTCATCTCTCTTTAATGTTTGTCAAGGTGTGAGGCACGTGGTGTGTACCCCTGCTCTGGGAGCCTTTTAGGTCCCTGCCGCAGAATGCTGGGCGCAGTCGCCCCAGCACCATCCATCCCTCCATCCGTCTTCTTCTCAGGCACTGGGAACTCAGGACGTTGATGCCTTGTTGGCTTGTCTGTTTCCTCCTTGACCTTGTCAACCGTGGAGGGACCAGGGCTTAGGTAACTTTGTTTTGTTTTGAATCCTTTCCCTTTGAGTGCTTAAAACCGAAAATGGATCCAGTTACTTTAGCAGAGGCTTTATAAAGAAAGGTCCTTGGTACAAACCTTGTAACCCTTCTTTGGGACGCAGGGAAGAAAGCTACGTTCTTTCCTTCCCAAACTGTTTTGACACGTATGTATGGAAATTTTGTGTAATTTCGAATGTATATTTTCTCTCTGTATAATTATGGCTAGAAATAAATGTGGATAGAAACAGAATGTGTTTTCCACACTTTAGAATGTACGGTCTCCGCGGTTTTCTGCCCTGCTATGTCACAGTCAGCACTGGTAGAGCTATCAGCAGGCCGTCTCGCAGCGACCGCCACTGCCTTATCCGTCAGGTCCCCGCGGGCTCCCATGTTTGAGAAGGCTGATGGCTGCTGAAGCATTTTCTGGAGCATCTCTGGCTGGCTAGTTTTGAGTTAACACCAGTGACATCAAAGGCATTAATTAACAATGGTATTTCCCGTTTCCTGCACACTCACTGGGGGTTTTAAGCCTGTGCTGACCACACATGTTATTTCATTAAGTCTTCCCAGCGGTCATGATTGGATTTTATTACCCGCATTAATAAGGAAAGTGCCAGAGCTGGTAATGTGCACGTTTGGAACTGGCACTTGGGTCTTTCTGATTCCCGTTGCCTTTACCATGCTTCCAGAGAGCCAGGCGACTCTTCCCGTTAATAGTATGGCTTTCTTTCTAGTGGAATAAAACAGGTGTGAGTGTGCTGTCAAGTTGGGGATGGGGAATGGTAACTTAACATTGGAAATCCTCAGAGTCTTGAGTAATCTTTGAGTCACTTTCTGTTGGAACTTCATGCAGATGTCTGGGTCCTGGCGGGCTCAGCGGTCATGGCCATGCAGCCTATTGAAAAACTAGAACAAAGATGTGCCGATACTCCCTAAAAGAGCAGCAGATCTGAAATGAATTTGGGAATTTGATTTCATATCAAAATTTTGTGAAGATCGTGGTCTAAAATTTTGCCTGAGACTCTTTCATATTCCCCAGAGTCTTGTGCTGTGGATGTCTCTGCTGACCTAACATGGCTTTTCACAGGTCCCACGGGCAATGAAGGGCTTTTCAGTCAAGTGTTTTCCTGGGGCTCTGAAGCAGTTGTGCCCAAGATTTTTCCATTAATCTTTTCTGGGGCTTGAAATGATTGCAGTTCTATTTATAGTGTTTATCATTTGGTTTCTTATTATGTTCAAATGACATAAAGAATGAAAGAGCATATTACTGGTGAGGGTATTCCAGTCTTTTATCTCTAAATGTTTTTTTTTTTTTTAATGTTTATTTATTTATTTTGAGGGAGAGAGAGAGCATGAGCATGCAGGGGAGGGACACGGAGAGAGGGAGAGAGAAACTCAAGCAGGCTCCGTGCTGTTGCGTAGAGCCCCATGTGGGGTCATGATCTGGGCTGAAATCCAGAGCCAGTCACTCAACTGACTGAGCCACCCAGGCGCCCCTGGTCTTCCATTCTTAAGAGTGTCCATGAAAGAATCAGTGGGAACTCTGAGGGACTGGAGGTCAAGGCTTATGGTCTTCCCTTGGCTGTCACCTTTATTTTAGATGGTGGCCTTGTTGAGCATACTTGCGATGACCACTAATATTTTACCCCCCCCCCCCCAACATCTTTTATCATATTAAAACCAAAGGATACAGTTGATGGTCTGGGAGTTTACAGGTACATGCTGAAAGCATTAGGTACTCCTGCCTCTCCTATGTAGACCTCCTCAGTCCTCTGCCCATGGCTGCACCTCACTGCACTGGAATCTCTCTGCAGCTGGTACTGTATGCAAACAGGGCAAAGACCTTGTCCTTTAAATTGACATATGCATGGGTCCTAGCCTTAAGCATAAAGCTTCTGCAAGAAAACATAGGGGAATATATTTGGGACTTTGGAGTAAGCAAAAGTCTCTTAGGTAAGGGCACAGAAAGCTTTAACCATAAAAGAAAAGTAAATCGAGCTACTTTACAGTCTATAAATTAATAAATTGAGCTCCTTCATAATTTCTGCTTGTCAAAAAACTCCTTTTGGAAAATAAATGTGCAGCAGACTGGGAACATAGAACATTGAGAATATATAAAGATCTCCAAAGACTCAGTAATAAGACAAATGATATAATTTAAAAAATGATCAGAAAATGAGAATAAATGCTTTATGTTAGAAGATATAGAGGTGGCCAGTAATTGTATGAAAAAATGTCTAACACCATTAGTTATCAGGTAAATGCAAACTAAAGCCACCAGAATGACTAAAATGGAAAAGACCGATAACATCACGTGTGGGTGAGCATGTGGAGCAACAATAATGTTACTAACGTGAGTGTGAAATGATGCTTCCACTTTAGAGTATATACCTCAACGTAACAAAGGCCACATGTGATAAATCCACAGCAAACATCCTCTAAGATCAGGAATAAGTCAAGGATGTCCACTATTGCCACTTTCATTTCACATAGTACTAGTAGTCCTAGCCACAGCAATCAGACAAGAAAAAGAAATAAAAGGTATCCAAATTAGCAAGAAAGAAATAAAATAGTCACTAATTGCAGAGAAGATGATACTATATAGCGAAAATCCTAAAGATGTCACCAAAAAACTACTAGAATTAATAACTAAATTCAGGGAAGTTGTGGGACATAAAGTCAATATATAGAAATTTGTTGCATATCTATACACAAATAATGAAATAACAGAAAGGAAGATTAAGAAAACAACCTCATTTACAATTGCATCAAAAGAACAAAATTCCTGGGAATAAACTTAACCAAGAAGGTGAAAGACCTGTACTCTGAAAACTATAAGATGTTGATGAATGAAATTGAGATGACATAAATAAATGGAAAGATATACCATGTTCATGGATTGGAAGAATTAACATGGTTTAAACTCCATACTACCCAGAGCAATGTACAGATTCAAAGCAATTCCCATGAAAATATCAATATTATCTTTCAGAGAAGTAGAACAAAGAATCCTAACATTTGTGTGGAACTACAAAAGACCCCAGATAGCCAAAGCAGTCTTGAGAAAGAAGAATAAAGTTGGAGACCTCACACATCCTGAATTCAAATTATCCTAGAAAGCTATAGTGATCAAAACAGTATGATACGTGTACAAAAACAGACACATAGATCAATGGAACAGAACAGAGAGCCCAGAAATAAACTTGTGCCTATGCAGTCAATTAATCTATGATAAAGGAGTCCAAAGTATACAACAGGGAAAAGACAGTCTTTTCCATAAATGATGTTATGGAAAGTGGACAGCTAGCTGCATGTAAAAGAGTGAAACTGAACCACATTCTTATATACCATATATAAAGTAAATTCAAAATGCATTACAGTCCTAAATACAAGGCTTGAAACCATGAAATGCCTAAAGGAAAACATAGGCAGTAATCTCTTGAACATCAGCCTTAGCAACGCTTTTCTAGATCTGTCTCCTCAGGCAAGGGAAGCAAAACAGAAATAAGCTATTGGGACTACACCAAACTGAGTGTTTTGCACTTGCAAAGGAAACCATAAATAAAACAAAAAGGCAACCCAGAGAACAGGAGAAGATATTTGCAAATGATATATCTGATAGAGGCTAATATCCAAATCAGAAAGAATTCATAGAATTAAAAAATCAAAAAAACAATCTGATTAAAAAATGGGCAGAGAAGCTAAATGGGCATTTTTCCCAAAGAAGACATCCAGATGGCCAACAGACACATGAGAAGGTGCCTAGCATCGCTCATCAGGGAAATCCAAATCAAAACCATGATGAAATACCACCTCACATCTGTCAGAATGGCTATTACCAAAAAGACAAAAAAAAAAAAAATGTTGGCGAGGACGTGGAGCAAAGGGAGCCCTCGAGCACTGTTGGTGGGAATGCAAACTCATGCAGCCACTCTGGAGAACAGAATGGAGAGTCTTCAAAGGAGTAAAACTAGAAGTACCATATGATTCGTAATTCTACTTCTGGCTGTTTACCTGAGGAAAATGAAAATACTGATTTGCAAAGATACATGCACCCCCGTGTTTATTGCAGCATTATTTGTCGTAGTCGAGTTATGGACACAGGTGTCCGTCTCTAGACACACATGCACACGCTGGAATGTTACTCAGCCGTAAAAAAGGAATGAAATCTTGCCATTCACAATAATATGGATGGACCTAGAGGACACTATGCTAAGTAAATAAGTCAGACAAAGACAAATACCATATGCTCTCCGTTACATGTGGAATCTAAAAAACGAATGAACAAGCAATAACAAAAAGAGAAGCAGACTCATAAATACAGAGAATAAACTCGTGGTTGCCAGAGGGTCAGGGGGATGGGGGAAATAGGTGAAGAGGATGAAGAGATACCAACTTCCAGTTATGAAATAAATGAGTCACAGGGATGAAAAGTACAGCAGAGGGAATATACAGTCAATGACGTTGTAAAGCTTCTGTGGTGATAGCTGGCGACCACACTTACTCTGATGAGCCTTTGATATAAGGTCTCTGATTGCCGAACCTCTGTTTGTACACCAGAAACTAATTTAATATTATAGGTCAACTATAGTTCAATTAAAAATTAGAAAAAATTTCATGTAAAGAATGATGCTTCTCTAAAAAGACGCTTGAGCAGTCCTTCTGCATTTCTCCCACACTTCACCCCACACCTGGGTAGTCACCGTTCTGTTTGCTCTGTTTGCCTATTTGGGACATTTCACAAAGAAGGAATCCTACGGTATAATCTGTGTCTTTCACACGGCCTGCTGTTGTCCGGGTTTGTCACAGTTGGGGCACGTGTCAGTGTTTCATCTTCTGTTTAGTGCTGGATGATTTTGGTTGTTTGTCCTTTCTTCAGTTGGCAGACGGTCACACTGTTTTACTTTTCGGCTATTATGAATAACGCAGCTGTGAACGTTCATGTATAAGTTTTTGTGTGTGTGCATATATTTTAATTTCTGTCTGATATATGCCTGGGGTGAAGTTGCTGGGTCACGTGATAGCTCTCTGTGTAATCTTTTGAGGGACCACCAAAACTGTTTTCCAAAATTGCCGCACAGTTTTACCGTCCCACCAGCAGTGTATGAGGGTTCCGGTTTCTCCACATCCTCATCAACACTTATGTGTGTGTATTATGTTAGCCTTATTAGTGGGTACGAATGGTGTATCCTTGTGGGTTTGATTTTCATTTCCCTGATGGCTAATGATGTTGAACATTTTTTATGTGCTTATTGGCCATTTGTGTATCTTTTTTTTTAAGTTTTAAAAAATGTTTTGAGAGAGAGAGAGCACGAGCAAGTGAGCGCAGGGAGGAGCAGAGAGAGAGGGAGACACAGCATCCAAGGCAGGCTCCAGGCTCTGAGCTGTCAGCAGAGTCATCAGTGCAGGGATCAAACCCATGAACCGAGAGGTCATGACTTGTGTCCAAGTCGGACAGTTAACTGAGCCATCGAGGTGCCCCGTTTTTTTTTTTTTTTGTTTGTTTGTTTATTTTTGAGAGAGAGAGCACAAGCTGAGGAGGGGCAGAGAGAGAGAGAGAGAGAGAGAGACAGAGGATCCAAAGCAGGCTCTGTGCAGTCAGCCTGATGTGGGACTCGAACTCATGAGCCGTGAGATCATGACCCGAGCCAAAGTCAGATGGTTAACCGACTGGGCCACCCAGGTGTCTCACCATTTGTGTATCTTCTATGGAGAAATGTCTATTCAGATTCGTTGCCCATTTTAAATTGGGTCGCTTGCCTACTTATTTTTGAGTTGTGAGAATTCTTTGTATATTCTATGTATAAATCCCATATGAAATGTAAGAAGTGAAGCTTCCACTTCAGAAGAAGTCCGGTGGACCTGGGGGGTGTGGTGGGGGTGGGGATTGGGTGTGAGGGTGAGTAGTGCAGGAGAAGGGGAGGTGGCGTCGTGGAGTCTGGGAAGGCGGTGAGAATTTAGGGAAGGAAGAGGCCGCTCACACCGGACAGCATGAGGACCAGCGTCTGGGAGGGGTGCTGAGCAGGGTGCCGCCGTGGGGAGACGCGGGAGCCTGCCCGTCGTTTTCTTACTGCCTGGAATACGCGTGCCTGGCTGGCCCTCCCCCATCCCGTCTCCCGGAGAGTCCGCCCCCCTGTGTGTTCATGGACTCTGAGCAGTTCTTCCCGCATGTCTTCACTGCTGTCTCCCCTGAGGGCGGGGCTCTTTCCCGTCCTGTTCCCGCTGCCAGCCCAGCCCCGGGGGCATGGACTCCAGGATGCATTCACCGAACAGGTGTCAACAGGATGGGAAAACACACACATCAGAATTGTCTCGTTTGGCTGGGTCACAGGTGGGCAGTGGGACCTGGGGTTATGGGGGCAGACTGGTGTGCCAGAGAGGGTTCTGGGCTTGTGGTTGTAGTACCCAGGGGCTCCCTAGTGTTTCCGAGAGGGGGTGACGGGCTCTGAGCTGTGCTCCAGGGATACCAGTCTGGCAGTGTCCTTGGATGGATAAAGGAAGGTCTCGAAAGCTGGTTAGAAGACCATTTAGATTTGTCTTCCAGGTGAGGGCCCAGGCGAGCTGGGCATTGGGGAGCACAAGTTGGCACGGCCGCCATGCCGTGGTTCTGTGCTCACAGAGGTATCTGGGCAACAGATTTATCAGCAGGGCCGGCAGAGGGATGGAATCACCTCCTGAAGCGGTATAGCCTCGACCAGCAGGGTGGGCGGTGGCCAGCTTCCCTCCTTACAGCTAGCGTGGCATGGTGAGGTCAGTGAACCCTCAACCCAAACTCGGGTCTGGTCTCTGATGCTTCTGGGCTGTGTGATTTCACAGAGGCTGTTAATACCTCTCTGAACTTCAAATTTCCTCATCTGCGAGCTGGGGGAGACATAGTTCATGGGCTTGCTGTGATGATTAAGGTGCATTAGATTTGCTGGTACTTGAGAAACAGAAGTTGTTACTACATCATGGGAGCGTGGGGAGAATCCAGTCAGGTCATGGATGGAAGAAAACTTTCCGGAAGCACGAAGGCTGAAGCTTAAGTTGGGTGTTGTGATTGTTAACGGCTCATTGTCTGGTTCCGTGGTTCCATATGTTTTCTGCTTTGAAAAGTTTTGTGTTTGATGAAAGTCCCTGCCCAAATCCTAGTGTCCAGGTAAACCGTCGTCCTTTTCTTCCACGAGGGAGCGTAAAGTGGATGCCGTGTGCCGTGTAGCAAATACCTTCGTTCTAGAGAGCTACAGGCCTTACCCGCAACAGGACAGGATGAACTTGAGAGATGGGTCTCCTCAAGGCTTTGGGGCTTGCGCGTAACGCTGCTTCTGTGCTTTTCCGGCGGTGTCTTCAGGGTGCGGGAACTCGGCCTGGCCCTTCCCCAGTGTTTCATGGTGTCTGTGTCTTATAAAAAAGCTCTTTTTGTGTGTTTCATTTCTTGAAAGCTGTTTACTTCCTGTCTGTGCCTCAGCTTTCCGAAGAAGAAAAAATCCAGCGGTACAGCATCCTCTCCGAGCTCTACGAGCTGATCGGCTTCCGTCGAAAGTCTGCGTTCTTCAAGCGTGTGGCTGCCATGCAGTGCGTGGCCCCGAGCATCTCGGAGCCCGGGTGGAGGGCCTGTTACAAGCTGCTCCTGGAGACGCTTCCCGGCTACAGCCTGTCGCTGGATCCCAAGGACTTCAGCAGAGGTACGGGAAGTCTCCTTGCTGCGACTAGCTAGCCCGGTTCCCTGGGCATCGCTTCAGCACTTGCTCTCCCAGTTAGACACTGTGGTCGGCGGTGGGTGGGGTTCCAAATGACCCAGCCCCATCCCGCCCTCGGGTGCTTTTGATAACGCTTATGATGATTTGCTAAGCAAGTAGTGCGTTGCTTGGGGGCGGGCATTCTTCTGGCTGGTCCCGTCCTGCCCTGGTAGTAGTGATCGGAGTGCAGGGCGGACATAACCGGACAAGTCCTCACTGCCTGCGGGGTTTATGTTCGAAAGGCTCAGTGTTGCTGGTGGAAGAGGAGACAGCTGTGAAGGTGGCGGAACTGAGCGGTTTCACGGGACGAGGGTAGTGTTCGGGAAGAGGGCAGAGTTTCTAGAGCAATCGCACAGTTGTTCTGTAGCGAGAGGAGAAAGGGTATTTTAAAAGTTCCCACTTGCACGGTGAATAGAAGCCTCGATTACTGTGCTTCAGAGAGACTGTAGGCGAGGTCGCAGTTGCTTTCCAGTTACCTTTTTTGGTGTCCTTTGAATGTAACTGTAAGCCGGCTCCAGAGGGACAGCCGGCCACCCGGCCACCCGGGCTTTCTGCGAGTCACACCAGGGGGTGTCTGATGTCTCCAGTGAAACATGACATCTAAGAGTCTAGGGTCAGAGGCTTCCTTCCGGAGGCTCTTCCCTGCTCCCGTTTACCTGCCAGCCACCCTCTGGGTCTCAGCTGAATGTCACTTGTGCAGAGAGGTCCCCGAGGGTCCCTCAGCCTAAGTGGAACCTGTTTATCTTTTCTCTTTCGTCGAATCCTGTTGTTTTTCCTTCTGGCTCCTCCCATAATTTGCATGTGTGTTTAAAAATCAGTTGGGGCGATGATTTAACATCTGCTTCCCACCCTAGCCTGTGTGCCCTGTGAGGGCAGAGCCCCCCGACTGTCACTGTGTGCCCTGGCCGGCACACAGCAGGTGTCCCAAACCCTAACGAGCAGCTACAGTGTTGGTTGCCGATTGTTGAATAGAATTTCTTTATCTTAATTTTCAAACAAGATGAACGAAGTATGTTTCTTTTAAAAACTAAAACAAATCTTAACACATCTTCAAGTGGTCTGGTTCTTTTCGCTTAGACTTTTGTTTTGGGAGGAGACGTTTCCCATCGTTCCGTGAAAGAGGTTGAGGCCGAAGGCAAGGGAGTGCGATCAAATAGAGTAAAATGATAAGCGTTGCCTGGCTGTGTTTTTAACAGGAAATGCAAATCACTTCAAACTTCATCTCCACCGTGGCTCCGGACCACTTCAGACCTTTCTCAGAGAACTAGATGGAAATGTTCTCAAACCCCGTACCTGTGGATGAAACTAAATCGTCTGTCTTCTCAGGCCCCGAAATGTATTTCCGTCTATTTATCGAAATGAACATTCTCCCTAGCTGATTACAGAGAGTGAGGGCAGGCCCACGGAAGCATGCGGAGTGTATTTGCCAGCTCAAAGGGCTGCATATTGTCATTTTAATCTTGTGTTACTGCGCCTGAGGATTTCTGCATGTGCTGTATGTGTACGCTGGGTACGAAGACCGGCCTTTTCCTGAGCGAGGCGTTCAGGCTTCCCCAGAGCTCTCACAAAAGAGACTGGCAGGGCAGATGGGTTTGCTTAAAGGCAGCCGTCGACATAATAAACTCTCAACTTGGGAGAACCTTCCGAACGCAAGAGCATTGAAATGTTATCACTTGGTCGTATGTTGCAAATCTGTCTGAAGAATAAAAAGAGTCACATTTCGTTGCGAGAGCAGTTCGAATCACATAGAAGTTGTGGCTTGGACACTATTTAATGTTAAGAAAATTTATGCTCAGCCTCACTTATAATTGCCTGTGGTAGGAACTGTATCATTATGTATTCAAAAAAAAATCACCATAGTAATATTTGCCCAGGTTTTAAGTGAGAAAGCCCTCCTGTTGTCCTAGCGTTGAGATTGCTAAATTGGGTCATTTAGAATTCATGGCTTGGTTAGTCATGAAATTGATTTCAGCTTCTTAATCCTTTTCAAAATCACTTATTTCGTTTTGGCATTTGGTCTTCGCTTCTTTTGACAACGAGGAAATATTGCAAGGACTCGTCTTTCCCTCCTTCCCTGTTGTGTGGAAAGAGCTGCTATTTTCCATTCCAGATGGTTTTCGAAAGACAGGCTCTAGGGGACGAGGTAGGTTTTGTGGTGTGGGTGTCCCTGTGTGTTTATGCACCTCCAAGAATTTCCATTTAAAAAATTATTATGAAGTAACTTAAATATATACAAATTAAGGAGAATAGTACAATGAGCCCATCACCCAGAATAAGTGGTTATCAGGAGTTTGCCACTCGTGTTTATTTTTACCTTTTTTTCCTTGTATTTGTTGTTCGTTGAAGTATTTTAGGGCAAATCCCAGAAGTCGGGTCGTCTTACCCTACAGACTTAAGCCGCATGTCTGTGAAGTAGGGCGTTGCCTTTCATCAGGCTTTCAACTTGACCCACATGCGGCACCAGCTGCGTATCAGGGATCCCGCCAGGCAGTGAGGATACTCGGGTGACTAGGACACGATCCTGGCTCTGAAGGAAGTGGGGGGTTGGTGGAAGGAACAAATCACGTACCTGCCAGATAACGCCCACGGGGCCGAGCCTGAGCCCGATGCCGCAGAAGGACCCGAGAGAGCTGGCCAGCCGCGTGGGGCAGGGCAGCGGGAGAGGGGGTCAGCGGGGGGGCTGTAAGCCCTAGGGCCCCGGGCACGCAACATGGGGCAGCCACGTGTGCGTCAGGATCCCGTTGCGAGGGCTCCTTCTCGAAGGATTTCCAGGTAGAAGATATTTAGAAGCGGTAGCTGTTGCCAGAAGGGGGATGGAATAGGTAATGCTGAGATCCTGTGGGGTCTTAAAGAGGTCATTATCAATGGCTGTGCGACCGACTCCCTCACCTTAAGTCTCATCCGTGCTAATTTGTTCTAGAGGGAGCAGCTGCAGAAGTCTTTTAGCTGTAACCTTTTTTAGCTGTTTGCTTTTATGAGCTTCTCCTATAGGCGAAGCTAAAAAAGCACGTTTTTGTCATGTCCTTGGTTGTCGCTGATGAAGGCCCATTGAGTACCAGTATTTCTCTGAAAAAAATCGTGTATGCCATTGGAAACATAATCTTTTATTATAACCTTATTGTAATGATTTCCAAGTGGTTATTTTTATTTATTTATTTGTTTGTTGTGAGAGAGAGAGGGAGAGAGAGCAAGCAGGGGAGGGACAGAGAGAGAAAGGGAGAGAGAGAGAATCCCAAGCAGGATCTGCACTCTCAGCGCACAGCCTGATGCAGGGCTTGGTCCCACGAACCGTGAGATCCTGACCTGAGCCAAAGTCAAGAGTCGGACATTCAACCAACTGAGCCCCCCGGGTGCCCCTGAAAGTGGTTATTTTTAACTTGTGTCTTTGTAGGAGGGAAAAAGTACACCAGAAAACATTTTTTTTCACTGTACGAAGACACTATCACTTGCGAGTTCTTTCTGGGGCGTGTAAACACGGGAAATTTCTTTTGTTGCCCTTTGGGTTTGGTAGTTGAGCCCCTTGTCTTTACATCACCAAGTTTTACACGTACCATCGCACGAATATTCACGGGAGGCTCGCGTCTTCGGGTCTGTTGCCGGTGCCCCCGGGAGCCCTTTGAGGACGTTCTGTGACTTCCACCCACAGGCACACACCGAGGCTGGGCTGCCGTCCAGGTGCGTTTGCTTCACGAACTGGTCTACGCCTCCCGAAGAATGGGGAACCCCGCTCTTTCCGTCAGGCACCTGTCCTTCCTGCTGCAGACCATGCTGGACTTTTTGTCCGATCAGGGTGAGTGAGTTCAAACTACCGTCTTTTTCAGCACACATCGGGCTGGCCCGCACAAACCCTGGGCTCAGGGTTAGGTGCGTGGCGCTTCCCCGTCCTCTGCTGGTTAGAAGACGCCGTGCCCCTCTGTGCGCTCTCCGTGCTACCTTCACTGTCCCCTGTGGGTGCCTGATGCCGCCGCCCAGCATTCTTGCTCCCCTCCCCTCCCAGGGCCCTCTCGCACCCCTCTCTGCTGCTTCTGTCTCCCTGCCTGCCTCCTGCGTGGGCCCCCCTTCCCTTTGCCTACATTGTATCAGACGGAAACGTCCAAGTAGAGCGTGTATACAGAGAAGTGCATGATTCATAAGAACGTGGCTCAGTGCATTTCCCCACCCGGTGACCGCGACCGCTTCTGTGATCGGCAGCCAGAGGGGAGACGTGATCAGAACCACGAGGACCCCTGCGTGCGCCTCAAGGGCAGCTGCTGTCCTGTGTTTACAACCAAGGATGCTGCTCGCCTGCGTTTGCACCCGTGGTGCCGTGCGGTATCTCTGCCCACGCGTCGGTCGGATGACTTTCTTCTGGGCCCTTCCATCAGTCGTCTGCTCCTGCTGTTACTGGGTGGCATTTGCTCTTTGGGTTTCCGTCATAACCCGTTTATTCCCAGCCCGGATCCCACCGGAGCCCAGATGCTCTGCCGCTTGCAGGGCAGGACCCTTTGCACGTGCCGCAGGCATGTGGAAGCCAGCACGCCCCAACGGCGCTCCGCGGCTTCCCCGCCACACCGCCGCGCTTGCCGGGGCCGCTCAGCCAGTCGGTGTGTGTTTCCCGTCGTGTTCTGTGCACCCTCTGCCCTGGAGGTAGATGAGCGGGGAATTTATTAGGAAGTGCTCCTGGGGTCGATACCGATTGCAGGGAGGAGGAGGCGAGGTGGGGCAGAGGGAGCCCAGCCCCTGTGCGGTGTCAGCGGGGGCCCCCGCCGGCCCACCGAGAGCTCTGTGCTGCGTTGTCGCGAAGGCCAGGCTCGGTGACCAGTCGTGCGATGCCCGGTGAGGCAGTTTCCGGAGAGGACTCCCACGGCTGGGTGAGGCCTCGGCTGACCCCGTGGGACTCTGAAGCTGGGATGGCCCTTCGGAGAGGCACGTTGCTGTGTGGCGAGGGGCCGGGCCGACTGCTCCCACAGCCGGGTGCTGGAGGCGCTCTGCTCCCAGGAGGGGGCGTGCTCGTGGGCGGGGCGGCTCTCTCCAGCAGAGAACATTCCGGATAGGGCAGTGCTCCCGTCCCTGGTGGTGCACTGCTGACTGCTGCAGAGTCACCCCTCATTCCAGGTGTCCCTGCGGGGACCTGCTACGGCTCTGCCACCGCACTCCTTCACCTCGCACCCCGGCACCGGCCACGTGCGTCTCCTGTCTTCACAGCTGTAACGTTAGTGGGTATTCCTCCCCCTCTGCCTGTTGGCTTCCCCCGACCGTTCTCCTCTCCTGCGGTCGGGACAGTCTCCTCGGATCCAGGATGGAAGGGGAGTGTGTCTCTCCGAGGGTGGGCGTGAGGCTTCAATACATTAATGCCAAAACAGCTTTTACACCGGAGCTCGCGCTACAATCGTAACGGTTAGCTTCTAAACCAGTACTCAGGCTGGCATGCACTTGCCTTTACGGAACCAGGAAAACAGTCGGTCTGATTCATGCACTTTTCTGAGCCGGGAGAGGAAAGGCGTTCTGTCGTAGCTATTAGGGCACAAGTGCGGCGATGTGTTTTGTTTTTTTTTAATGTTTATTTATGAGAGAGAGATTTAGAGACAGAGCTCTAGTGGGGGAGGGGCAGAGGGAGTTGGAGACACAGAATCCGAAGCAGGCTCCAGGCTCTGAGCTGTCAGCACAGAGCCCGACATGGGGCTTGAACTCACAAACTACGAGATCATGACCTGAGTTGAAGTCGGACGCTTAACCAACTGAGCCACTCAGGTGCCCTGCGGTGATGCGTTTTATGTGGAAACAGTTGAGGACCCTGGCTGAAGGTGAAGTTCAAGGGTGCGTCGCAGGATTGGGTGAGATTCCTCTTGCGTGATCCCCTCCTCCACCCGGTGCGTCCTGGAGCTTCGGGCAGGCTGTGCGGACCTCCCGCCATGCGTACCGCGATGCCCATCGTGTGCCCTTCTCCTTGGGAGTGCCGTTGTCCTCAGGCGACTCCCACGGCCATTGCTGCCAGTGCCCTCGAAGCACTTACCACGTGTGGTGGTTCTTGGCTCTCTCCGGGCATCACTGCCCAGACAGGGGCCCCCACGATGGCGGGACACCTCGTCCTCTGGGCCCGCTTGGTTTCCGCTGCCTTTGGCGCTGCATCCGAACAGCAACCGTGATGACGGCGTCCAGTCTGAGTGGACTCTGCCCACTGGGCCCGAGATTTCTGATCCATGGCACGTGTCCCTCTCCCCTCTTGTCACGGCTCTGCTCTCTCTCTCAGCACCGCTTTCCCCACACGCCTCACGTTGAACTGTGTGCCATCCTGCATGACCGTGAGTTGTGAGGACGGGGCCCCACATTGTTGCCCTGAGCTGCTCACACCTTCGTTCTGCTTCGTCTTGGATTTTTTCTCTTAAATACACATCCCCCGTCCTGCAGCAGGGCCTTTGTCTCTGCCCCGGCCTTTCCCGTCACCAAGTGACTTCTCCAGGTCTGGACTCCCTCTCGGCAGCCAGCCGACCAGCCCCTCCCGCTCCGTCCTCCTCCTCCGTGCGCTGCTCACAGCTGCAGGGGGGGTCCGCACGTTGCTGGCTGGTCAGCGCCTGTCGTCCTTTCTGGAGCTCTGGGACGGAGGGGACTTGCCGGTTATTGGAGGTCACGTCACTTGGTGATCTAAAGGCCCCGAGTTCAAAAGCAGAGGAACTTGGGGCGTCTGACTATTAAACAAAGAGCTGGCTCCTTAAAGGCCTGTGCGTAATGGTATTTGGGTAATTGGAGTCTTCGGGAAAAGGACAAAAGTCAGGAGGTCTCAAGAGTTCTTTCCTCTGATGGCTGTAGCCTCAGATCAATAATGACATTCTTCCTGGGCCTCCGTTTTCTCATTTGTACAGCTAGGACGGCACGCTCGCGAGATAGTTTGTTATTATTTTAATGATCGGTATTTTGATTTATTGGATGACCTTTCCTCCGGAGAGCTCATGGTATCATTTATAGAGCTGATGATGAACATTTCTACGTACCGCTGCGTCGAAGTGAAGTGTGGACTAGAAGAATGGCCGAGAAGGAGGAAGCGGTCCTGGGCTTGAGGGGAGTGCCCTCTGGCCTCTCCTCCCCCGTCAGCCTGCTTGGGTGCTTGCAGGCAAAGGCGCCACGACCTGGGGGTTCCTCGCCCTGCCTCTCCCATGTGCACCCTCTCCTGCGCGCAGGCTGAGCGAGCTCGTAAGAATCGGGGACGGTTGTTAACACGAAAGGCTTCAGTTCCCCAGCACTCCTGTCGGTTTTTGCAAGACGGAAGTCCTGATTTGAGGATGGATGGACTTTTCTTGGGAAGCGTGACCGTGTTCTCTTTTACGATCACCGATCTGGGGTCACTTCCGTTGAGGCTTCCTGACTGGGCGTGCCGGCTTCCCTGGCATCATGGCAGTGGGTCGGTGAGCCCCGTGGGTCGTAGGTGCAAACCTGGTCCTGGGTGCTGCACAGGGGCCCCTTGGAAAGGAGCCGGATCCCTGACTTTGTGAAGGCTGAGCATGGGGCAGAGCATCCCTTCCTGCTCACTCGCCTGCGCCCCGGCCACCTGCAGCGCTGCCTGCACTCTGGGCCACGACTGTTTCTGTTGTCTTCTGACTGCGACACACCCTTCACGGAGCCTACCCTGCCCGTGTGGTCCTGGCTCCCAGCCTCTGCCCCCTCTGCGCCTCCCGCCCCCGCAGCCTGTGTGCGCCTCCAGGGCAGGGACTGTCCCCTATACCCGGCCCAGCACCTGGCTCCTGGTAGGCCCTGAATGCTGTTGAGCTAGTGGGGGTTTCTGTCCCGCTCAGTGCGCCCCTGTCATGCTGCCCGGCTCCTGGTTCTTCTAGCTGGCCGCTTGAAGAATCCCTCTGGCCTTGACCTTCGGCAGCAGAGTTCGGGAAACTGTGGCCCCGGGGGCCAGCTCCCGCCCGCCACCTGATTTTTATCCTAATGCTGGTGGTTCTAGGATGGCTTTGTACTTGCTGACACCCATTCCTGTGGAGAGTAAAAGGCTGCTGCTTTCACAAGTCACTTAAAGGCCCAGGGAAAGATTAGGTAGAGATTGAATCTGACGGACTCAAAGGGAAGGTGCCAGACGAGAGGATACAGATTAGCTGCACGTGCGTGTGCTCGGTGAGTGCGGTGCAGAGAGGTGGCCTGCTCTAAGTGACTCCCGCTGGTGCCCTGTGAACGGGCCGAGGGCGGGGGCGGCGGGGCTGCCGGGACCGAGGGGCGGCAGTGAATGAGCCTGCGCTAGGGGCTGCCTCCGTCAGACGCGGCTCGCCGTGTTATGGTGGAGACGGTGCGATGTTCTTGCTCTAGGTTCACGTGCTTCTTAGTGAATTTAAACTTTGCGTGGTTGCTTGGGCTTGTACCTGCTGGGGACTAACGGATTTTCCATTGTACCGGGTTCAGTATTTTGCTGGAGGCCTCTGGGTCGAAAACCTGTCGAAGCCACAATTTCTCAGCTACTTGGCAGGATTCCCGTCGATTAGAGAACAGGTACCTGGAGTGGCGACAGCGTGTCTGATGCAAGGCGGCGCTTGAGAAGTGTCCTTAGACATCTATGTTGTTTCCCTCCCGGGGGCCTGGGACTCCTGCTCCCTGGTCAGAGGTCGGTGGCGGTGGTTCTTTTGCCCGAGGCGCCTTAAGAGGACCCGAGCGAAATGGAATCTCTTGTCAGGGGACGGCAGAGCGAGCACAGAGGGCCGGTCGGTGTGCAGATGTTCTGAGTCCTGTCATAGTTGACTTTCCACAGTAGCCCCGCCCCTCTGGTCTGACGGGAGCAGGGAGAGGGTGGGGGCAGGTGGGAAAGGCGGGGGCGGGCCAGGGGAGGGCCAGGCTGGGCTGCCGAGGGAAGGCGCTTTAGGGCGGGCCGTGTCCTTCCTGCCCGGCGTCCTGCACCCCCACACCGAAGCTGTTGGGGACGTTCCCGTGGCCATCCTGCCACTGAAGGTGTCGAGTGAGGTCAGGCAGTCAGGCCGCGGTCCGGCTGGGGGAGCACAGCATCCCAGGCGTGTGGTCTAGAACGAGAACTCCATTGGCTGTTAGAGCCCGAGGTGGCCGGCCTCTCCCCGCGAGGCCGTGTGGGAGTGTTAGGAAGGATGCAGACGAGCACCTCAGGGCCCGTAGCTCAGAGCCAGCCTCGGTTTCCCCATCCTAGAACGGGATTACAAGGCGCATCTTGTGAGGGTGAATGGGATTTGAGCAGTGCGGGCCTCCAGAGCGGCCGCCGTGCCTCCCGTCCCCAGTGCGGTGTCACACTTGCGCCTGCGGGAACCCGAGTGTCTTACTAGACTGTATATTTTAAAAGAAAATGCGTTGAGAAGGCACTCACACATCACGCGGTTCACCCACAGGAGGCGCCCTGGTGCACCGCCAGGGCCGTCGGCCGTCAGACACTGGCGTCCTCCCCGGAGGACGCCTCGCACCTGCCAGTCTCTGTTCCCTCTTACCCCCGCCCAGCCCTTGGCAGGTGTGCTCTGCTCTCTCTGTCTCTCTCAGGTTGCCTGTCCGAGGCATTTCAGGTGAACGGAGTCATACAGTGTGTGGCGTTTTGTGTCACCTTCTTTCCCATGCTGTGATGTTTTCACGCCCCACCTTGGAACGCCGTTTCTGTGCCGCTGGGCCTGCAGTCGGCACGTCCAGCCCGATGACCCCTGGACCTCACACTCAGCAGGAGTCTGGTCCTCTCTTGCCCGTGACCGTTCCCTCACCTCTCCCCGGCTGCCTGCTCCGGCCGACCTCCGGGAGCCGAGGCCTCCTTCCACCCTCCCTCGAGCCTGTGTTGGCCTCGTTGCCCCGCACGGAGCCTCCTGCGCGGCCGTGGCCCTCCCTGCCCCCTGACCTTCCTGCCCTCGCTTCCCTCCCTCCTCAGTTCGGTCCTTACCGAGCAGCCGGGGTGGTGTCCCAAAAGCTGTGTCAGATCCCAGGCCCTCCCGCTTACGGCCTCCTCGGCCTCGTTGTGCCGTGAAGAAGACCTAGGGTCTTCGTCGTGGTTCACGACACGGGTCCGCCCGCTCGCTGCGGCTTGCCGGGCAGACCGGCTCCCAGCTGTCTCCTGTGCGTGGCCTTCAAGCTAAGAATGGCTTTCAGAGATGAACATCTGCCATCAAGTTGGTGACAGGGAACCTAATTTTGGACCCCAATTAAGTAAAATGTCATCACCCTCCAAAAAGTTTCTTTTCTTCTCATTTTTTTTTTTTTTTTGAGAGAGTGTGCACTTGGGCACACACGGTTGGAGGAGGGGCTGGGAGAGAGAAGCGGGGGTCATGATCTGAGCCGAAATCGAGAGTGGGGTCCTCAGCTGACCGAGCCACTCAGGCGCCCCTTGTCTTTTCATTTTTAAACCTGTTACAAATATTGTGCTCAATTATATATTTTGAATTTTATCAATAAAAAGGTGTGTTTTCTCACCTGCTATCTCTAAGTACATACATGACATCCTTGATTTGCCTTGTGGTTCACAAAACCTGGAATATTTACTGTCTCGTCCTTGGTGGAGGGGTTCGCCTTGGCTAACCTCTGCTTTTCGGTGTCGCAGATGCGCCGGTCCCTGCCTGCTCCGTGTCCCACGTGCGGCCCTACTGCAGGGGCCCTCTCTGCTCTGGGCCAGTTTGCTTCCTCGGGCCTTCTCTCTCCGCATGGTGCGCTCTGTCCCCAGAACCTTATATGGGTGCCGCCCTGTGTCACTCGAGTCTGACCTCAAGAGGCGACAGACTTTCCTGACCTTCTAGTCCTGGGTACCCCCCAGACTCCCATGGCTGTCACCTCTGCCCCCCTCCTCCCCTGGGAGTCTTGGCGGGAGGCGCATTTGGGGAGCTTGGGCTCAGGCCTCCACACAGATCCTCCTTCACTTACGCGCACTGGGTCAAGTTTTAAATTTGTTTATTATTCGTTCATTAATTTTTAAAAAGTATTTATTTATTTATTTATTTACTGACTGACTTACTTACTTACTTGCTTGCTTACTTGCTGAGAGAGATAGAGTGCGAGCAGGGGAGGAGCAGAGAAGAGAGGGAGACACAGAATCTAAAGCAGCAGGGCTCGAACCCATGAACTGTGAGATCATGACCTGAGCCAAAGTCGACGCTTAACCGACTGAGCCACCCAGGCGCCCTGAGCTGGGTACCTTTGGAGGAGGTTACCGAAGCCTGGTTTTCTTGTCTGTTTTATTTTATGGAAATGGAGATACATGCCCTACTCAACCGGGAGAGTCTTGCTGAAGCATGGGTGCGATGGGAGATGCGGGGGCTTCACAGCTGTTGAGAGCTCCGTGCTCGTTACCGTGGTAATCGCTCCTTCTTCGTCCCTCCCTTTTCCTTCCCTGTCCCCCCACATTCCCTTGTGTCATACGTCAGTCCTGTGTATCACATTCTGAGTTGCCACAGACTTGGATCGAATGCCATTGTCTTTATGACTTCCGTGACCTTGGACAAACAATTTAACTTCCTTCAGCCCTAGTATCCTTGCCCGTACGCTGGGGACGAGAGCGTCTCACAGGGCCGTGAGTGTTAAACGTTCAGCGAAGTGCCTGGGACGGTGCCTGACCTCGCAGTGTGCGTTCAGCGGTGAGAGCATCGGGGTGATTTTCTCTAGAGAACGGGTGTGAGGAAGAGTGCAGGTTAAGGGTAGACCGGAGTCCGTATAAACAGATGGGTACAGGAGCACCCTGGGGCAGTTGGCGGTTCTTTTCAGAGGTGGAAGAGCGTTAGGGGTAATGTTCCATGAAGAAGGTGATCTTGACCTTGAGAACAAATTGGTGTTTGCCAGAACAGACCAAGCAGAAGAAAGAGTTTCACTTAGAAGATCTTTCTCTAATGCTGGCGGAATTAAGAGTATTTGCCCTGTTTAGGGAAAGCTGGGTACAGTAGTTCGGTGGGAATCCGTTGTCTGGGGTTTGGGGAGGCAAAGCGGACGACCGATAGTTGTGCAATCCGACCCAGCCATGGCACTCCTAGCTGTCCGCTCAAGACACGAGGAAACACGTGTCCACACAAACACTTGCCCATCAGCGTTCGTAGCAGCATTGTGCGAAATGGCCAAGAAATGGGAACGAGACACATGGCTGTGGACGGACGAATGGATAAAGAAGACGCGGTGCGCCCTGCCTGGTTGACTCTGTCTCTTCCTCATTGCTTCTCGCTTTCCTGTTCCTGCCTCCCTTCCTTGGCTAACTTGTGTTCACCCTCCACATTTCAGTGTGGACTCCACGTTTATAACTTTCTTATGAAGCCTTTCTCGGGCGCCCAAGGCCGTCTCGTGTTCCTCTGCAGTGTCCCCACTGGCGGATGGAACTCGCCTGCGGGAGCACTTCTGACCCGCTCTCCGCCTGCTGCTTGTTCAGCGGACAGACTGCCCGCTGGGGCTGCAGGGTCGCCGCCGGCCGTCCCCACCCCTGGCGCCTCGCGGCGCGCGTCGGTGTGCACGTGTTCCTGGCTGCAGGAGTGATACATGTTTCCCTTTTTTCAAAAACAACTTTGTCGAGATTTAAATCACGGGCCGCATAATTCACCTACTTAAAACGTACACTTCAGTTGGTGTGCCCACAGACATGTGCACCTCTCGACACAGTCATTTGTAAACATTTTTATCACCTCGCAGAGAACCCTGTACCCTGTAGCCAGCGAGGGGCCCAGGGTGGCACTCACATCGTGTTGAATGCGTTAATCATAAATACTTCCATTTGCTTCCGTTCTCTGTCTATCCGCTCTCGCTGCTGCGGCAGTGCTGTGGTGAACATCTTTAGGTCTTTGGCTTCTTGAGTAGGAGGGAGATTTTATCTGGAGAGGGCTGATTGGGTCAGTCATTTGGGACATTTTTATTGCTGCGGGAGCATTGTTCTGATTATACTGTTGGCAGCGTGCTGCTGATTCAGTACGTACGGGGTGCTGCCTCGGTGTTTTAATTTGTATTTCCTTGGTAACTTGCAAGGCTGAGTATTTTTCCTGGGTGTCTGTATATGGATTGTATGGCTTTCACGTGAAACCCGTCTAGAGTGTTCTCATCGCTTTCCTGTCTCTCGCCTCATCTGAGTCTCATTCGTGGGGTTGGGGAGGCAGGTAGGGTCCTAGCCCCCAGCCCGATGAAGCTGCTGGCATTTTGAGATGCTGAGTTTTGAGATGCCCAGAGACCCCAGTCATTCAGGGTAGGCAGACTCTAGAAGCTGGCTTTTAGCCCTTGTCAGAGGACGTATGCACTGCTAACCGTAAAATCTGTCCTGTGCCATGACATACCTGGATGGCGTCCGGCAGGTGTGACGGGGTTAGGACGCCTCCCACAAGGGTTTCACTGGACTAAAGCTGAGAGTGTCAGGAAAATGTTCAGAGATTTTTATGGTAGTCTCCTCAGCAGACCTTGACATTCGAAACAGAGGTACGTCTATATCCCTGAGCAGGCACTGTCTCCCCTCCCTTCTTTCCCATGTGGCCCCTTCCACCGTGGCCGCCAGAACTTATGCTCTGCTGTGGCAGAACCCCTGTTTCAGTTCAGCCTTCTTTCTTTCCCTAATGGTCCATTAGCCGTCTCGTATTAAGCTAGTGGCTCTTGGGCATGGGGGTTTGGAAATGTGTGGGAGCGTCCTGGGTATGACTGTGGTCGTGCGTGTCATTTGCTCTTGATTGGCGGGAACAAGCAGCCCGTGCAGGGTTGAAGTCAGCCGTGCACTCACGGTGCCAGCAGCGCCCTGGGAAACCACTCCCCCCTGAGGGCGCTGCTTCTCCTACAGCCCGAGTCCCTGGGGCCTGGAGCTGGGGTGCAGGCCTTTGCTGCTGCCGCTTCCGGAGTCCTCCTTCAGAACCCCCCTCTTCATGCGGGCACGTCGTCGGGACTCATCACTCCCTGCCTTTCCTTCCGTTGGGGTCATTTACAGACACCCCGATCGTCCTCCTCACTGTTTCCTGCCTTCAACTCCCGTGCTTCCTCCCCCGCAGCACCTCTGCCGTCTCCGTTCTCGGTGACCTGATTGTCCCTGGGCAGGGCCCGTTCAACACGCTCCTGCTCTTGTCCACGTGCGCTTTCTCCTGGGGCATCTCAGCAGGGCTGTGTCGCGTGCGTGGCTCCCTCCTCCGCCTGGTGCACAGCTCTGGACTCCGGATGGCGTGCCCCTCCACACTCTGCTCCTCTCCGCCAGACACCGAGGCCGGAAACCGGGAAGGCATTCTTGACTCGTCCTCTTCCCTGTCACACCCTCCTCTGAGTCCTGTCAGCGGGTCCTCAGGGTCTCACCTCCCAAATAGACCCGGATGTGGCCGCCTGTCCCCACCTGGGTCCTCCCAGGCACAGGGGAAACCTCTGTGAGGTCTCACCTGCCCCGTTGGCCTCCGGGGTCTCTCTGGGCTGGAGTCTTCCACCTCCTGTTGCGTCTTGTTGCTTTTCTGCTTCAGACCGTCCACGGGCTCCATCGTGCTGAAGAGTCGACTGGCCCCACGCCATTCCCCTTGTAGCTCCCCAAACCTGCCTCCTTCCATCCATCGTTCATTGACTCAGCTTCCGCCGTCGTTGCTCTTGCTTCTGTCTCTCCCAGGAAGCTTGTTTCCACCCTGTCTCCAGACCATGCACTTGGGTCTTTCTGCTTGAATCATTTCCCCAAGATATTCGTGCGACTGCCTTTTCTGCGTCCCTCAGGTCTGAGTTCAGACGCCCTGTTCACTGTCTGCCTCGTGGCACCCTATCTCTTTGCCTCTTCCTGGGTAGCCGCCCTCCTGGCTAGAACAGGAGCTTGCTGTGGGAGGGGTCTGTCTGTCCCCCGCATGCTGCCACACCCTGTACGGCAGGCGCCACCCGGTGTCTGTTGCCTCACCATCCAACGAGGAAAGTTGTCCAACTTCCCTCCACCTCTTTTTTCCCGTTTGTGAAATGGACACACAGGCTCACTTCCTGTGGCACCGTGAGGATTAAAGACAGGGCAGGCAATCCCTCCCTCTGTCTTGCGGCGGGAGGCTCCCGAGGTGAGCCCCTCCTTTCCTGTACATCCCTCTGCCGTGTGTGGATTCGGGTGTTTGGTGCAATTAACACTTAGCCCTCAGGGGAGATACTCGCTTGTTGAAAGAAAATATTGCTGAGCCAACGATGAGCTCAGAATGTGCAGGCCCAGTTCCGGGGCCCCACTCTGGACCCAGGACCCCGGGGTCTGCGTTTCACCAGGACCCCCGGGAGGCTGGCACAGCCGGTGTGCTCCAGACGCTGAGAAATGGCCTTCGAGAAGTAGAAGTTAGTCGTGGGGCATTTTTAACGAGTCCTCTTCACTTACTCCTGAAAACCAGCATTTTCTTTTCCACTTCCGTAGTCAATGTTTCCTCGGTTAGGGAGTGAAATACATAGAATCGCTACCCTTGGAGGGGGGCCTCTAGTGTTCCTGCCCCATGGGAGCAAGTTTTCCCAAATCCCATTTGTGGCTTGACACCCAGTGAGATTTCTTGTAGGAAAAGTCACGCAAAAGTACATAATCGTGGCACATTTATAGATTTGGTGAAATGCTTTTATCGAAAGGAGAGCTTGAGGCTGACATGAAATCGGAGTCGTTGAGGCCGTGTGTGTCAGCCAAATAGTCCTCCCTGAGGGAGGCAGGGGAGCAGGCCCAGGACTGCGCCGGGTCAGGCAGCACGAGGCACATACAGACACACCCACCTCCGTGTCCCCCACCCCTCTCCTCTCTCGCCGCAACTCTAGACTTTTTGTCAAGTATGTTTTTCCTGGTCGTCTTTTATACTTGAGGGTATATTAATGTGTCTTCTTTACATTTTTTGAATTTAAGTAAATTGTAAAATGGATTTGAAGACGGGTGCCTGGGTGGCTCAGTCGGTTAAACGTCCGACTTCAGCTCAGGTCATGATCTCATGGTTCGTGAGTTTGAGCCCCGTGTCGGGCTCCGTGCTGACAGCTGGGAGCCTGGAGCCTGCTTCAGATCTTGGTGGCTCAGTCGGTTAAACGTCCGACTTCAGCTCAGGTCATGATCTCATGGTTCGTGAGTTTGAGCCCCGTGTCGGGCTCCGTGCTGACAGCTGGGAGCCTGGAGCCTGCTTCAGATTCTGTATCTCCCTCTCTCTCTGCCCTTCCCTTGCTCTCGCTCTGTCTCTATGTCTCTCAAAAATAAATAAACGGTAAAGAAAATTAAAAAAACAAAAAAACAAAAATAAAAACCCAGAGTTTGGGTTTTAAGTTCCACATGTTGTATCGTATTCCCATCAGGAAACATCCAGTCTTTAGATTTGAGTTTCCACCTTCCAGCTCTGTGTAGCGAGGCAGAAGCAACTACAATCCGAACTCTGCCCAGAAACGAAGGCCATAATTTTTAAATTGTCAAGGTAATGTATATTATTTTGCCTCATGTTTTCCATTCCTGATGTGATTTTTGCCCCTTGTATTTTCTTTCCAGATGGCGTATGTGGTTTCTTGGGGAGTTTTGATTGAAATGGCCTTCATTCTTCACCTGGGCGGGGAGCAGGGAGGGTAAACGTATGAGCTCTTACGCGGGAGCTCTTCCACGGAGGGTGTGATTTGTTTCCCCTGCAGTTTATACAATCCCTTTTGTTTGTTCAGAAATAGACAGAGGGGCTGAACCCACACTGGGCAGAAAGAAGGGAAGCTTTTGACGTCCTCGTAGCTCTGTTTGAAGAGATAAATGCTGTGTGGTACAACATAATGAGCACCTGCTAGCGAGACGCATTCTTGGTCGAGAAACCCCACGTGGAGCATAATGAAGTGAAGAAAAACTACCAGTGTGTCAAAATCCCAAATGTATTAGAGGGCTTAGCAGTTACGGGAAAATACGAATTTGCCAAGTTTTAGACGAACCAGAATAGAACGTCGTGGGGTGCCACCACAAAGGGCCCTTCGCGTGTGGCTCTGCGGGACTCCGGGGGCCAGGTGGGGCGAGCCGTCGGCAGGGGGGCGGAGTCGTGCTGTGTTGTTACTTGCCCACCGTCTGCCGTACGAAGTGTCCACGTGCCGGTGCCCAGGCCAGACGTGGCCGTTTCTGGTCTAGAATACGGCGGTGCCCCCGAGGGGAGGCCCCTGTCTCCCCGGGCCCCTCTCTTGCCCAGCAGCCACCCAGACTGTCAGGTGGGCTTCTCAGGGCACGTGTTTACACATAGTCGCCTTCTCCTCAGATGGCACGCAAGGCTTCCTGTGGCTAGGAGGAGAGGTCAAGTCCCCAGCCTGTCTGCGGCGTGCTGTTCAGTGTGGCCCAGCCCGTGTCTGCCGTGTAGCGCGAGGCCTAGCTGCCGTTCCCGGAAGGAGCCTCCTTGCTCATGCGTGGGCCTTTTCTCCGGGGTTTCTACTGCCCAGAAGGCAGCACCAACCTCCCCCACCTCCGACGGCTCTCCTCGACACCTTCAGGCAGCAGAAAAAGTCTTTCTTCTCCATTTCCCCCACGCTTCCTCAACTGAGCCCGTCGCTTGCATGTTACCTGCATGATTTCATGTCCGTGGACCGCATACGTGAAGCCAGGCAGCGGGGGTGGAGCCCTCTTTTTCCCCAGACCCCAGCCTAGCACGGAATCTGGCACAGGGGGGCTCTGTGAGTGCTTGTTAAGAGTCGCCCCGTTGTCCCTGGCATTGTTTGCTCACGGGCAGGTGAAATGAGGATTATGCTTTCCTTGCTGTCTGGTGTGAGGGCTGGAGACCATGTCCGTGAAGAGCCTGAAACGTAGTAGGTGCTCGACAAACCGTCGTCATTACTGTTTCCACACACGCTGCACGCACACGGTTCTCGGGGTGAGGAATCGAGGCAGGTCTGTCGTGGGCACTAGAGAGGATGGCCCACCCGCAGTCACTGCAGTGGCTGCTTTCAGACTTTCTTGACCGTGACCCAGACTAGGAAACACATTGTGTACGCAAACCCATGTTTCCCAAAGCGACCTCTCTTGTGTGTGACGTCCTGTCTCAGCCAGCTCAGCTGCCGGAACGAGATACCAGACGGGGTGGATTAAACAACAGCGGCCGATTTTCTCACAGTTTTGGGGGCTGGAAGTCCAAGGTCGAGGTGCCGGAGGGTCGGTTTCTTCTGAGGCCTTTCTCGTTGGCTTGCAGTCTGTGTCCTCTCCTTTTGCCCTCACGGGGTCACCCTCTGTGCAAGTCTGTTCTAATCTCCTCCCATCAGGACTGTAGGCCCCCCTGTGACCTCACGTTACCACAGTGACCTCTGTAAAGGCCCTGTCTCCAAATTCAGTCATATTCCTGATGGCCTAGTGGGCATGAGCACTTCAGCACATGGATTTTCAGGGGACATACTTCAGCCCGGAACGTGAACTCTGATCTCTCCTGTCCTGTCCCCTGGGAGGCTGGTCACTACCCACCGGGCTGGTTTCTGTGACCCGCAAAGAAGTCAGAGTTTGCCTTAAGTTACAACGCCTTCCTTTTAGAACTGGCGGTGGAGTTGAAATGGAAGGGACTCGTTTGAAAAGGGTCCGCTGCACACTCCCAGGGCCTCTTAGGACCCCGCGTAGTGTGTGCACAGAGTACAGTTAATTGGCTCATGCAACCGTGGCGTCTCCCTGGTGGCCTGGGACATTGGCTTAAGAGAGAAGGAGGAGGCATGGGTGACGCTTCTCTGCACATTTCTTTTTAAGACATTAAGTTGAATTCAAATGAATATTGACAAAGCATCTTCTCAGTGGCAGGGATCTATTTTGGGGAAAGAAATGGCATATCCATTAGTAACAGAATATGCAGAGGCCTTCTTTAGACTGGTCAGGTTTTCTCTCTTCTCCGGGTGATTATCTGGACGGGTGACCCCCCTTTGCCAGGGAGCAGCTCTGCATGCAGTCCACACAACACCGAAATCCCGGGGCAGAGCGCCAGCCGCTTTCTCGGTGCGAACAGCACGGGGTGGGGGGGGGTCTGCATCACATGGTAAGGGGAACAGGCCGCAGAGGCAGGGGCTCTGGACGACGCCCCTGTGAGGCTGGCGTAAGAGAGTGTCACATGTCTGCTGACCAAGGCTGGCCGGCTGCCCGCACTTGCATGTCACCGCACCTCGCTCCGTCATCGCGACGGCGAGAGTTCCCGTTCAGTGTCCGCACGTGCTCCTGCCCTTCCGGCCGTGTTTTGTGCACTTCCGGGGAGGACGCAAAGGTCCGGGGGCTTACTTCTCTTGGGCATCGAGGCTCCGCCGTCTGCGTGGCTCACAGCGGTGGGGTGAGAGAGTGTCCCAGAGTGGCACGAAGGGCGGTGTTTGTGTGGCTGTCGGTGGGTTTAGGTGAGACGACAGAAAGAGCTGACGGTGCTGGAGCAGGAAAGGGGCCCCAGTGGGTGGCGGGAGGGGACTCCCTTCCGGCAGGTTTTGGGCTCCCGGAGGCTCCGACGTCGAGTTGAGCCTGAAGTGGGCAGGGACCTGAGGTCGGGCCACGTGTGGTGCGGGGAGGGAGCGTCCCCATCAGGGTGGTTTCTCGGCCCCTTATGGAACTCGCTCCCTCTTCAGCAGCGGACAGATGCCCACGCTCCGTCCCCGGCGTAGTGCCCGGCTCGCCGCGGGGACACGGGCAGTGATCCTGTTCGTTTCTTGCCTCAAGCTCCCTTTGGCTTTAGCGAGTCCAGTTAACAGCATCACCAGCAGCACCCCGATTGTGGACGCTGCCCTGTACCCGTGCTCACAGCCTCTCACAGGGCCCCCAAGCAGCCCACCTCGGCTGATGGGCAGGCAGGCCCTGGCAGAGCCATATGGCACAGTGGGGGGGGCCCTTCTGTGCGGGCGCATGGGGTTTGGACCTCGTCCTCCCCTCGGGTTTGTTCGCGCCTTTCTGGTGGCCTCATTCTCCGTGTGAGGGCCGTGCTCCCCTGTCCCAGCCCTGCCCGTCTGAGGCCCGACTGTGAGGCCCAACCGTGAGGCCTGACCAGTCTCCTCCCCCACCCAGCCTGTGCTTCCTTCTTCCTGCTCTTCCTGCTGCGTCTTTTTCCAAGGGCGGCACCCGCAGGGCGCAGAGAACTGGGACCTGGCTTTGCCTTCACGGTGGTTTCTGGGTCCTGAGAGGGTCCTGACAACAGTAGGTGTCACACGCTGGGCCCTTGGAACGTCCCTGCGGGTGCCCTCACACGCATGAGCTGCTCAAGCCTCGAAGTCCCCTCCCCCAGGGCAGCTTATGAGGCTTGTTTTGCAGGGAGGAGGTGAGGTCAGAGTCAGCTCGCACGCGGAAGCCTCCACTGTGGTGCGGGAGGGAGCGGGATCTGGCCCCGGCCCAGGCTCGGGAGGCCGTGTCGTAGCCGCTGGCCTCGAGGACCCCTCGTCGATGCGCTCCCATCCTCGCTCCTATCCAATGCCGCGTCCCTGCCCTGCCTGACGGGGCGCCGGGCCCACTGTGGCCATGTCACCAGCAGCACTTGCCACACCTCGGTTTGTGCCTGTGCAGGCTCCTCTGTCAGCTCGGGTGCACCTGTCGTCTGCTCGAGAGACGAGGATTGGACGAGATGGAAATGTCAGAGAGAAGTTATTCGGCTCCTTCATTTTATTGCCAGCTCGTGGTTCTGCTCCTCAGCCCAGAGAACACGAGTTAGAAGTTCGCTATTCATCCACGTTACAGTAGATGGGACCTTGGCCCGGAGAAGGCGCTCTCCTGGGCCTCCCTCTCGGGGAGCTGGGCCTCTTCCTATTTGACTGTGTCACGGGGCAAGGGAGGGCGGGAAGGAAGAGAAGTTGTGCATTTTCGAGTCGTTTCCGTGGCCCTCACTCTGACATTGCCTCTATGTTGTTCACTTCTGCGTGGGCAGAGCGGACGCGGGGAGGCCGGAGGCCTTGCAGGACTCGGGCTCCCGGGGACCACAGCTGCGTCTGGAAACGTGACAGATCTCTGCAGAAGGAAATCTTCTGTTACACTGCGACTCGTGACCATACGTCATCAAGTCGGAAAGATTTCTTACCTTGGGGACGTGCCGCAGAAGTACGTCCACGTCACTCACATACTCCTCCTTGGGGGAGAGACCAGAGCAGCCGGAGGGAAAGTTTTGGTTTTAATAAATTATATAGAAATTAGTATATATAGAAGTAATTATTTAAGTAATGAATTATTTGAGTATTGAGAAACAAGGTGATTAAAAACCAGAAATCACAATGTAGGTCAATGAGGGTATAAATTTAAAATAGTCTATGAAGACTTACGGTGGGGATTTAAGAGTTAAGCTCTTGGTATATTTAAAGTATACTTTTTTTTTGAGAGAATAAACAAAATAGACAAACCTCTAGCCAGGCTTCTCAAAAAGAAAAGAGAGAGAACTCAAATAGATAAAATCGTGAATGAAAAGGGAGAAATTACAACCAATTCCTCAGAAATACAAGCAATCATCAGAGAATACTATGCAAAATTATATGCCACCAAACTCGGCAACTTGGAAGAAATGGGCAAATTCCTAAATAGCCACACGCTACCAAAACTCAAACGGGAAGAAATAGAAAATTTGAACAGACCCATAACTAGTGAAGAAATAGAATCAGTTATCAAAAACCTCCCAGCAAATAAAAGCCCTGGACCAGACGGCTTTCCTGCGGAATTTTACCAGACATTTAAAACAGAGTTAATTCCTATCCTCCTCAAGCTGTTCCAAAAGATTGAAATGGAAGGAAAACTCCCGGACTCATTCTATGAAGCCAGCATCACTTTGATTCCCAAACCAGATAGAGACCCAGCAAAGAAAGAGAATTACAGGCCAATATCCCTGATGAATATGGATGCAAAAATTTTCAACAAGATACTAGCAAATCGAATCCAACAGCATATGAAAAGAATTATCCACCATGATCAAGTAGGATTCATTCCTGGGTTGCAGGGCTGGTTCAATATTCGCAAATCAATCAACGTGATACATCACACTAGCAGAAAAAAAGATCAGAACCATATGATCCTGTCAATAGATGCAGAAAAAGCATTTGACAAAATACAGCACCCTTTCTTAATAAAACTCTCGAGAAAGTCGGGATAGAAGGAACATACTTAAACATCATAAAAGCCATCTATGAAAAGCCCACAGCTAATATCATCCTCAATGGGGAAAAATTGAGAGCCTTCCCCCTGAGATCAGGAACACAACAGGGATGTCCACTCTCACCACTGCTATTTAACATAGTGTTGGAAGTCTTAGCATCAGCAATCAGACAACAAAACAAAATAAAAGGCATCAAAATTGGCAAGGAGGAAGTCAAAATTTCACTTTTTGCAGATGACATGATACTTTACATGGAAAACCCGACGGAATCCACCAAAAGCCTACTAGAACTGATCCATGATTTCAGCAAAGTTGCAGGGTACAAATCAATGTACAGAAATCAGTGGCATTTCTATACACCAACAATGAAACAGCAGAAAGAGAAATAAAGAAGCTAATCCCTTTCACAATTGCACCAAAAACTGTAAAAATACTTAGGAATAAACCTAACCAAAGATGTGAAAGACCTCTACACTGAAAACTATAAAAAACTTATGAAGGAAATTGAGGAAGACACAAGGAAATGGAAAAACATCCCATGCTCATGGATTGGAAGAATAAATATCGTTAAAATGGCAATAATACCCAAAGCAATCTACACATTCAATGCAATCCCAATCAAAATTGCACCAGCATTCTTCTCAAAGCTAGAGCAAACAATCCTAAAATTTGTATGGAACCACAGAAGACCTCGAATAGCCAAAATAATACTGAAATAAAACCAAGGCAGGAGGCATCACAATCCCAGACTTTAACCTCTACTACAAAGCGGTGGTCATCAAGACTGTATGGTATTGGCACAAAAATAGACACATAGACCAATGGAATAGAATAGAAAACTCAGAAATGGACCCGCAAGTATATGGCCAACTAATCTTTGACAAAGCAGGAAAATGTATCCAATGGAAAAAAGACAGCCTCTTTAATAAATGGTGCTGGGAGAACTGGACAGCAACATGCAAAAGAATGAAACTAGACCACTTTATTACACCACTCACAAAAATAAATTCTAAATGGATAAAAGATCTGAATGTGAGACAGGAAACTGTCAAAATCCTAGAGGAGAAAGCAAGAAAAAGCCTCTTTGACCTAAGACGCACCAATTTCTTACTCGACACGTCTCCAAAGGCAAGGGAATTAAAAGCAAAGATGAACTACTGGGACCTCATCAATATAAAAAGCTTCTGGACGGCAAAAGAAACAACCAACAAAACGAATAGGCAACCAACGGAATGGGAAAAGATCATCGCAAATGACATATCAGATAAAGGACTAATATCTAAAATCTATAAAGAACTTACCAAACTCCACACCCGAAAAACAAATAATACAGTAAAGAAATGGGCGGAAGATATGAATAGACACTCCTCCAAAGAGGACACTCAGATGGCCAACAGACACATGAAACGATGCTCAAAGTCACTCATCATCAGGGAAACACAAATCAAAACCACACTGAGATACCACCTTACACCAGTTCGAGTGGCTAAATGAACAAATCAGGAAACTATAGATGCTGGTGGGGATGTGGAGAAGTAGGCACCCTCCTACACTGTTGGTGGGAATGCAAACTGGTGCAGCCACTCTGGAAAACGGTGTGGAGGTTCCTCAAAAAAATGAAAATAGGGCTACCCTATGACCCAGCAATAGCACTGCTAGGAATCTACCCAAGAGACACAGGAATGCTGATGCATAGGAGCACGTGTACCCCAGTGTCCATAGCAGCACTTTCGACAATAGCCAAGTCATGGAAAGAGACCAAGTGTCCATCAACTGACGAGTGGATAAAGAAGTTATGGTACTTATATACAATGGACTACTACGTGGCAATGAGAAAAAATGAAATCTGGCCATGTGTAGCAACATGGATGGAACTGGAGGGTATTATGTTCAGTGAAATAAGTCAGTCAGAGAAAGACAGATACCATATGTTTCCACGAATAGGTGGACTTTGTGAGACTAAGCAAAAACCAGGGGGAGGGGAAAAGGGGAAAGAAAAAAAAGACACAGAGAGGGAGGGAGATAAAACATAAGAGACTCTCAAAGACTTAAGAACAAACTGAGGGTGAGGGGGTAAGGGAGGGGGGAGGGGGGTGACGGGCATTAAAGAGGGCACATATTGGAATGAACACTGGGTGTTATATGTAAACCAATTTGAAAATAAACTATTATAAAAATAAAAAAATATACTTTTATTATTATTATTATTTTAATGTTTATTTATATTTGAGAGAGAGAGAGAGTGCATAAGAGAGGAAGCAGCAGAAAGAGAGGGAGACACAGAATCCGAAGCAGGCTCCAGGCTCTGAGCTGTCAGCACAGAGCCTGACGCGGGGCTCGAACTCACGAACTGCGAGATCATGAGCTGAGTCACGTCGGAGGCTCTTTTTATTTTTTATTTTTTTAAACATCTTGTTGTCAAATTGGTTTCAAAAACGGACGCTCTTTTTAAAATAAGTTTGCTTATTTATTTATTTATTATTTATTATGTTTTATTTATTTTTGAGAGCAGGAGAGACAAAGCATGAGTTGGGATAGGGGCAGAGAGAGGAGACACAGAATCTAAAGGAGGCTCCAGGCTCTGAGCTGTCAATGCAGAGCCCGATGCGGGACTTGAACTCAGACTGTGAGATTATGACCTGAGCCGAAGTTAGACACTTAACTGACTGAGCCACCCAGGCGTCTTAAGATTATTTATTTTTGACACAGAGAGAGAGCATGAGCATGACTGGAGGGGCAGAAAGAGAGGGAGAGAGAGAATCCCAAGCAGGTTCCGTAAGGTCAGCACAGAGCCCAACCTGGGGCTCGAACTCATGAACTGTAGGATCATGACCTGAGCTGAAATCAAGAGACAGATACTTAACCGGCTGAGCCCCCTGGGGGCCCCTTTCTTCATCTCTTGAGGCTCGGTTTTCAGTGACCTGCATATGTCTCTCTTGCTCTTGTCAGCGGCCTTCTCGGCTTCCTCCAGCTGATGCAGGGCAGTGGCCAGACGCTCCTGGGCACCGACCAGCTCGTCCTCGACCAGCTGGATCCTGCGGTTCAGGGAGGCCACCTCTGCCTCGGCCTGCACCGAGGCCCGCCTTTCCCGCCCCTTCTCCCTGCAAGTGCTCGGCCCCTCCTCCTCACCGGAGGCTTGCTGCTGCAGAACCTGGGTCTTGCACTTCACCGCCTCCGTGGTGCAGACGCCGGCCACGGCGCCCACCCAGCCCGGCTCGTTCTCGGCTTCCCGCCCCCTCCGCTCGCCGCCGCAGCTGGTACTCCTACAGTTATGCTTCCAGTCCTGACCTCTGAACTTCAGTTTCCACGTGAAAACTGGATGTGTCCCCTGAATGTCAAAGGGTCCTAAATCCACCGTAACTCCAGCTGAGTTATCTTTTCCTTGAGGGTGTCACCATTTTCTTCTGGGAGGCCTAAAACTTTCGGAGTCCTTCCCAAATTGTCCTGCCCATCCTATATCCTCTCTCCCTCCCCACTCCCCAAATTTTTATTTAAATTCTAGTTAATTAATGTATGGTGCAATAGTGGTTTCAGGAGTAGAATTCAGTGGTTCATCATGTACATACAAGGCCCAGGGCTCATCAGGACAAGTGCCCTCCTTAGTACTCCTCACCCACCTAGCCCCGCCCCCACCCGCCTCCCCTCCAGCAGCCCTCAGTTGGTTCTCTAGCGTTAAGAGTCTCTTAAGATTTGCTCCCCCTGCCGACCTCTCTTTTTCCTTCCCGTATGTTCATCCGTTTTGTTTGTTAAATTCCAAGTCCTGTATCCTCTTGTTTGGACAGGTCGTCTATCTGTTCTAATGCTTGAGCGTCCCTCATGTGGGATCCCTCTTCTCCCTTCCACTGTCACAGCACGGTCCTGCTTCCTGGCTTCGCTCCGATTCTGGTCCATTCTTCACACTGAAGCCGGAAGTATCTCCTTGAAATGCAAGCGAGATCACATCCTTCCTTCTGTTCTGCTTGAGCTGCGGTGTTTGCCCTTCCCTGTCTTGATGAGGTCTCAGCTCCATCCCCAGGACATTCGCAATTCGATCCAAACAGTCTTTTTAGCCTAATTTCGTGTCACTTCCATCTAGGTAACCTGTATTTCCTATCTCCTGGACCTTTCTGTGTTCTTTAAGCGTGTCACGTGGTTTCCCGTGCTGTTCGTCTCGCAGCGTGCTCTGCCTCCTACAAACGGGAGAGTCCTACCCTCCTCACCTCCTCCTCGCCTTACCTACTTCGGAACTCAGGATCGTCTCATCATGCCCTGAGAGGGCGTTTGCTCCGGGTCTCTCACTAGGCACCCTTACGCACCCTTGATCTTCCGCCATTCTGGACGGCGCTTACCTAGAAAGTGGTCAAATACATGCGAAACCGAATTGATTTATGTCGTCTTTCCCAAATTATCTGTCAGTGTGTGTTGATGGAAACTGAGGAGTTGGGGGGTCCTCTTGTCCTGGAAGAGGGGCAATCCGGTGGGGGGTCGGAGGTCGAGGTCTTCCTTACACAGGGCAGATAGCCAGTATTTGTTGGTTACAGGAATGTCGAGTGAAGTGGGAAATAGTTTTAGAAGGAAGGAGATGGCTGAGCGTAGCAGTCTGTCAGCGAGGGCAGCGTGTGTGGCTGGGACAGGCTGTGCACGACTTCTAGTGAACTTGCAGCTCCGTCGGGACGAGGGCGCCCCAGCGCTCGCTCCCCGGACGGTTCAGGATGCCGTGTTCTCTGTGCATGAGGTGCGGTCGTACATAACCCCGGACTTCTCTGACAAAACTGTGTTGAAAACTCACTTCCAAGCATTTTTGTAATATTTTTTATTGTACAAATAGTGTCTGCTTCTTTTAGAAATCTTAGAAAACAAACAGAAAAAGAAAACATTGTGCATAATCCTGCGTGGGCAAACACCGTTAACATTTCAGTGAATTTTTTTTTTTTTTTACGTTTTTATTTTACTTTTGAGAGACACAGAGACAGAGCGTGAGCAAGGAAAGGGCAGAGAGAGAGGGAGACACAGAATCGGAAGCAGGCTCCAGGCTCTGAGCCATCAGCACAGAGCCCGACGCGGGGGCCGAACCCTCAGACCGTGAGATCATGACCTGAGCCGAAGTCGGCCTCCCAACTGACTGAGCCACCCAGGCGCCCCTCAGTGATTTTTTTTTGTATTGTTTTCTCATTCTTTTTAAATTGGATCTATCTTTAAATTGAATTTATTTAAAAAAATTTTTTTTAACGTTTATTTATTTTCGAGAGACATAGAGACAGAGCGTGAACAGGGGAGGGGCAGAGAGAGAGGGAGACACAGAATCAGAAGCAGGCTCCAGGCTCTGAGCTGTCAGCACAGAGCCCAACGCGGGGCTTGAACTCAGGAACCCTGAGATCACGACCTGAGCCGAAGTCAGACGCTTAACCGACGAGCCACCCAGGCACCCCTGAATTTATTTTGTAAATATAGTTTTGTGTCCTGATTTTCCACATAACATAAATCTTCCATGTTACTTCAGACTCTTTACAAATGCCATCGTTAATGATCATGTGAGTTTGCACTGGTCCTGTGCCGTAGCTTATCTATTACTTCATAATTGGATGTGCAAATTCTTTCTAATTATTTATTAAGTCTTTATGCTGAAGATAATTTCCCCTTCTGGGTGTTTTGTTGAGATCTCTAGAGATACTTAAATGTTTTCTAGGTAGCGCTTTAAATAGATGACGGTATAATGAGCTGGTGGCTTCGCATAATTGCCTTTCATTTTGGTAGCACATGTTTACATACTCGAAAAGAACAAGGAAAAATATTTAATCTTCTGGCGTACTTGGATGGTCGCTTACCAGGGACTCTGACCTGCCACCGTGGAAGTTAGGTGAGAAACAGGAACGAAGTTAGGCGGGTGGGAGGCAGCCGGTGTGGCTCGCTGCGTCCAGTCGGTCCCCGTCAGCGAGGGAGGGGCTTGTTTTCTTGGCGCACGACAGGGCTCACTCACCTCTGCTCTTTTGGCGGATCATTAGTCATCTTTAGAGTGGTGACACCTGGGACTGCTTTGGCTCTTGAGGCTGGACCGTTATCCTGCCTGATGTGTATGTGGAATGAAGAAGGGTGGAGTTGCGTTTTTTTGCGACATAAGATGCTTAACCTGCTGGACATGTTGGGGTGGCTATTTCAAGATATCTGTGTTTTCCTCTATATTTTCACATATTGGGGCGGTTCGGGTGGGCAGTGCAACACAATGGAAAAAAGAGTTTGAACTCATGGCGCTGAGCTTGAATATGATATAGCCACTTAGTATCTGAATGCTCTAGGAAGTTTAAGTGACCTTCTGAAGCCTCAGATTTCCTCTCTGCGAAATGGGCACACTAATGCCCGAGGGAAGTCACTCCATATGGTGGAAAGAGCACTGGATTTGAGAAGCCTGGGCTTAAAGTCCCAGCCTTGCCCATGAGCAGCGTGACCTTAGAAAGGGGCTATCCCATCTTAGACCCTGCAGTGGGGCAGGCGATGGCATTTCATCGCTGGGTCAATGTTAATATCTGACGGTGAGACGGTGCAGGCGGCAGCCCCTGACGGAGGGCTGGGCTCTCCTGCTGGCCGCCTGGACATACTTGGCATGCTACCCCTGGATTGGGGGCTGGCGTCCCTTTCTCAGTTCCCGCCAGGTCCCCGGTGGTTGTTGTTGGGTCCCCTTCCATGGGGACACATGGCTCCGAACCCCTAGGAGTGGCTTTGGCTTTTTGCCGGCGTCCTCATCAGCCTCTGTGTCACGTTTGCCTCCGCTTCTTTTCTCATGGAAACACTCATCTTTTGGCCTCTGGAGTCTCAGCCCGAATGAACTTCAGGATGGTTTCTTTTCAAGCTGATTTTCTACTTTTTCCTTTTTTCCCTGCCCTTTGCCTCTGGGTTTCCCTGAGTGTTGTCATTGGGCCTCCAGTCTTCGGTGGTCACCTGACACTCTACCGGGAAGTGCTCTCTCTGCTGATTTTCCTGGCCATCAGGACCCTGCCTTCTTCCAGTCCACTGGCCTCGTCACCAGCCGGCCGTCTTTGGGTCTCTCTGTCCTTCTGGGCAGCTCCTCTGTACTTCAGACCCGGTGTCCACTTACTGGGAACCCCCTAAAAGATCCCAGCATTATCGTGTTGGAAGATCAATAATCCTCTTCTTAGGAAAGCAATTCCGAGATGAGCTGTGGTTCTAACTCCTGTGAGCGAAGGCGTCCGAGCCGGTTCTGAGCGCGTGCTTTCAGATTGTCTTGTCTTGGGCCACGCCTCCGCTTTTTTCCTCTGTACTCTTTCTTTTCTTCTTCCTTAGTTTTTCTCGTTCACGTTTGGAAGAGAAGACTTGCTTCTTCCTCTTCTTCCTCTTCTCTCCCGTTTAGAACATCATACCTGGTTTATGCAAACATGGTTGTCTCAGATGATTACTTAGAAGGAGCGCGAAGAGCTGAACCGTGAAATCAGGATGTGTTGGTTTTTGTGCCAGCGTCAGCTCCTGAAATGGCAAATGGCCTGTGACTTTTTTTAGGATCAGAAGTTTGGGTGATTGTATTTTCTGCTTCTGTAAGAAACAGTACAGTTAGGTGGCAACTGGGCTTTCTTTAAAAATGTTGTCTTTGCATGATTTCTTCAGTTTCTTGATGGAAAATTAGCTCTCAGGGGCATTAGGTGCTCAGGCGTGAGTGAGATGAACTCTTGGGTCTTCTGAGCGAAGTTGGACACGACATGTAGTGATGTTATGAGCTGAACATGTCTCCCTCCAAAGTCACACGTTGAAGCCCAGCCCCTAGTGTGATTGTAGTTGAAGGCAGGGTCTCTGGGAGGTAAGCAGGTGTAGATTAGGTCTTAAGGGTAGGACCCTCCTGGCGGGATTGATGTCCTTAGAGGAAGAGACACACGTGCACGGAGAGAAGGCCCGTGAGGACACAGTGGGAGGGCAGAAGCTGCAGGCCATCGGGCGGGCTCTCCCCGGGGCCTGGATCTCCAGGGCTGTGAGAGATACGTGTTTGTGGTGTGAGTTGCCTGCTTTATGCTGTTTTACTGTGGCGGCCAGAGCAGACTCAGGCAGTTGGTTTTTAGTGGAATGAATTAAGGGGTTCTCCCTTTCCTCTGACCAAACCCTACACTTAGGACAATGCTCGGGCTGATCACGAGTTTCATTTCTGGTTGGGCGTGCGAACACAGGTCATAGCGCTGTGGCCCGAGCCCTTCTGTTTGTGTTGCCGTGACACTGGGGTGTCTGTGGCCAGGCCTCATCTGAGGGACATAAAGACTCCGTCACTCTGGCCCTGAATTCCAAAGTCCCAGCTCTGTCCCTGTCTTCAGCACATCGTTTGACCTCCCCACGCTCGTTACATAGTTTCGCTCTGACGCTTTCTCAACATAAAGGCTCAAAGAATAACAAAACGAATTCTGTGGACCAGATTCAATGGTTAGCAAGGTTTTCATACATTTACTTATCTCTCGCTTTTTCTGTTTGCTGAATTATTTTTTAAAAACCCCAGGACATCATTTCATTTCGCACCTGCAGTCCTTAGGACGCAATGCTAAAAAAGAGGGACGTTTCCTTAGGTAGCCATGGTCTTAATGTTACACTTAAAAATTAATACGTTATTTTGGTAACATTTCATCTTAATCCACAATCACATTTCCCAGATTGTCACCAAGCTAATTATTTGTCACCTTTTTAAAAGGGGGATAATCATGCTTCCCACCCCCTTGTGGCAGGAATTTTGTGGGAGGGAACGGTATACGTATTTTGGATAAAAATTATTGAGGTTCTGCTCTGTACCAGGGTCCTTGCCCTACAGATCCTGTGGTCTGGGCATCTGGTACAACACTTGGCACGCGGCCAGTGCTCAGGACGGGTAACTGTGGGTGGTGATTGCAGCCGTTCAGGTCGGGCCCCCTCAGTACTGAAACAGCGCTGCTCTCTTTGCAGGGGGGACGAAGTACAGACTCAAGTGGGCCCTCAGCGTCCCCACCGTTTCTCGCCTCTGAGCACCTCTCCTTTCCTTCCCTGGACAGGGGCCTTCCTTGCCTGCTTGGCGATTCGGGTCCGTCCTCTGTCGCCAGCAGTGAGATCCCTGCAGCAAAGGTCACAGGTCCCTGAGGCGTCCTGTCTCCCAGAGAGGGGCGCGCGTGTGAGGCGCACATGAAGTGTTTGGCAGTCACCGCCCTGGGAAGCCGGCACCCGCCTCCCCACTGCACACAGCGTCATCGTCTGCTTTGCCGTTTCCATCTGGAGCCCCATGTGCCTGCACCTGTCAGCACTTTCGACGCTATCCTCGGTCTTAGCCCGCTCCCTCCCACACGGGCCTCACTCCCTCCCACACGGGCCTCACTCCCTCCCACACGGGCCTCAGGCAGCTCCTCTGTCAAGTTTTGTTACGCACGTACAGCTTGTAATGATACATTGGTATTCATTCTGTGTCCTTAGTCTTTTTTCTCCCACACTGTGCGCCTCGGACACGCTTTCTTCAATGGCCGTGTATCCTTATGCTTGTCATTCTTTCCTACAGCGTGGCAAAACCTCCGTATATTGTGCTCATGGTGTTTGCTTCCAGAGACCCATGTCCTTTGACAAAGACCAAAGGTTGCCTCTTCTTTGTGAAGCCTTCTTAGCAGAATCCGGTTTCCGGGTCTTCTTCCAGACTCTGGTCCTGCCTCTGTGAAGTCACTTACGAGGAGTTACAGTGTTCTGTTTTGACACTGTGTTTTCTTTCTTTCCTTCTTTCTTTCTTTCTTTCTTTCTTTCTTTCTTTCTTTCTTTCTTTCTTTCTTTTTGTTTATTCATTTTTGAGAGAGAGAGAGAGAGAGAGAGAGAGAGACAGAGTGCAAATGTGGGAGGAACAGAGAGAGAGAGGGAGACACAGAATCCGAAGCAGGCTCCAGCCTCTGGACCATCAGCACAGAGCCTGATGTGGGGCTTGAACCCATGAACGTGAGATCATGTCCTGAGCCGAGGTTGGACACCTAACGGACTGAGCCACCCAGGCGCCCCTCGTGTTTCTGTCAACTCGGGACCCCTAAACGTTGAGCCTGCAGTGCTTCCGCGCAAGGGGAGCTCAGTGCCACGGGCACGTGGTAGATGTTCGCTTAGGGTCGAATGGATGCACACGCGACTGAGGAAACTCAGGGCCCCGCATCCTCCCGCAGGAGGAGCCGGCGGCGGCGGTGCCTCCGGGCGGCCCTCGAGGAGTGCGCGGTCTCCTTTGCGCAAGAGCCGTCCATGGCTAGGCCAGGGCGCGTGCCACGGGGGCCCCTTCCCGGATGACTTTGCAGGTGGCGTTAGGCTTCAGAGGTAGGCGCGTTCCCATCTTCATCTTAGCAGGGTTTGCTCAGAGGGTGTGATTGGGCTTAATAAGGCACCCGAGCCGCAGGCGCGGGACCCGGCATTAGGCGGGCGAGGCCATTTGCACACCGCAGCCTGGAGCCCTTCAGGGGATTTATCGTCTGTACCCTGAAGACGATTTCATGATTTAAAGAATTCCGTTCGTCTTGCAGATTAACATTACAGTGTCGTTTCCAAGATTAATTCTGGCTGTCCTGCCCTCACGGTCCCCGGGGAGCGGTGCTTAGACACAGAAAATGCCCGTGACAGCAGCTTGCCAGTTAAAATACACGTCCTCACCTGAATGTTTCTTACTTACGGTCCCCAGTCCTGCAGGACCAGACCCTACCTGGTCTCTGGCAACCTCGCCCCCTTTCTCGCAGCGCGGCCGTGTGGCTGCATGACGGCCGTCAGCTCTCACTGTCCACTGCACTGGGTGCTCACGTCTGCCAGTCACCGCTTGATTTTATTTTATTTTAGTTTTTATTTTTGAGAGAGAGAGAGAGAAAGAGAGAGAGAGAACATAAGCAGGGGAGGGGCAGAGAGAGAGGGAGACACAGAATCCGAAGCAGACTCCAGGCTCCGATCTTTCAGCACAGAACCTGACGTGGGTCACGACCTCCAAGGTCATGACCTGAGCCGAAGTCAGATGCTTACCCAACAGAGCCACCCAGGTGCCCCTGTCAGTCACTGCTTTTTAATGCTTTATCTCTTTCCATCCTTAGTAGTTTCTTCAGAGCGGAAGGTTGGCTCTGATCGAATGACTTCCCTAAGGCGATCGCACTTCGGACCAGTGGGACCCAGCCATTAATCTGAAGCTGGGGCGACTCCTGGGTGTTGCGTCCCTCTGTCCCCACTGTCCCCAAGCCCTCCACCTTTCCATGCAGGCAGCGGCAGGGAAAATGGAAGCCAGAAGGAGTGAACTCCCTTTCCCACTCCCTTAATCCTTCCAAAGGGCTCAGCGAGAAGACCACGGCTTAGGTCTGAACACATCTTTGACAAGCCCTTGGACCTGGTTCGGTCTCAGCTCTTCCATTTGTATGAAGGGCATTGTGATGCCTGCCTTCCTGAGAACGCGTCTCTGCGTGTGTAATGTGCTCGTGAGCTCTGGAGTGTTCCGAAGTCTGTGAGCATGTGTTCAGAGCACGCCATGGACAGTCAGCAAACACTCCCGGTCCTCCCAGCCAAGGAGGGGGTGGGGCGGAGCAAAATTGTCTGGTTTGTAATTCTTCCATTAAATATCTGTTCTACAGATGGACTGTAGGCTCCTTGGGGAAAGGGCCTGGCATTTGGCTTGGTCCCTAGTAATTTCTGGAAAAATAATTGTCAGGTACTAAAACCTACCGGTTCTCCAGTCCTGCCTGCCTACTGGTTTCTTGGAATTTGGTAAGGATTTATTCATTTGGGAAATGAAATCTTCTAGAAGATAGTAATTTACTTCCATTTTATCCGTGTGCCCATAAACGGAGCTGTCGGTAGTGGTTATTTACATGAGGCGAACAAAGCACCCACTTTCCTCTGGTCTCTTGTGATCAGTGCCCCTTCATTTGTGTCAGAAGATTGCACTCCCGGGACTGGCATGGATCGGGTTAAGAATTTTATTTTGCTCAAAAAGCAACAACAACAAAAAAACCCACCCAAAACCAAAAGACCCCTGCTTTTACTCTCATTTAATTGACCTTCATTTGGTTTTTATTTTCTCTTCAGAAAAGAAAGACGTGACTCAGAGCCTAGAGAACTACACGTGCAAATGTCCTGGGACCATGGAACCCCTCAGCCTCCCAGGCGGGCCCACCCTGCCTCCAGTGCCCTTCACCAAGCTTCCCATCGTCAGGTAAGGTGGGCCCTGGGAGCACGCCCGGTGGGCGCCTCACGGCCAGCAGTTTCTACCACTCCATCTTGAATGTAGATCTTGACAAGAGATTCCATTTTCTTTTTAAATTTTCGTAAGTTTTATTTATTTATTTTGAAAGAGACAGAGACGGTGTGAGTGGGGGAGGGGCAGAGAGCGAGGGAGAGAGAGAATCCCACGCAGGCTCCGAGGTGCCTGTGCAGAGCCTGATGCTCAAACTCACGAAACCGAGAAATCCTGACCTGAGCCGAAATCAGGAGTCGGACGCCTAACCGACTGAGCCGCCCGGGCGCCCGGACGGTCTCCATGTTTGATTGTCGTGTGTCCGGTTGGTTATCTCCTTACACCTCGCAGCGGCACCATGATGCGGGAGTGTCGTGTCGACGAGAGAGTCAGGCCGGTGGCATCGTGTGACTGCCGCAGTCCTGTGCGTCTCGGACGGCACGGCCAGGCGCACACCCTGGTCGGCCTGCTTCCAGAGCCCGCGGCGTGACCTCTGCGGGCTGAGACAGACCCGGCCTCGCCTCTTCCTCGTACAGGCTTCCAGGGTCTCCCGTTCCCTCGGACCACGGGCCCCTGCAGCGCAGGCGGGGGCGTGCCCCTCCTACGTACTGTGGTGCCTTCGCTAACACCGTGCACGCCCTGGGGACCGTCTTTCTGCTCCCCGGCGGTGACCCGTCGAGCACACGCTCCTTTCAGGCCTCATCACGGGCCCGGTTTTTAGGAAGCCTTTGCCGGCACTCCCCTCCTGCCGTGCACCACCTGCCGTGGGGACAAGAGTCCTGGGTCTCCATCGCATCTGCCGCTCGCCTGTCCCACAACATGCGCCACCGTGTACCATCCCGGAATCACTGTTTCGTGTCACTGCCCCTCTTCACGGCCTGTGGGTGTGACAGAGCGAGGCTTTGGCAGTGCAAAGTGGGTCCGTAAGGGCCAAGGAGCTAATCTCATGAAATGACCTCAGGATTCCTGAAAGATTTGTTTGGAGACTGAAAAGAAGCCGTGGCAGTTTGACATTTTGCAGTTCACAGGAGTGCCGTGATCGCGGGATCCCGTGTGACGAAGACGCTGAGCGTCTCAGGACCACCCCCGCCTGGCTGCTTCCCCCAGGTCTCGCTCGGCCCACAGAGTCACGTTAACAAGCTGCTCCACCTCCTTGGGCATCGGTTTGCTTGTCAAAAAGGAGTTAGGAGGTTTTACGACCCTCTCGTCAGGTTCTTAGGGAAACGCCATGTGCAAGCGTGCGGAGTGGGGCTCGGTGGGGGCGAGCTTCCTAGCAGGCGGGGGTCACTGCCACGGGAGGCGGTTTCGCTGCCGAGGCACGAATCGTGTGTCCCCCAGGGGGCGGGACAGGAAAGGTCTCTGTGTGCAGAAGGTGCTCTGGTGGCGCTCGTGGAGCTCATCGGACAAGGTCGGCGGGCCGCCCGTCCCAGAGCTGAGGCCGCGGCCAGGCCGGTGCCCTGCTGCCCCGTGGGAGTTCCCAGAGCGGGCCTGCAGCCCCCAGCGCGGAGGGCGGCCGGGAAGCGAGCGGCGGTTCTGCCGTGCGCTCGGCCTCCTCGCTGCTCACACAGACTCGGGAGTCGGGGTCCTTGCTGCGCCTTCTGCGAGTGAGACCCAGTGGGATGTGTTTGATTTGGGGTACTTTTTTTTTTTTTTAATGAAAGACTAAAAAGCCTTTTTATTTAAACAAAAAATTTTTTAAATGTTTATTCAGTTTTGAGAGACAGAGAGACAGAGTGTGAGCAGGGGAGGGGCAGAGAGAGAGGGAGACACGTGATCCAAAGCAGGCTCCAGGCTCTGAGCTGTCAGCACAGAGCCCGACGCGGGGCTCGAACTCATGAACTGTGATAATGTGACCTGAGCCGAAGTCGGGACACTTAACTGACTGAGCTGCCCAGGTGCCCCTCCGCTGTAATTCTATTCTAAACTTCATTTAATCAAATATTTATTGAGTGCCTGAGCTGTGCTTGGCCTAATGGTGAATGCTGGGGCTTCAGTCACGGTCAGGCAAGAGCCACACCCATACCAAATGGTCAAGCAGGGGGCCGCCAAACCCACATCTGGTTCCCACTGCCCAGAGTGAGAACAGAGGAAGTCCCATGAAAACTAGAAGCCATCTTGGTTTGTTCCTTCTAGAACTCTCCACAAAACGATAATGTACACAGAGGCCAGTAACAGTCCTGTAGCTGTTCACGTACTGAAGTTGTGAATTATTAAGGAAGAAATAGTGATAAGGCTCCCAGCAAACAGTGAGGCTTCAGCCAGGGTGGCCTGGGGGGGCCGGTTGCTGGTTGTTTTCTGAGAAAGTAGGATCGAGTTCCTTTAGTCTGGCTAAGAGCTCTGGAGTTCATGAGTGTGTTCTCATCGATAAGGATCCATCCTGCAGTCAGAACGGGCTTGGAGGGGCTTGGAGTGGCTTTGGTACTTTTAAAACTTAAACTTCTGTTGTTGTTGCTAAAATTTGATTTTAATTCATCTCTATGCCCAACGTGGGGTTGAATCTCTCAATCCCAAGGTCAAGAGTTGCACGTTCCACTGACTGAGCCAGCCAGGCGCCCCTAAAACTTTAATTATATTAGTTGAGGAAGGGTTACAGGTGTTTATTCAAAAGGGGCTGAGAGGCCATGACAGGTGGGGCTGTTTCCCTGGTTGATGACACCGGGCAGTCCGCCTCCCGGATGGGCTCCCGGGACCTCGTCAGGCTCAGCCGCAGTCCAGCACCTTTCCTCACGCTCTGTGTGATTGCCACGCCCATAACCTCCTGACTGATCTCACAAGAGCTTTGCCGGGATCGTGAGAACCGCGCAGTCGAGTCAGGAGCCGGGGCAGGGCGCTCCCGTGTCACTGATGTGGTGACGCGTGAGCCCCTTCCAGCCGCGTTGGTTGTAGTACCCGCCCATCCGTGCACAGATCCGTGGTAGGTTCTCAGGTTTCTGCCGTGAAGACGGTAGGTGGACTCAAAACCAAGCAAGAAAAGGTGAGCAGCTCTCCCCGCCTCTCCGGTCGCTGGTGTGTCTCCTGTCACGATGCCTGTCATGATGCCAGCCAGCGCTCTGCCCTGCCCTGCCCTGCCCTGCATGGCCCCTGTCAGCCGCAGTCAGGCTCTGACAAGTCAGCACTTTCCAGACAGGAGCCCTGTTTTGGACACTTTATCCCTGGAAATCTGCTTTCCTGTCGGCAGCTTCCCAGGCTAAATGCAATGTTATTAGTTCTGCTGCGATTAGTGCTGAATGAACTATGTTTCTTTTAGGTCAAGAGCCTCGGTGAGTGTTCTTCCATAGGATACGTTTTATCAACAGACATTTGATGTTAACTTTTGAGTTAGGAATGAATGCGAGTGAATGCTGTGAACCCTTGTTGGGTTACTTTTCTGGCTGACCCTAGAATTCCTTAGAATCCCTTAGAAGTCCTTCTCTTAGAATTCCTTTGCATATTTTATTTTAGCTTTTACTTTTATGTTTTTTGAGAGAAAAAGCGAGCAAGTGGGAGGGGCGGAGGGAGAGAGAGAATCTCAAGCAGGCTCCTCGCTCAGCGCAGAGCCCGAAGTGGGGCTCAATCCCATGACCCTGGGATGGTGCCCTGAGCTGAAATCAAGAGTCAGATGCTCAACCGACCGAGCCGCCCCGGTGCCCTCCTGTGTGATCTGTAGTTTCTCTGCTTGTGTACATGGATCCTGCAGAGTCACAGGTGACAGCTCATTTTCAGGTGGTGACTATGGCAGGAGGTAGAAAACTATTCGTGTGGCAAGAAAACAGAATCGTTTACACACGAATAAACTCTAAGGCTCAAGCACACCGTGCCTGGTCCGAGGCTCGGCAGTCTGTTCCCAGCAGACTTGGCACCAGAACTTTATTTCTTTACTCCTGTCCGGCCTTGGAGTCTTTGCACTGGAGCCTTGCTGTCTGTTTGTAAACCAGCGTTGGTTTAAGGAGGGGAGGAGAAAGGCTTTTGCAACCCACTCTGTGTTAGGCACTATTACAGGAGCTTGACAAGTACGAGCTTGCTTGGTCCCCGAAGTGGCCTGCTGCAGTTTGAATACGTCCCTTCAGGCACGCCTCTGTCTTGGCCTGGTCTGGAACCCGTAGAAACAAAGACCTGTCTGAGGCAGGTGGCAGATCCAGTGAGCGGCATGGCCCGGGTCTTGCCAGGTGATGTTACCCCAGTGTCTAGCAAAGCTCGGTGACGCCTCTTTCAGAGGGCTGGGCCCCTGGCGGTGCGTGTGGAGAGCACGGCAGCATGCGCCCTCGGCAGGCGGGCAGGCCCCAGGAGAAGATGCTGCGCACTGCACAAGCTGGCTCTCCCTCCGAATTGGCCACCCGCCTTAGGAGGAGTGAGGGACGGGCAGGACGAGGACAGGACCATCACTGTGAGGACATCCCTTCCCACGGAGGCATGGAACTAGGGAAAGGAGGTGTCCCCGGTCCCCGTAGCATTATCTGGTGGTGGTTATTTTTCCCGTTTTGTAGGTGAAAAGGCTGAGGTGCAGAGAGGTGAAGTAGTCTGTGCCATCTGAATAGCTGGTGGGTCCTTCGGACTCTGGTCAGGGTCTGTGCACACCCGAGTCTGCTTCTCGGGGGGCAGACTGAGAATTACCTGCAGGTGAATGCTTTTGGCTGGGCACGAGGTCACACCGGGCATGCCATCATGGCCGGCTGTAAGGTTTGGCCACCTGAATGCCAGAGTCGTGTGGCAGGTGCTTTTCGGATGCTTGGCAGCGGCTAGGGCTTGCCACTATTGGTAATGAACTGCCCAGGCTTGAGTTTATGGTTTTGAAAGATTTGGAAGCTGAGTTAGAAATTCAGCTTTTGGGAGTTGATACATTCATTGTTTCCTGAGCTACCCGTTAACGTATCGTACCGGGCACTGGATGCCCAGGTGCCCCGTCCTTGGAGAGCTCGTGGCTGAACTGAAACAGATAAAAGATTGTGAGTGATCTGATCTAGCATGAATAAAGCATACGCCTTGTCAGGGCGAGCGTGCAAGATGGAGCCCTTGGCTTCGAGCACTCTGGTTTGTAGGCACCGTCTCCTCCCTTGGATCACTGTCACGTGTGTAGCTGTGACGGTCCGTGGCGGGGCCGTGGGGAGTTGTGAGCGACTGCTGAGTCTATAGGGATACTCGTGCAGAGACAGGATTACACTCGGCACCTGAGATTCCTCCCAGCCGAGAAAGGCAGCAGTTTTGTGGATTCTGTACGGGGGTCTTTATTAGTCATGTGGGTTAGCCTGTGCCGTGGCAGAAATACTAACCCGAAATCTCAGAAAGATCAACCCTTACGACAAGCGTTTACATCTCATGCAAAGTTTGGTGCTAGTTGGGCAGTTTTCCAGGGCAGGTGACCCCTGAGGCTACCTGGTAACCCAGAGCCTGCATCTGTCGCTGCTCCATCTTGCCGATATCTGGCCTCCCAGATCGGATTGCCGGGCGGTGGAGGGGGAGAGCCGGAGGCTGGCGCACTGCTTCAACGCGCATCGTCTCGTGGCCGGGGGGCGTCCCGTTGTGTGTCTACACCGCAGGGGTGCTCGGCGCCTCTCATCGTCAGGGAGATGCGAGTCAGAGCCACAGCGGGTACCACCTCGCACCTGTTACCGTGGCCGTCGTCAGGAAGACGAGAGGACTTGGAGAAGAGGGAAGCTCGTGCGCTGTTTGTTGGTGGGGATGAAATTAGCCCAGAGCCGTGGAGGTTCCTCAGAACATGAAAATTACGCCTGCCGTGTGATGCAGCAATCCTACCTCTCGCGTATGGATCCAGAGCGAACGAAAACAGCACCTCGAGGTGTCTGCACCCCCTGTTCTTTGCGGCATTACTCACAGTGGCCCAGACACGGAAACAACCCGAAAGCCCGTCAACAGATGAATGGATGAAAAATACGTGAAAAAAAGCATCCTACAGGAACTGAAAGGAAATGAAAAACAAGGGGCTGGCTTCCAGGGGGCACCCATGGCTCCCTAACAACCTGCTGGGCTTCCTTTCCTGCCGGGAGGCTGCATGTGTGGAGGGAGGGCAGGTGCGGGGGCAGGGTCGCCGCCAAGCCACCCGGCGGCCCCATCTCCACCCTGTCCTGTCAGTGCCTGGCCTTGGAACATTCCAGATCCTAGCCCCACTTGCCCAGCTGGTCACGGAGGGTCACAGGTGCTGTGGCTTTAAGAGCGTAGTACCTCCTATGGTGTCACAACTTTCAGCTGTGTGATTGGGGTAATTTACGGTCTCTCGTGTCACTTACCTGATTGAGGACACGGAGGGCACAGTAGCAGAACCCACGCTGGGAGGACGGTTGGGGTGTTTAACTGAGGCGATACATACGACGTGGTGAGCAGGGGCCTGGATGTGCTCAGGCTGCACAGAGCGGTCAATCTCAAAAATAAATGGTAGCTGACCGACCTGAGCGTGAGTGGCCGTGAGTGGACACCTGCAGGGTGGAGAGCGGTGTAAGATACCCGTCGTGCTGCCAGGAAGGCAGCCTTCCTCCTCAGTGAAGCAGACGGCGCGACCAGCCTTTGTACCTGGAACCCGTGGCTCTGCGGTCAGGGGCTCTTCTGTGTGCGGAGGGTGTGCTCACCAGCAGGCGACAGGCGACAGGTGGCGGGGACCAGCCTGTGCTGAGCAGGAGGTACCAAAGCCTTGACCTGAAGCCTCTCCATAGTTTGTGGGGGAAGGGCCCTGTGCGCGTCCTGTAGACGGGGAGGGGGGGGCGGCGACGGCGTGCGCGTCCTGTAGTCGGGGGGCCCCGTGTGTGTCCCGTAGGTAGGGGGCCCCGTGTGGAAAGGGCAAGGCACTTGTCCCCGGGCACAGAGCTGGCAAGCCGTATGGTTCAGATTTAGCCCTGGTCGTCCTGGTCCCTGGGGCTGGCCGAGCGCGTGACTGCTGCCTGCCCTGGAGCTGTCCTTCTCTCCAGGGACGGTCCCGAGAGGGCAGGTGCAGCATGCTTTTCCTTCTGCTGTTTGATCGGTGGTTTTCCTGACACATGACGTTTGGTGGTGTTTATGCTGAGGCCAAGCTAACAAGGCAGTTGAAGCATTTTTGTTCCATGTGAAACCACAGGTGCGTGAAGCTGCTGAACCTCCCCACCAGCCTCCGGCCACAGAAAATGAAAAGCTTGCTGGGTCAGAACGTGTCGACCAAGAGCCCCTTCATCTACTCCCCAATCATCGCACACAACCGTGGGGAAGAGCGGAACAAGAAAATAGGTAGGCCTGTTTATGCTGCCTTTCTGGCTGTGTGGGGCCGCCCGGCTTCCAGCGGCTTTCTAGATTCCAGTTCCTTCAGCGTGTGTGTGTGTGTGTGCATGTGTGTGCGCGCGCTCCGCGTCGGCTTATCCCGTTTGCTGCCAACGTCATAACTTTGCCCTTAGATCTGATGTTTTATTTTTTTTTTTAACAAAGTATTTACTTATTTTGAGAGAGGAAGAGAGTATACACGGGGAGTAGCAGAGAGAGAGAGCGGGAGGGAGTCCCAAGCAGCTCTGTGCTGCCAGCGTGGAGCCTGATGGGGGGCTGGGTCCCACCAACTGTGAGATCGTGACCTGAGCTGGAACCAAGAGTCAGACGCTTAAGTGACTGAGCCCCCGAGTGCCCCTCGATCTGATTTTTTAAAATTGATGTCGTCAAAGGTGAGTTTTGTGGAAGTTTTAGAAATGGGAAGACCTGCGTTATCTAGACTGAAGTGGACAACCAGGGTGATCTTTGGCGCCCAGAGTGACTTGGGAGTCATCAGAGATGAGACTTGCTTTCGGACCGGACAGCGGGGGACGGGGGTGGGGACAGGCGGTCGTTTTCTCCGTCGGGCCCGTGTTTGTGCTGGAGCCGAGGCGGCCGACGCTGGGATGTCGGGAGGCGCAGCGAGGACACGTGGAGCTACGTTTCAGGGATAGATCGGGCAAACAGTCATTCTTGAGCGTCTCTAACGTGCTTCCCTGTGCGCCAGGTTCCCCACTGGGTCCCAGCCGTCTGCTGTCTCCTTCCCCCCCCTCCCCCCGGCAGGCCAGGGCTCAGGCGCCACCCCTCAGCCCCTTCCTTGGGCCCCTTACGTGTTGAGGTAATGGTGCCAGTCACTGCCAGCTGCGAGCCTGTGTGTCACAGGGTCAGAGCTGAAGGGTTGACGGTGCGGCCCTGGTGGGTCCTTGCCGATCTCCTCTGAGGAGTTCAGCACAAGACCCGAGAAGCTTTTGGCTTCTGCTTTCCAAGTCCAGTGCTTTCTTCTCCTGCTTATTTCTCCTCCTTATCTGTACCATAAATGCAGCAAAAAGACAGCCTGACTCCATGTGGCACTTGCTCCCAGGGTAGAGGGGTCCTGCTGCACTTACCCTACCACCCCCTGCCCACAGCGTGGACCGCGGCTGCCCCTCTTACCTACCCCGCTCCTCACACCCAGCCGCACGGCTCCTCGCTGTCCTTGGAACCTTACGGTCTAGCCGCGGTCCCGGGGCTTTGTGCTGGCTCTGCCCTCTGCCCGGGGCTCCTCCCCCATGCCCTCCTCAAGAGAGAGTGGTCTTCTCTGATTCCTGCAGGCCTGGGGCCACCCTCCCAGCCTGCCGTGAGGCCGGGTTCTCCTCACAGTCCTCATGTACACGCTCATCTGTTTCTGTCTCCCCACCCTCCCCTCGCCCACCGCCCTACTGCCAGAGGCTGGAAGGAACAGGGTAGGTATTATGAACCCATTTTACAGATAAGGAAACTGAGGGCCAGGAAGTTCAAATGACTTGTTGAAGATCTCAGGGCAGGCCTTGGCTCCCGATGCATTTCGTGCTTATTGGCCGGGACCATGTGGCTCAAGGCTAGAGTGTGAGCGTCACGTGGTCTCAGCGAAGAGTTCTTACGTTAACACTGGCACTAGAATTTCTTAGCCTCTACATGGATTCCATAATAAACCTTCTTCCCAGTTAGTAAGTTATCCGAACTCCTTAAAACCGAAGTGTTTCCTGGGAGAGGAAGTTGTTCCTAAGTCAGAGGGTGTACCTGGGTAGGGGGCTTCGCAGCAGACCCCGTGCTTTCTTGTAACGGCCAGCATTTCTTCATTCCACCTTCATCTGAGCGTGTCACGCTTCAGCTCATGTAGTTTTCCCAGTGTTTTGGGAGAAGTGACTTTTAGTTTTTTTCTATAGTTGATGAAACAAAGTCAGAGTGATGACTGCCCAGGTTGCTCTGCTACTTAGCGGCAGAGCAAAAACCTGAATTCACGTCTTTTTAGGGCAGGCGTACGGCTCTCACTGGCGCCCCCCGGCGTTCTGCAGAGCACGCGGGGCAGGGCTTGAGTGAATGATGACACAGTCCTGCCCTCCGCGTGTTGTCCTGCTCAGTGTGGGCAGGCAGGGCGTAGACACGTTGAGAGGGGTGAATGACGAGATGGGATGCGGGTCAGGTTGTCTGCAACTGCAGGGCTGTCACCAGCAGCTCCTGCCGACTCACCCGCTGGGCTCCGACAAGCAGTGAGCATCGCCCAGCTGGCAGCAGGGACACCTCACACTTCAGAAGGTGTCCCGGAGGCTCCCTTGGTCTCCTGAGGAGCAAGGTATGGCTCGGGGGCTCTGGTGGCTCGTTATTTACAACAAGAAGCAGAAAGAGGAAGAAATATGCGAACATGTCCTTGAAAAACCGTATCAGACTGTAAATTCTGATTGTTTTCATTTTTTATTTTATTTTTGAGAGAGACAGTGTGAGTGGGGGAGAGGCAGAGAGAGAGGGAGACACAGAGTCCGAAGCAGGCTCCAGGCTCTATGCTGTCAGCACAGAGCCCGACGTGGGGCTTGGACTCATGGACCGTGAGATCATGACCTGAGCTGAAGTCGGATGCTCAACCAACTGGTCCACCCAGGCGCCCCTATTTTTTGTTAAAGTTTATTTCTTTTGAGAGAGAGAGAGAGGGAGAGGGAGAGACAATGTTAGTGGGGGAGGGGAAGAGAGAGAGGGAGAGAGAGAATCCCAAGCGGGCTCCATAGTGGCAGCACAGAACCTGATGTGGGGCTTAAACTCCTGAGCTATGAGATCATGACTTGAGCAAAAATCAAGAGTTGGATGCCCAACCGACGGAGCCACCCAGGTGCCTTCGTTTCTTTCTTTTTTTCTAAGTTTATTTCTCCACACCGTCAGCACAGAGCCCATCGTGGGGCTTGAACCCACAAACTGTGAGATCAGGACCTGAGCTGAAGTTGAACACTCAGCGGACTAAGCCACCCAGGTGTCCCTCTGATAAGTTTCTGAAAACAGGAGTCCCATACGTGTTGCACAGTATAGTCTGTGTGTGTGTGTGTGTGTGTGTGTGCGTGCGTACGTGTGCGTACATGTGTATGCATGTGCGTGCGCGTGTGTCTCATTGGTTTAGTCTTTTATCCATCAATAAACTCCCCTCCAATCTCTCCTGTATGCCAGGCGTGTGGCAGCCGTGGCCCTGAGGTTCTAATGGTGACGAGGCAGTCATGGTCCCTGCTGTCGCGAGGCGTAGGTACAAGTTAGAGAGAAGTATCAAGTAGTAATTTCAAGCAGTAGTAAGTACTAGCAAGTGGACCAATAAATAAAATAAGGCTAGTTTTAATTAGTGTCGTTAAACAGAGATGGGCCGAAGTGGAGAAAAACGGCCTCCCCTGTGGCTTTGGAACCTGGCCTTCCCTTGACTGCGTATCCTCAATGAATGTATCTAAGACGATGGGTTTGGAGCTTCCTCTGCCAGTGCTGGAAGGTTTTCCGTTGGCGGCATCGTGAGGGGTGTGAGAACCAGGCCACGCGGTGCTCACCTCACCAGGAGCCACACGCTGCTGCCCGGTCTCACCGTGCTGCTTGGGCTAGAAGCCTGAAAACGCCATTTCCCGGACTCCCTGCCCGCTGGGTGCTGTGGGGTCTGCCACGGTGGCCCTCGTGTGGGGGTGACAGAGCCCGTTCTGGCCCTGGTGGCCTCCCCGGGGGCAGCGGTGGTGCCGGGTGACGTGGCTCCCCTCGCGTTGGTGAACGAAGCCGTGGCAGCCCGGGCTGCGGTGGCGTCTGTGCCGGCAGCTCGTCCCCGTTGTCCAGCAGGGACTGGCACCTGGTAAGGTGTCAGCAAAGACCAGTGAACGTTTGTTAACATGAGTGAGTGACCAGCTGCTAGAGTTTCCTGGATGTCACGGGGGAGAGGCCCCCCAACAAGCAGGCGTTTGTGGTGAAACTAGATTTGACAATCTAGTTGGAGTCTGTTGATTTGGAGATGGGTACCCTGTCCCCCCACACACCTCTCCACCCCCAGGCACCTGGTCTGGAGGACAAACTTGAGAGGACTGGAAGCAGGGGGGCTGGGGGCGCATGGTGGGAGGGGGGGCAGGGGGCTCCCACGGGAGGGGCCTGTCTTCCCCATGGGAACCCCTCCTTTGACCTCTTTGGAGGTGAAAGACGGGGGTCTTGTTTCTGGATGTTTCAGGCTGTGACTTCCCGGCTCCTAACGGTGGGTGGGTCACTCTTGTCATCATGCCCCTGAAGCTTGGCTCCCTTGGGCCGTCTGGAGTCACCGGCTACTCTTTTCGGACTCATTGGAGTCGGCCGTGAGCTTTCTCCCCTAGAATGTTTTTAGGAAACTCTCACCCATTTTGTTTAGAGGAATTTCTAGAGGTTATTTTGGGGGGGCTGGAAGTGTGAGACTCCGTCTCAAGACCAGCTACGTGATTTGTGGGGCCGCTTGTTCAGAAATTGTGAGTATCTTAGAGCTGGTGACAGCAGAGCACTAGCTAACCCTCCCCCCTCCCCCGCCCCCCGCCCCAGCCTGGACCTATGTGGCTGTGGCTCCACCCCCCACCCCCCTTAGAGCCAGGCCTGCCTCTTTATTTCTTCCTCTTCAGTCTTAAATTGTTGAGGCCTCTTTTTATGAAAATCACACCCCGCACTGTTGCGGAGGCTAAACAAGCGTCTTCCGGCGATTCGCGTAACTGCACGGGGCCGCAGGCGTTGTACCCCGCTCACAGACGAGAAGATTGAGACTGAGTGAGTACAAATGAGCTGGCCTCACTGGACAGCCAGTGAGCGCGGAGCTCCGGCTCCAGCCCAGGTTTACGCCTCAAGCCCAGGAATTCTCTTTATCATGGGGGTCCTCAGCGCAGTGAGAATTACCTGCTCATCTGAGCTGAGGATAAAGTCAGCGGATGATGCAAGGTTTTTTTCTGAAATATAACAGAAGCCTCGGCCAGAATGCGTGTTGTTTGTTGAATACCCACGGGTAGGAAAATGTAATTTATATTCTGTGGCTTCTAATATCTTTTCGGCAATGTACTCATCAGCGAAGACCTGCCTAGAGGTTTGAAGAATCACAAATCTTTAACCTAAAACTCCAATCTCTATAAATGAATTTTGCGTATAATTGGGGGAGTCATCATCACAGCAGGGGACCTAGAGTGTTAGAGAACAAAACCCCCCCCGGGGGCAGTTTGGGCCGGGCTCCAGCTTGGAAGGACTTACCCATCTTCCTGCCTGCTTGTTGCTGGCGTTGCCGCTGTCCCAGTTCAGCTCACAGCTGAGCCGACTGTGGCACACGCCCTGGGCTTGGGCACGGCGGAGGGTGAGGGGGGGTTTGTGTGATTGGTGCTAGGACTTTGTGGCAGGGCTGGGCTTAGTGCCAAGGTCGACCGCTGCCCTAGAGGCAGTGTGGTGGCCTGGGCAGGCCATGGCTGTCACGTGGCCTTGGGCCACAGCCTGGCCTCATGGCTTCCCACAGTGCAGCCTCAGACGAGACCACGCTCCTCCAGGCTGCAGCTGGGCAGAAGACCAGAGCAGCTCATGCAGAGGGCTCTTGCGAGGGTCGAGTGAGGGCATATTCCCACGTCCCAGGCAGCTGCTCAGCGCCAGCTCCGAAGAGCAGTGCCGTGCGCTGTCCTAGGTGCTGGGGATGCGGCGAGGAGTCAGGAGTGCGTCCTGCCACGTGGGTCCGTCCATCCGGTGAAGTGGAGAGAGTGTGACGTGGCTCGAGTGGGGAGGGCCCGAATCCATGTCTGTCCCTTCCATGGTGTCTGGGGTAGAATCTGGAGGAAGGGCCTCCCCCGTGTGCTCTGACTCTGAGGCTTGGAGAGATGAATCTCCTTCTTTCCGGGGAAAAAAAAATAGTCATGTGATCAGTGATGTCATCAGTGATTTATCTTAGATTTAGCTTTAGTGGAGTGGGGCCTTGCAAGTTTAAATGATTCAGAACCCAGGAAAATGATTTTTAAATTTTTTTTAATGTTTACTTATTTTTGAGAGAGAGAGACAGAACATGAGTGAGGGATAAGCAGAGAGGGAGACACAGAATAGGAGGTAGGTTCCAGGCTCTGAGTTGTCAGCACAGAGCCTGATGCCGGGCTTGAACTCATGAACTGCAAGATCATGACCTGAGCTGAAGTCAGATGCTTAACCACCTGAGCCACCCAGGTGCCCTGGAAAATGATTTTTTAAATGATGATTTTTTGACAAGAAGGAGGAAACAGTTTCTTAGCCGCCTGGCAGGAGAGCCTGTTAAAACAAGTGATGTTTTCCTCGGCTGTGTGAAGGTGCTGGGCGCCACCCCTGCAGTCGGTGGGGCTCCGAGGTGCTGCCGCAGGGCCTGCAGAGGCACAGCGCGCCCCGGAGGGTGGCTTCTGTGAGCCTGCCCTGGCGGGTTCTCCTGCCTGACGGCCGGAGCAGGGGATGAAGGAGGCGGGAGGCCTGGGTTTATGGGGCCAGCGTGCTAGAGCAGCACAGTGAGGAGAGCACAGGGTTGGGCCCGGCAGCCGCGAGGCCCCTCTCAGCTGCCTCCTTCGAGAGGTGCACGGGAGGGTGGCCTTGCAGCCTGGTGGCCTGCTCTTTGCTTGTGAATGAGGACACCCTTGCTCTGCCAAGCACTCCCTGCCTTGACAGCAGCTCGGGTGGGCACATGGTTCTGCAAGCATTTTGATTCGTTATTCTTTTTTGAAGTTTATTTTGAGAGAGAGTGAGCTAGCACACATGAGCAGGGGAGGGGCAGAGAGAGGGAGAGAGAGAATCCCAGCCAGGCTCTGTGCTCTCAGTGTGGAGCCCGACACGGAGCTCGAACCCATGAAACCGAGATCATGACCTGAGCCAAAACCAAGAGTCAGACGCTTAACTGACTGAGCCACCCAGGCGCCCCACGGTTGTACAAACACTTTTAAAATGAACTCACCTAACAAGCTATTTATTTCATGGAGTTTGAGGGTGCCAGCTGTGGGCCGTATATCACAGGTTTGGCGTAGCTGGTCTTAGTCTGCGTGCAGGCTGCCTGTGCAGTGTTTGCGTCGGTGTCTGGATGAAAGCTTGGTGAAAGCGGGAGAATTCTAGTTAGTGAATCTTAGTACCTGCTGTGCAAACCCTTTTAACGCCAGTGTTGTTCTAGATGCTCTTGGACTTCCAGTGCTGGGCTCGAGTCCCTGCTGCACCACTTCCTAGCCGTGTGACTTCTGGGTGCATTGGTGAACTTGTCTGGGCCTCGAGTGTCTGTCCTGTCACAGTGGGGATTACGAGACCTGTCTCACGAGGCGATGACGAAGAGTAATGAGCTAAACTGCTTCCAAGTGCCTCATACCCGACAGGACTAGCGCCCAGCATATGTCAGTTGATTTTGAGGTTCCTTCTGATTTGCTTAATGGGTTGTCTTAAAGGAAGCAGAGGGCCAGGGAAGTGGAGGTGGGGACTGGTTTAGTTTCCCGTTGCTTCGTAACAAATTTCTGCCACCTTAGTGGCTTAAAACAACAGAGATCCGTTTTCTCACTGTGTCTGTGGGTCAGGAGTTCAGCACGCAGTAGCTGGGTTCACTGCTCAGGGTCTCCCAGGCTGAAATTCAGGTGTCGGCTGGGGCTGTGTCCTCATCTGGAGACTAGACTAGGAAAGGATCTGGGTCAGGTTCCTTCAGGTTGTTCTTCTTTCACTTCCTCGTGGTTGCATGACCGAGGTCCCAGTGCTCTTGCTGGCTGTTAACCAGGACCCCTCCCAGCTCTTTGAGGCCCTCTGGATTCTCGCCACTGTCACCTTCTCCATACACCCACTTATGCTTTGAATCTTTTCTCCCAGGAGAAAAGGAGAGTGTGGTCCCTTTCAAGGGCCTACTTGATTAGATCAGTCCCTCCCAAGGACAGTTCCCATTGAGGAACTCAGAGACAGGTGACTGGGGACATTTATGCAAAATCCCTTCACCTTTGTTATGGAGCATAACCTCGTCTCCATATTCATGCTTAGGGGGAGAAGGTTACACAGGGTGTGCCCCCCAGAGTTGGGGATCTCGGGGTTATCTCAGAATTCTGCCTTTGACAGGCATTGGACTGCAGCTGACCTGGGAGTGGCTTGGAGAGGCCACTGTCTTCTCTCACCTTCTTAGAGAGGGGACAGGGCGATCAGGAGTTGGCTATAAAAGCAGCTTCCTAAGTCCCAGCCTCTGGGCCGGCAGGGGTCCGTGTGATGCACAGCTCTGCACCAGGTGCTGTCTGGATGGGTCTCCGTTTTGTAAAGTTGCATTTGGCACACTGCATGGATTCAGCCCACTAAAGACGGTGAGAAACATCGGTTACGAAGCATCCAAGCGGCAGTGATTTGTTGCTTTGTTTTAGAGAGAGCTACAGTTACTCTAGCTTTGAACTTTCCCCTAACGATGACCATAACACCCACCGTCTCACTGGAAAGGTAAATTGCCAGAGAGTTATCGGAAGCCATGTGGAGTCTGCGGGATACCACCTAACACACGGATTCATGTGTGTGTGTGTTTCCAGATTTCCAGTGGGTCCAAGGAGACGTGTGTGAAGTTCAGCTGATGGTGTACAACCCAATGCCGTTTGAACTCCGAGTTGAAAACATGGTATGTATCACTAATCGCTAACCTTTTGGGGCTAAACACCAGCTTACCTTGAGACTAAGGTTTTAAATTGATGTTTGAGACGCACACCCTATGGCACATGTCAGGTTTATATTTGTTTTGCCCAAGATTATAAAGTTTTTGTGAAGGAAGACCACGTCTCTTCATTTCTGAGTCTTTAGTGCTTGGTGCTTAGTGTCTGAATCCGTGGACAGGTATCTCTGATTTGAACACACACCAAGTGTAGTTGATTGGATGTGAGGTTTGAAATAATCATGTTGAAGTTTACACGAGGTTAGCACAGGTTACAAAGTGTGTATCGTGTCGGCTACTCAGTGCCAGCCTTACTTTCTTGCTATGGGATGATCAGACGGTCAAGGCCCGAGGGGAGAGCAAGCTGTGTGGAGTGAGAGCATAAATTATTGCCCCACCAACGTGAGGCTTCTCTCTGGTTTGAAATCTGGTATTCTGTTTCCGTGGTTTGTGGAGGGCATTAAAGGTTCTGTTTGTAGCTGTCTCTAGAGGGCTGCTCACCTAATTCCATAGTCAGTGGGAAGGAGACATGGACTGTGTCTCCAGATTCATTCTGTTTCTGGAGCAGAGCCACCCACCTGTCATGTGGGTTCCATTTCTCAAGTCTCCTTTGCGTAGTATTATGTAGCACTGCTCGGTGCCACGGGTCACCACCCAGTACCGCGCACTGTCGGGTAGCTCTGCTGCCCGGTCCTGCGGGCCACCACCCCGTGCCATGTGTTGTCACGTAGCGCTGCCGCCCGGTACTTCGGGCCACCACACGGTGCCACGCGTTGTCCTGTAGGCCTCTTGCTATATATTGTTATCTAATGCTACATATTAGCATGTAGTACTGCTTCGTAATTTTTCAGAGACTTGCAAAGGATGGCTTTGAGATAGTTCATGTTTTCCTTTAGAGTTTTATGACTCATGTTCAGGGTAAGAGGTAGGCTTTTCACACAGATATCTCGCTGAGTGTTCATGCCACGTATCAGGGCGTGGGCAAGGCACTTGCGAGACCTGTTCCCCGCCGTGGTCCGTGCTGGGGGTGCACGAGGTGCTGCAGGAGTCTGGGAAGGCTTCCCAGGAGAGACCAGGGCTGAGCCGAGAACAGGAGGAGGAGTAGGAGTTCACCAGGCCCACTGGGGGTTATCGGAGGGAGCGTTCAGGCTGTCGGCAGGAGGCATAGATGTCCAGAACTAATTTGAGCTCCGAGGCCTCAGCTGGCCGTCAAGCCTACGGCCCTGAGGTCACTCAGAGAGCAGGCCCACAGGGGTGAGAACTGTCCTCCTCCTCTTGTGCAAGAAGCTGCCGGCTTTAGGGTTTGCTCTTGCATCAGGCTTTTTAATAATGACTTTCTGTCTCTTGGCCCGAACAGGGAGTAATTGTTTAGAGGATTTTCCCCAAAGTGCTTCAAGTATCAGATGCTTACTGTTCTTTCTGACACATTTTTTTTTTTTTGGTCTTAAAAAGTAGCTTTTATTTTTATCTGGTTTAAAAGTAACATGAGCTTTTTAGTAGAAAATTAGGAAGAACAAAAAATAAAATAAAAATTGCACTAGAAGGTAGCCCACAGATCATGGTCAGAATTAAAAAATTAAAAAAATGAAACATTTCAAGCATGTGAAATGTCACAGGGAGTAATAGCCCCTCCCATTCGCACCGTCCACGCTTAGCCACGTGTGCTGTAGCTCTTTTGAGAAGAATAAAATGCCGATCCGTTTTGCCTGGAGCCCGTAGCCATCCTCCTGGCTTCCGGGCCTGCCCTGGGCCACCGCCTCTGTTCTGCGTGGAGGTCATCGCCTGCTTTTCCTCCACACCCGGGCCAGCTGTGCTCGGTGCTGCTGCAGCGTCTGCTTCCGGGGGCTTTCTAGAGACAGAGTGAGGAACAGGACGCACGCGTGTACGCACAGACACGTACTTACAGGTATACCTACGTGCACACATCTGCATACGTGCACACGCATACACACTCGTGCCCTGTATGCACACGTGTGCACGATACACGTGCAGACCGCGTCGGCCGTGACTTGACGGTGGTGCCTGCCAGCTCCCGCTGTCTCCACAGGGCCCCCTCTGGCCTTCCTCCTTCCTACGCCTGCGTCCGTTCTGTCAGCGTGACAGCTGAGGCCCCGGCACCGTCGCGCTGGCCCACGGCTCAGTCCCGTAGCGTGTCTGGAGGAGGTTCAGGGCCGCGTGGGCCGCAGCACCTGGAAGACGCGCCCCAGAAAGAGCCCGGGCCTCTCCTCCCTGCGTGTCCTCCCTGCATGTCCTCTCCTGCGTGTCCTCCCTGCGTGTCCTCTCCTGCGTGTCCTCCCTGCGTGTCCTCCCTGCGTGTCCTCTCCTGCGGGGCAGTCTTACGCTTCGTCCATCGGCTCTGCTCCCGGGCGGTGATGTTTTTGATCTCTTAGTTAACGGTCGTTTTGTATTTTATTTTTCTAATATTTTTTGTTTATTGCTAGATTATAGAAATACCTTTGCTTCTTTTCACACTGACTTTGTGCCTTTGCTAAATGCACTTTTTAGTTCAAGATTCCGTGTAGTTTCCACAGGGTTTTTTATGTTTATGGTTTTGGTTTTTGCGAGTAAACGATCTACGTGCCTTTAGTTTCTTTTCCTTGCGTCTTGCGCTGGGTAGGACCTCTGTTACAGTGCTGAGGAGAAGTGCTGCGCGCTGACGCCCCTGTGCTCTCGACAGTTGTGGGTTGCGCCTTGAAGCTGGGGAGTCCGTCTTGTTCCCTGTGGAGCACAGCCTGGGACGTAGTGAAATGACTTGATCATTCACCGAGGGACGCTAATGGATGATTTATTTCCATCCTTTATTTTTTTTTTCCTCTGTGTTTACCTATTTTATTTTGTTTTCATTATGTTTACTTAGTGAAACAACAGAACGTAGGGCTGACATCAAGACGGAATTGTTCAGACACCCACAGTGCTTTCCATTGTCAGGGTTGGTGTCACGTGCACGTCAAGACCGACTCTGTGGCTCCCCGTGGACCTTCGCGAAGGCCACGCGGCAGCCTGGGGCTGCGGGTGGGCGGATGCCCTGCGGCTGGCGGGGACCAGTGAAGCGTCCGTGCTTTGTGCTGTGTGTCCTCACGTCGCTGTTGCTCGTCTTAGGGGCTCCTCACCAGCGGCGTGGACTTCGAGTCTCTCCCCGCGGCGCTCTCCCTCCCGGCGGAGTCTGGCCTTTACCCAGTGACTCTCGTTGGGGTCCCACAGACGACCGGAATGATTACTGTGAACGGTAAGGAGACTCGCTTTCTGCCGAGCCCCTATCCTGCCCCATGGGGGCCCGTCCTGGTCACTGGTGTCGGTCCCAATTCAGGGGTGATGGTTGGGGCTGTGACATGGAGAGGAATGGGTTTGAATGTCTGGGACGCAGTCGGCCCACAGCGCTGTTACAACCGGGGGGGTCCTGCCCCGTGTCCGGCCTCCTCGCCCTCCTGTCACCGGTCTGTGTTGCCCGCTTCTTCCGGTGTGTCTGCGGACGTCCCTGCGGGCTCCCCTCTGCCGTCAGGCCTTCCCGCCACACCTCTTCAGGGGTCCGTGTAGGTGTGCAGAGTCCACCAACCCCCTCGCTCTTGGTCGTGTGGCCTGCCACGTGCAGGGGTTAGTCCTCCCCTGTGTCTGAGGCCCCTGGCTAACCCAGTTTCGTCTGCCTTTGCTGCTCGGCCTGCCTGCCCGCCCTGCCGGGTGCCCTCCTCTGGTTCCCGTGAGACACCCCGTCCGCTCTCCTTGGCGCTCAGTGCCCTGCAGACTCCGCTTCTACACGGCCATCGATGGTGCTCCTCGGGGCCAAGCTCTATCCTTCCTCCTCCCCTCCCCCATCTGTCCCCCCGCCCCCCGCCCCCGGGGCTATCTCTGGGCACTCTCTGTCCTCTCAGTGACTCCTCTGGCTTCAGGGCCCATCCATATGCCGCTGACTCCCAGGCCATGGCTCCGTCCAGACCCCTTTCCTGAACCTGCATAGCCAGCCACTGACCAGCTGGCTCCTTGCTTGCCCCATCTCGGTGAGGGTGTCACCTTCCTGCCGGGTGCCCAAAGCGGGCCATTGGAGGCTGCCTTCCCCCTGCCGTCTCTCACCAGCCCTACCCCTGCCCCTACCATACTGCCGGGCGCCTCAGCGCTCCCATCCGCCTCCACAGGCACTCAGAGACAGAACGGACCCTCTTACAGGGTTAGTCACAAAAGCAACGGGCTCATCTTTCTTTGTGAAGTCTTGGTGGCTGGTGAGTCCGTTTTCCACACTGCCGCCAAGTGGCCTTTCTGCAGTGCCCGTCTGGCCACGTCCTCCCTTAACTACACGCCTTAGCACCTTCGCTATGCCCGCCCCGTCTAGGCTGGACTCTGAGACCTGGCTTCGGAGCTCTCCCTGTGTGAGCCGGGCCTGTGGCGCCTCGTGCCCCTCCCCTCCTCCTGAGTTACGCGTCCCTCTCTTAGGTGCCTGGCAGTTCTGGAAGTATGCCCGGCTTCCTGAGCCCCTGCCTGTGCTTTTCCTCCCTCTGGCGCTTCCAGACTTGCCTGGCCCCTGTGCCTCTCTCGACTCTTAGCTCAGACTTCCTGTCCCCTTGGAGACTGTCCTCAGCTTCTCCGTGCTGGGTCAGGTGCGCTGCCAGGCGCTCCTCCCGTACCTGCATCTGTCTCTCCAGGCCTGCACTGGTGGCAACTGCTCACTGGGCTTGCCCGTCTTGCTGGTCCCTGGCATGTGGTGGGTCTTCAGTAGATAGTCGGTGACTGAGAGGAGAAACAGTTCTGGGGAAGGGCGAGGTCTGTAGGGGGTGAGGTGGGTTAGGACGCGTGGCAGCAAGCAGCCAGGAGGGGCCGAGCACACGACTGGCTGAAAAAGGGGGGAGGGCCCAGAAGGGGAGCGTGGGTTAAGAAGGACCTTCTTTCTCCTGTTAAGTGACCCTGAGTTTTGAAGGCCAAAGAGGAATTATGCGAGTGAATGGGGTGGGGAGTAGGGGGGTCCAGGCAGAAAGAACAAGTGGTGTGGAGACCGTGGTGTGTTGGGGAACTAGAGGTGGCTCCGAGGACCTGGCCCAAGGCAGAGGGATGGTGGTGACGAGGCCAGGAAGGTAGACAGAGGACAGACCCGAAGGACTTTGTAGATGATGCTAGGGGATGATGGCTTCCTCCCGCGGGCCGCATTCGGTCAGAGGAGAGATACAGCCGGACGGGCCCCAGGCTGCTGCGCCGAGTATGGGCTGGAGAGGGGCAGGAGGCAGGGAGACCAGCTATGAGGTCGTTGGCATAACCCAGGGATGAAATGACAAAGGTAGGGCCACGGCCATGGCTGAGGAGTGGAGGGAAGGAGACTGATGACAGCGGAAATGACTAGGACTGACGGGCTAACCGATAACCAGTGAGCAGTGGATGAGGAGTCGGAGCCTTAGCAGCACAGCTCTGGTTGTACGGACTGGTTGGTGTTCGTTTTTGCCACACCTTCCGTGCAAAGTGAGAAGGGCTGACCTCGTCTTCTCAGAAATATGATTAGACTTGGCAGGATTTGTGATTAGGTTTTGAGTTTCTTTATAGTCATTTTTAGCAATAGGTAAGAAAGGGAAAATGACCAATTAAAATTTTTTTTTAATCTTTATTTATTTTTGAGAGAGAGAGAGAGAGAGAGAGAGTAAGCAAACAAGTGGGGGAGGAGCAGAGAGAGGGAGACATAGAATCTGAAGCAGGCTCTAGGCTCCGAGCTGTCGGCACAGAGCCCGACGTGGGACTGGAACTCAAACTGTGAGATGGTGACCTGAGCCGAAGCCCGATGCTTACCGTACTGAGCCACCCAGGTGCCCGGGAAATGACCGATTTTAATTAAGAAGTGGAAAACAAAGTTTGCTTAGGCAAAACCACATTTTATCGGGTTTTATAGAAAGAAGAACCTGAGGGGGCATTATGCCAGATATGGGTTTCTGGGGAGGAAGATGTTCGCAAGTTAAATTAAAGAAGTCTTCTAAGAGACCTGTTTCAAAAGGAAGGAAGCGTGGGTGCCATGATTGGTAACTTGGAGTTGGCAGAGCAGTTTAACGCTGGCAGAAGGTGAAGGACATGGCCCTGGGGCCATCAGGGCCACAGCTGTCTTCTGTGACTCGTACCCATTCAGTTAGTGTGAAGGCACAGAAGTCGTCACTGCGCATTTTGCCCCTGGGCATTGTTTAATTTTGTTATGCGGTGAATATTGTCTATAATAATTCCCTCTCGAAATTTCAAAAGCCATTTGAAAGCTTTCTTAAATAATTTCAGAGTGCTTATCTAACTAATGGAGGTTTTTTTTTTGGCATGTCACGTTCGCTAATCTTACAGTGCTTGTACACATGCAGCAGATTTGCTGTGTCATGTAGCAGTTACAGTAATGAATGTTGGCTCTTGCACTTCTGTCTCTCCACAGATGTGGAATCATTTTTCAGACACTTACTCAGTCATGTATGTCCTGCAAAGGGGCACTAGCTGTCACTCCCCCAGAGACAGGCAGATTTGAAAAGCAGATTCGTCAGAGTGGCGAAATCTAGTATTAAGTTGACTTAGTTGACAAAGACTCACAGGTGCTCTCACTAGGACCTAGTCAGCCCCGTGGGTAGGAATGCGGGGACTGTCACCCCTCTGCCTGTGTGCAGTACCCAGGGCTGCGGGCTGAGCTGCGGGGGGGGGCCAGCGGGTGAGGGCTGACTGGACACAGGCGTGGGGCGGGGCCGGGGGGCCGCCTCCAGGCGTGGGCCCGGGGCTGGAGGCCTACCCCGGGGCTGTGCAGCCCTTTGTGTCGCTTCCCAGGTTACCACACCACGGTCTTCGGCGTCTTCAGCGACTGTTTGCTGGACAACCTCCCGGGAGTGAAGACCAGCGGCTCCACGGTGGAGGTCATTCCCGCCCTGCCCAGACTGCAGATCAGCTCCTCGCTGCCCAGGTAGGGTGCCGGCTTCTGCCTTCTGACAAGAGAGCGTGAGTAAAATAGTTGCTAGTAGACATTTATTTTATTTTTAAAATTTCTTTAGTGTTTATTTATTTTCGAGAGTGAGAGAGAGAGTGTGTGAGCAGGGGAGGGGCAGAGAGAGAGACACACACAGAATCTGAAGCAGGCTCCAGGCTCTGAGCTGTCAGCACAGAGCCCGACGTGGGGCTCAAACCCATGAACTATGAGGTCATGACCTGAGCCAAAGTCGGATGCTCAACCCACTGAGCCCCCCAGGCGCCTCTGTGGTAGACATTTTTTTTTTTTTTTCATTATAATAGTTTATTTTCAAATTGGTTTACATATAACACCCAGTGTTCATCCCAACACGTGCCCTCTTTAATATTCGTCACCCTCTCTCCCCCCTCCCTCACCTCCCTCACCTCCCTCACCCTCAGATTGTTCTCAGTCTTTGAGAGTCTCTTATGTTTTATCTCCCTCCCTTTCTGTGTCTTTTTTTCCTTTCCCCTCTTCCCCTCCCCCTGGTTTTTGCTTAGTCTCACAAAGTCCACCTATTCGTGGAAACATATGGTATCTGTCTTTTTCTGACTGACTTATTTCACTTAACATAATACCCTCCAGTTCCATCCATGTTGCTACACATGGCCAGATTTCATTTTTTCTCATTGCCATGTAGTAGTCCATTGTATATATGTGCCACAACTTCTTTATCCATTCGTCAGTTGATGGGCACTTGGTTTGCTTCCACGATTTGGCTATTGTCGAAAGTGCTGCTATGAACATTGGGGTACACGTGCCCCTATGCATCAGCATTCCTGTGTCTCTTGGGTAGATTCCTAGCAGTGCTATTGCTGGGTCATACGGTAGCTCTATTTTCATTTTTTTGAGGAACCTCCACACCGTTTTCCAGAGCGGCTGTACCAGTTTGCATTCCCACCAACAGTGTAGGAGGGTGCCTGCTTCTCCACATCCCCACCAGCATCTATAGTTTCCTGATTGATTCATTTTAGCCACTCGAACCGGTGTAAGGTGGTATCTCAGTGTGGTTTTGATTTGTGTTTCCCTGATGATGAGTGACTTTGAGCATCGTTTCATGTGTCTGTTGGCCATCTGAATGTCCTCTTTGGAGAAGTGTCTATTCATATCTTCCGCCCACTTTTTCACTGGATTATTTGTTTTTCGGGTGTGGAGTTTGGTGAGTTCTTTATAGATTTTAGATACTAGTCCTTTATCTGATATGTCATTTGCGATTATCCTTTCCCATTTGTGGTAGACATTTTTAATGGCACCAAGAATCTGAGTTAGTCTGTGATTCTTAGGAAGAAAATATGGGCAAAGGGTTTCTTCAGGATAACCGGTAGGCAATATGCTTTGCTTAACGTGAAGTGGAACACAGTTGGAATGTTTCTTACACGAATAGAACAGAATGGGAAATTAGCCTTGGGAATCTTTGTTTTCCCTTTGGTGAAAGACTGTTAACTCTTATAAAAAGTAGAAAAGTAGAACTAAAGGACAGCATGAAAAAAAAAAGGGACATATATCTCAGGAGTCCCCGAAACAGTTGCTGCGAATGCCTTGTGGTTTTTCTTTCCATTGCTTGTCCACCTTCTTTTTAAAAACGGAGGTTTGGATATTGAGATGATGTCACATTATGTGAGTATCATTGATTACTCTCTGCATAACCACATAACTTAAGCTAAAAAATTTCTATTTTAATTGCTTCAAAAAGTACATCATGAAGATACTCAGTTTGGATAACGGAAATGTTTTAAAACAGGGTGGGTATTGGTGACAGTTCTACTGCTCTGTGAATTTACTAAAAATGATTGAATTAAATGCTTAAAACAAGTGAATTTCATTGTATGTATGTAACACCTCAGTTAAAACAATGAATTTTGTTGGTTTTAGTGTGGAGCACGTGATTTCAGATGACTCTTCTTTGAGTGTTGCTTCTAATTAACCTAATATCACTGTCCTCGTGACGGAGTTAACACATCACTCCCACACGCTTGTTGGCGCCCGCCTGGCGATCCAGGCCTCGTCTAGAGAGCTAGCAAGAGATCAGAGATGCCCTCGACCTGGGCCGTGTCTGTCGTAGGAGCCCGTGTCCAAAGGGGAGACAGACTCACCGTAGTCAAGTTTGCTAAGTGCTCCTTAACTTGAAAACTCGGGGCACCTGGGTGGTCCAGTCGGTTGAGCATCCGACTTCGGCTCAGGTCATGATCTCGCAGTCTGTGAGTTCGAGCCCCGCATCGGGCTCTGTGCTGACAGCTCAGAGCCTGGAGCCTGCTTCACATTCTGTGTCACCCTCTCTCTCTGCCCCTCCCCCACTCATGCTCTGTCTCTCTTTGTCTGAAAAATAAATAAACATGAAAACTCTCCCACTCACGGTGCAGGAAGGCTTCACAGATGCGACGGTTAAATTGGGCCTCTCAGGGTTCGCACAAGTTGGCCAGGCGATCAAGCAAGGAAACAACATGCCCAGCAAAGGGGTCATGTCTGACTGCCGTCTCCTTCCTGCCGCGGCTCGCCCAGGACTCAGCCCCTTTCGGGCTCTGTCGCCTGGGACCCTGTAGTCAGCAATGGTCGGCACCTGTGTCGGCCAGGCCCTGTGGCCGAGCTAAGGCTCTGCTTTCTCCCACCTTCTTTTCTACAGCCCCAGAGGGGCCGATACCCTGTCCATTCGAGAGGCAAATGATTAGTCTCACTGTGTTTTAGTTTTTCTGAATATGTCCTCTGCAATTTCGAGTTGACTACAAGCAGCTTTTGCTTAAGAAGGACTGCAGATTAAAATATGGAAAGAAGTCGTTTATAGTGAGGACAGGATTCATCTCCGTTCCTTGCCAGAGAAAGTTTATTTCTTGACTCATGAGTAACTTTAAAGGTGTAAAACGTGATGTAATTCACCTTGATTCTTTATGCTAGTATTTTCTAAAAATGTGGTTTGGATAGAGAAGCTCCTGTCTTAGAGCCTGGGACAGGAGGCCCCCAGGAAGGTCCTGGCTGGCTCCGTATGCCCGACTTGTTTAAATGCGGTCTCCTCCCTTGGATGCCGGAAGTGTGAGACCAGCACTGTCCGGAGCATTCCTTTCCATCTTTTGGACCAGTGTGGGGATGCGAAGCTGTCTTGTGGCGTGTAGAACAGGACTTGGGTCTGACCCCAGTCCTTTGTTCTGTGGCCGGAAGCAGCGCTAGGAAGAGCTGGCTGGCCGGGAGGCCGTTGGGCACTTGCTGGGTGGGGGTGGTGTGGCTCGGAGTCTCTGTCCGTTTCTGGGTCAGTTCAGTAAACGGTGTAGACTCATGGGGCTTTCCGTGGAAATCCTTCGGGTGTAAGGAGGAAGAGAGTGGGGAGCCAGGTGCACCCTTTCCTCTGGTGACCACTCCCTTTCTTTTGTGGCCAGACTTCTCCAGAGCATTGTATGTGCATTTGAACCCGAGGTTGTGATGCAGTCCCCGTGGTATCTGTTGGAACAGTCTTGTTTTCTTCTTCAGTCTGTGGGTTTTCCCAAGGCAATTGTGAGCATGAGGTTTAAATCATTTTGAACTTATTCGTCGTGTCTTGTAGGTCTCACCATATTCCAGTAGTTAAGTATTTGCGTGCTACATACATGCGCATGTGTGTACACACACACACACACACACACACACACACACACACACGGTGCTGAGGCTGAGTGGGAACCCAGGATACGTCCACATGTGGAGGGCGCCCCCGCCTTGAGCGCTCAGACTGAGCTCCGTGTTGAAAGCTGCACCTCCCTGGTTCCTGCTTCTGGAACATATTAGATCTGGGGATGTGAACAGTTCTGAGATACCTTGTTTTTCTTTACTTTGATTCTTTCTTTTAAATAATCCCTGTAACCCTTCCTGCTGTTTCAGATCTGCCCATTCCTTGCAGCCTTCCTCGGGTGATGAAATCTCCACTAATGTGTCCGTCCAGCTGTACAACGGGGAGACTCAGCAGCTCGTCATCAAATTGGAAAACATCGGGATGGAACCACTGGAGAAACTGGAAGTCACCTCCAAACTGATCACCACCAAAGGTGGGTTCGACCCCGGGAATGTTTGTCTTCTCTGTTTGCCGAAGAGACACTGGAATAACCAGTGCTCAGAAAGTGTGAAGGCTTCTTCCTCTTCTAATTCGATGCCGTCAAAAGATGGTGTGTGAAGAACGCACAGAGGAATGGAGAACGCTCCTTCATCCCTGGTGCTCTTTCCTGTACCAGACCCTCGGGAACGAACGGAGAGAAATGTGAGCGGCGCAGACGTGGTGCCCCTTGGGAGCCAGCCAGCCAGCCCCAGGTTTTCTGTGGGTTCGGGTGTCGAGCCCGCGCACTCCCTCTTGAAGGCAGGTGCTCCGTTTCCTGTCCTAGGACACACGAGCTGGGGGGGTGGGTGGGTCATCAGACCTGTGTTGAAATTTTGGCTTCCCTGTTTAGTAGCTATTTGTCCTTTACCCGCCTCGGTTCCTTCCTGGGTAGACAGGGGAGGTGGCCCCTGCCACGTGAAGTTCTGAGAAATAAGTAGCGTGTGGTGGCGTGCTGAGCGTGTCCGCGGTTATGAGGGGTACTGACGGAGGGGGAGGGCATTGTGTAGGAGGAGGGCGAGGGGAAACAAAATCTGGTCGTTTCCGAAAGCTAGGGAAATTATATGGGCCAGTGAGAGCGAAGACAGAAGAGGGAAAACTTGGGGTACTCACTTGCTCTTGGTGTAGGGGTGAGGTGAGCCAGGTGTGTAGTGGGAGCTTGAGTTCCTAGGGAAGGACGTAGCATCCACATATTACTCCCCGGCAGAGGGCTCCCTCCTCAGGCTAATGTCACTATAATGAGAAAACCCAAGCGAAGTCAGTGTTTTTTAGAGGTAGGGCCTCACACCATTGTAGTTCCAGTTGGAGGGGAGGTCCAAGGAAGAGTTTGGGAGAATTTGTTCTGCAAACAATTATGCCACGAAAGAAGGAATTTGGACTGTGTAGAAAAGGGTTAATCTGAGCCCGTCCTGCTGGGGGAGAACGCCAGTGCGTCCTGCATTCGCTGGTTTCTCCCAGCTCCGGACGTGCGAGGGAAAGGAAGCATGCGTCTGCCGGTCTCACCTTGCCTGTTGTCCCCTGTTGTCTACACCTCTCCTCATTGGGAAATGCTGCCTGCGTCCAAATTCTGGCCGTTCCTTACTCGCTCTGTATTACCTTTGGGGAAGTAATTTAACCTCTCTTGGACTTTTCGTCTTCTATAAAAGAACACTAATAACAGCACCTACATCACAGGGTCGTAATGAGATGAAATGAGACCATAAATGTAAGGTTCTTGGAAACAGGCTTGGCGTGCCGCTCGCGCTCGCACTTGTTAGCTGTTGTTACTGCTGCCACCTCCGCCACCGCCACCGTCTCCACACCGCCACCACCTCCGCCACCGTCTCCACACCGCCACCACCATCTCTGCCACCGTCACCGTCTCCACACCGCCACCGTCTCCACACTGCCACCACCATCTCTGTCACCATCACCATCTCCATACTGCCACCATCATCTCTGTCACCATCACCATCTCCATACTGCCACCATCATCTCTGTCACCATCACCATCACCACCATCATCTCTGCTACCATCACTACCATAATCCACCATCACCATCTCCACTAACCACCACCACCACCACCATTATTGCCATCACTACCACCACTACCATCACTACTACCACCATCACCACTATTACCATCATCATCACCACAATCACTAGCACTACCATTACCACCACCACCATCACTATTGTCATCACCACCATCACCATTATTACCACTGTCACCACACCACCATCTCCGCAACCACCATCACCATCTCCGCCACCACCACCACCACCACCACCACCACCACCACCACCACCATCTCCACCACCACCACCACCACCATCATCTCCACCACCATCTCCACCACCACTAACATCTCCACCACCACCATCACTACAACAGTTACCACCACTACCACAATTACCACCTCCACCATCTCTGCCACCATTGTCAGTATGTCTGCTGCCACCACCACCACCGCCACCACCATCATCTTCACCACCATCATCTTTACCACCATCATCTTTACCACCACCACCACCACCACCACCACCATCACCACCACCACCACCACCACCATCACCATCACCACCACCACCATCACCACTACCACCACCACCACCATCATCTTCACCACAATTGCCACTACCATCAACAATATCGTTACCACCATTCCTGCCATCCTGTTGCTGCCGCCATCATTACCCCTACCGCCATCACCATTTGTTTTCATTGTTGTAGATTGCTCTACTGTGAATGCATCACAATTTATGATCGAGCATGTTGGGTGGCTTCCATCTGGGGACTGTTGAGAAGGCTGCTGCTCTGAGCATTTTGGCACATGTTTTGGTGGACCGCTGCAGATGTTTCTGTGGAGTTTATCTCCAGGAGTAGAATGCTGAGTGGCAGGGTGCACATGTATTCAGCGTTAGAGCCAGACACTTTTCCCGAGTGGCTGCACTAGTTCACACCATCACTGTGTGAGTTCCCATGGTCGCCGTGCCCACACCTCCCTGTCCTTCTTGCCGTGTCACTTTCCCGTGCAGCCCCTCCCAGACTCTCAGCTCTAAGGTAGGACAGTGTCATTACCTCCATGGCATGGGTAGGGGAAGTGAAAGCCCCACAGATTAAATGATCTGTCTGAGGCCACAGGATAGGTCTGCGAGGACTGCGGGCCCCTCCCTCTCAGCTCTGGGACCTTTACCCTTAATCAGGGGACTGGGAGCCTCAGAGCCACAGGATGGAGCGTGGCAGGTCCATTTCCAAACAGCACGTTTACAAGTGAGAAAAGAAAGCTGTCAGTGTTTTAAAATTCTCATCCCAAGATACGATGCATTTACCTGTGGAATTCAACTAATAAAAGCAAACAGTCTGCTCCTAAAATATACAGAGGGAATAGCTCCGGTCACTTATTTCCTGCAGTACCAAAAAGCTGTCCATGTTGATAGATGATCTCGTATATGGGCGAAGGTGTCTTAAACTGGGGGCACGAGGCGTCCGAGCGGGGAGGGCAGCAGAGGCCAGGTGAGGGCTCACCGCGACGGCAGGACGTGCCCAGCAGTCGTTTCCGTCTGCGCCCCATCTTTACTCTCGCCCGCCGAGGCCGCTGCTTGCCGTGCACCTCAGTGCTCACCCGGCCCCTTACGTCGTGGCGCCTGCCGCGTGCCGGGCGCGTGGTCCTTCGGGCCGCGTTTTCTTCTGAACCGATCACGGCCGGTCCGTCCTCTCGCGGCCGCGTCCCCTGAGGACTGAGAGCAGGGCTGGTCACACGGGAGGTGCGCAGTAAGCGCAGGGCTGGCGCGGCCGTGCAGGGCTGGCGCGCGGCTGACGTGTTCACGCAGGACGGTTCTGGGCGCGAGAGCGTCGGTGCGTGCTTGCCAGGAGACTGCCGCTCGTTCCTGGCGTGTCCTGCCCAGCGGAGGTCCACGGGCCCTGGGCCTCGCGGGGCGGGAGGCTGCCTGTAGTCCCCACGTTCTTCTCCGCTTCTTCCAGACGCCCTGGAAGCACCCAGAGTCTTGTGGGGGCCCCTGACAACTTGGCCACGTCCTCTCTCCCGCTGAACAAATGTCCTTTTCTTCAGATAAAGATTCCTGTTTTTTTTTTTTCCTTCCTCCCATCTTCCTTGCTTCTTGTCTTGTTTTAATCCCTCATCTTACAAACTTGTTTTTAAAATCCTTTTGCATTTAGGATCAGTGATATTAGAAGTCACACAGACCCTTGTGGGTCCCCCTTGGAGTCTACACTGTAGTTTGGGCCCTTACAGGGTGAGTGTGTCCTTGTGGCCAGCAGTACCTGACGTGGAGATGAGCATTTATAACCCAGTGCCTCCAGACAAGGGGTATCTGTCAGGGTTATGTAGATTTTACTTATAGTGTTTTTGCGAGCAAGTCTTATGTGTAGGTTGTTAAAAATGAAGACTTCTGCCTACACTTAACCATGGATTTTATTATGATTAAGCCCAAATTAAAAGGAATTTATTGTATTTGCCTTTTTAAAAAAATGTTTATTTTTGAGAGACAGAGACAGAGCGTGAATGGAAGAAAGGCAGGGAGAGAGGGAGACCCAGAATCTGAAGCAGGCTCTAGGCTCTGTGCTGACAGCTCAGAGCCTGATGTGGGGCTTGAACTCACAGATCGTGAGATCTTGACCGGAGCCAAAGTCAGACACTTAACCGACTGAGCCACCCAGGTGCCCTGATTATATTTGCTTTTTAACAGTCTTCCTAGATACGTTTGTACAAACCCAAATATACACATACACATATACATAGGTACACACACCCCCCCTTAATGTCTGTATTCTTCTGGTGTAATTTCTTTGACAGGAAGCAGTGACTCCATGTTGCTGTAACTGAAAACTCGTAAGTGTTTTGATGGAAGGGGGAGTCTCCACTGCTTACTGTTCTCATGAAGGTTGTCGTGCAGCCTCTGCAATTAGAAGCAACCGTGAACGGGCCTCCGTGTGGAAGGTCAACGGCAGTAGCAGTTTCTTTATTACTGTCCGTGTGAAAGAGCCGGTTTCGCTTGACTGCGTGAAGCTAGACTCTAGCATTAAAATAAGGACTGTTATTTCTGGAACTAAATTGCACAGGGTGAAGAGTTAGTGACAGAAGCTGTGCTCTTGTTTTATGTTTATCTAGTTATCCCGTGCAGCGTGTCGTTACATAGGATTCTTTTTAGTTCAAACTTGAGAATGTATTTTATTGAATTATAAATGACATACTGTATTATGTTAGTTTCCGACATCTAACAACATGGTGGCTCGGTATTTTCGTACCTCCTGAAACGATCATTGTAGGTCTGGTTACCATCCGTCCCCGTACAAAGTTATGGCCGCGTTACTGACTGAACTCTGTTGTACGTCACACCCCCGGGACTCATTTATTCCCTAACTGGCAGTTGGCACCTCTTCACCCCCTCACCTATTTCGCCCAGCCCCCCACCCCTCCTCAGCAATCACCAGTTGGCTCCCTGTGTTTGTGAGTGTATTTCTGTTGTTTTCTTTATTCATTTGTCCTGTTTTATAGAGTCCACATATAAGTGAAATCATAGGATATTTGTCTTTTTCTGACTCATTTCCCTCGGCATAACGCCCTCTGGGCCATCCGTGTTGTCGTGAATGGCAAGATGTCACCTTTTTATGGGGGAGTGGGACCCCGTTGTATTGCACCGCGTCTTCTGTCTCTGTTCCGATGTCCACGCACCCCGGGCTGCTTCCATACTGTGGCTCCTGTAATTAGTGCTGTGGTGACCAGTGTGGCGCATGTATGTTTTTGAATTCGTGTCTTCATTTTCTTCAGATAAATACCCGGAAGTAGAATTCCTGGCTTATGTGGTACTTGTATTTTTAATTTTCTGAGCGTAGGATTTTGAGAACTTCTCTGGATATTCCATGTTGGGCTACAGGAACGAAAGGAGAAGCAGGCGGGTCCACTGTTGAGGCACAAAACCGTGTTGGGTCCTCCGCTCTCTGCACCCCTGCGGCTGAACCGCAGACTTCTGTGCGCCACGGACTTCCTGGGTGTCATCGCTCAGATACAGACACCGTGGTGGTTTGTCAGCAGGGCGAACTAGCTGTGCCGCACGAGCGGGTTTGCCTGTTGTTTGAACGTGCCGCTCCTGAGCTGTGGAACTAGAGAGGAAACAAGCAGGGGCCCTTAGAGCTGTCGCTCCGTCTTCTCTGCGCTTCGGAACGCATTTCTGAGTACGACTTGGAACACTCTTTACTCGCCGGCCGCCTTCGTGGGGGGGGCACAGGCCGGGCGCAGGTGTCAGGTCTGTCCAGAGCGCGCTGCCGTTGGCCTGTGTGTTTAGCCTCAGTCCTGCGGCCTTTCCTTCCCCATCCTTCTTGCTGTGTCCCCTGAGCTCTGTCATGGTAGGCTGTGTAGCATGGCCTCTCTTCGGCCTGGCAGATGGAAAGATGGGTTTTGGAGTCTGACGGATTGGGCTTCCAGTCTCTGATCCGTCAGTTATGAGCTGCAGGACGAGTCCTAGCAAGCGGCGAGCGTTCCAGGCTGGGCTGTCCCGGGGCCCCAGGCCCCCAGGCCCCCTCTTGGGCGGTGATCCGGGAGCACGTGGTAATACCTCTGGCGCACCGAGCAGGGTGTCTGGCACGTGGCAGGTGCTGAGAGACTGCCGGGCTCCTTCTGTGGACGTGGGGAAGGAATCGGTGCTCGTGCTTCCCATTTTCCACGTCCGTCTGCCAGGGCCTGGGGAACCAGGGCTTCGGAGTCGTTAGGTCTGACTCTAAAGAAGCAAACCCATGCCCCACTCAAGGAAGACAGACGCCTTTAAGTTCCATGGGCTGGCCTCTTGGCTTTCAGAAACCATTTTAGCGTTTGCCTTGTTCTCGGGTTTTTCCTGAGATGGCGAGATTTCGCAGAAGGGAGCCGAGCATGTTCTTGCGTTAAGACTGCAGAAGCAGAACCGGAAAGTGTACAGTAGAGTTCGCGTAAGTGCTGCCATCATACAGGGAATGAAGCCAGAGAGGGCGGACCCTGAGGAGCGGGCCGGGGGCAGCTCTGTTCCTAACCACCAAGGGGAACCTGTCTCCCGTGCAGTTCTGGAGACACGAGGGACTCCCTAAGGCGCTGGAGTAGGAGCTACCCTCCCCACTGAGGTTTACAACTGTTTTTGGCCTGGTCCGTTTCCGAGTTGCTTGTGTTATGCTATTTTTATTTTTAAACCTGGCAACACGGGGCAAAATTTTAAAAAGAAATCTTGTAGAAAAGTGGTTCGGTACTTCCCGCATTGCGAAAGCGTGGAGTGTCTTGGGGAATGGGAAAAGGGGCTGGGTTTCTCGACGCCTCCTTCCGCGGTCACGCCAAAGCCCACCGCATGCCTGGGCATGGACGCAGGTGGAAGGGAGCCAGGAGCAGGCTGCTGTGGCCGGCAGCGGGTCAGGGGGCCAGTAGGCAGCCCCCTGGATCCGGCTGTCTTCAGTGTAGACTTAGCTGGTACGATTGTTGGTACAGTCGTTGGCACCGGACACGCTTGGGTTCTGTCCTGGCCCTGGCCATTACTGGTGCGATGGCCTGGACCGTGGTCCTCGGGTCTGTGACGGTCTGATCCGTGTAGAGGGCGGAGGACTGCCCGGTCCCCCCGGGCGTTGGAATATGTGCACCTCGCATCACGAGGGGCCGGCCTGCAGTAGCTCTCCCGGTCAGCTGTCGTCATGTCCCGATGCCGCCTGTGTTGTTACCTGTAAAGGAGTCTGTTCTTCTCTCACTTTTCCCAAACATGTTTTTGCGTAGCTTTCTATGCTCCGTTTCTTAGCCCGGCACTCAGAGAAACTTACTGTCCGGCTTCCTGCCCACCACCTTTCTTCTTTGCACACACACCTGTGTCATACCCGCCTTGTTTCCCGCCCTGTGCTCGGGACGCAGGACAGCAGTGACCCCCACCCCCATCCTCCTGGGGCTGAGGGGGGAAGCTGGACGGCGGCATGTGTGCCGTGGGCCTCGAGGTGGCGGGAAGGTCCCCTCTTCGTTTTCCTTCCCACCATCGATCCTCTGATCGCTCATTTGTCCTCATTTGTTGACCAGTTGTCTGTCCTTTTGGTCAAGTGTTCAAGAAACCATTACGGGCCACCTGCTAGTTGGTGGCCATTGTGTCGGGTGCTGGGACACCCAGGAGTCAGCCCCAAGTCCCCGTTCCCTGTGCTGCAGAGTGTGCTTCCACCTGGATGCCGTCAGAGCTTTGCCGCCTCCCAGGGGTCCTGTGCGCTCCGGACGTCCTCTCCGTCACGCACACACCAGCCCCCACACCTCCTCCTGAAGGCTTTCCCGACCGCCCCGCTGGAATTACGCTGCTCCTCCTGGACCTCGTCTTGCTTGCACCCTGTTACGACAACACTCACTTCGCTTGGCTTTGTGCTACCCAACAATTAGACGTTTGTATCACATTTATGTACACTCACCACACCAGGCCCATGAATAAAACATGAGCCCTGTCCTGAAGGCACTCACGATTCAGTGCGGGGAGTCAGGCGTGTTCACCGAAGGGAATGGAATTCCGACAGCACATCCCGGATCATTCCTGCTCCCTCCGAGGAGCCTGCAGTGAGTGGGCTGGCGCTGCTCCTCCTGGGACGACACTGAGGTTCGGGAGTGTCTGGAGCTCGGTCAGCTGTGGCCCCTCGCGCGCCTGACCGCAGCGGGCGTCTCCTGCCGCCGGCCTTCCGCACGGTTGTAGGCTCACGATGGAGAAGTGTACAGAATTCATTGGAAAACCGAGCGGAATGCCTCAGAATCGGTACTGTAAGGCCTGATGCGTTCAGCCCCTGGGAGCCCGGGTGGGACGCACGCCCGCAGGACGGGGAAGGCAGAGGAAGTCGGGGTGTCTGGCCCTGCACTTTGGGAAGTTCTGAGCATCACATTCCCATTTGGTTGTTTGGGGCCAGTGGTATTTCACGCTGACCGCCCACAGCGACCAGGCACTCTGCTGCCCGCTTCGGCGGGGCTCAGGCTCCCCAGGAAGTGCAGACACCCAGCAGTGCTGGTGTAGGCAGCTGAAACCGGGACGAAAGTACATATCTTTTTTTTTTTTTTAATGTTTATTCATTTTGAGAGAGAGAGAGAGAGAGAGTGACAGTGTGCAAGCAGGAGAAGGGGCAGAGAGAGAGGGAGACACAGAATCCCAAGCAGGCTCCAGGCTCTGAGCCGTCAGCACAGAGCCCAACAGGGGCTCAAACTCACAAACCGTGAGAGCATGACCTGAGCCGAAGTCGGACGCATAACCGGCTGAGACACCCAGGTGCCCCGAAAGTGCATTTCTGAACGTTCGAAGTCAGCACTCTTTCATGAGTCTGCCGTCAGGACTGAACGGGTCAGCATATTAGGGCTGGTGGACTCCTGGCCACGCCCACCCGCATGGCCCTGGCAGCTCGCCTGCCAGGGGAGGTAGCAGGACATTTTCCGAGGGTCCTGGTGTGGGTTCAGTGGCAGCTGCCCTGGCGCCTGCCTTGCCAGAAGCTCTCCTTGAATGTCAGCCGTGTGGTGGGACCGTTCGGGGGACAGCACCGGGCACATAGTAGGTGTCTGCTGTCTTCCTGGGTTGTGTCTGGAGGTGCCCCCACAGCCCAGGTGGGATCACAGTTGATTCCGCGTCTCTGTGACAAACCACTGCCTCCGGGTCTGTGACGCATCCAGCCTCCCGTGTTCTGCAGCTAAGACCACGGGGAGCCCCGAGGACCCCTCACAGCTCATGTGGGCAGAGTCGACCTCTCAGCCGAAACCCTTTGAGAAATGACAAGTCCTCCGAACAGCCAAGGATAGCACTGTAGGTGCCGGTTTTCATTCGGTTTCTGCCCTCCTATCCTCGTTACGAATTCCCGCTAGACCAGACTGCTGGCCGAGAGAATCCTCTCTCTCACACAAATCTGGGGCCGCAGCAGGCCCCCCTCCCAGTTCCAGCTGCCAGGACAGTGGGTCCTGACTCAGTTCTCTGCGGCTCCGATTGGGGCAGTGCGCTCACGGAGCAGTTTTGAATCTGGTCTGTGTGTGATGATATTATAAACTTTCAAGAAATTTGCAGATTGAGAAGAATATCGCCTGTCCCCTTACCTGAGCTCCTGGGGACTTCTCCTCTGCCCCCCACACTTGTTCCTCCTCATAATCTGAGATCGGCCCGTGTCCCTTTACAGGCAGGGACCACTTCTTGTCTACTTCCTTCCCCTCGAACCCAGCGCGGCGGCCGCCCTGGGGATATTCAGTGGCTCCGTGGCGAGTGTTCCCTGGACGAGTGAAGTGGGCGGTGGTAGGATGTGGGAAGCGAACATTCACAGGGCGCTCTGTGGTTGACAAACTTTCATATAAATCAGCCAGGCCGCCTGTGTGCCAGGTTACTGTGCCGAGGCCATGGGGCCCCTTGGTACCTTCATGCCGACTCTGCTGTTCTCCCCCTTGCTGAAGAGGCATCGTGGGATGACAGAGGACAGCTGTCAGGGGGCAGTGCTGGTCCCGACGCATGGGACCTGACCGTTACATTTTATTTCCTGCCATCTCTTCAAGGTCCTCTATCCCATTGCTGTAGTGATGCTTTCGTTGTACATACTCTGCACTTGGGTTGTGAAGCTGGGTGGGTGAATGTTCCAGAAAAGCAGTGAGAGGCAGGATGTATAGTGGAAGGAGCCCAGTGTTTGCCGGTCTTGTCCCTGACTCTGGGTTCTTTGACTTCTGAAAGGGCCGTGTGACCATGGGTAAGCTGCTTAAGCTCTCTGAGCTTCCGTCGCCAGCTTTATAACACGGGAATAACACAGCTGTAGTCCGAAGTTGGAAGATAGTACTTAGTAGATGGTGATATCAATTGCTGTGATTAAATGGGACTCTAGGGTAGAAATCTGTCTTGTCCCGGGCTGTCCCGTCTGCCCTGCAGAGCCAGTTAGCACGAGGAGTGGAAAGGACAGGCCAGGCTTACCCAGTTAGTTCGGAGCAGCTTCCCCTAAGCCCCTCAAGTTCTTTCTGGGCTCTCGACCGTCTGCCAGCTGCACAGCCGCAGAGCGCTTACACCCCTGTTCCGGAGAAGTTTATCCAGCTGGCGGAGTTGAGTCTGGGGACTCAGTGACACACGTGCCCCAGGTGATTTGTGTCCATGTCATCAATTCACAGTACCCCCGCAGAAAGCCGCTGCACCGGTTCAGAACCACCTCACTCTCCTGGGTGGGCCTCGGCCCTCCGCGTGCCCAGGACTGTGTGTGGACTCGCAGGCCGGGTTCCCAGGGCTTCTCCCCACGTTCCCTGGAGCGGCGCGGGCCGGGGCGGATTTAGACACAAGAGTCCGTCGTTAGCATGTGCGTCCGCATGTGTGTATGTTTATGTAAGAATAATATGTTACCTCGTAGAAAATTCAGGAAACGAAAAGTTTGAGATTACCTGTCGTCCCAGTACTCAGCACCAACATGGCTTACAGGTTTGCTTTCTTCATTTTTCCCACGTGAACATTTTATGCAGGGAAGTCGTAGCATTCATTCACTCCGGTAATCTGCTTTTTCCATGTCGCCGTCTCCCCATCTGTTGTGAGTCTAAATCGGAAACGCCTTGGAATACATTTGTCCGTCGCACATCGAATGCTTCCTGAGCGCCCCCCACGTGCCCAGCGCTATTCCTCATGAGTGGGAAGGATGTTGATGGCACCTCACACCGCTGTGCTCTTACTGAGTGCCGAGCACGGGGCTGGAGACCACGCGCGGCTCCGCAGAGAGGGGCTGGGGTGGTTCGGCAGGAATCAGTAACGTGGGTGGGGGGCTGCGTTTAAGCCAGACCTGGTTCTCATTAATTTACTTTCATCAGCTCATTTCTTCTCCGTGACAACCCATTTTATAGATGAGCTCACTGAGGCACGTGGAAGTTCGATGACTTACCTAAGGATACCCAGCTAGAGCCAGGAGTTGAACCCAGGAGTTGACTCTGGCATTCTTTTTTTTTTAACACTTTTTTTTAATGTTTGTTTATTTTTGAGAGACAGAGCTTGAGCAGGGGAGGGGCAGAGAGAAGGGAGACCTAGAATCCGAAGCAGGCTCCAGGCTCTGAGCCGTGAGCACAGAGCCTGATGTGGGGCCCGAACTCAAGAACTGGGAGATCATGACCTGAGGCAGAGTCGGATACTCAACGGACTGAGCCCCCCGGGCCCCCGACTCTGGCATTCCTAACCAGCACGGTGCCCTGCTTCTCACGGGACTGGGGAGCCTCCAGGCAGGGTCTAGCCGGCCTGCTGGTTGTTGACTGATTGGTGGAAGAGTCAGCTGCTCGACTTGGGGGTGGGGGGTGATGTTCTAACGGAGGGGGGCACTTGGGAGCCCAGAGGAGTGATGTGGGGTGGGAAAGACATCACAGGAAGGAGCCTTCGGTTGGGTTGGGACGGATGAGGCAGAATTCACTGTGCAAGAGAGCGGGCCAGGAGGTCCTGGGAGGGGAGCAGCGTGTGTGTGGATGTGCCGCCAGGGCTCAGAGGGTGAGGCCGGGCTGCGCCTGCCAGGGCACGGCCGTGCCATCCGGGCCTCACACTCGAGTTCAGCGGGAGTGCAGGGCGGAGCCCTCACCTCGCTCCTGCCTGTGCGTGGAAACCTCAGGCCTGACGGCCTCTCCGGGAGGGGAGGCCTCCGCAGGGCCTTGGTATCTTGGCTGGGATTGGCATTTCATACTCAGGTCGGTCAGTCCTGCTGCAGTGGACGGCTAGGCCGTTTAAAGAAGTTAGTACGCCCTTCAGTGCCCCTGGGGCTTTGGGACCTGGACTTCCAGCACGTAGAGCCCATGCGATGTTCTGTCCTGGCTTCACACAGTCTGGTGTCGTAGGCCCTTCTATTCCGAAAAAATTTACTGGATTGGAAGATACAGAGTATAGTAATCAGGAGAACTCATATTTATAGAATGCGAATGCCTGGGTCGTGGGTCGTTGAGAGGATTTGGGTCCTTTTACTGGTTTGGGAGCAGAGGCAGTGACTTCTGTTGCGGAGTCGGGCGTGGGTCGGGAGTACCCAGGGAGCACGCCCGGCAGGCGGCGTGAATTCCGGGGCTGCCGTTCTGACCAGGGGTCAGGGCGGCTCGTGAAACTTCATCAGTGTTTCCCAGAGGCGGCTGCCGCCCCGAGCTCACAGTAGAGGGATGACGAGCACACGCGTAGAGTCCGTGTTGTGCAGGCGGCCGTGCGGGAAGATAACGGCAGGGCCGCCGTGCGTTGTCGCATGCAGGGCTGCGCCGGCACGTACGGGACGAGGCCAGGGCCGACCACACAGGTTCCCACTCCCTCTTTTTTTTTGTTTGATTTTAATTTTTTGGGGAGAGAGAGAGAAAGTGAGTGAGCGAGCGCATGAGCGCACGTGAGCGGGGGAGGGGCAGAGAGAGCGAAAATGTTACGTGGGCTCCGTGCTCAGCGGGCTGCGGGGATCATGGCCTGAGCTGGAATCAAGAGGTGGGCGCTCCACCAATGAGCCACCCGGGCGCCCGGTCCCACCCTCTTTGTAACCTGCCTCACTTCTCCCCGCCTTCAGGCCGGGTCTGGAGAGCAGCGTCTCCCCAGGGTTGTGTCTCTGGCGTGTGGGCACGTCCCCCACCGCCCCGCCTGTGGTGACTCTGCCCCGTGTTGTGGTGGGTCTTACGACCCAGGAGCCCTTGTCCCGACTACCCGTCTTTCCCTTGGTCCTTCTGAATGAACGAGGCCGCGTCAGAATGGGGCCTCGGACACCCTGTGAGCCAGCGAAACTGGTGCACCGAGCTCCTGTTGCGTGCCGGGTCCCGTTCTTACTAGCTGAGTGACCTTGACCAAGCACATCCGCCCTGGGTTCCCGGGGAGGTGGCTGTGGTGGGGATGGTGAGACAGCCTGCCCGTGGGGTCCGACGCCTCTGAGGCGTGCAGCGGGTGCCCGTCCACAGTGGACGTGGCTCCTGGGCACCCAGCGCGGACACCGCCTGACCCACTCCTACTGGTTAGCGTCCGTCTCTGAGGGCCCACTGAGAATCAGTGTGGTCTGGGAGGTGTGTTGTGGCCAGAGTATGGCCGACTCGGTGGGGGGACCGTGGCTTGGCCGAGGGCACCACGTGGCCTGTTTTGGCGGCATGGGCTGGCCTTGTGCTCCGCGGTCAGCAAGCCCAGCACATCTGTTTTCTTCAGTGTGGGTCTCGGTCAGGCTCCCCGTCTTCCACTCACTTCCCATTCGGGTGACTTCTGGGTCCTGAGAGCAGGACCCGACGTTCGTCTCTGCCCTGAGGAGCCTCTGTGCAGGGAGTGCATGGATGTCACGGCGCTGGCGCCATCTGGATGCTCTGGGTTTTGAGCAGGGACGAGTTACCTCATCTCCGTACGCCCTGGCTGCCATCTTCTGACAGGACATTTCACACTGAGAAGTGGTTCCTAGAAGGAGAGACAGGAAGGTGACCCAGAGGTGGGAAGGGCAGCGAGTCGCTCCTGCCTCTCAGACTGCAGGGTCTGTGGGAGGAGGGACAGGAGCAGAGCGGGGGGGCTGGGCCCGGAGGTTAGAACCCCACAGGGGCTTACTGGTGGACGGAGAGGGGCCTGTTTGAAAGCTCTCCCGTCACCTGGTCGATGAGGAGAGGTTCCTGCCCTAGTGTTACGGGGACGGCCGAGCACACGACCCCTGGCATGGGGCACAGGTGACAGCAGTTTCTAGTCTCACACAGCCTGGATGAGGGGACAAAGTGCGCACACGGGGACCTGCAGGGCTGCAGGAGGCGGGCGTCCCCTGTCCCTGGTGAGGAAGGCCGTGTGCTGGCGGGGAGCTGGAGCCCGCCGCACAGCAGGGGTGAGCAGGCCCTGGGCCGGGCAGGACGCAGGGCGGGGGCTGCCGCCGGCGAGGCCGGTCCGGGCCCCCGGGTTCCACCAGATGCCCAGCAGCACGTGGCACCGAGCCGTGATTTTAGGACTGAAGCTGGGGTTGTCTGGCGGGCACGGAAGCTGTGAAGGTGACACAGCTGCCCCCAAATGGCGCAAATGGGGCCCCCTGCCTCCTCCTTGTCTCCCTTCCTCCCCCTCAGCGCATCGTCGCCCGTAGTGTTTACGGTGCTTCACACGCTCTGCTTTGCTTCACGTGCAGAACAGCCCTGTGAAGTGGGAGTTGTCACCCCATTTTCCACACGAGGACACCTTGGCTTAAGAGAGTCATTACCCTCCATCCGCTCCAGTTAGTCAGGGACGAAAGGCATCAGGCCAAGGCTGTGCGAGCTGACGAGCAGGGTCCCTCAGGGACGGGCGGCTCTGCAGGACACGAGAGGCCCCGCTGCAGGTCTGTCCCAGGCTCGGCACCCAGGCCCGTATTCCTGATTCTGAATTCTGCTTCCCCGAGAGGCTCTCCTACTGACCGTGCTTCTCCCGCTCAACATGGATGTCTCTCCGTGAGGTGTTACAGCCTGGATTGTCCTTGTCGGGGGGAAGCTCCGATTCCACGTGTGAGTGCAGGGGTGCGCTGATGTTGTGAGCGAGAGGCCATGCGGCAGGGGCGGCGGTGAGCGGACCCCAAGCTCGGTGCCCTGTCCCTCTTCGTGCCTTGCTCATGGACGCAGGCGATTGCCTTGGAACACCCACGTGTCTGGGGCTTTCTTGGTATTTTGATCTATCACATTTTAAGTGGTTTGCCTTTTCCTTTGCCTTTGGGAATGCATCAGAATTTTTTGGGGGGTCGGTAAGTCTCATGTTGCCTCAGTGACGCCATCATCACCACCACTGCCATTGTCGTTGTAGAAAAATTGTATGGTGACCTCTTGAGCTGGAACCTGGAAGAAACCCTTGCCCAGTTTCCTCTGCAGCCTGGGAAGGTGGCCACTTTCGTCGTCAACATCAAGGTGAAGCTGGATTTCTCGTGCCAGGAGAATCTCCTCCAAGACCTCAGTGATGGTGAGCCCCCCCACCCCCATCCTTAACCAGAACGTCGTGGCCCCTCGGTGCCTGCTGCTCACCCACCGTGAGCTGCTTGACGCTTCTCCTGGGCATTTAGTTTGCCCACTGAGTTACTGTCTAGATTTGAAAGTCATAAGGCTACTTTTTAGTTAAATCATTTCTTAATTTCACAGTCTTTAATGTTTTGTGCTCATTTGCTAGGAGGTCATCTTAAATTGGTGGAGTTACTGCATTTTTTCAAGTATAACTGCTGCGATCTAATTATCTGTGACGATAAAGTTCTCCACCGTCAAAGTCTGGTGATTTCTGTAAGAAGGCAGCATCTGGAGAAAGTGGGCATTTTTACTGGTAGCGTTAGACTGGCTGATGAGGAGTCAGATCTCACAGATTAATTGTGTCCGATTACAACTGAGCATGTGCATTCGCACATCTGTTCGGAGGCCTCGCGTGCGTGTCGGTTAGCTCAGGCTGCTGTCACGATGCCACAGACAGTGTGTCTGTGCAACAGGAATTGATTCCCCGCAGTCCTGCAGGCGGGGCGTCAGGGTGCCAGCATGGTGTCCCCTCCTCTTCTAACAAGGACACCAGCCCTGTTGGATTAGGGTTCCACCCTCGTGGCCTCACTTAACCGTTATCACCTCCTTACAGTCCCTGTCTCCAAACAGTCACTTGTGGTCTCAGGGCTTCAACACTTGAATTTTGAGGGCTGCAAACATTCAGTTGAAGGGTATTGTTTGAGACAGCAGATTCTGTCACTACTAGAACTTCCAGTGTTACTTTGGGTGAGTGACTTAGGCTTGTCTGTGCCTTAGTCTTCTAGTGTATAATGACTGTCTCTAGGGTTGTTGTGAGGATTTGCACTTTGCTTGTAGCATGGTAAGGGCTCAGCAGATGTCAGTTATACTCTGTCCCTCCGTCACTCATTTAGAGCTCGACACGACATTGAACTGTCTCTGATTGTGAAGCAGGCACCGGACTAGGCCCTTGGACAACAGAATGAGTAATGGTCTGTCACCTGGATAACAAGGATGGTGACAGCAACTAACATTTAAGAGGTTTACATAAATCCACCACTTAATCCTCGGCAACCGTGTGGAATGGGTGCTGTTAACGTCTCCCGTTTACAAGTGACGACCTTAAGGGCCAGAGAAGTTGAATAATTTTTCAAAGGTCACACAACTAGGAAGTGGCAGAGCTAGGCCATGAACCCAGGCAGCTGTCTCCAGAGTCTGTCCTTATAACCCTTCTGTGGCCTGTGGTTGCCTAGAGGGTCAGCCAGAAAAATAAATACGGGATTAGAGTGCCCCGAGACTCAGGGACACAATGAGGTGCAGGTTGCTTTATCTGGTCGGGACCCGTACAGGCTCCCAGAGTTGACGGTGTGACTTGGGCCTCAACCAGGAAGTTTCTTCAGTGAAGAAAAAGCATGGCCCCCAGGCCTTGCAAAGAATTGGCTGGTACAGCGGCCCAGAGGCCTGTCAGTCATGAGGTGGGTTTTACCTCCAGGGACTAGATGTCTGTGTGTCCGTCTCTCTCTGGGAATGGGACTCTCTTACCAAGCCAGTTTCTTCCTGGGTGCTGAGGAATGATGCTGTCCCCTTGAACTTGAGAGATAAAAATTAGTTACAGGTTTCGTGTTCCCATGATGGATGAATTCTCTTCTTCCCTCTTGTGCCTCCGAGGAGTCTCCAGGCATGCTAGCCACCTGTCCCGGGAGTGTGCCCAGCTGTCCTGCCTGAGGGCCTCTGCACAGGCTCTGCTCTTACCTGAATTGCTTTCCCCCGCAGTCTGCAAGACCCACACCTGGTGTTCAGATCGCAGTCCAGAAGTCTCCCCTGCAGAGGGGCCACCCTGACCGCGTCGGCGGGACCAGCACCCCCTCCCTTGTCATTGCTGCAGACAAGGATTTGTCTTTAGACGAGGAGTTTCAGGGAATGGGACCCCATCTGTCCTGTAGTCACCCTGTCTGGGCTGCAGCGGAGGGAGGGCTGTTGCACAGGATGTAGTCAGGATGAGTGAGCGAGCGACTCTTCCCCCTTCCTTCCCCTACTGCGGGGGCTCTGCCCTTATGACCTCATCTCAATGTCATTACCTCCCAGGGGCCGCACCTTGTAGTACTGTCACACCAGCGGTCGGGGCTTCAATATAGGGATTTGGGGATGACACAAACGTTCCGTCCGTAACATACTTTGTGAAATTTGCTCTCCTGTACTCTGTAGTATTTGACCGTAGCGAGGTTCCTTGTAAAATGCTAATATTTGATTAAAATTGTTTGTATGTTATTAATACAGGTAGAAAAGCACGTTTGCTGTTGGACACTTTACAAACTGTGAAAATGTCAAGTAGACCTAATATCACACCAGGACTTAATATCAGATAAGATGGATTTTTTTCTGCTCGCGAACTGCTCAATAGCACCGGACTACCTTTCTCTACAAGTAGACAGAGGGCTACAGGCAGAGGTTCTGACTTGTCTTTTTCCCAAGAAGGGAGTTTGGCCGAGGAAACGGCGCCGGACACCTGTCCAGGGAGAACGTGATGAGATGCTGGCCCCTGGGGCCTGTCTGGGCAGGCGGACTTCCAGCCGAGCTGCCCGGCGCGGGCAGGGGAGGACAGGACACCGACTTGGCTGCCTGTCGAAGGGGACGCGCTCCCCCTGAGAGACACAGCAGGAGGCCTCCGGGGGGCCCCAGCTGTCTTTGTTTAGTGGCTGTGCGGGTTTACGTGCTCACGCGGACACAGTTTGCTACCTTAGTGCTCTTGCTACAGAGCTCTGCGCGTGGTCTCTGCCGTTCCGAGCCGAAAGTAAAATTGTAATCGGAGACTTGCCGTCTGGGAATACATTCTCTTGTCTTTTAAAATAAAACAGATCAAAGAGAGCTAGGATTATGATCACTAAGTCGCTTGTAAATGTGAGGCTGCCCTGCTTTCCCACCAGTTAGCGATGGCACGTGGGTGAACTAGAACGTGGTCGTTACCTACGAGAGGCCCTCTCGACTGCTAATGGTGAGCAGATGCTCTGGCTGGTCGTTTTCACGGCGGATTGTAGAATTTGAGGCACAGAATCTTAATGGCCGCAACCAGGGCAAGTTTTATAGAGGAACAAAAGGTGGGCACCAAGGCCCGCAAAAGACCCTTCCAGAGTATACCCTTAATGTGTAGTTCAGGCTAAGGAGTCAAGAACTTAAGCAACAAAACAAATAAAAAAGAAACAAGAGACACCCCCCCACCCCCAGCTCTCACACACAGAGGACACACCAGTGGTTTCCAGAGTGTTGGTGGGTGGGGGGATGGGCGAACCAGGTGGAGGGGATGAGGAGTCACCCACCTGGACGAGCACTGGGTGGCGGGTGGAAGTGTTGAATCACTGTATTGTACACTGGAGTTAATAGCACCAGAGAGGCCGCGTGTAGCCCTGCTGGGAGACCCCCGTAAACTTGGCGACAGTGGCCTCTTAGAACTGGAGATGACCTGCGTGTGGCTCTCAGTCTGACACTTTCAAATACCTTCATCCGGGAACCACTTGTGGACTCAATTTGCTTTTCCAGCATGGACTCCGATTAACTACGGGTACCGAAATAGATGCCATTTGAAGAATTTAGAGCAATAAATACAGCTGTCATGCAAACCAGGACACTGGATTCAGTGTGCGGTGTAGACAGATGGAAGAGAATTAATGTTTACTGAGCGATGTCAGAGGCTGCGTGGAAGCCTGGACCAGCCGCTTTGCTTGTATAATTTCTCTCTAACCTTCCCAGCAGCTCCGTAGACGGTTTTGCAGATGGATCCCCGTTTTGTGAAAACAGTGGGAGGACTGTTCTAGACCAAAGGGGACTGAGGAGAAGCCCAACAGTGAGATGCTGGCTGCGATCCCGGTCATATCCTGGGTTGAATAAAAATGCTGCAAGGACATTTTTGGGACCTGTGTGTTCTGGACGGGGCACGGGAGCAACGGACGCAGCTGAGGAGGCGAGGGGCTCACTCATGCTCTCCATGTCCCCGAGGTGGAAGTCACAGGTGGGGGCCTGGCCTCTCTCGGGGTGGGGCTGGCCGTGCTGCCGTGGGAGGGCTGACGCAGCCCTCCCTGGGGTGTCTAGCCTCGGATTGCTGTGAGCCGGCACTCGCCGCCGGACTCCACACTCACAGAGGCTCTCTTGTGTGTGGGGGATTGTCTAAATCGGGGTGCTTTGGGGGGAGGTCGGTAGAAAACTCTTACTCCTCCATGAGGACGAGGCCACTCTCTGCAAAAGGAGTTTTAAACCGTGTAATTATTTCGATGGAGACCATGTTGGTATTGGGATTCTGAAACTGCGTGGAATGAAGTGAGTGAGTGATTTTGTGACCGTCTGAGCCTAGCATCTGGTCTTGAGCTAGGATTCTTGTATGGAAGAAAGGAGGCAACGTTGTGAGCTAGTAGAGATTAAGTAGATGCCTTGTAGTCTAGGACTCGAATAAAAATGCCAGTATGAAATTGTGAGGTATTTAAAAATCAGTCTGTCTGTCTGTCCGGTGTACTGCCGAGGCCTAGACCCTGACCAGCCCCAGAGCAGGGACTTTCCTAATCCCCACGTCACGGTCTGGAAACCCTCCTCCCAGCTCAGAGAAGCCAGGGCTCCTCGGAGAGTGGCCGTTCCCGGGCCGGAGCCAGAAGTGTGGGAAGACTCGGAACGTGGCGTGAGGCTGTAGCAGGGACGTTGTGAGAGCGGGCGGGAGTCTTGTCAGGAGGACCCGCCCCGAAGGCACTGCCACCAACAGCCCGAGGGTCACTAAGAGTGACAGCTGTTCCAGTCCCGCGTTCTTCACGCTGCCAGAATCTTCCACCTTTGCAGATGACAGGGAGCCAGTTCGGTATTTTGCACACGGTCAGTAATGAGTGTTTATTGTGCTTTTCTGTCCACGTGCACGTGGGACAGCCCAGCAGTTGATGAGGGGGTCTCCCTTTCCCCACGTGTTTCAGCTAACGGTCGAGAAGGGTTGGTGGAATGAAGTACCTTCATTTTGCAGTCCTTACTTAGTAGGTGAGTGGACCGAGACAGTGAGCAGCCACGTGACAGAATAAGAGACAGCTGGACTTTGTGGTCCCCCTGGGGGCAGAATACACACCTCCTGAAAATCACACCTGAGACAGGTCAGCGTTCTAGATGCAGCTACCGGTTTACAGGAACTCGGACGACAGAAAAACCTGCTCGACGACACCAGTCCAGGCTAGGGCGAGCTCTACAACCCAACGACCTGGTTATTCAACAGGGAAAGCGTAAGGGACACAGGGATGAGGTCGGGAACTTGCGCAGCAGGGGGAGGTATCAGTGCCACTCAGCCACACACTTAAAGATGATTAAAATGGTAACTTTGACATTACGTGTATTTAATTCCCCCCCAAAAGGAATCAGAGGTCTTCCTGTGGTTAAACTTGGCTAGCTTAAGCTTAAAACCGAGTCAACTGAAACAGCATATTCGAAACTACACAGCACAACGAGGCCCAGGTGCCCACAGCTACGTACTCGAGTAGGAGGACGGTTCAGAGGAGCACGGAGATGACTGCCTTGAAGTCAGGGCGGCCTGGCTCGGGGGAGGGAGGACACCCTGACGGGGATGGGGCGAGTCCAGGGCTGCAGGGGGCTGGCCACACCCCATTTCTTGACCTCGACCTCGACCTCCACTAGACCTCCGTTAAGCAGTGTACGTTTCCTTCTTGCGGCTTTGACGGTAAAATGTTTTTAAAACAGCAAAAACATTAGAAACAGATTCATAATTCATCAGACCAGATTGGAAAACTGTTTTTTTCCAAGGCGTTGTCTTGAAGATCAAGTCAGGCTGTTGCATGGTGCATGCGCCTTTCTCTGGGCGACGTTTGAGCGCAATGAACTTTCAGGGAGGATGGCCAGTTAGTGCTTTGATTTTACCGGGGTCGATGCTTTGGGTGAAAACTGTCCTCCGGGGTTGCTGCTTCCCGACAGTGAACGAAAGCGTCCCCTGCTTTTGGTGTCCTTTCTAGTCAGTTAATTTGGTTTTCTCTCTCTGGACACTTTTTTGGCTCTCAGTTTTTTTAGGAGAAATTTGATCTTTGCCGACAGTTTCCGTTGGACGTGGAACTGACCGTGGCATTTGCCTGTGGGCCCCGGTGACGCTCAGCCTCCCAGACCAGGGGAGACTAGACGGCTTCTGGTCCAGTAGTTTGTTTTGCCCCGGGGGAACCCGAGTCCCAGAAGGTGGAACGATGCATTCAAGGCTCGACGTACTAGCACCCAGGTCCCCGCTCGCCGCAGGCGTTGGTCGTATTGTTCTGCACTCCTTCCCTCTTTAGGGAACCGTCGGAATATTTCCAGGCACGAGCGTGCGGTGGAAGAGAACGGAATGGCCATTGCGGTTCTGTGGACAGTTGGAGCCTAGGGAACTTCCATAGTGGGCACGTGACCCTCGTAGCGCCCTGGCAGGGTGGAGGCAGGGAGGGGCCCGGCCAGACCCTGTCCTTGAGATTATCCGCTGCTCTCGCGTCTCGAGAAGATGCCAGCTTGAACCAGCTGCCTCTGCTGAACAGCCTTCACTCAGTCTCTTGCACTTGGACGCTGTGGGGAGAGGGTGCTTGTCTGCATCACGGAGGCCCCCCCGTCCCCCGTCATTCAGAGACCTGGGATGGGCCTGTGCCTCGTCGTCTGCTGCCTGTGTGATGCATTCCCGGCCCTCCACCCCGCTCCTGCACACCTCCTCTCGGACCCTGGCTTCTTTGCACAGAGGCCACTGGGCAGGACTCTCTGCTTCCTTCTTGCGTCTGGAGTGTGCGTGTGTTTCCATCTGTCCGATCCTGGAGGAAGAGGTCTCCTTTAATCACAGGCAAATTCTTCCACATGTGTTCAAGGGTCCTCCCACTTTGGGCCTTTAAATTTGACCACTGTTTTTTTTTTTTTAAGTTTTTATTTATTCTGAGAGAGAGAGCATGGAGGCAGGGAGGGACAGAGAGAGAGAGAGGGAGAGAGAATCCCAAGCAGGCTCCATGCCATTGGTGTGGAGCCCGACGTGGAGCTCAAACCCACAAACCTTGAGATCATGACCTGAGCCGAAACCAAGAGTCAGAGGCTTAACTGACCGAGCTGCCTAGGCGCCCCCTGACCACTGGTTTAAGTCACAGGCTGTGGCCAGCATGTACCAGAGGCCGCTCGATCCTAGGCGCCCCCTGACCACTGGATTTTTAAGTCACAGTCTGTGGCCAGCGTGCACCAGAGGCCGCTCGATGACGTGCAGATTCCCCGGCCTGCCAGCCTTCTCTGTCCATCTCCGGGGGTGCTGGGCTGGGGTCTGTGTTTCCAACAGGGCCCCCTAGGGACGCCTCTGTGCACCGAGGCTGGAGCACTTGTGTGCCGGTCCCTCAGTAATTACACTCAGTCTTTATCTTAAAACCAAGATAACAAGAACAGACCCTTTCAGCCATGGGTTTCTCTCTAGCTGCTCCTTTCCCTTCATCGTCCCAGTCCTCCCCAGGCCAGGGCCCCACTCATCAGCCCCCTGAGGTCTGGGTGCCCCTTCGTCCCCCCAGACTCGCCCGCTCTGGCTTCTCTGTTTGGCTGTATTCCAACTAATGACTTTCCTAAGTTGGTCCTTTGCCTCTTTTTTATGTCATATTGTCCTAAATGAGTGTAATAGTGCTGTGCTGAGGCTCTGAGATCTTTATTTCTGCCCTTGAGTTGCACGGCTGTAGTGTTAGCTGGCGTCCTGACGTGGTCCCGTGGCAGTGCCCAAAGTTCACGTGCGTCCCGCAAACTCTGATAGTCTGCAGCTCCCTGCACACCCGCTCCTCGTCCTTGGCTCCCTCTGTGGACGAACGCCGTCACCGTGCACCCGGAGCTGGGCTGCTCTGTCACTGCTAAAGCTCCATCGGTCACATCCCTGTCCCCACCTCCCCCTGGGCCTGCGAACCTTGTAAGATCCTACCATTCTCCTGCCCCTGGCCTTGCCTTCTTGAGTCCATCTTCTGTTATGTTTTCGATTTTACTTAAAAGCCAACGTGCTCTGACTTTGGCGTGTAAGGCCCTGTGTAACGTGGGCCCTGCCCCTGCCCCTTCCCACCCCTCCCCGGCCTCGTTTTTGCTGCTGCTCTCTTGCATTTCACGCTGTAGCCGCTCCGAAACGCTGTGTGGAGCTGCCGCCTTTTCCTCCTCCTGGGGCGCCCGCCAGCCTTTGCCTGCGAAGCCCGGCTTCGCTCACCTCCTCCTCCAAGGCCTCTCCTGGTCGGGGCGTTACCTTGGCAACTTTGAATGCTCTCAGTTTCTCCCACACTGTTCCTGAACCCAGCAGCAGGCCTGCTCGGAGAAGATTCCCAGCAAATAGTTCCTGGAAGACGATGACAAGCGTGTCGTGAATCCGCATTGAGTGTTCCCGGCCCCGATGTCGGGGAAGGGAGAGCTGTGTGGGCGGGGACCATCAGGTGTCGATTTCTGGATGCGGGGCCTTGAATGGGGCCTAACTGAAGGGTGAGGTGACTCCAGAGGGTAGGGATGGAGGTGACGGGACAGAGGACTCGGCGGAGAGAGAGGATCTGGCTAGGATGGTGGGACAGGCTGGCCGTGGGAGGCCTAAAACTCCCGCGAAGAGCCTCGGGCTCTATTGGAAGATCCTGGAGAGCCACGGAGAGCTTTCCAGAAGGTTGCTGTGATGGAGACTGTTTCGAGAGGGTGAGTAGGTGGATTCACCTGGGTGTGATGGGTGACAGGTGTAATAGTTCAAGGGTAAGGCATGCAGGTGTGAAGCCAGAGAGGGTCTGGTTGGCTGGGGAGGAGGCCTCCTGCAGGAAGGAGACTCAAAAGTCCCGCGCCGGCCTCCTTCCCGGAAAGACTTCGTGTGTTTGCAGCACAGACTTTCGCAGCTGGTCGAGCAGCATGGTGAGTTCCTGCTGGAGTTTATTCTGTTCCTGTGGAGGAATGCACTTCTTTCTTGCCTGAAGTGCCTCGTGCTTATGACGCTCAAGACAGGCTCTGCCTGTGAGAAAATGGGGTCCCGTCCATTCTTCGTCCCGAGCTGGAGACTTGTGTAAATAAAAGCCCCGTTTTTACATTTGGCATTTCATTGTGTTTTGCTTCTTCACAATTTAACGATAACGGACAATTGAACTTGAGGCCAGGCATTGATTTTGAGAGCGGGCACGGTGGGGATGCTGCCCTCCCGTCTAGGCCCCTCCACCAGCACTGTGCTCCGAAATTGGGGCGCTGGTCAGTGTCCTGGTCTGTTGCCCTCTCTGAAAAGAGATAGGAAGTTTTGGAAATTTCAATGTTATTTTTTTAAATCAAAGGTTGGAGTCTTGATCCCTTTTTCTCTTTACAATTCCTAGGGGCCTAGGCTTTCACAGACGTGATTTCACGAGGGCAGCCAAGGGCTGTATTGAACCGTGGCTTTTTTCTGAGGCTACAGAGTATCGGGGACGGGAGCAGGAGGAGCGCTGATTGAGCGTGCACCGTGTTCGGGGCGTGTTACTGAGACACCTCCGGTTGGTTCTCTCGGATCTGTCGCCATAGCCCTGGGGGGTGGGGCTGTCCCCTCTGGCTGTGCTTTGTCTGGCATCTGGCTGGGCTTGATGCCCGCAGCTCCGTGGCCTCTCTGTGCCGGCACCGGTTCCCGGCTGCTGCAGCCATGTCTGCATGGTCCGTCTTCCTCGCGACACACGTCTTAAGGGCAGGGCCAGCGTCTTGTGTGTCTTGTAGTTCCGGCTCGTACCTCCACGTCCGGAGCTGTTCGTCAGTTTCCGCCGCCGCCGCGTCTCCCTTGTCCCTTTCCCCACGCACACGGATTTCCTTAGGGCCCTGTCCAAGGCCGTCTCCTACTTGCCGAGTTCACTGTCTCTCCAGACCCTCTCATCCGCTTACACGGCTTCAGTAGCCATCCCACCCAGGCCTGACTTCCCTGCACTCTTGGCCCGTGTATCTGACCATGTATCCGGTGAGGCTCTTAATTCTGAGGGGAGAAGGCGAATCTTGGGGGAGGTTTGGCTGGCGGCCGTTGCCCCTTCCCAGCTGTGGTGGGTGTCCATCGTGCCCTCGGGCACAGTCCTTGCCGTATGTCCCCTTGCAGGTGGGGGCTTTGATCTCACAGGAGAGCGGAGAGGCCAGGGCTGGCGTGGTGGCCGGTGTCCCCCTCCCGGCCAGCTCCGAAGAGATGTGGTTTCAGGATCCTTCGGCAGCCTCGGGGAGCTCCTGCAAGGCCTTAAACAGTTCAGTAGCCGTTTCCACCTGAGCCTTGCTGTGGGGTCTGGCAGATGCTGGGGTCCCCGCTCCACCCCGGCAGCTGCCTGCCAACAGATTGCAGTTTAGTTTTCCCTGTGACTTCAGTTCTCTGTTCAGTTCGGGAAAAGTTGGTTTTCAGTTTATCCAGCTTTTTTTCTTAAGGGTGAGAGCGATGCTTTTTCCAGTTCTCAACTTCCTCCCACTGGACTCGGAAACGCACCTGCTGTGGGGTAGTGCCCACCTGCAGTAATTTTCAGGTTGTGTGGCCATTTGTCACATGACCTGCTGCTTTGGTTTTGTGTTCGGTGGGTTTCCTGCTGCCTTTCTGAAGGGAGAGGTGGCCGATGCACCGGACAGCCTGCGCTGGCCACCAGCCTTCTGACTCAAACCGTAACCTCACAGCTCAGTGGCTCAGCCCAGGGCAAGGTCTGCTTTCCCGGGAGCCCTCGGGTGAGAAAAAGCTTCACAACACCCCGAAGCTGAGGTCTGGCCCTAGACGTCTGTCTAGCAACCTGTGGAGGTGCCCTTATCCCCGGGCCACTGTTCGCCCGGCCGCGGGGAGGGCTGACTCCGTTCTTGGATTTAAATTCAGGTTGGAAGATAGCTTTCTAAATAAACCACCGGGATGGAACAAAAACCCCGGTGGTTGTCATTCAGCAGCAACAGGTGATCCTTTCCAGGGCCCCAGAGCTGAAGCCTTCCAGACCATTGATCTCCGTGCCCTCACTATTGCTCTTCCAGCCACGCTGGTGGTGGTTTGCTGGGAAACAAATTGGGTGGGTGTTCAGTAGAGGGGATTCAGGAGGTTTTTTTGTTTTCTTGTTTTTTTTTTTTTTTTTGCAAAGAGAAAGGAATGATTTTTATGGACCATGCAGGTGGGTTTACTGTTAGCTCCTGCTCTTGATTGCATCCAGTCCTGTTAAGTTTGTTTTTAAAGTCTCTCTGTCCCCTCTTATTGTTGCAACATTCTGATTGCTCCCCTTTCTCTGTCTTCCACATTGTCCCCCGGTTCTTTCTAGTTTTTTGTTTTGTTTTGCTCTAATTTTTTTTAGTGTTTATTTCAGAGAGAGAGAAAGAGAGACAGAGCGTGAGCAGTGGAGGGGCAGAGAGAGAGGGAGACACAGAATCCCAAGCAGGCTCCAGGCTCTGAGCTGTTAGCACAGAGCCCAACATGGGCTCAGACCTACAAACCATGAGATCATGACCTGAGCCGAAGTCAAACAGTCAACCGACTGAGCCACCAAGGCGCCCCCATGTCCTTTTTAAAGCAGAATCTGACTGTCATCTTTCTGTGCGATTTCCAGCGTCTTGGCACTGGCCTCTGGATGAAGTCCCCAGTACGGCTTGTGTGGTCTCGCTGTGGCTGCCTGTTTTCCTCATTGCCCTCCCTTGTCTTAAGTTGAGCTTGTATTTCAGAAATAGGGACTGGCTTGTGTTTCTCTGATGTGCCGAGCTCTCTGAGGCTTGCCGTTCGAGGATAGACCAGTGGTTCTCAGGCTTTCTTGCACTTGGAGATCGTGGGGGAAATCTTTAAAGCCTCTTCCTGGCTCCTACCCCTGGACACTGTGACTTGATGGGCATGCGGTGTGACATCTGGGTTTTTGAAGTGTTCCAGATGAGCCTTCTGTGCAGCCAAGTTTGGGAGCCATTGATAGGGACGGTCCTCCGCCACGTGGGAAAGCGTCACCTAGTCTGAGGTCAGTTGTTGGAGAGTCTGGGCTGCTTCCGGCAGACCCCGGGCTGCGTATTTTCTGTCTCCTGTGAAGTCCTGACGTTGGGTAGGGCCAGTGTCCTCTCCGGATGTTGTTGAGGTCTTGGGATGTTTTCTGGCCTTTGCTCCTTTATATGAATTTTAGAATCAGTGTGTCAGGTTCCTCCGAGTAGTCTGCTAGAACGCTGAAGGGGCTGCATGGACTGAACATCGGTTTTGGGGAAATTGGCATTTTTATGAGCATCTTCTATCAATGAACATTGTCCTGTCATTTGTCTTCTCGACTTGCCTCAGTAACTTTCTCTATGAAGGTTTTAAAGAATTTCACTAGACTTATTCCCAGATACCTTATTTTTGTCATAAAGGTATTGAGTCCTTTTATGGAAATATAACTTACATGCAGTATGGAGCACAGACAGCACGTATACAGCTGGGTGAGTTATTTCTTTTCTCCTTCATCCTTGCGCCACCACCCACAAGTCGATTGGATAACTTCTCCCTGTCTGGTGTCCTTAAGTCTTGTCACTGGTGGTCAGCCTGTACAGAGATCACTGTAATTGTGACTTTTTTCATCATAGGTTAGGTTAGTTTTGCCTATTCTTGACTTCTTGACTTTGTTAAGGAAGAAATAGAGTATCCGTTCTTCGGTGTCCTTTTATTTATTTATTTATTTTATTTATTATTATTTTTTGGCTTTAAACAACATTAGGTTATTTAAGTTCTGGAGGTCAGAAGTCAAAAATCAGTGTATGTATTTTTTTTGGCTGCCAAGACCAACACTACGGCGGTTTTCTCCCATGTTTTCTTCTAGGAGCTTCACTGCTGGAGTTCTTCTGTTTAAGTCTTAACCTCTTTGGAGTTCATTTCCATGCCCGACGTGAGATGAGGCTCCAGTTTCTTCTGCACATGGTTACCCACTTTCCCCAACTCCACTTTGGAAACTGTTTTTTGCCCACTGGGTATCATTGGCTCTTCTGTGAAGTATTAGTTGACAGTCTCTGTGGGAGTTTATTTCTGGGCTCTCCGTTCTGTCTCCGTAGTAGGTGTGTCTGTTTTTATGCCAGTTCCACGCTGTTTTGGTTTCTACGGCTATGTAGTATAGTTTGAAACCAGGAAGGGTGATTATTTCCAATTCCCTTCCCCCCCCCCCCCCCAGGACTCCTTTGGCTCCTTGGAGTCTCCATGGCTACGTGCAGATTTTAGGATTGCTTGTTCTTTTTCTGTGAAAAATGCATTGGTGTTTTGGTAGGCATTGTATTAAATCTGTAGATGGCTTAGGGTGGTATGGACATTTTAAACAATATTCTTCCAATTCACAAACAGGCGATATCTCTCCATTTATTTGTGTCAGTTTCTTTCATTGAAGTTGTACAGTTTTAAGCGCTCAGATCTTTCACTTTCTTTAAATTTATTCATAGGTGTTTTCTTGATTTTGATGCTATTGCGAGTGTTTTCTTTGTTTTTCAGGCGTTTCATTGTTAATGCATAGAAAAACAACTGACTTCGGCATACTAATGTTATTATCTTGCAAGTTTATTAAATTTGTTGATTAGACAGTGAGTTCAAGCCCTGCGTCAGGCTCTGTGCTGATAGCCCAGAGCCCGGAGCCTGCTTCAGATTCTGTGTCTCCCTCTCTCTGCCCCTTCCCAGTTAATGCTCTGTCTCTGTCTCTCAAAAATAAAAAATAAAATGTTTAAAAATATTAAAAATTTGTCGATTAGACCTAATGTGTTTTTTTCCCCCTTTGGTTGAGTTTTAAGGATTTTCTGTATTTAAGATCAGATCATTGGCAAGGAAAGCTAATTTTACTCGTTCCTTTGTGATTTGGATGCCTTTTACTCCTCTTGCCTGATGGCTCTGGCTGGGACTTCCGACACTAAGTTGAATGCGTGTGAGAGCGGGCAACCTTGTCTTGTGCCTGATCTCAGGAAAAGCTGCAAGCTCTTGCCGTCGGATGTGGTCACCGTGGGCTTGTCTATATGCCTTTCACTATGTTGACATGAACTCCTTCAGTACCCAGTTCTGAGGGTTTCTATCACGAGCAGACTTTGAACTTGGCAGGTGCTTTTTCCGCGTCTACTGAGATGATAGGATTGTCACCCTTCATTCTGTTAGCACAGCATGTCACATCTACCGACTCGTGTGTGTGCTAAACTGTCTTTGCATCCCAGGGATAAATCCCACTCGATCATGGTATAGACTCCTTTTAATGTGCTGTTGAATTTGGTTTGCTAATTTTTTTCCCCTAAAGTTTCTTTATTTTGAGAGAGAAAGCATGAGCAGGGGAGAGGGGCAGAAAGAAAGCAGGAGAGAGAGAATCTCAAGCAGGCTCTGCACTGCCAGTGTGGAGCCCGATGCATGACTCGAACTCATGACTGAGAGACCATGGCCTGAACCGAAGTTGGACGCTTAACGGCCTGAGCCGCCCAGGCGCCCTGCTAATGTTATATCAAGGATCTTTGCACCTGGTTCAGCAGGGATATTGGTCTGCAGTTTTCTGGTGGTATCTTTGTGTGGCTTTGGTATCCTGGTGACGGGTGGACTGGGGAAAACAGTGCTTGATGCGTGGGCGAAAGGCCTGTGGCAGGGACGCCTGGGTGACTCAGCTGGTTAAATGTCTGACTATTTATTTCTGCTCAAGTCCTGATCATCTGGTTTGTGAGATCAAGCCTTGCAGTGGGCTCCATGCTGAGTGTGGAGCCTGCTTAGGATTCTCTTTCTTTCTATCTGCCGCTCCCCTGCTTGTGTACATGGACTTTCTCTCAAAATGAATAAACTTAAAAAAAAAAAACAAAAAAACAAACAAACCTTGTGGCAGAAAAAGCAAAGCAAGTTCCTGGAATTTACCTTTTTGGAAAGGTGTCTGTGTGCGTGTGTGTGTGCATGTGCGCGTGCGTGTGAGACAGACAGACGGACAGACAGACACACACACACACACACACCAGGTTAGTCTTTAAGAGCATTTTTTGGGGAAGAAAGGTTTGTGGAATACTAGGGTATATTTTTGATAGCTTTTTAAATTAATATTCCAACAGGAAACCGTCAGATCTGTAGCTTCTGTGACTTGGCTGGCTGACTGTTGAAGTGATGACATTCCCTGTGTTTCGGGGAGGCTCCGTGCTCGCGGAGTGCTGTGAAGGGGACACGCCACGTTCACACTGTACTTGGAATGTCCTGTTTCTGAGAGGAGAACAGGCATCTGTCCTTATTCGCCTTGGGATGCCACACTCTCCCTTGACTCTCCTGTGAAAGGCATTTACTTCTAATCTCAAACCGGCAGTACTCTGGTTTTGTTTGCTGGGTTTTTATCCTAAAATAACATAGATACTAATTGGGCTTGTTCCGCAGTTTGCTTTGGAGGAATGATGTTCATTTCTTTGTGTTTCTCAAAGTGGAAGTGGAGCAGTACGTGCAGACAAGCTGTAAAAGCTGTGAGACGTGGGGTGGGAGCCTGCGACCAGCTCTTCCTCACTCGCGCTGACAGACAGGGACCGGGCGTCCCCCCCAGGGCGGGAGGCAGGCTGGCAGAGCCAGGCCCGGTTCCACGTCCGGACTCCGGTCAGCAGTCCTCGGGAGGCCAGACGTGGGGATACGCTGTGGTTGGAACCCAGGGCCTCTGGTCTCCTGGTCCCGTGGGACTCCCGCCTCTGCGTGCACGGGGAAAAGGCCTGGGCCGGTGGGACACGGGGGCCCCGGATGACCCCACAGCTGCTTCGAGAAGGAGAGAGAAGGGCCAGGTCACCACACTGCGTGCTCCCGCCAGTTGTCTCTGAGGTCCTGGCCAAGAAGTTGGCTTATTCCAATGTAGATGCATTTGTTCACCCAGCAAATAGTCCCCCACGTGCTGGGTGCCATGACAGATGGTTCAAGTACAGATGGAAGATGCACCGTTCCTGCCTCGAGGTGCTTTTGGTCGGGAGTCAGGTTAGTGCAGGGCACTGTGGTCCATGCTGGGGTCTGTGTGCCGACTCTGGGGGTGCTGCCCGTCTTGGTCAGTGGAGCGCCAGGGTGGCCAGCCGCTGGGAAGTGGTGGCTTCTCTTGAAGATGTTGTGAGAAGAGAAGGCTGCGTTCCTGGTCGCACATTTCCAGACCCTGATCTCCAGTGGCCAGAAATGTCCTTATCTGGGGTTCGGTGTCCCCTGCTGCAGCTGTGTCCCCTTGAGCGTCTTCGGAGGAGGGAACTGAATCCTGTTGTGCTGGCAGAAGTAGGAAATGGTGTTAATGTCTGCCGTGGTCGGGCTCCTGTGTGGCTGGGGACTCAAGCGGTGTTCCTCCCAGCAAAGGGGACTGCTGCCAGCAGGCCGAAAGGCAGGAGCTTCCTGGAACTTCGCTCTTGCGGCATGCCGTGCACCCGGGGCGCTGGGAAGAGGCCGTGCTGTGGCCTGGACTTCCACGCCTGCCCCTGGAGGGGACCCACGGCTCTCTCCTGCACGGAAGTGTGCGTGACATGTGGCCGGGTGGAACCACGCCAGGGGTTCTTCCGTCGGGGATGCCCGATTTTTGGATGTGCTCTTTACTGAGTGTTTACACCGCCCTGTTTACCTTTTTAGAGGTCATGCCGTGTTCTCTCTCTAATTGCTCCCTCATTTTTGATGGTCTCTTCGTGTTCTTTTGAGACCTTTTGATTATTTGTAGACATTAATAGCTCATAATAACTGTTTTGGAAACTCAAACCTATACTTACCGTATGACCCAGCCATTTTACTCCTAGGAATTTAACCAAAAGCAATGGAAGCACTTGTCCGTACAGTGGCTTGGACACAAGCATTCAGAGCAGCTTTATTCATAATAAAAACTCAAAGCAACCTGAGTGTTCATAAATAGGTGAATGGGTGAGCAAATTGTTATAGCCGTACTTTGGAATGCCATTCAGCAATTAGAAGGAGTCCAGCCACGGATACGTGCAGTATGTTGGAATTGGTCTGAGTGTGCCGTGTGGTAGAAGCCTGGCAGAAAACAGTGTATAATGTGTACAATTCCACCTGGATTAGCTTCTGGAAAATGGGAATTCCTCTATGGTAACAGCAGTGCTTACATGGGGCTGGGAGGAGCTTGGGCTTGGGGAGGACAGCAGTTGGGGTGGATGAGAGGCTTAGATGATGGATTATTCACTGTCCTCCTTGCGATGATGGTGTTACGAATGTCAGCGCCTCCAGTTGGATGCTTTATACATCTGCGGTTGTTCTGTGCCAATTACATCTCAGTGGGGGTATTAAAAAAGAGCTGTGGTAGGGGAGGGGGCGGAGCTGCAGACTGCCCAGGGAGGGCATTCACAGGGAGCACCTGTGGGAGGCCCTTAACAGGACCCCAAATGTGGTCCTAGGTGCAGGTGGGTGAAGGAAGCAGTGATGGGAGATGAGCTGGTGCTCCCCTCTCCTCTGGTTACCTCTTTGCTCCCCTTGGGGTCGGCTCCTCAGTGGGGAGGAGGCAGGGGAGTGGGTGATAGTGGCTTGGGAGGAGAGGGAAGACTCACCTGGAGGCCACCTTACTTGGAAACGTGGTAGGATTTTCAGTGATGGTGAGAAAGGGCCCCAGACGTGCGGTCGTGGGTCTGAAGGCAGCCTGCTGAGCACAGTGCATGGTTTTCCCCGTTGACCTTTGGCTTCGGGTGCCCCTGTAGAGAAGGTAGACTGCGGATTAGCCTGGAGTGGGGCCTTGTCCCGTGAGTATGAGGGAAGAGCCGGCAGGGGAGGGATGGGTGCTTTCCTGGGGGGGAGGGTTGTTAGTTCAGACGAGGTGTCCCCAACTGTGGCCCAGCCGCCAGCCCCCGGCCTGCCACCTGTCTTGGTGTTACTGGAACGCAGCCACCTCCCCACATGCATGTATGTTGGTGGCTGCTTGTGCCCGACAGCAGCCACGCTGGGTAGCTGTGGCAGAGACCTGTGACCTACAAAGCCTCAAGTATTTCCTCTTGGATCCTTTATGGAGGATGTTTCATGACCTGTGGTTTGACCGTGGACTCTAAGGCTGGAGAGGGCGGACAGGGACGTAAGGGGGCTGCTGGATAGACAAAAAGTGCAGGGAGTAGATGGGGGTTTTCAGAGGTCAGAACAGGCCTTGGAGTGGGAGTGCGGGAGCGAATGCGTGAGCTGCCCGTAGAGGAAAAGCAAAGAGCGCGTGCAGTGATCCCGAGGAGCTCCCGCGCGTGGGCCTCGGCTGGCAAGTTGGGAACCGCGCAGAGTACTTCCCGTGCTCGAGTTACTAGGCATCACCTGCATGAAGGTTCCGAAGGTCAGTGAGCACAGGGCCTGGAGCGGGGGAGTCGTCACAGATCGAGACGGAGCGTCCAGCAGGGGAGACCAGTGTCCGAGCAGCGCTGCCGCGGGTGTGAGGACTGTTGTGTCGGAATGGTTCGTGAAGGCTGCTGCGTCTACATGAATTTCCTTTCCTAAGCCTGTCCTCAAGTTTCGGAATGAGCGGACTCCCCGCTTTCTCTGTGGAAGTCGAGGATGAATATTGGCTACTTTCTGAGCCAAATGCTTCTCCTCCTCCAGTTTTCTTAAGGATATTTTACGATAACCAGATGGGCTTTTTTTTCCCTTGGCACTCATCGATTTTAAGAATAATTGAAAATGCATCGTCAAAATATGTCCTACCTGGAACAGCATACTCTCACAAACTCCCCCTGGGAGATTGTTGTCTCTTTTTGCTTTTGTAATGTATTTGTCCTAGTTATGTTTTATTCCAGTTCCTGTACCTTGTCACAAGAGAAATTTATAGTCCGCCTTAAGCATGTTCTTTGGAAAGTGCAGAAATGGACCCACTGCTTGCTCCACCAGTGCAGGCGCACGCTAAGCCACGGCGAGGCTCCTTACGAGGGCTTGAGGGCTGCGTGGTGCAGGGGAGGATGTGTGTTGCCCTGCACAACGTTCTGGCGGCCAAGCTTTCCTGGAAGCTTACCAGGGGACCGGAAATCGTCGTCACGGTTTTGCCGGGTGGTCGCAAATCTGACAGTCCTGAGTTCTGGCTCCACGTCTGACGAACTGCGTGCTGTTAGGGATGTTCTCCGACTCTCCAGCCTCCTCCTCCGTAGAGTCGGGCAGGACCGTGCTGCCCTGCAGGGAGGGAGGGGGCGGACCTTCGATGGCCCCTGCCTGGGCCCAGCACACGGAGACACTGTCTCTGCCTCTCGTCACTGCAGCCGTTGATGGTGACTGCCATTTGTTTCGGCCACGCGGGTCCTGCTTTGAGCTGCCCTCCTCCCTAGTTGTCACCGTGGTCGTGCTAGAGCTGAATTCAGGAGCGGGTTATTTTAACGTACAAGATTGTATCTCCGAATTCCTCACAGAAATGCTCATAATAGAAAAATTGAGCACTATAAACAGTAACTGTGGAATTCTCCCAAGCTCCGTTTGATTCACGGCGATCCAGCAGATTCACCCCATTCTTAAATACCCTGAGAATCCACTCCTCTCTGGTCTTCCTGCTAGGCTGCCTTCCTCTGTTTGTAACTTTTTTGGTCTTGCCTTCCCAGTAATTGTCATTCCAATCTGTTCCCTGTTCTATTTGCGATTGCCAGTGCTGGCAGATACATTGCCTGAATGAGTGAGCAGAATTTTCTCCCCTGCAGCCGGTCCCCCCTGTCGGCGAGCCGCTCCTCCGCGGGTGCGGTGGGGGATTTGCCCCGTCCCTACCCCCACCCCCTCCCGCGGCCGCTGCTTCTCCTCCCTGTCCCCGTCCCCATCCGGGCCAAGGGCTCCTCTCCCGGCCTTCCGTAAGCTCCCTTCTGCCTCTGCTCGTGCTTCCACGGTCTCTGTTTTTCACCCGCCATTGGATCAGGGCAGGATAGTCCATAAAGCAGCTGTGGAGTGGCTTTTGTAGTATTTTTCTGCCCTTGAAGATGATAGGTTTTTGAGGTTTCTTTGAAGTCTTGACGTCTGTGTCCAAAAAGGAGGCAAATTTCGGATCTAATTTTCAGCTTTTTTTTTTTTTTTTTTTTGCTAAGTGCATGTCCTAGATCCTTCTAGTTCCAAGACATTGCAGATTTGTATTTTCATAGATTACCTTGAGTTGGTTCTCATTTTCAAGCCAAGAAAACGAAAGTTCATAGGGTTGTGTGACTTGCTCAGATGTTCTCAGAGTGGTGGGAAGGATACCTATGTCTTCATAGCATTTGATTCAAAGGAAGATGCCTCCACCCCCAGCTTCTCCCGTCTAGAATTTACACATGAAATGTCTGACAAAGACCACGTGTGGCCCTTCTGGTGTCTCCTGTCTGGATCAGCCACTGTTGATGGGATGCTTCCATTTCTGGCCATGGCTGGATTTGGGCCACCCCTGGTCCTGCCAGAACCAGGTAGGTGGAGACAGAGCAAGGAAGAGAGGAGAGGCTGGCTTTACCCCCCCCTCCCCTGCCCGTCAGGGCTCTGGACCGCTTGCAGAAACGGAGACCTTAGCATTGTGCTAGTGTTGGAAAGGACTTCTATTTGACGAGCTTTTGATGGGAGCTTTCCCTGGGGGAAGAGCTGAATACGTGATGTCCCAGGCTGTGTGTGAGTGCGGGAGTCAGAGTGACAGGTCATCGGACTCCGAGGAAGATTCCTTGCTTTCGGCCACGGTGACGAGGGGATGCGCAACGGAACAGGCAGCGTGTGAACTAACGATGGGACGTGAGGAAACACAGGTGGTTGTCTGAGGGAGGAGAATTGGAAAAACACAAAGATGAGAAAACATGGGGTAGAATAGGGGTGACAAGGAATGCACTCTGGCAGAATTGCCAGAATCTGGTTGGAAGGACAGACCCAATTCAAAGCTGGGCTGAGGCCCCTGTGAGCCTCCTTTATTTCCAATCTACCCTTCACTTTTGGGGTCATCTTTTGGGGTCTCCCCTAAAGCTTCTGGACTTCCTTCTTCTCTGCTCAGGGGATACTGAATGCTGGGGTTCTTCCTGCTTTGTCTGGGAGTTTGTCAGAGGCTCTGCCCCGATTCTCAGCTTCTCAGTCAACTCATCTGGAATCTGCAGGCACCCTGAGGTATGTGAGGAAACTTAATGCCATCTCCTGTCTCTGTATTTTCTTCTTATGCCAGATCATGGCCCTGTGGTTACTGCCTTGCTAGTTCTCCAGCACCTTGAAGAGATTTCAGAGCTATTTTGTGTTCTGTATTGTTCTCCTTGGTCCGAACAGTCTAGCCTACTGTCTGTAGAAGTAATGCCCCGATATGCACTTTGTGTGCAGTCTGAGCTATTTGTGGGACCCGGCCACCCAGGTTCCTGAATGAATAGTCCCTTGGTGTGGGGTAACATGTCCCAGGATCAGTTATTGCCACTCTGACCTTGGGGAGGTCATTCATGACTCTTCCGTAAGATGGGGGCAAGTTTACAGGCCACGATCTACCTTCCAGATTGGAACTGGGATCTTCCCAACCTCCCTTTCTGCCATTTGTTCTTCTCTTGTGTCTGTTCCCATGTATCTTAAGCCAAAATTAGTAGTAATTTTCAGCTTCCACACACATGTCCTCTGGTAACTCGTTCTGTTAGCCTGGTCTACACTAGAGGTCTCTCGTACTCGACACACTTAACGGGTACATTCGTGCCTGCCAGCTGGTTTGTTACCCAACTCCAAACTGCTTGGAATTTACTTAACAGGACAACATCTCCTTATGTTCTTAAATAATGAAACTTGTTCAATAAACTTGCTAATTCAGCTGCGGTCTTTTTAGCCCATTGAGGACTTGTTTCCAGCGACAGTTATTTAAGGCATCTATCACCTCAGACCTGTCCTTATAAATAGACTTGTTTGCAAATGGAACAGTGTCCCAGAAAGCAGAGGGTCAGGCACGCTTACCTGTGAATCCTGACTTACTTGAAAAATCAGTTAAAATGTTTTTGAAAATAAAAACAATTGTGGTTTTAAAATTTTAATGGTGAAATTAGACACCGATTCTGGAAGTGAGTGGGGGGATGGTGACCTAGGTGAAGGCGGTCAGGGGCGTGTGTATCTGGAGCGCTGAGTAGTGTCTGGAGTTGTTGAATCACCATGTTGTTCACCTGGAACTCCTAACACTGTGTTAATTATACGGGAATTAAAAAAAAGATGAAAAGGATATAAAACAAATACATACTTTGATGAAATGTGATAAGGTAACACTTTTCTAACTCTGACCTGCATCAAAATCTGGAGCTTTGCCAGCTGGGTAGCCTCTCATGTGCCCCATCTTTACCCCCAGAGGAAACCCATCCTGAGTTTTAGTCAGCACTTAGTTTTGCTTGCTTACAGGCTTAGCACATAGAAAAGTTGATTGTTGCCCATGTATTTAAGTTTCTCTTAATGTGCAGGTGCCCCCGCTCTTTCCTTTTCCTGGTAATTTATCTGTTGAAGCTGGGACAGCCGGCCCGAGGAGACTTCCACAGCGTAGGCTTCTTGCTTGCGCACTTGTGGTGCACTTTAACGTGTTCTTCTGTCCCCCGTGTTTCCTGAAAATGGGCGGCTGGATCCAGAAGCTTGATCAGGTTCACCTCTGATCCTTTTGGCAAGTGGCGGTCTTGTGTTCTTATGTCGGGAGACAGGGACTGTAGTTGTTTCCCTTGCTGTGATGCTAGTGATTGCTGGTGCTCGCCGTGCAGATCAGTGGTTCTCAACCAGGGGCGCTTTTGCTCCCACTCCCTTTTCCAAGGGACACGTGGCAGTTGTTCGTTGTTACAGCCTGGGGGGAGGTTGCTCCTGACATCTTGTGTGTAGAGGCCTGAGATGCTGCCACACACCCTGCGTGCACAGCACAGCCCCAACAGAGAGGATTCTCCAGCCCCCCTGTCTCAGTGTTGAGGTTGAAAAATCCTAGACTAGGGGTTGTAAAATGATTCCAGTTTTATCACTTGGCTTTCATTTTGCTAGAATACTTTTATAAAGATACATGCTGTCTCATCATGGCGTTACTGAGTTGTAGAGTTCATAAAAGAAATGAAGTTTAAATCCTTGATTCTTCAATTTACCTCTTTTCAGGAAAATCAAGATTCTTATCCTCCACAGGTGGCCGTTGACTTTAAAAATTACAATGAACACATGAATTAAATGTGGATTTAATTTTTTTAATGTTTTACTTATTTATGGGAGAGAGAGCGTGAGCGAAGGCAGGGAAGAGTGAGAAAGAGAGAGAGGGGGGTGGACCGAGGATCCAAAGGGGGGCTCTGAGCCGATAGCAGCAAGCTCGATGTTGGGCTTGAACCCACAAACCACAAGATCATGACCTGAGCTGAAGTCAGACGCTCAACTAACTGAGCCACCCAGGTGTTCTAAATGTAGGTTTAAATTGGATCTGTTAAATACAGATTTAAACCTACTCGAAGAGTACCCATCAGTGCAATTACTATCACTTCAAGTTTGAATTGTCTCCTCTTGAGCCAGCGGGAGCTTCTCCAGTTGGGTGCAGAAACCTTTGATACAATCCTAGTCATCTTGGTTAGTTTTGTGCTCAGGTGTAGAACAAGGTGTCCAAGCTCATCCGTACATTTCCTGCCACTGACTTGGCATCATCTGTTTCTTTGAGAAGCCCTGGCTGCTTTTCCCTAAAGTGAGTGAGTGAGAACTCGAGACCACGGTCTGGACACCGGAGATGCTCCTTGTACTGTGCCAGTCTCTACTGGGGACAGAGTTGGTTACAGATACACATGTAAAATTGTCAACTTCCTTTTTGTTCGAAACTGATACCTGAATTCAAGTTCAGGGAAACTGGTTTTAAAATATTTCATATTCTGTATGTGCTAATAGCATCTTAAAATTTTACTTTTAGATGGAATCAGTGTGAGCGGCTTTCCACTGTGCAGTCCCTTTCGACAGGTCGTTCGGCCTCGAGTGGAGAGCAAGCCTGTGAACGCCCCCGAAGGCGGCAAACCAGGAGACCCGAGCCACGTGAAGGTGAGTCCAGCCCGCGCAGGCACGGTCCGCCCAATGGCTTGGTGGTCTTGCTCGGCCGTACCTTTTTGGAGGCAGAGCGTCGAGTGCTGTTCAGAAAGGAAAGGAAGAGAATCGTGTTGGTGGAAAGCTGGTTCCTCAGTAGTTGTCGCTGTGGAATGTTTTGGAAAGCTGTTACAGCAAAGCTTGTGTGATTCGTGTGTTGCTAACTGTCATTTCCATGAAATACTGGAAATTTGGGAGTTGAATTCAGGAGTGCAGTGATGAAAGTGGAATATTTCCTACCTTTTTCCTATTTGTTTGAAAATTGTATTCATTGAATAATCATTCTCTGTTTTCATCCCCTAAACTCAATCTTTTGGCAACCAACCACTAACTGGTTTCTAAGTGCTGAGGAAGACAAAATGAATACGCAATACCAGTGCAAAGGTGCTGGGGACTTCTGGTGGAGCACAGACCGCTGTTTGCCAGGAGCCCTAGGAGAGGACTGAGCTTGAGCTTGAAGTTTCGGGCCCACAGTGTTGGGGAAGCTCTGTTTGTCTGCACCTGCCCAGGGACAGGGTGTAGCAAGAGCACTGAAGGTCTTCACAGCTACAGGGGGGTGTGGACAGCAGGGTCACCAACACGGCTTGTCAAGCAAGCATGTGTTGAGGCCCAGCCTTGTGGGTACTGCGTACAATCTTGATGCTGGCATTTAGGGGGGTGTCGACTGATGGGACCCATCGCTGAGCCTGGCCAAACTGGTTGTGAGTCTGTGGTACGGAGAATCTTGAGCGTGGGTGCTGTCTGAGGAGAGGGCAGGGCAAGGGGGACACCAGCTGCTTTGTTGACGGAGGTCCTGTCTCTAGATGGAAGTCACAGGGAGTTGGGTTTCAACGAGTCGTCTTCTCCACTGAGGGCCCTGCAGTAGAGAGAGGCGGCTGGTGTAGCTGGGAGCTGTCCAGCACCTGGCGCACATACATTGTAGCCTGCCTGCGGGTGTCTCGCTTCTCCGGGAGCCTGGGGACTGAAGTGTGGGAAGATGCTTCCCACCACAGGAAGGCAGGCACAGAGCTGTGGTGGAACCGCAGAGCACGGGATGCTGTCGGGAGTAGTTTGCGGCATGGAGCGATGGGGAAGTTGCAGCAGTGATGTCCTCGTGGGTCCTTGGGTGTGACATCCCCTGCGGCCTTCTGATGGCCAGCCCTGGACTGTTGGCAGTTCTCCTTCCTGCCCAGGCCCCTGAGGACTGGCACTTCCCTCTGCAGCTCTGCTCCACCGCCACGTGGCCTTCCCCAAGGACGGACTCTTGGAGTTGAGGGCGAACCTCAGAATCCCGGAGGTCCTTGTTCATAGTCAGTTGGGTAATGGTGGCTGTGGCAACAATTGAGTTTTCTTGAATTGAGTGTTGCAAGGCTGGATGTGCTGTAGTTCTTGGATGATGATAAGGTGTATAGATGTTAGATGAGTATCAATGTATTTAAATGGAATTGCCAAACTGTTGTTGCCATCTGCTGGGTGTAGCCTGTGTGTCAGGCCCGTGTCGTGAGAATGCAAATGGACAAGTTCTACACAACTTTTTGAGTAGGTGGTCTTCTCCAAAGAGACAGCTGTGGCTCTGAGGTGATGACACCATCAGTGCCCCACTCCAATCCCTGTCTGTTGCACTGTGACACCTTCTTCCTCTGTGCCTTTTCCTGAAATTACTTGGGAACGGAGTCCCAATGCCTCTTTTTAAAAATTTTAACTCCAGAGATGCCTGGGTGGCTCACTTGGTTAAGCATCAGCTCAAGTCATGATCTCCTGGTTTGTGGGTTTGAGCCCTGTGTCGGGCTCTGTGTTGACGGCTCAGAGCCCAGAGCCTGCTTCGGATTCTGGGTCTCTCTCTCTCTCTCTCTCTCTCTCTCTCTGCCCCTCACACTCTGTCTCTCAAAAATAAGTAAGCATTAAAAAAATCAAAAAATTATAAAATTTAATTCCAGCGTAGTTAACATACAATGTAATATTAGTTTCAGGTGTATAATATTGGCTTCAGGTGTGCGGTTTAGTGATTCAGCAATTCTTAACAACACTCGGAGCTCCTCAGGACAGGTGCACTCCCTGATCCCCATCACCTCTGGTGACCGTCGGTGTGTTCTCTCTAGTTAGGAGTCTGTTCTTCGTTTGCCTCTTTTTTTCCTTTTGCTCATTTTTCTTTAATTTCACATATGAGTGAAATCATATGGTATTTGTCTTTCTCTGACTTAGAGCTACAGAGTATAATGCTAAGTGAACTATGCATGTTGTTGTAAATGGCAAGATGTCATTCTTTTTTATGGCTAATATTCTATTGTATAGTTATGCATCTTTATCCATTCATCAGTCAGCGGACACTTGGGCCGCTTCCATAATTTGGCTATTGTTGATAATGCTGCTATAAACTTTGGGGTGCGTGTATCCCTTTGGTTTAGTGTTCTTGTATTTTTTGGGTAAATACCTAGTAGTGTGATTCCTGGGATTATAAGATAGTTCAATCTTTAACTCTCTGGGAACCTCCATCCCGTTTTCCAGAGTGGCTGCACCAGTTTGCCCTCCCAACAACAGTGCATGAGAGTGCGTCCTTCTCCACATCCTCGGCAACACCTCTTGTTTCTTGTGTTCTTGACTTTAGGCATTCTGACAGGTGCGACATGATATCTCGTGGCAGTTTGGATATGCATTTCTGTGATGATGAGTGATATTGAGCATCTTTTTTTGTTTTTGAGATGCCTATGACATTTTAATTACATCTATGACCATAAAGTAATGTGTTCTATAGGCACTAGAAACGGAATTAAATCAACTATGTAACTTCGCTTTTGGTGCTAAGGAGATTTCACCAGGCATTTATAAGGATGGGGGTAACAGGTTATCAATTAGAAGACGAATATGAAAACATGAACTAAGTTCCTAAGGTGAGGGGAGAAAATGAGATTGAAATATGGCCTTGAGCTTTGGAGTACGGGAAAAACTGAATGCAAGGCACAATAAGTGATTGCTAAGATGCCTATACTGAATTCCTATTTACAACGTAATGATTAAAGGTGGCTGAGTGGGAGAACCCTGTGCTCGCCGCCTCTGACAGACACACCAAGGCTGCAACTACAATGGAGCAACGCTCTCTGAGCATGACTTCAAGACCGGTGCGACAGATTGTGGGCAGGTAAACACGTAAAGAAGCCACCACTTTGAACTGTGGTGGGGAGTCAAACTCCTACGCGAGTACCCATAATTGGAAGGGATATCCTAGGTGCGGAGGTCCTCGCTGGGGACTGAGGGATCAAGCCCCTCCTTTGGTACACCCCGCCCTGGGGACGACATGCCCCCATGACCTACAGCTTTGAAAATCAATGGGGCATAACTCCAGAAAAACCAGGGGGCTGCAGAAAATCCAGTTTTTGCTCTGAAAGGGCTGGTGGGCTATATCACGGCGTCGCAGGAACAGCTCCGAAGCTGCATTTTCAGAAGCACATGTCCGTAGATGAAGGAGGGGTGTTCACTGCTTGTAGGGTACGTGCTGGAGGAACCGGGGTCTGTAGGAAGCTTCCACATGCGGAACGTATGTAGCCTTCCAGCCTAGCTGGCCCAACACAGGCAGGTGCAGATGGGCACATCCTCCATCTGCCTCGCCAGCAATGCTTGCTTCTTCCTGGTGTGTCCTATGGACGCCCTCCGCCCCGTCCACCTACCCCTGTGGGGGCCCCTTCCAGGTGACTCCCAACCTGCTGTACCTGGGAGGCAACCTGAGGCAGGACCAATTCTTTCCAAAGGAGTCCTGCCCCTGGAAGGAGGGGAGCCGGCCATAGCCACTGGCATGCTTGGAGCAGCTTATAGCCAGGCCTCTGAGGCAGTCCTGCCCATAGGTGTGCCTGCAGCAGTCACAGCTCGGCCACAGCAGGACGACGCATGCAGTCATCACAAGGGACACACCTGGGGCACTCGGTTCTGATGACCAGAGGGAGTGTACTTCCAGGCCCCTGGGGATGATTTCTCCACAAGACCTCTACTTTCAAGACCAGGAGACAATGCAACTCATGGGCCTAATGTGTAGAAACAAGCACAGACAAGATGAGGATATGGGATGTGTTCCAGACGAAATAGCAAGACAGAATCTCAAAGGACTAAACAAAACAGTTATAAGCAACATGCCTCATAAAGACTTCAAAGTAGTGTTTGAGACCCTTCTTGAATTGAGACAAGTCAATGAACTCAATGAGAACTTGAACAAAGATCTAGAAAATAGACAACCAGTCAGAGCTTGAATAAGTAACTGCAGTGAAAGACCGTGGAGGCATTCACTGTGGATGAGAGGGTGCAGGTGACCTGTGGTCTGGAAGCCTGGGGATGGGAAGGCAGGCAGGCCGAGCTGCAAAAAGAAAACAATTTTATGAATGAGGGTAGTTGAAGGGACCTCTGGAATAATGCCAACTGTGCTAACATTGCCGTTGTATTGTTCCTAGAAGGAGGGGAGGGAGGGGGAGAGAGGGTGAGCGAGAGAGATCCACATGAAGATCTATTAGAATCTAATCAAAATCCCAAAAGTTGTAAAGAGAATCTTAAAGGCAGCAGGAGAAAAATCCTTTGCTCCAAGGGAAGTCCCATAGACTGATCGGCTGGCCGTTGAGCAGAAGCTTGGCTGGCCACAGTGTTGGCAGGGTGTATTAACGGTGCCGATGGGGAAAGCGTACGGCTAAGAATAGTCCACTCAGTAAGGTTCTTGTTCTTAACTGAAAGAGACCAACGAGCGTCCAACCCCAGCAATATCTGAAGAAGGTCAGCACCACCCAACCAGCCTCACGAGAAATGTCAAAGATTTTCAGAAAAAATGCCATGAAAAGAATTTAAAAAAAAAAAAGAAAATCAGGAAAGAAACCATCTCGCTGGTGAAAGCAATTGAATAGTCCAGACTGTGGATCAGCCACTTTAAAAGTTGCATGAAAATTGAAAGACAAAATCGTAAACTCAACAGTAACTTCAGTAAGTAGTTATGAGACACACACACAAAAGTGTAAGTTACGTCAAAACATGAAAAAGCATCTCTTCATGCCTGTGGCCCCCTGGATGTCGTCCTTGGAGAAATGTTCGCGTCCGCTGCCATTGATTGGCTTATTTGTTTCCGGGGTGCTGACTTGTACAGGCTCTTGATAGATTCTGGATCCCCCATTCCCCTCCATCTTGCATCAGGACCCTCAGGGTTTGCCCCTCACTGGGCTAGGGCGTTCAGTTTCCCTGCCTTAGCATTTCCTGTGTACCCACCACCTACACCAGAACTTCAGACAGCCTGGGGGCCCTCCTCAACCGGTTACTTAGCAAGAAAGCTGGAAGGAAAGGAACTAAGCTGCGTGCAGTGTGTCCCGCAGGCCGGGAACTGTGCTGGTGCCACGTTCACTCACATACGTGTACCGTCTGGGCAAACCGCCTGCAAGATTAGGGAGGACCCTGAGCTTTAGGGAGGTTATGTGACTGGCCCAGGTGACGAGCCGTTGGCGGGTTAAGGGTCAATCCATGTTCCTCCTTCTTTACCCTGGGGCTGGACCCGGTGTAGGACAGGCCCTTGTGTGTGGAGCCCAAGGAGGGCACTCGGGTGACAGGCAGGCGGGCAGGGGTGTGCCCGAGCATTCACGGGCACGCGGGAGACCTGGTGGTGCTGGTGACTGCGAAGCTGTGTGGTTGTGCAGGGAAGTCTCCTGTGGTCCAGCTGCTTCCCCAGGGAGCCGTGTGGGATCTGCGCTTGGGGGGCCCTGTCACGGGGCGTCCTGGCTCTGCTCAGCTTGCTCCCCAGCCCTCCCTGAAGCACGAATAATGTGACCTAATTGGAAATGTGCTAAAGCTGTGAAATTACCACTGAGGAATGGTGTCCTCATGGAAACCAGTAACCTGGTGAAAGCAGCTTCTAGGGAGCCCCTCCAGAAGTGGGAAAAGCTAGCATGTGCTTCCTGAGATCCCCCCAGAAAGGCTGTGTCCCCTTCTCCACCAGCACTGATTGTGTCTGTTCACGTTGGCGACTGGTTTTCGGCAGACCTTGTGAGGAATCGTCTAGGACTGAGAAGAGAGGTGTGTGAAGTGGCGGCACTTTAGAAATAATATTCCCAGAGGCCAGGCTCTGCAGCACGGCCCCTCTTGACCCTCAGTTTCCCCATCTGTGAAATGGAATGATCTTGCTTTGTAGGGTTTTGGGTCGCTTAACTAATAGAATTGCTTGGCAGGGGGAAGAAAGCTGGGGCAGATCAAGAAATAATAGCAAACCGAGACTTGATTCTTGTAAATTAAGGGAAAAGGAAGATTTGGTAAGTGAGTCTGGTTAACAGCGAGCAGCCCTGGGTGGGGCAGGGTTATGGGGTCGCTGACCTGGGATGAGTTGTCAGCCGTTACTTCTGCTCAGCCATGCGTCCCCAGGGTTGGTGAGGCCAGTACATGTCTCTGAGTCTGACCCTGTGTGTACACTGAGGTGGCCAGGGCCCCCCTGAAGGCCTCCCAAGAGGAACCAAAGCCTGGGGTGCCCTGTCCTGGGCTGCAAGGCTGCTTGGGGGATGAACGGGAGGCTTCTCACCTGAGGCGGCTTGTGCGGAGTGTGTCACTCTGGGGTCCCCGTGGCCCTGCCTGTTGGGAGCCTCCAACTTGAGCCTCTGGGACTCGACGACACAGAAAATCCGGGAGCTGGTGGAGCCCTGGAGCCGGTCAGCCCCATCCACGCAGACGCTGCAGCCGTCGCTCGTGGTCTCTGCCTGGCTGCTGAATGAACTCCGTGCCTCCATCTACAGCATTGCTCTGTGAACACCTCATGCCCACCGGAAAACAACCTGGAAGTCCTAACACAGCCAAGGTTTGCCAGGAGGTGGGTGAGCAGGCCTGCCTCTGGCCCCGATGTTCACATGTGGTTGCTGGGGGCTGATGGTACCTGCCCACCCGTCTTTAAAAATATCAGAATGGGGGCACCTGGATGACTCAGTCAGTTAAGCACCCGATTCTTGGTCTCTGGTCAGGTCATGATCTTGTGGTCTTGAGATTGAGCCCTTTGTCGGGCTCCATGCTGGGTGTGGACCCTGGTTAGGCTTCTTTCTCCCTCTCTACCTCTCCCTCTCTCTACCTCTCCCCTGCTCGTGTGCATGCACTCTCTCTCTCTCAAAAAAATATATATTTTTTAACAATTTGTCAAATTGGTTTCCATGTAACACCCAGTGCTCATCCCAACAAGTGCCCTCCTCAGTGCCCGTCACCCACTCTCCCCCCTCTCATACCCCCATCAACCTTCAGTTTGTTCTTAGTATTTAAGAGTCTCTTATGTTTTGTCTCCCTCCCTCAAAATAAATATTAAAAAAAAAGTCAGCATAGGGATGCTGGCCACAGCCATAATAGTGGCACCTTTGTCCGCGGGCACCTCCCTTGGAGCCAGCTTTTGTGCCGGCTGCTTTCTGTGGACCTTCCCTTGCTGTGTCCTCTACGCTGCTCTGACACCCTCCACAGTCCATCCAGTGTCCCAGTCACACACTCAAGACACCTGAACCTTGGCTTCCTGACCAACGAATTGGCTGTTGGTGCAGGGCCATTGAAGGACTAGCTGGGCGGTGCGGGGAGGAGGAACCACACCAGGGGTTGCCTGAGTGGGGAGTGGGAGCAGGTGCTGAAGGCACGGCCAAGGGCTTCCTGGTTGGGAGCATCCTACACCCTGCCTGCCTCTCCCCCACGGGCCTGTGTTCTGTCTCATGGACGAGCTGGGCTGAGCGCGCAGCGTACGTGTCTCCTGCTGCCTCCACGCTCTGTGGGAGCCCAGCATTTCTCTGCTGAATGTTCACTGTTTCACCACAGTGTAGACTGTGCAGGGCAGGGGCGTCCTCCTTTCGTTCTCTTGTGTCCAGGCCACCAGGAGCACGGGGTGCACAGCAAATGCTCGAGAAGTGGTGGTTGACCACATGTTTTGCCAATTTTGGGCAAGTTACTTGCTGGACAGGAGTGTTGCCAGAGGAGCCAGATGGAGCTCTGTTCCCCCAACTTCCCCGGGAGGCCGCTCTCGTGGTGTGAGTGTGGGGAACCCGGGAGCCCAGGGAGTGTCACTGTGCACGTCTGGACTCGAGCCCCTGGGCCGGGGCCTTGATGTCCTGGCTACACGTGGCCGGTGGTCGTCTGTTGCTGCTCCCACCTCTGAGGTATTGTTTGTCTCGTGGTTCTGTGGTTTTGTTTCTCTGGGGAACTGGGACCAATAAAGACCACAAGACAAATCTCTATCAATTTAAAAGGATTCTCATTTTGCAAAGTATATTCTGACAGTAATAAAATTAGAATCTAATAACTAAATCTTTGAGGATTTTTCAAACATTTGGAAACAAAATGACATACTCAAAATTAACCCATGGGTTGAAGAAGAGTTAAAAAATAAAAATAGCAAGTATTTGGATACGAGCGAGTATGAAAGCACGGTGAGACGTCGGTGGGCTGCTGCCGAAACAGCGCTTCTGGGACGTGGGTGGCCCCCGAGGCCCGTGCTGGAGGAGGAGGGCCTCAAGTCAGACCCCACCCCCCACTTCAGCTTAAAGAAAGTAGAAGAAATGGAAATTAAACCTAGTGCAGACAAGGAAATGAAGATCAGAACATAAAACAAATGAAAACCCTAATGTAGATGAGGAGACCAAAAACTTGGAGAAAAATGAAATTTACCAATCTGCGGGCAGCTTGACAGGAGAGAAAGTCACGGCTGCAGACACACAGAGCAGAAGATGTGGCCTCATACTGACTCTACAGGGAGGGAAAGGTGGTGGGTGTGTGAGCAGCTCTCTGCCCGTGAGTCTGAAGAGCGAGATGAACTGGACAGATGTCTTGAAAGACCCCAAATCCCAGAGCTTACAGACTGGGCTGTTGGGAGTATCTAGATCATTAAAGAATTAGAATTTTTTGTTAAAACCTTTCCCATAGAGCAAATCCAGACCCAGGTGACTTCACTCCTGCATCTCACCAAACATGAAGGGAGGATTGATAGGAGTTATATGTAAACTCTTCTTTCCGGGGACTCAAAGGTGGGAACAGTCCCGACCCATTCCATGCGGTCAGCACGACCCTGATGACAGAAGCAGACAAAGACGATGAAAACAGCCACAAAGGCTCCTGGACATGGATGCTGACGTCGTAAGCAACACCTGCCGGGTAGGGTTTATCTGAGTAACGTGAAAGCCAACAAATGTACTTCTTCGTTTCAGCAAACCAAAAAAGGGAAACTATACAAACATCTTAATAGAGAAGAAATATCTGACGAGGCGCAGTACAGTACCCACTTCTGATAAAACTGTCAGCAAATTAGAAATGGTAGGGGACTTGCTCGGCCTGGTAGGTACACCTGCCAAACCCCTCCGCCTCCCACGGTGCTTACAGGTGAACGCTGGTTGCATGTTCCCCAAGGGCGGCCATGAGGTTGGCGTGACTCCACTCCACAGCCGTGCCTGCTCACAGCGCTCCTCTCTGGCGTTGGCTGTCCACGTGCCTTTGGTCCTGGGCATGTTCCCCATCCTCTCTGAGGGCCACACTCTGCCGCTGCCTTGTCTGTCCAGCCTCACACAGGCAGAGCCTGCTCCCACCTCTCTAGTGGTTCTGTGCTCCTGTCTCCGAATTCCTCATGGAGGATCCTCATGGCCGCGGGGTGGTCCCTGCCACGTGGTGCAGTGCTCGGCCTTGAGCAAACTTCTCTTGATCTAGGTAGTCCAGATTATGAGGCGGGTATTCCCTGTCCGTGGGATTTCTATTTTCTCTGAAGAGATGGTCCTCAGTGTGGCAAAGCAGGACCGTAAAGTTAATTTCTTCTCAACCGTAGGAAGGTTTAACTGGGATTCCGAAGAATCCCAGCACACGCAGATGGTATCTTACATCCTGTTAAATGTTCTGCGTTACTTTAGCTTCTATAATAAAGAACCGTAAATGGTATAAAGGGCTGTGGGGTGTTCATAAAGTTCTCACGTGCTCTCACGTTTAAGTAATTGTGTTTATAAATGGACAAATTGAAGGATCTGTGTAAGAAACTCAGGTTTTTTCTCTTAGCTTGAATGCATCTGCCACGCTACGTGGAGAACGTACTCTCTAGAGCGTGTTCCAGCTCGAAAAAGGCTCTGTGCGCCTCTCGGGGCCTAGAGGCAGCAGAATTCAGGTTCCCTTCATCCGGGAGGAGAAAGCGTTTCAGGCCGTTGGTTCACGGCCCCGGACTCACTCGAGGACGGCGCTGGGCGTGCCGGCCGGGGCGTCTTGGGACGTGCCGCCTGGGAGATTGAGCCTCGAAGCGTATTTACAGATGACTTCTCTCAGGCTCCTAACTTCACAGCGCGTGAGTGGAAATCACCCAACAACTCGGGAAGATTAAGTACCCTGCCCAAGGGCAAGTGGCTACACGTAGAAGTGAAAATTCAAAGCCCGATATGCGTAAATCTAAAGCTTGTGCTATTTCTACGGTATTGTGCTGCGTCTCTATATAATTGCTAAGTCTGAACTGATTATGGAGCACAAAACATTATTGATTTAAGCCATATTTACAGAGCAGCGAGTATAAGCTTTCCGCCTATCTGACCCTGCGTTTCAGTCTGTAAAATGCGGCTAATGAGACTTCCTCCCGGCTGTTGTAAGGAGGAAAGTGTCTGCTATTAGCCCGGCTAGATAAGAAAAGCTTACAAAATGGCCAATCCAATTTGCTTCCAAATTATTCCTAATCTGTCCCAGTAATAGTCAGAGATACGGCGTTTCTTTCTACGAAGTCAAGCATAAAAGCTTCAAGGAACCCTTTAATCTGCTCAGTTCCTCTAAAACTTAGTACGAACTTGAGGAAGAGAAATGCTAGAATCCGCTGCGTGTGGAGTTCTGAAACCACATCAAGGAGAGGTCGGAAGAATGGCCCTTGTGACACCTGTGGACTTGGGCCTGCCATGATAACCATGACCTGAAACCCTGTGACCTTCCGTCCACAAGACGGCCACTGCATGCCCGGTTCTGCATGGCGCTGGAGTCCCAGAACCCGCCTTCTGGTGGAAGAGCCATAAACAGACGTGTCAGGTTGTGAAAAGTGCTGTCCGGGAAGTAAAGGGCGAGCTGGGATGAGGTTTGCTGGTTTGGGTAGAACCATCAGCGAAGGCTTTTCTGCAGAGATGCCGTGGATGTCTGTCGAAGAGATCACAATAGGCCCTGCCAGTGACGGTTGGCTGTGCTGGAGTCAGGATATTATTTGGAATATCGGCCTCAACTGCCAAAGTGTTTATTATAAGCCATTCCCCCCTGTGGATAGTTAGTCAAAGCCAAGGGCGGTCCCTCCTTAATCTTGGCGTCTTCAGCACCTGGTACGGGGACCAACACATGATAGGCTCTCGGTAAACGTGGAATGAAAGAACAAGAAAGAAAATGAAAAGGCTTCTAAAAAGCTTCTGTGTTCCTTCATTTCCTTTTGCTAGTAATCGTCTGCTGCATTGGTTTGTAAACATGAGCGTGTGTCTGAATTCTGCAGGGGCTGCACAGTGTGCGATCAGTAGGTCCGGGAGGGGCGCTGGGAGTGTGCCTTCCGCACAAGGTCACAGGTGCTGTTGCCGCTGTGGGCGCTGTGCTATGAGGGCTGCTGTCTGAAGGCATGGAGTGTTGAATTTCTTCATTTTTTTTTTTTTTTTTATAGTCCATGGCACTAGACTGTGAGTATCCTTAGGAACAGTTGTGACCTTCCTCAAATACCTCCTAGATTAGCCTGTGATGAGCTCTGAGTAGCCTGGTTTGAGGGACCCCGGTGACTGATTTGTAGTACCTGGATTCCTGGAGAGGCATTTTGATAAGTATTATAAAATCTGAACAGAAGCATACAATTAAAATTAAATCCAGGCATTAAAATGCATGTTTTGGGAAAACCCCATCTAAGAGGTCCATAAAGCTGCCTGACCCCAGGGCGGGCATTTCCGTAGGTTGGGATTCATGGCGGCCCAGTTGGGGATTCTCAGAGCCAGTGGGGGTGCAGTCCTCTGTCCCAGGTCACGGGCGAGCAGGGGATCGTAGGGCATGAGGCCCTGTTGCTTATAAGGTGGTTGGGACTGAGGTCACTAACTTTTCAGGGGCACAGCTCTAACTGGTTATTTTCAAAGGTGCCCGAGAGAAAAGCAAGGCGGGAACTTGGGGCTGGAACCCTAAGCTCAGGTCCTTGTCCGAGTGTCCACACTGGGTGTGAGCAGGTTGTCGTGCGGTAAATGTCTATGCAACAACTCAGAGGAGCTGCACTTCTCATCACACAGCCTTCCAAGTCCCAAAACCCATGCAATACTGAGGAATGACTCTGACCCTGTGCACTGAGCCGGTGAGGAAGCTGAGGGAGATCGGAAGAAGGGAGTGTGGAGAAAGAGGCCCGATTTCAGGGGCTTCTCCTGGTCCTGGCAGTGCTACTTTGTGACGGGGTCGAGGGGGGAGGGTGAGGCGAAGTCACAAGCCCGGCCGCGAGGTTTGGCCCGAGGAGCAGAACGTAAGAGGAACCGACAGCAGGAGCCACATTCTGGTGAGGATCTGCCGGAGCTGCCCGTCGGCACGGCACTTCGCCAGAATCTGTCAGGACCCCTGGGCGGACGCCGTTCACGCGTCTGCTTTCCGTCAGTCTCTTCGCGTGTTCTCTTGGATTTTTAAGATGGGCCATGAAGGGGCAGTCTTAGGATTTAAGTTCTTAATCTTAGGATTGCCTCCGGATCACAGCACTTAAACAATATTCCATATTAATGAGATTTGCATAACACTCCTACGCAGTTGCTTTCAGTGATGAATGTTTTTGATCTCTGTAGCTAGTGTAGTTGAGGGTTCCTTTTCTTGCAAGGCTAACCGTAAGTAACAAACTAGTCTTCAGGACGACTTCATGTCTTGTGCGAAAGAAACTACTTCTTTTGGTAACTTCTGTTTATCAAGTTACTTGTCACATTTTTGATGATCTTTGTTTCTTCTGAATATCAGTGATACCTGTTAAGCCCCTGGTGACACTAAGAATTTTCTAGGCCATGTAATTTTGGCATTGGTCGTAATAACAGACTTCATGTCTGCTACTTCATGTGATCACTCCTGCATCTCGTTCGGGTATTGGTACCTGCTTTACCTTTTCTCCAGAGATGAGTTTTGAATGTCTTTAACAAGCTCTTGCTACTAGGTTTGTTTACTCTCCTCTAAGCTTCCAGCATCTGGCTTAAATTCTCAGCATGTTGATGAAGACTTCCTCTAGAACTGTCTGTCAATCTTTGGTTGACGAGATCCGATCTTCCCCACCCTCCTCCATCTTGCCCTTCTTCACCAGATGGGACTCTACCAGCACCATAACTTGGCCTAGGTGCCGCCTGCCCCTTCTACTTGGGCAGAGGTCTTCTTGTGTTTCCTTATGTTCCTAGTTTTGGAGGTCCATACCTTGGCCTCCCGTGTGGTGTTCCTGTCACTGCCAGAATGCAGGCAGCCAGCAAGTCCTGCAGCTCCCTCCCCAGTGTCTCTCAGGCCAGCGTGCCTCCATGGTCACGCAGCCGCTGCCTTAGTCGAACCTTCTTGACTCCAGCTGCATTCCTTTGGTCTTTCCCAAATGGCCTGATTGCTCTTCCATCGAATCCACCTGGCACTCAGCCTTTCCCCAAGTACTGATTTTTCTTTAACCTCTTTGACCTAGAGAACTTCGTTTATCACATGAAGCCCCAGGTGGTCATTATCAACAATGGGCCCCCACACAGGTGTAAGCGTTTAGCACTGTTGCCGTCCTGGTCTCACTGACCCGCGCTGGGAGATTGTTGGACAGGGGCATGTTTCACACAGTGAGACCTTTTTTATCAATACTGAAATGGTGGCAGTAAAAACTAATTCCATAGTGCAGTTGAGGAGAGCAGAAATGGAAGGAGTGGGTTTGCACCTTCCCACAGCCCAGAGACTCCCAGTGAGAAACAAAGTGCACACCATTCGGGGTTGTTTCAACGTTCATGTGTGGTAACCTGCTGATGTGTTTCATGAACATCCCATACACAAATGCTCAGGCATGTTTTTATGAACATTGGATACCTGCGCACGTCTTTTTCCTAGACCAAAATTAGATCACCATAAATGTCTTCTCACTTTCTTCTTTCTTGCATACAATGCCCAGTGCTCATGCCAACAAGTGCCCTCGTCAGTGCCCATCACCCACTTTCCCCTCTCCCCCACCCCTCATCCACCCTCAGGTTGTTCTCTGTATTTAAGAGTCTCTTGTGGTTTGCCTCCCTCCCTCTCTGTGCTTCCCATTCTATATTTCGGGAAATTTTTTTAGTTGCCTCAAATGTGCAGAAGATAGAAAAATTTGCCTCATTTGATCCCCAAGTTCCGTGTTACCTGATTAGTCCAAACCAGCGCACAGTCTGGGACCACTCTTTGCATCTGGGTCAGTGTGTCACTGGTTTGTCTTGATCTTGTACTTTTTTTTTTAAACCCTTGTGAAGAGGCCAGGCCATTTGTCCTACCAACTGGATTTGTCTGCTTGCTGCCCCAGAGTACAACTCCATTCATTCCTTTATCCTCTGATTTCCTTTAAAACTGCCAATAGTACATAAATGTTTGATGGGTTCGGATGGAATATTTTTGGCTAGAACACTTCACTGGTGAAGTTGGTACTTGCAGTTGTGTGACATTAGAGATGTAGAGATTAGACTATGTCTAGCTTTCCACCATTAACCAGGTTAAGATTGACCCCTGGAGAGGGTGATGGGGGTCTGAGCCCCCCTGGTTCTTGCTCTGGCCTCTCGAGAATGTTCTGCATGTCGGTACTTGAGCAGTAATACGAATGCATCGATCATGCATCTGATGATTTTAAATCGGGAGATTATCCTTCCTGATTTAATGTCGTTAAGATTTTATGAAACAGTTTTCTAGATTCTGTCTCCGATTTGATCAGTGGCCTTCTCTCACTTCTGAGCTCAACCACCAGGCCTTTTGATTACTCAGAAATACAACACCTACCAGGAAACAAAATGCTTCCTTTTTCCTTTTAATTCGTAATTTCACATTAATGAAGTGTTTAAAAATGTCTTAACTGGTGAGAAATTAGGGTTTTTAACCCCTTTCTCCTCTTTTGAGGACCCTTAAATACTCGTGGGTTTTCATTGACTTGGGGTGTGTGTGTGTGTGTGTGTGTGTGTGTGTGTGTGTAAATATATTGTCAAATTGGCTTACATACAACGCCCAGTGCTCATTCGTCCCAACAAGTGCCCTCGTCAGTACCCATCACCCACTTTCCCCTCTCCTTCACCCCCCCATCCACCCTCAGGTTGTTCTCTGTATTTAAGAGTGTCTTGTGGTTTGTCTCCCCCTCCCCCCGCTTCTCTATTTGTAACTATTTTTTCCCCTTCCCCTCCCCCTCCCCCACGGTCTTCTGTTGAGTTTCTCAACTTCCACATATGAATGAAAACATATGGTATCTTTCTCTGACTGACTTATTTCACTCAGCATAATACCCTCCAGTTCCATCCACGTTGCTGCAAATGGCAGGATTTCGTTCTTTCTCATTGCCAAGTAGTATTCCCCTTAATTGTTACTCTGATTGCTCTGTTGTCCCCACTTTAACTAATATTAGTTTTCTTGTGTGCTTTTGACATAGCTCTTTTATCTTTGAGAGATTCATTGCTTTTTGTTACAAGAGTGGTCCCAGAGCAGGGGATGCTGGGCCTATTTTATTCCTCAGGGAAATGGGGCCTGTGGGGGTTGAGTGCTTGTACCACCAGGTGGTGGCAGAGTGGACACTCACGTCCTTGACTCTGTATCCAGTGCTCTCTGCCGAACTCCTCTCTTTAGTATTGATGGGACAAGTTTGTTGTCACTGTCCCCACTCTGAAGTCACGCTCTCATTTGGACCAGTTACCTGCCACCACTCACTCCATGTCATTTCCTAAAGATGCAAGTGAATGGAATATTTTTTGTTCTTTAGCAACTATTTAGAGTAATGAGATCTTTGTCCGCTTTCCCAGTTGCTTTACTGGGTGTCAGAAGGGGATACACAGGTGACAATGTGTGTTTTGGGCCCTGAAGGGGCTGGCAGTCTTGGGGAGATGCAGACAGACACATAAGTCACCAGAGTGTGGACCCCAAAGGGGAGGGGAGGACAGCTGTGTGTATTGACTGATGGCGGGGTGAGGCTTCAGTGTTCTAGGCCTAGAGCTCTGAGGTCGGGGTGTGTGTGTGTACGTTTACATATTAATTACATTTGATGGAATGGAAAGATAGGGGCTTTGGAGTCGAAAGCTAAGTTTGGGTCCAAGTCTTCTCCTTATGCTTTGTTATCTCAGGTGAATCACTTTACCTCTCTGTTCCTTTAAACTTCGGTGGGGAGTAATATCTTTATTTCCCCCAAGGGTAGTTTTGAGAATGCAATGATATGATCCAACCAAATGGAATTACAGTGTTTATCATTAATGCCAATCTCGTCGGTCTACAGAGAAGCAGGGCTTAAGGGCACGGACTGCATAACTTACTCTGTGCCACCTTGGGCAGGGTACTTAGGCTCTCTGTGGCTCTGCCTTATCTGTAGAATGGGAACAGCAATGCTACCGGTCTCTTGGGATTTCTGGGAGTGAACTGAATGGGACCACTGAGGCAGCACCTGGTGTGTGGGGAATGCTGCCCTCGAAGTGTGGGGACCCTTCTCGTGTGCACACGGAGCCTCTTCCGTCAGCCTGCCTCACCGCTCTCAGCAGTTCTGTTGTCATTTTCCAACCCCTCCTGGAGAGGCAGGTTCCCTACCCCTCTGGGGCTGCCCCTTGGTCCAGAACCCCGGATGCAAGAGCGTGAGGACCCGCCGCCTCAAGCCCCAGTGGTAGTCTCTCCAGGCCTCGTAGCCGTGGACACCACTTCCGCCCCTCGGTAGAGGTTAGCTCACAAGTGAAAATGGAACTGAAATTTAAGTTCGTTATGGAAATGGTGCAGAATGTAGGAGCGGACGCCCGTCAGTGTTGTGGTGTGCCCTGGGAGCAGCTACAAACCAGGTCGCCGACGTTTCCAGACCCTAGAACAGTGGAGGAAGGTACCCTCTCTGCAGCTTGTTCAGACTGCCTTTGCCCCGGGGAACTATTTGCTGTGAAGGTTGCAGTAATTTGTCACACAGGAGCGTGTTTGATGCTTCACACAAAATGTGCTCTTGTAATTGGCCAACAATGTATAATCTATGGGTATCTCCATTAGGAAGGGGAAACTGAGGCTGAGAGCAGCTTATACAGCTATAAATGGCATTGCTGGGGTCCAAACACAGGCTTTCTGAGTCCACAGTCTTTCCCACAGTTCTGGAAGTTTTTGTGTTCTTTCCTCTGGGCTCCCCCCACTCGATCGTAGCCCTGCTGGTGTTGTATTATGTTAGTTGGGTACAGGCTGTCTCTCCCAGTGGCTCACAGCGCTGCCGTAGACACTGTTGTGTCTGACCTGCCTTGCTGTGTCCTCAGGGTAACGCGTGCCTTCCCCGGGCCGGGCCATCATCTCCTCCCTGGGCCTCCACCCGTCCCTGCTGCCATCCTTTTCTCCCTTCCCCTTCGAGAAGATCTTGAATGGGAGTCGGATGTGATGTATAGAAACATCTTCAGCATCAAAATGACTCCATTAAAGTATGACTGTACTTGCACATTAAATATCAGAGCCTGTCATCTGACAGAAGGTATACGTGACAGTGAGATGTGACGTGTGAAATGAGAACTGTCCCGGGGAGTCGGCGCTGTTCTGTAGCTGTATGCACGGAAGGCATTGAACAAGTGAATGAAATGCACTCTGATAATGTTTTCTCGAAGAATAAAACAAGATTCGTCAAATGCCAGTTGAGAGTTCAGAAGAAAGAACTGTGACCCTTTGAGAAGAGTCCAGGAACAGTTTGGGGTTACAGCCAGCCAATCGTTGGACCGCAGTGTTTAGCCAGGAAATTGCAGGCCGAAAACCCTTCCCTCCAGAAACTGAATCTATTCAATACGGGGCTCTAATGTCCATGAAAAAATTCAAAAATTAGATGCTGAAACTACATAAATATGAAGAATTTCCATTGTAGACTTTAGATTTCGGTCTCCAGTGGCCATACGTCAGCGTAGAGGTGGCAGACGGACACTTAGCAGACTGGGAAGTGTAGCCCGTGGGTTTATGTTGGGCCCGGCTGCGCTCTCAGAATATTTGGTGTTCGGATGCGTTTAGACCGGGCGTGTGCCTTCCAGGCCGTGGCTCCGCTCCCCGGTGCTTCCCTCCCGCGGCTTCACACATTCATCTTGGCCTCGGCAGCTAGGAGAACGTGGCATCCCTTACGTAGCGTCCCAACAGTGGGCCCCAGAGAGGCTGTTGGGATGCAAGATTTTAGATTTTCATCTCTTTAAAAAAGCACTTTTTAATTTTAGAATCGAGGGTCGAAAGTTGCAGAAAAGCTGCGAGAACAGGAGCATGTCGTGCGTATGTGCGTCTCCGCAGTTTCCGCTGCTGCTAGCGTCTCGTGTTGCACACCGCTGGCGACCAACTCTGCTCATCGGTACGGTTTCACTAGTTTATTCCCCCCTGGCCTTTCCGTCCCAGGGTCCCCCGCAGAGTACCCATGACGCGCAGTCCTCCCGTCTCCTCTGGTTTGTGACAATTTCTCAGTCTCTGTGGTTGTTCATGGCCTTGAGGAGTAGTGATCAGATGCTCTGTCAACTATTCCTGGATTTGGGTTTCTCTGCTGTTTGTCCGTGACGGGAAAGAGTGATGTGCCCTTCTCATCGCACGTACCGTGGATGGTGTTGACTTTAGTCACGTGGCCGGAGTAGTGTTGGCCAGAATTGAGTTTCTGCACTGGATTCTCTGGGAGCAGGTTGTTACGTCTGCGGCCCATGCTCTCAGGGATGGGGATGGGAGGGGAGGGGGGCTGGGGAAGGGAGGGTGGGAGTCAGGCTTCACTTCAGGTGGTGGGTAGCTTTGGGAATTACTTGGAATTCTGTAAGGAATTGTCCCGTTGTGACCTTGCTTCTCGCCCCCTCAGAAGACAGAGCTAGGAACTACATGTGTGTGTGCACTAACCCACATATCTACATGTAATCGTGAAGGGATTTATCCATGTGCTTAAGGTAACACCTCCTTAGCTTAACCAGGAGTTCACACTGGTGTCTGACGCGACCCGGGCCCAGTGGGTTTGTTCTGGCGCTCCTCACTTGTTTACCTGTAACGTCTCAGAGAGACACCTGTCCCACCAGCCATTTCCTGCTCGTTCCACACCACCTGGGTGGGCATTTCCGAGCTGTGGTTAACGGGTCTCCACGAGGAACGTGACCAACTAGAGCACCCAGCTGCCATGCAGTCCTCTGGTCTGTAGCCTCACGGTCTCCAAACGCCGTCTTCCAAAGTTACCGCCTCATCGTTTTGAATATTTTTGTGTATGTCTTGACATGTACGTGTGTGTGTTTTAAAAGCATACTGGCACTCAATTCTGAAAAATTGTTAAACTTAGGCGTGTAATAAAACGAAGATTTACAGATGTGGACAGTGGTTCAGATGATGCAAACATCATTGCCTTTGATGTTGGGGTGAATTACATTTATTTGTATGGCTTTGGCTTCTTAATGTATTGCTTGGAGCAGATACTTATCGGAGGCAGCATGACCCCGTGGAAATGGTAAGTGTTTTGGGGCTTAGATAATCTGGCTTCACATTCCAGCTTGGCCACCTCCTGTGTGACATCAGGCAAGTTACCTAGGCAAAGTTACAGGAAGAAAAGATGACTCCAGTGCTAATACCCATCTCCCGGGACTGTTGTGTGGATGGGAATGTGTGTCTGGAATACTCTGCGTTCTTGCTACTCGAAGTCTGCTCTGCCAACTGACAGCATCAGTGTCCCCTGGGATCCAGTTAGAAATAAAGCCCATCTGGCCCCTCCCTCCCCAGGCCTCCTGAGTTTGGAATCTGCATTTTCACAGTATCCCCAGGGGACTTGAATGCACGTTGAAGTTTGGGGAACCTTCTCTCTCCTGAGCTCTGACAAGCTGTGGTCTGCACAAGCCCCCAGAACCCCCGCTCCTTCCTTCTTGGTGCTTCTGGCCTCGCCTTCAGGAGGCCCGTGCTCAGCCCCTTGCCCCGTGCTTTGTGTCGCAGCATTTAGCGCACTGTGCCTTCTGTGCTCACCGCCACATCCTCCCTTTCTAGCGGTGTCTGGCACATTGAATGTGCTCAATAAACATTTGCCGAATATGAGAATGTTCTTGGTTCTGTGCCAAGTTCTGAGAACACTAAAGGAAAGAAATGGTCCCTACCATTCAGGAGCTGCCCCTGGTGGACCGTGGGGCCGGGGGCAGGTGCTCGATGCCATGTTTGCCCTGAGGAGGGTGGTGAGCTGCCTTCCCTGTAGGGTTTGGCTTCTGTGGGGTCTTTGAAGACGAGCCAGCTAGACTTGACCTTCTCGCTTCACTGCATAGGCCTCCCAAGGAAAACTGCTGTTTTCTCGTTTCTTAAACGTTGATGTTGGATGCACTAAGAGACTAGGCCCTTCATCCCAGGTGTTCGGGAAGCTTTAGGGAAGGACTCCTCTTGAGCCCCCAGGCCACCGACTCCGCTTTGTCTTCAGCCTGCGCTGCTTCCCCATGACAGATTCTGATTTTCTTTTTCTTCCATGCTCTTCAGTGTTCTGTGCTCTAGAAGAGATCCAGCTATTTTAAAAAACAACATGAAACTCCTAAGGTGAAATCTCCGCAAGGGTTGGGCTGTGGCCTGAAAGTCCTGACCTATCTGGTGAGGAGAGCAGAAATAAAAACCCACGTCTCTGTTTGAGGGGGACAGTCCCTAGCTCCCAGGGTGGCTGGGTCCCGCTCGCAAGTCCACATACGAAGGGAGAGGAAAACTCCCCCCGGGCTCCAACCAAGTTGTGTTCTCTGGTTCTTTTGTGCTCCAGGTAGTCAGTCCCTGTGCCGTTCTGGGTTTCTCAGCTGCAGCATGGGAGGCCCCGCCTGCTCTGCTTCCTTCGCAGGCCTTTGGAGAGCGCTTGCTCTGGTAGCCCCAGGGTCAGAATGCTGCCTCACCCCTGGGGGCAGAATTTGTGGCTCTAGGTGAGCACCGAAGGCAGGACTAGACTCCATGTTTTCCTTTCGCAAAACGATGAAACCAGCTCGCTTCCCTGTGTCAGGAGCCCGCTTGGGTCTGTGCTAATGGCTCTTGTAGGGCCTCGGTCGTTCTCAGAACAGCGTTGAGAGGGAAGCGTGGTGGTGCTCCTAGGTCAGCGGTCTCTCCACAGCTGAGTGATTGGGAAGTGGCTCGGCTGCCTGGCCCCCGGGCTCATGAGGGCCCGCCCGGGCCCAGCCGCAGTCCTTGCAGTTGGATGTTTCACCGGAAGTCAAGTCAGAATTCTCAAACTTTTTTTTTGTTTTTCTTTTTTTTCCCTTCTGAAAGTGCAGAGTTGCTCTTACGGAGCTTTGTGGGAAAGTGTCACTGTTTCTTTTTCTGGCTCAAATCTGAACTTCTCAAACTTGGCAGTAGTCTAAAGAATAGTTCCGTCCTAGGGGTTTTAAGCTCAACTTTGCAGATTTATATTTAACTGCCGCTCAGGTGGACTTGGCGATGTCTACAACACGAGGCGGCGCCCCATCCTGAAGGCAGGTCACTCCTTTTGGGTTAAATTTGTGTTAATGATTTTTAAGCTGAGATGTGCGAGAATCCACGCCTTCGCTCTCAGTGTGTGATTTAAACGCATTCCTCGGGGGAGGACCCGCGGTCTCCATTAGAAAGTCGCTTTGGAATACATTTTCACACTTTAGATTGTTGGTCCAGGGATCTGAAATGGTTTTTGCTTGGAAACTTTCCTCTCAGTGACCCAAGAAAAGAGGTATATGTGGCAGAGATAGGTTTGAGACTCGTCTTTCCCGAGCAGGACACTGGTTTTGCCTCTGCTAGATTTAAACAGCCGTTCTGTGAAGTTTGGGAAAAATACCTAATGGCGGCCACTGGTTTTTATTAGTGAAAATGCTTAAGAACGGCCACCTCTGTGACAGGCACTCCATTTAGCACGCCGCGTGTTACTTCTACTTAAAGGGAACCTCCTTGGAGTAGGTTTTTTAGGTTCCGAAGCTGAGGTTCATGAAAAGTTGCTCTGACTTCCCGGACCCCCTTTCTGGGGCTTGGCAGTTTACCCAGCCTGATCTTCATTGCCTGGATCTGGGTTTGCAAATTATAGTCCATTCAAGGGGCCTGGTTTGAAGGCTGGCATTGCAAACGAACACAGGTGATTTAGATTCTTTGCACGAACCACAGCTCCACGATGGTAATGTTTTTAGGGAAGAGAAGGGATCTTGTATTTTTCAAATGCCTACCGTGTTCCGGGCATTATCCATAATCTCATTAATCCTTGGGGCAGTCCTGAGTGTTAGGCACGTGGCTCCCTGCAGGGAGGTCGGGCCCAGGAAGGGAGGGATGTCTTAGTGTCGGGTAGGTGGGAACTCGAGAGAGGAGATTCAGACTCTGGGTTCCTCGATCTCCGCCTCTGGCCTTTCCCCGCCTCTTCCTGGGCAGCATAGTGTTACTGGAGGGGATATGGGACTAGGAGAAAATTTTTGCTCTAATGGTAGCTCGGAGTTCACATGTAGAGGTCTGCCACTGTCTGTCACCCATGGGCAAGTTATTGAGCTCCTGTGATCCTCAGTTTCTCCATTCGTAAAATAGGAATAAATAGCACCTCAGAGTTTCTATGAGAAAGAGAAAACGCCCAGGAAAGTGTCTAGCATGCAGGCCCTCCGTAGGTACTCTCCCTGGTCTCCTAGTGGTCACAGCCATCGGTGTGCTAGTGCCTTGGCTGGGGCAGCAGCTGAGAACTGGAGAGGCTAGCGCCCCCCGCCCCCCGCACCCCACACTTCTCTGTCAGCTGATCTGGCCTCTCCTCTGGAACCTGGTACTGGAGAAGCCCACTGTTGGGGAAGCCCTCACCTGTGCAGCAGTGGAGTGGCCTCCTGCTCGGCCGTGGTGGTCTGAAGGTGGTCTTTTACCTTCTGTTCGTCTGTGGTCTTACATATTTGATCTTCTTCCTTTGGTGAAGTCTGGGCAGCAAAACTAAGTTCTTCAATTGGCTGAGGAGTTTTTGTTTGGATAAATCTTCTCAAGAAAATAGCAGATTTCGGAGTGACAAAGGGGGCTTAGAACTGACAGGGGGCTACTAGTCCTCTCTTGTGTGGAACTTTTGGTTGCTTTCTCTCCCCAACATGCCTTAATGGCTCTGCCTCTGTACACGTGGGCAGCCAGGCCCAGCCCCTGAAGTGGTCAGTACCTGCTTGGAACTCCAGTTGGGCCATCGCCCCAGTGCTCTGCTCTTCCCTGGAGATGTTCAGGAATGTACTGTCCTCCGGTTTCTCCCCAGAGCTGCGGGTAGAGCGAGCCAAGGTTATTCGCTCTGAGTTCTCTGGCTTCTCACTTCGAGCTTCACGGACGTGTCTGTACTTCGGAACGGACTGTCAGTGCGGTGATCTCATGGCCGATGGGGGAGGTGGGGAGGCCACGCGTCTGCCCTGCCGAGCCCGGCCGCTCTTCCAGCCCAGCACACGGGGGGTATGGGGGGGGGAGTTTGTGTGCCGAGAGGGGAAGGAGCAGCCTGGGAGCAGGGAACCAGAGGGCTTCTGCCAGGAGCTGCAACTGCAGAGCAAGAGATTTTGGAGTTCGTGCTTTTATTTGTGCTTATTATTTTTTCTTGTCACAAAATAATGAATGCTCCTTGTGAGAAGAATCTGCAAGTTAAGAAAATTCAGAGGAGAATAACAAAATAGTCCCTATAATCTTGCTACCCAGAACCGAATGCTCTGACCATCTCGGGTTATTTCCTCCCAGTTTTTCTCTGTGCATATTTTTGCAGAGATGAGATCATACCTTATGGGCGATTTAGTCTTCTGCCCATTCCACTAAAATTCAGCCGTAACTCCCTCCTCGCTGTGTGAATGGCCCTTCGCAAGCATATGTAAAGTCACTGCCCAGGGGTGCCTGGGTGGCTCAGTTGGCTAAGCTCAGTTCATGATCTTGCGGTCTGTGAGATCGAGCCCTGTGTCGGGCTCTGTGCTGACAGCACAAAGCCTGCTTGGATCCTCTGTCTCCCTCTCTCTCTGCCCGTCCCCTGCTCACATTCTGTCTCTCAAAAACATATAAACATTAAAAAAATAAAGTCACTGTCCGATAGAGGTATATCAGGATTCTACTTGTTTGGTGCACGGATTGCTAGTTTTTCACAATGGTAACACTTCGATGAGGGGGGGGGGGCGCTGATCGTACATGAAAGGACTTTGTAAGCTGGCAGTTAGGTGTCCAGTCTCATCTGTCACTCCCGTGGCCACGTGGAAGCAACACTAGCAGGAGCAGGTGTTGGGGAAGCAGGAAGACTTGCTGGATTCCAGCTTTCTCGTAGCAAATGCACCAGGCGTGTGTCAGGCCATTCAGGAGGCTGTTGGAAAGCCCAGGCACAGACGATTCCAGTTTGCATAAGGCAGGTTTTGTGAGGGCGATGAGAAAGGAGACTGATATTAGAAGTGTTTGGTTGAAAAGCAGTATTGTACACTGGGGCGGAGGGGTGGGGGGAGTTCCAGAAGCAGCTGGAGTGTTACTATAGACAGGGCAGGTGGCAAAGGGCCTCGGGGACATTAGGACAGGGCTGCCAGTTGGAGACCCAAGTGGATGGGTTCTCTTGAGGAGTTTTCAGCTGGAATTCTAGAGGGAGGTTGAGGCTGCTGATCTCAGTTAGGGGCCATCGCTGTGGATAGTGGCTGAGTCTCGCGTGATTCCCGGGAATGAACAGAGAGAAGGAGAGAGGAACAAAGGTGGCTCCCTGGGGAGTGTCACCATTTAAGGGCAGTCCGGAGGACGGAGACTCAGGGATAAACAGCACTTGTCCAGGATGACACGAGGCAAAGGGCATTTCTGGCGGGGAGACGGCATGCGCAGGGCGAGGGGGCGGGGTAAAGGGGAGCGCTGCGTTTGGGGCGCAGCCACCTGTCACCCGTCCGACTGCTGCACCGTCGGGGCCTGACGGAGCTGGCCGGGCTGGAATTCTTGCAGGAGGCGTAGGGAGAAGATGTTGCAGAGTGTGGAGCACTGTTTGTAAGAGCAGCGCTGAGAAGTGGGGTGCTCCAGAGCTCAGAGGAGGGAGAGGTGGCTTCTGTCCCGGGGCAGTGCTTGCAGGGTCGGGAAAGACGCGTTCCTTCTTGGTTTCTGCTCATGTTTTTATAGACTTGTTAAATCCTGTTTGTGCATTGACTTTATTCTCTCTATGCTTTGTATCCGTGATGATACCAGCGAGTTCTGAAAATTTGAAGTCAGCGACCCTATCACTCACTTGTGCTGGGAGAATTCCCAGTGCCCCCAACCCCTCACCTAACCTGCCGAAGGATGTTCCAGTTTGCCCCTCTGTTTCTCTTCCCCCTGTGATCTTTGACGAGGGCCCTGTTTTTCTTGGCTGCTCCTGGGACTTTGTGGGGGCAAATCAGAGTATCGAGAAGAGCAAAAGCAGCTTGGGGAGTGTGCGGCATTGGGGAGGTGCTTTAGGGGCACGGGGCCAGGTGGGAGAGGGAGGGGGCAAGTCAGGGGCTGGCCCTGGGGTCCTGCTGCGACTCAGAGCCCCGTGGGGGAGGAGGAAGATGTGGACGTGGGCAGAGGGAGTTAGGTGACACGGGGCCGCTCATCACCATTCCTCAACAGACTCGGGTGAAGAATTGGATTCTTCTCGGTGACGCGTGGTGGTTGACTGACCTGAGCTGAGTCAGAGCCACGTGGGACTCCCGATCTGTTGAAGCTGCAGCTTCTGAGAATACCGTGCAGAGAAGTACCAATGAGTATTTTTGGTAAATACAACAATTACTTCCACTAGAATGACCATCAAGATTTTTCTTTGGTGTGCGCTTTTTCCACAGAGTTTCAATAGTCGTTTTCATGGACTTTCACATCCTATAGATTTGGTTGATTTCAGAAAAAGGGGAAAATTTCAAATGCTGGGTAATGGTTAGTGTTACACGTAATTGTGAAGACCCAGTAATTGTGTGGCTTTGAGCAAATGTCTTGCACCCCGTCACCTGAGAATTCCCTTTAGATGGGACACAGAAAGGCTGAACATGGAGTACACAGCCCAGAGGAAGCTGACTGCTTGTGTTCTTAGCAGTCACGTTAAGTGGAGGTTCTGTGGCGGTCTGATGAGTTCTTGAAGAGATCGATGCCTCCTACAATAGGAACAATAGTTGATACAAATTGCAGGGTGACTGTTCTCCTGTGGTTATAGAAATTCCTTAATGGAGTTTCTGGATGTTTGTTCCATGAATTGTTGAAATTTAATTTGAGACCATGTTCCGCTTTACTGTTGACGGGTGTTGTGTGTCCCGGGTAGGGTTTGACCTTCACAGCAGCCCGATGCTGAGAGCCTTGGGGCATGATGGGTGGAGAGTCTGGGGCGCGTGGGCCCTCGCCTGCGCCAGCCTCTGCATCTGCACTGCTCTGATGCGGCGTCTGACGCCAGGTGTCTGGGCCAGGCCATGTATGTCCGCCTCTTGGACCACACGGTGGCGTCCCGACAAGTTCCCTGGCCTGTGGTTTGTCTCTGCCGTAAAGCTACTTGGGCAGCCTCCAAAAATACCAGTTCGTTGGTGGCACTCCCCACTGGAAACTGTTCCCAGTCCGCCTGTCAGAGGCGAGGTCCTGTGGAGTTCCTTAGTGTGGCACCTGTGGCGCTCCAGGACAGTGGGCCCTGTCTTCCCCTGGACGGAGGCTGCGCCTGGCCCTCACTGCCTGCTTCCGGCTGGGTGTGGGCTGCGGGGGCCCTGCCCTGAGCCTCCCTTGCTGGGGTGTGGGTTCTGGACAAGGAAATGTCTAGAATGCAGGTGGCACAGGGGGACCTCTGTCCCCTTCCCCTGGCTGGAACAGCACCAGGCAGTGACCACGCTTACTCTGATGGTTGGGCCACACCCTGGGGAGAGCAGAGTGGCAAGGCAGGAATCTGTCCTTAACCTCTCGGAGTTGCCAAGTTAGCTCTGACCTGCTCAGCTGGGCTATTAAGGGAGAAAGGAAGGTGGTTCTGTTGTCTTGAAGTCACTGGCATTGTGGTGGCATAGCCCGCGAACCTGTAGCCTCACCGGGCCGCCTGCCCAGCACCCGCGACTTGCGGTTCATGCTCCACACATGCGGCTGCTGTGACTTGGGGGCTTCACCCCAGGCGCTTCTCCTCTGTGCCCCTGTGACATGTTCCTGTGTGGTTCTGTACCCGCATGAGTGCGGGCACACACAGCTTGGAGCCCAGGGGCATGGGGTAGGTGGCCAGCGCGGCCCTGCTGTGTCATGAGCGAGCCTCGGGCTCTAGCGCACTTGCCCGGTGACCACGGCTTCCAAGGTGCCTGGGGGACGGGGGCCAGGCTAGGCTCTGGTCTCCATGGAAAACCAATTCTGTAGCTGAGCTGATGGCTAAATTTGAGACTGGAATGGGATTACAGCTGTTCCCTTGCTGTGAACTACCAAATATCTGAGGGAGAGAATGCTTCCCTGTCAGAAAATGGTAGGGTGACTTAGGAATAAACGTTTTCATTTTTATTCTATGGTACTCTAAAGTGTGCCGTGAGAAGTCAGGGCAGACCTTGCTCTGGGGAGAAGGAAGGGTGGGGTGCTGAGTGTGGTCTCTGCTCTTTTTCTTGAGCTGAGCCCTGGGTTTTATAGATGCTTGCTTGGTGATCATTCAAGCTGATCTTGAACATCGGTGTCCTTTCTGGATTTTTTTTTTTTTTTTTTTTTTTTTTTTTAGTTTGAGATAATTGACACATCAGTTTGAGGTGTGCAGTAAATGACTCGGTGTTTGTATGTATTGTGGAATGGTCACAGTAGGCTAAGCCAGCATCCTCACCTCACGTAGTAAAATGTTTTTCTTGCGATGAAAACTTTTACTCTCATCGACTCTCAGCTCTCAACTCTCAACTCTCAGATCGACTCTCTCAATAACCGTCAGCTATACAGTAGAGTGTCGTTAACTCTGGCCGCCATGCTAGCTCGACCTTCCCCGGAACTTCCTCCCACGCCCTCCCCGCCCCTCACAACCACTGATCTTTGTCCTGTTTTTAGGAGTTCAGTTTTTAAACATTCCACAGAGAAGGGAGATCATCTAGTATTTCTTTCTCTGCCTCATTTAACAGCCTGATTCCCTCTCGGCCCATCCATGTTGCTGCAGTGGCTGGATTTCCTCTTTCACGGCGAGGTAACATCCCCCTGTCTACATGCGCCGTCTTGTCTTCGTTTATCTGTCGATGAACGCTAACCAAGGTGGTTTCCTTATCTTCGCTGTTGTTCATACACAGTGAACTTGGGGCTGCAGATAGCTCTTTGGGACACGATTTTCTCTGGATATATATGCAGGAGTAGAGTTGATGGGTCGTAGGGTAGTTGTATTTTTAAGTTTTGGAGGAGCCTTGATACCGTCTCCCACAGCGGCTGTGTCAGTTTACATTCCCGCCAGCAGTGCCCCAGAGCTCCCTTTTCTCCACTGCTCCAACCCTTACCTCTTCGTCTGATGACGCCCAAGCGTGAGGTGATGTCTCCTTGCGGTGTCGATGTGCACTTTCCCGACGATCAGTGACGCGGAGCACCTTCTCGTGTGCCCGTGCGCCGTTCGGATGTTGTCGTCAGAAAAATGTCTCATTCGGTTCCTCTGCCTGCTTTTTAATGGGATGTTTTCTTTTGCACTCTTGAGTCGTAGGAGTTCTTTTTTGTTTGGGTAGTGACTCTTTATTAGACGGTTGGCAAGTAGATCCTCCCATCTGCGGGTTGCCCTTCCATTTTGTCTGCTTTGCCGTGGGGAAGATGTTTAGTTTGTTCTTGTCACACTTCTCGTGTTCATGGCCTTTGTTCACGAAGCTTACCCCCTGTGCTTTCTCCCAGAAGTTTTACTGTTTTAGCATTTAAGATCAAGTCTTTAATCCACTTTGAGTTGATAATTTGTGGCTGGGGTGAAATTGAGATCCGGTTTCATTCTTGGGCATGTGGCTGTCTGTTTTCCCAACAGCATTTTTCAGAGACTGCCCTTCCCCATTGAGTATTCTTGGTTCCTTTGTTGTAAATTGACCACGTATGTGTGGGTTTGTCTCTGGATTATTTTGTTCCACTGATCTGTGTTTTGTTTGTTTGCTTTTTAAATGACCATTCCATACTGTGGTAATGGGCATAGCTTTGTAATATACGTGAAATCTGGAAGTGTGATGTCTGCAGCTTGGTGGTCCTTTGTCAGGACTGCTTTGGCTGTTTGGGATCTTCTGTGGTTCCATGCAAGTTTTAGGATAGTCTTGTCTCTGGGTTTTACTTCCTAATAAAAACAGTATTTAAGAGTAGCTAATTGTAGTTACTCTAGATATAAAAATGGTTTAAAAACAAACACTGCCTCTACCAGTTGGTGAACAACCAGTGTCTGCTTTCGGGGAATTTTCTTCCAGTCCTTTCTCTGTTTAGGTATATTGCCTTTTAAAGAATAGTATAGCACTTTTAAAGTGGAGAAACAGCCATAAACCACGTCTTGTCTAAATTGAACCATGACATGCCTTCTCCTACAGAGAAGGATTGTCTTAGATGGCACTTGAAGGCTCATCAAATATGTCTGTCCGTGTAGGGGGCTGTTTCCCTTCCCTGCTGCTTTCTTCCCAGCTACGGCCACAGCCCCACCTCCAGCCCACCGCTTCCGGGTGACCGTGTTGTGGCCAGTTCCGCAGACATGGCTGGGAGCCAGAGAGTCAGACCTTGTGGTGGGGAGAGAAGGCTAGTGCTCACGTGGCTTCCACCTTACCTTCTCGATGTCAGGGGCTTATGGCTGATCACCAGCTGGCCTGTGTTGCTGGGACCCTTCTCGGTTCGGACTTGAACTCGCAGCGCTGCCCATATGGTGCTGAGCGGTCGCCATGGAGTTCTGTTGCTGGTAGTTGTGAGTGTCGTCCATCCCTCTCCCAGGTGGCTCCTTGGCCTAGGTCACTGGAGTCAGTAGGCCCCCACACTGGGGAGACCATCAGCTTCTGGGGGTGCAGAGATAAGGCGAGTCTCGGATGCTCGGCCCATGCGCATGTCTGCCCCCCCGCTGTCGCCGCTCCCCAGGTATGTTATGAGCACCCCTAGGCAGGGGTCATTTCTTCCACTTTTATTCTCTCCTGGTGCCCAGCATGGCGCCTGGCACCTTGTAGGCTCAGCAAGGGCTCTTTGGACTAAGGAATGAGGGAATACATGATTGGGTCCCTGAAAGAAATAATGGTTTTGTGGTAGAGAAAGCTGGAAGTGGGGAAAACTATGGCCAATTCAATGACCTCTTCTTTGCCCTGTCACAGTTTCCTGTGAGGAACGAGTGAGGTGTTCTGTATGGACGCTCTGGCTGATGCTGGAAGGTAATGTGAAGGCGACCACAGTGACAAAGACAAAGTGCTTGAAGACGGAGCAGTAGCTGGGTCCTGTTCCCAGCAAGGCTCCGCTGGGAGCTGGGCCGTGGTGTGAAGGGTGCATGGAGGCTCATGAGGCAGAGCGGAGGGCGACTGCGTGACACCCGACCCTGGAGCTTGGGAGTCAGAGTGTGCGTAGGACAGAGTGCTTGGCCAAGAATAGAGAGCAGAGGCAGGTCAAGACGGTCTTGATTGTCAGTATATTTTTAGAACTTGAAATAATCTTGAAGTGGACTCTTAGGATTTAATAGTCAAATGGTACATGGCTTTGTTTTCCCAGCTCTTGGTTTCATTATTGGGGAATAAAATGGAAGGGCTCTGAGCAGGAAGTCGAAAATAGGAAATAGCACTTTTCAGTGGGTCAAAGTGCACTAGACGTCTGGAACATGAGTATGAAGGTAGAAGTATGTAGCTGAAGAATTAGCAGATACCAGGGTACCAGTGGAACTGTTTTCTGTTCATTGAGTAACAGCTTGGGGAAGCAGCCATTCTCAGAGATATTTGTGAAATTGAGTTCAAAGCAGTGGGCAGTTATTTTTGGAAGCCAATCTTCCTAAGCTGTATTTCTTTTGATTTAGCTAAAATATGTAGAGAATAGATTAATAGACCAAATTCTTAGGGAAGAAGACAGTTTTCTGAGGCACTCTCCTGCCTCAACCCACAGACTATAAACGAATGAATTTTCTGATAGATGTATACACTAGAAAACCAAAGAGCGTGATTTCCAGGTACCCAAACCAAAGTGGAAATTCAGAGTGTGCGTGATTAATGGGAAGTAAAGCCAAAGTGCCTTCCTGTGATAACACTTATGAACCAGCACTGCGGTTGTGCCACCGACACGAGAAGGCAGTCTTGGCTGCAGGTCTCTGGTGCTGAGTTGGGAGGGCTTTGCAGAAATAGGACCAGGAGAGCCTGCCCTCCAGAACTGGGGGCTGCTTAGAAGAGTGACTGGGACGGAGAGGGCTATGGGCACACATAGAGTTAGCCAGAGAACATCCCTGCCTTCCATGAAGTCAGCAGGGAGCAACCAAGTCAGGTACGTAACTGCTGTGTAGTCACTCCCCCGGCCACAGACTCACAAACTTGCATATGAAATGGTTTTCTCAGCAGATGGGTGTACAATCAGAGGCCACAGACTGTGTAGGGGGTGGGGTTACCGTGGAGGGGAGACCACAGGTGCAACATAGGAAGAAGTTGAACCTCCAGATCTAGAAATAGGATAAATTGAAGAGACATTTAGATAGTCCTGTTTGGAGTGGTCAGGGCGGTATTGGAAGAGGTGACATTGCGAGAAACAGAACCAGGTGAATTGGAAAAGGAACCAAGTGGAAACTACGAAAATTTGAAATTAAAAAAAAAACATATATGTATAAGTAAAGTAAAAATGCTAAATGCAGTTGAGGACTGAGGAGAGAATAAGGGAACTGAAGGGTCCTAAGGAACCTCCCAGCATGTGCCACAGTAGGACGGGGGGAAAATGTCAAAGAGCAGTTAGGGTAGAGTAAGAGGATCCAGTATATGTCTAGGAGGAATTTCAGGAATAGAGAACAGGGGAAATTCCCAGAGAGTAAGATACTCAGAGATCATGAGTGACAGCTTAATAAATAAACTACATGTTGAACCTTTAGCAAGATACACCAAATGTAGGGCCATAAATCCAGTGTCAATAGATTTAAAAATATTTAAATCATATAATATATTATCTGACTACAACAGAACTAAATTAGTAATAAATAACAATGCCTTGACTAGCCCAAATATTTGGAAATTAATACATTTCTAAAATATCCACAGATTAAAAGAAGAAATCACAAGGGCAATTTGTGAATTGAGTAAAAATAAAAACAGTGTATCATAATTTCTGGATGCAGCTAAAGCATTGCCTTTAGGGAAATTCGTAGCTGTAATTGCTCGCATTAAGAAAGAAAAATTGAATAAAAAGACTCCGGGCACAGTGGTGAACAAAACCCCGTGCTCGCCCCGACAGAACTCACAGGTCACTTCTGGTGAGGCAGACGCCCAGTGAACTGGTCAGTGCGCAACAGGTGGTCGAGGGCTGTGAAGAAGGGCGGGGCAGGAGAGTGAGCCGCCTGGAGCTGTACGGCCTGGCCAGGCCCGTGCCCCTGGATTCCCACCCTCCCGTCCACCCATCCCAGCGTTACAGGGAGGACCGACAGGGCAAGACGTGCCCCAGCAAGGAAGGTGTGCGCTCAACTCGGCAGCCGGTGCGGCTCACCCGAGAGCCCCCTCGCTCACCTCGGCAGCTCTCTCGGCCAGATTCCCCAGGGCGTGGGCGGACCGTACCGTTGCCCGACCCGCCTGTGCACACACCCGTCCACGTTAGCGGGAGAAACTGAGACCAGCACTTGGAAGTCTCTTCAGTGAAGGCACACAAGAAGCAGGCAAGAGCAAGATTCTGGAAATATGCTGGCATCAAGCAACAAAGGAGCCAAACAGATCCAAATACAAAAGTGGCCCAAATAGATACATTTTACCTCATTTTTCAAGCAGTTTATCGGAAGCAGTTATTGTGTGAATTCTTTCCAGTTGCTGTTTTAAGGAGTCGAAGCCCTATCCGGATACTCAGTCTGCGATGTCATCCGCGAGGAGGGGGTGGGTAGGACGCAGAAGCTGCAGTGTGACTGTCCCCTACTTCATGCACGTCAGAGCCATCAGCTTTAAGTTTTCTCAGATGCCATTCCAGGCACCCTACAGATTCCTCATGTCACACTGCAAACGGACAGAGCGGGGCCTCTGGGTGGCTCAGTCGGTTAAGTGTCTGACTCGTAGTTTTGCCTCATGTGCTGATCTCACGGTTTGTGGGTTCGAGCCCCTCCTTGGGCCCTGTGCTATCCGTGTGTTTTCTTGGGTAAATACCTAGTCGTGGAAGTATTGGATCATGTGGTGATTCTATTTTTAATTTTTTTAGGAGCCTCAGTACTCTATACTGTTTTCCACGGTGGCTGCACCGGTTCGCATCCCCACCAGCAGCACACGAGTGTCGTTTCTCTCCACATCCTTGCCAGCGCTCATTTCGTGTCTTTGATTTTAGCCATTCTGACAGGTGTGAGGTGATAGCTCATTGTGGTTTTGGTTTGCATTACTCTGATGATGAGTGGTGTTGAGCATCTTTCCGTGTGTCGCCATTTGCCTGTCTTCTTTAGGAAAGTGTCTACTCATGTCTTTTGATTTTAATCAGATTGTTTTTTTGGTGTTAAGTTGTATACGTTCTTAATATATTTTAGATATTAACCCCTTACTGGGTATATGATTTGCAAACATCTTCTCCCATTTGATAGGTTGCTCTTTTGTTACGATTTCCTTCACTGTCCAAAACCTTTTTATTTTGCTGTAATCCCAATAAGTTTAATTTTGCTTTTGTTTCCCTTGCCTCAGGAGACACAGAAAAATATTCTTATGGCTGATGTCAAAAAAAAAAATACTGCCCATGTTTTCTTCTAGGAGTTTTATGGTTTCTAGGTTAGGTCACATTTAGGTCTTTGATCCATTTTGAATTTATTTCTGTGTGTGGTGTGAGAAAGTGGGCCAGGTTCATTCTTTTGGGTGTCGCTGTCCAGCTCTCCCAGCCCACTTACTGAAGAGACCGTCTTCTCCTCTTGGATGCTCTGTCCTGCTTTGTCGATGATTAGTTGATGATAGAGACGTAGGTTTATTTCTGAGCTCTCCTGTGTTCAGTTGCTCCGTGTGTCTGTTTTTGTGCCAGCACCATTCTGTTTGGATTACTGCAACTTTGTACCATATCTTGAAATCCACAATTAAGATACCTCCAGTTTCCTTTTTCATGATTGCTTTGGTTATTCAGCGTCTTTTGTGGTTCCATACAAATTTTAAGATTATTGTATTTCTGTGAAATATGCTGTTGGTATTTTAATGGAGATTGCATTAAATCTGTAGGTCACTCTGCCTGGTATGGACATTTTAACAGTATTGGTTCTTCCAGTTCATGAGCACGGAATATCTTCCCCTTTGCCTGTCCTTTTCCGTCTCTTTCATGAATGAAGTTTCTGAGTAGGCCTTTCACCTCGTTGGTTAAGTTTATTCCTAGGCATTTGATTTTTGGTGCAGTTGCAATTGGGATTGTTTCTTAATTTCTCTTTCTACTTCATTATAAGTGTATTTAAATGCAACCAATTTCTGTATATTAATTTTATATCCTGCGATCTTGCTGAATTCATTTATCCATTCTATTTTTTTTGGTGGAGTCTTTAGGGTTTTATGTATATACTATCATGTCAACTGCAAATAGTGAAAGTTTTACTTTTTCCTTACCCATTTGGATGCCTGTTAATTTTTTTCTTGTCTGATTGCTGTGGCTGGGACTGCCAACACTATGATGAATACAAATGGTGAGAGTAGACATTGCACCTTGTTCCTGATCTTAGGGGAAAAGTTCTCCATTTTTCACCACTGAGTATGACATTAGTTGTGGGTTTTTCATATGCAGTCTTTATTATGTCGATGTATATTTCCTCCAAACCTACTTTGTTGAGGGCTTTTATCATGACTGGATGTTGTACTTTGTCAAATGCTTTTTCTGCATCTATGGAAACAATCATATGGTTTTTATCTTTCTGTTGATGAGATGTGTTCCGTTGATTAGTGAATATTGAACCATCCTTGTTTTCTGGGATTAAATCCCACTTGATTGTGGTGAATGAGTTTTTTAAATGTATTGTTGGATTCTGTTTGCTAATATTGAGGATTTTTGCTTCTGTGTTCATCAGAGACACTGTAGTTTTAATGTTTTGTAGTATCTTCATCTGGTTTTGATATCAGGGTAATGCTCATAGAATGCGCGTAGAATGAATTTGGAAGCTTTTCTTTCTCTCCTGTTGTTTGGAATAGTTTGAGAAGAATTGGTATTAGCTCTTCTTTAAATGTTTGGTGGAATTCACCTGTAAAGCCATCTGGCCCTGGACTTTTGTTTTTTGGGGGTTTATTATTGATTCAGTTTTGTTGCTAGTAATCCATCTGCTCATATTTTCTGTTTCTTTCTGATCCAGTTTTAAAAGGTTGTGTTTCTAGGAACTTATCTATTTCTTTTAGGTTGTCCAATTCGTTGGCATACAATTTTTCATCATGTTCTCTTATAATCCTGCGTACTCCTGTGGCACTGGCTGTTATTTCTCCATTTATGATTTTGAATCCTGTCTTTTTTTTTGAGGAGTCTGGCTAGTGGTTTATCAATTTTCTTTACCTTTCCAAAGAATCAGCTCCTGGTTTCATCGATCATTTCTATTTGTAGATTTTAGTCTTTCATTTATTTCTGCTCTGATCTTTATTATGTCCTTCTACTGGCTTGGGGCTTTGTTCTTTCTCTAGCTCCTTTATATGTCAGGTTTGGTTTTTGGAGATTGTTCTTGAGGTTGGCCTATATTGCTGTAATCTTCCCTCCTAGAGCAGCTCTTACTGCATCCCAAAAGTTTTGGATTGTTGTGGTTTCATCTTAATTTTTTCCATGTATTTTTTCATTTCTTCTTTGTCCATTCCTTCCTGGATGTCTTGAATAATGCCTGGGATGTAGGAGGCTTTTAATAAATGCTTGTTGAAAGAATATGTAGACTCTGGAGATACTGCTGTGAATGGTCGTTAGGGGTTTACCCCCCCCTCCCCCCCAAGGAGACAGGCAGGTAGACCAACAATGAAGTCAGTACAAGGTGGAACGAGAGCCCAGGGGAGTCTGGGAAAATTCATTTAAGTATGGAAAGGTAACAGTTTGCTTGTTTGTTTTAATGGTGGACGTTGCAAAAGCAATCGTTGAATGCAGATGAAAACCCCAATGAGGTGCAGCCTCAGACCCGCCAGGCGGCTGTTATCAGAAAAACGGAAAAGAGCTAGTGTTGGTGAGGCCGTGGAGACACTGGGGCCTGCTTGCCTTGCTGGCGAGGATGTCGTCGGTGCAGCTGCTGTAGAAGTAGTCTGGCAGTTGCTCGAAAAGCTAGAGGTTGCCACGTAAGCCAGCCATTCCACTCCTGGGTTTCTACCTGAGAACTGAGAAGACGGGCTCAAACAGATGTGTGGACGCTCATGTTTGCCGCAGCCCTGTTGACAGTAGCCAAAACGTGGAAACTTCCATCAGTGAGTGAGTGGATGAAAAATGGTGGGCTTTCTGCGAGTGGACTATTCTCGAGCCATAAAAGGGAATAAAATACTGACACATGCTACAACACGGATGACGCTTGAAAACATGCTACGAGAGAACCTGATTCCATTTACGTGACATATCCGGAACAGGTAGATCCATGAGGACCGAAGGCAGAGGGGCAGTTTGAAGGGCGGACCGGCGGTCGGAGGAACAGCTGCCTCATGGGTATGAGGTTTCCTTTTGACGGGCGGACAGTGTCCTGGATCTGGAGGGGAGTGGTGGTCCTAGAACACTGTGAGCACACTAAATGCCGCCGAATTACTCACTGTAAACTGGTTGGTTCTGTCAAGTCAAATTCATCCATGAAAAAAAATTACTGAAAAATTAAGTCACCGTGATCACTTGGAAGGGCCGCCACAAACGCCGAGGACACCACGGTGGTGAGCAAGCGGGATGCCTCCTCCACCACCGCGTCGCTGCTGCCTTTCTCTGTCAGCCTGGCTACTTGACCTGCCGAGGGGAGCCGAGGACCGCTGCTTCAGGAGTGGCCATGAGGCTGTGTTCTTCTCCGTCTCTGTCTCTCCACCTTTGCACCAGCTGCCTCTGTTCGGGCACCCGCTGCCCGGATTTCTGCCCTCCCCCCAGCTTCTCGGGTGCGGGTGGTGCGGGCTTCCTGGTGGCAGCAGGTTCACCCAGAGCAGAGCACCCCCCCCCCCCGCCCCCCCGGCCCAGCCACCCAGGGGAGGCAGACGTCCTTGAGAGTTACAGCGTCCTTACGGAAGTATAGGGTGAGCTCGCGCGTGGCTTTTTCCTTCAGAAAGAGAAAGAAATCCGTATTCGTGGCTCGTGGAATATTTTTTTTATATTAATTTAATTTAATATTATATTAAATTAATTTAATATTAATTTATTGTCAAATTGGTTTCCATACAACACCCAGTGCTCATCCCAACAAGTGCATCTTGAGCTCCACTTTCTTACCTGGGGTTTACTCCCGGGGTCTCCGGGGACTGAGGTGGTCCCATTCAGATGCCTTCGTGGTTCTAGAAATTCAGCAAACCTAAAATGGAAGCTGCGTCTGCACCAAGCAGGCTTAGGTTGGAGGCCCGTTTGGAGCACAGTCACGCTGCGAGACCCGGGTCGCGGCTCAGCACCGTGGTTCCCAACCTTACAGAGCGGCTGCATGCAGGCCTGTCCCCGGGGCGGCTCCGAGGGCTAGGGAGGTGAGGCCAGCAAAGCGCACGCTGTGTTTTGGCAGGTGTGTGTGTGTGTGCGCGCGCAAAGTAGTACTGTTTTCTCACCCGTCCCTCGTAACCTCTTCACCGTAGTTTGTGAAATCGTTAAAAAGTCTTTGACAAAACCATTTATCCTTCACCTCATTACAAGTGTCACTGTTAAAGTCCCCAGAGACCTAACTGCTTACTTTGTACTTGGATCCGTGCGACACTGCTGTTGACTTTGGCTCAGCCAGCTCCCCCCGAACCTGAGTGTAAGTTTTAAGTCCCAGATCCATCACCCGGACGACGGCCTCGGGTGACCTGGCCTCATTGTGAAAGTAAAGGCGGCTGGGGGCGTGCTTAGGTTTGATGGATCCCCCTGCCCGTATTCTTGTCTTCGGTGGTGTGACAGAGAGACGGTGGCTTTGGGTCCAGAGGAGCCAATAGCAGTTTCCCCGCTGGGAGGCTGGGGACAGGTTGCTCTCCTCCAGCTGTTCAGGAGGTGATCCCAGCTCCTGGCTGAGCGGGGAGGGGTTTGGCGTGGCATAGCACACTCAGGCCTGGCCCCGGGCTCTGTAAATGAAAGCCACTGTTCTTTCTCTGGACAGGAGGCTGTAGACACACACGGGGAAGGAAGGCTGGTGGTGGAGGGGGGGAGCCCTAGGCGCAGGTGTCTGGAGCCCGCGCTGCCGGCCCCGCGGAGCCAGCCTGCTTTCTTCCTCACTGCATGTGGCCCGATGCCCCTCACTGGAGTGCCTGTCACATATGTCCCCAGGCAGCAGGTAGTTCCCTGGAAATAGTAGCCATGCCGCTCCAGTCTCGTCCCCACCGTGACTACATTGGTTCCTGGCCTTGCCATGTTTCCCCGTTTATAGTCCTCACTGCCCTGGGCGAACTCGGGGCCTGGAAGGCAAGGACCTCATGTTTCCTGAGGTGTCCCCACATGCACACTGTTCCAGAGCCCGCACTGCCCCTGGGAGCGTGGTCCGCGAGTAGCTCACAGGCTCAAGGGGGAGACAGAGAAGGGAAGACTACTCATAGAGTGTCCAAACCGAACACTAGAAGGCTTAGGCGGGAGGGACGGTACATTTAACAGAAAGTTACATCATTCTAAGCTCACATCCGGAAACGGCTGTACTGGTGTTCAAGGTGGTTGCCTGGCTGTGCTCCACGGGACAGAGAGCCGTCATACCCGATGGCGCACATGCCAGAGTTCTGCCGTGGTGACCTTTGTGTCGTGCGGCTTGAGCCTGATGCTTCTGTCACTTCTGATGCTTCCATTCCAGTCAGACGTCATGCCACCTGGCCCGGAGGTGGCAGCGTGTGGAAAGGGCCCTAAATGGGGTGGCAGTGGCGGGGGGAAAGTTAGGGCTCCATGTTCCAAGGGATGAGTTGGGTTGCTTGGGGTATCAGGAACAGAGTGAGCAAAGGAAGGTGTGGGGCGGTGAGTCTCTGGAGTGCACGTCTTGAAGGAGTGAGCGGTGACAGGTGATGGGGAGAAGTAGGTGGAGGTGACAGAGTGGCCGAGAGTGTGGGCCTGGGCCCGACTGCTGCGGTCCCATTAGGGCTCCACTGCTGACTTGGTGTGACCTCAGGTAGGGCGTGTGAGCTCCGAGGGTTCGGTTTTCCTTTCTGCGAAACAGGGATAGCAGAAGGCCCCATTCCACAGAGAGAGCGCAGGATCGTGTCTGTTCCTCCTGGCCCGGGTCCTGGTGCCCAGTAGGCACCGGCTTACACCTTACTAAGGGGCTGTCAGCAGCCATCCTGGGGCCTGATGTATGGTAAGGTGTTGGATGGTGGTGTGGGCTCATTGTTCCGGTAGTTCACAGGAGACCAGGGAGAGGAGACGGGGCTGCCTTGAACCAACGTGTCAGGTGTGGATGCGAAAAGACGCACAATGGAGGCATTCCAAGGAGAAAATGGGCACATCCAGGAGTGGCAGGGGGTGGCAGGGGGTGGCAGGGGGTGGCAAGGGAGTTGGCAGGTGCATCCTGAGTTCCGGGGAACACTGCGTCGTGCTCCTGTGTCTGGAGGGCGGTAGCTGGTTGTCCAGACAAATCCATGGCCAGGGGACGAGTCTGAGCCAGAGCTGGGGACCTGGCCATGACCGGCAGGTGAGGGAAGTGCGGTGCATGGTGCCAGCCCTCAGGAAGACCTCCCACCGTGGGGAGGTGGACAGAAGCTCAGGTGAGGGACACAGGAGGAAAGATGGGTTCTGGAAACTAAGGGGGTTCTCAGAACAGGTGAAACTGTTCATGGCAGAGAGGGCTGGGAGGAAAAACGTGGAAAACACCCCCGAATTCGGCAGTGTGCGTGTCGTTGGCAACCTCGTAAAGTTTGTTGAGTGAGGTTTCAACAGAGTAAACCCGCAGAAGCCGGGTTGTGACATGTTTTGGAGCCACCGGGATGCATGAACAGGGGGTGGAGTCGCTCTGTCACGAAGTTTCCTGTAGAAGTCAGAGCAAGGAGCCACCTGCAGGTGACTGTGGACCTGTCTCTCTGACGGGAAGCGTCCAGGAGGGTTGAGCCTGCTGGTTTCAGATGAAGCACACCTGGGCTCCAGTGGGCTCTGGGCTCCTCAGGCGCTTGCCTGGACACTTGCGGCCTTCCTCTGTAAAACCGGGACAGAATAGCCACAGGTGACAAAATCAGACCGTCACGTAGGCACTGGACGTGTTACATGGCACAAGGTGCTCTTACTTTGTAGTAATCGCACTTTGCGCTTCCTGCTGTCGTTTCAAGAGCCAGGGTAGTCTGTTTCACTGGTGTCTGCCCCCGTTCCCCGACCACTCGGTGGGGAGGCCACTTGTGCCCCTGTTCCCTCCCCTTGAGGAAGGAACAAAGTGAGGTGTTGCAGGCTGCGCCCCGCGCTGCAGCCGCCCGTCTCACCGCACGGGGGCGCTCGCCGTCAGCGGACCCGGCTCCCAGCCGCCATGCCGTCCGTGGGCTTCTTCGGGAAGGCTCGTGCTGAAGGCCGGGCGATGGTTAGGTGTGCGCCCCTCCGCTTTGACAAGTCGTGCCTGCTTCTCCTTGGATTTGCGGAGCGAGACACCTGACCTCTTCCTTCCTTGAGCTGAATGCCTTGGGTGAGATCGAGAGGAAATGCCGGTTTTCCCGGGGAAATCCCGCCGTACGGAGAGCGCGGGCCCTCCTCCTCGCGTGCCTCACGCACTGGACCGCGGGCTCGACGCGCAGCGGGGCGGCGGGAGGGAAGCCCCGCTCCGGGCTCTGCAGCTGGAGGGCCGCGCTGTGAGGGCAAGCCGCGGTTTCGGGCAGTAATGCAGCCAGCGTTGGCAGAGGGCCGGCCGCGTGCGCGGCACCGTGGCAGGTGCACGGAGGAGGGGAAGTCCTCCCAGCAGGCCGGGCAGGACACGCAGCGATGAGCCGATAGAGGCGCTTTAAGTCTAAAGTGACCTCATTGGGATTGTAGCTAATGAGTAGTGCGGGCAAGAAGGAGAAGAGCAGGGAACGGAGGCTGGGGGGCTCTGTGCTAAATAGGGTGGGGGGACTCACTCCCAGCTTGGTTCCCTCACTGCCGGATCCCCGGAGTCAGGCTTCCCTGGAGACAGGGACTGTGTCCTGTCCATTGCTGCCTCTTGAGCGCCTGGGCGACAGTAGGTGCTCTTTTGATATTTACAGAATGAATAAATAATGAATTTGGAGGCAGTCACTTAACTTTCTCAAGGGGTAGTTTGTTGAGTTGTAAAGTCACAGTAACTCTGTCCTTGGTTAGCCTTGAAGCGAAGAAATGTACGAGAACAGCCCAGCAGGGTGCTTGGCTCACAGTAGATGCACAAGAAAGTATTAATTCTGTATTCTTGGGGACAATTTGCCTCAGGTGGCTGCAGAGTAGATCGGCTGCAAGATCCGAGTGGGGGAGGGGTGTTGAGTTATCCAGTATTGCTTACCCTAGATGTTACATAGTGATTAAAGAAATACTACGCTGAGTAAAAACGTGTATGTTTCTTACTTCTGTGTCAAAACCCATAAAGGAAGAGGCTTCAAACGACACAAACTTCCTGCGTTACGTTTCTTGAGGTCAGAAGACTGGCCGAACAAAGATAAAGGCCTACCTTTTTTCTGGAGGCGTGGGGGTGGGGGGGTCCGTTTCCTTGCCCGTTCCACCTTGTACGTGTGGCAGCTTTGCGTGGCTCCTGGCTGCCGCTCTGTCCGGAAAGCCTGGGATGTTGCCTCTGAGCAAGCTCTGGCTCTCTAGCCTCCCTCTTTCCCTTGGAAGGGCCCTTGCGATTCCTCCGGGGCAGTGTCCTTACCTCGGGACTCTTGACCGAATCATATCCGCAGAGTCCCTTCTGTGTGTAAGGATCATATCGGTAGGTTCTAGGGGTTAGGAGTGGACGTGATTCGGGGGACGTTATCTGGCTGACCACAATGTGCAAATATTTTGACCCCAAAATTCCATATGGAGTTTAAGAAAAAGAAATAGACTAGGGCACCAAGATGTATATACCAGGTCCTGTGTCATAGTATTATTCATAGTGGTAGAAGTATCAGAACCAACGTGAACATTCAGCAGTAGGGAGGTAGTTAAAGAAACGATGGTGTCCATGGGATGACATGAAAAGTCTAGAACGGCATATAGTGCCTTGGACAGATATCCTTGATTAATTTTGTAAGGTGTTACAAACCAGTTGTGAATGATAGCCCATTCTTATAAAGTACATGCCTTCCTATCTGTGTCTAGAGAAAAGTCTAGAAGAATACACAGCAAGATGTTCCCAAGGGTTATTTCTGTGTTTGGAGATAAAAGGTGATTTCTTTTTGCTTCTCAGTGTTTACTAATGTTTTGACAGTGAAATGTTATAAAAAGAACCCATTTTTTAAAAGAAAAATTACTGAATTGAGCGAAAAAGAATTCACGATCTGATGCAGGATTGGCACCTGAAAGTTCCACTTTGGACTGGATTTTTCGTTGAATTGAATCTCGAGACCCAAAATAGATGACAGTCCCCTTGCTCAGCGCTTCAGCGTGTCACGTGGAGTCTTGTTCTGCTCTTGACTCTTGGCAGAGCGGCGTGCTTCTTCCGTCGTGCCCTGGTCGTGGCGGGTCACCCTCCCCTGGCTGCAGGGGGAGGAGGAGGAAGGACTTGAAGAGGAGAGGAGTGCCTCTCCAGTCGGGGGGCTTCCGCGTCAGGGTTTTGCGGCCCTTTTATCAGAGATGCTCTCCTACATTAAAATTTTTGTCATTCTTTCTGCTTTCCACATTGTTTTGTCTTTACAAAAAATGTCTCAGCCATGTCTCTGTTCTAGAGGTACTGTGACAGTCTCCACATTGTACCAGTGGCTGTCCTCTTTGGTCAGAGGTATGATGCAAAGATTGCCGCGGTCCATGCTTGAGGGCGTGAAGGAGCAGGGTCCTGTTTTTAAGTGACAAGATGCCGCTGGGTGCTTGTTGCAGATACAGATGGTTTTCACAGATCTTTCAGGAACCATGTGGGTTTTTTTATTCCTTGTATGATAGAAGAAAGAAAATAAATTTGTAAGTAAAAAATAATTCGAGGGGTGCCTGGGTGGCTCTGTCCATTAAGCGTTTGACTTGATTTCAGCTCAGGTCATGATCTCACAGATTTGTGGGTTCAAGCCCCGCAGCGGGCTCTGTGCTGGGAGGGTGGAGCCTGGTCGGGATTCTCTGTCTTCACCCTCCCTCTCCCTCCCCGTCTGTCTCAAAAATAAATAAGAATACTAAAAAAAAATTGGGCGGTATTTTTCTTGCAGTGATCCTGACAGAGGTCAAGCAAGCACTTTGGTGCCCATCCTTTGTTGGAGCCTCGCAGTAGCCCCGTGAGGGAAGCAGCATCATTTTCATTTCCCAGGGGCAGAAATGGCGGCTTTAAGGTGTTAGGTGACCGCCCTGGAGTGGCATAGCTGGTGAGTGTCCTGCGTCGGATCGGGGGCCCAGGACTTGTTGCTCCCGGGTCAGCACTGCTGGGTGTTCGGCTCTGTGAGACGGCGAGGGGGGTGCCGAGTGCTCGTGGCCCCAGGCCCTGTTGCCAGAGCGCCCTTTAGATCCTATTTCATCCTGAGTTTCATTCTTTGCATTTGGCAAGAGGTGAGCTAGGGCCCGGGGAGGGGAAGGAACTGGTCCTCTGTCCCACAGCTCAGGGAGTGGAGGCTGGGCTCCCTGGTTCCAAAGCCCAACGTTGTCACCTCTCCCCACATCCCTTGTGGGCCATGAGCATGAACTACCGGGTTTAGCAAAGTCCCCTGGAACGTCACTGGCAAAGTTGTAGCTCTCAGATAGGTCATTCTGAGGGTTTTTGAGCATCTGCAAAAAAAGTGAGGTGTCTTTTGTTGTTGTTAGAACACAGGCCCCTTTTCCCGTTAGGCGTTGCCAATCAATCTGGCAACGGCTGCAGGAACCAAATTATACACTCAGTTGGTTTTATTAGCCTGCTCTTTTGTTCATTGATGGATAGTCAGGGGGTCACATGTCAAAATGCCCAAAGAAATTTATCTTTTTGGCCAAAAGGTTGCTTATGTAAGGCCTGGAAGTGATCAGCGCTGTCATCTACGAGGTCCCCCAGGGCGCTCGGAGACCTTGCTTTCTTTGTTCCTGGCTTCCGCGTAATAGGTGCTCAAGAAATATTTATTGGATTAAAGAAATTGACTGCGTGCAGGGATTGTCTGTTGAGCATCCAGGCAATGGCTCCTGGGGTGGGGGTGGGGTGGGGCAGACTCTGGCCCTAGCCAGTGATGGGAGCTCAGGTTCCTCCTTACACTGACGTCCACAGCTTCTGCTCCCTGCTCCCTGCTCCCATGGTCCCGGCGCCCCCTTCCGGGGCCTGCCCAGGTTTGCATTAGAGATTGCTAACGCAGAGGAGGGGTCCCCCGTCTCAAAGTCGCTGTCCTTAAGCTAAGCAGTCCCAGGTTAGAAACCCATCCAGATATCCCTGCCCCCGTGTCTATCAGTGAGAGTTCTGGCCCTTTTAAACTGTAGCCCCCAGAACCCATCTCCCCAAGGAGGAAGCCCTTCAGTAGAGACGTAATTGTTGAAATCGTGCTAAGCGCCCCTGACTGAAAAGATGAGGCTTCCCGTCCACGTGGGACCCGCAGTCCAGTAGGGGGCGATCTGTCCGTACTGTAACAAGATGGGCCAAGCGCTCAGCTGGAATTCGGACTCGCAAAGTGGAGCTGGAAGAAGGGAGTGGTCTTTTCGACCTGACAGTTGCAATGAGTCAAGATTTTATGTGGGATTCCCTTAACAGATACTTCTAGCCTTTGCTGTGCTGGCCTGTGCCAGACAGCAGGGGACCAAGGACACTGTGGCTCCTCTGGGGGTTGTGGGCCTGCAGACCTCGTACTCACATTCACATGAGGGTGTTGCTTCAGACGGAGGTAAAAACTAGGAAGAAAAAGACTGATTGTGCGAGACTGTAGACTGGCTATCAGACAAGGATGTCTTGAGGGGGTGCCCAGATCCAGGCGGAGGAGTGGAGCTGGGAGAAGTGAGCAGAGGAGGAGGTTGGAGGCAACAGTGAGAGGGGCTGGGAAGCCTGCACGCTCGTGGGGACTGTGCGCCCGCAGCCCTGTGCGCCCCTGGAGGTTCGGTGCGGATCAAGGTGCCTGGGAGCCTTTGGAGGGTTGCAAGTGGGGGAGGGAGAGAAGACCTGCGCCCCAGCTCCACTGTGGCGGCGTGGTGTTCGCAGGGAGGCTAGGGTTGACCCAGGGATCACAGGAGGCCATTCCACTAGACCAGGGACAGCAGCGATGGCTAGCAGTGAGGAGGCAGCACAGAGCCAGAGAGACATGGACGGGCTTTGGAGACACCAAAAAAGGATGGCACTAGTGATGGGGGTGTGGAGAGAGGAGCTTCTGACTTGGATGGATATTCGGAGTGACAGCGAAGCCGTTGAGCGGGGACGCGGGAAGGAGAGGTGTTCTCCTCCTTGCAGTGGAAGGTGGAGATGGTCAGTCTTAGATTCGGGGAGCGGAGGGTGCCTTCGGAGTCTCCACGCCGAGCAGACAGCTGTATAAGCAGATTTACACAGAGCTCAAAGGTGATGTTTGAGCTGACTCTTGAAAAAAGGACCGCATGGTTTCCAGGTGAGCGGCGGGGAAGGACATGGAGGCAGTCCAGTGTGGAGGGCGTGGCATGAGGGAAACTGGGGGGGGAGGGCTGGAAAAAGCCCTGGTGTCAGGGGGCTGTGAATGGTTGTGGGGTTGAGAGCTGGGTGTGCGGCAAGGAGGAGTAAGGGGAGATGTGGGGTCGGCAGGCCTTGGAGAATCTTCTGTGCCACGTTAAGAAATCGGGACTTGATCCTGAAGGGTATCAGCAGCGGTCGGAGGGCCGATTAGCAACTGAGGCTTATAATCAAGTTGATACTTGAGAAAAATCCTGCCAGGGAAGTGAAGGATGGATTCGGGGAGTCATTCATTCCCTCGTGCGTCCCCTGTGCTGTGTGTCCTGCACTCTGTGCTCAACCGTGTGAGATGCTGGTGAGGTGACGCTCGAGGCAGAGACCATACTTTGAGGTGGTTGTCTGTGGGGGAAGCGAGACCCATAAACATAAAACGACAATGAAACATGGTAACCGTAAGGAGACACAGGTACAGAGGGTATTAGGATGGAGTAAGAGGCGCTCCCCTAGACTGTGGAGAGAAGACTCCCGAGATGAAATTAGAAACGTTGAAAGAAATCATCGAGGAAAAGGGTGGTCACAGAAATTGCATCCCAAACAAAGAAAAAGAGCAAAGTCCTGGGGGGCACGAGTCACACAGTATGTTAGGAAACCACCGTCGGTTTGCTGCCGGAAGCCCGGACTCCCAGTGGCTGGTGGACCAAAGAGCTATGACATGATCAGCTTTGCCTTTTAGAACGATCGTTCTGGCAGCGGCGGGAGAATGGGTTTGTACGCAGGAGCCTATGAGGGCCCCCTCATGATAAAAAATAACCCGACACCCCCCAGCCCCCCAGCCTCGTCAGGGATGGAATGGAGCTCCCTTAGAGGCATAAAGGCCGTCGTGACACACCCACTGCTGACGCCCTGCCCAGTCGTGAGGGACCGCAGGCTGCCCCGGCAGGAGTGGGCTGCGGATGCCCATGCTTGCTGTTCTTACTCGATCTCGTGCAGGTAGTTCTAGCTGGAAAACTGGGCTGGGAGATGAAATCCAGGGCATCCAGATGAGGAAGGGGGAAGTAAAACTGACCACTGCTTGCAGGTAACGTGACGTGGTAGAAGAATTCCTAAAACGCCGTTAGAACTGATGAGTTCAGGAAGGTTGCAGGGCATAAGATCTGTACACGAAAATCAGTTGTATTTATAAATAACTAAAATGAACAGCCCAGAAATTAAGAATACAATTCTTTTTATAACATCAGAAATAATGATTAGGAATAAAACTAACAAAAAGAAGTGCGAGACTTGTATACTGACCGCTGCAGAGCAGCACGGACGGTGAGGAGGCCTGGCCGGTGGGAAGGCGCCTGGTGTTCGCGGGTTGGAAGGCTTCATGTTGTCGAGATGGCATTACCGCCCAAACGGATTGGCAGATTCCTTGCAGCCTCCATCAAAATCCCAGCTGGATTCTTTGCAGAAATCAAGCTGATCCTAAAACGCGTGTTTTTCTAACATGAGTTCCTGGGAGAACGGCTTCGCTCAGACATAGGGAACTTAATAAGTGGTTGGCAGGTATGTGGCATGACAGCGTCTAAGGCCTTGTTTCAAGTCTCTGACCTATATTCAGGAGGTAATCTTTATAAGAAGCCTGTAAGTCCCCGTTAGTGGGCGAGGAAACGGGAAGGAACCAGCCCTAGGTCACACGGCTGGAGGCAGGGGGACCGGGTTTCCAGTCCCATCATTCTGGTCCCACAGCCCATGGTCTTGACCCCCCTCCCCCCCCCCCCCCCCCACTGAATACTGCTGCTTCCTCAGTGAGACAGCGTACAAGAGCCAAGCCGGGCATTCCGAGTCGGAGGCGTCTGGAGGTGGAGGTGGAGGTGCTTGGCAGGCAGTTGGCTTCGTATCTGGAAGTTGGGGAGGGGGCTTGGCTTCTGATGAGAGTCTGAGCACCATCGACATGAAGGCAGTTGTCACTGTGGTTGGGAGAAGAGTGTGAGAAGAGCATGTAGCTGGCGACAGACTTGGGTGTCACAGGAGCTGAGAGACTAAAGGTCATGGGTTGAGTTGTGCTCTCTCAAAATTCATATGCGGAGACCCTAACCCCAGGCCCTCAGAATGTGACCTTATTTGGAGATGGTTTTACAGAGACAGTCCAGTGAGAGCGAGGTCATGAGGATGGGCCCCAATTGATTATGACTGCTGTCCTTATCTAAAAGGAAACTTGGAGACGGACCTGCTCGCAGGGAGGACGCGTGTGAGCGTAGACAGCCGTCTCCAAGCCAAGGAGAGGCCTCAGAAGGAACCTGGCCTGCCGACACGTCCATCTTAGACTTGCAGCCCCCAGGATTAGGAGGCGACGGATCTCTGTTGTCTCAGCCACCTGGTTCTGGCACTTGGTTCTGGCAGCCCTAGCGGGCCAGTGCAGGAGGGAAGAAGGACGTCCAATAGGACGGATTGTCACCAGTGTCAGGCGCACAGAGGACAGAACCCAGACCTGCCTACCGCATACCTGGGATCACAATGTCCGCTCTACAGGGCTGCTTGGTTGCTACTGTGACCTGAGGCTCCAGCCACTGCCAGTCCTGCTCCAGAGTGGAGTCGGAGCGTCAGGGACCCCTCCCTCCCCCTCGATGCCGTCGTCGGCTCTCAGTCTCAGCCCCTCCTAAGCTGTCCCTGTACAGTTGAGGTTTTGCAAACCAGATGTGGGAGTTAGACGAGTCCTCGTTAAATGTCATCCTACTGGTTTTGACTCCAAACATCAGCCGGCGCAAGTGGCTTACAGTGTCAGCTCTGCCGTCTTGCAGGTAAGCTTTCTCTGGAGACCTGTGGTGTCCCCAGAATTGAAAGGAATTTGCATATTGTGCTGATCATAGTGACTGACTGAGCAAGAAAACACCTGTAGGAGGGCCTGCCAACAGGGCGGCGGCATAGGCCCTGCCGTGCCCCCGGGGTCCTGTTCTCTTGGCTCCTCGGTCTCAGGAGCATCTCCACAGCCTTTACCCACTACTTTGTAGGCGCCTCCTGTCACGCCCCCTTAAACGTGACGTCGCCGGGCTTAGTCCTTCTCCAGTTGGCCTTCGTGCCTCGAAGTCTCCGTCTTGATGTCATTGTCTCCTGGGGCTAGTTCCTGCCTGCGGCTGTCAGCGATCCAGCCCTCGCGTCCTCTGCGGGTGACTCTTGGGCTCGGCTGTCCTCTTGGATAGGAAGTAGTAGTAATAACATACACACGAGGGTGTGGAGATGATGAAACGAGGCAGCCCAACTAGAGAGTTTGGCAGTGGTGCCTGGTTCACCCCAAGCCCTCAGTACATGTTTCTGTTACTGTGACCTCCGTGCCGCTGCCACCACCTGGCACGGGGCTGTCATCAGAGACGTCCTGCCCGCGTGTCTCCCTGCCCCTCGCTGGGGCCTGGAGGGGCCTGGCCGGGCAGCTCTCCCGTTACGTCTCATCTGGCCTGGAACCTTTAGGAGTTTACAAAGTGTCATCCCTGAATACCTACCTACCTGCATACACGTGCACATGTGTGTCCACCGTACCGCGGAGTGCTCTCACGTTGGTTCCTGGGGGCTCACGCACGTTGTGCCCTCGGTCAAGCCGAGCAAACACTTGGATGAGGCGAGCACGGGACCCACCGATAGTTGCCAGCCACTTTGGAAGAGGATGGTTTACACCCATTTGAACCGTCACATAGCCCTCTGTGGTAGGCCTTTGGTGCCCATTTCACAACTGAACCACGAGAAGCCCAGTCACTAATCCGAGAGATCGCCATTCTTCCTCCTCCCCGAGTGCTGAGGAGCCTGCAGTTACCAGCACTGCCTGGTCTGCTCAGAACTGGCTTGTCCTCTGGGGCCCTGCTGACTGTGCCGAGGGGACCCACTGCTGGCCATGGGCGGGGACCTAGAGCCCTGGGAAGGGGTCAGGCTGACCGCCCCGTTGCTCTCAGGAGTGTGAGGGTGACGGGGCCTGCTCCCTGGGCGGGGTCATCACAGGTTGTGTAACTCAGCTCCACCAGACAAACAGGTTTAGCACAGCAAAGTACAGACGTAAGAGTGTAGAAGACCTACCCGCTCGCTGTTTCCATTTTAGATGCAGGGAATTTAACAGGAGAGCCTTTCCCAAGTGAGTGAGTTCCTCCAGGAAACCCGATCAATAGGACATGGCTGTAAATTGTACCTGTAAATTAGCAATTTGCAATCCCGATAAAATGTGAACAGATTGCAACAATGAATAAAAAGCTGAGCATAAGACGAGAGTCACTCTATTCATGTTGTTTATTGTATTGTTCATCTTGGGCCCAGAACTCTGAATGTACCAGTTCCAAGAATCTTGCTTTGCCTTCTGTTGTAAGGTGAATATAAGTATTGTTGGCGGACGGGAGTCCCTAAACGAATTGCTCAAAGTTTTCTCTGAACTTCAGCAAGAGAACTGGACCGTGTTTTTTTGGAGGAGCTCCTGGAATTGGGGGCAGGGTCCGTGTGGACGTGAGGCTCTCTGTGAGACAGCGTGACCGTGGGCCATCGAGCACACTGCCTGGGGTATTCTCACAGCCTGGAGCCCCGGTGGGTGCAGTTTCTGGTCTTGTGATACATAAACGTCTCCAGGCAGTAAGAATGAGGTGAGGAGTGGACAGTTCTTGAGTTTCTTCTCATGTAGTGAGTCCAGTAAGTAAACTGGGAATTTTGTTTCTCTGACCTCAGGAAACTTGGCACAGAAAACACTTCAGCATAATACAGCCGGCCTCAGAAGCCAGGTGTGAAAGTCAGGTGAATGGTTAACTGCCATGGTAGGTGAGCGGAAATTAATTCGGAAAGTACAGAACCACGGGTGAGGGTATCCGCTCTATTAAAAGGGTCTAGAGCTATAAATACTAAATATTGAGGTACCTGCGACCCCCTCATGCGGCCTGGGCATGTTCCAGCGCCTGCTCCCCTCGTCATGTTGTTAGCGTGGCCCACTTGAGAGCCCCCGAGGGCGGGGCCTCGCTGTCTGGTTCAGTGCTGGGCACTGTAGGAGCCCAGCAAATATTCCCGAGTAAGTGAATGAATCGTGGCTCTCTTTCCCATGGATGCAAAGTCCCCCAGGAGAGGTTGCGTGTGCTTGTTAGCCTCCCACAGCCTCCTGCATCTGGCACTAGGGCTAAGTGTCTGGGCCTCGAGGCCTGGGCGCCAACACCACATGCTTTGCCCGGGCGATGGTGTGTCCCTTGACCTATGTGTTTCGCCTTCTCTGAATTCACTCTCCACGGCTTATTTTGAGAATCAAATGAAATAATACAAAAAAAGTGCTTTGAAGGCCGTGAAATGTTATTGGTGATGGAGCCGTGTGGGTGTCTGTCTACCTGCAGTCAGGGGAATTATGCTCCTGTAGGCCAGAGTGATGTTCAGGCTTAAGAGGAAAATAATTCGGATAATGTTCATCAGCTCGGATTTACTCTTGGATTTCCCATCTTCTCTCCATGAAGTTATCAAGCCGTAAGTAAATATTAGGACTTTTATGACACAGGGTTTGAAATAGTGCTTCCGACTGGTCCTTAGGATGTCAACCAGGGCAACCAGGGTTAACTCCTGCAGTGATCCACGATGCCTTGCCGTCTCGTGCCCACAATAGGGTGTCACCTGAGACCCTGAGTTGTTGAGGAGATGCGAACCTGTGTGTGTGTGCCAAGAACACATGTGCCCCCCACCAAAGAAAATCATTCGTGTAAGTGCACGGTGGATGAGGGGGGGCAGTGTGATGGTTGGCGTGGCGGGGCTGCCATGTTCTTGCCCGTGGAGGCACTTAGGCTTCATTGGATTTTCTGCTCAAGTTCATACTAAAGCGGATACTGAGCCGTTGGACGTGGCAGGGTAGAGGAAAACATGGGCTTGAGAAAAAGAGGCAATAATTCAGGAAGAAAAGAATAAATGGATGCTTGAATAGAAGGAGAACAAAACTTGTCTTTATTGAGCAACTGGGTTGTGTGATGGGTAATGTTAGTACTTTGTTGGATTAGTTACCACAATCCTACTGCAAGATGAGTGCACTTACCCCATTATTTTTTCGAAACTGAGTCTTATAGATAATAAGTAGCTTGCCCAAGGTTATAGTGTATAAATGACGGGGCAGGTGGTCTCAGAGTGTGGTGTGTGGGTGACTCTAAGAAGTGTATTGGTTATTACTCATTATAAAGTAGAAGAGGCATAGTAATAGGCAGGTGAGAGTCCTGTCATTAAGGTGGAAGTAACATTTTCATAGGAAATTGAAAAGCTCAAAATAATCATAAAATACCATAGTGTTATTTAAAAATAGTTTTAAGCAGTTGTTGCTGGGAGCATGCTTTTTTTACTGGAGAGCCAGTGGGGTGAAGAGCAGTCCGGTCGGAAGATGGGTCTGTATACGTACACCGTCCTGTGCCCAGACCTCCCCTCTGGCCGCACTCGTGGCCCGAGGACACATACTCCTGGAGGTTGAGTGTGGGATTTAGTTCCTCACTGAGCCCTACTTGGAATGTGCTGTGATGGGAGCGGGTTGACAGGTGCCTGCCGTGGCCACCCAGCTGCTCCCTGCGTGGCAGCATTGTGTGGTGTGTGCCCCGGGGGGTGGACGAGTGCTCAGGAAGTCCAGCACATAGAGGAACTGACTAGCTGGTGAATTTACTAAATACATCCTCGTAAATTCCTCAAATATGTAAAATTTCCTGGTACTTTCAAAAAAAAAAAAACTGGTTTTGAAAATTCAACTATTCTATGAATTTTAACATACACTGTCCCATTTTATGTAGTAAGTAGTGGATTTAAGTGAAGGTCTCAGTAAAGGAGAGACTGAGGATGGAGGGAAAGTAAGGGGATTGGAATGGAGTTCCAGCCAAGACGGCCCTGTAAGGTCCCGCCTCGTCTTGTCCTTGCCGGCAAAAGGGCTTAGGCAATAACAGAAAAGATTTAAAAGGAGAAAACCAGAAATACCGCTGTGAGTTAAAAAAAAAATTAGATAAACATTCCATGAACTAGAAAAAAAATATGAAGCAGTAAGCTGGATTCTGGGTCCAAAAGGTTCATTGGTAGCTGAGAGTTTAGCACAATGCAAAACACCTGAGTAAGACATTAGCAAAGCTAATTCTGAGGGATATAAAAGGAGTCATATGTTGCACTCATGTAGATTTTGTCTTAAAAACGCATGGGTAGTTCTAAGTCAAGTTCTCTGTGTGACATGTCATACTAGCAATGCAAGGAAAAATACAAAAATTTAATAAAGAAAAAATAAAACTCCGCATATATTACAATAGCTCTTAGAAAACTAAGACTGTGAGGCAGTATTGGCTTAATTGTTTGTGAAAAATCTGTAAGAAATTGCATATTTAAAGGTGAAATGTAGACAGATTATCTTTTTAAGCTAGGAGCAAGGCCAGGATGTCTGCCGGTCACTGCTTCTACTCAAAATTATCTCAGTCCTGGCCAACGTGATAAGAAAAGATGAAACACTTAAGAGGTCTGCGAATCCTAATGGAGGAAACCAGACTGCAGACGGTGGGCTTGCCTACGTGGAAAATTCCAGAGACTGTGGACAGACTGTTAGAATTAGAGGGTTCAAGTTTTCGTGATTTAAGACAAGAAATAGCCTATCTCTGTACCCAGTAAAAGCCAGTTAGGAAATACAATTTAAAATAATCCCATTCATGGGGCACCTGGTGGCTCAGTCGGTTAAGGGTCTGACTCTTGATTTTGGCTGATTTGATGATTTCATGGTTGGCGGGTTCGAGCCCCACAGGGCTCTGTGCTGATGGTGAGAATCCTGCTTGGGATTCTCTCTCCCTCTCTCTGCCTCTCCCCTTCTCTTCTCTGTCTCTCTCAAATAAATAAACTTAAAAAAATCTTATAAAAAAATACTCCCATTCACAGTAGTGACGACTACTCTGTTATCCTGAAAAAAGGTCCAGCAATGTTACGTAAGACCCTTCTGAAGAATATCACAAACATGCAAGGAGACCTGAAAAAGTAGCAAACGATACACCATACTTGTGGGTGGGAAGGCTCAGTCTTGTGAAGATGTCCGCTTCTTCCCAGATCGGCGAAGTACCTGTAAGTCCTGGCAAAATTCCCACGGGAGCTGTAAAATCACCTTGATGTGCTGATGTTAAGGTTCACGTAGAAGAAAGAACCAGGAGGAGCTGAGAAGAAGGGACTGAGCTGAAGAGTCTTGCCCTGTGAGATAGTAAGTCTTGTAAAGCAAGAGTAATTCACACAGTTGCATAAATGTCCAGGGACCGCTAGGCCAACGGAAAGAGTAGGAAGCCCCAAGTCAGGTCTGTACGTACAGGGAGATTTGAGACACCCTATTTCATGGATTCTATGAAACAACTTTGTTTTATCTCCAAAATACAGTTTCGTCTTATTTATGATGTCTTATAATTGTTGTCAGCCAGATGGCAGACCTAACATGGGTTTATAAAAACCTTCGGATGAGAGTTTTAGAGCTGATAGGATGTGGAATGGCAGGGAGACGTGTACACGTCGGTGGGGAAAAAGGAGGAACCTTTTCATAAACGGTGCTGGCACGTTTGGTCATGCGTATGGGGAACACCCCGGAGTACCACGAGATCCGAATCCGATGGCGGGAATACTCCAGTACGGAAAAGCAGTGTGTTTGCACCCTTAGACGGCACAGGAGACCCTCCCAGCGCCCCGGGGGGCGGGCAGGGCTGCTCAGGCTGGCCTACACAGAGCTAACGGGAAGGGAAAGGCCGAAAGGCCGACAAGTTGATCTGATTACATCACACTTTTACTCAGTTGTGCAAAGGAGTGACCTGAACTTAAAGCGAAGTCACACATATGTCATGACATTTTATGCATCGTTAGGCATACACGGCATATCCCAAATAACGCGAAAGTTAAGACAGAGGCAGAACCCACAGAAAGGGGGTTGCGATCAGCACACTCAGCCAACGAAGGACTAGACCGTCCAAAGGATTCTCACTGCTGCTCGAGTCTAGAAGCAGTCGTTAGGGAAGCGGGCTGTGGAGCCCAGCAGGCCTCCTGCAGAAGAGGCCTCTCCCTCGGGGCTGGCACGGCTGTGTCCCAGCTCCCGTGCAGCCCCGCTCCCTGACCAAATGCTGTTAGCGATTCTCTTGGAAATATCAAGGAAGCGCATACCGACGCGAAGTAGCAGCTCCCCGTCTGCCCGCCGTCCTGCCTTATTGTCCCCCAGGACCCCATGCCCTCTGACCCCAGATTCATCACCTGCCTGGGTGTCGCTGGTTGCCTGCTCTCCAGAAGGGCAGTGGTAGTTCTGTGGGCTTACTCCCTGCTGTGTCTTCAGTGTGTTTAGCACAGTGATTGACACATCCTAGTTTTGGTTTTTTTTTTAAGTTTATTTTATTTATTTTGAGAGACAGAACATGAGCAGGGAGGGTCGGAGAGAGAAAATCCCAAGCAGGCTCCGCACTGACAGCATGGAGCCCAACGTGGGGCTCGAACTCATGACCTGTGAGACCGTGACGTGAGCTGAACTCAAGAGTCGGCGCTTACCCGACTGAGCCACCAGGCACCCTGTGCATAGTAGTTTCAGCGTTTGTTAAGTAAGTGCGTGGGTGGAGGGGACAGGTAGAGCGTCCCATGTATAAAAGCCGTACTTATCAGAATGCGAATTAACAAAGTCTGCAGTACCAGAAATGGCAAAGATGTGGCAAAACAGCACCTCTTACGAAGTTCCGGCCAGAGTGCAGACCTGTGCAACCATTTGGCGCTTGGAGTAAAGTCGAGACTGGGCGTACCGTTTGGCCTCTCCCCCCACGTACACAAGGCATCAGAGAAGCTCTCGCATGAGGACGGCACGGGCTGCTCCCTCCAGCACTGCCGGGCGGTGACCGCTGAAAGACCCTGACTGTTGATAGGGACTCGCAGTAAATCGTGGTAAGCCCACGCACTGCCGTGCCCCGCGGTGGCTGAGGTGACAGAGGCAAACCTGAACTCACCAACGGGGTGAAATTGAAACGGTTAGTAGGACTGCATTTCCATCATTTAGAAGCCTGCAGGATGTGTCCACACGCGTAACAAGCCTACAAAAACGTATGTACATAACATACGCCAACTTCGGAGTGAAGTTACCTCTGAGGAAGAAGGCAGGGGCACTTAGGAGCTCTAGGTAGCTATGTAAATATGAAAAAAAGTGAAGATTTGGGCCCATGAATGGTGATTATATAGTACACCCCTCAGCTCATGGATTCTTAACATTTTACTATGTTGCCTGTCTTTCCTCCAAAGAGAGGTAACATTAATGATACGGTGGGCTCTAGCATAGAAGAAAAGTCCCCTATGTCATTCCCTGAGCTCCTTTCCCACTCTAGAACTAACTAGTACCTGGAATGTAGTGTCTGTCATTCCTCAGCCCATCGGGTTTGCTACTGGTTGGTTTGTTCTGGAGGTAAGGCAGGTGAGAGGCATGTCTGGAAGAGAGAGAGAGAGAGAGAGAGAGTGTGTGTGTGTGTGTGAAGCACATACAGGCGCAGTGAACGTGATTGGGATCTTCCATGTTCCCGACGGCACACACGTGTTCCTGGTCAAGTTCATCCATGGTGTTGGGGGGAGCTCCATAAATCCTACACTCCCGTCTGAATTCCTGCAGTGACTTAGTTTAGTGCTGAGGTTTCAGAAGACTTGGTCCTTCATGGTTTACCTCCCCCCTTAGAATCTCCTCGTAACAAGGAGAGAGACCTGGGTTGAAGGGATTTTAAGGTCCTTCCAGAGATGGGAAAAGCTTACACAAGTATTATATTGTTCACATCCACTGGCGGAGACTGCCCCCCGCCCCCCCCCCCCCCCGCCCAAGTCCAGGACCTTTTCTCCAAGGGGCAGGTGGTAGGGAAGAGAAAGCTGGTGCCTGTATGGGTCAGCTTCCTAGCAGGCACAGCAGGAAGGGACAGGTGTGCAGGCACGGCACCGAGCAAGGAACAGCCATGGAAATCTGCCGGCCCCTCTGGGCCCTGCATGATGTCACCAGAGCGTCCGAGTGCTGGACCCATGGAAGCGTGGCTGCACAGAGCTACGGGCATGGGGAGAACTGGCCCCACCGTGCTGTGGCGGAGAGGGGGCGGGGAATACATTTCCCTTCCTAACACCCTTCCATCCTGCTGTTCCTCCACTGGCTGACCCCAACCAGAGAGAACCAGAGAGTGATACAGCCCAAGGGTCACCTTGTCACACAGGCCGCGGGGCAGGCCAGAGAGGTGGGTTGGGGGCAGGTATGCGTTTCCAGTGCCATGCATTTCATGTATTCTTCACGTCACCTCTGTGGGGTAGATCCTGTCTCCATTTTGAGAGCAGAAACGGAGGCGTAGGCACGAGGTGGATGAAAGCATTCTGGACTGAAACCCGAGGCCAGCCTCTGTCTCGGGGCACTGGTGCCACAGCGGGCCCTCTGGTCCAGGCTCCGTGCTGGGAGATGGTTGCTCTTGGAGGTCCATGGCATATATGGGTCTGACTCTGTGTGAGTAGTTTTTTACCTTATCGCTTTGTTGCACACGTCCTTTAGGGCTCTAGGTACAACATTGCTTCATCTCTTTGAGTGATGGAATGATGGAGGGATTGTGATGGACGAGACCAGGGCAGGAGCTCCCACGTCTGGGCCTGGGCAGCAGTTCTATTCTGCATTCGTGTCCTGGGGCCCTGGATGGAGCTGCGGCTGCTTTTATACTGGGCACATGCTCCTTGGACGCATAGCTTGGGTCTCGTGGGCCTTGCCTTCCAGAGGGTTCTACTCCGCACGAACAGGCAGGGGCGGGAGGAAAGCTCACAGGCTGAGTGCTGCCAGGTACTCCCCTGTTTCCTCCTCCAGCAGCCCTCGGATGCAAGCATTTATCATCCCTCTTATAGATGAAGAGAGGGAGGTTTGGAGAGGCTGATCTATTTATGCCAGTAAACTAAGAACGTGGCTAAGCTGGAATTCAAGACAGCAGCTCTCTGGCTCTGAGCCCCCTGCTTCTCTGCAGAAAATAACTATACCTTAGGAAGCATGCGCATAAAGCTCTGTCTGCACGTAGGGGCAGCAGAAATAAGACAGGAGACTGCACTGAGGAGGTGGCCTCTAACCCAGGTGGGGGGCAATAGCAGGGATGGGACACCCCCTTTCTCGGAGCTGCTGTCCACCCCGGCTTGTCCCCTGCATGCGGTCACTGCAGGGGCAGCCTTCCCAGTGAGCCCGATACTCGGGGCCTGACGGGGGTTTGCCGTGCCGTGCGGGATGTGTGGGCTGTGACTCGAGCCAACTGTGGCAGCAGAACCCCCAAAAGACTGCCCTTTCTGTTTTGGGGGCTCCTTTTTTGGAATATTACAGGGAAAGAAAAAGGTCATAAAATGTCACAAAGTCTATTGTGTGCTTCCAACATTCACTCCTTGGCACTTGGAGAAAAGAAAATGAGAAATCATCCCGTGCGTGTGTGAAAGTGTGCACGAGACTCAGTGTTTCTGAGGACACGTCTTCAAATGCAAGCGTGTGGGGCTATTTTTAGGCATCCTTTCTCCCAACAGTGCTGTTTAAAGATTCAGCTCAGGCTGCTAATAGGTATATTTATAACCATTCTGTCGAGGGCCCCAGCATGAATGCCGCTGCCGAGGATGCTATTCTTGGAGGCGGTTGCCATGGTTACCATTAACCCTTTGCCTTGGAAGAGTCTATCTGTCGGGATGCTTTGTTCCCCTAGGGCGCCCAGTAGCACTCAGATGCATGCATGTACTCTGAAATGGAAGCAAAAAATGGAGTGTGTTTAATGCTTAAACAGTGAATAAACTCTGTAAATGAATGGGCAGCACAGTGATAGAAGCGGAGGTTCTTCCCTTGCCCTGAAAGAGAAACATAAAGTCAGCTTTGTAGCCACCGCTCAGCGCTGCTGTGCTAAAGCCATGCTTTAAATTTGAGTATAGACTTACAGTGAGGAGAGAGGACTCGGTCCCGTAAGATACATTGTTCCTGCTCCTCTCCCTGGGATTTCTCCAACGTGGCAGCTTACTGCTTTCAGAAATCCAGCCATCTCTTAAGTGTTGTCTCCTTAACGGAGCCCTCCTACAAAGAGCTGAGTCTGGTGTCCCTTAGGGTGTAAACTCAGTCCTGATTTACCCATGCGGACTTCCTGGTCAGTGCGTTCAAAATAAATAGACCCAGTCCAGTAAGCAGACATACCCCCCCCCCATTTTTAAGGAGCCATGGTTGGGTCTTCTACCCACAAGTAGCTTAGAGTTGCAAGAGGAACGAAGCATCCTACAACGTAGAACAAAATCAGCCTTGCAAAAAAAAAGAGAAAGGAAAAACGCAAGTGTTCTCTGGAAACCTCAGAACGCTACCGTTCGGGCTGATGGTCGGGGTTGATTTCGGTCAGCACGGGTGGAGAGAGATTGCTGGCCGAGGAGGGCCTGGCCGTGGGGGGGGGGCCTGTCGGGCAGGGGCTGTGGCGTGAGAAGCCTCGGCAGGACATTGTGAGCTCTGAGGCCGGAAAGTGTGGCGGGGCCTCCCTGAGCAAGGCTGAGGGGCTGGTGTTGTCTGAGGAGCCGCTGGAGGTTTTGAGAGACGTGGGCTTGGTCTGACTTGAGTTTTGTCAAGACAGCTCTGTGGATAATGTGGCGAGGTATCAGAGGGAGCTGGGTAGTGGAAGATGCGCTATTTCTGGGCGGAATTTTGAAATGCACAGATTTTTTTCTTAATTGGTATATAAGAGCATTGCTTGTTGAATTGAATTATCTTTCATTCACTGATTGAGATTTATGCAAGAGACATTTTTATGCTCCTGTTAAATGCCAGATAAAATGCCAAGCGTACTGGGAGAGGCAAGGCATTAGGTGTACAGGTGCCCCCCTCCCCGGTTGGAAAAGAGAGATGGCTCTGGCCGTTTAGAACACAGGACTTAGTTGGAAGGCTCTGGAGCGAATGGTCTGTCTGAGCAAGGTAAAATAAATTGGAGAGGCATGACGAGTGCTTTGAGGGTACAGGGAAAGGGTCATTGCTGGGAGCCAGAGGCGTGAGGTCCTGAGTTCCTGATCCAGGCCCTCGGCTTTGATTTCCTCGTGTGTAAAATGAAGAGGGAGGAGGGAACAGCGCTGGCTCCCCGCCCCTCCTGCCGTGTCCACCCTTTCCGGCCGCACTCAGCACTGACCAGGGCTGCCACCTGCCCCCACACTCGGGCGCCCCCTTGTGGTGCCCACATGGGGTGTGGTCTGATACATGCTTCCCTCTTCTGCCCCTCTCACACACTCTCTTCCTGTCCGCCCCCTCTCCTCTCCCGCTCCCCCCCCCCCCCCGCCCGCCCCAGCATCAGCCTGTAAGCTCCTTAAGGGCAGGGACTGATCTTCGTTCTTGGTGTATTCCCTGTCCTCACAGTGAACAGAGCTTGGCTTATCGTAGTACCAGGAGTGTTGAATGAACAAAAGAAATCTAAGAAATGATTAATGGCTTTTTGGTAGAGTGGGTTTTTAAAAATTTATGAGGAATAATTTGAGCTATCACGGAAAGGTATAAAGAATAATGTTCAGTCATGTATCTCCTGCCCAACTGAAGGGCTGGGTTCCCTCGATGCCGCCATGTATGTGGACCCCGTCAGAGCCTTGCCCCGTCTACAGAGGGAGCCACGGTGCCCAGCCGAGTGTTTATCATTGCCATATGTTTATACTTTCACCAAGAAGATACCAGCGACTCAGTAGTAACTAGTACTGATTTGTATTTTTTCACCTTTTTATAAATTGCATGTGTATTGGAGTAGAGTGTGGGGACTGGCTTCCAGGGAAGTGGGAGACACATTGTGGAGAGGCGCCTTGAGTCTTGGAACTTACGGCCCGTTGAAAGGGATGGGTCAGCAAAGGGAGCCCAGCCAGCGTGGACGTCCAGAACCAGGACAGCACACACGTGCCTGCGGCTGCGGTAACAAGGGCTCCCCTTGGCGGGGGGGACCCTGTGGTTTACGAGGCACCGTGAGGCTCACGTTTTCTTTGACGTGTGTTTGAGAAATCATCATGGCAGACACTGCCCTGACTCTCCAAGTGAGGAAGCATAGTTGGGAATGTAATAACGGAGGAATTTTCTCAACTGCACTTGAACATTTTAGAAAATCATGAAATCCCAAGAAACTGAGGACGTTGAAACATGACGCCGTGAGTGCCACTTGCTTACGCTTATTTGTAATAAAAAAATAAATACATAATGAATAAATGGGACTGCCATCTTTTTTAATCACAAGGGAAAAACGAGCATATGGCCCAGTAAGTCTTATCATTGAGCAGGTCAGTGGCTTGCTGCTGATCAGATACCAACTATGGATTACAAATCTCTGGAGAATCTTTGAGAAAACAGAAAAATAAAGTGTTTTCTCAAAAATGCTTTATTTAACGGGAAAATAAAAAGAGGTACCATGAGATGGATTTCTACTCTCTTGTTGAGAGGATTGCCAAAATGGTTTGCTGCCAGTTGCCCAGGAAGAAAGTAACCAAACTAGCAAGCAGATGAACCAGGAGGAACATTCTAGCACCTTATGATGGTATATATACTTCAGAAGAATATCTTTGAATAAAAGATGTCATTTAAAAAATGCCGCGTAGGTGGAAGGAGGCTGCACTCCGAATGCATGGTTGGAAGTCTTGACTTCTTCCGTATCAGTTTGGTTACCCATCTCAAGGTGGATTTAAAACCAGCACGAAGTTGGATGCGCCTTTGTTTTAGGGTGGTTTGGGGGCTGACCGTCATCTGGTGTTGAAGTGGAGGGTCAGTGGGAGGCAGCTGGCGGCTTAAAGAAACCTTTGCTTCGCTCTTGGCGCGTCCGACACCAGCTCTGTCACGGCTGGAGGGGCCTCCTGACATTTCAGACTTGGACGAGAAGGTAGAATCAATTTTTTAATTAGTTGGAAGAACAGCCTAACCGGGAACACCGTCACCGGAGCAAGCAGGGGCCGTGGGGAGAGGCAGGCACACACCTGGGAAGATGCCCTCAGGCACAGTCTTCCCAGGGCTGCGGCTCCCTGCTCAGGGCCGTCGAGGGCGGGGCAGCGTTTCATCCAGTCTTTTACTCCCACATCCGAGGATGCGTGTCTTCGCTCCATTGCAGCCTCCGTCAAGCAGAGGTAACCAGAGTCCTGACAAGGACTGCAAGAGAAACCGTAAGAAAAGTGCTGAGCGCAGTGCCTGCCCCTAGTTTCGGGCTCCTGTAGCTTATTCCTGGCTCCATCTGGCCTCTGCTCAGGATGGGGGCAGGGGCGGGGTGCAGAGGAGAACAGAGGCAGGGTATGGTCTGCTTTCAAGGAGCTCATGGGCCAGTTAGGTCGTGAATCAACAGAGGGTGACCGATGTCCACAGTGAGCGGAAATACCATACAGGCTTTATTGTGGAAAAGCCCTCGGTTTCCAGCTGGTTACTGAACGATAGAGGCCACATCTCACAGTGGCTTGAGTCTCAGGGGCCCATATGGAAAATGAAGATGGCACCCTGCCTGCAGGGTCGGTGGGGAGGTTTCAGTGAGATCACACATGCATGCCCTGTACCCAACCTGGCACTGTCCCATAGTATTTTCTCAGTAAATGCTGGCTAGTTTTAATGAAGTTTTTATTAAAACTGAATTAAAGTCAGAAGAATGCGTAAATCGTAATACAGCTTAATGAAATATTGACTACCCTGTGTACCTGTGAAATTTTGAATCCTCTCCTGTAACCACTTCTCAGTCGGAAATAGAACATTAGCAGTGTCCCTGCTCATTCACTGTAACCTCCTCCTTCCCCGGAGTCTAATACCATTGATTATATTGCCTGTCTTTGAACTTGACATCAATGACTTTGTACCATCTGTACTGTCTTACGTCTGGCTTTTCAGTGATATCCAGTGGTCATGTGGGGCAGCGGTCTATTTGTTTTCCATTGGAGTACAGTATTCTATCGTAGGACTATACCCCAGCTTACTCCGCTGATAGACCTTTGGGCTCTTGTCTGTGTGGGGCTGTTCTGTAAGAATGCCGGATGATATTGCTGTGTCTGATTTTAAAGATTTATTTATTTTTGAAAGAGCGAGAGAGCATGCGCGCATGCAAGTGGGGGAAGGGCAGACAAGGAGGGGGACAGAAGATCTGAAGCAGGCTCTGTGCTGATAATAGCGAGCCAGATGCGGGGTTCAAACCCATGAGCCAAGCCGTGAGATGGTGACCTGAGCCAAAGTCTGCCGCTCACTCGACTGAACCACCCCGGCGCCCTGCCCTGTATGTGTCTTTTTGGTGCACATGATTACATGGTCCTGTCGGGTGTACACCTGGGAGTGGAGATGCTGGATCCTCAGCTCTGTAACTGTTTTTATGAAAATTCTCAGGAGCGCACAGTGTAGTACAGGTGAAATGGGTGCAAGGAGGAGGGAGTACCTGGTCCTCTCGGGGAGGACAGTTTAAAGGGAAGTTTCAAGAACCCAAAAGGGCCGTCCAGTGGGAGTGGGGCCGGTGTCCCAGCAGGGGACTAGGAGTCACAGGTGCCCGCTGTGCCTTGACTTGCCGTCCGCCCTTGGGCTCCGGAGTTAAGGTTGCTTTAGCTGTGCCCTTCTTTGTTTCTGAACCTTTGATTTGCCCTTTCTAGAAAGGGCATGTCGTGGACTTCTGACTCAGGAGTTCCCAGATAGCCTGCCTGGCCGCTTGGAGGCTGCGGGGTCATCCGTCAAGTGTCTAACTCGGAGTGAACACGGACGGTGGGCCGTGCCGGTCTGGCAAGGCCCGAGTGGTGCTGTGTGCCTGGTCGCCTCCGACAGGGCACCTGGCTGTGGGCCTCAGCTAGGGACACCTGGCCTTGGATCCAGCTGGACTCTGCCACTGTGTATCGAAAGCCGGTAACCCCCCTTTTCTTCCTTAGGATTTTTGTTTTGTCGCCGAACCCCTTGCCCCTGTCTCAGGCAGAGCCCATGGGATCCACCCCTGTCTTTATGTATGTCTGCCGGCTTCGACCCTGAAGGGACAAGGCGCAGTGTGCTCAGGGTTCTGAGCTGCTGCTCCCACACGGTGTTGGCGGGGGGACAGGAGCAGTCTCTCTAGACCTGTAGGGTCCATCAGGCCTGAACTGGAAGTTGCTGTTAGTTCCAGCAAGTGCGCGGAGGAACCTGCAGCTGAGAGCATCACGCAGACCACAGAGGTTCACAAAGGGGCTCTTGGACTTCCTTCGGGCCTCTTGCCAGCCCTTCTTACCAAAACTCTGAGCAGGGAGAGTGTGTCTCTGAGTGTGGACAGGACACGGTGCCCGATGCAGACCTGAGTCTTCCCCACGGGTTAGCTGTTTTAATTATTGCCTCAATAATACTGTTTTGCCATGTATGTTCCAGCATTTCATGGCGTTCTGGCGATAGCCCCCGATAGGCTTAAGAGCACAGGCTTTGATTTGGATGTCGGCTTAGCTGCTGTCTTAGATGAAATACATGATCGCCAAGCCTCAATTTCCACATAGAAAGTGGAGGTGCCAGTATTTGCTTCCTAGGATCCTGAATGAGATACCGAAGTGCGAAGCAGGCGTTTCCTCCAAGTCATCTGAGGGTGGTGGCAAATGTCTGCCTATCGGCAGGGCTGGGCCGGGGCCGGGCCAGTGAGCCTGCACTTGTAATGGGCTCTTCCGTAGGTCTCTGCTGCTCCTGGTCCGAAGACACGGCCTCAAGAGGCATGAGGTGAGGAGCCCGGCCGGGAAGTGTGCGCGGGCGCCTGGAAAGGGTGTGGCGCATCTCAGGCGTGGGTGTGGACCCTGCACTCTTCCTGCTGCGCCCTCGTCAGTGTAGACCTTGTGCTCTGCGCTGCTTTGCTCTGCAAAGTCATACCTGGGGTCCTAGTGTGGACCCTGCGTGCTGCACCGCTGGGTCTGAGTGTGAACCCTGCACTGTGTGTCCCAGGGTGACCCCGCGCCCCACCCCAGGGGACCCGACGCTCTGCCCCCTGGGCCCGAGCGTGGACCCCACGCTCATCACTTCTGTGTCCCAGGTTGGAGTGTGGACGTGCCCTGTGCACTGCTGTGCTCTGGGTCTGAGTATGGACCCTGCACTTGGATTGTCACAGCCTGGGTCTGGGTGTGGATGCTGCACTCCGTGCTGCAGCTCCGAGTGTGGCCCCTACGCCGCTCTCTACTGCGTCCTGGGTCCCAGTGTGGACCGCGTGCACCGCCCTGTTGAGCTCCTGGTGGTTGACCCTAAGTCCACACCTCCAGGACTCCCATCTGGCCGTAGACCCAGAGCTCTGTCCCCTCTCTGGCTGTGCATGTGTGCTCCCTGCAGCTCAGAGGGCTCCCCTTTCTGTCTCCACCTCTCGGGGACCTACTCCCCCTTCCAGACCCAACTCACACACTGTTTCTCCCCAAGCCTGGGCTGCTCCGTCCCCTCGGTCTAGCCTGGACTGCCTCTTCCTTTCTGGCTGCTGCTAACGGCCCTGCCCCCAAGCTTGAAGTTCCTGGAGGACCATTACGGTTGGCGATTCGTTCCACTTCTTCCCGAGGTGTCTCACAGTCCCTCGGCCGTGCATAAAGAACAATAAACGTATGCGTGTGCTGAGTAAGGAGTTGACAGAATTCTGCCGCTGGGCAGCCCCTCGCCTCCTGCTGGCCCTGCTGGCCCTGCTGGTCATCGGTTCTGTGCAGCTTTGCTTTTTCTGGCGGGAGCCTGATTTCTCCAGAGCAGGTCCTGGCCGTTTTCTTCCTTTCTCTCCTGCCCCTCCCCTTTTGTGGCATGTGCGTGCCTTGTTGAGAGTACCTACCTTCCTCTCCAGATTCCATCCCAGATGGGAAAGGGGAGAAGGAAATCCATTCCTTTTCTCCTTCCCATTCCCCCACTGTGGTAATTAGTAATTTTCCTGATTGCAGCTTAGTGATTTGTCCCTTTTGTTACTACAGTGTACCTTTCCAAGACTGTGGATTCTGTCATTTTTCTCCTTAAAACGCTGGCTTGTAGAATGTGAGCCGGACTGCTCTCCTGCCCTCTCAGAGCCCCCCGCCCCCCACCCCACTGTTGACCCATTCTGTCTCTCCTCTCCTCTGAGGGCAGCAACTGTATAGAATGCTCTCTTTAAAAATTTTATGACGAATACACATGTCATTTTAACCATTTTTACGTGCGCACTTTGGGTGGCATTAACTAAATTCACGATGTTATGCAGCTGTCCCCATTATTGCCAAAAGTTTCCATCACCCCATTAAGGAGTAATTTCCTGTTTCCTGTGGCCCCTGGTAACCTGTAATTAACTTTGTCTTTACGAATTGGCCTATTCTAGATATTTCAAATATATAGAATTATACAATATTTGTTTTTTTGTGTTTGACTTATTTCACTTGGCCTTAATGTCTTTAAGGCTTATTGTATTGCAGCATGTATCAGAGCTTTATTCCCTCCGACGGTGGAATAGTATGCCAGCATGTGCACAAGCACGTCTCTCTCTCCGTTTTGCGGCCGATGGACACCGGGGTTGTTTGCATCGCTTGGCTGTTGTGACCCCTGCTGCAGTGAACATTGGCATATAAGCATCTGAGGCCCTCTTTTCAATTGGTTTTTTTTTTTTTTTTTTGGGTGAACACACCTGGGAGTGGAATTGCCGTGACACACGGTAATTCTATGGTTAGCTGTTTGAGGAGCCACTAGACTGTTGTCCACACTGGTTACACCATCTTACGTTCCCACCAGCAGTGTGCCATGCCTCTCGTTTCTCTACATCCTCACCAGCTTTGGTTGTCCTCCTTCCTCCCTCCCTCCCTCCCTCCCTCCCTCCCTTCCTTCCTTCCTTCCTTCCTTCATCTTCCCTCCCTCCTCTCTTTCTTTCTCCCTTCCTTCCTTCCTTCCTTCCTTTTCTCATAGCCATCCTAGTAGGTGTGAAGTTGTATCTCATTGTGATTTTGGTTTCTGTTTCTCTAATGTCTAACGGTGTCGTCTCTTCATGTGCTTATTGTCCACTTGCGTATCTTCATCGGAGAATATCTCCTTAAGTCCTTCGTCCACAGTTTAACTGGATTGTTAGTCTTTTTGTTCTTGAGTTGTTAGGAGTTCTTTTTATATTCTCAGTGTTAAACCCTGATCAGAGAGAATTTCTAATATTTTCTTTGATTTTGTAGATTGTCTTTTTACTTTCTTGGTAAAACAAGAGTTTTTAATTTCGAGGGAGTCCAAGTCATGTTTTCTCCTTTCTTTGTTCACTTTTGGTCTGGAGAAAGGCTTCGGTCCACATTGTGAAGAGCTTGGGTGGACTTCTTGCTGAAACCTGAAGTTGGGGAGATGTTACTGAACCCGGGTGTGAGGAAGCAGTTTTCTGGGACCCCAAGAGTGTCTGCATGGAGAGGACCACATAGGGGACCCAACCTCAGGGTTCTGTTCCCTCAAATTTCTGTAAGGAACCAGTTTTGGGCGTGATCTCTGGGAGAAGAAGTGAGTGCTCCATTTACAGGAGGCAAGGTCTAGGACACAGGGCGTGCGATCTCCCACATGGGGCCCCGAGTCTGGCCAAGGTCCAGCCCTGTGACCTTCCAGGCCCAGAGCAGGTCACTCAACCCGGTGAGCTTGACTTTCTCAATATGTATTTGGAGGATCATATTAATGTCTCTTCTTCCTTAGGGCGTTGTTGCAGAGGCCAGATGAGCTATGTCTGTCTAAGCGAAAGCTTCTGAGTAGCTAAGTGCTGGGCAGATGGCCATTGTGTTAAAATCCAGAGCAATTTTTAGCAGCTCGTATAGTGGAGTTTAGTACAGTGTTTCGGTGGGGCAATTTGGCAGTCCTCTATGTATCAAGAACCTTTTAAAAGTCTGAAACCTCTCACCACTTACACTAGTATACCCCAAGGAAGAAAAATCTATTGCGCAAAAGGATTTGCATGCAAAGAGGGTTATTGCAATGTTATTTATAACAAAGAAAAAATTGGGAACAATCTGTGTGAAGTAAGGGGATGGGTTAATTGAATTACCGAACATCTATAATGCAGCCATTTTTGTATGCAGCCATTGAGAGGGTTTAGGAAGTACATGATGAAGCATTTTTACAGTGCAATTTCAGGGTATTTTTCAGTGTAATTTACAGTGTAATTTTTTAGCAGAATCTGTATGGGAAGAAGGTGGAAGGCTCCACATGGAATTAATGGCTCTTACCTTAGTGATGGAATAATGGGTTATTTGAATTTTCCATCCTACTTTATAATTTTCTTTATTATTGGTTTACTATGCTTGACAACTTTTTTATGTAATTAAAATAAATTGAAATTGCCAACTTACCGCAGCTTCAAGTATAGTACGAAGGCCTGTTTTTCCTCAGTTGAGAGTCAGCTGTCCACCTGAAGCTCCATGGCCCCCGACATTCCTCTGTGTTCCCCGCAAACAAGAGCCTTCTCTGTGTCGCCACTTACATCATCACCAAAATGAGGAAACTACCGTTCCACCTTCACACCCCATTCACACACCTGCCAGGTGTCCCGGCAGTGGCCTTTTTGACAAAAGGGTCCTGCCCTGAACCATTTGTTTCTTCGGAGTCCTAGCCCTTAGACTTCTGTGGTCCAAGTCAGGTCCTTAGTCTCTGAGTTTCATGATCTTGATAAATACACGTATAGGTGTCGTATTGAGGTATAGTTAACAGTGTTACGTCAGTTCCGGGTGTGTGGTATCAGGATTCATTAATTACATTTCTCAGCCCTCCTCACTGTAAGTGTGGTCTTATCCCCTTCATCTACCCGTCCCCCAGCTGCCTCCCCTCTGGTGACCACCATTCTCCATGTTTAAGAGTCTTGTTTGTCTTGTTGTTTTGTTTTGTTTTTTTTATTCATTTTTTAACATTTATTCATTTTTTTGAGAGACAGAGAGTGAGTGGGAGAGGGGCAGAGAGAGAGAGACACACACACACACACAGAATCCAAAGCAGCATCCAGGCTCTGAGCTGTCAGCACAGAGCCCGATATGATGCGGGGCTTGAACTTACGAATTGTGAGATCATGACCTGAGCAGAAGTCGGCCACTTAACCGATGAGCCACCCGGGCGCCCCTCTTAGGTTTTTGTTTCTTAAATTCCACGTATGAGTGAAGTCATATGGTATGTCTTCAGCTTACCTCACTGAGGATTGTACTCTCTACCTCCATTCATTTTGTTGGAAAAGGCCAGATTTCATTCCTTTTATGGCTGAGTAATATTCCAGTGTGTGTGTCATACACAAAACTAAAGTCAAGATGGATTAAAGACCTAAATGTGAGACCTGAAATCATAAAACTCCAATCATAGGCAGTGATTTCTTTGACATCAGCCATAGAAACATTTTTCTAGAAGGGCGCCTGGGCGGCTCAGTAGGTTGAGTGTCTCTCGATTTTTGGCTCAGGTCGTGACCTCCCAGTTCCTGAGGCTTAGCCCGTGTCAGGCCTCGTGCTGAGAGTCGAGCCTGCTAACACTCTCTCTCTTTGCCCCTCCCCTGCTTGTGTGCACTCACACACACAGGTGCTCGCTCTCTTTTTCTCTTTCTCTCTCAAAAAATAAAAATTAAAACAAAGAGGGAACCTGTGTGGTTGACTCTGGACTTGTCATGTATGTTTGTACACATGCATGCGTTCTGTCTCCTTCCCTCCCTCCCTCCCTCCCTCCCTCCCTCCCTCTCTGTCTGTCTCTCTCAAAAAAAGGGGAAAAGAAAAAAGAAGTCTTTTTTTAGATCTGTCTCCTCAAGCAAAGGAAACAAAAGCAAAATTAAACTATTGGGACTATGCCAAAATAAAAAACTTTGCACTGTAAAGGAAACCACAACAAAATGACAAGGCAGCCTACTGAATGGGAGAAGATAATTGTAAATGGCATATTCAGTAAGGGGTTAATATCCAAAATATATAAAGAATTTCCACAACTCAACACCAAAACCCCCAAATAATCTGATAAAAAATGAGCAGAAGACCTGACTAGAAATTTCTCCCGAGAAGACCTACAAACGGCCAACAGACACGTGAAGGGATGCTCACATCACTCATCATCGGGGGGGATACAAGTCAAAGCCACAACGAGACCGCCGGTCACACCGTCAGAACGGCTAAAGTCACAGACACAAGAAACAACGAACGCTGGTGAGGGTGTGGAGGAGAGGCGCCCTCGTGCCCTGGCGGCGGGAGCGCAGGCCGCCGCGGCCGCCGGGGAGCGCACCATGGGCCTTTTCCAAAAACCGAACGACGGGATTGCTGGTAATTCCACTACTGGATGTTTACCTGAAGAAAACGAAGACGCTGATGCAAAACGGTGATGCTCCCCTATGTCTATGACACTGTGGATTTACAGTTGCCGAAATACGGAAGCAAGCCAAATGGCCACCCCTAGATGAACGAATGATCGGGATTTTGAAAGGTTATAATTCAGTGATCTTGCGGTATGTTCCTCACTCTGGGGTTGAGCTTCCTTCACAATCAGATTCAGGTTACGTGTCTCTGGCAGGAGCATGACAGAAACGATGCCTTGTTTGGCGGTGCAAGATTTGTCTCTGTTCCGGTTCTGATGCTGATGGGGACCATGTGGCGAAGGTCTGCCTGACCCCACTGTGAAGCTCCCCTGAAATCGAGAGCTGTTTTACAGGGGGGACCCGTGAAACTGTGCGAGGGTCCTGTTTCTTACCCTGCAGTCAGCCCACTCATCCAGTCACACCACTCTGGACTCCTAGTCTTTTTGCCTTTTGGGTTATAACCCATTACTATTACCATTTATTTTGATGCCAGCCTGTCTCATATTTGACCAAAAGAAACTCCTTCAAGCTGCATCGTCTTTCTGACGTACGTACGTGCTTTTCTCCCAGTGCTTTCCCAGTGTAAGATGTTCCGAGCTGACCTCGTACTTCCCCTGCTCTGTCTCTGCAGCTGACCTTTTCTCCAGGAGCCCTGGTTCCTGAGAAGCCCAGATCCGGGAGCAGAGTGTGCCCAGAGCTAGCGAGAGGTCACTGCTTTCCCCTCGCAGGGGACGGGTTCTACACGCGTGCATGCGTGCGCACACACCTCTTTCTGTATGTACTTACACGTATTGAGAAGCATGAGTTTCTTCAGCAACACTTCTGATTCCAGTCTGATGCCACTGGCTTTATCCTAATGCTCTCTCCCTATTTCTAACTTCCTTTTCTCTCAGGGAGAAGCCTGGCTCTTCTCATCCTGAACACATATACTCACTGTTCAGTCCTCCTCGTGTGGGCTGTGGCCCTGGACCCCACCGCTCCTGCTCCGCACGTGACCTCCTCATCCCACTTGGGCTCTCATGCCCCGTGCCAGGCTGTCCCCTGGCCCTTGTGCGGACATCCTTCTCGCCCTGCTGAGGCTCCATCCCCCCTACTGGGTCACACCCACCATGGATACCCTGTGTTCCCTCTCTGATTCAAGTGCCCCCTGCCAGATCGTCCTAGCACTTGGATGCCCTCCTCGCCCAACTTGGCTCTTCACGTTAGGCTGTTGAGGCTCTGCCACCCATGATGGACTACCCCTCCACCCAGTTGCCCTGCACCCTGTCAGGCCAGCCCCACCCACAGACGTCCTCCTCATCCCCTGAGCTTCGACTCCTTAAGGCACTCCCTCACTCGGCCCCACTCACTTTGCCTGCTTGACTCTGACGCCCCACACCCAGCCTCTTCTCCTGATGGAGGCCTGTCCTGCCCCACCTCACCCAGTTAGGTTGAGGCTGAATTGGTTAGAAAGGAGATGCGACACTATTATTGTTGTTGTTGTTGTTATCATTTATGCTAAAAGACTTAAGTAGGGAATTGGAATGAGATGTGGAGGTGACTTGAAGCTTAGAGAGAGGGACTTGACTTTCTAACTGAAGACCCCATGAAGCTCCTCCCCATGAGCTGAGTGACAAAGGTACAGAAGAGGGGTCGTCTTACTTGAGGGGCTTCAAGGGCTGTGAAGTTGCCTACTCTGGAAATAAGCCTGGGCCCTGTGTGCAGACCTCTCCGGCGGTGGGCTTGACTCATGATCAGAAGGACTGCATGGAGGCGGTGTGCCTGGGAGTTAAGTGCAAGGTGTTCCCATCTAGACAGACCTGTTTCCAAGTCCAAGCTCTGCCCTTTGTTGGCTAAAGCATGTTGGCCCCTTGGGCTGTTGGCCACCTCGAGCCTCCACGTTCTCTTGTGTAAAGTGGAACACGAGGATCCCTGCCTCCCAGGGTTGTCTGGAGGGCCAGCAGCACGTGGAGCGTAGCGGGTTTTGATTAGTGCTAGCTCTGTCCTTTCACAGCCTACAAAGAAAATGAATTTGCTTCATCCAGACTTTGAAGTATATACTCATTCTGGCTGTGGGGGCTCCAGACTTGGTGACGAGGTGTTACTGATGACGGGTAGAGGCACACATTCCCTTGAGATGCTTCCTTGGCATTTCTCTGGCCCTGAGACCCCCTCCCCCACACCCTGTGTCTCCACCATTGATCTTTAGCCCACACAGCAACTCAAGACCCTCACTTGTTGGTGCTTGTGGGCCAGCCGCCAATTCTGGGAGGGCATGGGTTGACGGGGCCCACCTCCATCACTCTGAGCACTGGCAGTGTCCTTGTGGGCGGTGTGTCGTGCCAGAACTGGGATTGGTTTCTTCTGTTATGTTCCAAAGTAAATGAAGCCATACTTAGGATACCAAGCCTGTTCTTGATTGAGCTATGCTGTGGCAATCTGAATTCAGCAGTGACTAAAGAGCTGCAGGAAAAGTCAGAGGAGTACGTCTTGCCTTTGATTAAAAACAAGTTAAACAAATTAAAAACTCTTTTTGTGTATGTCATTGTCCCAATTTTGTTTTTGGCTAAAGCCAATTTAGGTCTTTACTGTGAATCATCTTAGTAAGTCAGGCAGATACTATCCGGTTGGCTTAGTACTCACTCTGCAGAAGATGCAGTGTTCCTGCACTTCGATAATAAAGGTGAGTGGACGGTTGATGACTTCAGACTAATCTAGTGAAGTCACCTTATCCTTTATATTTCGGGGATCTCATTTTGGCAAGAGATTGCGACAGATGCAAATAGTTGTTCGCTTACACTTTATTCCTGTCTTAGTCTGGCTCTTCCTGGTTGACGGACAGGTTAGCCCTTGTGGGTCTGGTCAGTAATTCCCGTGATGGGATAGACTTGGCAACCAACAACGTACCTCCTTTAAAGGTTCGTTGGAAATAATTTCTGGAATATATTTTTTATCACCAATGAAATCTGTCTGAAAAAAGAACATGTCCTTAAAATGGCTCTTTAAATTAAGGAAGCTCAGTGATACGTGTTTGTGTAACTCATTGGATGTTTGAGCGCCTGCCCTATACCAGGTACCAACCTGACTGCCGGGGTCATGGTCATGGATGAGACATGGCCACCGCCCTCCAGAGGCTCAGGATGACTGAAGAGAGCTGTGTGACAGTGCACTTTATGGGAGATGGTGTATAACCACAGAATTCAATTTTTCCTTTCTGTTTCTAACTCCTTGAAAATTATTTTAATTCTGTTTTTCACATTATGTTTGGTTGTGTATATAGATGTTCAGGATTCTTTTCCCCCTTTTTTGTTTGTTCATACGTAGTATTGGGCTCCTGTCCATTCCCACTGTGAGCCGACTGACGTGGTACATGCCTTCCAGGAACCTCTGTCTGGACGCTCGTTGGTTCTACACCCCGTGCTCTTAAACAGCTAGCAGACATCTGCTTGGAGAACAGTGCCCCGCTCGGTGCTGTTTTGCGCCATGCCGGTGCATTCTCTCGGCCTATGGGAAGGAGTGTTTCTCTCTGCCTGCTTACAGATACCTCTGTTAGGCACAAACGGGGCTGTTAAGGAAACAGACACTTATTCCAGAGCCGGCTCTGCCCCCACCTTGTGAGCCTGTACTAGGTTTCTGGCCCATCTGCTCAAGGATTGTCTGGGGGTCAGGATGTCTGTCTGTCCGTGCTGTGGCATGGAGTCCAGGCCCTCAGGCCTCTGCAGGATTGCTGGGCTTCCCCGCGTCCCCGCAGCTGTCAGGGTTCGAGATGAGCTCTGGTAAAGTTAGCCAGATCAAGCCACTTCTACGCACTACTTACACTCTGGCTAAATACATTGTCCTAATTAAATGTTGCTTTTTCATTTAAAATTCTACAGTGCTGTAATTCAGATGAGAAGGCTGCTATTTTGACAGCTGATGTCATTTAATTTCAGGATCATCGTGCGTCTTGTATTCAACTGCAGACTAGATTGGACCCTCTCTTGGAGCTTTTGTACTGATAAAATACTACATTTTTTACAAGTGTCTGATCAGCTTGGCTTGCTGTGGTGTGAGTTCCCTTCTGCTTATACTCTCCGGTGGGACCCCTTCACGTGGGTGGGGGTGTTGATTACGACATTTACCCGTTTGGATCCTGGGGCCTTGTGAGCGGGGTTTTGACTCAGACCTGTGCATGTGTGTTCATTCGTCTGGTGGCCACAGACGGTGTCATGTGTTCACAGTGCTGGAAGCTGTGGGTTCGGAATGTCTTCTGTTCCGGCTCTGCAGAACCGTGTGTTCCCTCCGCCAAACAACACTGCTCTGTCCAAGAGGTCACTCCTGCTCTGGTAATGATACGAACATTAGCAAATAGTTGCTGCCCCTCCCTGTGGAGGTGACACCCTTGCCCCACTGACAGGAGGTGTCCCGATGATGGCGGCCCTGCCCTGTGCATGTCAGGCTTGCTCTCGTGACGTGCTTTGGCCCATGTGAATGGACGGGGTGTGTGAGAAATGGAATAGGGTCCCCTGAGGGCATCCACATCCTAATTCCAGATGCTGAGACTGTGTCGCCTTCTGCAGCAGAAGGGACTGTGCAGGTGTGACTCCGCTGAGGATAAGATGGGGGAGGTTATCCTGGGTTACCCAGGTGGGCCCGGCTTAACGGCCAGGGCCCTCGTGAGAGGGAGGCAGGAGGTTCAGAAAGAGCAGCAGGACATGCGATAAGGCAGCCAGGGTGGGGTGGCGCCAGGAAGGAGCGGCGAGCCGGGGAGCGCAGGTGGCCGCTGGAAATGGAAGAAGGCCAGGAAACGGCTTCTCACCTGGAGCTCCACTGGGAGCGCAGCCCCGCGAGCACCTAGATCCGAGCGAGGACTTCCGACCTTATGACCAACTCAAAGATCGTGTCTGTGCTGATTTGTCCCCGTGTCCGGGCACCTGCCGCTTCTGAGCAAATGGTTCAGGAGTCATCGTGGCATGCGTCCTTGTCCTCGTGCTCCAGCGTGGGGCTGGCCGGGCTCTGGACGGGACCACTGCTCTGCCAAGGCCCAGAGCCCATCCAGGACAAGCCCCTGCGACATGGGGGCACTGTGGGACCCCGCCTTCTCTGACTGACCTGCTTTCCCGGTTACAGCTGCGCATGTCTCACAGAATGAAAGCCTTCCTTTAAATTAGTGGATACTTGTCAGCGTCCCTTGATGTCCAGGCACCGTCTTAGCCCTTGGTGTACCAGACACCAGGCAGACCCTGTTCTCACTCCTCCAGAGCTTACAGCCTCTCAAGAAGGCAGGGTGTAAGCAACGAGTGAGTATTAATTCTGGTTTTTGATGAGCGACGTGGCAGAAGTACATGAGGTGCGAGGAAAGTAGCAGGGCGTGGGGGTGCCGGCAGGGCCCCGCGGGAGGTGACCCTGAGGCTGGCCCGGTGGGAGGGGGCAGACCAGCCATGCACAGGCAGGGGTGGGGGCCGTGCCTGTGGAACCAGAGGAGGTTATGGCCGAGCTTTTGGAGAAGCAGGGTAGATCATACCGGCCTCGAGGACCGTGGGGTCAGGGGCCTGGACTTGATGAGAAGGCAGTGCTTTGGGGCAGGGAGGTGAAATGTGCAATTTCACTTAGAAAGCCAGTAGCCACTTCAGCTGCATTATGGAGAATGCAGAGAAGAGGGGAGATGTGGCTGTGGACAGGCCACTAATGAGTCTGGGCGAGAGCTGGGGTGTCCCCGACGGACGTGGGCAGCGGTGCGGGAGGGAGGGAGGGAGGCTCTTCAGGTGTTCTGGGACTGGTAAGTAGACTTGGTTCTGCGTGGGGTGTGGGGGAGTTCGGGGCAGTGAGAGGCACCGGGATGCAGGGGCCGCCCCTGAGACGGGGAAGCCTGAGAGGGTCAGGTGTGAAGGGGACAGAAACCGTTCAGCTGCGGGCCATGAGCTCATGGATCCGTTGAGAACGTGTCGGGGGAGGTCAGGCTGGTGATTGTGCGTCTGGGCCTCGCCCAGCAGGTGGAACAGAAGAACGCGTAGGGCTCAGTACAGCTTGTGTGGACGCACATTCAGCACACACGTGGTGTGCATACGAACTGTCAGACCGCGCTCAGCTCGGCCGCGCGCCTCAGCCTCCCCAGACCGCTCCCGTCCTCCCAGGCCTGCTCGGCCTGCCCTCCTTCACGGCCGTGCTGGTGTGGCCTGCGTGCGTGTGCACGTGTGTGGTGCTTACGCTTCCCTGGGCGGCATATGTCCTTCCTCCGACACTCGAGCCTGGTCCTGTCCGTCTCCCCTCCCCGGTTAGAGCCTTTGAGAAGAGGCCCGAACAGCCCTTCCCGGAGCTCCTCTGGTGGGAGCTCTTCCCACACACCGCGTGGAAAATTCTCCTAGGAACCCCTGCATGTTGGTGTTATTTCTCCCGGAGAGAGAAAACTCCGGCCCGGAGAGCCGCGTGACCTGTCCCAAGTCACGTGGCTCACAGGTGGCCAGCCTGGGGCCGAATCAGGTGTCGCTAAGGTGAGGTTTTGTTGGCTCGTAGGCCGCGTCTGCGGTGATGACCGGAGCGGCCATGTTGTCTGGGGCTCCCCTGGATCTGTTTCTCAGCTCCCTCCGGTTGTTGACAGACTTCGGTTTTGTCCACTCGTATTGGCTTTCCGGCAGAGACTGCCTTCTGGGGGCTTCCTGAGGGTCTTTGCTCCGCCGAGGACAGCACACAAGAGGGAGAGCCTGCCCTCCCTGCCGTCTGCGTAACACGATCCTGCGTCACCTTGTCGCGTTCCCTCGGCTGCAGGCGAGTCGTGGTCCCAGACCCGCTTGGGTGGAGTGGATCCCACGGGAGTGTGAACAGCGGAAGGCGGGGATCCCGGGAGCCACGTGAGACCCCGTGTGTCACGGAGGCAGAGGACCGTGTCTTACCGATCACTTGAGCCCCCGTTAGGAGGAGGACAGAGCTCGGCCGAGGAGGCCTTCAGTGAATGTTGGTGAAATTGATAGGCCATCGATTTCCTATCAGAGAACTCAGAGCCGCATCTCCAGGAGGATAGGCTCACTGCCTTCCCTTTGGTGGTCACCCTGCGGTGTGCCTGCAGTTCCCGCGCCAGTGAGGAAAGTAGGTCCTCTCGCGAACACGTTGTGTCACCTCTGTGCTGCTGTTGCTGCTGCCGGCCTGGCCTTGCCCCTTCTTCCTGGGCCACCGTGACACCTGGCACCCCGCCCTGGGCCGCCGTGACCCCTGGTACCCCAGCCTTGCCGCCTGGGGTCAGACCCCACCAGCCCCTCCTACCCCTTTATTGCCAGGGGGTCCTTCTTCAGTGGAGCCGGTGGCTTCCCCAGGATGTCCGGAATGAAACCCAGGCTGCTGGGAGACCCCACTCCTCCACAGCCTTTCCCGTTCGTACTTGCGCAGCCCTGTCTCTCGTGTCTGGAAGCCCCACGGCACCAGAGCCTGAGGGTGTCCTCCTCCCTCGGTCCCGACTCCCGCCCGTGTCTCCGCACCTGTGTTCCCTCCGTTCCTTACCCAGCCTCCCATCTGTACGTGGCTGGCCCGACTCCCCTTCTTCACGACGTGCTGCGAGGCTTCCTCATCGGTGGAGGCCTGTGACGTCCTCGGGGACCGCTCGTCCTCTCCACTTTGCCCTGCGGTGCCAGGGCCGTGCCCTCATGGGCCCGCAGGTGTTACGTACTTCTTTAATTGGCTCCTGTGCTTTTAGAGATGCCCGTGTGTGCTCCCAGAACCTCGCGTGTGTGGCAGTGCGCGCTCCCTGGGTTCTGACGGGCGAGCGAGAAGGGCGAATGAACAAGTGGTAGGACAGACGTCTCCCAGTGGAGCTCGGCGGGCCTGAAAATCCCAGCAGCAAAGTCTGTTTAAAATGCCTTTCTGGAGGAGGCACGCTGTATCGTGTTAATTAACTCAGAAGCTTGCAAATCAGGGCGATGCCCACGATCTCTCCTTCCAGGTACTGAAGCGAGGCGGCTTCTCCCCATTCATCACTTCCACCCTAGGGCTGGCGGTGTGTCTTTCTGGTAAATGAGAAGAAATCACACCATTTTGAGACGGAGGGAGTTTGTTGCAGGGGCCCCATTGCCTTAATTTCTGTTCTGTGGGCGCTCAGGGTCGGGCCATGGCGCGACTTGGGGGGTCGCAGCAGTGCCTAGACCAGGACCAAACATGCTCACGCTAAAAGCTGTGGGTGATGTTCAAACGCCAATCCGGAACAAGTCTCATTGCCAGGCTGCCCCTCACTCCCCACCTGCACATTCGGCCGGCACTTGCCGGGTGAAATCGGACCTCCAGGAAAGACCTGGGGCCAGGGAATCGGGTCTGTTGGGGCCTGGGGTGGGTGTCAGAAGAGGCTCATACAGGGCTGAGGAGAATACTTCAGGAGGCCCCCAGCAGGTCTGTGGAGGCGTAGTTGGGGCTTTATTTCCAACTTAGTGAACTTGGAAGGTTTTAACAGGGGAAGTGACATTTGAGAGACCTCATGCCATGAGGCGAAAGGATTTGAAGTCAGAAGAACTGGCTGCATTCCCTGTCTTGTTCACGGGTCATCCCTAAGCAGTACCGTCTGCTGAGCAGTGTTCTTGTGACCGTCGGAAGCTGGAACGATGTACGCGGGTCTGAAGGAATGGAATCCATGTAAGTTATTGTGTTGGAGCTGGACCTGGGAGGATGGGAAGGAACTGTGCATGAGGAAGCAAGGGTATTCGGGCTGGGGGGCCCAGCAGAGGCGGGGCCTGCAGAGCTGGGGGGCAGGGCCTGAGAGAGCCCAGCCGTGGTATTGGCCTCATGGTGGGGGCCCAGGGTGGACAGGTGACCGAGAGGAGCTATTCTGTTTTGCTTTATCATGTATTGCGTTTCTGTTCAGCTAATTCATCATCCTGATCAGTTTTTTTAGGCTGTGGATAAAATTAGCCCAAGTCTCCTGAACGCAGTCCAAACGACGGCCCTCCCACCATGGCTTGCTGGCTGCAGGCTGGCCTCGCCTGGCATCATTGGGCTGGCCGCCTTTGTGCCCGGCTCTCCCCCATGCGTTCTGACCTCTGCTCCTCTGTGTCCCTGCCCCAAACTTAAAACCTGGCTGTGCTGCCTGGGTCTCTGCGAGACCCTCACCCTTGTTACGGCTCTGGTGTGACGTTAGGCTGCACTGTGGAGGGACTGGTCTGAATTAAGACTTGATCGTAGTTAGCAAAGCGGCTTTGAAGCTGTCTCAAGCAGAAGAGGGAGTGCACTGGGAGCAGCTGGCTCTGTCGTGGAAACCAGGGCCACTCTGCAGAGCCAGGCCGCGGCCGAGAGCATAGGCTGGAAAGCGCCTCGGGCTCCAGCGCGCCCCGTCTCTCTCTCGTGTTCTCGGTGGTTTCTTTTCCCTCTTCTGTCCTGTGCTGTTCCCTGGCTCCTCTGCTTCTTCAAACCCACTCCCGCGACAGTAGTGTCTCAACCTTGGGTTCACTCCGCCACAGGTGAAACCAGCGCCCCCCACTCCAGACTTCCCAGAGGAGGCGTCTTCTTGGCTCAGCTTCTCTTACGTGTCTTCCCCTGGCCCTGTCCCCTGTGGCTGTGAGGCCTGAGCCCCTTGGTGACACACCATTTGGCCACTGGCGTCCCCGCCTGTGCACAAGAAGACAGATGCCCAAGAGGGGCGTTTGGGGGCTGGGCAGAGACTGCAGGGTGCCCTCCATGAAGGTCTGTGCGGTCATGGAGTCCTTGGCCTGGGACCCCCTTGGAGGCCACAGCAGATGTAGCGAAGGCCATTCATCCGTTCAGCGTTCATTAGTCTTCTTTCCTGACAGGTGCTGGCTGGCCTCTGAGAGTAACGTGTGTGTGTTTCTTCAGTTACTCTCCAGAAATCGGGTAGCGATGTGACTGTCCCGAAGCTTTGTTCCGGCTGGACTCGACGAGCTTCCTGTCCGGTGCCCCTTCCTGGCTGTCCTGCTGTTCTGGGGGCACCTAGCCTCCAGGGTCCTGCTACCTGGGAGGGGGCGGTCCCCCAAGTGTGTTGAGAGGCCTTCACCCCAAGTGCATCTTGCTTCCTAATGTGTAAAATGAGATGAATAGTAACGGCCTCGTGGAATTTCTGTGAGAAACAACTTTTTATAAACTTCGTAAGCCCTCACTCAGGGGATTATGCACGTGTCATTTCATGACCGGCCGTTGCGGGCAGGGTCCTGCTGGTCTCTGCGGGTCTTAAACGTGAGAGGCAGTGGGCATTTGATGCTGCGCCTCTTCACACAAATACAGTGCTGAGTCAGACTTTATTTCCCAAATTCCTTTTAAGAGTAAAGTAACAAGCTTCTCTCTGCTACTCACTGAGTTGTGTGATGTAGCTCGGTGGAGGCTGCTTCGCTTCCTAGAGATGTATTTTTCTCCCGGCTTGGCACTGAACAAAAGCTGCCATCACATACCTGCTGTGCGCCAAGCACGTTGTGTGCATCATTTCACTTTTATGCTCATGCCAGTCTACAAAGAACACGATACCATGTCCACCGTACAGATGGAGAAACTGAGTCTCAGCAAGTCAAAACGACCTAAGTTCGTGTGACTCTCAGACTCCAAAGACCGCTATCTCCCTAAGGTTCCACACTGCCCCACGACGGGGCACAAGGACCTATGAGACCAAGAAGACGTCTCCCCCTTTGGCTTTTATAGATCCCGCATGTGATCGGTTGCTCTGGCAGCGTCTGAGTGGCTGGGAGAGCCTGAACTCTGCCCACTCAGCCCCCTTGGCCTTTGTCCTGCCTCCAAGGCACCCCAGGGCCCCTGTCAGCACAGTCGGGCGCCATGGATCTCTTCTCCTCCCACACACTTCATGCACTGGCGGATGGGATCCACAGTGGCTAGTCTTTCCCCTGAGGGCCGTCCACAGTTGTCGGGTGCTGCCAGGGGGTGGACCCCGGATCCGAGCCCAGCCTGGGGAGCTTACACTTCGGATCACAACAGGCATTTATGGTCTTGAAGAAGCAATAGCAGTATGAATCAATTTTAGTGCCTGAGAGAGCTATGCAGCTCGGCGTAATGGCCCCCGAAAATTTGTAAATTACAGGCATCAGCATCAATAAAATAATGACAGTGCCAAGCAAGCGACTCAGCGTCTCCCTCAGGTTTCGTACAATTCTTGCCTAGTCTCAGGAGAAAAAAGTGAGTGTTTCGTTGACTGCCTAAGTGGACTGTTTTGAAAGTTTCATAGGGAGAGAACATGTCATGTGTAGAAATAGCCTGCCTCCAGGAGAGTGACGATCCTCACTTTTGGGTGTGAATTTCCTGCCTCCGAAAGTTGGCCAGGGTTTCTTCCAACAGGTGCAGAATAAACCCTCTCCATCCTTGACAAAGCTGCCAGCATGATCTCTCCAAAATTCAGATGTGATCGCACTTCACCCCTGCTTTAAACACTCTGATTTTTTCCTCCTGGCCTTCTGACTCCGAGTCTGCCCCCTTTGTCTGGTGGGCGTGCACTCTGCCTCGTCACCCTTTACCAATATCCAGAATGACGTGTGACCCCCAGACCCCTGCGAATTGTCACACCTCTTGACTTGGTGCCCACTGCCCGCTCTGCTCGGCATGACCTTCCTCTCCCTGCTCTGCTTGGCATGACCATGCCCTGCGAGCTCCTTCAGGTTCCTGCTCCGCGCTGCCTTCTTCGCAGTCCTTCCTTCCCTCCGGTAATGTTGATCGTCTCCCAGGTGTCACCAGCACCCACTCTGATGCTGGCGATTTTGTAGGTGTGCAGGCGCTGCGCCGTCCATCCACCTGGTCCCTCCAGGCGGTTTCCCGACAGCGAGCGCCCTGCTGGTTCCCGCTACAGTCAGCACACTGGTTGTAATTCTCTCCTTTCAGACCCGCGCTCTCTGCTGCAGTGGGAGCTTCCCGTACATGGGGACTAGCCTTCCATCCTCCGTCCTCTCCGTGGCCTGCCATGGATCTGGCTGTGAGGGGCCGTCAGAAAGACCCAGCCGAATGGGATGGAGGGCGTTATGCTAGGGTATCGCGTCGGCTTCCTTGAGTCCTGTCTTACTAGCCACATAGCCTGGGACGCAGCTTTGTTTCTGGGTCACCAATCTTGACTTGGACTTCCCTCCTGTTGTAGAAGCTTTTTCGGTATCCGCGGTCACCGTGGGAACTGGTGGGGGCCCGCAGCTCTCCAGCTTCCTCCTACGTGCTTTCCTGTCGTGTGCGGCCCATTTGCCCTCCTAATCACGGCACTTCACCCCTCTCCTCCTTTGTCTTTAAGTCTCGAATGTAATGACCCAGGGCCTCAAAGCAGTTAGGAGATGATTGCCTGGGTGAGGGATGGTCCCGTTATGATCACATCCTGTGTTGGGGTTAAAGGCCTTACTTACCGTGCGGTGCCAAGGAGACCACATTAGTGCCGTCTTGATCAGACTTAACCCAGATTTTTGTCAATGAACATAGTCAAGTTAATGACATTATGAGAACAGATTTCTACTGAAGGCTACGTGCCATTGTGTGTCTTTTGCAATGTCAGTTGCTGCTGTTTGGAGAGAGTTTTATTAGAATTAAAAAAAGTGAACTTAACCCATATTAACCCAATTCTAGGTGCATTGTGGACATGGCAGGTTGACTGGCTTGCTGGATGTGCGGCCTGGGAGAGTCTGGGTTTTCCCCAGCCACAGTTAGAGCCATGCGTCCTAGGTGAGGGGCTAGTGAGGGGATTATGAGCAGGCCCGAGATGCAGCCCTTGGTGCAAAGGAGGATGCGTCTTGTGGGGACTCAGACAAGGTAACGGACAAGGTAGTGCACAGTGGTGACACAGGACCACGGAGTGCTGTGGCAGAATTGGAGAGGCCTATTGACCTCAGAGAGGGGACTTGCTGGAGGGTTTTGGAGGGGACAACAGCTGATCAGGCATGGTGAGAGACACTTGCAGAGGGTAGTTCAGATGCCACAGGCAACCAGTTGACCAGTGAACCACCCCCGTTGTGCAGGGGGAGGGCCTGACCTGCAGGTGCGGTGGGAAGTACCAGCCGTGGCCTCTGAGACTTGGCTTATTGCGGGCTCTGGTGTGGGGGATTGGAAGGGGAGCACAACCCCCGTGTTATGAGTAGTGTCCTGGTTCGGCCAGCCACGTGGCCTCGTGAATACACCCCCGAGCTGGACTCATCCCTGTGAGTCCGGGCTTCCTCCAAGGACCCCCCCTCCCCTTTGGGACGTTAGGCACAGACAGTGGAACACGTGTGCCTCCGGCGGGCTGGCAGGGGGAGCAGTAAGGGTCGGTGCTGAGCAGGCTGAGCCGTTCCCCCCCCTCCTCCCCCCTCCTCCCGGAGTGCTCCTGGGCAAATGTGGGCCCCGCGCATGACCGGTGTGTCCCTCGCGTGGGGCCCCCTGTGAAAACCTGAAGCTGGGGAACAGGCGGTCTCCTTTCTTATCTTCAACTTAGAAATAACCTCCCAACATTTCTGCAGTTTGAAGACTGGTCGTCCTACCCAGTAAATGGTAGCGAGCATGTGTGTGAGTTCAAGCTCCATGCAGGTGAGCGGGGCCGCACACCTGCGTGCTGCAGCCAGCTGGGACCACGGAGAATTCCCCAATGCAGGTCTCTGCCTTCGGGACCTTGTGCTTCTCTCGCACGGACCTCCCCAGTCCCCCCAAACAGGACCGCTGCAGCCCTGCTGGTCCCCAAAGGCCCCCCATCGCCACCTCTCCCTTGATGTTTTCCTGATGTTCTCGCTGCATAGTCTGAGAGCAGGCGTTGCACCTGTCGTGGCACACACCACCTGGGATGGTGCTTGTGTGTCGTCCCAGCAGAGGTCGTCCTGGACAAGGAACCGTGTCCTCCGTGTTCGGATCTCCACCATTGGTGGCTCACTGCCCGGCCTGTGGTGGTGTCTTCCCCCAAAGTACTGTGGGACTGACCTCCACGCCCTGAAACAGTCTCCTGAGTAATGTGTGCTGGATGCTCAGTAACTACTGAATCAATGACTCGTAAATAATAAGTGAATGAAAGGTTACGTGGGAGAATAGTTCTTATTTACTAAATGCAAATGAGAGACGTAAAAATGGGTGTGCGTCTAGGAGACCGCGTGACAGAGCAGGAGAGACGTGGGCCCGCACAGCCCAGGGCGCGGGCCGCCTCTCCACAGCCGGGCCCGGGAGTGGGTTGTCTGGCCTGTGGACGCAGCTTCCTGGGAACGGGGCGTCGTGGGATCTGGGGACGGCGGTGGTGCCCCCGCAGCTCTGACCCACCTTGCAGACCCAGAGATGGATCGGAAGTGATGCGGCTGGTGCCTGACGCCAAGTGGAAGCTTATTGTGCTGGCCGTAACCGCCACCTGACCCCCTGCCCTGGAGGCAGGACCAGCCGAAGCGCCCTGTGGACGCGTCGGTTTGATTACGACTTCTCCGTTGGTACAAATGGCCACCTTGATGAAGGATCGGGCTGCCCGAAGACGCTCTCTTCCAGAGAATGCTGTGAATGTTTTATGAGACCCACCACGGAGTCCCCCCTCGGCGCCTCCTGCAGGTGTCACCTTATTAAAGTGTCCCCCGTGATGGAGTGTGCCGGCAGGTGCAGGGAGCTCGCCGCTTCTCCAGACCCCGTCGCGGTCATGCATATTTTAAGGAGTTGTGCCGGCTGACTGTTTCTGTATATTAATCTAGCAGATGGATCACTTTGAGGGCAGAGGGCCTCGTCGGTGTTCCTATCCGGGAGCCACACCATGGGTAGTGTCCACCTTCCTCTTCCTGTTTCGAGGGAGTCTCCACGGTGTCCTCCCTGTACGTTCGGGACTCCTGAAGGGATTACCGTCGGCCTGCGGGAACATGGCTGCACAGTTAGGTTTGGCCTTGATTCTCGTGGGTGGCACTTGCTCCCCCGGCCCCAAGTCCCAGAGGGAGCCGTGAGGGGGGCCGGGGGAGGGGAGCATGGGGCCCCGTCAGGCCGAGGCAGGTGGAGAGAAATCGAGAGGGACCTTTGGAAGAGGTGACCTCCGTGAGGCCCCCTCAGTGCCTCACCTGTGCAGGGGAGCAGGGGCGGTCCTGTGGGTTAAGCAGCCTGAAGGGTCCTCACAGAAGCCGGGGCTCAGCGGTCAGTGGGGGGAGCTGAGTGAGGGGAGTCTTGAGCAGGTGTGGGGTCAAGTGGCCAGGGCTGGCAACAGCTGAGAGCCCTTCACCCTCCAGGCGGGAGCCGGGACTCGGTGAGCCTGGGGCACAGAGGTGACGTGTGAGGCAGTGTGGCCGGGAGCCTGGCCTCACTCTCTGCCCACTGTCCTCTGCTGGGGCCTCCTCTGGGGAGGTCGCGGGAAGCCCACCAGGGCAGGGGTCGTCTTGTGGGTCAGCCCCTGCAGCACCGAGCGGGGTGGGAGGTGGGCCTGCAGGACTGCAGGGGGCGCGTTCGGCTCCGGGGACTCAAGTGTGATTCCGGACTCGAGGCTTCCATACCCAGTCTCCCTGGCCGATGGGGACCCTCAGCATTCGTGAGAGCCTGAAACGGGCTCTGCCCTGGGGGTCCAGGGTGGGACATCGGGCCGTGTCTGTCATCTGTTTGGATGCTGTCAGGTGGGAGAGGTCATTGGCTGGTGAGTGAGGACATTGGTGTTTAGAGACTTTAGTAAGTGCCCTGCGTGACGTTGCTCGTGGGTGTGGAGTTGGCGCCCACCCAGGACCCAGTGGTTTGTACCTGCACCACCAGCCTGTTTGCACACGGATGAGAGTGTGGGCCAGATCCCACCGCCTTTCCTTACTCTCGCCTCCGCCCCGTGGCCGCATCCTACGCCATGTCACACGCCGGGAAACGGCAGATCCGGAATTCAGGCCCACGGTGTTTGTGTCATGGTGCCACATGGCCTATCTTCTCTGTGGTGTTTTTTCAGTGGCAACGACATTTCACGAGGACCTGACTCTGTTCCTGACCAGACCGTCCTGCGTTTGGATAGGCGGTGGCCTTACACTTACTGAGCCCCATCTGGTTGTTCTTAGAGTGACCGTGGGCCCCGGGGCGTCTGTTCACACCTGTTGTCCGGGAGTGCCTCCTGCCTTTCTCCAAAGTGCCCCAGAGCCCGTCAGGTTGTCCCCCGCCGCCCGTGCTCAGCACGGAGGGGCCTCAGCCTTGCTGGTGTGTGTGCCGGCCCTCGGCCCCGGGAGAGACTCGTGCTGACGTCACTTCCCTCTGCTTGTGGCATGTGACTTTCGGTGTAGAATTTTTTATAAAGTTTGAACATGTATTCGGAGGCATTTTGGAATCACATTTGTTTCGGAATTGGAAAATAAAGTATTTTGGGTAAGTTATAAATCACCTCTGTTTTGGTTTTAGGAAACTACATTTATATTATGCTTTCTCAGTAAGTAAAAAGGTTTCTTGAAATGAGGAAAAGGAAAAAAAATGGGCCCTCTGGATAGTGGTTTTAAGTCTCTCCTTAGCTGTGGTGTGTTGTGTCAGGCGAGATCTTCACAGAACCCTCCCACACAGAGAAGGTCAACGTGGAGCTGTCCGAAGCAACGTAGTGGATGTTTGGGGCTCGGGGAACAGGGATGCAATTAATTCCGTGTGTGTTTGTTGAGCCTCTACTATTCCCCGACGCTGTTGGGAAGGCACCGGGACCACGACCGAGAACAAAACCGGTAACACCACCACGCGGGTGATGTTCTAAGGTGGGGAGAGTGGGGGAAACCCCCGTTCAGACAGACTCGGTGCCTGCAGCCCAGCGGTCCCGGTCGCACGTGTGCAGGAAGTGTGACGGGTGAGAGGACAGGGAGGAGGTGTGATCCAGGCGGAGGGCGGGAGTGCCGGCGCTCACGGGCCTTTCCCTCTTCTGTCGGGGACGTGACTCACGCGCTCGAGCACTGTCTCTGTGCCCGGCATCGGGTGGTGGTGGCGGCGGTGGCGGCTTGCGGAGGGGACAAAAGATAGAACTGCCCGCCAAGCCGAGGGAGTGCTGGGCATCTGCTAGGAGAGAGGTCGCGAGCTCAGAGATGAGAGACTCAGGCCCCATGGCCGGAAATGGGCACTGTGGGTTCTAATTCCGGTTTTGCAAATAATCCTGCAGCTTACTTGAGGATTGTATAGGTATTTTTCCTCTCCGGGGCTCGAGCTCCTTATTCGGAAATAGAGGACTGGGCTGGGTAAACTCTGGACCCTCCCCTCTGCCGCTTTACCCTCCCGGACTACAGATCCGTGAACTTAACCTGGTGCCGAACACACAGGTGTGTACACACGCACGCACGCGCACACGCGCACGCACACACACACACACACACACACACACACACACACACACACCCCTTCTTCACTGTGAAGGCCGGGAGCTGCCAGCTTGCCCTTCCTGGCCTGCGCCGTGGGCAAGGTGAGGGCCTCGGGCGTTCCCACGTCTTGCTCCTCTTCCCGCCCCACGGGCTGGGTGTGCGCTGCCCTGTGAGCCCCAGCCGGTCACTTACACGTCGCCAGCATCCGACTCTCCTGCCTCCTCGTCGCACGCAGAGGCCCTGCTCTTCCGTCTGGTCGCGCTTCTCACCGGCCAGCCCTGGGCCCTCTCCGGGTCCTCGTGTGGACTGGCCTGACATCCTCTCGCTTCCCTTGTTCAGGAGCTCGGGGGTGTGCGCGCCCGCTGCCGGGGATGCGGTTTCCCGCCCCCGGCCCCCTCTGCACTTGGCTCCTCCTCCTGAGTTCTCCAGTGTCAGCTGTGTTGCCACTTCTCCCGGGAAGCCTTCCCTGAACGGAGCACTCCTCCCCACAAACCATCTGCCCGAAATCTTGCTCCCCTTGTTTCCGTGTGCTGCCCCCCGGCCCCCCGGTGCTCCCATAGAAGGTGAGGTTCTCTTCTGAAGGTGTGTTACAGTCCTGTGGTTCTGTCCACGCCGCACTGGCCTCCGCAGGCAGCACCATGCGTGCCGGGGCAGAGGCTGCGCCAAGGGCGTGAGGGGTGAGCTAGGGGTCTGCCTTGTGGTGCTGCCGCGATTCCCTAACTACCCACCACGTGGACCGACAGAAACTCCTCCAAGACGCACGGGAGGGGATGGGATTGAGCTGGGGCCCGAAGCCTGGAGTAGAGCAGCGTGGAATGTCCTCACAAGAAAGCAACGCATGTGCAGAATCTCCCTACGGGGGCAGCACCTCAGACCCCGTGGGGCTCAGGAGGACTCCTGTTCTGGACCCAGGCGCCCTGCCGCCACAGGTGACCGCAGTCCAGACATGCCAGCGTTTATGAAGCATGCGCCACGTGCCGGGCAGAGGAGCCACTGCGGGGAGAAAGATAACTCTCCGAGAGAAAGGCGAAACGGGTCCCTCTCTCGAGCATCTCCTTGGAGCTGGGCGCTGTGCAGGCCCTTTATGTACGTCTCTCATTCAACTCAAGGAGCTCATCGGGAGAAGGGCTCGGGCCCTTTCTTCTAAACAGAGGTCCAGGTCCAGCGGCTTTTCCCAGGTCACACAGCTAGTGAGTAGAAAATTCGAAGGCATGGTTTCTCTTGCTCCAAAGCCTGAGCTGTTCCGTTCACTGGACATCTTCACGGGGCACAATCTGTGTTTTTTTCTCTGGCTCTTGGCACTGCCGGTCACTTTGAGCAGACGTCCCAGCCCCCCTGGCCACTCCAGCTTCGGCACCATTTCACCTGTGGACCTCCCGGTAGGGCTGGCCCTGACCTCCTTTTCGCAGGGTCGGACGTGGGATGAGCGTGGCTGGTAACCAGGAGCCCCTCCAGCTCCATGTCACTCTGCGGGAAACTCTGACAGTTGGGAAATGTGTCTGATCTTGTGTCAAAATCGGCTTCCCGGGCACCTGTCTCTGTCAGCAACTTTGCCAGCTTTGTGCACTGCTGCCTGGCCTCCGATGCTAAACCTGGCGTTCACTCTGTGGGACTCGGGGCTTTGGGTGTTTTGGCACGCGGGCCGTGGTGTGAGCCGAGGGAGGGAGCCAAGAGTCTCTGCCGAGGTGGTGCTGACCTTGCCTTTGTTCTGAAGGTCGAGCCGAGCCCTGTGTGATTCATCATCTGGTACTTTGTCATTGGGTTTCTTTTTGATCTGAGCAGCAGACATTTAAAAAAATATCCATCATTACAAAATCTACACTCCACTCGGTGATTTAACTGGGCTTAGACCTTTCGTTGGTCTTTCCCTTCGTTCCTGCCCCCAAGGAAAGGCGAGGGCCGTACCCTTCCGCCGCAGCAGGTCCGGTGTGACGGAGCGGCCCAGCCCTGACGAGATGCCGCCTGCTGGCTCCCGTCCCCCTACAGACCCTCACGGGGGTCTCTGACTCAGGTCGTGCGTGGCCCGGCTCCTCCGGGGAGCGTCTCCTGCACTGGAAGATGGATCGAAGGACAGTGCAGCTTGAGATGAGGAAGGGCTTCACCGAGGGGGTACTGTCCACGTTGAGTCTTGAAGGAAGATGACGTGGTCACCGCAGTTACAGCGGAGAGGTGGAGGGAGTGTGTTCGAGGAGGGAGACAAGAAGTTTGCAGGGAGCAAGGGCACGGTAGGAGTGTTTCTACACAAGCTCTGTTTGCTCTACAAAGCCCAGAGCTCTAGGAAGTCTGGTTGTGTCTTTCTTTCCGAAAGACGGAGAGGCTAGAGTGTTCGAAGGAAGGAAGAAACTAAATTGAGAACAGGAAGGATTGGTCCGGTCAGCCAGGGAGTCCTACCCAGCGGCCAGGCAGGAGACGGATTCAGCCAGTGTTGGGCGACGTCTCGGGAGAAGGGATGACTGTTAAGGATAAAATGAAAAGTTCATTTGCCAATTTGCTGTGTGTTTATAGACCACTCACCACATCCATGGCCGCGTTCCCGAGACGAAGCCTCTGGGTGACCCTCCTAACGGTAACGGGCTATAGGAAGGCACAGTAAGGGGAACGGGAACCAAAGTCTTTGTGATCTTGCACTGGGAAAGGGGAGGTGCTGGGGGCAACGGTAGACCTCGGGGAGGGAGAGGAAGAGGGAGAGCCTGTCTGGATTCCATAAGGACTGTCCTCCGGAGGGCAGGCGTGGAGCCTCTGCTGGGCTGACACTGGGCTGGGAAGTGCACGTGCACAACATGGCCGGTTGAGCTGGAGGCCAGTGCGCTGGCTCCCTGGGGTGCAGCGCAGGTTGCTGGGGAGGGGGCGGCATGTCGTTAACTGAATGTTTAACGCCATCCCGGGGATGGTCGGAAGAGGGAGAGTGTCTTCATTTCTCTAGAGCAGCACTGGGAAGTGTTCTAACATGAGAGCGATGATGAAGAAGGATCCAGCTGGTGCTAATCCCTCCTTGAGCTCAGAAACTGCCGGCAGTTGGATAGGTGGCTGGGGCCCTGACTCTGCAGTCAGGCTGCCCGGGTTGAGACCTGGTCATGTCATTCACTTGCCGGGTGGTGACCTTTGGCGTGTTGTGTTGTCTCGGGGAATCTTCACCTGTGAACGAACAGCCTGTCTCTCAAAGGACTTGGGATTAGCAGCTGCGCCCACAGCTGGGAGTGCTTCGTAGTCGCGACGGCATCACTGATTCCATTCCGCGAGCGATTTATTGCACCTTACTAGATTCGAGGTGCTGTTCTTCCGCAGAAGGACTGCTGACGTTTCTTACCAGATGGTTCCTCGTCGGGGGCACTCCTAGCAGCACGCTTGACCTCTAGTGGCCAACAGTAAACTCCCCCACTCAGTTGTGACAAGCCCGAGTGTCTGCAAATCCCGCCGGACGTCCCTGGGGGAGGGCAGCGCCTCACGTGTGTTCTTTCCCTCCTCCTCACAGCCCTCTGCCCTGAGACTGCCACTGGGCCTGGTCCACGGGTGGGGAAACTGAGGCACAGGGAGGTGAAGCGACTGCCCCGATACGCTGTGTTTGCCATGCTTCTACAGAAAGGGAGGTTCCCGATAGCTTATCTCAAGTTTCCAGGAGAGCGGGGGAGTCGTGGGGCTGAGGGTGAGGGGACTTGTGCTTCCCCTCTCTGCTGCTGCTCTGCCAGCCTCTCCTCCATGCGACGGGAGAGGCAGAGCTGGGGTCCTTGCTGGATCCTTCTCCCGATGCACTCTTTTGATTTTTTTTTTTTTTTTATTAGAGAATCCCAAGCAGGCTCCGTGCTCGGCATGGAGCCCAGTGTGGGGCTCGATCCCACGACCCTGGGGTCATGACTCAAGCTGAAATCAAGAGTGGGACACTCAGCCGACTGAACCCCTCCAGGCGCCCTGCTGTGCCCTCCTGATCTAGGTTTACAGTTATCCCCCTCATCCGAGGTCTCCGTCAGCCACAGCCGGAAGCCGGTGGCCCCCCTTCTGACGTGTGCCTCACGCGGTCTCATCCTGCAGGCAGGTCGCCATCCTCCTTCATCACTGGAAGAAGCGGGGAGTACAGCACAGGATTTTGGCTGTACTTGCATAGTTTTTACCATATTATAATCCTATTTTATTTTTAATCCTGTACTGTGCCCAGTTTATAAATTAAACTTTATCATAGGTATATGCGTGTGGGAAGAAAGCCTGGTCTAAATAGGGTTTGGTAGCATGCACGGTTTCAGGCATCCGCTGTGGGGTCTCGGAACAGGCCCCCCGTGGATAAGGGGGCTGCTGTATTTCATCTCTTCATTGGCTGTCTGCATCGTGTCAGATTGTCGCATCCTCCTAGTGAGTCAGATACAGTCCTGACTCTCCAGATACACGAGCTCGAGAGCCGTCGGGGTGTGGGGACTGAACAGGGTCCAGCACCATGACTCTGCAGGCGGGCAGGAGGCAACACATGGGTTTGAGTGTGGCCCCAGAGGCACCCGCTGCCCAGCGCCCCCTGCAGCCAGCTCCCTGCAGAGGTGTCTGCTTGCCATCTCCACCCTCTCCGATTGGAACAGGGGAGCAGGAGTGAGCAGTGAAGGAGGTGCAGAAAAACCCAACCCAAACCAAGAGCCTGTGCGGCTGGAAGACGGTGCGGGAGCCGTGTCCTGAGGAGTCGTGTCCCCTCTTCCATGACTTCTTCACGTGGGAACGTTCCGGGCCCAGCCCCGTGCTCGGCTCTGTGCTCCCTCGCATGCTGACCTCCCCCGTGCTCCACGTGCTTCTGTTGCCTGGCCTTCCGGGCCCTGGGCTGGCTACCCGCTGCACAGCCGGCATGCCCTGCACTGGAAACCCAGCAGCCGTCTCCCTCCGAGCCTGCTCCGCGCACTCCTAGCGGATGGCTGCGCTCCCCTGCTTTTGTTTCTGGAATCATACCTGACTTTTTCTCAAAAACTTCATTCTTAACCTTGAGCAAATTTCGTTTTCCCTACCCTAAAGCATATCCAGAATTGAGTTGCTTGTCACCCATCCCACTGGCCCAAGTCACCGCTGGCTGTCCTTGGGGCGACGGCAGTGGTTTGCAGACCAGCGTCTGTGGTCACAGCTTTTCTCCCTGGGATATGTCGTGCTTCAGTGCAGCAGCTTGAGCGGTCCCCTTCCCACAGGGGATCCGTCGCTTCTCCGTGGTGGCTTCCCTGTGCCACAGAGAAAAATCCAGAGTCCCAACGATGGTCTCAAGGTCGTGAATGAACCTCTTCCACTCCCATGTGACTCCCTGTGTCTTTGCTCCCCTGCCCCAGCCCTGCCCCTGGACCAGTGTAGCCCACACAGGACCATGGTGCCTTCTCTTCCGCCTCCCTGCCTTCCCGGAAACCCTTTGCTCTTCTACGCTCTCCCCCTGGGATCTCCACGGCTCCCCTGACCACCTCCAAGTCTTGGAATGTAAGCTTCCCAGCAAGCAAGGCACCTGCTGAGTGTCAGGTGGCAGCCCTCTCTTCTCCTGCAGCCTTCTTCTCCAGCTCTCAGCTTCCGGGCTCAGGCGTGGGCTGCAGGAGGTGCCTACTTATTACACTTGCTGTGCTTGCTCGAAAGGCAGTGTCTTGTGGTTGGTGGTCTGTGTGTGCACGTCGGACCTTTCAGTAAGGATTCCTCTTGATGATGTCAGGATGTGTTTGTGTTGATTTTCCCAAGGCACACAGGGGCCAGCAAGGTTGCTTTGGGTCTGTTGGAGGCACTAAGGGAATGCTGGGCTCCCTTCCTCCTGCCTCTCTGCCTCCCTGCCTCCCTCTTGTCTCTCATCTCTCTTCTCTTTCTCTCTTTGGAAGCCGTGTCTTAATAAGAATACAGCTTTTAACGAACACAAGTCTTTCAGGATCAGAACCAGTCCTCAGATTTGCAGCCTGTGTCCCGTGGAGCCCTTAGAAGGGCCTTGCCCTCCCGATGGCTGACTCATCGCTCTCTCCCAGCCCAGGGAAGGGCCTCGCTGCTGATTTACCGTCTGTCAGGTGCGTGCTGGGAAATCGTAACGGTGAGGTGCTCATTCACTCCCCTGCCATGGCTGGTGGAAGCTGCTGGCCGCGGTGATGAAGACGTGCTCAGGTGTCCGGCCAGGCGTCCTCTGGGTAAATCGTGTCTCTGTTCACGTCTCAGGGTGGCTTCGTACTCGTGCATGGGCGGCTATGACCGCTCAGTCCACTGTGGTTTGCCATTTCAGGGGAGAGACCCCTTCTGTGACTGACCCGTTGAATGAGCTTCTGGAACTCCAGTGCCAACAGACTTGGCTTATGTGTTCACTGCTGTAACGACAGGTACACGCGGTCATCAACCATCGGAGCTCTGAGTCCCCACTACCAGTGAAGAAGAGTACTAGACCGTCTTGGTAAAGAGCCGACTAGGTGCCGACTGTTAACCTTGCCGCATAGGCGAGGAGACTAAGCTCTGAAAATGAAGTAAGTTGCCCCAAATCACATGTGCAAAGTTCTGGAACTGGGATTCAAACTCAGGGAGCAGCTCTATTTTGCCACATAGCTGGTGCGCCTGCCAGATGCCGTGCTCAGCGCTAAAACAGACGAGTGCATTTGAGGTCCTTCTTCCTACGTGCTGGTGTCAGGTCAGCAGGCATGTGGGCACCAAGGAAGCAGAGCTGAGGGAGAGCAGCCCGTCTCCAGGTGTCCCTGTGTCCTGCTAGCTGGCGGGCGGGGCATTCAACCCTCCCTTGGCTGCCTGTGCTCCTGGTGGGGTGGGATGCGCTGAAGGGGACTTAGGTTCTGGGGCTGGAGTGGGAGCAGATAGCTTCTGGAACGAGCCCGGCCTGCCTGGGACTGCACCATCACCGATGCTGGTTGGAACCGAGCCTGGAGTCTCCTTCTGGGCAAAGGGGCTTCCTCGTGCTCCTGGGCAGAGGCATGACAGTACGGGGTCCCAGCTCCCTGCACGCTGGTGCCCCTCAGCAGACACTGCCTACCGCTGCCCTCGGGCAGTCAGTTGGTCTCTTCCAGATGAAGAGTGGGCAGTTCCAAGTTCAGGGCAGCAGGAGGGCCAGGGCATAGGTCACCTGCAGATTAACTGGCCCCAAGACGTCTGGGCAGGAGTACCCAGCAGTGAGCATGGGGACGTGCCCGGTGCTGCCGTCCCAACGGAGGCCGTGCTGCCGAGAGGGTCGGTGTGGAGCCCGTGTGGGGCTGCCTTTGACGTGGAGTCCAGGCCAGTGGTGGCAGGGAAGCAAGCCTGAGGAGGACCAAGGGCAGGGAAATTGGATACATGGTCACAGGCGGGATTCGGATTCCAGGCCTGGGGTCACGTCCAGGCAACGTCAGGCAACCTGGCTCTGTGGGCTCAGCGTCCACCTGTGCCCACTGAGGGGCTGGGTTGGACCACCCAAGTCTGTGCAGCTCTGGACAACAGTTTAGATTCCGTGTGAACCCTCGTTACTGGCTGTCAGTCTGTAAGGGCTGGTTCTTCAGGTAACAATGATGTGCTAGGTGTCCTTCCTCCTCCCAAGGCTAACGGGCTATGTTTCCGCCTGACAGGGACCCAGGGTCACTTCCTGCCTTAATCTGCCATGGGGCCTGAGAGAGACAGAGTTCCTACCAGGAGGGCTTGCTGGGTGCTGCCTCTGAACCGGGGCGAAATGTCCTCCTCCCAGACCTGGAGGTTCCCAGGCAGCTGAGACTCAGTGGGCTCTGGAGATGGTTTACGTTTGGGCTGGCGAAAGAGATGAAAACAAGGACGTTTTCAAAAGCGGTTTTCCCGTTGTAGGAGTGGTAATAGTTCTCCACCAACGTCTACACGGACCGTGTGCTGTGTGCGCCATGCTCACTACTTAGTTTGATTTCAGAGCCAGGTGGACGCTCCTCCCATTCGACACAGTAGGACCATGAGATCCAGAGCGAACTTTGCCCAAGTTCTCGTAACTAAGAGGCAGGGCCGCAGGGCCGATTTTTCTGACTGTAAATCCCATTTTCTTAACCCATTTTGTATTCTCATTACAAAAATGAGCAAAACCCTGAAGAGTCCACAGCAGCATTTCCAGCACGTGAGTGTGGTCTTCTTCACCCCCTCGGTCAGAGGGAGGACAGGATGCGGGCAAAGGGACGTGCTTGGGGGTCGGACGGGCCTGGCCAACCCCTGGACTCGGTAGCTGGCTGTGCTTGGAGAGGTTAGTCAGCCTCTCTGGTAGCCCTTCTTGCATCCGTGAAAGCAGGATAAGGATGCGTGCAGCGTAGAAAGTATCCAAGAGCGGGTGAAGCCGTGCGGGACAGCAGCGGGGGCCCGATGCGGACGAGGCGCTCCTGGAAGGGCGGCTTCGGTGAGTCCGGTAAAGAATGCATTTGGTGAGGTCTGGAGACTGGCTGAGGGAGCCGGCGCCCAGAGAGTGGAGGGCACGGTGCCACGCGGAGGGCTGCGTGCAGGGGCAGGAGGGGCCAGGCTGTGGAAGACCTCGAAAGCCGTGCTGGGGGGTCGGCTTCTGTCCTGAGACCGTGGGGGGCCGCTGGCAGCTGAGGAGAGGCTGCTGGGGGAGCAGTGCTGGGCTGAGGACAGTTGTTAATTCTGTTTTTTGGTGTAACTTAGCCGCAGCGGGCGGGACAGCAGATCAGAGCCCTTTGAAGCCCACTCGAGAGGCCCCCGGTGCCCCTGCTTCGCTGCTGACTTTCTGGCGTCTTTCATCCTGCTCTTATCTAGATCATGGGAGTTAATTATCCCTCCAAATATTAACTCTGTCCGTGACTTTATAATCAGATTTTCCATCATCTTCCACAGAGAACCTGCCGCTTTCTGCGGGAAACGCCGTTGGTAGTGATCCTTTGGTGCCCAAAACAGAGGTGGCAGAGTAGCTACCCATACGCAAAGTGGTACTAACGGATCCCTTCTTTGGGCAACTCTTGTCAATGTCGGGGGGCCCGTCTGGGGCTCTGAAAGCCTCCGCCGGCTTCCGTGCAGGGCATGAGCCGGGAGAGCGCCTCTGGACTTGGCCTCGCCTGCCCCTCCCTCTGCCCGTGCTTACTCCACAGCACTGGGGTTTGGCGTCGCCGAGAGTCCACAGCCAGCGAGGCCATCACCGCACCGCGAGAGGCACTGGCCGAGGGACCTCTCCGGCAGGTGTGGCTGGTGGCCGGACAGCGCGCCTGTAGCAAGCGCCGTGTGCTTGGCTGCGAGAGCCCGGCCGAGGGTTTCTCCTCACCGCGCCTCTGCCTTCCTGACACGGGATGACCTCTCTCAGCTGCTCTTGTCACTGCTGAGGACTTGTTTCGGTGTATTCCTGGTTTATTCTCTTCCTGCCTCGGGGCTGTGTCTCCTGTCTGTCCCCAAAGGCTGATCTGCAGCTTTTCAGACTCGATCCTGTCAGCAGCGAGCTTGCGTGCGTTCTGGACGGAGCCACACCAATCCGGCTCCTCCGGGGTGGACGCGTGCTCCAGAGTGGGGTCCATCGGGCCGCTGGGCCCCTCTTGCCCGTGGGCGTCAGTGCAGGGAGTCGGAGCCGTGAGCCGCAGCCACTGGAATTCCAGCTTCCATGACCCAGAATTGCCAGATGCGCCTTGTTCTGAAGTGGAAGCAGGCGTGCCGGGCACCTGACCTGGGATAGGGCTGGGCGGGATGCCGGGTGGCCGGGCCTTGCTTCAGCCCATGGCCAGTTGCACCGTGATCGCTGTGTGAATCTAAAGAAACAAATGTTGACCTGGGGTCAGGGCACTCTGGGGGGCTTGGGAGCCCTGTCTCTGAGCCACCCCACGTGCTTCATTCCTGGCTCATCCCGTGTTAACCAGACTGCGTGTCTGAGACGGCGTCGGTTTTGTCCTCACGTAGTCCACCATGGAGGCTTTAGGAAACGAGGCGAAATCAGCCTGGTCTTGCCTTCAGTGATCCTGCAGAGAGACTTTGCAGGAAGTGAGGGCTAAATCTGTGTGAGAAGGTAGCCGTCCATGTGTCTGGGGGCGTGGCCTCGCCCGCTTGGGGAGGCCCCTCCCTCTGCACGGGGAGGGGGTTTATCCCATGTGAGTACCCTGAGCTCTCCCTGCGCAGGTATGCAGCTGAGCGTGCCGCTTGAGGGAGGGGAGGGATGTGGCGCCTGGGTCCCTCTGTCTGGCGAGCCAGCGACCCTGTCCTTGCCACAGAGTCCTCTGTTGCTCACTCTCTCTCTGTGGCTCTCGCCACCTCTCCCCTTGGCCGCCTCTCTGCAGGGCCGACAGTTTCCAGCAGTAGCAGCAGAGTATGTAAAGGTATAGTGCAGAACCTGGCCTGAGTGTCCAATAAATAGAAAATTACCTGGATTAGCTCCAATCCCCAGGCCTCCCAGGCAACTGGGAGTGAGTCACCCGGTGCCTGGTAACACAGCCAGTGGAGCTCACGACGAGAGTGTTTTTTTTTTTTTTTTTTTTTTAAAGTATCAGCTGTTTAATGTCAGGTGAAAAAACAAAACTCGCCCTCAGATTAGGGTTTGCTCTAAATGGGGCGCAGGAGGAGCCAAGTTTCTTAGCCTTGGCTCCGAGCAGCTGCAGCCACAGCGGGAGGTGTGATGGATGACGAAGGGTGTGCTGGGAGCGAGGGGACCTGGGCAGTCCGTGTTTCTGGTGGAGCCTGGATTCGTATAGAAGTACTCCGTAGGCTTCAGCTCGGGGTCAGCCGCTGCACGCTCTGGCGGCCAGTAGAAACGACTGAGTCCCCGGTGCGCGTGGTTGGGTGCGATTAAACACCTGCCTGCTCTCGGGTTGGTGGGCAGAGACTCCCCGGGCCGCCTGCCCGCTCCCCCAGCGGGAACGAAGCATCTGCTCGTGGGGCGCTCCGTGCGGCTCAGAGGGCTGGTGTGGGGGAGATGGTGCGGATCTGTGGCCCCCGCCTCCCGTTCCCGAATCCAGAAAGCAGCCCAAAGACAGCTTTTGTTTTTATGAAGATGGGTCCAACCTACCTGGGGTTGAAACCTGACCTGAATTTGTGCGAGGCTGTTTAAAGGCTTCATTTCACTGAGTAGGACTCCTTGTCTGTTACAGCAGACCCCCAACGCGTCAGGTCACAGGGTGCGACGTGTGGTGGCACGCCTACCTCGTTGCCTTTCTCGGATCTGAAGACGTCCCCATTACGGAAGGCTCCGGCTCCGTGCCCTTCTGACTTGTGCAGCGGGGAAGTCGGAAGGGAGAGTGTGGGGTGGCAGCTCCAGGGGCATGTGGGGGAAGGCGCGGGGGCGGTATCTGGGGGGAGTCTGGGGAGGCCTGGGGGGAGTTCCAGGCACAGAAGGAAGAAGAGGAGGCTCGGTCAGGAGGGCAGTGAAGCGAGGACCCTGTGGAGGCAGCGCGCGAGCGTGCCTGGTAGACAGCTACTGCCGGCGTCTGTGCGTTGGCTTTTCATGCAACTCATTTTCCTGTAAAGAGGAATTTCAGTTTTAAAAATGAAAGCACACCAGAAAGGTGTGGAGAAGAGAGCGTCCCCCATCCTACTTCCCGGGAGTGCCGTCGACGTGAGGTGAGCCCCCAGACACACACGGCCTCTGCATTTCTGCCCGCGGAAGCCCGGTCAGAAGGAGACAAGGTCGTCCCTCCAAGTAGCGTCATGCTCTTTGCACTGGAATTATTAACTGTTAACTGACTTCACTGAAATGGGGAGGGGGCGTGGACAAGAAATGGAAATAACATCGAAGGAAGTGCTGAACTTGTGGTATCGTCGGTCACGACAAGAGAAATGATGGCCCGAGTCGGTCTGTAAGATGAAGAAAGTGAGAGAAACCCCGAATCGCCTGCTCACCTTTTGTTGCTAAGCTGTGCGTTTCAGTTCTCCAAATCAATGGTCGATTTCTTGTTGTGTGAATGAGGAAATTTATCTTGTGTACTTCCTGCCTCTCGTTGTCCTCCCCACATGTGGCCGTTCTTTCTTCAGGATGGGCAGCGCTTACGGTCCCTTGTCCTGTCGTCACCTGAGACGGCGCCTGGTGCTCCCCGCTGCCCTTCGCCACAACTGCCCATTCCTGAGCGCGTCCTCCTCCTCTCTCTCTCAGCTGGTGGGACCTTACCAGGAATATTTGCTTTTTTTTTGCTTTTTGCTTTTTTGTTTGTTTTTTTTTGAGAGAGAGTGCTAGCAGGGGAGGGGCAGAAAGAGAGGGAGACACAGAATCCGAAGCAGGCTCCAGGCTCTGAGCTGTCAGCACAGAGCCTGACACAGAGCTTGAACCCACGGTCTGTTAGGTCGTGACCCGAGCTGGAGTTGGACGCTTAACCGACTGAGCCACCCAGGTGCCCCCAGAAACAGTTTTGAGGATGGCTGCCCCTTCGGTGATTTTCGGGTTCCTCCACAGCTCGCCGGTACGGAATCCCTACCGTCAGGCAGGTGCGGAGGCCCCGGGGGTGTGGCCTGAACAGCACACACAGAATCTTGCCTTCAGAGGGCTTCTGTCCTGGTGGGGGGAAGGCAAATGAGTAAAATAATTTCTGAGAGTGACGGTTCCAGGAAGGAACGTGACACGAGACAAGGGAGCATCTCCTGAGGAGGCGACATTTGTTCTAAGGTCTGAACAGTGACAGCAGGATGGCCGCGGGCACACCCAAGGGTGAGCAGGAGTTGTGTAAGCAGAAAGGACAGCCCATGCCGAGAAGCAGGGTGAGTCCAGCATGGGACTTTGGAGGAACCCCGAGGCCTCCTGAGCATGAGTTCCGGGAGCTTTTGTTGGTGACCCCAAGATTTTGTGGGGGTGGGGGCACGGGGGGCCTTGGCAGTGGCCCAGGGAAGGGTAGGTGTGCTCCCTGTGCGGCCCAATGGTCACGGGGCTGGTTGGACGCGGGCTGTGGGGGAGGCACGGGGAGGGGCTCCTGGTGACAGGCGCTTAGACTCAGGGCCTGCTCGGGAGAGAGTAAGCGTGTCCTGTCGGCTGGCGGCCTGAGCACCAGGGTTCTGGGCTGTGATTCCCTTACTGAGCTCGGGAGGGCTGGGTGGGATTGGACTGTGGGGAGGACTCGGGGTTCTTGTCGGGCAGGTTCCCTCTGAGCGCCTCTTAGGGTCCAGCAGAGATGCGGAGGTCCAGGGCAAGTCTGCAGCCCGAGGAATTGTGGAGGTGGTGGCAGGGCCACACAGTACCCCGGGGGCTCTGGAGCGTCTGTGGGGTGACCGCGCCGGGAGTGTGCAAGGGGGAAGGGGAGCCAGTGCGATGCAGCAAGGGCGGGTCCTGCGGAGCAAGGCCGGGTCCTGCAGAGCAAGGCCAAGAGGGTCTTCAGGACCAGCGAGTGAGCGGGAAGCCGAGGCAGAGCCGATGAGGGCATCAGGGGAGACCAGGCCAGAGAGCCGCATTGGCTTTGGGTCTGGAGAGAGTCCTTCCGGGGAGGGAAGGCTGGGGAGAGGAGCCTCGTCCCTCCTTCACCCTCCAAACCCTGAGCTCCCAATGCTTGTCTTGATGACAGCACTCAGAAGGCCCCTCTTCCAGCCGGTGCCATGCCCCCTCTCCAACACCCGGTGGGGCTGGGGCCAGCCGTGCTTAGGGCACACTGCTGGCTGGGCCCTGTTCTTTAAGTCTCAAAGAGGGGGGCAGATCAGGCGACCGGCTGCCCCGCCCCGCATGTGGCAGGGGGTCACAGCTGGAGAGTGGACCCTTGTGGAGACGCGTGTGCAAGCCTGTACCCCTCACTTTTACGTCCTCCTGCCTGCTTGCCCTTGTGGAGAGCCCAGCCCTTCCAAAGCGCAGCCTCGGGAGACGGTTTTGGCAGCACTTTGAAGACGAAATGTTTTATTTTTAACAATGAATCAGAAATGAAAGGAGATTCATTGACAGAGGCAGGCCGCGGCGCCCCGCGCGGAGAGCACCACATCAGAGCCTCATCACCCAGAGCGCTGGCGCTCGTACACTTCCACGCGGGTGTGTGTGGGGCTCTTCTCCGGCAGGCCTCGCGGGAGGCTCCGTGTCGCTGTCCTCTCCGAGTGGAGGGCAGAGCAGAGGAGGGCTGCTTGCAGGGTGGGCGCCCGGTGACATGAGAAGTTCCGCTTCCCTTTTGCGTGCCCGCTTCAGGAGGCGGGGGCTCGGCTGGTGAGCTGACGGCGCGCTCCCGGCGCTCTTGGTCACGAGGGCTCCTGGGGATTCGCGTGGCACAAGGGGAAGACCTGCACAGGAGAGAAAGGATAGTTTACACTTAGAGAGACTTGATCGGGATGCTAAAGATAGAAGTGGAAGTGTAGATTTTTCAGTATGGGCTAGAGTTTTAATGTCCTAACCCCCCACTTTTAACAGCAGCATCCTTTCGGCAATGAAATCACGCAGAGGAAACCTAAGGTGTAAACCTGACTGAGGCCTAGCGCCCACCGGAGCACGCACGTGGGCTCCCGGAGGAGCCTTGATCTCGTGGTCCCCGTCGTTCCCGAGCGGGCAGCAGCACACCCTGGAGCACCTCTTCAAGGAGGCGGGCGCTGGCCGTGAGGCTTACCCAGGCGTTTGGGGGACGCGCTGGCTCCGGGTGTCTGTCTCCACTACCCACGTCCTGTAAACGGGTGGGCGAACGGCCATGGACATCAGAGCTACCCGATGAGGCGTTTGAGAGCTCAGTGTTTCGAGCCCTGCTCCCTGCCTGTCACCTCGGGCAAGTTACTGGACCTCCCCGGGTGTGGGTTTCCTGTCTATAAAACAGGAACGACGGTGTGCCCACTGCAAGGATTTATTGTGAGGAGTGGAAAAGAAGATGGCACAGCGCTCTGCTCTGTGCCTGGCGCCCAATCGTACTTGGTCAGCGTTCCAAGGCAGGGGAGGTTGTCTGTCAAGGTGGCACTTAAGGTGTCAGGTCAGACTCAGGCTGTCACGCGGGCCCATCTTCTGGCCAAGCACCAGGTAAGACCTCCCTGGACACTGGTCCCCACCGTGAGCCTTCTGTGGTCCCGGCCTCGCCCACCAGTCACAGCAGCCCCGTCCCTGGGCAGCTCCCAGTAGAGCTAAGAATGCACACTTAGTGACGTGATGCGTTTTGATTTTCATGTCGACTTTTGGAAAGGCAAGTGGGGCCAGATGCAAAGGACCTCGTGTGTCCTGCAGTGAGCTTCGATGCGGTCCTGTGGGCCACCCATGAAGACTTGTAAATGGAAAAGGAATATACTCATGTCCACCACGGATAACCATTATATCTAGATTAAAAACGGCTGGGCTCCCATCTAAATTAAGATGAATCAAAAGCAATGATACTTATAATTTTAGTACTCTGTCCATTGAGGATTTTTTTCGTGGACGATTTTACATTTATAAGAGATTTATTTTCATTATAATAGCATAATGCGTTCGCTGCAGAAGATGTTACAAATACAAAAATGTGGGAGGAAAAAAAATCAACTGTATTCTACTGCCTGGACTCCATCTCTGCCTTTAATTCTCTTCTCTATGTACAACTGTCGTCACAGCCTCCATTTATCCTAAGCCTTTTGTTAGAACAATGTCCTGGTGGGTTTTTTCTTTTCTACCTTCACACCCGCGGAACCTGAAGATGAGGCAAGTCAGATGCCTGCACCAAGACCACACAGCTGCTAGGTGGTGGGGGGAGGCCGGGACCTCCTGCCTTTTGGACTCTACACTTGAACAAGCCGTATGCACATTTTTGTATCCTGCCTTCCTCACTCAGTGTCAGTACGGGAGCATTTTCCCATCTCAGGCAGTGTTATCGTCAGCATAATCCTGATGGCTGTATGGTATACGACTATATCATATAACCAGAGTATTCTAAATATTTTTCTTAAATGTCGGGCATTTAGGTACTACCCCTTGTACGATTAATTTCATAAACACTGCCGTGATAAACATTGTTCATCTCTGTGGAAAGATTCTGTCTGAATTCCAGATCGTATTCTTAGGTTAGATTCCCAGAAGTATCATTACTTAGTGAAACGGTGTGAGCATTTTAAAGTCGCCTGTTAGTTGGTGTCACATCGCTTTCCACAGAAGCTGTTCTGATTCAGCGTCACCAGCTGTGTGCGGGCCTGCGGGCATGTGATCTCCACCTAAGGCCAGTTAGGTTTCCTGTGTTTAACGAAAGGAGAAAAGAACGTGTCTAACAGTCTTTTGCAGAAACTTTATTTCTGGCAGAAAAATTAATTCAAACGTCAGGCTGGAAAAATAGGAGGTTTGTCACAGTGTGTCAAGCACTGGGGTATTAGCAGTATTTTCGAGTTTCGTAGTTGATAAGCCTCAACTTCCTACTCCCTTTCTTCTGTGGACCTGTCACCGCGCTAATGTTAATCAGGTTGTTAAAATGCAGTAAAATATCCAGATGCAGGGACTTGTCCTCTTTCACCGATCTTTATTTGGCAAATCAGAGTGTGTTCTCTGCCAATGCCCTGGGGGTCCTCTTGTTGCCCCCCAGCCCCAGAGCGGCTGTCGCCTGGGGTCTCTTGTGGGCCGGGAAACGGTGGTGCACCCGGCGTTTGCGTTTTCAGCCCTAGAAGACACACTGCTGTCTGATATGGTTTCAGATTCTTTTCTTCCTTTAAACTCTTTGAAAAAGGTTGCTACTGGCCCAGGTCAGAAAAACTTTGGCTTTCTTGGGCTGCTGGGTCCTATAACAAAACCTGCGGCTTTCATCTGGGCTGATAACTCAAATTTCAGATAAGGAAGAGGTGGGGTCAGAGGATTCTAAAGCTTTTCTTTTCACTGACAACATCCTTTACTTGTTAAACATTCTTCAGTTTCATTTGGTTCCCCAGGCTTGTTTTGAGAGGGCTGGCTCCCGAGTGGTCCGAAGCACACAGTGGTGCCCGTGGTCCACGGGAGAGGCAGAGCTATTTTCAGAGACTTGCTACATGCAGTATGTTCGAGGCAGGTAAGTGCCGAATGAGCTCTCCTGTGGGCCAGGCCTCCGGTTCGAGGCACAGGACAGAGCGACGCACAGAGATGTCCAGGCTGGCAGGGAGGCAGGTGCGTCCAGCCCACTTCGATTACCCTGACCGTTGAGGGTCGCTCTCGTGGACGGCTGTACATTTGTTGTAATAGAACTGTGGCCTGAACACACACGTGTCACCGGACCCCTCCCCTGCCAGGACTCCACAGAGGATTTCCCTGATTTGTCAGCGTCTTTATGTGAGCTCGCCTGTAGAGGAATCATATGCGTTGTTGAACGCATCAGTTTTATTCTTCACCTTGACTTTGATGGAGTAAATGCCGAGAGTGAAGGAGACGGGTTAGGGGGCAGTCTGGTCAGAGAAGGGCATTGAACTGGGATCCGAGGGATGAGGAGGTTCATAGCTGGAGATGTGGGGTGTGTGGTGAGGGGAGAGGGCCAGGTGAGGGGGGGTCTGGGGGAGGGCCTGTGGATTTGTCAACTGGAGAGGCATTTATGAACAGGTGGCAGTTCAGTCTTGATTATGACCTTGTAGTCCTGGTGGGAGGTCGGTGCCTTCTCTGAGAAACTCCAGTCACACCTGCAGAGCCAGCACGGTGCTTTCCTGGAGGAAGTGGCTTTCCTGATTGTGGCCTCTGAGGGGTTCTAGGGTTCGTGCTTGTGGACACGATGGGCCTATCCCAACACCTGCCCACAGTGCCAGCGTGAGGACCTCAGGGGAAAAGGATTGTATAGCACCTTGAACTCTAAAGTGTTGGATAGAAACTTTGGTGCCTGCTGTTTTGCCCTTCGGCAGTATCCACATACACATGGCCTGTGCAGCTCTGGCCCCAGCACCGGGGGTCACCTAGGCAGGCTGTGGTGGGGAGGGGTTGTATTCCCAGCTGCCCGAATTGCAGGTGGAAGGCTTTAAATCTCTGCAATGCCAAGTGCTGAGTTACAAGGAAAACTGTTGAGGGACTTTTGCTCGACACCGCAGAAGGTTCAGGGCCAAAGGCCTTGTTTCTGACCTTTAATGTACTTCATTCTCATGAATCTTCCAGCGTCTCTTCTTCCAGGAATCTTGGCCTGTTCATGAAATAGAATTGATTCATTCAAGTGAGATTTCTTAAAGTAGTAGTTACAGAAGGGACACTATCCGACTGTACCTCTTTGGTATGCTTGCTTGGGCTTTTGATTTGACTGTCATTATCAAGTGTGTGTCCCCGTCATTATAAAAGGGATAAATAGAGAGGTGCCTCGGTAGCTCAGTCAGTTGAGCCTCAGACTCTTGATTTTGACTCAGGTCCTGATCTTGGGGTGATGAGATCGAGCCCTGCATCAGGTGGAATCTGCTTGAAAGTCTCTCTCTGCCCCTCCCCCTCCCTCAAAAATAGACACTTAAATGTAATAAAGGGGGAAAGAGCGTTCCTGGGCGTGTGGTTTAGGGAGAACCCCTGCGATCGATGCCAGCGAGCAGGACTGCCAGACTTGGGGCTCCTTCTTGATTCTGCACCGGCACCGCCCCGGTCCTCGCAGCCCTTCACAGTGGGCGTTACTTCACTTCTCGGGGACTTCTTGAGGTTGAGGAACTTGCCACATTCCCATGCCCGGTGACGGTCAGAGCCAGGATTTGGGCCAGGATTGGCCTATTCAGAGCCTACACCCTTGTCAGTTTTTGCTGATTCCGGCTTTTGTCTGTCCCAGGCCGAGAAAGCCCAGAGGACCAGTGAACTAAGTGGGATCCTGAGGGTGTCCGAGTCCAAAGGCCAAGCCGTGGTTGGCCAGGTCTCCCGTTGACAGGGGGCGATATGGGCAGACAGGGAGGGGCTGATCCAGGCTTAGGGCATGGGCCACGTGCCTGGACAGGACATCCTCCCTGTTGGATGGACCCTTTGGAAGATGGCACATGCTGGACTCTGAGCTGTTCCTTCCTAAAGTGGGTTCAAGTCCTGCATCAGACGCCTTTTGTCCTTGCTGGGTAGAGTTTTGTCCAGATGGCCTTCCGTTCCTGGTAGGCTTTCCTTTCCTCGCCTTCGAAGTTCCTACCCACTCACTCACCCCCAGCCCAGCCATCTGTCCCACGTCCACCACGGAGGCCTCGGACTTCCCCTCTGTCTAGTGCCTCCACCCCCCGCCCTTCCCTCCCTCTGGAGGCCGCAGCCTGGGGGCCGAATCCGGACCCTCCCTGGTGCAGCCGCTCAGGCTCCCAGCGCCAAGAGACCGCTGCCACGGGGCCCATGCCGGTGGTTCTCTCCTGGCCTTGTGTTAAAAATTAAAATGTGGTTTTAAAATTTCATAAAACTTTGCACTCCTGCAAGTGACCACGTAGAGATATTTAAAAGGAAGAAAGCAGTGAGGAAACGCTTCGGAACAGACTCCTGGTCTGTCAGCTGGTGGCGGGGCACTTGCTTCTCTCTTGGAGAGCAGTTTCTAATTAAACGGAGACGAACTGAGTGCTCTGAAGGCATTCTGTCTCACGGTGGTTCTGCTGCTGTCGGTGGGCTTTTACGTGCTTCGTTTCTCATTCTGTGAGCTCCATGACAAATGCCGGACAAAGGGCTTTTTGGAGAAGAAAGCTGGTTTTCTGTAAGGACCAGCCAGCTTTGCACGTTAGGCGGCTTTGGGTCTCCGTCCAGGATGGTCCGACTCCCACGCCTTCCTAGGGCGTTTCTGCCTCTCTTTTCCCACCTGCTTCCTCAGCCTCGTTTGCTTTTGCCCCCCATCTCAACCCCTCTGGTCCTTCCACCCCACGGTCTGGCGCCACCGCCGCCTCCTTCAGGAAGCGTCTCTGATGTCCTGGATGCCCTGTCCTAGAGGGGACAGCACACTCCCTGCTCAAAGGCAGGTAAATGGGAGACAATTAAAAGCACCTCTCGGGCCAGTCTTGGCCTGGGGGCTGTCAACCTGTGACTTGTGGGGTCCATACTTTCCTGGTAGGGGTTCTGTCGCACCCACCTTTGTACAATTTTGGGTGAGGTGAAGGAAAAGAAAGCCATTGGGATATCTAACTTTTTAGCCTCTGTCACTAAGCTACATACGCCCTAAAGCAGGGATTATGTCCATTCACTCCCCCCGTCCGTCAATTCGTTAATCCATTCAGTCAGTCATTCGGGTGTCTGTGGGACTCCTGGTGTTGAGCAAGCCAGTCAGGGTCTCTGTCCTCACAGAGCTGTCAGTCTGACAGGGAGGTGTTTGTCCAGTACATGAGCAAGTATGTATTTGATTAGAATTCATTCTATGGTTATGTTCTGTCACTTGTATTTTATACATATGGTCACACACACACACACGTACGTGACAGTTGAAATTGAGATTGGTGTCCTGATAAGTTAGTGACCTCTGCAGAGGCACCCCCAGCGCGGCCACGTGAGTAGTTGATGTCCTCACCGCCATCGTCCCCACCAACGAGTTAGCACCTACAGTACCTCAAGTCGGCGAAGTGACCCAGCATGTCTCCGTTCACCTCTGTTTCGGCAACCCAGTTTTCCAGAGCAGAAAAGAGGCTGCCAATCAGGGGGAACCCCCTTCCCAGGGTTGCCGGGGTGCCTAGGATCTTCCTCCGGCAGCACAGTTTCACCCGTGCAACAGCCAGGGAACTAGCCTTCTGGAGCGAGACAGGGGCATTGTGACTCCCTTTTTTTTTGTCGTGGCAGCTTCTAAACAGAGGAGTAAAAGCTCTTATGCTCACCCCCTGGGAACAGCGGGGAGGGCTAGAGCCTTCACCACTACCGAGAGCTAGTATGACTTGCTTGCTCTCTGCAGGCTCTCAGGGAGTCATGGAAGCCTCATGCAGTCCTAAAAGGAGGTGTTATCGTGATCCCCATCTCGTAAGTGAATAAGTAGGGAGGCAGTGAGCTGTCCGGCCACTTTTAAGCATTATATGCATACACCATGTCCCCCTGAACATTCGCTCTCCAGAAGACACCAACATGCAGCAGTAAGACAGAATCCACAGTCCGCAACTGCTCCCTTGGTAACATCGTGGGGAGGAAAAAAATTTTAAAGAAAGATGCTTCCCAAGAGCCTCTCAGAAGATCTAGCACTTTCCCCCTGCTGCTCAGTGAGTGGGTCCAGCTAATCAGTGGGCTCAGATAATGGGCCCTCTCCAATCACACTAATTCATGGTCTGGTCCTTACCCTTGTAAGTTTACAAAGTAAAAACTCCCTCAGAAATCGCGGTCTCTGAAAAAGCCAGGATTTAACTGAGACGGCTCATCAAAACGTGAGGACAAAGGAGGCACACGGGAGAGGCGTCAGACTGCCCAGGTCCGGGAGCACGTCCCCCCTCACTCCATACCAGCCCTCCTTCCGGGAGCCCCAGTGCCCATCTAAAATTCAGGGACAACACCCCCCGGTTCCCGGTGCATCACTAACTTATCAGGACACCGATCTCAATTCCAGCTGTCACGTACGTGTGAGTGTGACCATATATATAAAATACAAGCGACAAAACATAACCATAGAATGAATTCTAATCTCATCCTTACTTGCTTGCGTACTGACTGTCTTTGGCTCCCCAGTCTGTTCATCGGTGCTGTCAGCGGGCCCGCAGGATTGCTGCTAGGATTTACGAGCCAGCAGGTGGGAGAGTGCTCAGCAGGCACGCATCTGGGGCATGGTAGGTGATTGAGTTTACAAAAATGTTTATCATGAAAAATTTCAAGCATATGGAAAGTGAATGGTAGCATACTGAGTCCCACCTACCCACGGACCAGCTTCAGTAATTATGGGCACGCCTTCTGCAGCGCTGGGTCATCTCGGCCGCACCCTTCCTCAGTCCCTGGGTGGCGGCTGGGAGGGGGGCAGCGGCGGTCCTCAGTTACTCACCCTCGACCATGAGCTGAGCGCCTGTAAATGCACAGATGTTAGCTCAGATGGATACACCCTATTGCTTTTGGTCCTTCTCATGACTGGGGGTGTTTCAGCCTCTGCAGAAAATTCTCTGCTACTCCTCAGTCAGTCTGCACACCCACATTAGAGGCTACTTCTGTTCTCCCCCCTCCCCCCTTGTCTATTTTAGAACAGCCTAGGAAAGGAATCACATTGCAAATCCTCTTCAGCCCAGTTTCTTTTGCTTGGTCTAATGTTCGAGAGACTCACCCGTGTTGTAGGTCAGAAGTCCTGTTTATTGCCGAGTTTCATTTCCATTGTATATGTTTATCCAATTTCCTATGATAGGTGCTGCAGTTTGCCATCTTTTGCTATTAGGAATAAAGGTGTTATGAACGTTACTACAGAATTGATTTTGTGGTTGTGGGATTTTATTTCTCTTGGAAATAGGGGTAGTGTGGAAATACTGGAATTATGTAGGAGTGGAATCGGTAGATTGTATGGTAAACGTGTGTCTAACTTTATCAGAGACTATAAATGTTGTCTCATAACTCGGCGGCACCACTCTACATTCCCACCGAAGACGTGTGAGAGCTCCGGTTGGCCTGCCAAAATAGAGCGCTCCCAAACCCGGAAATTTTACTTATCCTAGTGAGTAACTTACCACGTATTAGAAGTTGTGTTTCCCTAATTCTAATGACACCGAGCACGTTTTTACCTGCTTAATGGCCTCATGTAGGTCCTCCTTTCTGAAATGTCTCTTCAAACCTTTTGTTCATTTTATGGATTATTTGTCGTCTTATTATTGAGTTGAAGGAGTCCTTTATATATATATTGGATCTAAGTCATTTGTCAGATACAAAAATTGTAAATACTTTCTCATTGTGGGTTGCCTCTTCACTTTTTAAATATTTAGATTTATTGAAGTATAATTTACAGGCAATAAAATTCACCTTTTTTGTGTATAGATTTTGTGAATTTTGACAAAGTCATACGTATAACCACTACCACCAAAATCAAGATACAGAATAGTTCCTTCACCCTAAAAAATATCCTTGTGCTTCTTTTGCAGGTAACCCTGCTTCCTATGCTCTTGGCAACCACTGATACGCTTCCTGTCTTATGGTTTTATTTTTCCTCACTCTCTTTTGACTCTATGGAATCAAAGTATGTAGCCCTTTGTGTCAGACTTCTTTCACTTGGCATAATGCATTTAAAATTTATTGTCCGTTGTAACTTACTCCTTTAGACTGAATACTCATTGTTTTGAGATACTATGATTTGCTTAACCATCTACCAGTTGAAGAATATTTGGTTTGTTTCCAATTTTGGGTGTTTATGCATGAAGCTTCTATCAAACTTTTCCTATAGTTTACTCTTGGGGAAACCCCTAGGGACGGGAATCCTCGATCGTGGGGTGAGTGTATGTTTACACTTCATGAGGAACCGCCAACCTGTTTTCCATGGTTGCTGCGCCATTTTGCATTCCCACCAGCAGCACCCGAGAGTTCCAGCTATTCTGCACCCTTCCTGCGCCTCAGTCTTACCAGCGTGGTTTTTCAGTGATTGTAGTAGGTGTGTGGTTTTAATCTGTATTTCCCTGATGACTGAGAATGTTAAACATCTTTTCATCTGCTTATTGCCACCATCAGCCATCTTTGGTAAGAGGTAGATTGTTGGTTTTATTACTGAGTTTTGAGAGTTGTTGCTATACTTTGGACATAAAACTTTCACCAGATGTATGCTTTAAAAAGCTATCTTCCCCTCTGTTACTTATCTTTTATTTTAACAGTGTCTTATAAAGAACAGAAGTTTTAAATTTGGCTGAAGTACAGTTAATCATATTTTTCTTTTATGCATTATGATTTTGAGGTCGCATCTAATGATCCTTTGCCTGACCCAAGGCAGTAAAGAATTTTCTCCTTGGATTTCTTCTGAAACTTTAACACCTCTAGGTTTGCATTAGGACCATGATTTGTTATGATGTTACTTTATTTTTCATGTTGTGAGCTCTGAGTTGAGGATTTACTTAATTATTTTTGGTGTGTAGATGTCCTGTTGTTCAGAAATAGTTGTTAAAAAGACTTTCCTTTCACCACGGAATTGCCTTTCCACCTTTGTTGAAAAGCACCTGGCCATACGTTTGTGGTTCTATTTCTGGATTCTCTGTTTATTGATTTATGTGTCTCTTTCACCAGCAGCGCACTGTCTTGATTATAGCAGCTTCATAGCAAGTTTGGAAGCAATCTTCTTCTGTTTTCTTTTTTTCAAAATTGTTTTGCCATCCTCATTCCTTTGCCTTTCTGTATTAATTTTAGAATCAACGTATTGATCCTTACCAAATATCCTGCTGGAATTGATTGGGATTACCTGAATCTATAGATAAATTTGGAGAAAATCGATGTCTTAAGTCTCTGGAGTCTTTCAGTGAACACAGAGCACCTCCCTCCGTGTATTCAGGTCTTTGTTGTATCTCATTCTTGCTTTGCAATTGTGAGCGCCCACACCTATATATATATATATATATATATATTTCATGGTTTTGGTGCTACCGTCATCTGTGAATGGAGAGAATTTAGAGTCTTTCTAATACAAGTCTTTTGTTTTCTTGCCTTACTGCTCTTGGCAGGTCGTCTGTGTGATGTTCAACGAGAATGGTAGAAGTGTGTGGCCTTGCCTCACTCTTGATCTTAGGGGAAGCGTGTAGTCCTTCACTAAGCGAGGTGTTACTGCTTAGTTTTTCACAGATATCCTTTTTCAGGTTGATAAAGTTCCCTTCTACTTCTGGATTGCTGAGAGTTGTTTGTTTTTTGTTTGTTTGTTTGTTTTTTTAAGGAATGGGTATTGAACTTTATCAAGTGATTTTTGTGCATCTCTTGAGACAATCATATAGTGTTTCTTCATTTTCTGTTCAAATGATGAATTATTTTGATTAAAAAATTGCAAACCAGTCTTTCATTCCTGGGATTAACCCCACTTAGTCATGATGTATTCTCCAGATAGCCACCTCTGTCAGTATTCACCTGGCACCAGTCGGTCTGTGTTTATACCTGTGCGTTGCCGGATTCAATTTGACAGTATCTTGTTAGGTTTTTGTTTGTTTGTTTGTTTGTCATTTTGTTTTATTTTGCATCTAAGTACATGAGTAACATTGGCCTCTAGTTTTCTATTCCTATATCGCTTTTCTTCGTTTTGGCCTAAGGGTAATCCTAGCATCATAAAATGAGCTGGGAAGTGGACGGTGTGTTCGCCTGCAGCCTCAGCTATCTGATGAGAAAGGTTGCGTTTTGTAGATTATGTGGTTTTTTTTTCTGGCTCTTCAAAGGGAGCGAGGGTCTTCCCAGCTTTTTGTATTCTGGGTGGAAGGTGGAATTCTTCAGTTTTTAGTGGTCTTTTTTGATGGGAAGTCTCAATTTTGATGCATCTGTTTTATCGGTGATTTCTCTTCGCTCATGGTTCTTCCTTATTTCTATTTCCCTGTGGTTTCTTCTGAAAGCTCTGTAGTTCTACCATTACATTGAGATCTAGGGCCTGTCTGGAATCATTTTGCTCATATAGAATATCCAGTTTTTCCACCCCATTGGTGTGAAGGATTCTTCTTTTGCTGTTAAATTGCTTTGCTGCCTTGTTCTAAACTCTCGAGTTAGTGTGTGGCCCCATCACTTCACAGCTCTATCGGACTAGGAGGTAGAGCCTTCCCCCCAGGCCGAAATTTGTTCACCCATCACCTGGCGAAAAAGCGTTACTCACCGTTTAGGGTGCTTGGGAAGATGCATGAGGCAAAGTGGGTAAAGCAGCCAGCGTTGGAGCCCCGTGTGCTTGGGCGACGAGGCCTGGATGCTGGCCGAGGAGCTGCTGTGGGCCGGAGACCCAGTGCGCCTGCCACCAAGGCAGGCCCAGGCCCTCCCGCTCCTGCCTCACGACACAGCCTGGAGGGTGAGAGATGGACATAGGCTTGCTGGCATGTCCCAAGGCCCCTCTGGAAGTGTTTGCTAGCCCCAAGATGGCCTTGATCTCTGCGGCTCAGCTGAGAGCCCGTGCGTGTGTCTGGCTTCAGGGGACAGCCCTGCTGCTGCAAAAGAGAGGTCAGTGGCCGGCTCTTTGTGTCCCCATTACTAGCTCCGGCTGTGTGGCTCCGACCACTGTGACAGATGTCAAAATGAGACCCGGCTGTTCCTCCCCTCAGGAAGCTCCTTGCAATTATGGAGCAAGGAGTCTGGTATCTAATGATTTTTGTTCCAATTGCAGTTACTAACTGTTGATTAGTCAAAGAAAAATTCACATATCTGAGTCACCATTACGTGTGTGTATGTGTGTATTTAGAGATGCTTTTTTGGTTTATATTAAGTCCATTGCTGGCAAACGTGTTCAGAGACTGGAGTATCAATGCTTCTGTTGCCAAAGTGAATGGCTGCAGTCTCTTAAGAGGACCGCGTGTCAGTACATGTAATCTGTGCTATAATGACATTTCTATCTTATGCTTCTATCTTAAAGACAGATTTAGAAAAGAGCATGCGTGCAGGTGTCCTTCCAAGCTTTGTTTGTATGAACGAATGGGAGAAGCACTTCCATGGCCGTGGCCGACGGTTCACGTAGGTAATGATGCAGTCGCTAGAAGGTCTGTGAGTGGAAGTGGTTACGTCCATTTCTAAATTATGTGCATGTGGACACGGCCCAGAGGGGACTCCCCACAAGAGTGAAGTTATTTCAGGCCTCTCTGCCGAGTCTGGTGTTTACCTATTTCCACCAAAAGCCCCCCCACCCCAACCCCTGCGGTGAATAACATTAACTCTGTGAAGGAAGAGAACTGAGGCCTTATATTGTTAATTGGCCGGGTTATGTGGGCAGTGAACCTTGACCCTGGGGTCAGATTTAGAATCATGAGCTTTTCGCCCCAGTGCTATGCTGGGCAGTGGTAAGATCGCAACACTGGCTGCTGCTGCTTGTCTTTATAGGTAAGTTCTGCTCATACACTGAGGTGGTGGAGAAGTCTCACAAGCACAGCGACCTCAGGTGAGGGGTTGGGATATTCTTTCTCTGTTGGCATAACTGGGTTCCAGCCCTGTGGGCTGGTGGGCACGTGTCTTTGTGCTAGGACTGGAGTCTGCCGTGGCCAGTTGGCTTGTGTGTTTCAGAAAGTAATTTTTTCAACACTCTATTTTCTTCAAATGTTTAACTTAAATTCTGGCTAGTTAATGTGTAGTGTAACGTTGATTTCGGGAGAATTCAGTGACTCGTCACCTACAACACTCAGCGCTCATCACGGTGCCTTCCCCCCACTTTTATGTTTGTTTATTTTGAGAGAGTGAGAGAGCATATGCGAGAGGGAGGGGAAGAGAGAGAAAAAGAAAGAAGAGAGAATCCCGAGCAGTCTCCGCGCTATTGGCACAGAGCTGGACACGGGGCTCAAACTCACAAAACCGTGAGATCATGACCTGAGCTGAAGTCCGGGGTCAGACACTTGACCAACCCCGTCACCCAGGTGCCCCCCAGCATTACTTTAAAATCCTGTTTTCCTTCTGGGTATGTTTTATCCTTTATGTATCGTGGATACGAGGGAGATTCAAGGGCAAATTCCTGAATATAGTAACACAGATTAAATAAACCTATTCGCATTGACAGTGGAAAGGCTCATGCATAATTCAGGTAGTTAATACTGATTTGATTTATTAGGCAAAGCGCTATTGCCGTGCCAAATGAAGCGTCGTTACTGACGAGGACTGAGCAAGCGGCCAGAGTGGTAGTGTTTCTGGTAAACTAATTAGGGTTTGATTGCTGCCTGCAAAATACACATGGATGAATGAAGCTGCTTTGATTTAAGAATCTCATAACACAGGTGCCCACCCATTCTTGTGTCATCCACTGGCCCGGTTTCGTCAAGAGGTTGGCTGAGTTTGAATTGCTTTTTTGGGTGACAAGTCTTGATGATGGAAAGTCTTTGGAAGTGGAACTTATTTAATTCCTAGTCCAAAATTCCTCCTTCAGCGTCTCTTGCGAATATAAAACTTGTGTCAGTTGGGGGCCTGCTCAAGAGTCTTGGTCACGGTGTGAGGTGACCGTTGAGTCCCTTAAGCCCCACTGGGTATTTGGTGCTCTGGTCGCGTTTGGCGTCTGTGACTGGCGGGTTGCCAACAGCCCGCGGAAAACAGAATGCAGGACACCCACCTTCACGTCGTTATTTCCTTTGCTGGGAAAGGTGCCCGTCCTCTCTCCAGCTCCTGTGCAGCCGCCCTCGGTTTCATAAATCGCTCATGTCATGTGTCCGTGAAGCCTGGCCTACCACCAGGCGGCCCTGTTCTCTTACTGAGTGACAAACACGGCATTGGAGAGGTAAAGACGGATCTGTCCTAATCCTCGCTAGCAGGGAGCGCTGACGCAGAAGGAGGCTGACAGCTCCCGCCCAGGTGATGCGTGCACGCACACACCCATACACGCGCACGCGGCGTGGGTCAGTGCCCACCACCGGCAACCCCCCAAAATAAAGGAAGGCCTGCCTGCAAGCACGTCCTATTTGTCCAGCGAGACCCTCCTATGTGCGCGCGTACAAATACGCCGCCGTGGACCCTGGTCCTGGTTCTTCCACCTGGCGGGTACGACGCACCACTCCCTCCTCCTCCTGTGGTCCTTCAAAGCTTTGGAGCTGGCATCCAAGCTTTTGGGAACGCCTTCCTTGCTTTGCTCGGCATTTTCCGTTATCTCGTGGGCTCAGGCCTCTCTCTAATCTTGTCCTCTCTCTGCACGGGCTCCGACCGGTCTGTGTGAATAACACCTTTTTAAAGAAATAAAATAAGCCAGAAACAAGTTTGGCGTTTTATGCTCCTCCCCTTTAATGTACTCACTTTGTCCCCTTGTCCTGTGACTTGGCGAAGACATTTTCTTCTCCTCTGGATTTTCATCTTCAGAATAAAGGAATTGGGAAAGATGCCTCCCACATTTTCTTTTGCTTGGATTTATCCAAAGGCCTAGCCCCGTCCCCACATCACTTAACTGTGGACAGCAGTTTTCTCATGGACTTTGAGTGAAATCGGAGTGGTTTAATTGCCGAGACCCAAACCTGACCGTTTAAACACATAGAAGGCTGAGTTAGGAGGAGAGGGTCTTGCGTAAGCCATGGCTGTTTCTGTGAAAGGCCCCGCCCCCTGTGGCGGGGGGCTGACTGTTCCCGTGAAGGCCCCGCCTTCACTGCGATGCTGGCAGGACAAGTATTTTTCACACGCACCCAGGATTCTCCTCTCCTGTCCCTCCAGGTACACTCTCCTAAACACACACCTGGAGGTATGACGGGTGCCTGTCACCAGGTGGCTTCAGGTGCAGGTGCCTTTCTTGTCTTGAGAGCATACCTATAGGCGCTCCGCAGCAAGGCTGGAGTGTCCCGCCGCCAAGCGAGCCTGTGGCTGATGCTGTTGGACATCGGCCGTGACCCTCGTCACTGTCCCTTACAGCCTGTGTTTGCTCACGTTGGTGCCAGGTAGTTTGGATGCCTTTTTTTTTTTTTTTTGACTTAAAAAAAGTAACACAATAGTTTTTCTTTAGATGGTGGTTTGATGTAGGCTGTGCACTCAGTAGGGGACTGCCGTCTAGGGCAAACCAGTAACATTCTGCTGGCAATTTTCTCAAGGAGACATTCCACTTTCCCTGTTGGCTGGAACTCCGGAGCCTCATCCCAGCGCACAGCAACGCGGTACCACCTGCCGCCCTTCAGCAGACACTGCTGTGCCGCACGCGGGGACCCCACCAAACACGACAAAATGATTTCTCGAGGGGCTCACAGCTGCCCAAGGACCCTTCCCCCCATCTTCAGTCCATCGTTACCTAGGCGCCGACCGCTCGTGGCCGAGCTGTCCCCTCACTCGCTGCTTTCATCTCGCCACCTGTTTGTCAGTGCTGAAACTCGTCCACAAGGGCCAAACCTCGGCGGACTGTTGACCTGAAGCAGGTATTTGGAGATAGGAAGAGTCCTTCCTGGACGCCCAGGGGACGAAACACAAGTCTGTGATGGCTTTGACTGGTGGCAGGCACAGCACCTGCGATTGCACACCCCGCTCGGGCTGCGGCCGCAGTGGTGGTGAGGGGCGGCTGGACTGGCGGGGTGTGGAGAATGAGCAGGGACGAGGGCGGATGTGTGAGTGGGAGGCTTCTGCAGTCCTCTTCTGCCGTCATGTTAGAGAACAGGAAACTGAGGGAAGGACTCGGTGTGCCTCACCCTTTCCACCCTGAAAGCAGAACTCGGAAAGGTTTCTGCCCTCCCAGGATACCGGTGTACCCATTGTGAGTGGCTACCTGTGTCAGAAGGTCCCCTGATGAATGCTTTTACAGGGGCTATTTCAGTACGAAACGGAGCCACGAGTTCGGTAATACAGAAGCACGGTGAGCAAACAGGTGGCCCGGAACGTGAACACGAGATGTATTAACATTCAGACGCACCTCCCTCCGTTTTGTTACCGGGAGATGACTACTCGCTGCTGAAACCACCAGCCGTGTCCGTGGCACCAAGTCTGTGCCCATAGGAGGGAGAGACGGCACTTGCATAGAATCTCAGAATCCTGCCTTCCGTTGTGGACAGGATGTACTGTCGCGTTCAGTTCCCGAGGCAAAGGTCCTGCCAGCGGCCGCACACGGACGGGGGCCTTTACAGCCCTGCAGGGGTGCAGGGAAGGGGGGTGTCCCTGCGTACCAGATCCTGCTGCCCTGTCCCTTTCCCGGAGTCTGACGTCAAAACCAGTCCCAGAGACACCCCTGAATGCGGACCCTGTTGCGAGGAGGTCAGCCTGTTGCCAAGATACACTGACTGAGGTTCTCGAGAGGCTTCTCGCTCCTCCTGCCCGTGCCTCTCTCCCTCTGTCGCTTAGACTCCTGGAGCGTGCCCGCCGGCCTCTCTCTCTGTCCGCTCGCCCATTCCGTTAGAACCCTATGCTGAGCACGGGGGACGTCCACAAGTCGCACGTGGTTCTTTGCACTCCGGGGACGCTGCTGCCACGTGGACTGTGGTCAGGGCCCTGTCGTTCCTCCTCGTTCTCGAGGCACCTTCGCGGGCCAGCAATTCAAAAATACTTTCTTGTCCTGCCTGTGTTTTTCCGCCCTCCCTTTTTACCGCTAGAATTGAAGTTTCCAGCTCAGGTTCCACAGAATTCCAGGTACATATCAGAAAATGTCACTTTGTAAAACAAGAAAAGGTAAAAAGAAGAGCTGACCATTTCACATAACCCATTATTGTGAGAACACCATGACATTCTTTATATTTTTGAGGAAAGGGTCATGAGGGTTAGTGTATAATTGGCATAGGAATTTGTTACTCCTGCCAAATACATCAGTCGAGTTGGGAAAATTAATTATTTGAATATGTCAGTGTAGAGAGGTATGCTGTTTTGATGCATAGAGTCGCAAAAACCACGCTAGATAAATGGCTAACTGAAACATAATGACTGCACGGAGAAAAATGGATTAATCTTCCCAGGGAAGTCTTCGCTGAGTGACTGCCGTTCCACTGCCATTTCCCTTCCAAAGAGAGTAGGAGTCGGGCTGGTGGAGAAGAGGGACACGGTATTCCCAGGGGTGTGGGAGCACAGACGGGTTTCAGGCCGCAGGCTGTGCCTTGCGCTTAGGCATTTGTGTGACAGTGACAGCGTGAGCCCAGAGGGGTGCCAGGCACGTGAGCCCCTTGGGAGAGAGGAGAAAGAGTCCCGCGTCCACTCAGCCCTCCAGCTGGGGTGTATCTTACTCTTAAGACGTAGAATTCTTCCTCAAAGGTGGAATCGCTTTCAGGAACCGTGAGGTTAACACCTGCTGTGTTAACTGTCCCATTACGAAGACTGTGCGCTGAGTAGTCTGAGCATGACTCCGGCATCGTTGTCCTTCAGTGTCAAAATCTAAGCTTTCTGTATTGTCCCCCTCACTTGTCCCATTCAGCCAGCCGCTCAGCACATGCTTCCCGTGGGCCTCAGTGGCCGACAGGTGCGGATCGGATGGCCAAGAGCTGGCGGGAAGCGCTGAGCGGAGCGGCCTCGGGGTGACTTCCCAGGGCGGGGGCGGCCTCGCGGGAGTCTGTGAGCGCTTAGTAGGTGGGCACGAGAGGTGAGAGCACAGGAGGGAGGGGTCTCGTGTGCGGGTGCAGAGTCGAATCCAGGACCCAAGTGGAAACAGCCTGAAGATGCGGCGTCGTTCCTCAGGTGTTCCTTGAGCACCACTGTGCCCCGGGCCCCGTCGGGCGTACGCCGGCCGAGCACCACTGTGTGCCTGGCTCTGTTGTATGTGTGTTGGGGCAAAGCAGTGAACAGGTGAGGTCCATGCCCCCAAGAGGCGAATCTTCTAGCGGGAGAGTGGGCAATAAGCCAGCGAACAGCAGAGCCAGAGTGTGACTGGGGAAACGCGCCGTGAAGGAACACACAGGATACCGTGTGATGAGCAGGGTTACGGGAGGCCGGGGCCACCTCTCAGGCGGTGCTGGCCAAGCTGAGCCCTGCCCAAAGGCCAGGAGGTGGGAGGAAGTGGCTGGGGCATAGGGGCGGGCAAAGGACTCGGGCTGGAGGGTGCGCCGCTAGGTCTCGGAACGGGGAGAGCGAGGGGAGGTACCGTGGGAAAGGCTGCCCACATGGTGCCCCTCCTTCCGGGAAGCCGTGGTCAGTGTCGGGGGTTCGTTCCAAGTTTGAGACGATGCTGTGGACTGATCTTGCTGGGTAGTATGGACATTGGGACATCTTGGAGCGAGGGCACACACAGCTCCCTAGTTGTGACTGTGCCACGTTCAGGGAAGATGGGGTTCCTCTCTTGGCTTCATGCGGGTCCAGTCAGTGCTCTGGAGTCCTTGGTTTGACC